>OU538750.1:1312500-2625000 GCA_912999735.1 Aporia crataegi | reverse complement strand
TCTATTCGAGTGCGGAGTGATGTAAGTTATATTTTACTGTTTCAGGCACATATAAGGCTAGACTATTTGAAAAAAAAAACCGAGTGCCTTGTAGCACCAATACACTATATCCAATTTATTAATCTGTAAACTATTTTTAAAATTGTTCCAGTTGGTTTTGAGTTTATTCATTCTAGATTAGTTTTAGAAAGTTTATTTTGATTTTATTGGGATTTTATGACCTGGTATTGACAACCTTTTGGTCAACTCTTATTTTGAGTATATTTTAATAATAATTAATGTCTTTAATTGGCGCCCCAAATAAAATGGTGGAAATTTAACTCGTAGCTTATAGGGAATTTTGACCACATTACAAATTTACGTTTTGCCTAATTATATCACTTTCCATCAATCATGCATATTGACAAATAGTTTATACTTAAAATTCCACCAATTTTACCCATAAAATCTCGAAAATACACAACTTTTAGAAAATAATATAAAACATGACGCGTTCGTTGTTGCGATGGCGCCAAAAAAACCCAGTTTCTTTTGATATTACTTTCCATAGATACGGATAAAATAAATACAGATTTCTTTTATAAATCCATATTCTCGTTGACATATAAACCTCTATTCAAAGGTACCCTTACATTCAAACAAATTGGCTGAACCATTATTCGATAGCCAATATCGTAAAAAATATAATATATAACGAAGTCCTTTTGCTATAAAAATACTTGTCGTAGATTAGGGTTACCAAGCGCGATAAAATATTACATATAATAAATAATATACCTACTTAACTGTTATTATTATTATATTAACCTATATTATGTAACACAGAACACACACTGACAGTTCCTTTTTCTATCTGTGACAGAATTAAATTCGGTTCAATTTTACAGGTAAGAAATGATCAGCCTTTACTGCCTACCGAAACCAACGATTTATTAATAAATATAAAAATATTAGGATGTTCGGCGCAATGCTTAAACAACTTAGCTACGGAGGTTATTACTAAGTTAATATAGCCTCCTCTATGTACCTTCCAAACAGTATTTCCGAGAAAATGATTTAAGGTTGCTCTATATCCACGAACAGACGTGTAGACGCATAAATTGTGCATTGGTGACAGGAGCTACGAAACACATAAATTACCAAAGTCTTTATTTACAGCCCTATCTTAGAGGCTTTCATAGACCTTTAAATCCGTGCGAATGAGACGGACATAGGCAATATAAAAATGTGGGACAGTGACAAATAGATTCATTTGATAACGTTGTAAAACCCACACAAATATCATTTTATATCACTAGGCTTTTAAATATATAATTTGAGCTAGCTAGATGTTAGCATTCATTGATTTTCCATACAAATTTAACTGACACTTAGCGTTTGGATCAATTTAAATGTTTCTCTCACTTATAGGGAACTAGAATTTTCTTAGACTTTTCGAGGGCATAGACTAGACTAGGCATAGACTATTTGCATATACTCGTGCGGACGAATTATTTTTAGCCCGACGTTTTGAATATTTATCTTTTTTTAGCTACCTATAAAAATGCTGCCTTTAAAGTGTTTTTATATTACAAGCGTTAATACTATATTTCTGGCTATTGGGTTCAAATCCTGGGGAAAAAAAAGTACGGTTGGGTTATTTTAAGCCCCGCGCAAATATAGTAGCAATACATTTGACTTGTCTGTATCCGTGGTATTGTAGTTAAAATAGAAGTTTAGGTATTTTGATGCGGTTTGTTTTGATAGAATGCTAACGTGATTAATTTGATTATAATTTATGAAGATGTCTTTAGTAATCATTAGTATTTTTATTTGTACAAAGATGTCGGAGGGGTTTTCAAATAGTCTATCTGTCTCTTGTATCATCACGATCTTGACACTATATATAAATTATATACAGGAGTTCCTGGAGGTTCTATCCCGTGTAGCACGCGGTTCCGTTGAAGAGAAAGTATCTTGGGTGTTCGCGTTATACGATGTGGATGGAGACGGGAGGATCTCTCGTGGGGAGATGGTGTCTGTTGTACGCGCCGTTTATGAATTGCTGGGACGCGCTGCGTTGCCTCCTGTGCAACGCTCTGAAGCTGAGACTCATGTGGATCGCATATTTCACGTAAGGGTCTTCCCTTTTGGTTATTTACTATTGTCTACGTGGTTTTGAACGAGCCTTCATCATTCAGTAGTTACTACACGTTTAGTGACCATAGTTAAAAATGACTGCCGATGTTTAAATTAATAGTTAATAATTTATGACTTACTTTTTTTATTTTATTTACATCGGTAACGAAATATATATAAGATAGATATATCACAAAATAATACAATATTAAAGATTAACAAGAAGACATAAAGATATATCCTAAAAAGTTCCTTAAATAAAAATAAATTTATTTATTTTATTATTGAGCCGTTTTTTATTGAGTTATATTTATGAATAATGGTAGTTCGTTCACTCTAAAAGATTCCTTGTCCACAGCTAATGGACACAAATGCAGATGGCGTTGTAACACTCGACGAGTTGGCTCGCTGGTGCGCTCGCGACCCCGCACTGCTTCGCTCTTTGGACACACTTGACACTGTCTTGTGATCCGAGCCTACCCCTCACCCCGCCCCCAGTCCTAACCCCTCTAACCCCTCCTTTAGCTCTAACCCCTCCGTCAGTCCCAATCCTTCCACAAGCCCCAATCCTTATACCAATCCAGGTCATGCTCTCCCGCCCTTAAAGAAGGAACGAGTTAAGCTCCGGTCGACCTCACAGGTGTCCATGAGATCTCAGGTATCTGAGGAGAGAAAGGATTCCAGGACATCATCACGTTCTTCCGCTACACCTCCGCCTCCTCCACCAAGAGCTAGAAGGTATACTATACTTTTTTTAGTTAGTGTTATTAAACTCCTTATTCGACTCCATAGGCCATAAAAAAGAGGAAGGATAAGACTTAAATTTGTACACTAAACAAGTGAAATCGAAAAAAAATAAAAAAAAATCGACATGCGGCAAATAATATTTATCAGTAAGTAATAGATCTTCATAAATTAAACTTTAAAGCATTCGAGACACACAGACCAAACATAGAAAGTTATAACATCTCTCTTTTTTGTTGGAGGTTAAAAGGAAGAAGAATTTATTTCCAAGCATTTAAGAGCTTATTGCAAAAAGAAAGCCGCTATGGACTAGAATAATAACTGTTTTATTTTTTTAAATCAAAGTCACTTTCAGAGAATAATGGTCTGGACAGACAGCGGGCGGGTAGGAACGACTGCGGGTCTCTGCCAGGCCATGCGACACGTTGTGTCGTCCTCTGTGTGACTCTTTATAGTAATTTTTACATTAGATCGCACCACCGTCCCGACCCGCCCGTTGTCTGACCAGACCATAAGAGCGCCAAAATTGATCATTTTATGCAAAAAGGAAGGTTAGAATGTAATAGGCCTCTCAAGACATTATTTCAAGTCAAGCAATGTTTATAACTCTAAATACATATCGATGTCATAATACTGATACATATTATATCGATGTAAGGATTTTTTAAACTAAAATTTCAGAAGCAGTTCAGTTCAGTCAGGCAGTTCCAGTGGAACTCCAGTGACTGTAGGGCCCCATGCTGCGCCACTGAGACTCACTACCACGGTTAGTATTTTAATTTTTACTAATAGGTATATAACGGAGTTACCTACATTTAATTTGGTAGAAAAAAATAATTCAGTGTTGCCACTATTATTATTATGATACATCACCGATCCCAAGCATCGAACCTCCTTATGAGTTTGTATATTTATTATAGCACATATATACATGCATACATAGCTAGGGAAATTTTGAATAAGTATGGAGTAAATTTTATATCAATGGTTCTGAATGTTTATAAACAGTGAACAAGACACGTAAGATTTCAAAGTTACTGTCTTCAAGCTGACCCGAAGTCATAAATAGAACTAAATAGGTACCATTCATTAATTTTTTAGTTTTCACCTTTTTCATTTCTTCCTAAACTATAAGAACAAAATCATGAAAAATACTTTTTCACCTCTCTTATTCGGTATGTTTAATTTTCATGGTCGCCGGCCGGGTGGAAAATTGCTTTTTCATCCCTAGGGTGGAAATTTTTTTTTTTAATTGTTACATTAGAGTAAACATTAAGCGACGTACTTATTACGATCTATAGGTTGATATTAATTAAAATTTTTTTCAAATTGTCTTAATTTTACTTTAAATTTTAAATCACTATTCTAAATATACCTGTTTTATAAAATTTCTGTGTAGTATTTTACTTTCCTCAGTCGAAATAAAAAGTTGAGTGTTTAACGGGGGTGAAATTATCCATTCACCGTCGAACTATAAAGAAATCGCGGGTGAAATGGGTCACTTTCAACCCTTGGTTAACAATCTACTATTTTAATTGTCGTTTCATTTGTATTTAGTAAAAATCTTTTGATGTTATATATTTGTTATAAGCAAAGTTTTAAATATTTGTATAGATTTCTAATATTCATACAACTTTTACAGCTAACAGAAGAAACTTCGCCACAACAATTGAAGCGAAGAAATAAGCCAATACCACAACAACTTACATCTATAGCTAATCCGAACATACAAACAAAAATACAAACGAACGTACAAATAAACAAACAAGCAAACTTGTCTATTATACCTATACGTGAGGATAAGGTAACCAAAACGTGAATATTTAAACAAATGTGACACGTTAAATGGGTCGTTTTGACATTTTTCTTATGTAAAATACTTTCTGGGTACCGCAATAATAAATTCGAATCCACAACTCTGCTAGGATCTAGCGATTTCTTTTTGGTTATGAAAATTGAGAAGTACCTACGATATGTCCCGTACATATTTCACAATAGCTAACAACTAGGCCTCCAACAACAAATCGATGTTTGAAAATTTAGGCAAACGTCAGATGTTAAAGATATCATTATTTTCTCAAAACATTTCAAGGAGTTGAAGTTCTGTATGGCTTACGGAGACAGTACTTTCTTGAGTCTTGTGTGATGGTACCACACGATGTATTATCGATGTATTATAGAAAAAACATGTTTTTCATAAATTCCTCCCATTTACTTGACAGTTGGGATAGCACACTCGGTTATGTTCATTGTAGGGACATAAAAATAGGGGATACTTTTATAAGGATACCATCAGAACGATATAACGAACATTTTACATTAAAAACTTCATGTTAACCAAAGTATTTCATGTCATATTGTAACGTAAGTTTATAATAAAAACGAATGTCAAAACTGTTGTTTAACGTGGTCATAGTATATATCCATAAACATTTATATAAGCTCCGTTCTCTATTCCGTAGCGCTACAAACTAATCTGATCTTGGTTACATTAATAAAAGAGGACAAAACCACCTAAACTTTAATGATTTATCAAGTTTCATGAAGGGTCAGATAAGTTTTTGGCTCTATATACCTATAGCTTTATGCCAATATAATATTTCCAACTCTTTATCTAAATTTAATATTAACTTAATGCCTTTAAACGCTAGGTCCAATTTTAGTCCTAATAAAGTTTAAAGTCTAAAGCAAGAGAAAGCTGTATGACGTATATTAAAGTTCTTCAATTCTATAAAATGCTATATCAACATTATTTCATCAAAATTAATTAAATATTTAAAATTTAAAAACATTCTATTCAATATCTTTATACAATGTTAAAGAAACTATTTAAAATTTAGGAGAATTAAGAAAAAACAATTATTATATACTTAAAGTCAATCAAATATAAAACGTGCTTAAAATTGTAACGGACTGTTGCAGAATTCTGTAAATCACATAAGCGTATGCACCAGTGATTCCAATGTGAATTCACATCGCAATGCGCTGCGATTGGTTAGTAATAAATTCACCGATAACTAAATGGATTGGATTGTTTTACTTTATTTGAACATCTCAATTTCAACAAAAATTCCTAAACGACATTAAACTGTAATTTTTTGCCAACAATTCTAATTACAAACTTCCACAGACCATGAAACTGTGGAACTATGTATGTAGTTTCGTAGTAAAAAGGTTTTAGTCATATCAAATCAATTTTTTAAAGCTGTCTTTATGTTAATTATGTATATTTTCTTTCTAATCCCAAGTAATATGGCGGGAATTTTATTTGTGGCTTATAGGGAATTTTTACCACATCACATTACGTTTTACTGAATTATATCAATTTTCTTTAATTGTACACATTGCTGTACAGTTTATGCTTATGACTCCACTAATTTTATACATAAAACCTCGAAACAACTTATAAGAAATAATATAAAACTTGATGATCTTGTTGTTGAGATGGCGCCTCCATCCTTCCATATTAAATCAGAATAATATTAGATGTCATCTGTCACCATAGATGTCAAAATATTCAAATTCAAAAATAAAACTGCTGTGGTATGAGCTGGTAGAAAGTGCGCAAGTGAATACATAACTTACAGAGTTCATAAGTCAGCTATATTTTTGAATAACTATGTTTGAATGACTTACTTATATAATTCTCAAACTTGTAACAGTTGTTTCAATATAATATTAAATTCTATTCAAAATTGTTATTGAATAATTAATATTTAATGGCTTTAAGACATAAAGTGACTTGTCGACGATAAAAATTAAATTTTACAGGGTGTCTTAAACTTGCTTTAGTCAGAAACTCGTATAAGTTAATAACAATTAAAATAAACCGATTTTGAAAAACTTTCAATATCCTATGATTAAAATAATAGAAAAATACCATCTATGCCAATTTTAGGACACCTGTAGTTTACTACATACTATTTTACTATTTCAATTATATCTTATGATTATCATTAATCCTTAGGAAATATTTTCAATCTAAATAGATATAAAGTGGCCAATTAATATAAATAAAATAAGCAATGTATTCCAATAATGTAAAATAATTGTGATGTATTACAGTTGGACGCGACCCGCGATTAATTATGACAACAAAATTCGTGCGGTTGACAGAATTTTATTTAACAAGTGGCAAGTCCGGCTCACTGTCGCAAGTAAATTTCACTAAGTTTGCAATTATTATCATTGATAATTTCTTGAAATAATTCCTTCATTTGTATAAATAAAGATCATATTATACTATAATAATAATATAAAGAGTAATGTATGAAATGACAAGTTTACGTGCATTTTATGTTTAATTTTACTCTGTTTTAAAGAGCACGAATGTTCGACGCGTCTATTTATGATATATCATTGTTATTAATTTTATGTATTAATGATAAAATTATTTAAATATTTAATGTCCATAAATCCATATCAATATATAATAGTACAAAAACCATATCAGTTTGAATGCAATAAATATTGTTTTTACACTAAACTCTTAAAATAAATAAATAATCTAATTTATTTTACGAGGCTGTTCCAAAATTAGAATATTATGTTGCGTGTCCTTCTTCGTTTGCTGATAGCTTAGAAAGATTTTATGAAGTCGGATGAAGATGCCGAAAAATATTCAACGAAATAAATATTTAAATACTCATAGGTAAATAGAGATTTAAAATTACAACTCTATTTTTATTTTTTAGAACAGCCTACGTAGGTAAATATTAATTTTGATAGCAACATAATCTCAATATTTTAAAATTTAGTTTGTGAAGTTAAGTGAGGTTTTAAGATAAATATTCTAAAAAAAGTATCACCCATTTAAGAACTAGGTATATTTTATAATAATAGATTTTTGCGTTGCCAATCGATACCAATCATGCTGACGCCAACCGAATTATCGAATCCTACTGCGCTAAACGTTAATAATTAATAGTCTGGTAAATAAAATCCTTAATTTACTTATAATATATGTACATATTTTTACTAAATCCATCTTCTTTCTAATTATTTCTATCTTATTATTTCAATGCTCAAAAATCCGCGTTGTGTAGTGTAATATTTAATTTTGTAATAAAATATTATCGAATCTTGTTAGCTTGCTTCAATTCTTGTTACATGATACCTGTATCATTACTACATAGTATAAAACAGTCGCTTTTTCTTTTCCTATATCCCTTTGTATGCTTAAATCTTTAAAACTACGCAACGGATTTTGATGCGAATTTTTTTTAATAGATAGATTGATTGAAGAGGAAGGTTTATATATGTTTTATACCCGTACAAAGCCGGGGCGGGTCGCTAGTTACATATAATTTAAAATTGGCATTTGTACTTAAACCAAATAAGCAATCATGGACAACAAAAAATTTACGGCGACTTCACAATCTGTAAATAACTACATTTTACAATTTCTCTCTTAGCAATATCTTCTAGTTTCTATAGCCATAAGTACCTAAAAAATCATATTAATAAAAGGCATGTTTATATAAATTTCTTTTAGATTTAAAAATGGCGCTATTCGCTAAGCACCCGCCATGTTTTTTTAACTGACTTCGAAAACATACTTGCTGTTTGACAGTTACTACTTATTAACCGGAGGTTTGTCAGTCATGATACCCTGTCATCAGAAATATTCCAATAAAGCAATTAAATTCAAAATGTAATTAAGTTGTAATCTAACGGCAGGATTTGATCTGTAAAATTTTCATTTGTGGTATAAAAAATATAATTATTTTAATTTATAAATATACAAGCTAGGTGACAGGGAAGCGCCAAATGTTTAAAGATACTTGGAACAAACTCATATTAAAAACAAATTACTAAAAATGAATATTTGTCTTATTGTACTGTTCTTGAAATTAAACATAAAAATCTTCTATTTCTACTTACTGTGTTTTATTTACACGAGTTACCCGACCCGCATGAAGATGCCTACTCAGAAATAAAACAAATAAAAGCTGGTGTTCCACAGGGAAGTGTCTTAGGTCCGGTCCTATACCTATTGTACACTCGGGATATACCAGAGACAGAGCATAACACTATAGCAACATTCGCAGATGACACAGCAATAATGGCAATAGGAGACAGCCACAAAGAAGCTACAGAAAAGGTGCAAAAAGCAATAAATCGTATACACGATTGGACTAAAAAATGGAAAATCAAACTGAACGAATCCAAGTCAGTTCATATTGATTTCTCCAACAAAAGACCTAATTATTGTCCTGTTTACATAAACAGTCAAATTGTACCTTACGCCAACATGGCTAAGTACTTGGGAATGACCCTTGATACGAAACTCCGCTGGAAGGCTCATGTCAAGAAAAAGAGAGAGGAGCTGGGACTACGCTATAAAAGTATGCATTGGCTAATAGGCAGACATTCTCCACTATCAGTGCAAAATAAAATTCTACTTTACAAGCAAGTCCTAATGCCTGTATGGACTTATGGTATCCAGATCTGGGGCTGCACCAAAAAAACTAATATCCAAGTTATACAGCGCTTTCAGAACAAAGTACTCAGGGAGATAGTTAACGCTCCCTGGTATGTCAGGAACGAAGATCTTCATAAGGACCTAAAAATAGACTTCGTTAACAAAGTTATTAATAAGTACGCTGAAGCTCACCAAAAAAGACTTCACCATCATGTGAACGTTGAGGCTATCCAGCTCCTTGACAACACGGACATAGTGAGAAGACTAAAAAGGACCAAACCTTTTGAGTTAGTGAAGTGTTAAACTGATAGTGTAAATTAGAAAATATTATGTGTATATGAACAAAGTGCACTTCCCCTTAACAGACTCTAAGATTTTGTCAGTGGACAATTTTTTAGCTTACGTTCAATTTATTAGTTTAAGTCAAAGTAGTATTACTTATTAGCTTATCAGCTAGATTGTAATTAGTTAAAGTGTCCTTCTGTAAGGTGCTTTAAACAAAAAAAAAAAAAAAAAAAAAAAAAAAAAAAAAAAAAAAAAACCCGACCCGTATTGGTAAGTGAAGTCCCGTGTCCCCTAGTGGGGTATGGGGCAGATGCATTTCACATCTGTTTCACAGATCGATTTTTTTTTAGGGGCAAGTAGGTGATCAGCCTTCTATGCCCTGCCAGACCGAGTTTTTTTTTATCTCCACCGGGAATCGAACCCAGGACCTCTCGGTTGTAACGCTTACGCGCTTACCACTAGACCAAGGAGGCGGTCACCCGACCCGTATTAATAGTCTCCAAACATAACAGTCACCATAAAATTCAAAACCGACCAGTTATTGTAGTAAACTAGCTGTACTCGCGACTTCGTCCGCATTAGACAGTTTTTTGGAAAGGAGTTTTATTTTTTACGTCAAGTACCGGTCCGTCAAGTATAGGTACTTATAGTAAAAGTGACTATGTGACGTGATGTAAGAATACTTCCTCTTTTGTTTGAAGACGACCTGCTCGCTTCTGACAGTAAAGGCATTAAGAGCAATTTGTATTGGTCTTATCAATACATAATTTGGTATCCGGTGGCCTGACATGACTTAGTAGGTAAGCCAGCACTTACTGCAAAGGTACCGTGTTTGAACACATTGAAATGGTCACAATACCATAAATATATTATGTACCCACTTAGTGAAATTAGATAGTACGCTACGTCCCCTAGTACCCTATGTCCTTTCTCAACTTATTATCTATGTTTGTGCCAAATTTCATTAAAATCGGTTCAGTGGCTTAGGCATGAATGCGTAGCTGACAGACAGTCAGTTACTTTCGACTTACAGTTATAATATTAGTATGGATGATACGTAGATGCGAAAATCGATTTACAACTTACAGACTGATATTGACTGGTCTGTATGACTTGTTTGTGTAGATGTTGGGGTGTAGTATTGAATTAAAACAATCACACAAAAGTTTATTTTTAATTTACACCTTTTATATAACAATTAAATTAATTTACAATAGTTCAGAAGAAATATCATGGAAGTTATTTATGTACAGAGTTTAGATTAAGTCAAGGTAAGAGATTATTATTCTTGTTTTTTATGATGCCACCAAATGTATATCGATGTAAATTACGATTGTATATAATTTTGAATTTGAATTGATGTTTTTAAATAAATCTTGTACCAAAGAGTTTCTTTACAAAAGAGATTCGCCACATTTGCACTGCCTGAATTGAAAATATATTTTTTATTTGCATTTTTTTTATTGTATTCAGTTTTTAAAATTGTTTCATTTCCCGCCAAATTCAGAAATCTGAAAAATACATGTCAATTCTCAATTTACTTTTTGGTAGTTTTTTACTAATCTGTGGTTGTAAGTTGTCAATTTAAGAAGTACTTAATTAGCGATGGGCCGAGTCGGCTTTTTGGTAACTCGAGTAATTCGAGTTGACTCGGTTAACGACTAGGGTTGCAACTCGAGTTGACTTGATACAGTCTGCCTTAAGGACTTTCAGACTACGCTATACTTGCTATCCTATATTTGCCTCAGAGTATATTATAGTATACTTATTACTATATCTGTGATATTTGCTATAACAATATCGCGCACCATACATTTAGTATGGACACGTTCACACTGCGCTATACTATATAGTATAGGCTTGCTATACTTGCTAAAATTAAGTGATGCGAAGTTCAGCTGTGCTATATCGCACGCTCCTCCTCCCTCACCCTCGGCCGTCCCGTAAGCGAAACAAGCAAGTAGCAACAACTGAGCTTGCTATATATATATTATAGCCGTATAGCGTAGTGTGAATGCCATGCTATATAGTATAGCATGGCATCCGCTCTATAGAAAATATAGTATAGCATAGTCTGAAAGCACCTTTAAGGTCCGTCGCGTCGTTCGTCCGAGTCAATAAATGCTCAACTTGGTGCATCGTTCCGCGGGTTGCTACTTGCTAGTATGCTACGTTCAAGATTCACCGGGTTGGGCTCGGCGGGCTGTGTGGCGTAGCGTCAAATAATATTGAACTCGTTCAAAAATCAGGCATTTATTGTTATTAAAAGTGTTTACAAAAATAATCATTAAAAGCGAACTACTTATTTAACACAAAAGAATGGTAACAATAGTTTTACCTAGAAGTAAATAATAAGAAACTAAAATAAATCGAATGGCACTTTATTCATTAAATTAAACACCGCACCGCTTGGTATTGGGTCATTTATTTAACAACTAACACCTGCATAAAAAGCTAATCAAAATCTAAGTAATGGCACTTATTTTTGAATGAGTACCAGTCTAAAGTTATAAAAATACCTTTTAGGTACCTAACTATATAAAAATAACTGTAATACAACCTAATTAATTTTGATTTGACTTAATATACCGAAGGTATACACGGCTACACATCAAACTATACAAAACCAGTTTATCATGGTCTCGCTTTGTATAATCTTTCCACACATTCAACGTTCAGTTTATACTGGTTTTGCATAGCTTGATGTGTAGCCGTGTGTACATACGGTCTATTAAGTTTATTTCAAAGTTGATTGAAACCTAAAGTTAAAATATCAATAAAATAAAAATTCAACAATACTTTCTTGGTAAGTAGGTAATTATAATATGACTATGTATAATGGCAGTAATTTCTGAATTTCAGTCTTAAGTTCAATATCTACAAAAGATCAACATTGTAAGTTCAAACAAAGTTACAAACTTCACGGTTATGGTTTGCAGATATTGACTCGGGCCGTTCGCCGCGGGCCGCCAACCCGCCGCACCGTCCGCCCAACGCGCGCACTCTTCGGGTCAGCCCGGTTTGCAGATATTTTGACTCGGGTTGAGTCGTTTACGGTCTGACTCGGTTACCTGAGTTAGATAACTCGAGTTGCCCTGCGTCCATCGCTATTATTAATTATGGTCGGTAGAAAGGAATGAAGCTTTCATTGTTTCGCCAAAATATTTTTTAAAAACAAGAAAAATGAAGGAAATCAACATAAACATTGAGGGATATAATGTGAACGGCATATGTGTTGGTTGTCTTAATTACAAAAGAAAGATGTTTTACAGAAATGAAGTAAAAGACGCATTTAAGATTATTGGTGAAATTGAAGTAAGTTTTAAAATTCGCTAAATTTATGCTTGTCTCATGTTTAGAATCACCTAAACGTAGCCCGGTTATCTTATTTGAAAAAAATTCTAGTCAGAAATCACATAAAATTTTGGTTAAAGTAAAATTTCTGAGAACAAAAATCCTTAGATTCGCCATTATGTTTTAAATAATTAATGCGTTCCCGAGATAAATAAAATAATAATATAAAATATGATTTTCTTACCATTATTTTTTCTGTAGACTCAATATTATATTTAATAAAATGGTTAGGAGACTACTTTTTCAAACAGCTCCCAAAAAGATGGGTGTTATAATTTGATAAATCTGTGTGTGGCTTCTAAATGTTAGATTGTAGACCAATTTTGATTTAATTATTTATTTTGTTGATAAATATGTTGAACATCAAATATTTTTTCAGGTACCAGATGGCCTTTCTATACAAGTATGCTGGGAATGCCTAGCTGCTGTAAAGAATCTTATGAAATTCCGACAAAAAATCCTCAACTCCTATGATGCTCTGATTAGTTATTCACATAATGTAAGTGTTCAAGCCACTGGTCATATATATATATACACATTTCTGCATCAATTTCTCTAATTATTATCTTTACAGGTATATATGTAGGTGATCAGCCTTTGCGTAACAAACCAAAAATTTGTTTACTTAGGATTTGAACCCAGTACCACTGGTGTAATACACAGACTTGACTTATGAATGAAACAGCTAAGCAGACAGTTAAAGGCGACTAGATTTGATGGTTTGGTCAATGCTTATTTTATTATTAATTGGTGCTTTTCTCCTAAGGAATTTATTATTTTTATCCAAATTTTTATGTTTCAGTCTCCATTCCTAAATTCTCCAAATGACCTGTCACAATATGCAACAACAAATTTAACTACACATATAAATTTTAATGACTCTGACTTACATTATAATTATGACGAGTCTACACTTATTTCTATCAAAAATGAAGTCAAAGAAGAGGATCATTATCCTCTTGATGAAATTAGTAAGTCATTTTTTATATTCTTAGTCATTCGCCAACAAATTCAAGTTGAAAAAGTGTCCCATGCTTATTTGTAAGTGTGTGTGTGTGTGTGTGTGTGTGTGTGTGTGTGTGTGTGCAAATAATACAAAATATACCACTTTAAAATTTTGAAATACAACCTTATTATGCAAACTTAAAGTTTTATTTCCAATGCGAGAGTGAGGCGGTTATGACATTACGTCATGCGATCATCAAATGTGCGACTGTGCTAAATATGAATTCTAGCAGTTTGGTAGTGCCATATTTTGAGTGTTGATGGTGTATCTTGGGTATTCTAAATCGATGTCCTTAATAGTTAGTATTATTTATTTTATTTTTTACACACTTTGTTGCACTAGAGTGCAACGGGCGGCCTTATCGCTAATCAGCGATCTCTTCCAGGCAACCCACTATTTTTTTGTTTTTGGTTGAATTTCTGCAGGCAAGCCCATTGAAATTCAACTACTCCGTACGTCTTATGATACCCCGTATGGCAATTGGCAGCTCTATCAGAGATTGAATAAAAATACAAATTAAATTATAAATTGTATTCGGGACTGGGGATTGAACCCAATATCTCAGACTTCATGGTAGGCTTATAAGATCGCTTAGCCATGAGGCCTTATATACATTTCAATTAGAATAGCGTTTTAATATCTTTTGTTGGGTTAGTGGCTATTAAGAAGGGTTCTTTATTTCATTTTATATTATTTAAAACAATCCCTTAACTCATGAACATAAGTAAATATATGTATAATGTTTATTATCTTCCAGATTTTGATGCGGTTACATCAGAAATAGATATAAAAAATGAATCATATACTGTTCAAGTATTTGATACACAGTCGTCCGATGATGATACATTATTGGTAGAGTTAAAGAAAGAAGTTACAGATGAGAGAAAGACAGTGAAGAAACATAAAAAAAAGGTAACTCTATTAAATGTTTTTATTAGTGTTTGTGTATTTAAAGATGATTTGAAGTTGATTATTTTATTTTTTTAAATGTGGGATTAAATACATATCAGGACCAATTACAATACAATGAGAGATTAGTTCAGTTGGCTGATGTCGTGAGTGTCAGTAACATGCAGGCCTTAGCCGTGCCACTCTGTATCAGTTCAATCAAGTTGGCGGGCGTGGTTGCCTGTCGCCATTATTCAGTAGTCGTTCTTAGAAGGGGAAACTCTGTTTGATTGAGTAGTGGTTGTGAATGTAAAGTAAATGGGAAGTTTATAGATGTATTTTAGACATAGTGTATTCATGTTATTGTAGTTTATATTATTTTTTAATGTTGAATTGTTAAATTGCTTAAATTACTTTAATAAAAAGATACAAGGTATGAATGTAATAAATAAAATGTATGTATTTTAATACAATAATGAATTTAAATTTCAGATTAAAACAACGTCCAAAGTAAAGAATCGATTGAAAAATATACCACAGGAAATCGTAGAACTGCATACAATGGATGAAAAAGAAATGTGGTCTATTCGAGCGCAAGATGCCGCTAGTGAAGTGTTTGCTAACTTTAAATACAAATGCCTGGATTGTGTGAAGAGTTTTGCTACAGAGAAGGCGATGGTATATCATAAAGTTGGGAAACACTCACTGGTAAGTACCATGTATCATGTACCTAAAACTTAAAAATAAAAGACGCCTTGATTGCCGAAACTATCTTAAAAAAGTTACTTTTAAACTAGGTACTAATATTATAAAGCGGTGTGTTTGGTTGAACGCTCTAAACTCATGTCATGGTTTGAATTTGAAAAGTGAAAACTTCTTTAGGCGCGTTTAGCACTTTGTGGGTACTGAACTGAACTGAGCCGTCACGCTCGGCTATGTAACGCTCATTCGGGTGAACAGTCAGCAGAGCGAGAGAGTTGTCATAGTCGAAGTGTCACTGCTATACTCGTTCGGCAGAATCTTTGTTTATTCATATTTAAAACACACAAATTAAGTAGAGAATAGGGTATTGCCTATACATTGTCGATTTTCTGTCGCACTCGACAGCGTATCAACAACACGCATCCAGGTATGTTTTAACATATTTCAAATACTATGAAAAATTCAGAAACCTATCAGCAGCATTCAATATAGACATTCTTTTGAATCAGTGGTAAAAGTCACAAATGTAGTATTTTCTATGTTATAGAAGATGGATGAAGAAAATCAAATTGATGAAAAATTGCAACGGAAAAGGGAACTGACCAAGGCGCGCGTGAAAAACTATCGTAAAAGGAAGCGAATGGAATCTCAGCAATTCAATTCTTCGATGCAGGATGACCCTAATGAGGAAATGGAAAGCATGCGAGTTCAAGAAAAAATTGCCGAACGGAAAAAAGCAATGGCGAAGGAACGTTCGAGACGATATCGTGAGAAGAAACGTATTAATGCACTACAATCAGTTCATGATGTGGTTCATGATTCACAAACTCCCGGACCTATGCATGGAAATCCATCGCTCGTATTAAAAGATCAACAAACTACGATTCATAATTCTCACATTGCCGGAACATCAACGAATATGGGTATTCCTCTTGTTATATGCAATGATTGTGAAAATTCAAATATTGGTGAAAATATTTCATCGCCATTAAACGAAGAAAAAATTTCCGAACGGAAAAAAGCAATGGCGAAGGAACGTTCGAGAAGATATCGTGAGAAGAAACGTATTAATGCACTACAATCAGTTCACGATGTGGTTCATGATTCACATGTGCAGCTTATGTGCTAGAATCCGTCAATAAAACAAATACAGGAATAGGTCACTTGCAAAGAAAAATAATCGAAACAATGAATGAACATCCGGAATTTGATATTATCGACGTACCAAAAATATAAGTGTGAATATACTAAATCATACTGAAATCACAAGTCTTGAAGCAGAGAACCCATGTCAAAAACTTCAGTCGTCATCATATATATTCCAACGGTATGGCCAATTGAACGTCAACGCATAAGGAAAACTTTGAAGGATTTGTCTGAATTAGATGATAGTACTGATGTTTGGAAAGAAAACTGGTTCGATAAGTACGAGAGAAGACCAGAGTATTTAGAAAATTTTACGTTAGCACAATTCGTATCGGAATACACGGAAAATATTCAAAAAGAATTCATTGAGAGGCGTGAACCGAGGATAATTCGGTATCGAAATTACGACATGGCCACTGACTAAGGAATATAAGCGAGAGGTGGTGACACTGCACTTGCCATTCCGAAACGAAGAAGAGGAAATATTAGCAGAGATGAAATTTGTTACCATTTATGATTATAATGAGGATATTATTCTGCAGATGAGAAAAGAATTCGAATCTGACATGAACATTGAGAAAACTATTAAAATTTGTAAAGAACTATGCCGTGAAGAAACCCCTGCGGATGAGGATGAAATACAGGACGTTGCCAACAGATTTCCCGAAGAAAATCCCTTTCAGCAATACAATAATCCGAATGAGGATATAAACAGTGATCTACGATTAGCTACTTTAAAAAAATTGGTGCAATTGCTAAAAAAAAAGAAAATATTATGTCTAGTGCGGATTTTTGTGCAGCTATGAGGATGGCTAATGAAAAGCAATGTGATATTATTATCTGATGATAATAATCCTTTACAGATTTTCTTCACTGGACCAGCTGAATGCGGCAAAACTTTCGTTATTAAATGGAAATATTTAATCGGTTTTCTGAAGTATGAATGAAGAAAGCATGATTGGAGTCGGACTTCTGCAGCAAATCGATTTACGTCTTAAGCAAATCACTGGCAATTTTGCAAGTAATTTTGGTGGCTTAGATGTAATATTAATAGGTGATTTGAGACAATTACCTCCAGTCAGAGCAACACCGATATACAAGCAAATAAAACGTAGAATGACTGGGCCGACAGTGAGGCGCGACTTGAAATTTTACGAACTCACTGAGGTTATGAGGCAAGCAAGCGGTATATTTTCCAAAGCTCTGACGAAAATTGGTAATGGAGAAAAATTGGACACGGATGAATTAGCATTAATTGAATCAAGATTCGTTAGCAAAGAAGCAGCTGATATTGCTTGTCCTCATGGAATACGACTCTTTTTATCAAATGCAGCTGCTCAAATGTATAATAATTCAATATAAAAAACATAGCATAAAATAAGGTAACTTCTGTTGCGAAAGATGTATTTACGGGTTATCATAATGCTGAGCAAGAAGCATTCGTAAAGCAAAAGCTACATAAAATGTCGACAATTGATATGGGAGGATGGACTTATGAAATAATATTCGTATTAGATAAATATAATATAATATATAAATTATAAATAAAATCATCCAATTCATTCATCAAAATTTACTAATCTATAACGAAGCTGGATCTGCTCTTCTCCATGAAAACTTTCATAGATTGCCAATGATTTTGAGTGGAGATTTCAATGTTGATTTCTCTAAAGACATACAAGCCTCTAGTGGATTTTTTGATATCAACATTAAATTTAAATATGTCGAATGATACGACGAAATATGGAACAACAACTGACTGAGTTTTTTTTAGATATTTAGAAAACACATTCCATTCAAAAATATTCATTTCATATGTCAGCTACCATAAACCTATAGTTTCATTTTTAGAGTATTATGATGCAGATGAAGGCCACTCAGAGCAATATTCACTGGAGTAATTTATACACAATTATATATATATATATATATATATATATATATATATATATATATATAGTCCTACGACCCCTAGGCGGGGCAAAGGGCGTCCATTGTGCTCCGCCATCTCGTCCTGTCCTGGGCCACGCGTTTGGCCTCGCTCCACGTCATCCCGATGTCCCGCACCTCCGACAGGATAGTTCGCCTCCAAGACTGCTTTGGACGGCCTCGCTTTCTTCGTCCCTGCGGGTTCCAATCCATGGCTTGCCGAGGGATGTGATTGGGACCTCGTCGAAGCGTATGACCAATCCAGCTCCATTTTCGCCTTTTGATCTGCGTTGCAATAGGTGTTACATACAACAACATAATACACAATTATAGTACATTGTAAAAGTTATTAATTTATCAATATAGAAGGCAAAAAACTTGTATTTCGTTTTATTAATTTCACCTTGTTGAAGTTTTCAATTCTATCGTGTGGTCTTAAGCACACACACAATTTTTTTGTTGGATAATCCATTTATCGAGAAAGGCTGTATAACACGCTCGCTACGACGAAATTAACGTACATACTACTGATTTAGGTCCACTAAAAATAATATTTGAAATTGGTTTCTACGTATTGTGCGTTTATAGAACAAAAATAGTAATTAGATATTTTATAATAGTTGTCATAAAATAGGTATTGATTGATAATTCGCACCCTTAGAATGAAAGTGACCTAATCCAAAAAATGCAATTTGTGGTAAATGAGCATTAGTCTTCAAAAAATTATAGTATTGAATACATCTTAATAATATATAGAGACTGAAGTATGCGCTGCCCCCTGTTATACTAAGATATAGGTCACTTCTACTTTACAAGGTTTTAGAATATGCTTTATAAGGTCAGTTTATGGTAAAATCGAGTGTTACAGGAATTTTGAGTTGAGTCACTCATTCTAAGGGTGCGATATATAGATATCAATTCAATGATTTTTATATTCCTTTTACGAAGAATAATAGGCAGTTGTATCTTTTTCAGAATGACAAAACTTCAATACAATGTGATGTTTGCAAAGCGTATTTTTTGGCCAAAGAACATATATCCGTGCATAGGAGGCAACATTTTAATGCTTACAAGTGAGTACTATATATGAAAAACACCAACTAATCCATTGATTTCATTTACTGATATTTTTCTACGAGCAAGTATTCTGTAAATTGTGTGGAATAGACATTCTTGGATTCTTGGATTTCTTGGATAAAGCCGACCGCCTCCTTGGTCTAGTGGTAAGCGCGTAAGCGTTACAAATCGAATCTGGGTTCAATTCCCGGTGGAGATAAAAAAAAAACCTACTTACCCCTAAAGAAAAAATCGATCAGTGAAACAGATGTGAAATGCATCTGCCCCATACCCCACTATGGGGACACGGGACTACAAAAATAAAACAAAAATGTAATTCGTTTATTTTGACATTATAATTATTGTCTTAATTAAATTATATACAGTAATATAATAAATAAATAATAACACAAATAAAATATTAATTGTAGATGTCGTGTATGTGGTTTGATAACAACGCTGAAGACGGTGATGTCCAAGCACACGTGCGCTCAACACAAAGTTGAACACGCCTGCTCTTTATGTAGTAAAGTTTTTAGGTGAGTGTTCTAAAGCATGTTATTTCTGATTCAACCTAAACGATCACTGCAGAGGCGATGGCTGTTGGTGTGACGTACTGTGACCCCCATCCAGGGGATTTAGGACTAAATGATATATACATATTCAAAATGTTTGTCACCTTTATACTGAAATCTAATTGGAAATTTGTTAAAAAAACATTTCGTTATCTTAACGACACGAAATGTCATTTTCATACTTTCCTGCGTCAGTGGGTGTCGAGAAATAAGCGTGATGCTTTTGTCTAGTCGTGGTGAAAGATTAGTTTTTTATCCACTACGTAAAAAACGGGGTGTTATAAGGTTGATGTGTCTCTGTGTGACATGTCGAATCAAATAAACTGATTTTGATGCGATTTTTTGTTACAGATATACAAGCTTATATCTGTGACAAAAGTTTTAACCGCAACACATTTTTGTGTTGTGGTCAAAAATGATCAAAAAGTGAATTCTCGTAACCCCTAGTGGGGCATGGGGACACATTGCTGTATCTGTTTCACTGATCATTTTCTTTAGAGGCAAGTAGGTGATCAGCCTTCTGTGCCTACCTAACCGAAACATTTGTTTCCAAGGGGTTCGAACCGAGGACCTCTGTCGCAATACGCAGGTGCGAAAACCAATTAGCCACGAAGGCGGTCAAAAATTACCTTATGGATAAGTTAAATTTAGTTAATTTTGTTTTTTCAGTACAAAATCAAAATTAATGTACCACAGGAGTATATGCAATGAGGAGCAGCCGCAGTGCGATTGCTGTGGGAAAGTGTTCGCTAATAAAATCACTCTCAAATCTCATCTCAGGTGAGTTTTTAACACGCTTCTGTTAACAATAATATTAATCTGACTTATATGTATTTAACCGAATCTTTTCGTGATTTTCATATCATTAAATTGCCCACGAGGCTTATATTAAAGATGCAAAAACAAAGATTAATGTGCCACTATTTACACAATCAGCCCTTTTAGATTATACAATAATAAAAAAGGAAGATACAAAAAAAAAACAATCATAAAATGAAAAAAAGAAAACACTGAAAATGTTATGTAGAAATTTCGCAGTCATTAAGTACCGTTGATATTATGTGTTTATAAATATTGAATTGCAAAAAATGTATTCATTCATTCATTAGAAGTGTAACGGCCGGCCTTTTCGCCAACAAACGATGTCTTCCAGGCAATCCTGGCAAAAATAATAAGAGATCGTGTTATCTAGAAGTGAATTTCCCAAACGACTTTTTTTGTCTTTGGTGTAATTGTTATTTGAAAAAAGAAATATTGTTATGAATTTTTTTTTTAAATATTCAATATGTAGTTATTGGGTTGTGGCAAAAATATAATTTGCCTTAGACTATAATATATTAAGGTAGAAATAAATACATAACCCTCTATTTTTTTCAAATCCGTGCTGTCCCTTTACTTTTTTTACGGACAAAAAAGCTTAAATGCACTTATAAAAACAAGTAAGTTAAGTATATAACTTATTCTGTTTCATAGAATATTAGTTTTATTATTAATATATAGCATATTTCATTACATAATTAACGATTATTATTACTGAGAGGCACAAACGTACTTGTCCTGCAAAATGTTCTCATATCGCTGGACAAAAGTAATTTAAACCTAACTTTACATCGACGAGTCCGACAGCCTCCCCACCCCAATATTATTTCCCTCGTTAGTACTCAGTGTGCGCTAGTGCGCAGTCAGGACGGACGTGCGTGAAATCGCTGCATATTCCCGCCAATAACGTAAGTACGCCATTTCAGTTGCTCCCAGACAATTATTTTATATTATCGGTGGTTGCATTTTTCTAGTGTAATGAGAAGTTTTATTATTATTGTTTGGTTCTAACAGAGGTAGTAAGTGAATTAGCTTCATTGACTGTTATTGAATTTATCCTAAATATTATGCATTTCTTTTAATTTTTTAAAAAGTGTGTTATTTCACATGTCACTGTGCTCATATCGCTGTAATCGGTGGTCTTTATTACCACCGATGTGATAATTTACACAGAAATAATAAGAAAAATCAATCGGTGTTTTGATTCATGATCAATGCACAGTTTTGTCACATCGATGGATTACTGTATCATATCGGTAGATCCCGTGTCATTTCGTTAAGCATACAAAGAAACAATGGAAAATACATAAAAACACATACATTATATACATATATACCTACATACAAACATTATATACATACTTACATATGCTGCCAAAATCATTACCACGATACCACTGGGTAGTAGATGTCGAGGTAGTGGCAGAGATGACGCATTAAAGGTTTCTCTAGAATATGTTTTTAGTTAAAAAAAATAGTAAGTTAATAATAATAAATAAAATAATGAATAGATGAAAGAAAACATCATAATAGCTTAATTTTGTTTAAGAATGCCGAGGCCAAAACTAATAGAGGAGAAAAAAGAGAGAAAGAGGTTGCTGGAAAGAATAAGAAAAGCTAAAATCAAAAGCGATCCTGTGTTAAGAGAGGAGCATTTAAGAAAAGATAGAGAACGTTTAGCTAGACGAAAGGCTGCCGGACTTATCCTAACCCGAAGCCAAATGACTGCACATGCACGTCGCATTGCACAAAAAAATAACCGAATCAGTGCCCGTGCATATTATCAGAGGAAAAGAGCTAAGGCAAATTTTGCACGAAACAACCAAACAAGTGTTCCAGTGACCAATTATGTAACAGAATCGCTATTGAAAAATCGAGATAATAAGCCTGGTTTTTCTTAAGAACCAATAAAACCTCATAGCTCACGGTTATTGCAACAGAATGTAATAGTCCTAATCTGCGTTTTGATGCCATAGTAGCGAATAGTTCTCACTATTTAGGTACAAGCAGTCCTCTAGATTTGTCAATAGCATCTCCTTTACGAACGCCAAGTATTAGTTGAATAAATTCAGAAGAATCAACATTACGCCCAATCAGTCCTAATTTAGAGTCGTCCCTTGCAACTATTAAATCCCATCAAGATATTAAAATAAAGTTTCGTAAATATCAAAAATTTAAATCTCAGCAAATATGCGATTTAAAAAACCAATTGGCAAAGACTAATAAAGAGAGATGTACAAAAAGAGATACATGAGACTACATCAAGAATTGAAGAAATTCAAACAGAGTAGTTTAAAAGTGAGACAAATCCCCAAGAAGCCAAATAACACAGACCTGCAAAAACGTATCCGTAAGATTGTTGTTCAGTTTTTTGAGGATGATGACAATTCAAATCTTTCCCCGGGTAAAAAGTATACTGTTACACAAAATGGAGTAAAAAAACAGAAAAGGCTGATGAAAGACACGATTAAAAATTTACACAAAAAATACTTTAGGTGAAGAGTATTTGCTTAGTAGTAGTAGTGTAAATATTTTTTACTAGATGTAAGATCTGTAATATGTGATGTGTACTGATTGTGAGAACAAAGATTTAAAAATATTAAAGTAAGTAATAATTAAAGCTGTGATTATTGTAGTGTGGTTTTGATTAATGTTAAACTTAGTAAATATAATAAAATAGGTATATAATTTCAAAAAATATATTTTATATGGATTTCTAAAAACACAGTTCTCTGTGGGTGTGTACTTACATGAGACCCTCAGTTCAGGTCTTCAGTTCTAAGTCGCCCTTGTAAAAATATATAGGTACCTACTAACTATATTTCAAAGATGGATAGATTATCATATCGCTGGATATGTATATCATTTCGCTGGATAAACTTATCATTTCGGTGGGTAAACTTTTCATGTCGGTGTACATAAAAAATAATCGGTGCCGGTTTGTGATATCGGTGGAAACCAGAATTCAAACTGAATTTTCTCCTTAGTCTTAAATGATACGTTGATTATATTAAATTTGGAGATATTTACTATCCTAAAAATTACATAAAACCTGAAAAATATGCAAAAAAAAGTATAAATGAAAAAGTTCACCAATATGATCAAAAAAATGGCATTTGTTTGAAATTCACCCCTCTACAACATCTGTTTCGCTTATCATTTTCTTTACAGGTAAAAATCAAGACAAGAGCGTACGTCTCTTTAAAAGGCTGGCATCGCACCAGTGGCCCAATAGGCGTTGAGGGTGTCCATGGTCAGCGGACTACTTCTCGTAAGTGAGTCTCCTGCCTGTTTGTCTCCTCTCTTATAAAAAAGAGGATCAGCTGTTTGTGCCTAACCAAAAAAATGTTTCTCCAGCGATTGAACCCGGCACCTAGAGTGCGAGACGCAGTCAACTCTTAGCCACAGATAATTAGGATAGTATTTTTTCTTATTGTTTTAGATCAACGTTAGGATTGTCAGTGAAAAGGCCAAGTAAAAATATGCAAATTCAATGTCATGGCTGTGATAAAGTGTTCCATTCAGCGAAGAGCTATAGGGCGCATGTGTGAGTAACTTTTTTATTGCATATTTATATCCTAAACCATGTAAAATAATATAAGAAATCTTAATCTTACACACATATCAATTACATACATAGAGACTATGATTTGATCATATTATTTTAACACATTAGTTTCTTTTTTTATATTAAAAAATACGGATTGCTCCTATAGAGTATTTATTAGATAAATATGTCCTGCTAAGGGCTATGTGGAAATATGTTTTCAGGGTAATACACAAAGGTCTGACATATCCTTGTACTGTATGCGGTAAACAATTTCTGTGGAAACGGAATCTCGCTCGACACATGCGTAATCATAGGGAACGCGAGTCGGGGAACATACACCAATGCAGGGATTGCGGAAAGATATTCTCCAGTAGGGACTGCTACAACAACCATATGAAACTCAGCAAGAAACATGTTCATGAGAGTGCTCTAAGGTTAGCTTTTTGCCAGTAAAAGTAGAGTTGTACTGTTAGATGTTTTTAATGAAATATGACGCAAACGGGCAGGAGGCTTATGAAAAGCGGTATGCCGCATAGACAGCCCTAACGTCATTTAGGCCACGGGTGCGTTGTCGACCTTTGTGTTTTTTTTTTAGATGACTGTTTTTGTCAGTTAGTTGACGCTTTTAATTAATAGGCCCCTTAAACATTGCCCAACTCAGAGCTTCTGAACGTTTTTACAACAACAATTGCACGTGAGAAAAAGAACTTTGATTGTTTCAAATCAACGTTTATTAGTAATGGTAGATGATTTTTTTAGTCAGTTAATTGGTTAGTTTAGTTTAGTTAGACTGTTAAATTATACTCAGTTTTAGTTAGATTTAAACCAAGTTAAAAGAAAGTTTAGCTAGATGAATGTTAAAGTATAATATTGTAGCAGTTTTAGTTAGATTTAGACCAATCTGTGTCACAAATTTTAAATGTTAATTTGTTACAGCCACGCTTGTCAGTATTGCAGTAAGCGATTTGCAGCAAGATGGTGTTTGGTAGATCATATAGACTGGGAACATCTTAAAAAGATCAAGTATAGATGTCAAGTTTGCTATAAAGTAAGTACATATTTATCTGAATATATCTTAACAAGCAAGTAAATGATCTGTCTTATCCAACCGAAACATTGTTCATGGCAAAAGATAGTGCTGATGTAGGCGACATAGTTTCACCCCGCGGCTTCTCACACTCTCAAATGGAACATTTTATCCAGCCTACGAACCTATTGATTGTAGTGTGACCTTCCTCGATAAATGGACTATTCAACAAAAAATAATTTTGAACCGAATAGTAGCGCCTGACATTAGTATTTTATTGATACTGTTAGAAATATATCAATTTACCAATTAAAAAAAGAGAAAACTCACTAAACATACGTCCAATAACTTGCCTATTACTCAAAATACACAACAACTTCCCAATCGAGTTTCCCTTCTAAGAACAACCATAGAATGCTCCCTTCTAAGAGCGAATAATGGCCGCCGGCAACCAACCCAGTCATTTATTTTAGCTTCGAATCAATCTTCGCTCCTGATACAGAGTGGCACGCACGGCTTCGAGCTAAATCAACGAGCATACGCACCTGTTAACAAGTTTTAACACGAAGCCCCACCCGAGCGTTCTCAACATCACCTGATGCAATTTACTTGTAACAATACTTTTTCTTTTAGCCGTTCAAGACAGCGAAAATAATGATGGCGCATATGAATAATATACACGGAGTCAAGGACAGAACGGAGCCGGACGGCGAACACTTGTGCGACATATGCGGGAAGTCTTATAAGGTGAGGAATTTTATCCATACACAAATCAAAAATATCGTTTGGGCGATGGTACAGTTTTTAACTTGGCAGCTATCATCGACACCTATGTCAAGTTTTTTAAATAAATAAATTTTAAATTATATAAAATACAAAATTATTATTTTTATTATCAAAATCATCAGATTCAAACATTTTAATAAAACCTATTCTCTGTCTACTTTTGGTAAAATGATTAATGATACTAGGCTAGTTGAGAGAGATTTGTCCAGTTCAATTAGTTTTAATTAATTAAGAATAACTCAGATGTATTAACATATCTTCATAGATTGCTAAAATCTCGCCACGTCAGCTATCAAACAGATGTAAAGGCATCTTGTTTTATTTATTTAGGAGATACATAGAAACACTTATAACAGCCCTCTTTTTGGGTCGGGGTTTAAGAAATATTCAAAATTCCAGACAGTGAAGCGATTGAAGGGCCACGTGAGGGCGATGCACACAAACCGGACGGACGCGAAGAGCTTCAAGTGCTCTCTGTGTCCCGCGACTTTCTCATGGCAAACGTCGATATATAAGCATATGAGGATGATGCATGACAACAAACGAAAGGTTAATACTAATACGTCTCATATAAAACCTTGCGTAATTTGAAACAATTCCTCAAATGATCTATCTCTTTCTTGCTCACGTGCAACCGTCGTTTCAAAAATGAGACAAAACACTTCAACAAGAGATCTTAAAACAGTTAAAAAGGTTTAGTTAACCATTGCGTACAGAATGTGGTATGGGATATTGTGAAGACCCGTATTCCCATTAGAGACATGTGTCTATTTAATTTTCGTCTTTCTAGTCTCTTTTCGTGACATTAACAATTACCTAGTGGATCCCGCGAACTTATCGCTTCAAGAGTTCCGCATAATACGTCTTTCCATAGACGATGTATGAAATAACGAATTTTCTTAATTTTTTCGTGATTTTTTTCTAAATTTTTAATAGTTATTCTGCTATTCACAGATTAGACGTATGCAAAATAAATGTGGGTGTAAATACCTTGTTTTATATATATTATGTTGTTTTCTATAATATATTATGTTGTTTTCAGCAAACCCGCGCGCCGCCAATACAGAAGAATGAACCCTATGAAAACACGGATCGTATACAATACTTCCCGCAGGATATGAATTTGGGACTACAACCGATTAATATTGTACAAAATTTATAAAGTATATAGAATCGATTTGACGACAGAAATGGTTTTTCACCATCTGCGTAGATCTTTCTGAAACTAGTCAATAAGTCTATTTGAAATCACATTTTATTTACCCATAGTAAGAAATATTATTGTCCAACCAACTTTTTGAGTTTTGTGTTGACTTTTTGTGTGACTTAATATTTTTTAATTTTATACAAGAGGTTCATTTAGAGAAGCGGTCCGTCCATGGACACAAGAACTTAATTTAATACTCATATTCATAGTTACTGTCTGCGAGCCAAAGTTTACGCATGTGCCCTGAAAACCTTATTTTCGAATCCGGAGAAAAAAATGTTTTGGTAGGCAAGAAAATGATCATTATGTACATGTATGTATCTTATTCATTTTTATATGAAAAACTATTTTTTTTTTATTATCAAAAATTGATTAATCCCACTTGATGGTACGTGAGAATGCGGCCTAATGGGAAGGAATTTAAATGGCACTTCAAGTTGGTAGAATTATTATTGTGTACTAATTTTGTAATATTCTGTATACAATATTATATGTACCAGCTGACCTGGCAAAAGTTGTTTTGCCATATTAATTTTTGGGGTGGGCTACCCTTATCACTTAGGGGTATGAAAAATAGATAGTAGCCGATTCTCAGACCTACTGAATGTGCATATAAAATTTGGTAAAAATCAGTAAAGCCGTTTCGGAGGAGTAAGGTAACTAACATTGTGACACGAGAATTTTAAATATAATGATTATGGAATGTAATAAAGAAGTAACACGTGTGTTTATCTGTTCTGTATTTAAATTATTTCCCAATGTCAACTATGAGATGTCGAAATTTTCGATAGGTTTTTTACTATTGGAAAACTTAAATTCCACAGTGGCTAAGTAAGTTTGCGCCTTTAACCTCTAGGAGTGCTGTAAGATTTTTCATACAAAAACTAAACACAGATGCTGTCGAAAAATACTTTACCAGACTTGTAGTAGAGCTACTGATTGGAAGCTCTGACTATGTTTGTATTTCAGTATAAATTTCTGACTCAAGTGGATTTGAACTCGGGCCTTGAAATTAAGTAATAAAAATCAGTGAGTTACAATTTTTTTTTATAATTAGAAATTGATGTATGAAATGAAAGGTGAAAATTAAAAACAAAATATTTGATTGCATTTTTGGTCACACTTGAATTACAACCAGAATAATTCATTTAGTAGGAACTAAAATGATATTGCGACCGCGATGTTGTGTTTTTGGTAGTACCTAAACTCCCTTGATCGTACCGGGACTCTTTTGACCTTTAGCGGCACTCACATTGTACACATTCTTTAATAATAATTTTTTTTTTACACACTGTTGCACTGGAGTCCAACGGGCGGCCGTATAGCGATACGGCCAATCAGCGATCTCTTCCAGGCAACCTACAATTTTTGTTGGTTTGGTTGAATTTCTGCAGGCAAGCCTGTAGAAATTCAACCACTTATGACACCCCCCGTCTGGCAAGTGGCAGCCTTACCAGAGACCGAATACAAATACAAATTAAATATAAATTGTATTCGGGACCGAGGATCGAACCCGGCACCTCAGGCTTAGCGGTACTCTTATAAGATCGCTTAGCCATGAGGCCTATATATTGATTATGATTTTTGTAAGGGCATTGGATATGGGACGTTTCATATAGTCCTAAAGGATGGGTTGTATACCTAAGTAGGTTACTTCTTATTTTTCAATCAAAATACGTTATGAGCGTTTTCTAAGTGAACTAACGAGTTACTGTTTACAATAGACCTACTGTTTTTGGTTTGGTAATATATCAAACCCTAAATCGTGTTTCTTTCAAACTAAACATAGGTACCTACTTACTTCATGAACAATGTTCATAGCAAAACTTTGTTCTCAAATAATATTTATAAGTAAGTAATTTCTGAATATTCTCTGCAGTGCTCTACATAAATTTATTTATTTTATTTAACTATAAAAGTTCAACCCAAGTCCAAAGATGTTAGTAAATCATGGTAAAACTAAAGATGTTTTCTCCGCAACACTGTCTAGTTTAGCCCCTGTTAGTATGGACAGGATTATGACTATTACTAACTACTTCCGTCATTACCGTCAGTTTCAGTAAAACATGCTTGAAGCGCTATGGAATCATGGGAATGTATTGTTTTATTCGTAGCCTATGACCCTTTAATAATTATTATCTACATTCTACACATTTATTTACATAGAAATTTTAAAAAACTTACAATTACATACTTTTATTGATAAGTTTCTAGGGTCTGGCTATTTTAACAATGAAAGAACAAGATATCTACAAAGCCTACTAAAGTTGTAAATTTAATAGCTTAAAAACTGATTAAAATAAAATCTTGATGCTTCAAGAAAACAGGATACTTGTATGAACGGCGATAAATATTGTTAAAATGAAATGTATAAATAATGTGAACTGCTGTTTTCCTGGTAGCTGATCCCAGAACTCCATATCCAATATCCATGGGTGGCCGACTTAACTGGGATTTTAAAATGTTTCAGCCATAATAGCATTGCTGTATCTATCAAATAACAGAAAGCGTTTCACCGGTTATGGTTATGTCAAAAGACAGAATGGTCATACAAACAATAATTTAGATGTTTGGTTTATAGAATACTCCCAGATGAATCCAAGATATGGCAATGATTAAATATTAAAGACTAATTAATACATACTAATAATATAATAAAAGTTTTGCTTTTTTGCAAAAAATTGTTTGCTTGTAATGGGAAATTCTCTCCATCTGCCAATGTATTTATATAAATTATCACTCATTATGTTATAAAAAAAAAATTGTTGAACACCACAATTATATATCTCAAATAAATTACTTCTTATAAAAGTTATAAATGGTGTTTTTAAAAAAACATATCATGTAGGTTCTCAAGATAATGTATGTGTGTTTAATTCCTTACACAGAACTGAACCCGTTTGCCTCTTTCATATAAAAAAAAGAAACAAAGAATAAACCTTATGGGTGCACTTCATAAATTATATTTAGGTATTATACCTATATTAATATTGGGTAGTAAAATTAAGAGGTAAAACTTAAATAATAAACATATGTTGTATAACTTTAATTACTTTTAAATTAGTTAATTACAAATATTAAAGACTAAACATACCAAAAATATTTTATCTCTAATTTTAAAAATAAAGTACACTTGGGCTCAATTTTTTTTAGATGTGTTACGAGGGAATTCATTCAAATGAATAAAACTAACTGAAGACATATTAAACATTTTCCTATAAAAGTTGTTTTTTAACAAAAAACAATCCATAGACATTATTCAAGTTTTAGTTTACATATCTAAACAATTAATCTAAAAATAATTTACATCAAAGCAGACAATTCATGAATATCATTTTCTGCTCATGTAAAATTCTTTGTAAAACAGTTTTATAATAGACAAGTTTACCATTTGCTTTCAAAGCTATACATGGCTAAGAATTCTAAATTTTGATTAGTAAATTAAATTATTACTAGTAATTGGAAACTAATGTGTCTTTTTAAAAATTATTTCTTTATAATAATAACTAGGTATATTATCAACATGTCTTGATACTAGATTTTATAAATCAAAATATATTACAAATATTTGTAATTTGTAAATATATATGTAACCTAAAATATTGTATAAAAAATATCTTGATATGAAAACCATAACAGTGTTAAAAACTACAATATTTTGACACATTCATATGGAAGGTTTGTCTCCATCTATTATGTTAATATAAGTCTTGGTAAAAGAAACTAAATTAAAAATGATTCTATTTTTCTAAAAAATAACTAAATGTGTTTACAACATTAAGATATTCATGAATGTCATTTAAATAAATATGAATTTAAAATCTCATGAAGTCATGGCTCCTGTTGACTGGAGCTGATAAACAATTTACAGAAACCGTAGTCGGTTATGAACTCTTTTTAGGTGAGTAAGTAGTGATTGCTTTGCTTTGAACTTCAGAGAACAAAAATCACACTCAAATGTAACATTTTTGTATGTGTGTTTATTGTTGTAATGTTTATTAAGTTTTTCTTTGCTAGTAAACTTTTTCTGACACTTGATACATGAATTTTCAGCCAGTATCTGCTTTAGCTTTAAGTGTTGTCGAAGGCAATAGCGAGACTTGAATGTAATGGCACAAGCTTCGCATTTTGACTTACTTTTGATCTGGTGCTTAGTTTGACAATGTATATCCAAGTTACTCTTCCTTTTGAAAATTATTTGGCAGTCATTGCATTCGAAAGTCGCTAGCCGTTGCTGGTTTTGGTGGTTCGATGTCATATGGCGAAAGAAATGACTGTTTTGAGTGAATTTCACACAACAGTATTGGCAGGTGTAGATAAAATTCTGGCTGTTCAAATTAGGTGGTAAATTCTCTGGTTTCCTTCGTAAGGCAGGACGTGTAATTCGTATTTTTGGGCCTATTCTTGTTTTCTTGTTCATAACTGGGCTGGTTTTACTGGATATCAGCTTTTATTGCATTATTTTTTAATCACAACACGTAAGCAGGATGGATTTTAATTTAATTTCTGCTAGGTTTTATACTGATTAGCAAAGTTAAAATTCTTGTTTAAATAAACAAATATTTGAAAAATAGAAAATTTTACACAGTTATCTATTTCATTTAATTTAAAAGTAAAACAAAATAATAGCAAAAATTTTAACAGAAATCAAAATTCAAATGTCAAAACGAAAACAAACGTGACAGATGGGTATGTAATTGACGAAAGCAAATATCGTTCGGAAATGTAATTTACTTTCACTTATAAAACCAAGAATTCATTTTATCAAGATTTTTTAAATACAATGCACAATAAAATAAGATACGTATGATTTTATTACATATTTTTATATTATGGATTTAAGTGAAATACATATGTATATGTATATAATTTTTGATTACAAAATTAGAATCGGTATTAAGAAAAAACATACATATATTTGTAAACGTTTTACTTAGCCGTTACTTTTTGCCATCGAAAAAGAAAAAACTTGTGGAATTTAGGTCAATCGCTCGTCATTAATTATAATTTGAGAATTTGATTTTACTTTTGTGCGTGAATTGACTCACGTATATAAGAGATACAAAACAACAGAATGGAAGTAGCTATATAATTTAGAAAAGAAACAAAAATCATCTAAGGTACATTGAATCTTTATTACCTGATTGGCGTATTTATAGGTATTCCATAAGTGACTTTTTACTAATAGCTTTTTGGTACGTCCTAATTTCGGATATGTTATGTCAACTTAAATGATGTTACTTACCTAATCAAATAGCGTCTAAAGTAGAATTAAAGTTATATTACCTACATAAGGTATGCCAAAGCCCAAACAAATCCGTATTATGACACGAGCCATAAAATAAAAGAATGGGCAATGTAAGTGGCTCTGTGAAAATTAAATTAGATACCGATTCCTAAACGTTGTCATTAGAAACATAGCACTCATTTTGCATCCTACAAAGTCCATAAATTAAGTTTTTTAATAAATAAAAATAATAATATAGTGTTGAAATTTTAACAAAAAAAAAAACAACTTCAAATTGTAACTCTAAAACTAGTGTACAGATTTTGATTAAATGGAACCACATGGGAAGCACCAGCTTTCAAAAAAAAAGAATCATCAAAATCGGTTCACCCAGCCGAATGTCCTGACTCCTGACTCCTGAGGTACATTAAAAAAATAGCGTCGAATTGAAAACTTCCTCCTTTTTTGAAGTCGGTTAAAAAGTCGTCGAATTGCATTGAGCTATGGGGATAATATATTGTTAAATGATTCACAGAATTTCTAATCAATATTTTACACAGTAATTACATAAACTCTTGTCTTACAATCTGATTAATTTATTTTAAAAAAGCACGTTTTTATCCGATAACACTTCAACTGCAGGTAGTGTCATTTAATATAAAATCAAATAATTTTTAAAAATATATTTAATGTTACAATACCCGAAAATCGCTTTAATAATCTAAACTAATATTATAAAGATAAATGATTTGTATTTTCGATAGTAATTAATGAACTTGAAAAGTAGGTTTTATTAGTATTTCCGCTTCATTGTATAAACACCTGAAGTTGTTAGCAACTTCAGGTGTTTATGGTTTCAGGTGGTTAACAGCTGCTTTAATGTAAAACTGAAAGTTTTTTAGTAAAAGCACTACGGATTTGATTTACCTACCTACTAACAAAAAATCAAATTCCATCCAAACTTTTGCATAACCTATCTACTGGAAAGTAATGACTAGTCTGACTTGAAACAGATGCAGAAATATGTCAGTGTAAGATGATACGATAGACATAATTTAAGTTGTATTAAATAAGGTGTTTGTAAGTGCAATAGCAGTGTTAATTTTAAGGTGTAAAAAAAATATTGCAATAACTAATTTCGCAATGATTTTGATAAAATAAACATGACTATATAAAACAATGCATTGTTATTTAATTTTAATCGATACAAAAATTTATATTGCGAACACATTCTACAAAAAGGAACAAACTTGTTTTTGAAATGGAGATACGACAATTTGTCATTTTTGCCGCCTTTTTGTGCGCCAGTGTTGCCGGTGTAAAAACGTTAATTGTGGAAACTACAGAGGGTCAGGTTGAGGGCAGTTTGGCTCAAAGCGGTTTATATTATGAATTTTTAGGAATAAGATATGCTGTACCAGTTAAATTTAGGGTAAGTTCGAAGTATTCTCAATTGTTACTCTAGTTTTTTTAAAATATAATAGCGGACAACAGGGCAGCCCTGATGGTAAGAGATCACCGCCGCTCATGAACAATCGCGCCGCGGTCCGTGCTTTTTTGTTGCGTTATCGCCCTGTGAGATATTGTAGAGGGCCTTCGGCATCTTCACTCACTAAGCGAAATAGTACAAGTACTGTTTTACGCTGGTATTCTGTGAGCACGTAGGTTTTTCGAATATAATCTTCAAATTAAATTATAAATTGTATTCAAACCGATAACGGAACCCGATACCCATGGCGTTACAGTAGTAGTAGTAAGTTTATTTCAAGTTTGGTGTTTGAAATTACAAAGAAAAAATTACAAAACTTATAAAACAAATCAATGAAAAACATTAGAATTCACTTATATAAAGATGAAAAACTTACTTTACAGGCACCAGTTCCTCCAGAATCATTTTCTGGTATCTACAAAGCTGACAATCGTGCGGTTTTGTGCCCTCAATTTCCCACTTACGATCCCCTCGCTGCCCCCAGCGAGAACGAAGATTGCCTCATCCTTAACATATTTACCCCCACTTTTATTAATTCCACTTGTCCTGTCATGGTTTTCCTTCATGGGGGAGATTTTGGGGTAGGTTCCTCTTCTCCTATATTTTACGGGCCCCAGTTCCTGATTAGCCACGGAATAATAGTCGTAACAGTTAACTATAGGTTGAATGTTTACGGTTTTCTGAATTTAGGCATAAAAGAAGCACCAGGAAACGCTGGATTGAAAGATATAAGGGCTGCATTGAGGTGGATTCAGAAAAACATTAAGAATTTCCATGGAGACCCTGACAATGTTACCGTTTTCGGACAAGGAAGTGGTGGGGCTGCTGCTTTATATTTGACTATGTCACCAAGTACTAAAGGTTTATTCCATCGAATCATATCCGAGAGTGGATCACCATTTTCTCCTCGTGTTTTCGACCACAATCCTCTAAAAACAGCCAGTCATTTAGCTAAATCCCTAAGTATCAAGTCTGAAGACCCAAAAGTTTTGTTAAAACTGTACACAGAAACACCAATAGCTAAAGTAGAAGAGGCCATAGCTAATCAAATGAATGCTAATTCGGTCTTTCTTCCATCAGTAGAAAAAGTATTCATTGATGAAGAACCATTCTTTACTGATAATCCATTTAATATCCTCTCAAAAAGACCCAGTTATTTCAACCCAGTACCAGCTATGGTTGGAATCAACACTGTCGAAGGACTTTCTTGTATTTTAGACTACAAAACAGTTACTAGTCAAATGGATAGAATACATAACGAAGATTTTTCAGCGTTAGACCAAAGAAACTTTAAAATACCAGAAGATAAAACAGCAGAATTTCGCAACATGTTAAAAGGAACATTCTTTTCTGAAATTACAACGGATGAAGCGGTAATCGGGGGGTTGATAAACTTAAACACAGATTTTTGTCATGTCGGCCCCATGTCGTTATTTACAGACTTATACGCAAATAATACAAATGTGTTTCAGTATATATTTAGTTATGTTGGTAATAGAAATCTTGGTAGAATTTTAACCAACAGTACATTAGATGCAACAGCAAATTTGGATGAGTTATACTATATATTCGATTTAGAAAGGTTGCCATTAGCGATGGACGAAAATGACGCTAGAATTGTGACGTTTATGACGCAAATGTGGACAAATTTTGCTAAATACGGGTAGGTACAAAAATATATAATAACTACTCAGTGCATTTTTTGGTAGGTTTAAGATAGAAGTAGCATATTCTGGGATTCAATATATATTCGGATTCCGTATTAGATAGTCATAACGATAAAAAATAATAAAATGGAATAGACGTTTAGTACCGAGTACTTTAAACTTTCTTTGTGTAATTAATCTTTGGATTTTTCTTTCAGAACTCCAACTCCGGAGATATCAAATGGAGAATGGCTGCCGTATCCCCACCATTTAGAAATAAATTTGGAACCCCAGTATATAGCACCTCTCACGCCCGAAAGAGCGCAATTTTGGCGCACACTATTTTTCAAATATGGCGCCGAAATGTCAACGAAATAGATCGTGGAATGGCGACATATTTTTTCTGTTATATATTGTTTAAAAATTTAAGAGTAAGACATAATATTTGGCTTCTAAGAAGTTGTGGTATTTCTATTGCCTCATTACGTATTAATGGAACATGGATTTTAACACTATTGTAAACTTTTAAAACAGTCATCAAAGTAGTTTGTATTTTTAAGTAAGAATACACAACAAAGTGTAGAAAAATCTACAATTACATATACCTAATATATAATATATGTGGGTGTAAAACCTTATTTATTTTTAAGTTATAGGGACTATGTTTTTTTCTTCGATGATGAATAATTTGTATGAAGCAAGCAAGATTTTTTTTTTATTTCAAGTTTTGCTGTACCCAGCCTTTTCCCTCATATAAGTATAGATTTAATGTTAAAATAAATAAAAAATTTCAAAAATATTTCAATAGTTTTATTTAAGAAATCTAACAATTTAATAAAATATGAAAATTTACAACAATCATTTGTGCGTGCAAAAGTATCTACTACTTACTCAATAATATATTTTTTTCTTTATTTATAATTAATTATCACTATATTATACCATTGCTTTTCGGTTTTCTTTCTTATAATTAGAAAATAACACGTAAGACTTCGGTAACGGATACGATGTTTAAGAACATTCTAATTATTCGAAACCACTTTCGGATTGACAAGATCAAAACAACATTTATTATTTTTATTCGATTTCCATATAAAAAGTTAGTGAGTGAAATAAGCGTGACGGTCTTGTCTAGAATTCCTTACATACTATTATGTACTATTTAAGATACAAATATACTTACATACCTACTACGGAAACTTGAAAAAAACACGTTTCTATCCAATTTATATAGAAATTAAAAAAAAACATTTAAGTATTAATTGCTTTTCGTTCCTCTGTTTATCCTATTTTAAAAAAGTGTATTTAGTTAATACAAAAATTTATAATTAAACCTCTGGTCCCACCTTAAAGATTATACATGGAATTAAAAATGGCTGACCTAAACATGTCATTCTTGATTAATTAAGCCTTTTCACGTAGCTTGTAACTTTATTTAATAACTATGTATTAATTACATATAAAGTGATAGTTATTTATAACTTGAAAACTTATTATTTTTAAATATTAGATATATTCATATTTTAAAGTTTAAAACAAGAATTTAATTGCTTATTTAAATAAATAAATAATTTATTTAACTATTACTAGACTTATTTTATTTCTTAATTATTCTTTTTTTAATAGACAATTTATATCCAGAATTTCTGCCAAAAATAATGACACCTTCTGCCCAAACCACGTAACGCCAACATCAAAATGACAGCTGTCATTTCAGAAAGGAGATCGCATTTATTTTGTTTTTTCGTTCAACTTGATGAGTCGGAGTCTTCGCTTGAGTCCCTTCGCTTTTTCTTTTTATCCTTTTGGCGATCTCTTTTGTCTTGTCTCTCTCTCTTTTTAGGGCTCCGCTTGGGACTACGTCGGGGACTTTCCCGCCTAACCCGGTGATGTCAAATGCCAGAGTCGTCCGTTGTATGTTGAATGTTGTTCAGAGACTCTTCTGATGATTGCGTTTTTTGTTTTTTCTTCGTTCTGAAATATTTATATTTTACTAATAGGTATATAATTGCCTTTCTGTCGTTTTATATGGTAAGATGTCATCACTAGAATTCAGTTGGTTTCGTAACAACGTTTTATGGTTCGGATCTTCTCAATTTTTTTTTAAATTATTTATTATTATACATTTATTACTTTGTATTTTATTGCATATTTCAGGTCAAGAAAAATATTTTATTTATATAGATAAGCTAAAGTTAAAAAAATTAGCTTAATTTTTTAAATAGGTAAAAGTAATCATTAAAATGCCTTTTTAAATTCGTAATTATTATGATTAATATATTTACCCTTTTTTCCTCTCAGCTTCGACAGTTACTTGATCTTTAAACAGTTTACTCAGTTCTAACTCTTTGATTTCATCTGAATTCGTTAAGATTATTGCTCTGAAAAATACGAAAGTATAATTATTATAATAAAAGTGTTTTAATTTTCATGATAAATCAATTAAAATTTTGGTTACATTATAAATGACATAATTCTATCATTATTGAGTTTTACGCTTAGTACCATTCTTTCCTTTCTATTGTAGGTATAGATTCGATATCCGGAAGTGAAATTTTTATATAAAGTAATTTCTGGACATCTTAACATTTTTCAAGAACTCGCCAGGGGGTAGAGTTAACTTATATAAGATACATAGCTTCGCGGCGGGTCATCGCATCCATTGTATTGCTCATTTGAGCCGCGCCCTAACTAGTGCTACTCTAAATTGTCGATAATTTTTCAAAATATCTATTGCTTAAAACTGAGCCTGCTTCCATAGTTCACTTGCCCGATATTTAATACTATGTACACTTGTATGTCATCCCAGTCATAGATTTTCATTTCAATTGCTATTAATTTGTGTGTCCTAGTTGGGGAAAGAATGTTTTGCTTTTGATGAATAACAGTTGGAAGCACTTTAGAAGTACGCTTGGAAAGGCGTAAAGGAAATTATATTAGAACGCAAAAATGTGTCTATTCTAACGGAGATATGGAGCTTAATTTAAGTTGCGAAAAATTCACATAGTGAATTTTCTTTGTTTTCGATAAAATAGGTACATCACTGGCCATGATTCGGAACCCTTCTATGTCAAGGTGATCTCACCCTGCCTTTTATTACTAATCTATCCAAACACAACTATAATAAACCGATTGTCCATTTTATAAAATAGTAATTGCCCTCTACCATGTCAGCACAAATAAAAAAAAACATTTATATCTAGTCTTTATGTTTAAGACAGTAAGTTAGCAAGATTATTTTATGGTAATAATTATGAATCTACATATTCACAAGCACTCTGTCGAGACTGCTTAATCGATTTTGATAAAATTTATGTGGAACTTCAGAAATATGTGAGTACGTATCAAACAAAAAAATCTTTCAAATCGGTTCATAATTTAAAACAACCTGCTTTTTGTAGTCTGTTAAAAGCTGTGGCTATTTAATTTTACTCGGTGCTTAGAGAATTGATTTTGTAGTTACTTGATACCGACTTCAAAAAACGAGGAGGTACTCAATTCAACGCTGTTTTTTTAATGTTTGTAACCTTAATACTTTCGTCTGGGTAAACCGATTTCGATGATTCTTTTTTTGTTTGAAAGCCGGTGTCCGTGTGGTGCCATTTAAATTTCATCAAAATCTGCTCAGTATTTTTAGAGTAACCATTTAAAATCGTTTTTTTTTGTTAAAATTTTAACATGTTATTGATTTTGAAACCTTAATTATAACTAAAGAAAAGGTATTCTCACCTAATTCGACCTCCATCGACTCTATCTTGTTTCTTCGGTTCACTTATCATTGCGATAGTTGTCTCTTGAGATAAATTATTTCTTCTGTGACTCTTTCCTTTGTGTTCCCTCTCTCTAAGAACACAGATGTTAATTAAATAAATTCAATCAAAAATTTACTAGAATCTTGAGATTTTGTTTAATAGGAAAATCGTTCATGTTCGACACGAGAGTTTTTTCTACGTATACAAATTCATTCAAATTAGTTTAGTAGTTTTATTGTTAAACCTACGTAGTTATTAACAGTGGTTAACGAAGAAATTATTTCCATGAGAGTGTTTAGGTAGTATAGCATAATTTATATTCTTATTAATATTAATATAACTATTATAAATTAATTGACCGCCTCCTTGGTCATAAGGTACTGAGAGTACAACCGAGAGGTCCTGGGTTCGATTTCCGGTGGAGATAATAAAAAAAATTTAAAAAAACTCGGTCTGGCAGGGCATAGAAGACTGATCACCTACTTACCCCTTAAAGCCCCATACCCCACTACACGGGACTTCACTACTACACACTATTATAAATTATATAATTATCACTACATATTATATAACGAAGTCATCCACCGAATCTGTCTGTCTGTTTACGAGAAACTTATTATTAAACGGATTATCATGCAAGCTTTACAATAGATAGAGTGAATCATGAAGATCGTTTAGTTTAGGTATATAATTTGTTAGTTTTGTTTTTGGTTGTAATATGATGATAATTGATGGAAGTGTCGGAAAACGTCAATCCATCTGGGAGCTTTCATCGAAAACGCTGCCTAATCCCTTTGAGATATAACAAAACAATGCATGGTGGGATATTCCTCTTTTATAAATGTACAAAAAAGTCCTTGGTGGCAGATATATACCTTTTAAGGATAGCTTACTAAACCCATTCTATATTTTATCTATGCGTTTTCTAACCTGATTTGGTTAGATACCTATTTAGGAACGTCATATAAATCTAATTTAACGGGCTGTTTAAGAACGCGCCCAAATCTGAAAAGAACAGTCTAGAAACTCAGTCGAAAGGATTCAAAAAATTAAAAACTTTTTCTCTTACCTTTTTTCTTTCCTCTCATTCGTTTTATGTTTCTTTCTCTTTCTATAAACCGAGTCACCGTTAACATCTTCAGTTTTCTCCAAATGTAACACATACAGCCTATATATTTGCAGTAATATCACCTGAAATTATAACTTTTAAGCACTGCAGAACGGCAGAATGTATTGGAAGATGCGTGGCAAGGTCATCTACAACTCTCTTAACATCTCTAATTTTAGTTAAAGTTGGTTTCAAAAATGCTTTTCTGCTATTCGAACTAAATTTGAACTCCGTATGACAGGACTTAAATTGAATTTGACATGAATTAAATAATTTACTCTAGTTCAGATTAATTTGTGTACCTACCTTAGAATTAGCATAATTGTGAGCACTTAACAATTTTAAATAGAGATTTTTCTCTACTAAATCTAAAAGTACGGTGAAAATCAATTTTTACGTGGAATACCATTTTTTAAGAAGAGATTTTCTCTATCATAAAGTATAGTTCTGTAGCTATAAGGTAAATTTTTGTCCAAATTTGTTTTATTTCAAATTAATTTATAAATATTACATATTATTTATTTATAATAATGTATTTAAATATATTTACAAAAATACAAAAGGCTCATCAAAGCCGTTAGGGTGCGTACCCAAAATACTGGCTACATTACCGCGTTGTATTGCTATACTAACGCGTTGGCCGAAATATTAGCCAGCTTTCGGGTTTCCTGTGGTCTCTTTAAACAATCGACGCGCTTCTGGCCCCCATGGACCCAAAGTCTGCACTCCAAAAGGAACGAAAATATAAGAATACGTGAGACATCATATTTTCGCCTTTTGTTGCCTTCTGCAATCAATGTTTTGTTCTTGTTGCTGCGATATTCAAATGCATTATGCAGTTCTATGATATAGCCATAGAATATCCAATGTTTACTTACCAAAGTATTTTTACAAGTGAAGAATATATTCATATAGTTAATTATCTTATAGTGTGCGATGATAAGCAGACGGAATGCTAAAAATGGCGCGTCTTGAAGGGCAATGTTCATCATGATTGCGCACACTTCTATTGAACAACAACACGCTCTACTGGAGTTCCTAAAATTAATAAAAGTTTTGATACATCCCTCTCATTTAAGCCATGTTCTCATAAATTTAAATAAGATAACAGCTTTCTAAGTCGGATGGATTACAATTTTGGAATTCAAGTCGCATATTATCTCTTACGATTCGAGATTTCTTTAAAATCATTCTGAATATTCTGGCTGGTGATTAAAAGTTGCATTAATTCAATTAAAATTAAAAAAACAAACGAATACGAATAATAAGTATGTAGATTAATAAATAATAGATAATGTAGATTGTAGATGATTAAATTTACAGATTTTTTTACAAATGGGAATATTCACAATTTTTTGTTTTTAATATGGATTAAAAATACGTAATTGAATATCTCTAAAATATATCAGACGATAAGAACGAAATAAAAGTTTGTTTTAGTGAACACGTCACAAGCGTGAGCATTGATTTGCCATAAATTATTTTTAAAATCACGGCTGCAAAACATGATTTTTGATCAGTGTTTGCTAAGCTAAGCAGTGAATGAGCGTAACGAATTTATTGTGTACATATTGAAAGGACCAATAAAGGGCCCTTGTATGAATATACAGTGACTCCACAAAGTATTCGTACGATGGCAAATACTGTATTATTTTTTATTAATGTTAACATTTAATAAAACTTAACAATTGTAAAATATTGTACATCATTAGTATTTACATTACACATTATTTATTTACTGTTTAGCTATAAAAATAAGAAAAAAAATCATGAATATGTAAAAATGTTGCACCACAAAGTATTCGTACCCCCACCACCTTACTATAAACATGAGTTGCCGATCCCGATGCGTCACACAAAGCCGTGCATGTCGCGACACGTCGACGATCAAACGATTTTAATCACAGTTTCTACGTAAGTATACTTATGTATAATGGCAAAAACTAAAGAACTTTCTAGTGATGAAAAATTAAAAATTATTGCGCTTCACATGGGAGGCAATAGCTATGAAAAAATTGCAAAAATGCTTCACAAAAGTAAGTCGACTATACAGTACGTTATTCAAAAATGGAAAAAATTCGGTACTACTAGTAAATTACCAAGAAAAGGACGTCCAAAAGTTTTAAGTATCAGAGATGAACGACACATTATGAAAGAAGTAAGAGCCAATCCTTTTGTATCCGCACAAACAATTGCAACAGACCTCGCAGTGTTAGGAGGAAAGAGTGTCGGTGCTGAGACAGTGAGGAAAGTTATCAGAAAAGGTGGATATCATGGACGAACTGCAATTAAAAAACCGTATATTAGTGAAATTAACAGAAAAAAAAGATTAAATTTTGCTAAAGAATATCTCAGTAAGCCATTGGAATTTTGGAAATCTGTTATTTTCTCAGACAAGAGCATGTTTCAAATTTACGGTTCTAGTGGCAAAAGAAAAGTTTGGAAAAAAAAGGTATGGCGTTATTAAAAGAAAATGTTATTCCAACAGTTAAATATGGAGGTGGTGGTGTCATGGTTTGGGGTTGCATGGGAAATAATGCTGTAGGAAAAATTCATTTCATTGAGGGTATAATGAATGCAAAAATATACCTGAAAATATTGCAAGATAATTTATTTGAATCTGCTAAAATTGTGGGACTTGGCGACAATTTTTATTTTCAGCAAGACAACGATCCGAAGCATACTGCTCAGATTGTCCAGAACTGGCTTCGCGACAGCGTTCCACATCACCTAAAAATTCCACCCCAGTCGCCCGATTTAAATCCGATAGAAAACTTGTGGTCATTTCTTGACAAGAAAATCAGAAAATTCAAAATATCAAATAAAAATGAACTGAAACAACACTTGGAATCACAATGGTATACTGTATCCAGTAAATATGTACAAAATTTAATTGAGTCAATGCCACGACGTTTACAATTAGTAATTGATAATAATGGATTATTTACAAAGTATTAATAAAATATCAGAGTAAAATTATTTCATTGTTTTGCATTGTGGTACGAATACTTTATGGTGAGAATAATTTTGTAAAATGTTTATTACACGTAATAAAATATAAATAAACTTTGAGTAACTTTATATTTCATTTACATTAACCTAAAACACCACTATTATATTAGTAGCTACGGATAATTTTCATTCTATATAAAGATATCATAAATTTTATTAGGGTACGAATACTTTGTGGAGTCACTGTATTTGTGTATGGAGTTCAAGAGTTGATAGCAAATAATAAACCTCACTTCCGGCAATAAAAAAACTTTTTTATTTTAATCAATTTATTCTATCTTATAAGTTATCGACAAACCGAATTTGTTCAATACAATCGCATTTTACGATGACAACTAAAAAATATACAAACATAAAAAATCAACAGTAGACTTAGTTTTGCTTCAGGTCATACTCAGTAATCAATTCTTTGTAGCAAAGTCAAAGAAATACATATGTAGGTATATTTTATCATTACATATTATAAAACAAAGTCGTCTGCCGCGTCTGTCTGTCTGTTCGCGATAAGCTTAAAGACTACTTAACGGATTATCATACGAGCTTCACCAATTGATATAATGAATCAAGAGGAAGGTTTAGATTATTATTTGTCAAGGTTCTGTGTAAAGTGGTTGAAATATTATTATAATCGTTGGAAGTTTTGGAAAAAAACAATCCACCTGGGAGCTTTCCTCGAAAACGATGCCTAATCCCTTTGAGATATATAACAGAGGCATGGTGGGATAGTCCTCTTTTATAGATCTACAAAAAGGTTTTTGGTGGCATTTAACTACCTCTAAAGGTAGCTTACTATACCCATTCTATCTTTTATTGGCGGTACGAAATTCGCCGGGTCAGCTAAGAAATTTATCTTTGACGTTCAAAGCAGTGGACTTTGTTGCGTCTACGAATGAATTCTTACAATCTAAAAGCTAGCTTTGCACCTATGTGAAAAAGTTTTCAGTTATTTAAACATTTCTATTTAATTTATTTAACTATACACAGATTCAAAGATAAATTAAATAGTTATTAAATAGTAGTTAATTAATAAATTGGTTAGTGAGTGATCTTAAAATTTTGTTTGTATAAGTATTATGTTTGTTAACCAGTTCATGAAGGTGCAAAGTTAGGTTGAAATCTTATTTTGGCTGAGTCGACTTTCATTCAAGTAAAGTCGTGGTGTGGTCTGAAAAAGGCTGTGACCCGCTTAGAATAAGGTGCGGAGGCCTAAGCAGCGTGCATTTACGTACATGTCAGACCTATGTGCTGTGCCTCTAGACTTCCTCGACTTGGTCGCGGTCAAAACGACCGTGAACTGAACCAACGACCATGACCAGATAGCGAGGGTTAACAGGACGAGGACTTTCTCCGTCGCCACCTTCTCATCTTTAAATGAGTCGAAGAATTCAATTATATCCGCCGCAGTACCTGGTTTGAAATTTTTTAATTAAAACTTCGTTTTAACAACGCCAGTTCGTCTGGTGGTACCTTATTGAACAATCTAATCTAATATACATTATATAAATTTATATAAATTACGTGTCACGTTGTTTGTCCGCGATGGACTCCCAAAATACTTAACCGATTTTAATCAAATTTGCACACCATGTGTAGTTTGATCCAACTTGAAAGATAAGATAGCTTACATCTTAATTTGTAGTCGCAATATTATTTTAATGCAAATTCGTTTCTTCATACATTTTCTATGGAATGACGTTTTAGGTGACACTCTGAAGCGATACGAAGTTCGCGGGGTTCACTAGTATAATAATATATAATATAAATAATCATAATATGGGCTATATTGTAATTCATACTATGTAAGTGACCATAAGAATTTCATAGTTAGAAAAATGTAGGTATTAAATGCTTACCAATATATACCAGCAAGAGTTGACTGAGCTGATCTCTTGTAAGATCACCTTTGGGTAGAAGCCATCGTCCAACAATGAGTGTCAGCATCAGGAATTGCTCTATCAGCGTCACCCACATGTCAGTGGGGATTTTTGTAGCGCCGGGGATGGAAATCTCCGTCTAAAGGCGAAATATTGTATATCGCAAACAAAAAGATATTCTAAACAAAAATTTACACTAACCACATCTACCTTAGTTAGTCTCGGATGTTTAGGAATTAAAAACTAGGCTAGTTTTTTTGTGTATATAAGAATAACTATACAAAATACTAGGTACATACAATGTTTACCTCGATGTATGAGATGTTCGCTTTTTTCTGCAATCGGAGGTCGACTTTGTGCAATTCTAGCAACCATATTGCTGGAACCACCAGTACCAGGTAGATGAATACCGACGGGCAGAACCTGTGCATCATACAAAAGACGACCTTGACCCCAATGGGCAGAAGATTGCCTCATTATATTTATCATGATAATTTTAAGACAGTTTGAACGAATTAAGCGCGTATTCAACATATTTGATTACTACAGCCTGTATGTGCTTAGGGATTCGTTTCTCAGCGACGCAGGTTGGTCCATATACGATCGCATGCGACCCGTAAATACGTTTAGCCCACATAGCTTTGAAACCAGACTTTTTTAAACTGTTTTCTTTACATGTACTCGCGTAAATAAACTAGGTACATTATTATCATGATAATTTCAGTTTTTATTAATTGTTAATATTGATCTCTGGATTTTGCCACTAAAAAAACTACCTGTATAAAGTATTAAATAAAACAGAAATAATCATCCAACAAAGCAAATAATATTTGAAAGCACTTTGAAGTTGGTTTAGTTAGATTTTAATACTATAACCCGTTTACAAATTGTCTAACAATCCCTACTTTAAATGTGAAAGTACCTATATAACTCTTCCTCATCGAAACTGAACCTATTTTGATGCAATTTAGTAAAGAGAAGCTTTAGAAAGGACATAGCTTATCTTTTATTGCGAAAAAAGGCTTAAGGGGGTTGAAATATGGCAAACACGCAAACGAAAAAACCTAGTTTAAAATGTCTTGGGTGTGACAGGAATCTCAAAACCTTAATGTATCATTTGACAGCATTACATCCGGTAATTTACGAAACTTACGACGCGCCCAGTCATTATCAATGTTTTATCTTTTTTTGTTTAGCGCAACTGCAAATACAAAATAAAAATATGCCGCAAGTTTTACGAATAAAAAGTTCAACAGTTTATGGCAGTACATATACTATTTTATATATACACATTATGGACGTAGATAAATGTAGTTTATAGACAAATCTGTTCTTAAATATTTGTTATACCACTGAAACTATCTTGAATCAGATTATATTTAAGTAATTTCAAGTGCTGTATATTTTATTTCTAAAACTAGACAAATATAAAGACAAACCACTTACCATTTCCACTCCTGATTCTTTTTCACGGTCAGCGTGAAAACTCCTTCGAAAATCAACAGCAGAATCGGGGAAGCCAAGTACCAATATTCATTATTTTTTTTAAATACGGTGACTTGCCATATTGCAATTATTCCATGGCACGCAAACACCAAACGAGTGATGACAGCTTTTATTGTAGCCAAGATTTTACCGACCGACGCCATTTTGATTAAGTATTTCGCGCCCTTTCAAAATATTAGCTTTGAATTTTGATTTGACCTTTAATCTATGATGTCATGAGCCTGTTAATTAAAATAACTGAAATCGGATAGGGTGGATACAAAATTATTATTTTTGAAGCTTTTTCTGAAAATATAATTATTTATTCATTAAAAACACTTATAAAAAATTTAAAGGTAGCTAATATGTAGGTACACGAAATTAATGTCATTCTAAGAACATAACGTCTTATTGGTATTTTCTTTTAAGCATTTTTTTTTTTTCAATTTTATTAATATTTTTCTCCAATTGACAAACTTATAATTTTACGGTAGGTATACAATTGAATTAAAACTTACTTCTAACATTTGTAACAATCTGATCAAAAAATTTGTTTTCACTGTAATTTTGTAATCTCAATAGAAAAAACTACTTCATATTTTTTCAAAAAAAAAAAACGAATTGAAATAAAATCAGGCATTATCAAATGTTCGCGATTTATTTGATTTACGAGAGAGTTATTCATTGTAAACGAAATAAGTTATAGAATTTCTAAATATCAACAATTAATATCTGAGTTGCCTCTAAATATTCTTAATTTCGAAATAACATATTTTTGTGCTACGTGCTCTTTTATGAATATGCAAAATTCAACGTTAACTTCATCTGTCGGGATCTATTGGCATTTTATTTCTGATATTTAAAAACTCATTCTTAGTTTAAGCAAATATTGTACGTTATACACAAAAATAAAGTTATTTTTATCACTAAAATCACTATATTTAAGACTGATAAAATAAGCATTACATTTTATTATTATTTTAAGACTATATTATTGAAACTAGAAAAATTTAAAAAACCCATTTTAACCGATAACTTTCAAACCTACCATCGGATTAGAGAAATCACAAACTGAGGTGAGACTTGTGTCATGGCTTCCAAATAAACATTAGTATTACGTTGTATACTCGACGTTTTCAATGTGTTTATAGTACATTGCTGCTTGTTTAGAATAATATTATTCACTTATCAATCACTTTTTTTATGAAATAGAAGGCAAATGATTCTGCCCATTTGCCTTCTACTTCTCTTCTATTCTATTTCTCTTATGCTCACTTATGAAAAGCAATATATGGATGGATACCTACCCCTAACGCCAGTGAGGCCACGGGTGCGTTCCCGTTTAATTAAGTTTACCTACCTAAATTTTACTTTTTACGACACATTCATTTTCAATTCATTGTTTTAATGTAAAAAAAACATAGAGTCGAATTGAAAATATCATCCAATTTGGAAATCAAGATAAGAAGTTAGAGAACAGAAAAGCTGTTATTGGAAAACTTGATTTCATTTCCTTCATTATTAATCCCACGAAATTTTGACGAATGACTTAACTCAATTTAATCAAAATCCATACTCTTATCCCTTTTAAAATAGCACAACTGCACAAAATATTAATTATTGATTAAATATTAAAAAGATCAGTAAAATTGAAGACACATAAAATCCCCCGGCATCGCACATTATTTATCTAACAAACATAGATCATGTCAGCTTCCAAACACAACCGCATCAAAATCTATCACACAGACAAGACAAACTTACAAAACCCCCTATTTTGCATCGGAAGTTAGTTTAAAAAAAAAATCTCGTGGATAAAAAACGCAATGTAGAATGGACAGTTAGAATGTTCGCGAAGGGAATAGTTTGCGCGCGCACCCTAACAGCCAATCGGGTTTAATGGGTTCAAAAAGGGCATTCTACATTGTATGGGATGATACAATGTAGATGGATAGTCCACGTGTCAAACTATAACTATGCATTAAATTCAGAATATTTCCATAGTTAATCTATATATATAATGAGAGTCGGGTTATTAACACCTTTTATAACTCAAAAACGGCTGCACCGATTTTAATGATCTCTTTTTGGATTCCTCTAATCCTAGAATAGCGGAATAACTATTAATAATATTAATAAACGTGATATCTTACTATACTCAGGCCCCTTTATGATATTTCGTGATTTTTAACGAACCCCCTTTCGAGCCTCACGTGATTAATGGACGGCCCTTAAGATATAATTCCACTAAAATCAATTCTACTAAAAAAGTCTAAATTATAACAACAAATCAAATGTTCATAATGCCTGCATTAAATTTCATTGTATAATTAATATTAAAATAGTTTCTAAAGATTTTAAGATTTACTTTATTTTTAACCGACTTTAAATAAGTTTCGACTAGGTGAACCGATATCCCATTTGGTCCCATTTAAATTTCATCAAAATATGTTCAACAGTTTTAGAGTTACAATTTGAAGTCGAATTATTTTACTAAAATTTTAAGACTATATTTAAAGATAAATTTGTGTAGTGTTATTAATTAAAATGCATATACATTTTTTGCGTCCACAATTTAATTTACTCAGTAATTTCTTATTAGATACCATGAAATTTGATTTTACGTATCTGTTAATTCTTCAGTTATTCACGACAATAACTGGTTGCAATGATGCTAAGATTGTTAGTTATTCTATTTTGTGAGTATAATTTTAACTTATGTATTAAAAACCGACCGCCTCCTTGGTCTAGTGGTAAGCGCGTAAGCGTTACAACCGAGAGGTCCTGGGTTCGATTCCCGGCGGAGATAAAAAAACTCGGTCTGGCAGGACATAGAAGGCTGATCACCTACTTGGCCCTAAAGAAAAAATCGATCAGTGAAACAGATGTGAAATGCATCTGCCCCATACCCCACTAGGGGACACGGGACTTCACTTAACTTCACTTAATTAAAAACTGCCAGTCGCAGAATTTGATGCGATTTAGTAATGTGTTATCACGGCTTAGAATCCATCTTTGCAAAGAAAATTGGTGTACCAGGTGCAAAGTTAGTTGTCTCGTGTTTTAAGAGGATTGTGAAGTGCTGATAGGCAGCGCGAGTAGTTAGTTTAAAAAATGCTTTCTATTATTATTTATTCGTAGATCTATTTCATACCGCTTTGCCTCACTCCGGGCGTGCGATAGAGTTGCAAGTCTTAGAGGCAATTACCTACATTTCCTTTTTGAAATAGTTTCGGGCGATAACGTTTTCAGCCCCTTAAACATTTATGAAATGCGACAATTTTGTTCTCTTTAGATTCAGTACACCTTAATCTAGGTATGTACTTTTTTCTTTTCTAGTAATTCAGGTTAGTTTAATTTAAAAAAAATGAAAACGCTCGAGGAAGATTTTAAGTCAAAAATATAGATATTTAGATGCTAATAACTTCTATCATACGCAATATATGTTTAAATTAAAAGCGTACGGACCTAGTGTTTCACTTTATCTACAACATTTCTAGAAAATTTGCAAATTAGTCTATGTTTATGGAGGGAAAAACGTTATCGCTTTTTGTATGAAAGCTTCACAATCCTCTTAAGTTATGTTCGTGTTAAAAGTTTCCATCAAAGTTGAAGTATGGATTTTGCAAAATATACAAGAAACTATAGTGTATTTTATTTATTTAGTTTTTTTTATCGGATAGGAGGCAAACGGGTAGGAGGCTTACGAAAAGCAACCCGCCGCCCATGGACACCCTCACGCCTGTTTATAATTAAGATTATAGGATTAATTATAGGAGCTACATTAAACACGCGATAATTGAAAAAAAAACATAAAAACCATAATAAATGCGCCCCTATTTATGAGCAATTTTTGAGACTGACTAACAATAAAAAAGATTTTAAAAATACCCTTCGAATTGATAACCTCTTTTTTGGTTTTTTAAAGGTCGGTTAAAAACACAAAATAAACAAACCAAAAATAAACAACAAAACGAAGAAATAAATTTTTATAAAAATATTTTTCACTCAATAGCATATCAGTCTATCCATTATCTTGTTTTTAGGTATTTCTTAAGTAAACACATTATTTTTGTATTTTTTAACATTTGACTGACGAATAGTCTTGGACACATAATACGGGTCAGTACGAAATTCGGTGTTCTGTTCATAGAAACGTTGGACGGCTCTGCACCGTGGAAAGTGACACGCCTCTCTAACTTCTGCCTTCTTCTAGAAAAGTGATGTACAATCTTCTGATGTTAGCGACATGAAGACATAGTGCTTCAGGAACGAGAAGAAGACCCGACTACTTCGGTTAGGGCGATACAATAAAATAATTCGCGTAAATGAGCAGCTAATACTTATTCTCGTAGTGGTTTTGTCAAAATTACGTTAATTACATTTTCAACAAAATCAGCTTCTCTGGAACTAAAATAGCATGTTTTTGTGTTTTTTTGATGAAAATGCACTATTATTGTATCTTTCCAAAATCACCATTAAACGAGCTATTTTTTAAGTCTGTTGTACAAAACTGTCACATACATTTTTTTTTCACCAATGTAGGTTAAAGTTAAGCGATAAGAAAATTGTTCTGTAAAAATTTAAACAAAAAATATTATTTCTTTAAAACATTCTTGTTTTTGATAGAAAAAAGACTTATCAATTAGTAAAGTAACTATTCACGAATAATTTGATGTAAAAAAAATACCAGAAAAGGAATTTTTCATTACGAGATGCTTAAAAATCTGTTTCAAAGTAGTGATTTTTCGATATTTCGGAAAATGTTGTATAACTTTAAATCTGTAAGATTTTGCTGAACATATATTGTGTTTTTTTGGTAGGTATTGACCCTAGCTATCACCCCCTGCAGTATGTCGTACTATTTACTGGACACCCTGTATACACATGTACATATGTAATTTCAGTAATAAAGATACCACTTATATCATCAAAAAGGATAGTGGAAATAAAAACCGCTAAATATCCTCTACCAATACATTTTGAAAACAAGAAAATGAAAGTAAAAATACCTATATTTATACAACGTAGCTTGAAACCGAGACAAAAGCTTATAAATTTCGATGAACCTAATAAAAACGAAGTGAATATTAACATAAGAAAACGGTCTATTAACGATGTTTTAAAAACAAATGTAGAAAATATTAATTTATTAAAATGTGAGGATAAAAAAGACGGAAACAGTGTAGAAAAACACGTGTATTTAGGAGATGACCTTAACAAAGATACCATAACTTTACCAAACCAAACAATTGCTTCGTATAAAGGAAAAATTGACAAAAAACTCTACTCGAAATCAGAAACTAAGAAATTGGATAACCGAGATATAAAATATGCTATCAAAGAATTAACAACTTCTAAAGAAATAAGTGATACTGAAAATTTCCATTCAAAAATTAAGGTAAAACCGGATTTAGGCTTGAAAAGTGAGTTAACTTCATCTATAATAAAAATTCTCATAGATAATGTTAATTCCATTAAAGACGATGTTCTTTCAAAAAACGATTCATTGAAAGAATTGCCTAGAGCAAAACGTTGGCTTAATTTAAATCCACGTAAAGTTACAAAGAAACCCAAACGTCACGAGAGGCTAAATAAAGGTGAAAAAGTGGAAATAGTTGGTAAAACTAATCCAAGATACATAGAAAGATTAAGAAGACAAAACGATTATTTGGATTCAATCAGGGATATGGCGTTAATGAAGCATTTGAAGAAACTGAGGAAGAAGAAAGCAAGAAGAGACGACAAAGAGGAAGAATTACAATATGATTTAGAGGAAGAAGAATTGAATTTTGAACGAAACAAGTCATACTAAACTTTCATTTGTTTCAAATAAAACATTGTGTTGTCTATTTTTTTATTTAAAAAAGTACTTACTATGTAAAATTACAAAAAATAATATTTCTTATATAGTACACTAGCTGATAATAAATGGGTAAGCTATCCTTAAAAGGTGGCATACGCTGGACTTTTTTTACATTTATAAAAGAGGAATATCTCACCATGCATTGCTTTGTCATATCTCAAAAGGATTAGGGCATGAAAGCTCTCAGGTGGCTTGACTTTGCCGACATTTCAAACATTTATTATCATATTTCAACAAATTTACACAAAAGTGTAACAAATTATATACCTAAACCTTCCTCATGAATCACTATTGGTGAAACTCGCATGATAATCTGTTCAGTAGTTTTTAAGTTTAACGCGAACAGACAGACGCGGCGCGCTACTTTGTTTTATTATATGCAGTGATATGGTCATTATGGGATGCATATATTATATACGGCGCATGTAGAATTCATTATCTTTACATGGTTATGAGAAGGTTGAGGTTTGTAAGATGTTTCTTCCAAGGCAAAATGCATCTGACGTTTGAAAAGATCGCCTATTCAGATGTCAAACCAGTTTCCAAAAGCTCTCTCACCAAACTTATCAATCAACTTTTTTGTAATTAATATTACGAATTCATTACTATAGTAATATGCCTGGGTTTCAAGTGTTATTTGAATGTCCTTTCGAGTTTAAATTTTTAAATTTAAATAAATTTAACATGGATACAAAGTCCTTCAGTCAAAATATTAAAAGTTATACATTTCAAAATAATTTTCTTGCGTGTCCCAAGTAAAATTGTGAAAATTTTATTCGTGATATATAAGGAATTTCTTATAACTCCACCAATTTTACACATAAATCATGGAAAACACATATTTGAGGAAATAATATAACACATGACGCACTCGTTGCGACGGCGTAAAAATTCCAATTTGAATCTGGAAGGGTTGCCATCTCTAAGTGTTTACCAGATGTTAATATATAGGGAAGTTATAATCTACTTGTTTCGACCACGCGTGCAGACCACCGAATAGATCTTTAATTTTATATCTGTGATTTTCTTCAATTTCATCCAAAACACGCTTCGCCGCTATCTGAGAGTCGTTCCCTCGTCGGCAGATAAATGTCACTGAAAAAAAATCAATATATAACAGTTGGATACACAATTTATAACTCAAAAACGGATGGACATTCTTGATTATATATATATCATTTATATATTTATCCGAGAATAGTTATATATATACATATATATATATATATATATATATATATATATATATATATATATATAGGTCTGGCTGAAAATCAGTTATTTTGCATAATCTATCAAAATATTACGCTGAGCCAAGGCCTTTTTAACATACTGCAGCACACACACACATTTTACTTTGAATTTAATCATTGTTTTGTCAACTGTGTTCTATTTTTTGTTTTTCTAGTGTTCTGTTAATTGCTGTATTTTGTGTGGGTGTGTCTGAAGTTGCAAATAAAGTTTTTATCTATCTATTAAAACCAGAAAAATTCACGAAAAAGTATCTATGAAGAAAATTCCCATACATTTACTACGGAATGACGTTTTAGGTGACACGTTATTAATCGGACGAAATTAATTATAAATAAAAAAGTATTTTATTATTATTATTAATTATATTTAAATATCACACTATATTTATTACTTAGGTACACTTTATATTGTAAATTCAAGCATATTCAAAGACCTGAGGAAGAATTGGTGATCGAAAAGCGAATTTTTGACGTTTAAACCATACTTAACAACAATGAACATAAAATCGTAGACTTTTTAACTCTTTTCCGTTTTCAACAAACAACAAACAACCAATTTGGATGAAATTTGGTACAGAGATAACTCTTTCTTAACGCGATAAAAGGCTAAGGTGTTGAAAATGTTCATTACCATGGCTAGTACACCTTCTAATTTCTTGCAATAAATCCTCGAAATTCCTATACATTTGGTCGAGCGGATAATTAACAGCGCCATCTATTGAGCACATTTTGAACTCAGGCTCACTTCGAACATCGACCAAAAGGTGGGAGTGTTTCACGTTTTTTTCATTTAGTTTGTCCGCTAGCTCAGTGGCGGATATCCGATTTTCTGGACCCAATATTTTGAGGTCGAGATCCTGCAATTTCAATAACAATGTTAAATTTTTTTATTACATTTTTTTTGTTAATTTAGCACGAATGTTTGTTTCCGAGTCTTGGTTGTTTATAAACTTATATATGTATTTATTGTGGTACCCTCGTTGTTTCTGATTACCAAAACACAAGTGCCACTGACTTTGGGATCAAAGCAACGTATGTGAGTTGTCACAATTTAAAAAAATACAATATTTAATGTTTCAAATACATAAAATACTACGATATTTGGATGTTTCGATTATATAAAAACATGAATGTCAGTTCTTTTTTAATTTGAAGGCATCATACGTGATACGTATAAGGGTAGCATCTGTTTCTGTGATCAATTTTTAAACAAATAAGTTAAATGCAAGTTATATGGGCGACAGCTCTACATGATCTAGAACCAATTCTCGCTGACTGTGAGGAATGTGAGACGTGTGGGACATTTAGGCTAAGTTCTAATGAATTGTTAACTAACAGAAGAATCTATCTCCGGCAACGAGCAACATAATTTGCGTAAAATAATAAATACCTTTTCTTGTGCGCGTGAATTACAAAACATTTCATAATCGACCAAGCCCGTAATACTCGGCGTGTCCGAACACGCAGGACATTTCAAGTTGCGTCCACGCAACTTCACTGGAATCAAACAATACAATAATAATAGTATTTTTGTCTTTTCATTTTATTTTTTTAATAACAGGGGCGTAGCTACTGCCATATCAGCCGTATATATGATATGGGGCTCCCGGGCTACAGAGGCCTAACGTGTGTAATGAGGCAGGGACGGCTATCAGACTATTGTCTATAGAGGCAGAAATTTTCTAGCTAAGAGGAAGCGTAGAGATTAAATTATAATCAATAAATATTTATTTTAATTTTATTTTATTTGTTTCTTTTGTGAGAAATCTTTGGCCTTCATTTGGGCCAACCCAACTAATTTTGATACAGGGTATCAAAACTACTTCTCCAGGGTACGCTACGCTACTTTTAATTTAAAAAAAGTCCCTTGCTGCGTGTCTGCGCTTATTTCTGAATTTATTGGAAGGATTTTTATGTGTGGGATTGTTTCTCTTCATATTTCAAGGATAACTTACTATAACTGTTCTTACTGCACTATAGTTCATTCGCGTTAAGAAAATAGTGACTCATCACCGACTGCCGGCCAAGCCACGCCCCCTAGCCAATTAAAACGCTAGAAATTAGTAAGGCGAGTTCACAGTGCTCAGTTGAAGTCAGACCTTCGAACTGATCGGTTGTGTATTTTGCGTACTACTTGTTTAAAATTAAATTTGGAAAATGGATATCTCACCTATTAAAAAAAATAAAAGTGGATCAATTATACATAGTGGAGAGAGACGCGTAATTTACAATGTTTATAAGTATTTCAAACAGATTGATTTAAATGAGACTGTGGAGAGCATAGTAATTAAAACTGCAAGTGCATGCGGTGTGTCCGAAAACACTGTTTATAAAATTATAAAAGAACAAAAAGAAACGAATACATTGAAATCACCTGTGAAAAAAAGAGCTCGACTATCCACGGTCGATAAATTAGATGAACTAGACAAATGTGCAATAAGGAGAAAAGTACACTCTATATATTTAAATAACGAGTATCCAACATTGGACAAAATAATAACACTTTGCGAAGCTGATGAAGATATTCCTGTTTTCAAACGTACAACACTTCACAAAATACTGCACGAGCTTGGTTTTGATTTCAATAAACAAGATAGTAGAACATTGTTAGTGGAAAGAGAAGATATTGTTTTATGGAGACGAAAATACTTAAGACAAATAAAAGAATATAGAAACGCTAATAAAACCATTTACTATCTCGACGAAACGTGGGTAAACGCCGGACACGTAAAAACAAAAGTGTGGTTGGATACAACAGTCAAGAATAAAAGACAAGCTTTCCAAGATGGCTTATCAACCGGCCCAAAAGCTCCGACAGGGAAAGGGAAAAGGTTAATTATATTGCACATTGGCAGCGAAAAAGGATTCCTGGAAGATGGTTTACTAGTCTTTGAATCTAAATCTACAAAAGATTATCATGAAGAAATGGATGGTGAAAGATTCCTTAATTGGTTCAATGGTATAATACCGAAGCTTGAACCAGGAAGTGTGGTTGTCATGGATAACGCTCCCTACCATTCGGTAAAAGTTGAAAAAATACCCACGGCCAGTTGGAATAAGCAGCAAATACTAGAGTGGTTGCAAAACAAAGGCATATCTATGGATATGAGTTATTTGAAAAAAGAATTATTATTGAAAGTCGCCGAAATCGCCCCACAATATAATAAATATTTAGTAGATGAGACTGCTAAAAACAATGGCATTACAATTCTTCGTCTGCCGCCTTACCATTGTAAATTAAATCCGATTGAAATGGTGTGGGCCCAAATAAAAAATTATATTGCTGCGAATAATACTACATTCAAAATGAGTGACGTAAAAAAATTATTTTATGACGCAATCGCGTTAGTAGACGCCAATCGGTGGAAGAAATGCTGCGACCACGTGATACGCGAAGAAAATACCATGTGGGGTTTGGATGACGTCATGGAACATGCAGAACAAAATTCATTCGTAATAAATGTAACGGGAGAATCTAGCGATACTGATTAGCGATTTAAGTACTTAGTTTTAAGACAATTTTGTATTTTTTTTATTTTAGTACTTATTTTATTACCATTAATCCAAATATGTGTTACTCTACTAATATAGCGTTTAAGTTGACATTAAAAATTACCTTAATAGGAATATTTTAACATGTTTAAAATCATTGATACTTTATTATTTTTCTATTAAACTTATTTAATGTTTTGAAAAAAAAATGTTTAATTTTTTTCTCCATTATGAATACACCCTTACCCTGCAGTTGCACTGATGAGTCACTATTTTCTTAACGCGAATGAACTATAGTTAACTTAACTAAAAATAGTCAAAAAGACTGTTAATTGGAAAACAATTAAAAACGTTACATTAATCATTTCATGCACATTATGACAGCCCTGAACACCATACAATTCTAATAAATATGTTGAAATTTGCAATAAATACAGTCAGTAGTTTTTATTTTGTGGCAAAACTATTTCTTTAACAAAGATTACTTCGTAAAAATATTTATAAAATATTTTTTTTAGTGACCTTATATATGAAACCTTACCGGTTCTGAATGTCATGTCTTCCCCATCAAACAATAGCAACCGTTGAACCAGCAGTTTTTGCTTCGTTTGGCCAACTAATATTTTTATAGCTTCTAAAGATTGTAAGGCACCTAAAATAAAAATCTTATTATATTTAATCAAGACTAGCTGATCCTAATTGATCGCCTCCTTGGTCTAGTGGTAAGCGCACAAGCGTTACCACCAAGAGGTCCTGGGTTCGATTCCCGATGGAGAAAATAAAAAAAAACTTGGTCTGGTAGGACATAGAAGGCTGATCACCTACTTTTCCCTAGAGAAAAAATCGATCAGTGAAACAGATGTGAAGTGCATCTGCCCCATACCCCACTAGGGCACACGGGATTTCACGTTGTTTTGCCATATAAATTATTTAAAGTGAATATTTTGGTATTGATCGCAATTTTTCCATATTTCCTCACCGTTTAAACCTTCCCTGGACTACGACAAACATTTCAAACCAAAATCAGCTAAATCGGCCCAGCCGTTCTCGGGTTTTAGCAAGACAAACGAACAGCAATTGATTTTTATAATAGATTCAGAATTTTAGTGAATAATTCGTTTTTAAGCTTCGTAAGTACTGAGGCTTTATATTAACCTCGTTTGTGCCTTTTTCTTCTATATTTAAAACTATTTTTTTTTTGTTTTGCTTAGTAACCTCACTCTAAATAAATACATCTATCAGAAAGCATCTTATACAATTGAATTTTTTCGCGATATCTTTTTAAAATTACAACAGTATGAAAGAATTTTGATAGCGAGATTTGAAGTACAATAGCGCCATCTTTTGACATTTATCCACATTAAAATACCATACTAATTATATAATCTAATATTTATATTAGTTCTAAGCTGTAATAAGTACACAAAGGCACTGTAAACGAAAGAACACCGTAAAAAAATTACAATACCTATAGCGCCGGGCACCGAACCTGCGACACCGTTAGCTGAACAACTACCCACTGATTCAGCGGGTGGTGGAGATGGAAAAATACATCTATAGCACGGACCACGATATGATGACTCCTGGAAGATACAAAAACATTAATTAGATTTATTTGCAACTTTACAATAAATAATTTTTAGAATCGGTTAGAGATTTGTATATATTTTCACTTGATACCTTTTCTTTTGGATTTCTTTCAGCTCTATAACCATATATTGTGAGTTGTCCTTCCATTTTTAACGCACTTCCAGATACTAAGGGTATCTGAAAAATTCAATTTTGGATATCACATATCAGATAAATAAAATTGAAGTGTCTGTTTGTAATATTAAAATAACCACTTTTAAATGCATATTTTTTTACAATTTTTGTCTGTCTGTTTGTTCCGGCTAATCTCTGAAACGGCTGGACCGATTTTGACGGGACTTACACTGGCAGATAGCTAATGTAATAAGGAGTAAGGCTATTTTTATTTTAGAAATTAATATAAATAAATAATGAAAAATAACATCCGTGCGGACGTAGTACATAATACATAAATCTATTGTTATTTTGCTATTCGCTATTTAACTCTGTTTATAGGCTATATTATATATTTTTATTTTATTATATTATAAGTGAAGTCCCGTGTCCCCTAGTGGGGTATGGGGCAGATGCATTTCGCATCTGTTTCACTGATCGATTTTTTCTTTAAGGGCAAGTAGGTGATCAGCCTTCTATGTCCTGCCAGACCGAGTTTTTTTTTTATCTCCGCCGGGAATCAAATCCAGGACCTCTTGGTTGTAACGCTTACGCGCTTACCACTAGACCAAGGAGGCGGTCAACTTTATTATATTATAGGCTATATAAAATCACGTTACGACGGCTTCCCAACTGTGCCCATAAGATTTGAATTTTTCCTTCAAATTGAATTTTTTATGTAAGTAAACAGTGAGCTTTTGAGAAGTTTTACGATAAATTATAATATAAAACATTTCTATTAATACTAAGTCCATCAAAAGTGGTGCTTTGACCGTCGAAGGTTTATTATAAAAATTTCTTCAACTGCTATTGCAATATTTAAAAAAACAATTTGAACGAATTAAGTGTAATTTACGTATATCTTATATATATGAATTATTCTACTATTGGGAGCAGACAAATCCAACAAATCAAGAGATCTTTAAAATCAGTTCAGCCATTCTTAAGTTACAAATGTAACTATGTATATAGATTTTATTAACACTTCGTTGCTATGGAGTACAGAAGCGGCCCTTTAGCTGATCAGCGATCTCTTGCAGACAACCCAATTTTTGTTAGTTTAGTTGAATTTCTTCAGGCAAGCTTGTAGAAATTCAACACCTCCGTGCCACTTATGACACCCCGTCCGGCAAGTGGCAGTCCTACCAGAGACCGAATACAAATTAAATTATAAATTGTATTCGGGACCGGGGATCGAACCCGATACCTTAGGCTTCGCTGTAGGCTTATAAGACCGTTTAGCCATGAGGCCTCAATTTTCTTTTAATTAAAATAATTATTTTAATAATATTGCCAGTACCTTAGTCAATACAGAAACATCACTTAGTAAATATCGTGTTGGTACATTATCCGAACAGTCTAGAATTATATCATATTTTGATGCGACTTCTATTGCATTCTTCGAATCTAATTGTACATTGTACGGAGTCACCTTTATACGTGTATTGATACTGAAAATAAAAATAATTTTGAGATATTATTTAATAACCACCCATACTTATAAATATTGCTCAACTTAAATCAAAGTGCTTAGTATCTCAAGAACGGATGGACTGATTTTGATGATATCTGATTTGTAAGACATGTCAAATTGAATAAAAAATATAGAATTGAAGTTTTTATGAAGAAAATTCGTTTACTCATACATTTTCTATGGAATGACGTTTTAGGTGACACGTTATTATTCGGAACAATGAAGCAATTTTATCAATTTACATACAAAAATCGCTGGGAGTAAATACCGCTCATTTATAGGATAGAAGAATAGAAGAGAAGCTGAGAGCAGTATATAATTATAATATTACCACAACACATCACCAAGGCGGGGGTGGGAGTTCAAAAGTTACTAAGTTACAACAAAATAATTAAAAACATATTTGAAACAATGGGCATTAATGGATTAATGGATGACCCCTAACGAAAAAGTACAAATTATGATTATATCTTTTACCTTCTTAGACTATTAGCAGCGGACTCTGCTTTGCTAATATTTTGATCTGACTCGGAATGAAGAAACTGTCTGTGAATATTTGTTATATCCACTGTATCATAGTCTATTAGACCAATTTCACCTGGAATTATAAACATTATTAAATATACATATACAAGAATAATTATTAAAATTATACAAGATAATAATTACGATTTAAATTATATGATTATTATAATTATTGTGTTATATATAGTGTTCTTTGTGTATTATAGAAATAAAAAGTATACCTATATTTATTATAATTTAATTAATATGTTTCATATAAAAACCAAAATTTTTATTTACTTTAATTTCATAATTGTTGATATGGAAGTTATTATATGGAAAATTCTTTAACATCTAAGCAGATAATATACAAAATTTTAATATTAAGATTTTATATCTATCCTTCACTATTAGATAGATATTGTAGGTATGTCTTACCCACTCCAGCACCAGCAAGATACACAGCAGCAGGACAGCCTAAACCACCTGCTCCAACAATTAAGACTCGGCCTTTCATCAGTTTCTCTTGTCCGTGAACACCAATTTCTGGCAATAATATTTGTCTACTGTATCTATAATTCAATACATATAATCAATGAAAGATATAAATTTTTTCAATTTTTTTTGACCTACCTCTGAAGATAAAACCACCCTTAAAACTTTTCATAGAATAATATGTGAAGTCAATCAAGTGAGAGTCTAGTTCTGAAGCCTGTGTTAAATAAATCAAGCCAACACATTTATCCTAATGCAGCACAGCTATTTATTTATAATAACTTTTATTTTATCCATTAAGCTACTTTTGAGAAATTTTGATATAGAATACTGGAAAAACAAACACTACTTGTTAATCAATTACAAAGTAAATTATAGCCAATTGGTCATAATTGTTGTTCTAATACCTTTCTATTGCCCATTTGGGGATTACGTCACCAAATTGCACCTTTAAAGCATTTGCTTGGTCTAAGTTTGTTCCATTTTGTGTATCCATATTTATTTCAGCCTGAAATTATAATATAAAATATTAATAAGAACTTATTCTATAGTATACTTAGAAAGTGTATCAAGATCCAATAACTTATTGTAAAACCAATTTTTAAACTGAAATTACTTGTGAAGCAAGTTCACTTAAGCTAATTAACAAACATATTTGTGTATTAAATATAAATACTCACAATAATCTAATCAAATAACTTGAAGATGAGACTTAATAATTAAACAAAATATTCAAATAGTACAATATAAACAGTAAAAAGACATACCGTTCCCATTTCATGTTTTATATTTTCTAATTCTCGTTCCTTACATAATAAATTGGTGCGCAACTCCTCAATTTCCTTTTCGAGTTTACTAATTGTATCCATGCTAAATTTTTAGTTAAATACTTTAAAAAATAAAATTGGTAAAAGTATTAAGTAAGTATGTACTTATATTTTTATTAACATTTTACTTTTTCTCATGGTCACTTTACACTTTACAGAGTTACAGACTGTTAAAATCTAATATCTATGTAGATTAAAGGTACGGCCTCATGCAGCCGCTCGACGCTCGTTTGCAGCGACAAATGTGGTCACGTGACCCAATTTTAAATTTCCCGCGACTCAAAAATCTGTCACGTGATATGTAGCGACAAAGCTGAAAATGTTGAGCTTTATCGCTGGAAACGAGCGTCGAGTGGCTGCATGAGGCCGTACCCGTGTGGGGCTTTTTAATTAATTGCTTTAAATAATGGATTCAGACAAGGTAAATACTTAAAAACATATATAAATAAAAATAATAATTAGTAAGGTATGGACAAATACGTTGAAACGATCATTTTGTTTCTTCATTGTACAGTTTTATCGAGATTAAAGCGTATGTAACTTTCTAACCACACTTGTTTCTATAGCCAGTTAAGAATTAGATGTTTTGTTTTTCATGTGGTTGTTGAAGGTTGTCTATACGTGTGGGTTATGTGAGACGATTGTGAAGGACTGGGCGAATCACCCATATATCGAGTCCATGGTCGTTCTTAACCGTATTGCCGATGCAACGGCTAGAGAGGAACCACTACTCTCTCACTCTCTGCACTACATCCGCCACCAAAAATGGACGATGTTGATGGATTCCTACTGGGGGTGGGTGTTAATTTGAAACGACTACCACTGTCGGGACGGATCATCGAGATTTGGAATCTGGTCCACCAAAAATGTCTGAAGTTTGCGTCGGACACTTAAGATCGCTTTCCGTTAATAAAATTATTTATATAAATTCTTGTAAGGACATTATTTTTAAGAGATGTCTCATAAAATGCGAGTTTAGACAAGAGTGCAAAGTCGTGGATAAATCGAGAAAGCCTCTTGAAAAGTTAACAGAGTGGTGATATACATATACTATAAATTCTTGTTCCTCTATTATTAAGAAAAAGTAATATTTTATGATTGTGTTCATTAAAAGATCTAAAGCGACAAAAACTATTCATGTTGACTAGATTGATAATATGTATATAGGATTGTCAAATCAATAAAGAAAACAGTTTGATATCTGAAATCAGAATGATCGTTGTCGATATTTTTGGCAACATTCATCCCTGTTGTTCCTAGTCTAAAATCAATATATTTCAATTATTAAATTAATTAATTATTTTGTATAAATTTTTTTCCCAGCAGTGTGTGTGTGTGTGCGCGCGCGCGATATTGAATACTTGAGTTTTCTGGTAACTATTGGGTTCGTTCCGGTTTGGGTTTGTATTTGGGGACTTCTTGGGATCTGGGTTCCTTCCAAAAACATAGAAATACAACATTTTAAATAAATAAGTCATATAAGCCTTTCAAAACTGTCTTAAGAGTTGTATTGAAGTTCGCAAATTATAATGATACATAATTTTATTTCTACAGTACAATTTCAGTAAACTCAATTATATTATAGGTACAATTCATTATTCTATACAGTACTACTACATGAATGTTAACGTATGTTTGTTGTACAGAAAATTTAAAGAAAAAAAATGATAAGAAAATAAAAGGAAAATCAATAAGGAAAGAAATTTCATAAGAGATAGCGATTACTATCTGGCTCATTCTTTTCGTTGCTCTTTAAAGAGCAGCTCGGGACATATTATATTGTTATTTAAATGTACTCCTATTTCTTTCACTTGTATCACTGCCGAATGAGGTTAGGAAATCAGCAACACAGGGTCGCGTGACCAGATTTATCGCTGCAAATGAACGAGCGGCTGCATGACGTAGTAGCTTTTTAAGTCGCGGGAAATTTAAAATGGGGTCACGTGACCATATTTGTCGCTGCAAACGAGCGTCGAGCGGCTGCATGAGGCCGTACTGTAAGTTTTAATTTCGGGACTTCCCCGCACAAAGGAAAATACCTTTTGATGGTATGTAAAATAAAAATTTCATCTGTTTTTAGAATTCTTGTTGAGAATGTTTATATTTTATTGTACTTCCAAGAATGTACTTTATACGAACTAACTTTGTGTGTTTTTGTTGGGTGTTTAAGGTAGGTAACTAATCTATCTACCGAATTGTATGCCTGCGAATAAAACAAAAATTGGAGAGAGTTAATGACTATAACTATACTTTTCTAATGTTACCAATATCATCGTTTTTTTTCATAAATCTTGAGTACCTACAGAAAGTAAAATGTTATAATATGATGGATTTTATGGGATAAAACAGACAAACCATAAATTGTATCATAATACCATAATATTTGATGTAATAAAATTATAATTAAAATTGATGCAAGTTGTACCTTCATAAATTTATCAAAATAGTTTTAGAGGAAGCAAATTAAGTTGACTGAATTTTTTTCATTAACACCAAACTGTTGTCTTTAAGCTACCTAACAGCTTCTTACTTGGGAATAACCTAAGCTAAGATCGTGATAGTGTAAATTATGCTTAATAACACTAGATTTAAAGGATTTACCTCAGAGCGAATTTTGGCCAAATTAAATGCGAAAGATAACATGATGTTACTCAAACACATCAGGAGGGAATCGTTCTCCTTCTCTTTAACCTCCATGTTTAGAACTTTTTGGTTATTCTGTCTCTAACTGTCTCTACCCATGGAGTAGTTTCAATGCTGAAAGTTATAGTACCTAAATATAATGACAGATTTATAAAGGGTCAGTAGCTGTCCTCAGTGCTGGCGCCGAAAACTGACTCATACGATTTACACGCAGTCAGTATGTCGTATTGTATTGAAGTCTAAGTACTGACTTGAAATCAATTTACACGATGGCAGTGCCAGGTCAGCACTGACGTAGTTACTGACTCCTGTAAATCTGCCTTAACTTGAAGTAGGTACATACTACAGTTTGAAGAACACTCAACACAGCAACCTTCCTTACTGCACCGTTCACTACTTAAGTACCTATATAGTGACATTTAAAAAAACAACTCACCAGACATCATCAGCATTTATCTTTGTTGTTAGACACCTCAGCCTATTTATAAAAATCCCGATTTAGTCGGCTTTCACAAAAAAACCCGTCTAAATAGATGCAAACAAATAACACTGGCGAACCACACCGACGAAATTTTAGTATTTTTTTTTATTACCATGAAGTGACATGAAGACTGGGTTGTATGTGGCTACTTAAAAAATACGAAATTAGAAAATTTAGTATACTTACGTTAATAATTATATTTTTTTTATATAAATTTACGCATTTTAATTCGGTCAAACTGTTATTAAATTAATTATAACAAAAAAACCATCTTAAAATTGTATCTCTAAAACTACTCAACTTTGATGAGTAGTTTTAAAGAAAGAGAAGCAGCTTTCAAAGAAAAAAAGAATCATTAAAATCGGATCACCCAGGCGAAAGTTCTGAGATAACAAACATAAAATAATAATAATAATAATAGTCGAATTGAGAACCTCCTCCTTTTTAAAAGTTGGTTATAGCTGTAGAAGGGTTATAAAATTTAAGAGAATATTTGTCACATTTTCGAAGCCCTAGAATATTATATGATACACACCATAAAACAATATCTGCCTGCCTGTTCGTGATAATCTCGAAATGTACTTAACTGAGTTTGATGTAGTTTTCACCATTATCAAGCATCTATTGGAAAGAAAAAAAAGTTATTTTTGTTTTATATAGAATATACAAAATAAACAATACAAACATTGAACATAATCACACCAATACAATAATAATTTATATTATGGTTAACCATAATGTTATAGAGTATAGACTATAGCGGCTAAAAAAGTATATAGAATAATTATGGCTTATTTAAATCTACATTGAGCACCTTACATATAATAACATACCTGGACTTATAACAAAACATGAACTAAAGATGTTTCAGTACCTAGTGGTGGCTAGGATACAAGTCTAGCGTTCATAAAAAAAATATTTGTTTTGGTTTAGTATTATAGCAAGTAATACTGTAATATATTTAGTCCATGTTTTGTAATAAGATCCAACAGGTTTACATTGACTATAAATACAAAATGTAATAATCTAATACTTTAATTTTGTAAAATTCTAAATACTATAAATTTGGTTTAACACTATCAATATCACACAGATAATTTTTTTCTTATACTAGTCATGGGTAAAAATACTCCAAAAATACCTACATATTATTGATATTAATAAAATACATTAAAAAGAAAAGATTTTGTCAATACATTACATGAATAAATTAACTATAATATCCATTTAATGTTTTCAGGAATACAACTTAACAATAGCCTAAATAGAGCTAAACACATCACACTCGATCAGTAAAGTAAATCAGTTAGGGTTAACTGATGGCTGCCCACTGCACATATAAGGAGACATTCTTCAAGTTTCTATGACTGCATAAGGTGTTGTACTTTTATATTATATACTTATTTGGACAATTAAATACTTTCTATTACTAATAAAATAAGTTTATAAAATTACTATGAGCCAACTTTAAAATAGGTACACTAAAAGGCACATATTAGAAACTTTTTAAAACTTTATAAATTCCCACGACTGATATTAACAATGAACAGAAATTATTGTCATCTGGGTATACACATTTTTAGTTTTTGAATTTTTGGAAAATCAACAAAGAAATTTTGATAAAACGTATGTTACCACCTTCTTAGATCAAAGTGAATAAAATCAGCTCATAAATTCATAATGGAGAAGTTTCACGATGTTAATATTATACTCAACATAATGGTATTAAAATATAGATCGAAACTAATCACTGAAATAATTTTTGAAATCCATTAATAATTGTCTTACTTAAAATAGATTATTTAAGTTGAAGTTTACGTACGTATTTCTGATTCGCATGTAACGTCATTTGAGCTATCCATGTGTAACAAATTATTCTTACAAGCGCAACTTCAAAGTCCCACTCCCATAACTTTTTCATTTCTAGAGATATTTTATCGATTCTTTCACGTATCTGTTTTATTTTTCCTTATTTTTATAATTTATGCATTAAGGTAAACTTCTCCATTGGCTGCATAATATAGTCGAATTGTGCATAGTGTAGCTGTAACAGTGGGTATGTTAATGCGGTAAACCAGTTTTTATAAATTTTTCAAAAGACTGCCTCACTCTCAAGTTTGCGACGCGTTTCTTATTACAATCTGCCATAAGGACTTCTGTTTTTACAGTTTCAACATTCTCTTTACATTTAGTAGGTGTAACACCAGTATCTAATACAAGTCGTCTTTTCAATTCCCTTTGTCTATCCAGTACATTTTTTCTCGACGCTAATCGCTCCATGATTTGTGGCAAAACAATTGACTTTTCATAAATATCTGGTCCTTTTGTTAAGTTTCGGTTGTTCTCTTTCAAATTACGCTGTTTGGCATATAGTTTCTCATCTTTAACGACAGTTTGTAAGAGCTGTCCTGATTTTATTTGATTAAATTGATTATTGGACAACATATTTATTGCTTTCGGTTTTTTTAGGTCTTTAGAATGATTAACTGGAACATCGTTGTCAGATGGATCAATTAAAAATTTGTCCATCGACTTGTTTAGATTCAAAATTTTGCTTGAGTTATAAAAATCACATTTCGTTAAATTATCATCTTTTACTTCTAGCTGATTTCTATCCCTAAATGAATCTTTTACTAAAGTATTTTGCAGTGTAACAACTTTAAAATTATCTATTAACTGTTTGGACATGTAATAATCAATATAGTCATAATCTGTTTTAAAAACTTCTGATTCATCTGTTTTATATTCTACTTTTATTGGTTTTTCTATATCAATTGGTGGATTCTTTAAAGTTTTTACAGTATCAAGCAAATCATAAGCATTTTTTTCTGGTATATCAATGCCTATGTCCAATTTAGATGTTGAGGATCTGTATATGGAATCAGATGCTTCATGAAAATGATTTGGAATTTTTGGATCTGTTTTTTCCGGAATTACGTTCTGGGGGTTGATTTCGACAGATTCTTCAGTCTTTTGTCCCACAATATCTATTATGGGAAACGAGACCACCGTTCGGTGAATAAGTGCATCAAAATCGTGAATATTACCCGATTTATCTAAACTTGTATCTGTCGCAACAGTTTCTTGTACAGTTTTGGTATTATTATTTTCTAATTTATCACCAAAATCTATGAGTGAATCTGTGTCAATTTTTGTTGACGATTTCTGTACATGTTGAGGTGTAACAAAGATATTTTGGAATAGATCCAGTAAATTATAATCTTTTTTAGTTACAGTATCCAAGAAAGATCCCATTTCTAAGTTTGCATCCGATTTTTTGACAGCCTCATCTTGGCTTAAATCAACGAGGATATTTTCTTTTAAATCAACCTTTTGAGGTTCTAATACTTCGTAGGGATTTAATTTAAGTGGTGGAATATCTGTTGGAGGATCCAACTTCAAAAGATCATCGACAGGTAGTTGCCACATTCTGAAAGGTTATAAAAAATTGGTATTTATAAAAAAATATCTATTTTTGTTGCTAAATGTTTCTTCACTCTGTTAAATTTAAAACAATAAATAAGGGATAAAAGGAGTTGCAACTTTTGTAGGGGATCCTTAACATTAATAATTAAATATATGGGCTTTTTAAAACATTTCTTACACCTTTTTCAGAATAACATGATATAGACTACACATTTAACTTCAAAATACTTATAAAGTGCCTTGTATCTTCAAAAAGACATATTTTATATATTTAATGTTGATAAAAATATTGTTTATTTATATTTTCTGATAAAATTTTATTTAATAGAGAATAAAGGAAAAATTGATAAACCTTTTAAAAATGTAACATTAGAATGTAGCCATAATATTTAGTTGTGTACACAGTACAATGGACTTCAATATAAATATTTATTTATTTAGAAAAACCCACCCATTCAAAAAAACTTATTTAATTAGGAAATACTTTAGGAACTATGTACACCTTTAAAGGGCGAAGCATGCATCTAATGTGATATTATGTTTGTTATTTGGAAGTATTGGAATCTAATATTAACTATAATATTATATAAACAAACATCTGAAATTATTATTTTAGGTTTTCAATATTAATATTTATATAAAAATTTAAAAAATTGTACGTAGGTATTGTTTTCATTTTATATAATATAACTATCTAAGCATTCTATTGTTTCTCACTATCTAGATATAGAAATAATTTGTTCCAAACCCTAAATTTATAGCTAAGATTTGACCTAAAAGGATTAACATTTTACAAGGCACTAAGAACCATCTGATGAGTCTTATACATTTCTTCGAGTTCAAAATTACAAATTAGGTTTAAAAAAAAAAAAATATTACCATGAACCATCCATGAACTTACCTAAATAATTGTATAGATAGCCGGTATGTAGGTACTGTAATTGTTTTTAGATTCTTTTAGATTATGTCGAATGAGTAAGTAGTAAAAGAGTAAGAAAAGAAAAGAAATAAAAATTTTCTATGTTAACTTTATCAATCAAGGAATATGATTTATGAAACAATAGTTACTAATTTTATCAGTGATTAATGATTATTAATGCAGTGTTGCCAAATTGGTTTCTGGGTTTCGAGCTAAATAGAGTTTTAAAAGGGCTAAATTGCTTTTTACACACCTTTGGGCATATCGTATGTGTAGCAAGATAATTTTTAAAGGCATAGAATTTAGTGTTTCAAAGTTCACCTATAATGTTTATTGTGCTGAACACGCTTTCGACGTCTGGGTTTAAGACTTTGAATGTGGCAATACTAATTACCTACTAGAGACTAGATACTTTCTAGTAGGAGTGTTCGCCACGGCTATATATTCAAAACGAATATATCGAATACGCTATTTTTAAAACGCCTAATATATTATTATAGTGTAAAAAATACCAAATTACCAAAAAGCCGACTCGGCCCATTCCTAGATCTAGCCCCGAAAGATCAATCTAAAATCGAACATTTAGCCCGGCCGCACATTATCAGAAATTTCTGTCAGAAAAATCCTAACGCACCAATCAGAAACGGCCGTGCCGTTAGAATTTTTCTAACAGTGTGCGGAAGCTAATATAAAATATATGCACGGAGCGCCTTCCGGCGAGCGTTAGAATTTTTCTAACAGAAATTTCTGATAATGAGCGGCCGGGCTTAATTGCTTGCCTTAATCTGTGCCATATAAAGGCAAAAGCATGTAATATACTCTTGGTGACGGCGCCTCAAAGTGAATTACATATTTGAAATGACGTTGACATTTGTGGTTGTACAGCAGTGAGCAGTCACAGCTGACAGCAGTCGGCAAATTTTGTATCTACCGACGCTTTGGTCTTGCTCTCGCAATACGCATATCTATTTTTTTCGTATAGGAAAATTTAAAAAGTTATTTTGTTTATGTTATGTTATAAAAAAATATATAAATAACCCACATAATTAGATTTTTAACTATTTAGTATATATAACTGAGTTAAAAACCGTCATGGCTTTGTAGTGGTTTTAGTCGGTTTCTATGATATTGTGAAATGTTTCTGTGTTTAATAACTTGTGAGAATACTAAGCTATTTATTTGTGCATTTAAGTAAATTACTTCGAATACAACTGCATCGCTACAGTAAGTAATAATGAAATTTACTTAATCTAATTAGAATGTAAGGTTAAATGTAATGCAGTCTTTCTTGAAAATTTATATCTTAAGACTGACTACATCCTTTCAAATAGCAAGTTTGTATCAATTTATAATAATTAAATAAATTATAATAATGCATATTACAAAATGTATATGTTTAAAGATTTTAGAATTTATAGGGCAAGATAAACAATTTGGTTCTATTTAAAATTTTCTTACATAAAATTAGTGATATTAATTATGTTTACTTACTGTACTTATATGATATGTAAGCATATTTATATTTTCTCTTATTTTGTATTTTTATTATATTATCTATTAATATTATATTTTGGGTATGCACCCCAGCAGATTTGATGAGCCTTTTGTATTTTTGTAAATATAATTAAGAACGTTATTGTAAATATTTAATAAAATTTTCCAAATTAAAAAAATAATCTCAATCAGTTTATAGGAATCTGTTTCATATCTAATGTTAGTAAGTATCCTACTCTAATAAAATTTAAAAAAAATGAATTTTTAAATAATTAGTCCTTTAATTGCAGCAGCAGTGTGTATAAGTATAACAAATTAATCATAATTTTACTTATAATGTTAATACCTACTAATCATCTTTTACCTAAAATCAGTTTAGTTATGGTGTCCCTGAACATTATTTTCTCAGGCAAGGAGATATTTAAATGATTGTCTGTAGTATATAATATTTAGACTTGTCTCTATTCAATAATTTTGCATAATACTTTAGTGTAAATTTAATGTTTATTTTCGTTAGGAACTTAAGATGCATATACTATTTATAGATGTGGTTTTCTAGCTATCTTCATATTTAGTTTAATATTATTCTTCAGTGCTTCAATTATTTTGTTAAAGCATTATTAAAAATATCATCAAACTGTTGTAAATATGTATTAACAAAAACATTGATATTCTATAAAATCAAAGCTGTGATAGAGTGTTGACTGGATTCTTATAGACATACCTACTTGAATGCTGTTGTTAGTGTGTCATATTACCTTTGTTCTAGAGAATGCCTTATCAAGATTGTTTTCAATTTTGTTTTTACTAAGCATATACAACTGCCAATACTAAGAATTATGCTATGTTGCTAATGTTTATAATAGTTTCTTGCATAACTAGACTTTTTGTTTGTTTTGAAATAGACTTATGCTTAATTAGATGTTTCATATAAAATTGCTTATTTTCGCTTTTATCCTTTATAAATGAGCAGTTGTTTTTCTAATTTTTCCATCATTAGAGGCAAAGGATGAAAAACTTATTTAAACTTAATTGGGAACAAAGGTTCTTTGTTAACAGCACTGTAATATGTACTAAAAACAATTACACATAACATTAGTAAAATATTTTAAAGTTTATTTGCAAAATGATTGATCAGATTTGTCAGATGTTATAAATTTGGTAACTGTACCCATATTAATCTTACTATGTTCTGCCGTTAAGAAGATTCTCAGTAGATTCTTACTTTTCTTTATCGTGTCATTATTTATTTTTTTAATTTGTGTAATTTCTGTTACAGATATGGAGTTATGTTCTCGTTTGACTGCTGCTGAGGGAGGTGCCAGGCTGGCGGCTGCAGCTGGCACCAAGAATATAATGATCACGGAACACACTGGCTTCATTCCTATGTGTCTTCTGATTGAATATGCACATAGTATACGTGGGTGAGAGCAATATGTTAATAAATAAATAAAATAATTTGAAATTCCTCTTTTAAATTATTTTTTATTATCACCAGTCTACGTGAGCATAGACTGGTTTTTTGGTCGGAGAGGAAGGGACTTTAAATCCTCAAAATTCTCTTATTAGCTACGGGAGTGAGTCTATGATATCTCTACCAAGTTTAATTTGCTATTTAGAAGTGATTTTAATACAGAGGAAACAATAGTATAGTAGTAGTAGTGTAGTATAGTATTGACGGGCTTGTTTTCCGCAACTCGACGTCTACTATGCGCCTATTTTGTGTATTGAGCCGAGCGGCTAGTCCTGCCATCCCAGCTCCTCCAAAAAGTTTATCAAACCTCTGGTGTCACCAATAACCTCGGGGAGGGTCCGTGGTGACCCCAAGTGTTTGGAGGAAACAATAATTAAATAATATATTTTTAGCGAATTAAACAATTTACAACAGAAACCACCTTAAACATAAACACACTTCATCTAATGATGTAATAAAACTTATTCTGTGTATTTTTCCTTTCGCTACACTAAAACCGCAGATGGCAGAAAAAAAATTCAATTGTAACAATATCGAGAGACACATCGACTTATTTGCGATTCTGAGCTTTTACCTCAGCATACAATATAAGTTAATTTAAATTTTTTTTTGCTTGAAATACTTTTAGACTTTGACTTTATATTACTTTTTTGATTCTATTTACCACCTAAATTTTCTGACATAAATGTTGCATACTAATTGCGTATGCTAAGTGCTATTTCAGAACTATCATTTTTATTACAACGATCTTTATAAAGAAATTCATTTTAATATTTCCTGACTTGGCTTATAGATATAAATAAGTCTATTTATTTAGGTATGTATGATACCTACGTGTGGTTGAAGTTATACTTATCTAATTATTTATGTCGATTGTTGGTGTTATTTTTAATTTATTTCCTTTTTGTTATATCATGCCTTCATACCATTATTTTGTGACTTCCACATTAATGCCGGCTACTTAATGTTTGAATTTACTTCTTGTGCCTACGTGGGTCATCGACGTAGTTAAAATACTTTTTATGTCGTAGTCAGTAATGGATATCTGACTTGTCTATCATATCCAATTTCGATTTTCCAAGGAGCTAAGCTCCGTCTAGGGTTTAAGAATATTGTTACCAAAGAAAAGCATACCTACTGGAACTCTTCTTGCAGCTACTAGAAAGATAGAGGAGGAAACGTTTCTTAGTATGAGTGCAACTGAAGGGAATGAGAGGATTTATTTAAAAAATAAGACCCCGACCCACATTCTTGTCTATTTAAATCTAAATTAAACTAAATTTTAATTATTCTTCTATTTTTTATTCAACTCCTATTGTGAGCACTACTACTTCCTAGCCAAGGTTACAATGACTTCCTCATTTACTCACAATCACTACTCAATCGGACTAAATTTCCTCCTCTAAGAGCATCTAAATGCAAAATGCAGGCGGCAGGCCAGCTCGCGGTTTTAATAATCTGCGAGGATTGACTCACTATATGAATTCATTTTGATGTAAGACAATTCATAAGACTTCTTTTCGATTATTTGGCATATATCTCGAAGCCGTATGCTCGAACCCGGCCAGCGGGTGCACTCAACGTCTGCTGCGCCCGGTTCCGAGTCGCGCCGAGTTTCTTGTTGATACGTCTAGTCGGATGTAACGTGAAGTATCATCAAAAAATTGCACCCGCGCGCCCACGGCTTCAGCCGACCCAATTAGCTTCTAACAATATATAAGTCAAGTTCATAAAAGCAATTTAATTATGACTTCATAGAATTACGTGAGATTATTTATTTATTTATTAACACTTCGTTGCCAGAAAAAATAGGATACAAATAATAATTTAAGCTAAATGGAGTGCAACGGGCGGCCTTATCGCTAATCAGCGATCTCTTCCAGGCAACCCAAATTAATTTATATTATTAATTAATTATTAATTTATATTATTTTATGTTAATTGCTAGAATGATATTTTGATGTCCGGCTACGTAAACGTATTTAGAATTATAACTTTATAAGTCAAGGTTTTATTGTAATAATTAGAAGTCCGATGGGACCTATATAATAAACCCTATTACTCTAACTCATCTTTCAATATGACACTGCAACAATAAGTAACCATTGTCCGACTGCTTAGCAATTATCAATTGCACAAGTCAACAAATAAAATCAATTTTTTGTGTCTCTTGTTTAATGACTATTGTCTGAATGTTTACATTGAAAAATAACCAAAAACCGCTAGTAATAATAGTTCGATGACAAAAACTCAATTTATAAAAAAAAGTTTGCTTTTGTACTTTATACGATGATTAAAAAAATATACGATTTTTGACAAATGCCAGGTTACCACTCTTAAAAGCAAACTTTATGAGATAATAATATTATTTCGTTTATTAATTAGTGTTAGGTATAAAGGAGGCCAGCAGTATAAGAAATCAAAATCGGGTACACAGAACTCAGACACTAAATTTGTGTTGACTTGTGTTATTATTCTTCATATTATATTTGTTCTTTATTACAAATCATCTCCATTCTTGAAAAATATATGAAAATTTATTTAATAACTTTATAAATAGTGTTCTTTAATATTGCATATTTTATTTTTCAGACCCTTGTCATCAGGTTTCAAACGCTCCGTATACATAACGCGGCCATCTCGAATTGCTTGTGTGGCACACGAGCTGAAGATCCTCACAGACGTACATGTGGTTAGTGTGAAGGCTTTCGATGATGTCCCGGATTGGAGACAGGAGCTGGAAGAAAAGCAGGTTCATAAACTCAGTTTTAAGCGTACTGACCTAAGATTAGATTGGTATTTCCTAAATATATGTACAGTACTGGGCAAGAAATAATGCACATCGACCTCTAGAAAGAGACATTAGGCTTTGTAGACCATTGTACATTTGGCACACTTCCTTTCCCTTCGTGCGAAAGGGACAACACTCTACAAAGCCGAAATTATCCGATTCTCTTTCTAGAGGTTGGTATGCATTATTTCTTGCCCAGTACTGTATATACATATTGAAATAAAAAACGGATAGAATTGATAAGCATGACTTCCTAATGCTACCAATCACGAATTTAGAGATAATTAAAGATATAGATAGAGAAGTACAAACATTACCAGACAAATTTCTGGTGTCGGCTTATAATATTTTTCTTCTTACAGGTTTTGGTCTGTACATCTACATTGATAAGCCAATTATTGAAGGAAAATTTATTAACAATGACCGATATTAATGTATTAATTGTTGATAGCTGCCATTTAATTTTTAGAGATATGCATTTACAATATGTAAGTATTAATACAAATTTACTTTTTATAAGATATTTTTATTGGTCATACAGACGTATGACTTATCGAGCTATCAAATTACAAAATATTTTAAATATAATATGAAAAATATTTATATAATTTAATAATCATCCTGGTTTCTATGGAAGGGGTAAAAAAAAGTTTCGTTGTGGAAGGCAAAAAAGGCCCTACACCTACTTGCTAGAAAATGATAAGAATAACAGATACAGAAATGTGTCGGCTGCACTCGTCTGTTCGTAGTTCTTAGAGAATATGACCTTTAATTACAGATAATGAAACTATACAAAGACTGTGATGATTCTAACAGACCTAGAATTTTAGCTATGACTTATCCATTATTTCAATCAAACAAAGATAACGAAGTTTGCATAGACAATAAGGAAAATCATGACAAGTTTAATGATTGTCAAGAAAATGAAATCAAAATATCAAATGAAAATATTAATGGCGAAAAAGATTGTGATGCTTTAATGTATAAAAGTGAAAATAAAGTTGCAGACTCTGGTGATGTTGAAACTGAAATCAAAAACGAAAGTTTGAACGAAAATCTAGTAAATGAAACACTGAATTGTGAAAATAAAGAGTCTTTGAAAACTGACGAAACAAATGGTGTAAAAAATAATGAAGATCATTTAGTTGTGGTTGAAAATGATGAAGGAACATCATGTGGTACTGTTCATGATAAAAGTAATGAAGAAAATTATATGAAAATTGATGATGAAACCAAAGAAAGTGAAAATAGAAAGGCAAGTGTGAATGATAATATCAAGGTTAATGAAGTTATTAACGATAATATTTATGTTAAGGATGTGCACGTTTGTGAAAACTTTGATGATTTTGAAATGTATAAAAAGATAGAATGGAAAATCGAGGAAATGGAAAAACAACTCTGCTGCGAAATGGATCTGGCTGAGGATATTGATGGTGGAAAAAGGTAAAATTCTCAATCTAGTGTTATAGTTATTTTGAATATATAATATCATTGAAAATACTGAATAACCAATTAAGGTGTAAGCAAGAATGTTAGAGACAGAACCCACGATTGAATCTTATTATATTTCTTACTAGCGATCCGTCTCGGCTTCGCACGGGTAAATCTCTTAGGGTTCAGCCTGCGTTTGCAATGTAAGCGGAAAAAATGTAATTATTTACGACATCACATTAGAAACCTCAAAAATAACAGTATTTCTCCACTATTTAATGGATTATATACATATAAACCTTTATCTTCAATCACTCTTATCTATTAAAAAAAACCGCATCAAAATCCGTTGCGTAGTTTTAAAGATATAAGCATACATAAGGCTATAGGGACAGAGAAAGCTACTTTGTTTTATACTATGTAGTGATGCAAAAAAATGTCTATTTTGCACAGAATAAAAAACTATTTTATATTTAAATTAGGTTAGTAGCATTTTTTTAATATCTGAGAGAAACGCTTATGGATTTTTTTTTAATTTTCACTGAAAAAAAACTAAATTACTTTAAGATGTAATTAATAAATTGATTTCTTCACTTTTCAGATTATCGCCATCTTTAACAAAACCAAAAGAGGTAATAGTAGAATTCTGTAGTACATGGGAGAAAATTTCTGATCAATATAAAGATTTAGAATCATTTATGAGAAATAATATCAACAATGCAATCCAGTTTATTAATGAGCATAGGTGAGTCTTTCTAAGGTTGTTCTGGATTTTAAAAAAATATTTATATAAAATAAATTCCTACACTACTGAATCGATTTTTTTGGATTTTGACACACCGAAAATTAAAAATTTTGCAATGAAATTATTGTTTTGAAATTTTATCAAATTGACAAGTATGTTGAGGTATTAAATGCATTTAGGGAATGCAAATCTCGCGAGATTGGGACTCAAGCGAGATCCCGCGAGTTTATGAATAATAATACTGCGAGATCTCGCGAGATTAGCAGTTGGTGGGTTTTTTTATTTTATTTAATCACAATATTTGAATAAATTAGGAAAATAATAATAAATATAAGTATTATAATAAATTTATTTTCACGAATTTTTTCAATAGACTTATGCATCATCTAAGTAGAAGACTTTGATCTATCGAATAACAAATGAAAGAAACAACCAGTCTTCTCTTCTAATATCAAACAAAAATCTTTTAGTAATAAACAGTTCTTTTATAACAAACAAAACAACGAGAAGTATAAAAATGAAACTTATCTAAGTTGAGTTGTCCATTAAACTGAGATATTATTATCAATTAAATGAAACTATATGTACGCGTATATGCGTGTAAGCGTGTATATGCGCTTCGAGTAAGATGTTTTTATGCTCAAGTGCAATCTCGTTAAACTCGCGAGATTTCGCCTTTTTTTCGTCCGAGATCAAATTCGCTAAAAAAGGCCGAGATCTCGCGAGATTGCATTCCCTAAATCCATTCTATTAATTCTAATTGTATTTCGAGATATGATCCCACTGAAATATATGGTGATGAATTGTACGAGGAGTTTATGAATATTCCCCATCCTACCATTGTGCCTAAACAGCTATTTCACCAGTTTCTCTTCGTTTTGGATGAACTTGGTAAGTTTAAGTCAGGAAAATAATTAATATTTAACCTTCGTTTACATCATTTACCATCGTTTGCAAAGAAAATAATAACTGAATTCTTTGTCAGGCTCTCAAATTAATTAAAAAAACAAATCAAATTAAAGGTACTTATACAATACACAAATATATTTTTTTTAAACTTATGCCAAAGATTGCTTTCCATTATGATCTATAGTTTCAGTAGTTTATAACCATATGGATATTCCTAATACATGCATTGCATTTTATTTCAGGTCCCTACGCAGCTGATAAAGCAGCATTTTCATTATTAACAAAACTCGAAAAATTAAAAATAAAAGTGCCATATGAACGACATTTTCTACTTCTTTGCCTATGTACATCTGTATTTGTCAAAATCAGATGCTATGCGGATCTTATATTTTCAAAATATGAATCCGATTGGGAAAAGCTGTCTCAATTTTCAACACCGAAAGTATTAAGGTTTGCTGCAATCCTAGAACAATTCAGACCAGACAATGATGTGAAAAGTGATAACTGCGAGAAAGAAGTCACTAGTGATAATTTTCAAGGGATATGTGAGAGAAATAAAGATGGTGGTGAGTATAACGCTTGCGTAACCAACAAAACAACCACCGAAGACAAAAATGATGGTGGAGTGAAAGTCAGTGATAATTCTAAGATTTGTGAACAAAACAAAGATAAGAATGAAATAAGTGAAAATATATTTGGTGAAACTCCTATTAGTAGTAATGATATTGTTTCAAATAATCATCAATGTAATTATAACGAAGCATGTAGTGATAAGCCCTCTAGTCAAAATTATAAATCGAGTGGTGATAGTAATGAAACTGAATCAAGTGAAACAAATCATGATAATAAAAGCAAAAGTTGTTTAAAAAAATCAAAAACAATAGAATTGTTAGATGAAATTAATACATGTGATTTCATGTCATTGGGAGATAAAATTGAAGACAGAGTTAATGTTATTGAGTGTGATTTGAAAGAAATTGAAGAAAGAGATATTGAGTTAGATGAATCCAAGGATGATTCAGAAGAAAACGATGGCGGTTTATTACATACGAGTTCTATGGATAATAAAGATGTAAAAGAAACAGGAGACATAATTGATGATATCAATTTAAAATATCAAGTAAACAATTTCAAGAGTCAAAAGCCTGATAATACAAATACGGCTAAAGAATGTTTTGTGGAAACTGTAAATCATAAAGCAAACAGTAATCGAGTAAACTCTAAGGAAGATAATGACATTAAATTGAATAGTTATGAAGATAAAGAAAATGAAGTAAAAATTAAAGATAATGAGGAAAACGTATTAAAAACAAGTAGTTGTCAAGAAAATCAAATCAAAGTTAGTGAAGATGAACAAAAAGTATACAAAAGAGGCAGAGGTCGCGGACGGCGGAAGCATAACGTCAAAAGTCAACCACAGACCAACGATTCATTGTGTGGAATTGTATTCATGAATGAACCATTAATGGCCAAAATCATGTTTATGATTATTGTTGTAAGTTTTAATCTTTTTTGACAAACACCCAGATTCTTTTAAAAATGGGTCGTAATTGCTACGACTCGTATTAACGAATCCTTAATTTTTTATTATTTATTTACATTCATGCCTTTTGCCAAAGGTAGGCAGCGACCACACACTGCCACCTGCCACGATCCCTACATACCTCTTTCGCTTCATCCACTTTCAATTCATCATACATGCTCGCCGATGCCGGATGCTTTTGACCCCTTTTCAAGTCCTGGATTTGCTTCAGAAAGGTACGACTAGGTCTACCAGCACCTCACCATTCACACTTTGATTCTCACATTACTTGTTAATATTATCATTCATTCTCTCCAAGTGCCCTAACCATCTCAACATTCCCTTACGTATCTTTATTTCTACATCCTCATCTACCATACCGTTCACATGTCACATCGTTCAAAACCAATCCTATATTTAGATAAATTATAATAATAAGCCCAGGTGTTCAGCACATTTCTCATGTCATGATATGGTCAACCGACTAACATACATCACTTATAAAACTTCACTTAATGGCTTGTTTACACATATAAGTAGCCAAGTGATTAACTTGATTTGAACTAAATTCCCGCGTGTAAATAATCACTTGTAGGTACTCTGTCCATTAATTTTCTTTCTGACAGCTCACGCCTATGAATTACCGTTTTTAGTTTTCTAAAAATGTTCTACAGTAATATCGTACTTTATTGACGGGTAACGCCCACTTAGTGAAGTGCTCTGTGCATAACAAACAACCACATACTATAAAACGGGTCTTGGAATTAGATAAATCGATCATATACAAAAATAAATAGACTTTAAGTTGCCTCTGTAAATTTAGTTTTTATTTAGGTTTTTTTAGTGTTTAATTTAAATTAATATTTGTACTAAAAATATGTATGTGTAAATCGATTAAAAGTTGTTACTCCAGTAGGCGTGGCCTTTACTAAATTTGCTTTTAGTTCTCGTTTGGACGCAACAATTTAGCGAAATCGGTATCAGATGCCTACCATTATGACCAAATTAAATAGATTTTAAGTAAAATATGTGTAAACACTTGACTACTAAGTTAAGTTAAAATTAAGTTAATCACTTGCTTACTGAAAACATGTAAACAAACCAAAGTTTATCTTACTTATAAAAAACCTCAATAAACTAGTTTTTAAACCCTGACGAAGAGTAACTGTGTCTGTGGCGTTGTATCCTCTAAACGAATAAACCAATTTGAATGCGGTTTTTCTTTTTTTTGACACGTTTACATTATTGAGAATATATTTATGTGAAATTCTTATTTTTAATCATAATGTGGGAGGTATTTTAATTCGTCTTTGTTTTTTTTTATAAATGCGAAAGTTTGTGAGGATGTTTGTGACTCAATCACGCTTAAACGGCTGAACAGATTTGAATAAAATTTGGCAAGCAAATAGAATATGCTATGCATTAACATAGATATAATATATACTTTATATATATTGTGTTCCTGTGGGATCATTTATAATGTTCCTTTATTTAATTAAAAGCACGTTTAGACGTATTTATTTGCAAGGAGATAGTTGGAGTTAACGCGGGTGAAACCGCGGGGCACAACTAGTTACTTATAGTTAGGAGGGTTTGCCTTCAAATTTCAAATATTTTTGAAGAAGGATAAAATTTATTACCAAAGTAGGTGTTTAGAACCTTTTTTTGAATTTGTTTGAAAATCTTATATATATAAAAGAAAGTCGTGTTTGTTACAACACTTATAACTCGAGAACGGCTGGACCGATTGCCATGGTTTTTGATTTGTTGGATTTGTTTCCGTCCCGAATAGCAGAATACATCTTAAAAACTCGATATGTGTAATGAATACTTAATCATTTCAATAGATGCTGATTTGTTTATTACATGTCAAACATTTGTTGTCCAATCCTGTCAAATAGTGTAACAACTATTTTTTTTTTTTTTGGAGATTATGGCCTGGTTGCTGAGACCTTTATGGCGAAACAGACATAGACAATAGCTCAAAGAGTATATAACCACTACATATGAATAGCTTATCAAGAAAAATCATAAAAATCGTTCTCGAGTTATAAGTGTTGTAACAAACACGACTTTCTTTTATATATATAGAAGATTATTTTGTATCATTGTTTTACGTTCATCAAAGCCTAAATTAGTTCAGCTAAAAAGTAACACGACATTCATTGACTGTTAGGCGGTGCGAAGTTCGCCGGGTCAGCTAGATTATTATTAATATTATTATTATTTAATATATCATTAACATAGATATAATATATACTTTATATATATTGTGTTCCTGTGGGATCATTAATAATTTTCTTTTATTTAATTAAAAGCACGTCGATCCGTTTAGACGTATTTTTTTGCAAGGAGATAGATGGAGTTAACGCGGGTGAAATCGCGGGGCTCAACTAGTTACTAGGAGGGTTTGCCTTCAACTTTCAAATATTTTTGAAGAAGGATAAAATTTATTACTAAAGTAGGTGTTTAGAACCTTTTTTTGAATTTGTTTGAAAATATATGATAATTTTTTCCAGGACATGTCTCGTTGCCGGCCGTCGTTGTCGCACCTTTGTGCACAGTACTGCGCTGTCGAGTCAGCACAAGAGCCCAGAGAAAACCAGAGACAAGGAAAGAAGCAAGAAGACGTACTCAAAAAGTAGGAAATAAACAAAATTGAAAATTAAATCAAGTCATCGAGACTCAAACTGTGCGCACTGATTGCAATAAAATTGTGTTCAAATATTGTATTCCAATAGTTAGGTATTTTAGGTCAATAAGAATGTGTTTCTTTCGTTTTGTGCCCTTCTCTCTCGATACAAATCTTTCGTAAACTTCGAGGTAACTAAAAAACCATAGTCCATTAATTTTTAATTATATAAGTTTATAGCGAGTTGCTATATAAATGATTATTTAGTTGATTGGCTGCGGCTTCTATTCTTTCTTGGTATATAATAGTTAAACTTCAATAATTCTCCCAGACATTGTTCATAGTTTAATAAGAAGTATAAGAAATTACATTGTAAGAAATATATAAAATACTATATATATATAAAGAATAATTAACTGTTAGTCCGGACACCAGCAGGTAATATATAATAATGAAAGAATATTAAGAAATATGAGGTAATCCAAATATTTGACGATGTCATTTACAAATTTTATATGGTTACAATTTTGAATTCATATTCTTTAATAAAGCGCGTGGCAAAGAGTTTCTTCACTAAAGAGGCCACACGAAATTCGCCACAAGTTTATTATGATAAGGGTGAACAACACTAACTACTAGGTCCAAACGGTGAACTTGAATTAAAACAAACTTTACTGACCGACTGTATATTGTAGGTATTGTAATTTCGTAAAAACCATTCTTAATTATGTCAAATGACGGAATCAAACCCATAGCGCGATTCAGCCTGCTATAGTTCCCAATTACCGCCATCTCTCGAGCCAAAAGTTAAACTATCTGAACCTATATTCGAACCATTCCATTTATGATATCACGCTATGACTCCGTCCGCCATTTTACACAAACAAAGGGCATAATATAAACATAGTATAACAAACCTTGGAATGACCATGACCGCCTCCTTGGTCTAGTGGTAAGCGCGTAAGCGTTACAACCGAGAGGTCCTGGGTTCGTTTCCCGGCGGAGATAAAAAAAACTCGGTCTGGCAGAACATAGAAGGCTGATCACCTACTTGCCCCTAAAGAAAAATCGATCAGTGAAACAGATGTGAAATGCATCTGCCCCACACCCCACTAGGGGACACGGGACTTCACTATAACAAACCTTAATCGTTGCTCAACTAATTTCAATTGTGTTTCTGCACGTCAGCGAGAAAGTGAGAGAGACTCAAGCAATGTTTATTAGTAAAGTGAAAGTTAACTTCTTTTTAACTAATCTATTCTTTCCAGGTTCCGTATGCACGAATGCAATTTGTTGCTAGCGACATCTGCTTTAGAAGAAGGCATAGACCTGCCGAGGTGCAATTTAGTTGTCAGATGGGATATACCGCCATCGTGAGTGTATGCTTCCTTGTAATCGAAATTTAAGTAAATTTTTATGTCGGATGCATAAAAAAAGATATTCGTGATTAAAATACGTAAGTTATAGTCAAAGTCAAAATATCTTTATTCATTAAAATCATATTTGATCATTTTGAATCGTCAATTTTTTTAATATTATGTAGTGTATAAAAATATTCTAAAAATTATAAGGTTTTATTAAGACATAGTTAGAGCAGGTTCATTCCCAAGCTTTTTTATCATCTAAGTAATCCGTTATTTTATAGTAAGCCTTTTTATAAAGTTTTCTTTTAAATAATTCTTTTAATTATAAATAAATCAAATAATTATAACAATAAGCCTACGTAAAAATAACCAATAATTATAGAATTTTTTGCCTACTTTTGTAACTAATCTTAACTTGAAGAATAACAAACTATTCACTTAACTAATGCAGACTTTTCGAGGTTGCTATGAATTACATGTTAAAGCGTCGAGTCATATAGAAATGTTTTTCACAGATATCGATCCTACGGTCTTTGCCGTAGTCGAGCGAGAGCGTCCAAGTCATCAGTGACGTTACTGGCGAACGCTGAAAGACACAGCACAATACTAGTACATAATCTTGCCGTATATAAGGAGTTGGATCAGGTGATGTATTTCATCTTGTCTCTATAATATAAAAATGAATCGCAAAATGTGTTGGTAAGCGCATAACTCAACAACGCCTGGACCAATTTGGCCAATTCTTTTTATAATATTCCTTGAAGTACAAGGATGGTTCTTACGGAGAGAAAAGTTTGGAAAATTTTCGAAAAAATAAAATATAAGAAAAACATTTTCCTCATACATTTTCTATGGAATGACGTTATAGGTGATACTATTATTCGGAACTTTGACGCGATACGAAGTTCGCAGGGTCCACTAGTGACTAATAAAAATCTTATTGCAGTGTTTTAGTAAAAAATTCGTTTTACTTTTATAACGAGGTTAAATATCTATAGCAAAATTTTCAATAAATATGATTTTGATTTAATGAAAGCTTTGTGTTTTATCTTATAGCCGCCACGTTGCAACGACTCGTTATACCACACCGCAGTATGTTACCCTAAAGCCGCTAGACTTCAGGTCGTTGGCTACAGTCTGGCTTCACGTCTTTTTGTTTTTTCATTTTACGCCTCGTTTTCAGCTGTGCAACGTTTAAGACGGATTGAGAATGTCTATCATCGATAGCTTCTACATAGAAATTATAATATAAATGTTGTTTGCGATCATCATAACATGAAACAAAACTTTAATTTTTGAAACTATATGTATTGTTTACGCAAAAAATACTGAACGAATACTATTTATTCTGTAGCAACTCTTAACTGCAATCAATTTAAGTAATTCAACAATCATCAGCCAATCACACATATACTAATATTATAAAGCTGAAGAGTTGGTTTGAACGCGCTAATCTCAGGAACTAATGGTTTGAATTGATTAATTATTTTTGTGTTGGATAGTCCATTTATCGAGGAAGGCTTTAGGCTATAAAACATCACGTTATGACGAGATTAACGCGGGTGAAACCGCGGAGCACAGCTAGTTTATTTTATATAGAGCGTTCGATGTTTGTTGCTCGTATTGCTTAACGACATTGTCATCTTAATTAATAGTAATCTCTTTCAATAATGAAATTGTATCTTTCAGATCGTCACAAGAAAATGTGGTTGTGGTATTCAAAACGAACCACCTCAAGAAGAAGAGATGGAAGCAGATTCATACACCTCATGCATCGATGCATATAAACCAAACAAAGATGACAATGATCATATAAATAACAAAATTAATGATATGAATATCTTTATTAAAGGAATGAAAGAAAGTATTAAGAATGAAGAGAGAAATGAAAAAGAAGAGATATGTGATGAAATTGAGAAAGAAAATAGAAATAAAGAAGTAAAAGAAGAAATAACGAAATGTATTGGGAATGTATCAAGTCTAGAAGATTGTAAAAGAAATACAGAAAATATTGTGGATTTAGATTTAAATCAATTTAACAATCAAAATGTAGGTGAAAAAAGTGTCCATTATGGCGCAGATTTTAGGAAAGAAGTGTGTAAAAGTGATACAAACAAAGAAATAAAAGGAACAGCAAGGGAAGTGAAAATAACTTATGATGTTGAGAAAAAGTGTGAAGAAGGTATCGCTAGGGTGGATTTAAATAGTGCTGTCGCTTTGATAAATAGGTAAATGAGTATTTTTATTCAATAAGGCGTGTACAATATAGTTACTATAACCATGAAGAAATATATCTCCACAATCATTGTGGATATATTTTTTCATATTTCAGATATATTTATGTGTCTGTGTCACTACACAACTAATCAACCAGATTTTTTAGAACCCAACATTTTTTATGGATTTCATTGAATGTGAGAATGATTTCTAAAATAATTTATTTTTAATTAAATATTTTGAATTAATTAGATGTTGTTGGCAACACTCGCGACTCTTGCCTCCGCAAGATGGCGTCTGGCCACATATTTTTGTAAGGCTTACATTTTATTATTCAAGTTGTATTCATCAATAAGCAAACGATTTAGCAAGATACTGCAATATTTCATTTAACTACGACAAAACTCAAACATAAATTTGTTCCAATACGGCGGAAGAAATAAATCAGCGGTTGCACGTTGCGTTGCGGGACCGGACGTGTTCGGTTTGCAAAAAAAAACACAAAATCCAAATACATTGCGAGAAAATGTACAATACTTATATTTTTCTAGGTATTGTGGTAAACTACCTTCAGATACTTTCACCCGCCTTGCGCCACAATGGTGGATGGAAGAGGTTCTACTCCCGGCTGGAGAAGAATTGAAACCAGCGTTCATTTGCACGTTACGCATGCCTTTGAATTGTCCCGTCAAATACAATATCGTGGTGAGAATATGTGAAAATTTAAAAAAATAAATCAAAAGTGCAAAAGTTTCTTCATATATAATTTCTTAGTGAACTGAACGACTTCACTTTCTGACTTAAAACTCAAAGATCTATAGAATCCAAACTTAATTTAAAAGAAATATAATGTTTGGTTTGGAAATATGGTATTTTACAGCTAGGGATTAAGTATAATTAACGCACAAATACACAAATAATAACAGCTGTAATTGAATTTTTTTAATAAATACCTTTAACATAAGGGTCATAACTTTATAAATCGACCAAAAAATCAAAAATGAGATCAATTCGATGTTTTTTTTTTTTTTTTTTTTTTTTTGAAATCTTTGATGACGGTTTAAATTTTTTTAAAGATGAATTTTATGCATTTCCTATGTTCAAAAATTGAAACGAATTGTGACTTGTAATTGAGAAATTTAATTTATCGGTTTATTTGTATTTTTTTCAGGGTCACCCAATGCCGACCAGGGTCTTGGCTCGTCGTATGGTGGCCTTGCAGGCGTGTAGGATTCTCCACAAGTCTGGGGAACTGGACGATCAGTTGATGCCTATTGGTTAGTCAAAAAGTCAAAGTTAAAATATCTTTATTCGTTAAAATCATATATGATCATTATGAATCGTCAATTTTTTTAAATATTATGTATTATATGTTTTATTAAGACAGAGTTAGAGCAGGTTCATTCCCAAGCTTTTTTATCATCTAAGTAATCCGTTATTTTATAGTATGCTTTTTTATAAAGTTTTCTTTTGTGTTTTTAAATTTATTCATTGACAGTTTAAGCATATCACTTGGGAGTTTGTGAAACCAACTCCCGTAAGATCCTCGCACTCATTTCTCGACAACCAGAAATTTGTATGGAAATGACTTGTGTAGTTTTTGTAACGATACGAAATATTTTGTATGTTTCTGATGACTTCGAGATTGGGTTTCACGTTTTTGAAGCAATATTTTTTTTGAAATAAACGAGTTGTTTTTTCAGGCAAGGAAAACTTCAAAGCGGCGGATATGGAGTCAAATTTAAATCAAGACATCGATAATAATGATTCTGCTCGCCCAGGCACCACTAAAAGACGACAGTACTACTACAAACGTGTAAGTTTAAATATTTATTGACCCTGACTCATCTATTGTTACACCAATAGATAGAGTGATTCATGAGGAAAATTTAGGTATATAATTTGTCAAGGTTTTGTGTAAATTGGTTGAAATCTGATGATAATTGTTGGAAGTGTCGAAAAAATTCAAACCACTGGAAGCTTTCCTCGAAAACGATGCCTAATCCCTTTGAGATATATAACATAGGCATGGTGGGATATTCCTCTTTTATAGACCTACAAAAAAGTTTTAATGATACCTTACTAGAACCCTTTTTTGACTTAAGAAAGCTTATTAAATTGGTTACTCTTCCACACGATAAAAGATTTTATTTTTAAGCTGCATTGTATCTGAATGCTCTTTCTGTGTTCCTGATTCTATGATAAAATAATTTTTTTCCGATATCAATTCAATAGTTTAAGAAAACAGTTTGATTGAATTGTAAAGAATAATGTATATCTTTAACGATTTTACAATTATTCAATTTTTACTAAATTTTCCCTATGCGTTTTAAATATAGTAATCTAGTTAAATTTAATACAATTTAGTTTTTTTTTTAATTTTTAGACAGCTTGGGCCTTTACCGATTGTCAGCCGATAATTGACACGAGTGATGCCGAGATCGAAGCCAACCCCGTACCTAGGAATAGGCCTACAGTGCCTTGTGGTAATAATTGCTATATTGTAACATAATTTCTCTTACATTATACTTAGTTTTTATAATTTTTTAAAATTTAAAATCAAAATTGCAATTTTTATAATTATAATACTTACATATTCACTAAATCCGTGAATAGCAGAGTAACTATTAGTTTTTATAATTTTTTAAAATTTAAAATAAAAATTGCACTTTTTATAATTATAATACTTACATATTCACTAAATCCGTGAATAGCAGAGTAACTATTAGTTTTTATAATTTTTAAAATTTAAAATAAAAATTGCAATTTTTATAATTATAATACTTACATATTCACTAAATCCGTGAATAGCAGAGTAACTATTAGTTTTTATAATTTTTAAAATTTAAAATCAAAATTGCAATTTTTATAATTATAATACTTACATATTCACTAAATCCGTGAATAGCAGAGTAACTATTAGTTTTTATAATTTTTTAAAATTTAAAATAAAAATTGCAATTTTTATAATTATAATACTTACATATTCACTAAATCCGTGAATAGCAGAGTAACTATTAGTTTTTTATAATTTTTAAAATTTAAAATAAAAATTGCAATTTTTATAATTATAATACATACTTACATATTCACTAAATCCGCGAATAGCAGTGTAACTATTAAAAATATATAAAAATTCACGAAAAAGCTTTAAGAAAATGCGTTTCCTAATAAATTTTCTATGGAATAACGTTTTAGGATTTTTTATGTTTATTTTTCAGGTATGAAGCGAAACATGCTCTATGCAATAGTATCGAATCTGTGGTGTGCTCTACCGGAAAGATATAACACACGCGGAAGGAAGTTGCATCTACCACAACAAGCTACTCAAGCTTTAGGAATACTTGTGGCGAGATATGAACCCACCAAGTTAGTACATATTTTAGAATTCGCTCCATGTTAATAAAACTTTATCTCCTTTCTCAACTTGGTCCGCTTGATGAGACCACTTTTCTAGGTCTACTTGTAATGAATTTTGAAAACGCGTATATTTAACACATATTCTACAAATAATTTATTATTTACTGGCACTAGTATATTTCAGTAAGAAAACCTTAACGAAAATGTTTGTTAATGATACAATACTCATGGTTGACTCTGGTCCCAAGTTAGAAAATAAGAAAAAGGTTTTTTTTATTTAAAACTCTAGTGTAGGATGACCGTTTAGCGCAATTGGTAGTGCTCCTGCCTTCTGCATCGAAAGGTCCCGGGTTCGAATCGCGGTGGGTGCATTAATTTTGTGTGATGAGCACGGATGTTTGTTTCCGAGTCTTAATATATGTATTTATTGTGGTACCCTCGTTGTTTCTGATTTCCATAACACAAGTTCTTTAGCTATTTTGGGATCAGAGCAATGTATGTGAGTTGTCTCAGTTATTATTATTATAAGATGACCTGAAAATGACCCTAGGACCTCTTTGAATAAGAGTGGCAGCAGACAGAAGACAATGGAAAGATTTGAAGGAGGCATTTGCTACTAGGTATACTGTAACAAATAAGACATTTCGTAAAACAAGTACAAAACTTTTTTGTTAAATTTTTTTTTCACAAGTATGTAATTATTGCGGAAAATAAAGGCTTTAATTATCTTTCTTGCATAATTTAAAGATACTTCAAAGGTGAAGGCCTCCTCCAAGGACAGTCTCGATTTTAGACCATTTTATTCTCCGCTATCTTAAATTCCCAACTAATATCACAAATTTTTAAATTTCACGTTTCTCAGATTACAGATCCCAGCATTCCCGGTGTATACACGGTCTGGTGAAGTGAGAGTGAGCGTAGAGCCGGCATTAGATGCTGATGTCCGTTTATCACCACGACGTGCTAAACTTATACGACGGTATGTTGATATACTAACTATTACCACCTAAGAAGCCTAACTATTGCCACCTAAGAAGCCTAACTATTGCCACCTAAGAAGCCTAACTATTACCACCTAAGAAGCCTAACTATTGCCACCTAAGAAGCCTAACTATTACCACCTAAGAAGCCTAACTATTGCCACCTAAGAAGCCTAACTATTACCACCTAAGAAACCTAACTATTGCCACCTAAGAAGCAACATCAAGCTAAACACTTAAGCTGGGCAAGAAATAATGCACATTGACCTCTGGAAAGAGACAATCTAATTTTGGCTTTGTAGAGCGTTGTCCCTTTCGCACGAAGGGAAAGGAAGTGTGCGAAAGGGACAATGCTCTACAAAGCCGAATGTCTCTTTCCAGAGGTCGATGTGCATTATTTCTTACCCAGTACTGTATTTTGAATGTTGGTTTACGCTTATATTATAGGATAGCTTTAAGAATTCATTTCAAAAACTAGTCTAGTAACGATCTAACGAACGCCATATAACATCTTTCTTAAAACCTAAAAATATGTAAAGCAAATGATCTGTTAAACAATCACTGGGATTATGGACTTTCACTATTTACGTATTTTTTTCAAACACTTCGTTACAATGGAGTGCAACGCTCGGCCTTATCGCTAATCAGCGATCTCTTCCAGGTTCCATTTTTGTTGGTTTGGTTGAATTTCTTCAGGCAAGCCTGTAGAAATTCAACCACACCTCCGTGCCACTTATGACGCCCCGTCCGGCAAGTTTCAGCCCTACCAGAGACCGAATACAGATTAAATTATTAATTGTATTTGTAATTTAATCGTATATGTATTTGGGCCGGGGATCGAACCCGATACCTCAGGCTTCGCGGTAGACTTATAAGTGCGTTTAGCCATGAGGCCTCTATTATGAATGTGTTTAAATAAAGACAAATATTTTGTACCTTACAGTTTCATGCGTTTCGTATTCTCGGACGTGTTGCGCGTGCGACGCCGCGGTATGAAACTTCAAACGGAAGGATCGACTCAGAACAATTACTTTATCGTACCAACTGTTAAGCGTAAGTGATTTACAAATAATAATTAATTTAAAAATAGTTAATTTTTTAGTTTTTTTGTTTTCTTAAATCGCGAATGCATTTCGCGTTCATTGACTAATCAAAAAGTTTTTAATGTTTTTCAGGTACCACAGACAATGGCACCGTGTTAGACATAGATTGGTCTTTCCTAGAACTCATCTTTCAGCATACAGAAGATAAAAAGATTCAAGAACAAGAGAACTCTGCTATGTGGGAGAAGAAAGAGAAAGGAAAGGTCGAGAACCCATTATTAAAACTGGGTGAAAAGTTTGTCTTTGACCCGGATAAGTACAGCGAAGCTGTTGTCACCCCGTGGTATAGGAATCAAGATCAACCGCAGGTATGTCTCTTTATTTGTTTGTCGATTGATTGAAGTGGTTTTTCTCTATAATTTATGAAGAACTATTCAAAAAGAGACCACCTCTTCGACCTAGTGGTAAGCGCGTAAGCGTTTCAACCGAGAGGTCCTGGGTTCGATTCCCGTGGAGATAAAAAACACGGTCTGGCAGGGCATAGAATACTGATCACTTATTTGCCTCTTAAGAAAAAATCGGTCAGTGAAATGCATCTGCCCCATACTTAACACGGGACTTCACCACTTACATTCAAAAACTAATCCATTGCGATTACGCAAAATATGCATCAAAATGGGGCCAGCACTTAATAGGGCCATGACGCGGATTAATTCAATTCATAACACGGAATAACGGTATACTGTGTTATAAAAATCTATAACGCTTCTATAATAGACTTAAAATTCTCGTGTCACAATGTTAGTTACCTTACTCCGAAACGGCTTTACTGATTTTTACCAAATTTTATATGTATATTCAGTAGGTCTGAGAATCGACTACTATCTATTTTTCATACCCCTAAGTGATAAGGGTAGCCCACCCCAAAAATTAATATGGCAAAACAATGTTTGCCGGGTCAGCTAGTTGACTTATATAAATGTTTGTCGGTTTCTTTTAAACTGAGACTCGGGGCACTTAGACAAGAATGTCCCGTTTATTTCTTGACACCCTCTACTGAAATTTGTATTGAAATGACATCATCGAGTCGTTACGTTAACAGCACCAATCATCGAGAAATAAGTGTGACGTTCTTATCTAAAGGCCTTGGTCCTAATATATTGATATTTTCCAGTTTTTCCTAGTAGCTGAGATATGCTGGCACCTCACACCCGACTCTGCCTTCCCATCGGAACAGCACGACACCTTCCGGTCATATTACAAAGCCAAATATGGCGCTGAGCTCAGTCAGACTGACCAGCCGTTACTGGACGTAGACCATACCAGCGCCCGACTTAACCTTCTGACCCCCAGGTGAGATTTTACTATTTCCTGCAAACTTCTGCTGCAACCCTGATGTATCGAGTTCGCCAAAGTACTATAGTAGAGTCTTTTTAATAGGTAACATTTGACGTCTGTCAGTTTTATTTTCATAGTGAGGTGACCTGCTTAAAACATCGATTAAAGTGAATGATACGGACTTGAAACATGTGAATTTTTTAAATCATCAGGCGAATCCCTGTCCCGTTATTTATTTTCATTCGTAAAAAGAATAATAAATATAGTTACGTTTATTATCACAACGTGGTTATTAATTTATGGTGATATTTATTCACAACTAATCATTGCATTCGATTCTACTTATCAACTTTCGATTTCTAGAGTAACATCCCTAGTGTTTAAAAAGGAAAAGGGTTAACTGACGCAACATTGTAACGACGTTCAGTTCTTTAGATCAGACATTGTGTTTAGAATGGTTTATTAGTGAAACCAAATCGTAAAATTACTCGTATTGGTCATTATTACAATAAATATGTAATCGTAATTGAAAAAAGTTAGCATTGTGCAGTTCTAACTAAACTAAAAAATATTTTATGCCCGCCGTTACAAGGTTACGTTGTTTGATGAACTGTCAAATGTTATATATTAAAATGACTCCACTATAATAGCATATTGAATGTGTGGTGTGATAAAAATTTAAAGCATTACGGTTGTAGGAAGATGGCATGCTGTCCATGCTTTTCTAATCATGCTAAGTCCTTTGACAAGATATTGGACGAAAGAAAAAAAAAATTGAATTAAAAATATTTCAGATACGTGAATCGTAAGGGCGTAGCGCTGCCAGTATCATCTGAACGCACGCGCAGAGCGAAGCGCGACCGTCTCGACCAGAAGCAAATTATGGTGCCGGAACTGTGCAAAGTCCATCCCTTTGCGGCGCCTCTTTGGTTCGCTACAGTTGCCTTGCCCTGTGTTTTATATCGGTGAGCATACAAGATTATTATTCTCATTGCAGGTCTATTCTCATAAATATACTTATCTTTATTGGCAAGTGAGTGTAGTCTCCTGTGCCTCCGTGGCAACATGCGATGAATACAAATGCGCGCTAGTCACGGTTCTACCATCAACGTTTTCATGATTGCCAAATAGAAATGCTTGTCGAATAGTTACGCCAAGCTTCTTTTTTTTTCCAGAAAATAAAATATTGAAAGGTTGATCATCTCATCTTCCATCATAATACGAGTTATCATCCCATACCAAGAGTTCTCTAAGGCATTTTTAGCCGCACACCATTGCTCAACCAGCTGCCATCAAAGGTGTTTCAGGACACATACCACCACCACATACCTTTCTTTAAAAGGCCGGTAACCCGTTCGGCGATGAGAGTGTCCATAGGCGGCCGACCGTTTATCCTAAGTGAGCCTCCTATGATCAGCATACATTTTCATAATTTAACAACGGTTGTTTTCAGTATTAACGCATTACTAATAGCAGATGAAATTCGCCGCGCTGTAGCATTAGACGTAGGACTTGGTATACCTCGGATAGATGATGAATCATGCCCAGGATTCACTTGGCCAGCCCTGGACTTCGGGTGGAGTTTGGCTGAGGTGCGTACTATAAGTTTAATATTACCAAATAATAATATACAAGTGTATGGGAAGCAAAGCATATCAAAGTGTAGGTTACTTTGGTATATCTTGGGACCCTACGAATAATAATATGTCTAGAAGTGTAAATCAAACTCAAAAATGGCACCACGCAAATAGATACCTAGGTACATATTTGCGTGGCCTTCGACCAATCACTTGCCCACATCGTTAGACCTAAATGACCTAGTCAAAAGCACCCGCAATCAGCGAGCATGTATGATGAATTTATTGAAAGTGGATGAAGCGAAAGGCGTATCTAGGGATCGTAGCAGATGATAGATAGATAAAAACTGTATTTGCTACTTCAGATACACGCGCAAAATACAGCAATTATACAGAACACTAGGAAAACAAATAATAATAGACACAGTTGACTAAAACGAACAAAAAACAAAACAGATGGCAGTCTGCGTTCGCTGCCTACCCTTTTGGAAAAAGGCGTGATAATATGATTATAAAATGTTAAAGTACCCTTAATAATTAGCTTGATATGAGAGTTTTTGAAGAATAAACTAGAGTGAGAGTCCTAAGGGCTTTAACCTGTTAACTGATTTTGGGAGAAGTAATTTTTCTTGTAATTTTTTTTATACATTAATAAGTAATAACTAAGAATGTTATATGACCGTTTTAGGTACTTAATGCTGACTCAGAAAAACACGACAAGAAGAAAGAGATAGATGATGGAAATAAATCTGAAGATATGGAGAAAGAACAGAGGTAGGATCTATTGAATTTAAAATATCCTTAGTTATATATCTCATGATTGTATTGTTTGTTATCTTCAACAAGGTTCTTGATGACCACAATACATGAAACTAAGCAATTTATAATTAAAAAATAATAGAAACCACACTAAACATGAATACACTTTTTCTAATGACTTTCCCATTAATTTAAAATTCACAAACACTATCCAATCAGACAGAGACAGTTCCCTTTTAAGAACGACTGTAAAATAATGCCGGTCGGCAGCCAAGCTCGCCAATTCTATTGGCTTGGCTGTGAGTCCATTCCCACTTCCCTGATACAATATGGTACGACCAGCGCGAAGTAAGCTAGAAAAAACATTGTATATATAAAAAAAATAATTAATACCTATTACCCTGTTATCATTAAAATTGTATGTATTTCTTAAAATATTAAATACAAGTTCGTACTGTGTTTTAGTGATAAAGAAGAACAAGAGAAGTTAATGAAAACTGAAGAAGAGACAGAAGAGCTGAAAGAGAAGACAATCAATGATATATTGCAAGAGAAAGAAGAAGCAGAAAGTGTAAGTTTTTAAAATTACGTTTTCTTTAGTGTTTTATGTATTTAGTGTACATATATGATTTTTTTTTTTCATTGAAACTTACTATTTCACTGATTTAATTATTAATCTTTTCATTTTGTTGAATTTGTTTGGAAATAGGTTATTTTCGGTTAATTTAAATTTATTATTCCACGTACAAGAAGCTGCAGGCGTCAAATAAATTTATAGTGAAATTGTATGAAATTTAAATGGGACACGGAAAGCACCACCTTTGAAACAAAAAAGAATCATCGAAATCGGTTCACCCAGTCAAAAGTTCTGAGGTAACAAACATAAAAAACATAGCGTCGAATTGAGTACCTCCTCCTTTTTTTGAAGTCAGTAAAAAGCGCACAATCACTATAACAAAGCATATGACATTACACATCTTTTATAGGGTTTCGAAATCGGCACTTGGAGTAATGAAATGGCTTCCTCCATACCACAGACGATAGAGTACGATGAGTTTATGGAACCATTACCACCTAACCTTACTTTTTGCACCTCGGCCACGGGTGGGTACTTTGACATGTTAATTAGTTAATGGAGAATGTTCACACATTTTGATTTTTAGCCCACCGTATTCTCTATTGAAAATGGAAAAATCGTGAAAGAAAAAACTATTTGATACGTCAATTCGTTCCCAAGATTCAAAATTTTAAAAATAGGACGATGTGACGTCATTTTACAACAGCTCGCGCAATCCACAATTTTTGTTGGTTTAGTTGAATTTCTTCGGGCAACCCTGTAAACATTCAACCACTCCTCCGTGCCACTTAAATTATAAATTGCATTCGGGACCGAGGATCGAACTCGGTACCTCAGGCTTCGCGGTAGGCTTGTAAGACTGCTTAGCCATGAAGCCTCTGAGTAATGTCATTTCTTTAAACGAAACTTTATTATTATTGGTTTTTCATTAATATAATGTAATATATTTCAAATAGGTGGTGCAAACTGGTCTGATCCCATAGAGAAGCCGAAGAATTACTCTGGACGAAAATTCTCTATGGCTGACAGTGATTGTTCATATTTATCCAGGTATCACCATATTTTTATAAACTATGTACTTATTGTAAGAGAAATATATTTACATCTTTAATTCATTACTATTACCACTAGTGAAAGAATTTAGCTTTTAATTTTAAAATTCAATCTGTTTGAATTAATTAAGAGAAATAAAATCTTATATATAAAATTCTCGTGTCACAATGTTAATTACCTTGCTCCTCCGAAACGGCTTTACTGATTTTTACCAAATTTTATATGCATATTCAGTAGGTCTGAGAATCGGCTACAATCTATTTTTCATACCCCTAAGTGATAAGGGTAGCCAACCTCAAAAATCAATATGTCAAAACAACGTTTTCCGTTTCAGCTAGTAGTTTATATTATTTAGTTAATAATATTGTTCTACGGGTGAAAATAAAAAAGATATTTTACAGTGATTTCGATACGGACGATTCTGATTTCAATTCGGATGGCAGCGACGAAGATTCGGACGGTTTCTCTAGTAGCAAGAATACTAATGGTGAGCGTTTTATAAAAGTAATAAAATTATTTCTTTTCTGTATATAAACGCAAGACGAAATATTGAAAAGCATTAAAGAGGCATTAAAAATATGTATCGTGGAAATATTTGCGACTGGTATTTTGGTATCCAGGCGTGAGTACCACTGGAGACTTGAGATACTTTTTACTTTGGTTTCTAATGTAGTGTGTTTTTTTGCAGCTGCAATGGGTGTACGTATTGAATATAAGACGGCCCATGAAGCTGAAGCAGTGGACGTAGAATGGAGGCGGCCTATAGCCCCCGCGCCGGTGCCTGATGTAGAAGACGATATTTGCGATTTGGCGGCCTATAAAGAAATAATGAGATGTGGAACACCGCCGGAGGAGGTGAGTACTGACCATTATAAACGAACAAGAACTATTTACAGGATAAATCTAATCTCTTTAAAATCAATCGAGCCATCAAATACTTTTAGGTTTCGTCTTAGCACTAAAAATAAAGACAGCGTGATATCTTCTGTGTACTAAATTTTTTTTGACAAAGTAAACTGTCACTTTGTAAAAAAAGTCCCAGAAAGAGTACTGGAAAGTACACTTCTAATATATCAAAGTATATACTTTGTGACTTCTTTTTCAATTGATTGAATTCTGAGGCCACGGATTTATTTTTATACATGATTTCTTCTTACAGCATGTGATCAAGTTCCAAAACTCCATCATATTATACGAAAAGGAAATTGTTGAAGGTCATCTTATAACCAAAAATAATTCCGTAAAAGATCTATTGCCTGATAGGGAAACAGAACATATTACTACAGAGAAAACTATTGAATTAAATAAAGAAATTGTTAAGATAATCGATTCTAAAATGGCAGAAGAAAATTATGTTCAAGTAAATCATGATTTTATCAAAAATAGCGATGTGAATCAACAAAATCTTAAAGAAATTATTAAAAGTGAAGATGAATTTAAAATAGATGCTAATGCAGAACTTAAAGAAATTACCAAAGATAAAGAAGATCTAAAAGAAATCGTCTTAGATAAAGAGAAAACTTCCAAAATATCAGAAATGTTTCCTTATTTACATGGAATTGATACAGGTAACGGAAAAATAACATTAGAGGTCATAGAGAAAAACAAACGGAGACTCCTTTCTGAATTAAAAAAGACAGTGACAGATGAGGAAATTAAGAAGCTGAATTGCTTCTCTATGGTCGATATAGACATCGATTCCACAGACTATGTGAACGAAAAAGTTGTTAATATAGGTTTTGATTCCAAAGAAAAATACCAAGAAACGGTTAATATTTGCAGTTCTAACGTTCAACCTTATTTCTTAGACAATGAAGGTCAAAGTGGCAAAGACTTTGATTTCGATTATCAGCCGAGTTTGGAGGGACATCCCGGGCCGAGTCCTAGTGTTATATTGCAGGTCAGCCATTTATTTATTTGTAGCAAAATTCACTATTTGCATACAAACAAAAAACATACAGTCGAATTGAGATCTCCTTTCTTGAAGTCAGTCGAAAAATTAACCTTTTCACTTTGTAGCTTTAAATATCGTATCTTTTGTATTTAAAGTTTTATTGTTGGTTTGTTTTCAGGCCCTAACAATGTCGAACGCAAACGATGGTATAAATCTAGAACGGTTGGAGACCATTGGAGACAGTTTTCTCAAGTTCGCTATAACTGCATACTTGTACTGCGCGCACCCGGCCGTCCATGAAGGGAAATTGTCACATATGAGAAGTAAACAGGTATATTTTACAGCAAATAGTCTAAAAAAAATCACAGAACGTTTATTGACCTTGCTTGCCTTTGATCTAGTTTTTGTTGCAAATTGTATGAAATCATGGTTCTTTCTCCTTAAAGCATAATCAAATAAGTTTTATAGAAAGCGTTTTTCGCGATAGGTGACTAGGGCATAGGCTTATGACCTTTCCCGAACTATATAAAACCAAAGTCGGTTCAGTGGTGTATCGTGAAAACATAACAGACAGAGTTATTTTCGCATTTATGATATGATATAATCCCTCAGTGGCATTGGGCAGACACATTTCTGTATCTGTTTCAATGATCATTTTCATTAGAGACAAGTAGATGATCAGCCTTGTGTGCCTACTCAAGCGAAATATTATTTGTCTCCCCGGGATTCCAACCCAGGACCTCATGGCGCATCACGCAGACGCGTAAACCACTAAGCCACGGGGACGCAGTGTCTATTTATTTGTGAAACTTTGATATATCTTTATTTATGTATTTTTTATGTTTTCTTTGATGTATCTGTTTTGTTTCTTGTTGTTATAAATAAATAAGTATTAGAAAAAATAAAAATATAAAACACAACGCGTGTGCTATTTAGCCACGGAGTCAGTATATTCTTAGAATTATATAAAGGAGGAAATACTTGACACATAACTTTTTTTTTTTTAATTTAAAAAAGAAAGTTCTAGAAAAAGGCAGTGGTCAATTTACATTGACCAGGGATAAGTTTAGCAAAACATTATAGTAGTTTTTACATTTGTAACATAGTACTTTGCTGTTATAGTAAAGTAAAGTAAGTTAATTTGATATTTTAATTCCCAGGTATCGAATCTGAACCTCTACCGCCTCGGTCGCAATAAACGTTTAGGGGCTCGTATGATCGCATCGAAATTCGAGCCACACGATAATTGGCTACCACCCTGTCACAAACCACCGCCAACTATGCAACCGGGAATTAGTGTGAGTATATATGTATATAATAATAATAATATAATAAAAAAGCCATTTTATTTCCGAAAGTGCTACAAAGTCCAAACAGATTATTATATATTATTTGTTACTATATAATGTCTCGCAATTCGGTGTGCCTCTTGGCATAGGCCTCCTCCAGCTCTCTCCAATGGGCTCTGTCATCTGCGACTCTGGTCCAGTTTGGACCCAAGGTTATATGTATATAGTTTGAGTATATAAGTAATTAGATAAAATTTATTTTACAACTGGGATAAGATTACCGAGGTCAGCTGTCCAACGGACACTAGCCAATCTAATACCGCCCCATATCTAGCAGAGTGCAATTGTCACCTCCTGAATAAACAGGGACTTGCGTCTCCATGTTGTATATGAAACTGCTCATATACATACATTTAATATAAAATAACGGTGTGCAATTTAAAGTAATAAAAAGAACGGAAATAATAATTCTTCAATGCAAAAGCTTAGCAGCCGGTGCCTTTAAAGATACTTCTCTGTTCCACTTTTGAGTGGAATATTCCCAAGACCAATGTGAACAATGAACAGAGATTGAAGCTAAAAGTTCTTTGTTTGTGTTTTTTTTTAAATTCTTATTGATTTTTTAAATATGGGCCGATTTGATAAATTAAAACAAATGGGACCAACTCTGAAGTACCTTTCAAACAAGAAAAAAAGATTTAAGCCGGTTTATAATTTTCTTCGCTGGATTATTTCGGAATTTTCTGGACGACCGAAGACACCCGTTGTTCTCTTAAATATCATTTTTTTGTCTCAGTTCAAGCAATACGTTAATAATATAAATAAATATTTTTCAGCATGAGCAAGAAGAAAGTGAGAAGAAAATACCAGTTGACAACACAGGCTGTTTCATTCCATACAACCTCATTACACAGCACAGTATACCGGGTGAGCATTCTTCATATTTAATTTACATAAATATGAAATAAAGATTTTCGAAACATTTATACTAATAATAGTATGTTATTATATTTTTCAGACAAATCAATAGCGGACTGTGTTGAAGCCCTAATCGGGGCTTATCTTCTGGAATGTGGGCCTCGCGGAGCCCTGCTCTTCATGTCTTGGCTTGGCATACGAGTCTTGCCTTGTCATCTATTAGAGCTGCCAACTGACCATCCGTATGTGCAGAGACAAAATTACCAGGAGACTAGCAGTGTAGAGGAGGTAAGATTTACTTTTATGCAGCTTAGCCTATTTGGCAACATGTCTACCAAATAAAAAACATCAATGTACCAAGACGAAACTACCAGGATGCTAACAGTTAAGAAGAGGTTTTATTCTGCGGTGCCTTGTTCTATAAAAAAACAAGCTAATTCATTTTTGATTGGTCACTTTCTTCATGTTCTTTCGGTTCATGTTAGCCTAGTAAACAACGTTCTTTTAGAATTATCTTTGTAACCTTCAACTGTTATGTTTCTTACAGAAAATACCTCAGAAAACGTACGAACCGTTGTCAAGTGAGTCTGAAACTTGCTGTTCATCAGATGAAGAATGCGCCCCTGAATTACAGCCGCCACCCGAAGACTGGAGTTGGCCTGGACGACCCGTGGGCAGTCTTAGACCATACAGAGATAAAAACGGAAAATGGGTACAGGTAAGATTGTGCCTTTCACAAAGAAGCCGTTTTGGAGTCTGTCACTGGCTTTCGTAAGGTTCTCAAATTGAAGTTTATTATGTGCGTTAAAAAGTTTACATTTATTTACGTATTTGGAGAATTATTTGTTGTACATTGCTAGTAGACTCTTGGTGCCTTATTACAAAACATGGACTAAAGATTTCAGTATTGGTTGTTTTGATACTAAACCAGAACGAGTCATGTTTGAATGAAACATCTTTAGTCCATGTTTTGCAATAAGGCCCTTAAATTGTAAAAGGTTACGTCATTGGTTGTTGTTTTTTAATAGATACCACTTCTGACGCTAAAAAATATCTTACATATTTCAGCCGGTATTTGGAGAGCTTAAAGCACCTCCCTCACCACTTCTTCGGTATATTGAAGATCCCGAAGGGGAATTGGAACAAATGTTATCCGGTAAATAAATGAAGATATCTTAGTATTTTTATATGTTTTCTTACATCGATACAGAATACCCATTCGTCTACAAATTCAATTTTAAAAAGTGTCCCTTGCTTGTGTGTGTGTGCAAATAATAAAAATATATCCAAAGCCACTTTAAAATTTTGAAATACAACCTCATTATGCAAATTTCAACTTTGATGGTGTATGTTGGATATTCTATATCGATGATTATATATAACGAATTGACCGATTATGGTCGGGTTTTACACCAAGCAATACTGAAAGGCACTATGCGTGATCAAAGTTTGTGTACTTTTGTTTAGTTTGGATAAGGGTAGGGGTAGCTTGGATTAACTGGTATAATAAATATGCTTTCAGGCTACGAAGAACTAGAAAAGACCTTAGAATATAGATTCCGTGATAGATCGTTACTCCTACAAGCACTAACGCACGCATCGCATCAGAAAAATAGACTGACAGACTGCTATCAGCGCTTGGAGTTTCTTGGTGATGCTATATTAGGTAAGATATTGAGTCGAACCACCTTAATGTTACAAATTCAAATTTATATAAATTTACACCCAGTGTAATTTGAATTCCAGACTACCTAATAACCCGGCACCTATATGAAGACCCGCGGCGTCACTCGCCCGGCGCATTGACAGACTTACGTTCTGCGCTTGTTAATAACACCATATTCGCCACATTGGCTGCGAGACACGGATTTCACAAGTGAGTATATATTGATTTAATTATAATTTAATTAAAGGTTCAATTGTTTTTATATAATAAAAAAATATTCGGAAAAAAAGCAACCAAGATAAAACTTTATAACCTATATTTACGTGACCACATTTTCTTATATAAAAAATATATAACTTCTCCCTCATCGAAGGACCAAAAATTCGACCAAAAATAACATAAAGGCTCCGTTTGGTTTAGTAAACTAAAGGCTGTCTTAATTTAAAACGTTGTGCCCGTTATTGGGGAAAAACATAAAAATGCATTTTTCATGAAGTTTTTATTCATTGTTTTTTTAAAGATATTTCCGACACATGTCTCCGGGTCTCAACGAAGTCCTCATGAAATATGTGAAGATACAAGAGGAGAATGGACATTCCATAAGCGAGGAGGTATGTTCTATTATTATGTTCAACCTTAAAGCAAATGCAAAAAGTGGTATGTGTATCTGCGTGTATCGCCGTAGCTCATAAATTATAAGACAGTTTATCCTTATGAGGAAACTATAGGCTAAAAACAAACGGATTAAAAAGAAAATAGAGAAATTCTCTGAAAAATAAACGACATTTAATATTTATTTTATAATGCAACCAATGCGTTCCAATACTAGGTTTAAAAGTTTATCATCAAAGATGATTGTTACATAATATAAAACAAAAGAAGTGATTTCGTCTTTCAGAACCAAAATACCTAATCAAATATAGGACTTAAAATCCTTACTATGGAGAAGGATCTTACTTTAACTAATATGAAACTTTTACAGCACTATTTAATACAAGAAGATGAAATGGAACAAGCTGAAGATGTAGAGGTTCCAAAGGCGCTGGGAGATCTCTTTGAATCCGTCGCTGGGGCCATATTCCTCGACTCCGGTGAGTATGTGATATGGGGAGAGAGATAAATTTACTAGGTTATAAAAATCTAAAAAGCTCTGTATGATCTGCTTGGTTAGTCTAAGTTCGACGTGCCTTAGTTTTTGTTTGAGAGCTGAGGTGCATTTATGAGTAGCTGACCCGGCGAACTCCGTACCGCCAATAAAAGGTAGAATGGAAATCGAACGTGAAATGTTTGACAGTTTATATGGGTAGATGAAATTGTTGTTTTTCTATCTTCCTCACGATTTCATATTTTCTCACCGTTTAAACCTTCCCCGGACTACGACAAACGTTTCAAAACCAAAATCAGCTAAATCGGCTCAGCCGTTCTCGAGTTTTAGCGAGACAAACGAACAGCAATTGATTTATATTTATAGATGTAGGGGTTTTTGCTTGTTATATAATTATTTCCTTACTTGACTTTTTGCTTTTTTACTAAAACTTATTACCTTCGTGGCTAGAAATTTGTTTTATCTACACCACAAATACATTGCATATAATTTATTCATCTATTACACTATATATATAGAAATAAATATAGCTATCGTATGAGCTGGTTTTTAGTTAGTTATAGTTATTTAAAACACTTAATAGTTATGTTAATGTGACCGTAGGTTCAGTTAAAAACTTCACTAGATAAAAATCCTTTTTAAAAATTATTGTCTAATAAAGATATTTTTATTATAAGCGCAACGCATTTTGTCTCTATGAAGCGTACGCCACGCTTCAGAGACAAAAAGGCATTTCCCACCCTGTCGAAGTGAAATAAATAGTATTAGGTATTTAATTTTGCAAAAATTTAACGTGAAACAAACAAATAATTTTATAAATTCATCACTCTATGCATACTTGATGATACACACTTGAATTGCGAATTTTGCTTTGATATCTCTCCCTGTCATAAAACTGCGAACGTCATTGGATATTTGAAGCTATGGACATTTTATATTATGTATTATGGATATATTAACCGCCTCCTTGGTCTAATGGTAAGCGCGTAAGCGTTACAACCGAGGTCCTGGGTTCGATTCCCGGTGAAGATAAAAAAAAACTCGGTCTGACAGGACATAGAAGGCTGATCACCTACTTGCCCCTAAAAGAAAAAACCGATCAGTGAAACAGATGTGAGATGCATCTGCCCCGTACCCCACTATTCACACGGGACTTCACACATTATGGATATATTATAATGGATAATGGCTATTTACAGGCATGTCCCTTGGGGCGGTGTGGCGTTCGTACGCTCGATTGATGATGGCGGAATTAGAAGCGTTCAGTGCGGCAGCACCGAAGTCGCCAGTGCGCGAACTGCTTGAGGCTGAGCCGGATACTGCTAAATTTGGGTGAGATTTATTTTTACCGCCTCCGTGGCTAAGTGGTTTATGCATTGGCGTGTTGCGCCGTATGTCCTGTGTTCGAATAACGGGGGAAAATTAATGCTTTGGTTGTATAGGCATAGATTAACCTACTTGCCCGTGAAAATGATCAGTTAAATAGTCGCACTAATGTGTTTGTCCCACGCTCCACTAGGGGTTCCGGAATTTCCCTTTTTTTCTATTTATACAGTTGTTTTGCTTGGTTAGACATAGAGGAACCTTGCTGTAAAAGAAACGGTCACTGAAGCAGATGCAGAAATATAACACCACAGATAAGATATGTAAGGATTGTAGGGGGTGGATATCTGTGGTCATTATTTGCATTCTATGCAAAACAATCATACATTAACTGTGTAAACACATTGAATGTTAAAATTTAACCGTTTTAGCCCCGAAAGCTGTTGTCTTAGTTACACTTTACTCTAAGTCTATTGTATCATAGTTTGTGAATTTTTCTGTTACAACTGTTTGAAAATTTCACTGGCATTGTATTAAGACTGTCTCAATGTTTTCAGGAAACCCGAACGCCTAGCAGATGGCAGACGTGTCCGGGTGTGCGTGGAAGTGTTTGGTCGTGGCACTTTCAAGGGAATCGGAAGGAATTATCGCATCGCTAAGGGCACTGCTGCCAGATGTGCGTTACGACATTTGAAAATACACCGCGGGAGATAGAAATAAACAGAAAATGATATTAAAACAATTATATAGTAGAACCAGTTGTTCAATTGAAGTTTGACTTACAGGTCTATTGTATTTATTTATTATTTATACTCGCGGCTTTGGCCGAGTAAAAAATTGGTGGTCTGTAAAATCGGTTTACGGACGATAATTATACGTGATTACGTCATAAGAAAACATTGATGAAAAATTGCATACTTTTATGAATTGAATTGAATTATTATTACTGAGAGCACAAGCCGAACGCTTAAGCCGATCGTGCCTCTCTATCGCTTGTTCCGCCTCGCTTGCACGCTTGGCTCGGGCGGAACGTGACACTTTTTCGTGCATGCAGCTGGCGTTCATCAATTTATAAGGCGTTATCACGTAAATATTTATTTTTTAAATTACTACTCACTCAAAAAAGTAGTTTCCTATCAGTCAATGAATTTTTAGAATAAAATCTGTGAAAAAGAATCAAATTTATCTTTATTTTATTGTATAACTTTAGTCTGCAAGACAAAATAATATAGTCTTTGTCACTCGGATAGTATTAGCTTGTATCGGTAAATGAATTTTTGGAATCAAATCAATGATTTCCAGATTTCACTTACAAATAATTGTACTTTATTATATTAGTTTAAATAGTTTAAGCCAATACCAAATATGTATAGGAAAACCTAATAAATCATTGTTTATATATAAAAATAATTTTTTGTAAATCTAAGTCAAAAATGGCTCGTCTAATTTTTATTCGCTGTTCAGACACCACTAGCGACTAATGAATTTATTCACCATTCAAAAGGTAAACGTGAAACATGGTCTTAAGAATAAATGTCACATTCCTTACTCTTACATCCTAATAATTATTTCGACAATAATCAATAACCAGCGTACATAATGATTTTGTAAATGAGTAACATAGTTAAGCGTATACTGTACTATTTTTATAAATTTTATATCATATAATCGTTGTTTTAAATTCTACCTCCTTTTTCGCCCTATTCAGCCCTGGTCTCCCATTGGTCCAAGTCTATAGATGCAAAAAATATAGGCTAAAATTGAAAAAAACATAATATATGGATTTTTATGCGACTTCAAGGCGACTGCCTACTGTGCACTGTGATTCTCAACTAGGTCCTGAAGTCCTCACGTCACCACCATCAGTAGGCATGGCCTATTAGTCTGCTGTCGGTGTTCGTACTGTGCAACACAGATATTTTCGGTGTATTATCGTTTTATTACGAAGAAAATCATGAAGTGTTGTGTTTTATCATGTAAAAACTACTCTGATAAAGGTTCTGATGCTATGGGAGGAATCACATTTCATTTGTAGAGGTACGGCCTCATGCAGCCGCTCGACGCTCGTTTGCAGCGACAAATCTGGTCACGTGACCCAATATTAAATTTCCCGCGACTCAAAACGGTAGGTACGTCATGCAGCCGCTCGTCGTTCGTTATTATACAGGTACGGCCTCACACAGCCGCTCGACGCTCGTTTGCAGCGACAAATCTGGTCACGTGACCCCATTTTAAATTTCCCGCGACTCAAAAAAGTAGCGCCATTAAAATCGCCGCGGCAACAGTAGCGTAGTAGCGTCAAGGCTGCTTGCAAGCAGTAACTGGTCTCGAACGTCATAGAGATCGATAGAATTGCCAGCTAAAATCGGTATATTATGGTGATTTTATGTTCTGTTAGACTTTTAAGTACCCATGTCATTGTCCTATATGTTTAAACTATAGTATGCCTATTCTTTAAGTTTTTTGTTTAGCTTAAGGTTAGCATTTAAGATGTTTGGGTGATACATATAAAATAAAATAAAATATTTGTACCAAAATCGCTATTTCACAAAAAAATAACAATATTCGATCAAATTAGTTTATTTATTGAAAAAACACTTACCTACAGAATAATTTTTAAAAATGAAACTTAAGTAGGTATAATTATTTTTTGTACAAATATTCTTTGGCCATAGCTGCGGTCATTCGCGAATTAATTTCGAAGTCTTAACAATTATTAGTTGTACTAGTCGTTTTGCATGTACCAGCATTACAAATATAAATAAAATAAAAAAATAATTGTCCTCTAAAAGGTGCCCTCCTCCCTTAGTTTGAACCTATTTACAGACTACCACAGTATCTAGTACCTACCCACTCACTCCTTCCCCCTCCCCCATTACCTACTCACTTTTAACTCTTGAATTTTGAATAGACACGTTGAATTTAAGTTGAAAGTAGGTACTAAATAAAATAAGAGAATAGAGCCTAAAGCTGTTTGTTACTTAGCCGTAGAATGAATGGTTTAGGTGGAAAATAAATTAAAACTATTTATAAAGGTATTTATTAAAAACGCTTTAAACTTACATTGTAGATAAACTGATGTACTTATTGAATATTGATAAGTAGACGTGAAAATTTAAAAACGGTACTTCTTGTAAATCCTCATTGTCGCCTTCGCATCTTCGATAGAGTCGTGAGGACCATTTTGAATGGATATACCTAGCTCAGAGGCAGCCAATTCTTTCAAGGAGCGTTTCTGGCCAAATTTCTGAAACATAAAATAGAAACTAGTCAAATAATGTAATTTTTTATTGGGCCAATCTTAAAAATTACTTCAGTGGCGGAGAGCAAAACTTTCGATTATGCTCGTGGATTATGGTACCTTCCATCGATGTACCTACTTACTGAGCAAATTTTAAAAATTTGACTTGCTTAAGCTAGCTTCTTCACGAGTACATATTAATACATAATTACATTAATACATTATATTATGTAATACGTATAGCCATATTTTACACACCAAGAGTGTGAAGTGAAGGTGCGAGTAGTTAATTAAATAGACAGCAAAAGGGGACGACTTGATCAATTTAGGAAGATCTCATTTTTCACTTTATCATGAAGCAAACGTTTAAAAAAGAAAATTCTGTCCGCTTAAGCCCGGCCGCACATTATCAGAAATTTCTGTCAGAAAAATCCTAACGCACCAATCAGAAACGGCCGTGCCGTTAGAATTTTTCTAACAGTGTGCGGGAGCTAATACAAAATATATGCACGAAGCGCCTTCCGGCGAGCGTTAGAAATTTCTGTTAGACAAAATTCTAACGCTAGCCGGACGCACCACGCATACTGTAAGAAATTTCGATCCGGCAGCTTTTTAGCCCAGTCGTGTTGCAGCGTTTGCAGAGACGCGATCTAGCCCAGTCGTTTCATCTGTATGGTGTATCTCTATTCGTACAATATGGATGAAGATACCTTATTGCTCTTAGCACTATTTTTTTGTTTAAATAAAAAAAGAAAGCTAAACCGTCGATATTGGGTTCACCCTCTTAATACGACAAGATTATTATTATTTACCTATACAGAATCAATATTCACCGCTTGCGGCCCAGCGCACCTTTTTATCTATAGTATACATAATCAAAAGTCACGCTAGTTATATATATATAGCAACCCGCTATACATTTTATAACCTATTTTGCACATCTCTGTTTATTTAGAACCCAAATATAAAAATAAAATAAAAATTGTTTACATCTTAAGTTACAACATGGTTTGTAAATTTACGTGTACCTAACACGTAAATATACCTTAAGTAACTTAAGATTAGCCCTGTACTTGAACAACGCCATTTCATGTGTTGTTGTCATTAAACCATATTTTGACAGACAATTAAAAGAATAGCAATTAATTATGTGTTTTTCATGGACTCCCTAGACTAACTACCTAGACCTATTTTTGTTCAAAATACACTAGCTAGCTAGCTGATTTATTATATTATGGCACAACATCTATAAGCAAATGAAATAAATTAGATATCCAATTTATAATTAATTAAACGTCCAATCGCTATCTGCCAATAAATCGATTAAAACGTTTTAGAGAACTTATCAGCTGAAATAAATTTAAATGCCGGACGAAGTGAATATTTCAAAAACTTGAATTTTAAGTAAGTTCTTGTGTATGTTACTTAAGAAATACTATGTTATTTAATTATTAAGCATTAAAAGGCTAATTATTATATGTATAGGCATAAAAAGGCTAGTACTTACTTGAAGAGGGCTATATGCTGCCAAATCCCTAACATTACGGTGAGTCATCCCAAGGACATCCAGGTCTTTCTGGATATCGTACCCCACAAGGACGTTTCCATTTATGTAATTCTGTAGTTTACGTACAACCTCATCTTTGGGCTTGGCCGTATTTTCATAGCCGGGACGTATCCCGGAATAAGATGTTCTGTAGTCCGATATCCGCTGGGTTGGTGCAACAAATTCGTCAATTAATACATTTAAGTTTTCATCCACCAAAGAGACTAGCAACCATGGACTGGTTGTAGATGTCTCCCACCATTTCGCAGTCGATAGCGTATACAGGCATTTTAATTTCACAAAAGATATTACAAACAGAGATATTGCAACAAACAACACTGAGACGATATCAAAACATAATGACGCTTCGATCTGCGTTGGAGTATATTTATATTTGAATTTTGACGCTTTCAGCGAAAAAGCGATGTAAGTAATTTGCAGCTCGATTATTTGCAATTTATTTTAGGACCACCTCTAAAATACTGACAGAAACATATTAAGTATTCTTAAAGATCGAATACATATCAAAAATAATTATATTTTTATCTGATACTAATTGTGCCCCGTGGATTCACCCGCGTTATTTCGTCGTAACGTGATGTTATAATAATATAGCGTATAGAATACTCGTTTAACTAAATTTATAAAAAAAAACATACAAATTACTATATTATTTTTTTATTATCCTTAGGGAACTGCTATACTGTAGTTAAAAAGTAGAATACACGTAGGTTCTCTAAATTATCCCACAGGTATCTTTATATTAATAATAAACTACCGGTAGTGTATATAATAATTATATTATATTAAAGTACCCTGTATATTAATTCAGAGCATATTCTATTCATTCAAATCCGTGCAGCAGTTTCAGCGTGATTGAGTCACAAGCATCCTCTTTTCACAAACTTTTGTAATATAGTAGTACCTATAATATTAACTTTTTTTTTAATTCCTTAAAATGCACTTAAATTCGTTAAAGCGCTGCATTTAGCGGTTACAATTATTGTAATGAAACAAAAAGTGTTGCCAAATAACAAAATTTGCTATAATTTTGCCAAATTTATACACTTACTGGTAGATAAAATATAATATTGGCATTTTGCATATTTTTCCTTAGCGAAGAAAAATAATGAAATACAATATTTATTAAAATACAAATTTAGAAAAAAGATTTGATGACATTTTTTTTTTATTTTCAACATTTCTTCACAAAACTCACATTTACTTAAATATTAATAATAACCCATTGGGCTTTCGCTTGGTCGAGCTAGGACCTCCAGTCGGTAGTAATTATGTAGTTTAGTAGTAAAATTAAAGCCCATAGTAATATGTATGAAATGTTTCATATACATATACCGTACTATATACCGTAGCATTATTTGTATACATATGAAATATTTCATATACTTACATATTACATAGTAATTAATCAACTTTAATACTAATTTACTGCAAAAAATATTATATATAAAATTAGAACAAACTTAGCAACATCGGAAAAGACATTCACGTTTTTTTTTTAATTTTCATCACTGACAAAATACGTACTACGTAATACAATAATAAGTAAAATATGAAAATTGTCATTATAAACTAGCAACACTCTTTTATTTGTTTTCCTATTCGGGAAACTCCCTACCATAAATCCACCATTATCATAGATGTTGTTATCGTCGGACGTCGATAACTTATCGACAAATGCAACAATTTTACTTGTGTGAATACCTTGAATTAATAATTAAAAGAGTATTTTGTTTTAAATTTTAATACACACGTTTTTTTAATAAACAAGTTACTTAAATTTAAAACCTTCTTTAAACACTATAAGAAATTGCAAATGCTGTATTATAGTTAGACGCACTCGCACTCAATTTTGGCGTCAAAAAAGTTTAGGCAATGGTCTGAATTTAACTAATTATTTATCAAATACGTTAATTCCAGTTTGAATGATTTCTTAATGGTTCACAATGATCAGGAATAATTTCTTGTCTTTTAACAATCTATATTATATCTACTTTAATAGTAAGAATCGAAATGCATGTAATTAACATTAATTTTGAATGAATGAATGTTAAAGACACTAGACAGTTGATACGCGTTATTCATCTAATTATAATACGTCATTACTAAGTACCTACTTAATAAAATTTATAAAATATTAATTTTTAGATTAAGTAGTAATTTGAAGGAGGCAAATTATTCAGTTGTAGACAACAAAGAAATTAGAATAAATTTACGATTATTGTAAAAAACATAACATATGAAATAAGGAATATTATCTTATATATAAAATTCTCGTGTCACAATGTTAGTTACCTTATTCCTCCAAAATAATATATATGAATTTATATGCGTATGCAGTAGGTCTGAGAATCGGCTACTATCTATTTTTCATACCCCTAAGTGATAAGGGTAGCCCACCTCAAAAATTAATATGGCAAAATAACGTTTGCCGGGTCAGCTAGTTATTTAATAAATTTTAACCGAACCTTGTAAGTGTTTCTATATTTGAAACAATGATCTGTCTCTTTCTCTTTGCGTGCAGTTGTTGTTGCAAGAACGAGGCAAAACATCGAGCAAAGTACAGGGTGTCTCACGGCAGAGTAAGGATTTCAAATTTGAATATTTAGAAAACCGTTGCAAGTAAGCGCGGGGGGAGGAGCGCAGTAGCTTCGTCGTTCGTGCAGATTCGTTAATCACGATGTCGCAGTGGTCGGGTGAGCACCGCGCGTTCGCTATCGAAGCGTTTTTGAAAGGTGGAGAATCTTACGTTCTGGCTCGGAGACAGTTTTGTTCTCACTACAATATCAGACGTTTACGCGATGAACCAAGCGAAAATTTGATTCGTAAATGGATTATCAAGTTTCGAGCTACCGGTTCCGCTATAAATCAACCGCGTCCAGGCCCAAGCAGAACTTCAAGGACGGAAGAAACAAAAAACGAAGTGGCAGCTAGCGTTCGTCGCAATCCACGCTTGTCAATACGCAAAAGAGCGACGGCTTTAAACGTCACCAAATCAACTGTAGAGCGGGTTTTAAAACGTGATTTGAAATTTCATCCCTATAAAATACAGATAGTGCAGGAAATAAATGAAAATGACTACAATTTACGTAAAAGTTTTTGCCAGACAATCATTAAGAGATTTCACACTTTGAATACTGTGTTTTGGAGTGACGAAGCACGTTTCCATTTAAATGGATATGTTAAAAAGCAAAATTGTCGCTTTTGGTCAGTTGTCAATCCCAGACAAAAACATCAAAGACCACTGCATAGCCCAAAAGTGACAGTGTGGTGACGCGACATCGAGCCGGCTATGCTTAGGCGCGTTATGCAAAATGCGATGAATCGATTCCGTGAGTGCGTGCTAAGAAATGGAAGACATCTGGAAGATGTAATCTTTAAAAAATAAAATCCGCATTATAGTTGAATAATTTTCAATAAAAAAGTTTTCACAAAAATATGCAAATTGACTTTTATTTCATTTCAAAATCCTAACTCTGCCGTGAGACACCCTACAAGTACCTCTGATGTAAATGATTAAGCAGAACTAACGTAGGTTCGATAATCTATAATATAAAAATGAATCGCAAAATGTGTTGGTAAGCGCATAACTCAACTACGCCTGGACCAATATTGGCCAATTCATTTTTTATAATATTCCTTGAAGTAAAAGGATGGTTCTTACGGAGAGAAAAATTTGGAAAATTTTCGAAAAAATAAAATAAATGAAAAACATATTCCTCATAAATTTTCTATGGAATGACGTTGTATGTGACACTTTATTATTCGGCACTTCCACTAGTATAATATAAAGGATCATTGTAAATAAAATGGAAACAAAGTAATCATTAAACTTTATTAGGCTTATGAACAAAAAAAAAACGTTTTCTATTAAATTGCCTATTTTACACATGAACTAGACTCGATGCTAGAATAATTTTTCCTTAATTCTTCTTACAATTATTATTAAGTGACATCCCGTAACACCTTGTTGGTCATGACTCATGAGGCACACACATTTCACCGATTTCCTTTACAGGCACTTGCCTGACAAGAATGCAGATTACCTAGGTACATAGTTTATCAGCATTCTAAGTATTGTATAAAGATTGTATATTACATAAACATATAAGTAGCATAAACAAAAGGTCAATAGAATTTGGATTTTTTTTTACAAAAAGTGGTGTTTTATTATACATTAATTTAGTTAATACCAGGTGGCAGGTCTTTCATTTTAATCAATTTCGGTGGAGTCGGACTTTGACAGGTGCAGTAACAGTTTTTCGTGTTTTTCGGGCCGCGGGGTAAAATAACAAATTGTAAATCCACAACTGTTTCAAGTGCTTGAAGATCATCTGAAATTTAAATGTTTAGAAAAGCTGTAGTTAAGATGGATCTTAGCAAGGTGCTTTCAGACTACGCTATACTATTGTGCTTTATAGTATAGCAAGCGTATCGCTCAATTTTATAACCTATAGTAAGCCAATAATATATAGTACAGACATATTAGACAGTACAGTGTGAACGTGTCCATAATAATGTATGGTGCGCGATATTGTTGTGCTATGAACTATAATATGTTATATGCTGTTATATTATAGCATAGTCTGAAACCACCTTTAAATTTTAAATTTTTAAATTGTTTCGCTTGGTATTTCTTAATTTCTCAACCCATTTCAATAAATTATGTAGATCACATATTTGGAGTCCGGTGCCATAGATTAAAGATTTATGTTACAGTGTGACAGTATCTTTCAAATAACTATAATTTTCCTTAAGAATTATTTCTGGTTTGAATTATTAGTTTCTGTTTTATTTATTTAATTAGGTTTTCGCGCAATTTGGGGTCATTGTATTATTTGTCACATTTCCATGGTATTCATTAATAATGAAAATTATAACGAGCAAGTAAAATGTCCTTAAATATGCGAATTTTAGTTTATATTGAATTTTTCAACAAGTGGGTTAAGATGACATACACGGGAAGCAAAATCTTTTCGTGAAGAATAAATAAGCAAAAAAATAGGTGTCTGCTTTTTTGGGTAAAAAAATCTATTCTGTATGGGTTGACTACTTCCTTTACATGTAACGTAGCATGTAACGCATGTTTTTTATTTACAATATAGTGTTGTGTTATCACTGTTTTTTTCTCACTTATAACTAAATAAATAATGCTCACCAATATTCTGTATGTCCTGACCAGGAGCAGTTGGTTGTGATCCAGAAGCTGGTTTAAAGTCTTCAAGACCCTCTGAATCAGGATTGGTTTCTTGAGAACCTCCTTCTGGACTTGAATGTTGAGGGGTACTGTCAAGAGAAGTACCGTCTGATCCAGGATTGGTTCCTTGAGGACTTCCTTCTAGACTTGGCTGTTTAGGGGTACTGTCAGGAGAAGTACCGTCTGATAAAGGATTGGTTCCTTGAGGACTTCCTTCTGGACTTTGCTGTTGAGGGGTACTGTCAGAAGAAGTACCATCTGATACAGGATTGGTTCCTTGAGGATTTCCTTCAGGACTTGGCTGTTGAGGGTTACTGTCAGGTGAAGTATCGCCGGATCCAGAATTAGTTCCTTGAGGACTTCCTTCTAGACTTGGCTGTTTAGGGGTACTGTCAAGAGGAGTACCGTCTGATCCAGGTTTAGTTCCTTGAGCACTTCCTTCTGGATTTTGCTGTTGAGGGCTGTCAGGAGAAGTACCGTCTGATACCGGATTGGTTTCTTGAAGATTCCCTACTGGGCTTGGCTGTTCAGGGGTACTGTCAGGAGAAGTACCGTCTGATCCAGGATTGACTCCTTGAGGACTTTCTTCTGGACTAGGCTGTTTAGGGGTACTGTCAGGAGAAGTACCGTCTGATACCGGATTGGTTTCTTGATGATTCCCTACTGGGCTTGGCTGTTCAGGGGTACTGTCAGGAGAAGTACCGTCTGATCCAGGATTGACTCCTTGAGGACTTTCTTCCGGACTAGGCTGTTTAGGGGTACTGTCAGGAGAAGTACCGTCTGATACCGGATTGGTTTCTTGAAGATTCCCTACTGGGCTTGGCTGTTCAGGGGTACTGTCAGGAGAAGTACCGTCTGATCCAGGATTGACTCCTTGAGGACTTTCTTCTGGACTAGGCTGTTTAGGGGTACTGTCAGGAGAAGTACCGTCTGATACCGGATTGGTTTCTTGAAGATTCCCTACTGGGCTTGGCTGTTCAGGGGTACTGTCAGGAGAAGTACCGTCTGATCCAGGATTGGTTCCTTGAGGACTTCCTTCTGGAATTTGCTGTTGCGAGGTACTGTCAGAAGAAGTACCATCTGATACAGGATTGGTTCCTTGAGGATGTCCTACTGGGCTTGGCTGTTGAAGGGTACTGGCAGGAGAAATATCGTCTGATCCAGGATTGGCTCCTTGAGGACTTTCTTCTGGACTTGGCTGTTTAGGCCTACTGTCAGGAAAAGTACCGTCTAATCCAGGTTTAGTTCCTTGAGAACCTCCTACTGGGCTTGGCTGTTCAGGGGTACTGTCAGGAGAAGTACCGTCTGATCCAGGATTGACTCCTTGAGGACTTTCTTCTGGACTAGGCTGTTTAGGGGTACTGTCAGGAGAAGTACCGTCTGATACCGGATTGGTTTCTTGAAGATTCCCTACTGGGCTTGGCTGTTTAGGGGTACTGTCAGGAGAAGTACCGTCTGATCCAGGATTGGTTCCTTGAGGACTTTCTTCTGGACTAGGCTGTTTAGGGGTACTGTCAGGAGAAGTACCGTCTGATACCGGATTGGTTTCTTGAAGATTCCCTACTGGGCTTGGCTGTTCAGGGGTACTGTCAGGAGAAGTACCGTCTGATCCAGGATTGACTCCTTGAGGACTTTCTTCTGGACTAGGCTGTTTAGGGGTACTGTCAGGAGAAGTACCGTCTGATACCGGATTGGTTTCTTGAAGATTCCCTACTGGGCTTGGCTGTTCAGGGGTACTGTCAGGAGAAGTACCGTCTGATCCAGGATTGACTCCTTGAGGACTTTCTTCTGGACTAGGCTGTTTAGGGGTACTGTCAGGAGAAGTACCGTCTGATACCGGATTGGTTTCTTGAAGATTCCCTACTGGGCTTGGCTGTTCAGGGGTACTGTCAGGAGAAGTACCGTCTGATCCAGGATTGGTTCCTTGAGGACTTCCTTCTGGAATTTGCTGTTGCGAGGTACTGTCAGAAGAAGTACCATCTGATACAGGATTGGTTCCTTGAGGATGTCCTACTGGGCTTGGCTGTTGAAGGGTACTGGCAGGAGAAATATCGTCTGATCCAGGATTGACTCCTTGAGGACTTTCTTCTGGACTTGGCTTTTTAGGAGTACTGTCAGGAGAAGAACCGTCTGATACCGGATTGTTTTCTTGGAGATTTCCTACTGGGCTTGGCTGTTCAGGGGTACTGTCAGGAGAAGTACCGTCTGATCCAGGATTGACTCCTTGAGGACTTTCTTCTGGACTAGGCTGTTTAGGGGTACTGTCAGGAGAAGTACCGTCTGATACCGGATTGGTTTCTTGAAGATTCCCTACTGGGCTTGGCTGTTTAGGGGTACTGTCAGGAGAAGTACCGTCTGATCCAGGATTGGTTCCTTGAGGACTTCCTTCTGGAATTTGCTGTTGAGAGGTACTATCAGAAGAAGTACCATCTGATACAGGATTGGTTCCTTGAGGATGTCCTACTGGGCTTGGCTGTTGAAGGGTACTGGCAGGAGAAATATCGTCTGATCCAGGATTGACTCCTTGAGGACTTTCTTCTGGACTTGGCTGTTTAGGGGTACTGTCAGGAGAAGTACCATCTGATACCGGATTGGTTTCTTGAAGATTTCCTACTGGGCTTGGCTGTTTAGGAGTACTGTCAGGAGAAATATCGTCTGATCCAGGATTGACTCCTTGAGGACTTTCTTCTGGACTTGGCTTTTTAGGAGTACTGTCAGAAGAAGTACCATCTGATACAGGATTAGTTCCTTGAGGATTTCCAACTGGGCTTGGCTGTTTAGGGGTACTGTCAGGAGAAGTACCGTCTGATACAGGTTCGGTTTCTTGAAGATTCCCTACTGGGATTGGCTGTTCAGGGGTACTGTTAGGAGATGTACCTTCTGATACAGGTTTGGTTCCTTGAGGATTTCCTACTGGACTTGGCTGTTGAGGAGTACTGGCAGAAGAAATATCGCCTGATCCAGGATTGACTCCTTGAGGACTTTCTTCTGGACTTGGCTGTTCAGTGGTACTGTTAGAAGTACCGTCTGATACCGGATTGGTTTCTTGAAGATTCTCTACTAGGCTTGGCTGTTTAGGAGTACTGTCAGGAGAAATATCGTCTGATCCAGGACTGACTCCTTGAGGACTTTCTTCTGGACTTGGCTGTTCAGGGGTACTGTTAGAAGTTCCGTCTGATACCGGATTGGTTTCTTGAAGATTTCCTACTGGGCTTGGCTGTTTAGGAGTACTGTCAGGAGAAATATCGTCTGATCCAGGATTGACTCCTTGAGGACTTTCTTCTGGACTTGGCTGTTTAGGCCTACTGTCAGGAAAAGTACCGTCTAATCCAGGTTTAGTTCCTTGAGAACCTCCTACTGGGCTTGGCTGTTCAGGGGTACTGTCAGGAGAAGTAACGTCTGATAAAGGATTGGTTCCTTGAGGACTTTCTTCTGGACTAGGCTGTTTAGGGGTACTGTCAGGAGAAGTACCGTCTGATACCGGATTGGTTTCTTGAAGATTCCCTACTGGGCTTGGCTGTTCAGGGGTACTGTCAGAAGAAGTACCATCTGATACAGGATTGGTTCCTTGAAGATTCCCTACTGGGATTGGCTGTTCAGGGGTACTGTTAGGGGAAGTACCATCAGATACAGGATTGGTTCCTTGAAGATTCTCTACTGGGATTGGCTGTTCAGGGGTACTGTTAGGGGAACTACCATCTGATACAGGATTGGTTCCTTTAGGATTTCCTAATGGGCTTGGCTGTTTAGGGGAACTGTCAGGAGGAGTACCGTCTGATCCAGGATTCACTCCTTGAGGACTTCCTCCTGGACTTGGCTGTTGAGGGATACTGTCAGGAGAAGCAACGTCTGAACCCTCTGGCGTTTCTTGGTTCCCTTGAGGATTGGAACTCTGAGGAGTAACTTCCGGTCCAGTAGCCTGAGTACCTTCAGGGTTAGATCCTTGAGGATTTGTATCTGGCGTGTCCTGAGGTGTCCCATCTTGTTGGTTTGGTATAATCACAGGATTCTTGTCTTGTTCAAGGATAGATTCAGGCGTGTTTTCATTAGAAACTTGTTGAGTTGTAACAACAACAGCAGGCGTTGCATTTGTTGTTTTTCCTATTGTTGTAGTTCTCTCGCCATTTTCGTTCGCAGTTCCGGATGTTATTGTTTCTTTACCTACTGTCGTTGGAGCTGTTGTTGTCGTTGTTGTCGTTGTTGTAGTTGTTGTATTAAGCGGTGGTTTGTTATCTTTTATGTAAATGATTTGTCCTGTAAGATCTGCAAAAAACAAATACATTTATTATAAAGAAGTATTAGGTATCAATACACATTAAAAGTCAAAGTACAAACAACTTAAATAGATAAATAATTTGAAGATGAATTATTTGAAAGAGCTATCTAAAATAAGTACATTAGCACGATCTATTTATATTTAGTTTAAAAATTAATATTCATATAATAATGGATAAAATATGGAACATGAACAATTATTATGATTTATGATAAAGCAAAAATATTTAAACAATTATCATAATATGTATATCAAAAAGAATTTTACAATTTTACATGGTCTAGTCCGTGGGTGCGTATTTGTCCTAGCTAATCTCCCAAATCACTGAACTGAATTTGATTATATTTTATATGGCAATATTTTATTTTACGTTTTCAAAATATGTAAACACTCGAATAATACCTTTATGTCCGGTCGCAACAGTCAGGACTCTTAAGGCGTCAATGAAACCTAAAACAAAACAATATCGATAATATTTTTTTATACTTTATAGAAATTCTTTTTTACCTTCATATAACATGCAAAGTATTAGTAAAATTTCTTGATTTTTTTACGGAAAATGGTGTTGTAATGCGGATTGTAAATAATTATCCGTGGAGATTGGAGTTACAGGAAAATATCACAGAACAAGAGAATTTCAACACAATTCAAAAAGCCCTCGAGCGGTACCCACTCAAATATAACTTTTTTATCTGAGTACTTATCTAATTATTAAATTTTTAAACTTAAAAAATTATTATAAATTTTTCTTATTTTTCAATTTAGTTTCCTTGTTTTTTTTTATTATTTTTAGTACCTAAATTAAATAAATAATAAACGCAGTAAGATATATAAAGTAAATTAAAAATATATAATGTATACTTACAAGTCTCTTTGGTAAATGCCAGCAACTTCGATACGGCGTCATCTAGGACTAAAATATATTTAATTATTGAAAGGGTTTTAAAAAATGCGATTTATTAGTAGAATATATCTAAAACTAGCTGACCCGGCAAACGTTGTTTTGCCATATTAATTTTTGGGGTGGGCTACCCTTATCACTTAGGGGTATGAAAAATAGATAGTAGCCGATTCTCAGACCTACTGAATATGCATAAAAAAATTGGTAAAAATCAGTAAAGCCGTTTCGGAGGAGTAAGGTAACTAACATTGTGACGTGAGAATTTTATATATAAGGTAATACCTAGATGAAGTGTAGGTTTCAATCTCTGTCCATACGAAATTCCATCCCCTATTTATCCCATTAGGTATTTTTTTGCAATAAAAGATCTTTTTCCAACCTCTAGTCTATCTCTGTGTCAAATTACATCAAAATCGGTTCAGTAATTTAACTGAAAACACAGACAGAAATAGTTACTTTCGCTTTAATAAAATTAGTATGGATAAGACTACATTCTGTTTGACCTCTCAAACAAAAATGACCAAAAAAAGGGATTAAATTTTCACAATTTACAAATTGGTACTTACGCAATCTTTTACTTAAAGTAGTAAACAAATCGAAGAATTTAATAACATCTGAAAAATAAAATCTAGAATTAGTTAATAACACATTTTTCTATTACTACAGTTTTCAACGCAACGTTTTATAGTATTTTTTGATTTATAAAAATATATTTATCACATTTATTAACATATTTTTCTTGTTGTATCGTAATTTTGCTGTATCATTATCTGTCTTTAAATAAACTGCATTTATTGTTCTTAAAAATGTTTATCTAAAATCGCAAAGTTACTCTTCATATTTTTTAATAATATTTCTAGTTGATAAGTTAAATCTTACCCGTATTGACAGTTTTATGAATAATCTCGAACCATTCGAAGAAACCTGAAAAATTTTATGAATTAAAAAAATCCTCTACAGATAAGGCAATATAGTAGGTAGATCACAAGTTAGAGGGCACTTATTTTCGATAGCACCTGTATCAATTGTTTGTATGAGAGATCTTACAGTGACCGTAAGAGGCGCAGTTACATGGACATTGTGAGAGTGACTGAGTGGAGAGTTCCAAGAGTACAAAATCTAACGAAAATTTCGATGAGTACTCATGGTTGATGTAATGCCATCTCTTTTTTTTCGAGATTCGAACCTGCAGGACTCACGCAACAGGCTGAAGCGTGCCCTTCTAGCCCGCGATCTTTACATGAGTTTACAAGTGACCTGGTATTCGTTATTTTAGAAAGGCATTTATTTAAGGCAGTGTTTTTCAACCTTTTTCATTATGCGACCTGGTATGAAAAAATATTTCGCGACCCCCCAAGCCTTCGCTTTGCTACTTCGTTACAGTGTTACAAAATATATTCATTATATAAGTATATAAAAACACATTATTTTACAACTAAATACATCAAATTTTTGTTAATTTGTTTGTATTAAAATATAAATGTTTATGAATATATCCTTTTGTTAAAATTCTCTTACATAATAAATCAATATTTTTAATCTTTATTGTTTTTTTACTAAAGTTCTCTCGACCTCTGGTGACCCCCCTACAGAAGCTTCGCGACCAGAAGAAGGTATAAAGAACTTATTGAATTTCATGGCGGTTCACGGTGGCGTCCTTGAATCCTAAAACCTTCTATATGAATAAAGATATGCCCTTTGCTGCATGTGGTACCAAATACCATTCGTTTTTGGGATATTTTTTAGAGGCGTTAAAGTTTTAAATTCTCGCATAATTTGTATGCGTTTAACAACTTACCTTCAATACCCAGTAATCTGTTAATTTTAACATTAGCGACCGGTAATGTTGTTGTGTTTGTAATACGGAGAATTGTCATCACAACAATTATTATGTCTGTATGTGTGTATAGCTTAAGCTGTCTGATCATCACTAAGATATCTGAAACACACAAAGTCAAAAGAAAATTACGCATTTGCTGCTTAAATACTTATAGAAAGAAAGAAAAAAACTTTATTGTAAATAATAGAATACTAAGAAACAAATAAATGTAATTTTAAATAGAATTTTTATTTTGTATTTTTTTTGCATTTTTGTAAATATATGTAATGTATTATTGTAGTAAATTAATAAAAATAGTTAATAAAAAAAATAGAATTGTTTAAAACAAGTATTTATATAAGAATTCTGTGTAAAGTCTCTGAGACAATCATTGATGTATTAAAAACCCTAATCTTTATGCTTACGGCCGAAAGCAATAAAATGTAACCATCTTCGTAACGATCACATGACGTAATGTCATAACCGCCTCACTCTTGCATTAGAAATAAAACTTTAAATTAGCGGAATAAGGTTGTATTACAAAATTTTAAAATGTGGCATTGGGTACATTTTGTATTATTTGCACACAGATGCTTACAACTAACCAAGGGACACTTTTTCAACATGAATTTGTATGTGACTGTGTATCTTTTTTTTAATACATCAATGAAGACAATTGATATTTTGGTCTGCTCCGATAGCGAATTCATAAAATGGACGTTGTGGATAGTCGACAATAATTTTTAGTTTTTTTTTTAATTTTTACACTATCGCATGTAGCTCTAATGACAGATCTGTGTGTTTTGATAAATATGTGTTAAAACTGTTTTCTAAGTTGATATTTACTATCTCTGTGTTTTGGTACGTATTTTTAATAATAAACTTAAATTCTATTGACGATTATAAAATTCTTTCACTAAAAGGAAAATTGGTAGCTAGCTAAAAGCGAAATAGACAAACCTAGTAAAAGCTATCAATTGGTAATATTTTATTGTGCAACAAAGATACAATTTTGTTAGTAATATTGTGCTTAATAACAACTCTACTAAAAATGTGTCTCAAAGTCCTTCAGTTGACTGTCCTTTGAACGTCTTTAAACAATATGCTCCATATCTTGCAATAGTATTATGAGTGATCTTACGACTGGTACAGACCTCTTTCTGGACGGCCGTATTTATTTTTGATTTTAGTTGAAAATAAGGAGATCAGCTTTCTTTGATTAATTAGCCTTTTTCGAAATTTTTCCCCGGGATTCGAACCCAGGACTTGCGAGTCACGGACAGCCACGAGGCGGTTCAAACTTAACTATGGTTAAACACTTGAAACTTGAAACTTAAAAAAAAAGGCTCAAACCCAAGATTTGGTTTGAGCCTCATTTTAGTGGTAACATAAAATTACTCACCTGTTTGTTTTGTAACAGAAATTATAATCTTCCATCCTTGTGTGAGATCTGAAAGTTTAAAGATAATAATTATACAAATTAAAACCTTTTTAACTCCTTGCTGTACACAAATATCCATACTATATATTATAAATTCGAAAGTAACTCTGTCTGTCTGTCTGCTACGCTTTAACGCCTAAACCACTGAACCGATTTTAATGAAATTTGGCACAAACATAGATAATAAGTTGAGAAAGGACATAGGGTACTAGGGGACGTAGGGTACTATCTAATTTCACTAAGTGGGGACATAATATATTTATTGTGACCATTTCAATGTGCTCAAAAACGGTACCTCTGCAGTAAGTGCTGGCTTACCTACTAACTATTGTATTATTATGTTTATTGATCAGTCATGTCAGGTAACCGGATACCAAATTATGAATTGATAAGACCAATAAAAATTGCTCTTAATGCCTTTACTGTCAGAAGCGAGCAGGTCGTCTTCAAACAAAAGAGATAAGAACTACTCTAATATACAGTCACTTTTACTATAAGTACTTGACGTAAAAAATAAAACTCCTTTCCAAAAAACCGTCTAATGCGGACGAAGTCACGGGTACATCTAGTGTACGATATGTGTGTGACAGAAATGATTGTTTCTCGCTGAGCAACTCAACCAATTTTATTAAGAAATTGACAAAATTTGGAACTTCGCTTATAAATGTGTACTAATTTTAAGTCGACGCAGCCGCATCACTACATAGTATAAAACAAAGTCGCTTTTTTTCCTTATATCCCTTTGTATGCTTAAATCTTTAAAACTACGCAACGGATTTTGATGCGGTTTTTAATAGATAGAATGATTAAAGAGGAAGGTTTTTATATATGTTTAATACCCGTACAAAGCCGGGGCGGGTCGCTAGTATAGTATAATACGTTTGTTATTTTATATTTAAATCGCTTAAACGTTTTTGCTAATGATTGAAGTAGATATTAGTACAGCATACACAAAGTATATATACTCTTGCGTTGTTTAAACTAAAGGGGATTCCCCTTCAACAACACCATTATTTTTAGTGGTTCCCCTTATAAACGTGGCACAACTATTATATTCTCAGTGTTTTGTCCCGTTTTTGCAACAGCAATTGCGCGTCAGCGAGACATTGACAGAGTGTTACATACATACATGGTTTCATATGAAATATGTATATAGGTGCCTAGTCAACTGATGGAAAATATTAAAACCACAGGAAGTTAAAAGAAGTATCATGTTGTATTCGATATGATGAACATTGTGATTGGCTTTCGATAAGAATTATCGTATTCATTACAATGCTTTCGTTCTTTATAAAATTTTGTTTTAAATCAAATTAATAATTAATTCATTTTACAGTGAAAGGTTTTGAATCTTGTTAAGTTACCTACGTTCTGAAATAGGTGAAAATCACGTTCAAGGCTTCGGTTATGAAATGAAAAAATGGGCCGTTTCAGGGTGTGACAAAATAAAAGTTTCAGAAAAAAAAGAAACAACAAAACAATCTAATAATCAAACCGGAGAAATGTTTAAAAAAATTTTTTTTAAATTATTAATTAATCATATGACTGGACTGAAATTTGTTAGACAACCCATAAGAAATATATTTATTGACATATTAAATTAAATATAAAACATGTTTCATCAAATAAACATCTCGGTGAAGGTCGTTGTATATCGGGATCCTATACTATATAGGCATGAAATTAATAGCAATTTGCTAATATCTTATGTACCTTTATAAAGTTGTTAAGAATGAAGACAAAAGAAGTACCTACGCCACTAAGAAGCGACCTAAAATAAGCTTGGGTTACTATAAATGGCCAGAAACTTACTCTTAGCTCCGGTGACCTTGATCGTCAGTTGCCTCAGGAATTCGATGACATCTTTGTGTGCTGTCTCGCGTTGTATTGTTTCTAGAACCTCAAGAGCATCAGCTGAAAGATGTAAAAAATATTCATTCATCTATAATATATAATAAAGTAAATTCTTTTCCTCATACATTTTCTATGGAATTTCGTTCTAGATGAAACATTATTTGGAACTCTGACGCAATACGAAGTTTGCGGGGTCCACTAGTCATCACTACATAGTATAAAACAAAGTCGCTTTCTCTGTCCCAATGCCCGGCCGCACATTATCAGAAATTTCTGTCAGAAAAATCCTAACGCACCAATCAGAAACGGCCGTGCCGTTAGAATTTTTCTAACAGTGTGCGGGAGCTAATACAAAATATATAAGAACTAACATTTCCCCGTCGTAAGGCTTGTGATTTCATTGCAGGCATCTTCAATCGTGGTCTGCATGGTGAGGTCCATCATACTAATGATGAACTGGAGAGGATCCCGCTTCCTCGTCAGGTTGTTGATGCGTTGAAACAGCTCTGTTATGTCTGAAAGATATTTTACGAAGCTTAATATCCAAAGTAAAATACTATAAGCTTAACGATTGCATAACCGTGACGTTAAATAATAATTTACACTGTTAACTCCAAATACCCTTAAATGAATTATTTCTATCATAATTGTTAGCTTAAAAAGTTAATAGAAGGTTTATTGTTATTCTTAAAGGCTGCATTTGTCGCACATTATTGAAAATTAGCATTTTGTATTGTCAAGTCTCTTAAATGGCGTGCCCTTGTTGGCACGACTAATTAAATAAATTGACGAAGAAGCACAATAAAAAGATGTGTTCAAACATTTAAAAAATATACAAAAGGCTCATCAGCCGTTGGGGTGGTACCCAAAATACTGGCTGCATTACCACGTTCCATGGCTATATTTATTAATTATCGTTGAGCCACATAAAAAATGAATTCCCGTAACCCATACTTGGGCAAGTGCAGACACATGTCTGTATTTCTTTTTCTGATCATTTTCTTTTCAAGCAAGTATGTGCCTACCCAATCGAAACATTCATTTCTTCTCCCGGGTTCGAACCCAGGACCACCGGCGCATCACGGTGACACGTAAACCTCAGCCATGGGGGCGGTTAAGCCACATAACACATCTTAAACAATCATAGGAAGAAATATTAACTTACTTTTGACTTTAAACAGCCGACGCACAAGAACTAAGATTTTGTCAAGCCGATTCTGCCCTGTGATCTTGTACAGAAGTTGCACGACCTCTTTTAAGCTGAATCTGCCCGTGTCCTGGAGTATTTGCTCTATCGCGTACCTGAAATCTGTGGAAGAAATAATCTATTATTCTGACATGTCCTTATAAATGGATGATTAAATTTTTAGAAATTGTAGCTATGATCAACATAGCTATTCAAACAAAAAAATCACTATCTTAATCGGTCCATTTGTTTAAGAGCAACGGTGCTACTAACAGACACACACACGATAAACTTTTATAAAGAAAGTGTAATCTGAAAATTTATTAAGTACGTACATAACTAGCTTGTTAAGCATCATCGCATTATATAAGGAAATGCGAAAAAAGGCATTTCGGTTCATACGCCTTCTCTAGTATTTTATTATTAGTTTTAATATAGTGAATTCCCGAAACCCTAGTGGGACATGGAACAGACACATTTCTGTATCTGCTCCACCGATCATTATCTTTAGAGGGATGTAGGTGATCAGTCTTCCGTGCCTACCCAACCAAAACATTCATTGGTTTCTCCGGGATTCGTACCCAGGACCTCCGGCGCAATACGCAGACTCATAAACCACTAAGCCACGGAGGCAGTGCTTTCGGTAGATAGATATTAAATCCAGTTACTTACTGGGAATCCCCGTAAACTCCTTCAACAACCAAATACACTTTGAAAACTTGTCTTCGTTTAGTAGTTTCTTCAATTCTGCCGGTGCCTCACCAATTTCTGTAATTAATGTTTATATACACCATATAAAAACAATGCAAAAAATTTAATATAGTATATATACACAGAAAGAGTAAAGTGTAATTGTTTGCCTTATCACTCTCACGGAATTTTTTCCAGGCAACCCAGACAAAAGAAAGAAAATTAAATTTTTTGACAGTCTCTTATGAGGAATAGAAAATGAAGAGGTAATAATTATGAGAGAAAAAAGGTAACAAGCAAGACAGAGGTCATTGGGAAGGTAATTCCAGAGGTTAATAGCAGAGACCACCTCCTTGGTCTAGTGGTAAGCCCGTAAGCGTTACAACGGACAGGTCCTGGGTTCGATTTTCAGGGGAGATAAAAAGGCATCAGGCAGGCATCTACAGTAATTAGTAAACGAAATACGAGATACAGATGAATCCTTACAATGTTTTACAGCTGAAAATTAAGGTTTAATTATAATAAAAAACAATAACAAATAACTCTCGATTATTTTAAAGGCAAAATAAGCTGCGGCCAGGCCTTTTAAAGTAACAAATATGAATAAAAATTACCATTGCATCTCATAGCACCCATCAGAATGTTGTAAGAGGAATCCCAGTCTGAAAGAAATAGAATATATTAAAAATCATCGTAGGTAAGGTGAAGCAAAAACTTTGTACCCCATTTTACGAAAATTGCGCCAGCGGGTGATCGTAAAATTTGCCACAATTAAAGTTTTGGAGAAGAAGTGCAAAACCTATTTTTTATATAAAATACATTAGAAATACATTAAATTAATTTAAATTAACATTACGCACGCTACTGCTTGGATAAACACACAAATACATACCTAATTTTTTCTTGAATTGTGGTCGAATTTCGACCAATGGGCAACCACTAGTTAGTATTAAATAGATAAAAGAAAAAGACAGCCTTTTTGCCTATTCAACTAAAACATTGTTATCCCAGGATTCGAACTTCCGACGGAACAGCCAGAGTCAATGATGTGATTTATAGGTACCAGTTACATACCAAGATCAGATTTCATAGCGAGAAAGACGCCTGCTAAAGCGTGAGGGCCTTCGCCTCCTGTCATTTTGTTCACGTAACTCTCAATGCCGTCCAGAACTGAAAGTATTAAATTTCTAAACTAGAACATTTAAAAAAAATCACTGATGTATTAAAAAAATGCACGTTGATACAGCCTCAAAATTTTGTACATTGCTTTAAAATATATACCAAAATTTAAAAGTGTAATTACAATTACCCACATATTATTATGTTATTAGCGTAATAACATACTATTATATGTACCAAAAATTACAAATTACTTTTTTGGGGGTTGACAAACTATAGAGTACTTATCTATAATGCCAGTCTAGTTACGGATGCGTTTATTGCCTCTATTGGATTAAGAGAGGCAATAAACGCATTGATACCTGAAGCATCAGTTACTCCTTCCATATGCTCTGCTTCATGCTCGTAGCAGTCAAAAACGTCGGACATATCTAAAACATAGTAAATTTTATATCATATCCGCTAATGGTCTGGTCAGACAGCGGGCGGGTCGTGACGCTGGCGTGATCTAATGTACCATTACTATAGTAGAGGTCACACAGAGGACGACACATCGTTGCGCTTGGCCTGTTGCGATCCGGACGCGCCCGCTGTCTGTCCAGACCATAAGTGCAAAAGAAGCCGACGCGAAAGCTGGCTTACGAAATTAAAAAAGTAGCTATGTGTGTTGCAGTAGACGGAGACAGCAGGAGTTAAAAAATAAAATATATAATTTGTGTCTTGATTATTATGTACTTGCTGTTGCCCGCGACTTCGTCCGCGTCAATTTCTGTTATGATCGCGATTAAGAAATATGATTTTCCCCGTTTTTCCAACATTTCACTGATGCTTCGCTCCTATTGGTCGCAGCGATGTTATATAGCCTAAAGCCTTCCTCGAAAATTATCCAACACAAAAAGAATTATTCAATTCGCACCAGTAGTTCCTGAGATCAGCGCGTTCAAACAAACAAACTCTTCAGCTTTATAATATTAGTATCGATGGATATGAAAAAATAAAGGTGTGTATTTAGTTTTAATGTAATATCATACAGAAAAAAATTAAATTGGGTTTACTACATATATTTAATTGTACAATAATCGTATTATATATTGTTAAATATATTAAATAATAACTAATGATCGTTTCATAGTTTACGATTTACGATCCCTAATATAATATGAATGGTACTCACTCTTTCGACTCGACATTTTCTGAAGCATTTCCCAAACACCTTCAATATCATCGTGGCCGGTTAGAGATTTTATCACTTGAAAAGCGTCTAGCGGATCTGAAATCATTAAGAACTAGCTGAAAGTTGTTCAGTTTATGGAAATTTAATGAGGATTTTACGTCCAGAGTGTGATCACTTTAAGTCTATTAAAACTACTGAATTGTTGCTGCATGTAGGAAAATTAATAAGATATTAAATATATTGTTATTAAATCAGATATTAAATATATCTCATATATTATTTTATTTTAAAAAATTACAATAATGTACTTAATTATATTTACAAAAATACAAAAGGCTCTTAAAGCCGTTGAGGTGCGTACCCAAAATACTGGCTACATTACCGCGTTGTATTGCTATACTAACGCGTTATCTGATATACTGTTCATTAGATCGGAGGCAAAAGGGTTGAAGGCTCACTTAGAAGCGTTCTGCCGTCCACGGATACCCTCAACGTCAATAGACGTGTCCCCTAGTGGGGAATGGGGCAGATGCATTTCACATCTGTTTCACTGATCGATTTTTTCTTTAGGGGCAAGTAGGTGATCAGTCTTCTATGTCCTGCCAGACCGAGTTTTTTTTATCTCCGCCGGGAATCGAACCCAGGACCTCTCGGTTGTAACGCTTACGCGCTTACCACTAGACCAAGGAGGCGGTCATAGGTATATATAGGGTGTATAGGTTATAGGTTAATAGTTAATATCCAACATTTTCTTAGAAAGTAACATTACTTACTCTTTTGTCCAGTAAGCAGATGTAACAGTCGTAGAAAACCTTTGACATCTAAAAAGTAAAATAAATTATTTTGATATTTAAAAATTTCGACGACCGATTGGCGCAATTGGTAGTGCTCCTGCCTTCTGCATCGAAAGGTCCCGGGTTCGAATCCCGGTAGGTGCATTAATTTGTGTAATGAGCACGAATGTTTGTTTCCGAGTCTTGGTTGTTTATAAACTTATATATGTATTTATTGTGGTACCATCGTTGTTTCTGATTACCATAACACAAGTGCTTCAGCTACTTACTTTGGGATCAGAGCAATGTATGTGAGTTGTCCGAATTATTAATTATTATTTTTAAAAAAATATTTCATTTCTCAAAGCACAGAGTTAATATTCCTAAATTACGGTCTGTAAATTAGCGTGAAAATATAAATAAACAAACAAGTAATATATTATAACTTACTTGTTTGGCCTGTTAACTTGGTCATTATTTGGTCGTAGAAATACCAGTCACGGTTTCCCTTACATGCCCTCAGGAATCTGAAAATCTCCTGTGGAGCTGAAAATAGAGAAAAAAATATAGGACAAACATGAAGTTTTTGTAATTTTAAAACAACAGCGTGGCTTTTAACTTACATTTAAGAATCGTTTCTTTCAATAAGAAGTCCATGAATTGCTGTCTTTCTGAAATTAAAAGATCACATGAATTTGAAGCTATCATTCATAAAATAAGTTGACAATCTCACCTTCCACGCCAAACCTATTGATGATATGAAGAAAAATTTAAACAAAAACTATTGAATTTTTCTTATTAAATACTTTGTTCTAATTGTAAGTATTTAAATATAAGTTGTTTTTAAGGTGCGTAATAATATAAATAAAAACAATATAAAACATTGAGTTATTTAAACAGTACCATGCCACTTGGATAAATAATGAAATAATTATTTTATTAAACTAATTAAAATATGTGGCATTGACATATATTGCGTAAATAATACAATGTCTTAAGCGGTCCCTAGACGATCATGCAGCATGAACGACTCGATTTTTTGCACATCAATCATTTATCGCACTTCAGCCTGAATAGTATAACGAAGAGGAAGTCTGCTGTGATATTATGGAATTGTCAAAGGCATATTTTTTTTGTACTCACTACTACGCTGTGCAGAAAAAAACAAAAGAGAACTAGACGGTGGTCAAAGCAGTGGTACTTATTGAGACACCGATTTACACACGAACATTTACAAAGAGTGCTCTACACTCTGCCTTACGATTTTAAAAACTTCCTAAGGATGGACGAAAGTACCTACGAACATTTGTTAAATTTAATTAAAATATTAAAAGCACGCAACGCATGTCATGCCGCATGATCGTTTAGGGACCGCTTTAAAATTGTACAAACATTTTAAATATTTGTATCAATATTAAATATATATCTACAGCTCATATACTGATTTTTAATTAATGCCTCTTTTCTTAATTACCTCTGAATCCTGAATATTTGAAATAGAATTCACTCAGTTGGTTGTGACCTGAAAAACACGTCCTTATTACCTTGAGTATAAAACATATTATGCATATAAAAATTATTAAGACGAATGAACTATTTTATATTCTGCATATAATTATTAAATTAATTTAAATATAAAAGTTTATACAAAGTTCATTTGTCTGTTCCGGCCAGTAGCTCATACTACAATCTCGCCCTTTATAGGCTTAGCGTTGCATCTCCCGAGTTCAAATCCTAGAGGCATACACAATTTAGTTACAATAATTTACTCACTATTTGTATGAATAATTGCCAAAGTTTATTAAAACAAATGAAATATTTACAATAATGCACTTACTTAATTATATTTACAAACTTACAAAATGCTTATCAAAGCCGCCGGGTTTGATGAGCATTTTGTATTATAATTTTATATTATTGGGTTTGTATGAATATATTAATATATGTATAAAATATATGTTAGAATTGAATTAATATTGTAATATGATTAGGTAATAAATAATAAAATGTAACTTACTACGCACTCCAAATATTTCTATCAATGGATCTGAAGGGTTTTGTCCTGAAAACACAATTCAATAGGTTACATTATCTGTGAAAATTTCAACTGTTTAACTATCATGGTTAATGAGATACAGCCTGGTGACAGACGGACATACGGTAATAGGGTATATAAAGGGAATAATAAAATTTAGGGTCCCGTTTTAACCTTTGGGTACGGAACCCTCAAAATGGTCAAGTATTTTGTAAGTATTTAAAAATGATGTCATTCGTATAAAAGATAACAAATACAAAAAAAATGCAACCGACTTTTTTAAGTCAATTATAAAATCAAAAAACTTGTTTAAATTTTACAGTTTTTACCTTGGTTGTCCTTCTGGTTGTGTTCCTCAAAATGTTCAGAATGGAACTGCTGATTATGCTCTTGAAACTGCCCGTTTTGCTGTTGTAATTGCCCATTTTGCTGTTGCTCATTCTGAAAGTTGTTGTTTTGTTGATTCGAATATTCTTCGTGATTTACAAACTGCTCATTATCATGGAAGTTGTTTTTTTGATGATTCGAATATTCTTCATGATTTCCAAACTGCTCATTATCTTGGAAGTTCTGGTTTTGTCCATCCGAATTTTCTTGATGATTTCCAAACTGCTCATTATCTTGGAAGTTCTTGTTTTGTCCATCCGAATTTTCTTGATGATTTCCAAACTGCTCATTATCATGGTAGGATTGCTCGTGCTGGTTTTGAAATTGTTCGTAGTGCTGGTATTCTGTAGAGTTAATTAAATATATAAAAAAACAGATATGGGTATAATCTATAAATTAATAAAAAAACAAATTAGAGACTTTGCGACTACAACGGGCTGATTATTTATTAGATAGCAATACCACACACAAATACATTCAAATCCCATAATTTCTAGTTTGGGAGACCTATTTCTGCCGTTTTATACCTATTTATTTGGATTTGAACCCAGGACACATCGAAGGTCAGACGCGTGAAACTATGCGTCGATAATAGCAGTCAATATTAATACAATATAAGATTAATTACATTGTAAGTCTGAATAAATATTACTTACGTTCGGGTAAGGCCTGCGACACCGCCAAAAGGACCTGTGAGTTGTGACAATCGTGTTAGGCCTTATTACAAATCATAGACTAAAGATATTACAGTTTGTAACAGTAGTTGCTATCGATACTAAACCAAAACAAGTCATGTTTGTATAGAAGTAAAGCTTGGCGTCCACCAGGCGAACCGCATCGCAATGCAACAATCCGCTTGCTATAATTATATTTTGTATGACACTGTGTCCACTAGAGACGGGGCGGGTCGGACCGCCACGGAATCCGTCGGCGGATTGCTCAGCGAGCGTATTTTTCCGTCGATGTAGTAGACCGTTGCTCGCTTTTATACGTACAAATGATTGTTAAAAATCCGCCGATGCTGCGCGGATTGCCCTGTAATGGACGCAGTACGCAAAAAAGCGCGTCGCACCGTTATCCCGAACCGCCCCAAGTGGACGTCTAGCTTTAGATTTGTATCTCTAGCAACCAATACTGAAACATCTTTTGTTCACGTTTTGTAATAAGGCCCGTTAAGTTTATCAACTTCTTCACAATATAAACAAACATGTAGGCATGGGGCATTTCTGAATGTTTTAAATAAAACAAAAATATTAATGTATCTGATAAGGTTGCCTAACATAGTTTTTCAAAGTTTTCCACTCCACATTTTTATACGTTTTAAAAAACCACCGCCTCATTTGCGGTCATGTGGTAAATACATAGCAGATGAAGCCATCAATTCAAAATAGTTTTTGGAAAACTTTTTATATTTAGGTACAGCTCACGATTTTCAGAACAGATACCTGAAATAGTCGTGATAATTTGAACTAACAGAATGTTAGCTTCAAAACTAACCTAGAAGCCTAACTAAGTACCTACCCGTATAGTAGTAGAGTATAATAATTTAATTATATTGGTAGGTACATATTAGTATTAGGTATTAGTATATTTATAGTTTACTAGCGACCCGCCCGGCTTTGCACGGGTATAAAACATATAAAAACCTTCCTCTTCAATCACTCTATCTATTAAAAAAACCGCATCAAAATCCGTTGCGTAGTTTTAAAGATTTAAGCATACAAAGGGATATAGGGGAAGAAAAAGCGACTTTGTTTTAAACTATCTAGTAATAGTCGTTGCTCAACAGATCTTTTCTGTGGTTCGTCTCGTTGTAGCAATAATAACTGCACGTCAGCAGGAGAGTCAGGAAATTTGAGACATTGTTTAAAGTTTACAAATATTTTTAGGGAGAATCCTTAGGAAAACGAAATGTGTCAGTACCTCCCCAAGGTATGGAAGGCTGATCTACGAAAAATGATCATCCCACAAAAGGCTAACCAGATTTTTTTTGTGTAACGGTATATATACCAGTTACTGTTATTAAAAAGTGACAGCGTGTTAATTTGAAATCTAATAAGTTAATGGGTATCTATTAATTGGTTATTAATATAATAAAAATAAACTTACGGTTATGAGAATTATTGCACGCATTCTGTGGCCAGACAAAGTCTTTTATTCCACTACGCATTTTTCATTAATCTCCACTTTTATAAACTCAACGAAACAGCTGTGCAAATTTTGATATTCATACGTAATTTATAGAATTCTAATTAATATGTTTGGCCTCAACGGTCGATGACGGGACAATTTATCGGTAACCAATAAATTTAAAATAATAATTCATTTTACGAATAAAATATTACACACCAGAGATTGCAGTAGTGCGTACTAAAAATACGTTTTTAATGAATCGATTTTCCGCCCGTAAAAAAAGAATTGTAACTACATACTTTATTTTGTTATAATTAGCCTTACTCTGTAATCATTTCTTTGTCTTTTCACTGTTACTATTAATTAACTACAAGAGTAACTTAAATTGCTTATTTATTACTAGGTGTAATATTACTTATCATTATTACATTGCTTTTTTCTCTTAATCTGTGGTAAACGGTGCTGGTGGTTCAATTATGAAAATACTTATATATATTGTAAAATCACTACATAGTATAAAACAAAGTCGCTTTCTCTGTCCCTATATCCCTTTGTTTGCTTAAATCTTTAAAACTACGAAACGGATTTTGATGCGGTTTTTTTAATAAATAGAGTGATTGATAAGGAAGGTTTTTATATATGTTTTATACCCGTGCAAAGCCGGGGCGGGTCGCTAGTTAGTTATAAATACATATTGTAACTACCTACTGTTTGTTCACCCCTAATAAATAAATAAATAAAAAGAATTATATTTAATCTCCCCGACAGGTTAATTTATATACAATATGAATTTATATGAATTGCTGTTAGTTTGTCTCGCTAAAACTCGAGAACGACTGGGCCGATTTAGCTGATTTTGGTTTTGAAATGTTTGTCGTAGTCCGGGGAAGGTTTAAACGGTGAGAAAATATGGAAAAATTGCGATAAATACCAAAATATTCACTTTAAATAATTTATATGGCAAAACAACGTGAAATCCCGTGTCTGGCCCATCTGCCCCATACCCCACTAGGGGAGTGGGGTATGGGGCAGATGCACGTCACATCTGTTTCACTTTTTTTTTTCATTTCATTTTCCAATATAAACTGTTCTACGTACTTTTCTGTCGAACATTTGACGTTCGATTCCCATTCTACCTTTTATTGGCGGTTCGAAGTTGCCCAGGTCAGCTAGTTATAAATAAAAATAACGTAAATAAATGAAAAGATCTTCAAAACATAAATAAAAGATATATAAATAATAAATTAAAAATAAATTGAAGCTAAGATCCTGGATCACGACTGTTTTAAAATAAATAAAAAAACTGCCATACCTTTTTTGCGTCAGTGATTAATAAATGGACCACATAGTTTACTTCAGATGTTTTAAACTACTGTATCATATAATTAGCTTCTAATTTTCTAAAGTGTAAGTAGGTACTTACATTTATGATATTAAGTATATTAAATACTTATAATATACCTGCACGAAGTAATGTTCGTAGATTATATCGGCATGAAAAACATTTTTTCTTTTTGCTTCCATTACGTTTTCAACAAATGCGAACAAAAAATTGTATCTTTCTACGAGCTCAGGTGCAGCGAACTAGTTAGTATGTTGATAATTCTAAACATTTCCTTCTTAAATAACATCATATTACGACGAAATAAATGCGAGTGAAGCCGCGGGACACAGCTAGTATAGCCTACATACAAAGTAAATTAGCGAACAGCAAAATATTAATAGATTTGTATTATGTACTTCGTCCGCGAGGAATAGTTATTTTTTTATATTAATTTCTAAAGTAAAAGTAGCCTAAGTTACTTCTTATTACATTAGCTATCTGCCAGTGAAAGTCCCGTCAAAATCGGTCCAGCCGTTTCAGAGATTAGCCGGAACAAACAGGCACAGACAAAAATTTAAAAAAATATTTTGGTATATGTACCGTGTATACAATATGCATCCAAATACATTTAGTAAAAACGGTTATTTTAATATTACAATCAGACTCCAATTTTATTTATCTGTATAGATTTGGTAATTTTTTAAAGTTAATTTGTTCATGATTTTTGAAAAGCCTTATATGAAAATCATCTCAAGGCCAGACACAGAACCGAGTCCGAACCACTGTAGTGAAGCGCGGAAATTTAAAGTACTTAAACATGTATTTGTATTAAATCTATTGTAATTTTAATTATACGTCAATGCTAATATTTATTTAGATACAGAAGTGCGTCTTTACATAAGAATTATTGGAAATAAAATAAGGTAATAAAGGACTATATATTTTCGCGACGTATCATTTGATTTGACTCCCATCGTCGAACCGATTTGGAAGAAAAATTCTACCTTTCACGACCTTTCTAAATTTTTTCAAACCAAAAATATATCTTAATATTAATAGGTACATGAAGCAAAAACTTTGTACCCCTTTTTACGGAAATTGAGCGAAAGGGTGGTGGTGAAATTTGTCAGTAAAGGCATACTATCTATATATATAAAAATAAAAAATAATATATGAAATGCATTAGAAATACATTAAATTAATTAAAATAAACATTACGCACACTACTCCTTGGTTAACACACAGCATACACACACATACATACCTGACTTACTCTTGAATTGTGGTCGAATTTTGATCAATGGACAACCGCTAGTATTCATTAAAATTCATTAATTGTTTTTTAATAAAAATGAGCGATGCGACAAACATTTCCTTATACGGTTATTACTCATGATAGTCGTTAGCAAGATTGCAGTCTTTTGAACATAATTGTTAAGAACTTCCGTAAATAAATTTTGTATCGAGACAAAATAGGGAGATATAACAAGGCCTAGCGACAGACACAATTCCTTGTTTCACAGAATTTATTTCTAAAGTACCTACCTACCAAACCAAAAAGAAACACATCCAATTATTACAGATTTTTTATTAAGCAAAATATCAGAGTTGAAAAGAAAATTTTAGAATATGTTAAAATGTAAAATTCAACCTAAAATAGTAAAACAGACAAACAATAAACAAGTAATAAATTTCACAGCCTACAGAACAAATTACCTTTTTTAAATTATTCTTTTTCTTTCAATTAATAATGTAATTATTGGTCTAAGATCCCGCCGTAGAATCAAACTCTTTCACTCTACCTTAAATATTTACCATCTTTAACAGCTACTTACCCTTAGGGCCTCTTTCACGACCGCACAATAATTTATTTATTTAAAAAAGGCAACAGAAAAAGGTTACAAAAACACAAACAATAGTGATAACAAATAATATAACACAACGTGGTATTTAACCGTCAAGTAGGGGTGCTACTTGGCAGATGATGTTGCAAGTTACGCGTTGGTTAAACCTATGATTAGCAATAATTGAAAGTCGTGACATGACATGTCGTTGTCATGTTGAGTTACTGGCTACTTTAAGTGGCGGTTACTTGACACTTTACTTGAAGGTCGTGAAAGAGGCCCTTATCGTTCAAACTTCAAACACGGACGATATGTTGCCAACGGCAGAGGTAATCGCAGCCGTTGGTCTATAGCGACACTTGCAGTTTTGTCAGCGGACTGCAAATAGTTCAAGAGTCCGCATGCGGCGGAAATTTCTAAAATGAGTTCTAGTGATGAAATTGATGTTGAATTGCTAATTGTGGCAGTAAACGATAATGAACGTGTTTTTGTTTTTCGTTTTTGTCGGAATCGACGAAGTAGAAGCAATAACAGTGTTTCTTCTTCGGAATCAATTTTGCAACTGACTCCTATACTATGTGATCTGACGACGGTTGACCTTCAAAGTTGGGATATTGACGGCTGCAGTTACCTCAGCCGTTGGCAACATGCCATCCGTGTGCTTGAACCCTAACTTGCGGCCAGATTTAATTAAGCAGCCGTATATCACAATAAACAGAATTAGCTTTCATTTGATACATAAATTATAAATATACGCGATGAGGGCATTAATTCTACGGCGGGATCTCGTACCATTTGGTATGAAGATTTGTGTAAAAGAAAAAATTACAACATACAAAATTTGACATTTATTTCCAGAAATTTTAAAAAATATTATGCAAAATCAGTATCTGTAATACATAATATAAGCTAAAGTATTTCAAGTGTTCCTTCAAAATTAATAACAGAGGTCTCTTACACCGAATAATTTTATAGAAACAAGAATTTTGAGCGATTAATGAATGTGTTTGAATTTTGTATTAGGAAGATATTGTTTAAAATTTCAAGTGAATTACAATAATAAGATTGCACAGATTTATATTTTGAGTAGTATTTCAATTAATTATTAACTTCCACTAACCTTGACGTGTTCTAAAATTTACTGACACAAAATTGAAAAATTATATCAAAAACTTTTATTGCTTTAGAGCACCATAGATAAGAGTTAGTTTAAAAACCTGATTATTTCAAAAAGCATGATGAATTAAAATTAAGGATTCAGTACTTTCTCTTCAAATGGGTTAGAAAAATTTAATCTTTACAATTACAATATGAAGCATGAAAATTACTTTATTTTTTGAAAATAATAAAAATATAGTTTTAAAGTAAGTTTTACTAAGTTTAAGTTAAAAGTGTTTGTATATTTTTTACTACAATGGCTAACATTCACTCATATTATGTATTTTCTTATAATTATTATTATTTTAAGGACACACTTTATTCAGGTCTCTGCAAAAGATAACAATCATATTAATCAAGTAGTCTTTGTAGTTTGTACCGAGTCATTACATTGATGGTCATATCAGTTTTGTGTAGAAATTTTTTAAATTGTACAACCTATAATATACTTTTTGTGTTATGTCTCAACAAATTTATGACTATATCCTCTTTTTTCACTAAGAGACTGCTCCCATGTCTTTGCAACGGTGCAATAAAGTTGCATTGTAGCACGAGCATCCTCAACAGAGCTATGTTCACCATGTTGAATATCTATTCCTAATATTTCTTTTGCTAGACGTTTCAAAGATGGAGTGCTGCCCTTTGTGATCTGAAATTATGATATTAAATATTAATTAATATATGCTATTAATATATTTATTGTTTATGATATTATGAAGTAAGGATATATAACTAATTAGAATAGTTATTAATTGTTCGATTTTGCCTCAGTAGTTGTGGTTCATGCATCTACAGTTCAATGCATTTTTCGCATGTGTTAATGTCCTCAGTTTGAATATCAAAGAAATAGAAAATATTTCAAATGCACAGAGACTGATGAAAAACCATCAGTGGAAGAGATGTAAATAAGTATCTGCCCCAGACCATACTTGGAATTTAGAGACAATTAGAAAATTAAGACAATAAAATCAAAACTATGTTTTCCAGATAACAGTACAAACCTTTCTAAATGGCTTATATTTTGATGTATCTCTTATACTTCTTTTGGGATGAGACAAGAATAGCACACTTAAATCAGTCTTTAGTGAATGACCTACTAAAATACGTCCTTTTAAAATGTCTGAGACTTCTTTTTGTACTGTCGAGAAGTCTTCACCATTTAATAAATCCTCCTTTCTGACTCCACTAATACTAGTTCTATAGTCTATGACCTCTTCTCGGGGTTTCACAAACTTGTCATAGATACAGTCACCAAATTTGTTTACTAAAGATACTCTAGCTATCATATGGTCATCTCCATTGTAACCTATTCCTACCATCTCACAATCTATAGCTATAAACTTAGTTAATTTATTCTTTTTATCTTCTCTCATTTCTTTTTTAATATTATCTACTTCGTCATCATCCAATTCTGTAGGTTTGTTGCTTATTTTAAGGGTTTTTAGGTTGTTCCCTACGTTATTTTGTTCATGATTTTTCTTCTTTTTATCGCGTCGAAAAGTACCTTTGTATTGGTCTTTTTTATGTGTAGTTTGTGGAGTTCCACTTTTTTTATCCATTAAGGATGTTAATTGCATAAGTTTTTGCCAATTTGCATCTATAACTCCTCTTTTCACAATTGTTTGGTTAGGTTGTTCTGTTGGGATTGTTTTGCGTTTTTTTGTATTTTCCACCATGTTTACATTAAAAATTTGTTCAAATAAAATTTTGAGGACATAAAATACAATTGTAAGCAGACTGTAAATGGTTTTCAGCACAAAATCAATAATAAAAAGTAACAATATCAATAGGTCATTGATGGAAAATGACATTTATTTTTAAAAATCCACATGGCAATTGGCATGTCAGGTTGATTAAGTTGCGAACACAGGCTATATCTTATGCCGGCTCAACACGTTGGCGAATTTCTTCGCCAATAGTGTGGCAAGGTTATTGACCAATAGTTTGTGACGGCGTCCACACATTTAAAAGTCGTTCAGTTTGCTTCAGTTCAGGCCAAGAAGCATATAGAAAACACTGAAGATTTCACTGCAAATGAGGTACTGAAGAAAAAATACGACCTTGAGATGTTCACTTATGTTCATTATCTCTTTCAATAAGGTGACATTAAGAATAACATTAATAAAATAATTAGGAATATGAATAAATCATTTGCCTTGAAGATTATTGTCTTTCTTTACAACTTGGAAAAAAATCAAAGAGGAATGTAATATACTTATGTACTATATTTTCATCTTCTTATTCATCTTATTTATGGTGATTTTATCATCATCATGTTATATAACTTGTTAAAACATTTTCTGTTATATAATTAATTAATGTAAAAATGAATTTGGTATGTGCCTAACATGACATTTTATAATTAAAAATACATTGTTTGTGTCTATCTTAAGAAATTTGTATGTGCTAGTTCTAAGATCTATCTTTATTTTAAGTACGACATGGTTACCCTAATGAATGAAAGAGACAAAAAACATAAGTGAAAATCTCAAGGCCATATTATTTTTTCGTATTCAATACTTTCCAGCGCTGTACATATATTGATGATATTGAAGCGATAATGGCTGCTATTTTGATATGAAATAAGTTTATTAAAATAATATAATAAATAAAATAATTATAATAAATTAGCATTTATTTCATACATTTAGTATATAAATTGTAACAAATAATAATTTTTTAAATTTCCACTGCTACATACATTTTTTTGTGTTCTTTTTTTTATTAAATATTTACAATAATGTACTTAAATTTACTTAAGAATTTATAAAAATACAAAAGACCCATCAAAGCCGTTAGGGTGCGTACACAAAATACTGGCTACATCATCACTATAGCGTTTAATTAATGCTATTTTGTTAATGTTTCTTCTTATCGTTGCGACATCCCATTGTCTTGCTATTGCAGATAAATAATAGTTCTAAATGTTGTAGATAATTTAATATAAGAAGCCAATAATACATAACTATATAAAACCATATAAAGATAGAAGAAGGAAATAATGTTTATGACTCGATGAATGATATAGAACAGTGTTTTTCAACCTGTGGGTCGCGACCCCCTGGGGGGTCGCGAAGCTTCTGTAGGGAGGTCGCCAGAGGTTGAGAGAACTTTAGTAAAAAACAATAAAGATTAAAAATATTGATTTATTAAGTAAGAGAATTTTAACAAAAGGATATACCTACTCATAAACTTTTTTTTAACAAAAATTTGATGTATGTAGTTTAAAATAAGTACTATATTATGTACTTATATCATTCGGATATAAGTACATAATCCGAACGTCGTACCTAACTATGGAGACGCATAAAAACGTCGTATGGAATGAATATATTTTGTAACAATGAAACATACACATACTCGTAGTACATACATGATAAAAAAGCGAAGGGTCGGGGGGTCGCGAATTATTTTTTCATACCAGGGGGGTCGCATCATGAAAAAGGTTGAAAAACACTGATATAGAAGAAGTAATGAAATAAATAAGTATATAATTTTGTGATGTCACAGCTGGCTTCCAATCTTGATTTGAATTCGAATCAATTAAGCGCGTGCCAAAGAGTTCCTTCATAAAGGAGGCTATACGCAATTCGCCATACCGCGTTGTATTGCTATACTAACGCGTTGGCCGAAATATGAGCCAGCTTTCGGGTTTCCTGTGGTAAAATAATATTATTTTGAAATTGAGTCCAATGAATGAAAAAGTGTCAGAAGTCTGTATGATATCTTGTTGATTTTGTATCAACTTTTCAATAATTATGTACAAACAATTTGAAAATAAAAATGACATTGACATAGGCTGTAGGCACTAGGCAGTATAACTATATAGAGAGGTAGTCTGTGGACGTAGGTATATAATTACAATGTATAGGTCTTCAACAAAAAAAAAATTGCCAAATTCAATTATCATGTAAATAAATATATGATAAATATTTACATTGACGATTCGCTTAGAAAATAGAAAATGGGTTTCAAGTCAGTTAAAACCTAAAAGTAATGTAATTTATGTTACACGTTAATAAAATTATACCATAATGTAAATAATGGTTAGAACGTCAAATCGAGAATGTAAATAAACAAAAATGTCTTATAATGTCAAAAGTTGTTCGACGTGTTGTTGTGGTGGGGAATATTAACGTGAAAATGTATGAAGGTGATGTGGAACGCAATCAGTATACACTTTCTAATCGTGGCGATCGGTCTCGATAAGACATAGTTAATTTTGCCGCTCACATAAAAATGTCGTTCGAAAATCTTAAAGATTACGTGAGTGCCCACGGTCAAGAGCACCTTATCAAGTATTGGCCGGAACTTAGTGATAATGAACGGGAACAGTTGGCGAGAGAGATCCGGAAGTTAGATTTGGCGGAATTAAATGAAACTTTTTGCAGAGCGAACGAATCATCGAAATTTATTTCGGAAAAATTGGATGACGATCTAAAACCTATACCGCAGACACACTATGAAGCTGTCCCTAGTTTAAGTGAGGAACAAATAAAGAATTACGAAAATATTGGTTTCCAAGAGATTTCTGAGGGCAAAGTTGGTATTCTGTTGCTCGCAGGTGGTCAGGCAACAAGGCTCGGCTTTGGACACCCAAAAGGCATGTATGATGTTGGCCTACCATCACACAAGACCCTTTTCCAAATTCAGGCAGAAAGAATTTTGCGAGTGCAGCAAATGGCTGAAGAAAAAACTGGCAAATCTGGTAATATCACTTGGTACATCATGACTTCAGAGCACACAAAGGCTCCTACAGCTAAATACTTTAAAGATCATTCCTACTTTGGCCTTAATGAAGGTAATATAATTTACTTTGAGCAGGGTACACTTCCCTGTTTTGATTTTGATGGAAAAATTTTATTAGATGAAAAGTATCACATAGCATCTGCTCCAGATGGAAATGGAGGTCTTTACAGAGCTTTAAAAAATCAAGGCATTTTAGATGATATCAGAAATCGTGGTATTCAGCATCTTCATGGTCATTCAGTAGATAACATTCTCATAAAAGTGGCAGATCCAGTGTTTATTGGTTATTGTAAAAGTAAAGATGCTGACTGTGCAGCTAAAGTTGTTCAAAAATCATCACCAAGTGAAGCGGTTGGTGTTGTGTGCAGAGTGAATGGGCATTACAAAGTAGTGGAATACTCTGAGTTGACCGATGAAGCTGCAAACGAAAGGAACCAAGATGGCCGTTTAACATTTTCCGCTGGTAACATTTGCAACCATTACTTTTCAGCTGATTTTCTACACAAGATTTCAGATTTTGAAAGGAAACTTAAACTTCATGTTGCAAAGAAAAAGATCCCATATATCAATGATGGTTGTAAGATAAAACCAACTGAACCTAATGGTATTAAAATGGAGAAGTTTATTTTTGATGTATTTGAGTTTGCTGAAAACTTTATCTGCTTAGAAGTGGCTAGAGATGTTGAGTTTTCTGCTTTGAAAAATGCTGATTCAGCAAAGAAAGACTGTCCATCTACTGCTCGGGAGGACTTGTTAAGGCTTCACAGGAAATATATTAGAGAAGCAGGTGGTATCATAAAGGATGACATTGATGTTGAAATCTCTCCACTGCTTTCCTATGGGGGTGAGAATTTGAGAGAGTTTGTAGAAAACGAGGTATTCACAATTTCACCATTCCATTTGAGAGGTATTCATGAAAGTAACGGTTATAGAAATGGCAAACATTAATCAGATTATTATCATATAATGATAAGTAACATTATCTTTTATCAATAAATTCATTATGTATCCATAAATTTTGCATAAAATATATAATTATATTTACCTACTTAAATTTTTTAACACTTTTAAACACTTGTTTATTTAATAAATAGAGTTTTGTTGGTATTTCTTAAGTTAAAAAAATGTTTGTATTTCCAATTCCATTCAAGTAAAGGTATCTTATTATTAGTATATATTTACAATTTTAACAAGGCCTAAATTTAACATTAAAAAGTTGGGTCAAAATTGTAACTTGCCTTATAGCATTTATGACTACAAATTAGTATTAAAAATTGAAAATTTGACTGCTAGCAATGTAAAATTAATGTCATCTTTTAATGATCAATGAATATTTCCTATAATTAACTCATAATGAAGTCATAATCTGTTGTGTATTTAACACATTTTTGACTTTTTAAATTGTTCTATTATATTTATAGCAAATAAAACTTATGTGGAAGCTTAGACTATGGCTCTTTTGTGATGTAAGTATTTTAGAATTTTCTAGCCTAGAGTTTTAGTTATATAAGTCAATTAATATGGACTTTACGTTCATATTTCCAAATCATATTCGCAAACATTTCTTCTAGTTTGTTACGAAAAATAAACCATTTGCTCAGACGAATGGAGACATTAAATTTAAAGTTAAGCAGCGATTATAAGTAAAGGAGTCAAGTAGAAAAGCGGTCTAGGAATTTTGGGCCTAACTTCGAATTTATTGGTCATGCTTCGACATCGATAGAACGCATACTTCAATTCAATTACTGAATCTTTCGTATAAAGGAAAGTATGAGTTTAATCCTGATACACTTATTTAGTGACGTAGTCTAAGACTCTGACACAGATGAAATATTATGAATTACATAAAATAGCAGGCGATATTTTATTTTAGTTTCCCTCAAAATTTCTAGTCAATGGTCATAATCACAAAATCTTGATTTTTACGCAAAATTTTCTTTACGTTGTAAATATGTAATACGTTATACCTAATTGAATTGTATACTATGTAGAAAATAGAGTATAATAATAGAAACGCTAGTATATGATATATAATTGTATGAAATTTTATAAATTTATATAAAAAAGCAATAATAGAAAAGCCGCGAACAATGATATAGTAGGTATATGACCCTTAATAATGAGCCAGTCTTTACGGCAATAAAAAATTGTTTAAACTTTGTATAATTTTAATAATAAAAAAATACATTTAGAAATTAAAATCCACGGGCTGGCATCAGTTTTTTAAGTAAGTTTCCCGTTGTTTGGATAGATTGAAAAGTATATCAAATTTTAAAGTGCGGATAGTTCAAGTATTTTAGTTAGAAGTTGTTTTTTAAGTGTCATTTATTTTTGATTGTATATTTCCGTATATAATTTATAATTCCTTAGTTAGGAAGCTTGTCATCAAATCTCTATTGCCGCATGGCCCACTAGACTTCTATATAAATTTATTTAGCTTAAAAATTCCATGTACTTAAGCTACGATATTTTTATTATTTTAGACGTTATAAAATTGTTAGATTTTATTTTTATGTACATATTTTTAATGTTAATATTATGCAATAAATGAATTGTATTAAAATTTATTTTGTTTTACGACTCGGTTTTCCATTGTTTATTTGATGTACTGAATAGTCCAAAAAGAAGGTCTATAGAAATATTATACATAAAACGTTCTAAAGAATATTTACTATAGTAGTTTTAGAACTAATATAGGTTATTAAGATTATTAAGCTTAAATTTCTGAACTAATTTTCGTGTCTCGTAGTTAATTTATAAAACAATACCTATAGCAAAACTAAAAATGCTTTAGGCGTGCAACAGGCATATCGCTAGTAAGCGATCTCCTCCAGGCAATCCTTTTGCAGACCTTGAAATAGAACCTATTCTTCTTCATAATTCTAAACAGAAAGTGCGGACAAACGGTAGAATAACAATATTTACGCAACGGGTTGAAAATATTTTGAAACCAGTTTGTTTTGGAAAGTGAATGTCAAGTACCTACCCAAATAACCTTGACAAGTTATTCTTAATTTATTAATATCTGCCACAGCGCTGTGAGGTAATCGCGCAGAAACAGGTTCGATCTTTTGTAAAACTAAAATCTTAACATTATTATAATGCAAAAGTGAGTTTAATAGGCTTTCGATTTTCGTGCTAAAACAGTTGCATTCCTGAAAATTGATTAAATTTACTTTACTCCATTTAGAGTATGTAGGTAGGTACTATGTATATTGTCAAGTATTACTTATTATCTGAATTGAAAAACTTAAGTTTAGAAATCTTTTAAGGTATTAAGAATTTTAGGCTTTTGTAAAAGTGTATGTAGGCATATGCCTGTAATATAATATAGGGTGGCGTTTGGGGCAGATATATTTCTGCAACACTGATTAATTTTTACATGCCTAAGTGTCATCGGCAATTGTGGTAGCATATTTAATCTAAACATTTTTTTGTTTACTTGGAATTCAAATAAGATCCCTGGCGTGAAACTCATTGAAATTTAAATATGTGAACGATGAATCCATGTATGATGAACGTAATTTAGAATGTGCAAAATATTATAAGCGAAAATTACAAAAGAATTTTTGTGGTATTTGGTTACTTAGTAAAACGAATTGCTTAATGTGAGCGCTTCACCGTAACGGTTGTGACATAGGCTAGGCTCTCATTACTGCACGGAAGAGATAACAATTATTTAAAATCCATCTTTTTGCAAAATCAGGTCAGTTTTAACTTTAACATTACCGACAAAATAATTTTATCTAAATACTTTGTATCTGATGATGTCGATGAAAGGTGAATGACTTGTATGTAAAATGTAAACACTGATTGAGACCTAGATCTTATCACGTATATTTAATTGACCTGTCCATAGATTTGGTCCAGAAACGTGCATGTAGTTCTACCCGCATCCACTATCCATTCATACTCTCCAAGTGTCCAAACTATCTTAACATAACCCTTCGTATCCTTGTCACTACATCCAATCCATCCACACCGCTCACCTATTTCGGATTTTCTCAACTATGAGACAAGTTTTTTTGTACCTATAATATTATAATAAGCTCAAAACTCTTAAATTAATGGGAAGCTACTTTATAGCTGACGTAGGCTATATTGTACGTGGTTAGAACAATATAGGGGGGGGGGGGGGGGTAAGCAAGTAAACAGGTATCATGTACTTTGTTGAATAATTACGCATTAATTGTCACGCGTCTAAAATGTTTATAAGGTGTTTGTTACCCCATCAAGATGGTAACCCGGCAGCTATCGCTTAACCTCTCTAACCTTAGATACTAAATAAAATTCCATTATAATAGGTAAGTAGGCGGCATTCGTGTCTGACCTACGCAATTATGCAACGCAATATCTAATATTTTGACATTTTGCCTTTCACTTTCAAATTATGAATTCAGAAATGATGCTAACTAACACATAGTTAGCATCATTTTTGAGTGAACAGTATAGCTTAGTGTTACTCGGAAGGAGTTCAGATTGGATAGGTACAAAATTAAAAAATAATTACGTAATTTGCAAAGCGACCGAAAAAATTGACGGTTAAATTAATAGGATAACCACTGTTAACGACCGAGCACAATTGGTAGTGCGCCTGCCTTTTGCATCAAAAGGTCCCGGGTTCGAATCCTGTTAGGTGCATTCATTTGTATGATGAGCACGAAGGTTTGTATGCGACTAAACTTATATATGTATTTATTGTGGTACCCTCTTTGTTTCTGATTACAATAACACAAGTGCTTTAGCTACTTAGGTACTTTGGGATCAGAGTAATGTATGTGAGTTGTCCCAATTACTATTATTATTACTGTTAGCTCAAGTTTATAGACATTTATTCCTCAAAAAGACAAACAAAGTCATGATAATTTTTTTTAATAATTTTCAAAGAAAATATAATGCAGGTAGTTCGTCATTCTTGGTTTACATTAGATATAATATTAACAAGTCGTGTCAGCTTAATGCATACTTGTATAAAATACTTACTTTATTACTTAGTACTTGTATAAAAGTAGGTAAATAAAATTTGATAAAGCTTTGTTTTCGGAGCTTTGTTTATTTCACGGAAATTTTCAATTTATCATAATAATAATACCTTTTTAAGTAGTACTGTAGTATCTATATTCTATGGTCAAAAACGTGCTTAGGTCTGAGAAGAAAGAATCTCGAATTTGTATGTATATCTTGTGAAACACATAAAGCATACTGATTGTTTGTTGACTCAATCAAGAAATGTTCTCATACATATTACATACTTGATGTGAATGTACTCTTATACATAATCTACCTATATAGGTTAGAATAAACAATTGGCGGTGCTGGCACGTACGCCAAGCAAAGTTAGTCTCTGAGTCTCCACCGAGCGCACGGGCTCGCGTGCAGGCTCGCGAGACAAATGTTCGGTTGTGTGGACGTGCCTCGGAGTGGTTTGGGCGTACTTTGCCTCGGGGTTAAGCTGGCTGTCGGTGGACACTGCTTTCGGCTTGCGAGGCGTTTGTTACATAGTTAGCTGTTACATCTGTCCATTATGAATGCTCAAAAACTTCAGATGGCTCTGTTTGGATTACGAGGCTCGCCTAAGAGTTTCCGGGTAAACCATTCCATCAGTGCGCCCGGTGGAAACTCAACTGATGAGGCATAGACAGACATATTTCGCTACTGTTTCACTGATCGTTTTCTTTACAGGCAAGTAGGTGATCAGCCTTTTGTGCCTACCCAACCGAAACATTCATTTGTCCCCCCGGGATTTGAAACTAGGACAAAGAGTCATGGACGCGGTAAAAGTTAGACAATATCCATCAATATCAATATTTCTATGACAACATGATTGAAATATATTATAATTTATTTAATATTTTAATAAAATAAATATGTATTATACTGTTACAGACTTTAGTTATTACTCTGAGATATTATTGTATAAATTTTTTCTCGTAAATGTCATCGACGCGTCTCACCTAGAAATGTCAAGGATTTTAAGCAATCGTAAAGTTCAGACACGTGAACATATGTGAATATACCTACTTAAATGGTATTTTATCATCTCGCGCACTTATTCACTTCTCAAAATCACTTAGGAATTATTTATATACGCGCCGATTTAGAGGAAGGATCTATTTTTTAAATTTTTCGCACATTTAAGCTTTTTTTCTTTTAAATATCCGACGTCAAACTTATATTGTCCCTCATGCTATAAGTTTGACGTGTCTTTGTGTCTAAAACCGTAGCTCCAAAACGAATGAACCCATTTCCATGCTACTTTTTGTTTGTAAACTGACGTAATCGAAAGATGCAGCCTGGCTACAATTTAATGAAGATTTCTTCATCAATTTGTAAAATTTCTTGAGGCGATATCACAACAGTTACTACACTTACATCTGAGCTGCAGCGCCATAGCGGATAATTGGACCACCTCGACGGCTAATAGAAAAGATAAATGAAATTAATCAAATTTTAAAATTTTAAAATCATTTTTAAGAACACCAAAAAGTTCATACTAAAGAGTTCACTACAATTCTTATTTGCAATCTTCATTCATTTACATATTTATTTATACGTCTATTTCCCAAACGGGTAGGCAGCGACCACAGACTGCCACCTGCCACGACCCTACATACCTATTTCGCTTCATACCTACTCTTTCAATAAATTGATCAAGTCTTGGATTTGGTCCAGAAACTTACGACTAGAAGTCTACCAGCATCCACTTCACCATTCACGCTATCTTCATGTCTGGGTTTTTTTCGTCTTCAGTTTCACTAATTACTTTTCATGTATTGTGGAAGGAGATGGCTATTTGATACCTTTCAACCTTCTGGTGGTTTCCGTCTGGTGCGCATTACAATGCGACCTCCCTTTAACAGGGAGGGTCATAGGATCATGACCTCTTATGGGGCCTAGCCAGGGTCTGACTATTTATTTAAAAACAATTAATCCTTCCCCAATTAAAAAAAACCCACACGTCATGATGGCGCATGACATGGTGCCACAGATTTAACCTTTCAATAACAGATTTTTGATTTAATATTGTTTCCTGTACAATTCATATTATGCGAAAACAACATGACCTTGACTTACAGACGTGTGACTAAATAGGTACATTGATAAGATGTGTTTTCAACTAAAATTGTTAAATTTAATATTTTTGTACATTTGAATTGTTCTTAATTTGATAGAATTTTTTTCTTATTATCGTTTTCTTCTTTGTCTTAATTTATCTCTATTATATGTTATCCTAACATTCTAACACCATTTCTTCGTGGTTTTCTTAGGCCCGTTATCCCTAAAGCGGTGAGGAAAGCCAGCTTTGCAGCACACCTCCCTCGTCTCCTCTCCACTCCGCTTTGGTGGAAATAACCTGCCAGCTTCGCAGCACATATCCCCTCGTCTCCTCTCGAAATAATACACGTCGAATCGATAGCATCCTTTAGGTTTTTGAAGGTCGTCTAAAATTCTTATAAGTCATAAGTAATGCTCTTCATCATATGACCCGTCATTTACCCCACTTATATCTTATCAATTATTTTCTTTGATATTAACGAAAGATAAGTGATAAAACTGATTGTCTATAATTATTAAAGGTACTTATTAATCAGGACAGTTAAGAGTGCGATAAACTAGATTAAGGACTTTGATTTTCGAAAAAACCGCTTCGAAGGTTGTGCCGTTTTATTTATTACTAGACCAGCTTTTACGCCCGACTGTGTCTGCAACGATATACACATTTAACATTATCGATTAGAAAGAGTTTATCATTGAAATAGTTATTAATTTATTCCTTACAAACAATTGACGCCGTGATTTGGTTCATGTAGACTTAAAACATACATTATAATATACAATTGGCACAAACCATAAACTATCATCAAATCTGTTTAGCTTTCACCATTTTAATAACTTCGATTTATTACATTGAAAAAAATTCACTTAATTTCAATTTACAGGAAACTATGTACCTACCTACATGCTTTACGAGTGATACTGCAGACTGGTCTCATAGTTCGCATGGACATAAGCCGCAGGTATAAAAACCACCATTCACCAGCTTTTATACGTCCCACTGCTGGGCATAGGCCTCTTCTCTTAGGCGAGAGGGAAGGGGCTATAGTCCCCACGCTAGCCCAATGCATAAAAAAACACAATGTTAAAAAAATATCTTTGAGGTCGTGGCCTGTTGGGTCGGAGGCCTGTGGCATTTTACCAGCCCTATAGTTACGCCACTGCAGGCATCATAACCGTTTGGATGTGAAGACTGTAGGAATCCAAATTACTTGCCTTACTTCGTGCTATACTAACACCACAGATTAAGCAGAAGTAAATTATGCCATAGAGAAGATTTAGACCGGTATTCTAAGTTGTCTCTCAGATGAATTTAAATCTGCGATTTGATTTGATGGACGATCAAGAAATCGCTTAGATAGGGTACCTACATGTTATTGTAACTCAAAGAGAATCGATTTCAATAATTCGAAAACCATTCGATATTCAGTAACTTCGTTTATTTTGATTTTACTACGAGTGAAGTCGTAGACGGAAGATAGTAACAAAATAGAATGTAATTGATTCCGTGTTCACGGAGGTCATTTACTTTCAAACTGCAAGGCCGGCCTCTATTTTATGCCTTTCCTTTATAATGCAAAACATTGTAAGAACTTATTGATTTTTAACAAACAACTGTAAAGTTAGTAAATCTTTTAAAGGGCAATGTATACGCTTTTATAATAAACTCCCAAGTGATATGCTTAAATTGTCAGTGAATAAATTTAAAAACACAAAAGAAAACTTTATAAAAAAGCATACTATAAAATAACGGATTACTTAGATGATAAAAAAGCTTGGGAATGAACCTGCTCTAACTCTGTCTTAATAAAACCAAATATTATATTATTTTTACTTTTATTACAATAATTTTTTTTTCTGTAAACTACATCATATAAAAAAAATGACGATTCAAAATGATCAAATATGATTTCAATGAATAAAGATATTTTGACTTGACTACTGTTGTAGGTATTAATGTATTATATATACTTCCATAACTAAGCGTTTTCTTATGTATTTCCTGTCATGCATCGCCACTTATTGGAGTCAGCTTTCAGAGGTATTTCCGAACCGTTACGACTTAGGGACTTGGGTTATATTGACAATTGACTTCACAATCTCGTAACAAACATACAAAAAAACTTTATTCCCTTCTTTGTCTTTCTAAATTTGATATATTTTTTTCTTAGTAAAATTACAATTTCATAATATTATAACTACAATAACATTTATTTACATGTACTTAAATATATTTACAAAAATAGAAAAGACTCATCAAAGATGTTGGGGTGTGTACCCAAAATACATTAGCGCGTTGTACCTATCTCTTTTGAAGTTGATTGAAAATAATATTCAATTATCGAATTTGTCTAATATGTAGAAAATATAAAATCGTTTACATAACTAAAATAATGGTAAATGGCAATGTTTACTATACCTAAGGTCTCGGGTTCGAGATCCGGCGAAACAAAACAAAATAACAAGATTTGGATTTGGGTGAACCAAATCCAACCAGAAAGCTTAAATCGCCGTAAAAAAAACTTATTAAGTATTGAAATAACGACACACGCATTAAATGTGTGTATATGTGTGTATGTAAATATAAATTTTAAATGTATACGGTACCTACTCTTATGAAAAGATTTGAAATAAGGATTTTTGCGAATCGATTCAAATATTCAATGAAGAGTTGAATAAATATTATTGCGTTAGCAAACGGATAGCAAATATTCCTTACTAAAGGAATAGGTATGTAAAATATATAATTCTATGCAGGAATTCCGCTGCACTTTATAGTAAAAGAATTCCAATAACAACAAGACGTTGTCTTCGATGACATTAATATTATATTACTACATAAAATAAAATACACAACATTTTAACTAAAAGTTAAAGAAATAGAAATAGAAATTAAATTTTTATTTTCAAATTCCAGCTTATAGATTAATTAGGTACCTATCTACTTAGGTTCTATTTTTTAGCCTGAGTCAAGCAGACACTAAGTAGAAGTAAGAAGAGAATATAAATATAGCGAAGGTTCGCTATAGTCGGTATTTATATAGCTTAATTAATATTTTTATAAATGAATGTGCATCCTTCCTACCTACGTATAAATATAAATTATAATACATTATTATAAAATTGTATTAATAATTAATTACAATAAATTGTTAATACTGCCATCTCGTGGTTATAAACGGAAGCTATATGTATTTAAAAAAAATGTTTCCTGTAACCGCGAAAAATAGCCCAATATTATAACTTTGAATACTGATTCAAAGTTAAAATTGTCATGCAATAAAGTTTCTTTCAGCTCTACAATTGTTTCTAAAAATAACTGTTCAATAGTCGAATGTCGATCACTTCATAACATGCGCTTATCAATCCTCATATTATACGACAAAATAGAACTATACCACACTTATGAAAAAATCATTCATAAATCTATTCATCACAGTTTTACTGCTTAGTTATCTTTCCTCTTATCTCTTTTTTTAACACGTACACACGGATCACCTTTCTCCCTTACTCAAGACACAGTTTCGTTCAAAAAGTGCATTTGATTAATGGCTACTTGAATTTTTGACATTACGCCGTATAATGATTTCGGATTTACGTAAATTTACGTTTTTTGCGTATTTTTCTTGTAAGTTTTGAATTAAAATGGAGAAATGTCGAAGATTATCAATAATTATATAAAAGTTAATTCAAATGAGTAAATGTTAAATGTATCCCTGAAGAAGAACCACCCGAACTGTTCAAGCGAAAGATTAATTTGTTGCTTCGTTTGTTTTTCTAATTAAAAAATTATGAGTGCTTTGAGGGATTGTGCTTTTTGTTTTTCTGACTTGTTTGTGACCAGTGTAGTTTTGTAAAAAGAAAGAGTTTTATTCGAATTACCTATTAAGAAAGTAGAACGATTTTCACAATGGAGGAACAGTTATAATTTTTCTCAGGGAATTATATGTGATTGTGTTAAAATGGTTACCATGAATTCAAATGATAAGACGGCTCAGAAGGCCTGTCAGCAGGGACCTTCCAGGTAGGTTTTACAATAACGGTAATCTAAAAATTCTCTTAATTGCAATAATAATTAGAAAATTTTATCTATTGTTTAAAACTACTTAATTTCTTGCTTTAACATTGTTTTCCCTATCTGATTCATTATAATTTTACAAGAATTATTGGCAATTTCTGTGCCTGTTCTTGCTTCCCTATATTATAAATTTATTGGGATTGGGTTCTTGCATATTTCATTTTTTGTTAGGCACTTGATGAGCCATATCCAGCCTTAAAGGGCTGTAGACTACCATTATTTATATTTACACATGTCAATAAAGGCTTATAGAGGCAGAGATCTTTCATTTGTATGTCTTGAACTATTTGGTGCAATATTGAGACATTATAATTTATATAAACAATCTTGAGATTATTAATACGCATGGTACTTTATTAAGACTAAATTATAAATGTTGATAAAGTATCACCTAGATATATTCAGGCTTTTTTAGGTTTTGCTAAAATCATTGCATTACATTTAGAGTTTAGATCGTCTTAACTACAAACATAGATACTCTTTTATCTATAATGGATAGGAAATGTTTTGTCTGATCCATATGATTTTAAGCAGCATCACATTTACAGGGAAGTAACAAAATCAGGGAAAGATGATAAGGAAAATGAGAAAAGAGAGAAGAAAGAACGGGAGAACATGATTGCTAATCTACCACCAAGTGTTCAGGCACTGATGGCCACTATACCCTCACCAGAGGAGTCACCAAACTATCTGGCTTATAAGAAGGTAACATTAAATATAACTAAAGAATAAGATTAGCATTAATTGACAGGTTCAATTCAATACTTTCTCAATGGATTTAGATGTCTAGGCTTATATCTCAGGAAAAAAAATTAAAAGTTTTGATCCTGATGTGCGTATCCAAAGCACTTACCTTCATTCTTCTAAAGAAAATGCCCCATGCCCCAAGATAGTTTATTGAATTTTATGACTAAACAAAATGATTGGCCAAATATGTTCTTAGTCTAGATTCAAGAGAACTTCTGTGTGCCATTGAAAAACTTCCTACTGCCTTCCTAGCTTAAGTGATGATATCTCAGACAATCTGTTATAATTAAATAAATTATTTATTCAACTTGCTGTTTCATGGTTGTAATTGGCTTTCCAAACTCAAACTCTAGCTTGTCACGAAATAAGCCACATGCATGTAAAAAAATCAAAGGTTTAATGAAAATTATTTTTCAGATGGAAATGATAATAGAGAAAATGCAAGATGAAAATACAGGGGTACCTGTCCGTACCGTCAAGAGCTTTATGAGTAAAATACCATCGGTGAGTATAACCTTACCTTATAGATATAACCGACACAAATCACCCCTTCTGAAGCTTGGTTAGGGTGACATTTTGAAATGTTATAGATGAATAGAGATATTCATAAATTGTAACTCAAAATCATTTCAATCACATCTTCTTTCAGCAAACAAAACGGCATCATAATAGCTCCATCTGTTTAAGGATTTGATGCCAAACTCACAAACATGTTAGTCTTGTAACTCCTCTTATAAAATAACTTTTTATCCAGGTTTTCACTGGCTCTGAGTTGGTAGCATGGTTGACACGGCATCTCAATCTCGAAGATACCTGGGAGGCCTTGCATCTGTCGCATCTTTTAGCAGCCCATGGTTACATATTTCCCATAGATGACCACTGCTTGACCGTGAAGAATGATAATACTTATTATAGGTAAGACCCGTCTAATTCACTTTTACTTCGTAAAATCCGTTCTTAACCGACATCTTCTACTCATAAACTACCTATTAACCTACCAAATTTCAGGTTCATGCTCAGTTAGTGAGTGACCTTTCGCTTTTATAATACATACTGCTTTAAATTTCTTATATGCGCATATTTGTACTGATATATAAGCATAATAATTAATAAGTTTGTCAAATCCAAACATATTTACAGAGGAATCCTCTTGTTGTATTCAAAATTGATTTTTTGTGAGGCCAATTATGTACCAATGTAAATGATTATTTTCATTGTTAAAAAATATTTATTTTTTTGAAAATAATTAATTGGGAACTTTTTGAAAAATGGAACAAAAATTAAACGTATTAGATAATTCGATTTCTTTTCATTGTTAATATTGGTCTCTGGAATGTTCTTCTCATAAACGTGATTTTAAATTTTTAAATTTACAATTAACTTCCTCTAATATAATATATCATATAATATAATCTGTTAACAAAAAAATAACAAACTTCAGAGTGAACTAAAATGTAAGAAAAAAACATTAATTAATAAAAAAAAAATATTTTGTTTTTTTAGTAGTATACTTATCTTTTTAATTATTGTGTTGGCCTTTATTGTAATGCGTGTTTGAATTTTGGTGGTCTCTATTTCTTCCTGTGATTCTCTTAACATATTGTGTTATGTAGCTCAACCTTAATAAATAAATAATAGGGAAGGTGCGTTGTTCCCCAAAGTAAAATAAATATTTTATTATTTCTTGTTATAATTTTATATCTGTTTTAAATTTTTTTCAGATTCCAAACACCATACTTTTGGCCCTCAAACCAATGGGAGCCGGAAAATACAGACTATGGTATGATTATTTCAGATTGTATTTCGCGATAAAATATGACGCCACATTATCACTCGGTACCGCCGGCATGGGTAAATAGTTCACGCGTCTGCGTGTGGGTTCGAATCCCGTGGGAAGAATCAATGTTTCGGGTTATTTCAATTTAGTCGCTTTTTAATATTTGACTATTTTGTCTATCCGTAGCGGCTGATTTGAAACTGCTTAACGGTTATTAGAATATGCAATGCGAGTATTCATTTAATAATTGTAATTTTCGTATTTTTCCATTGTTATATAACTAGCAAGATAATTTATCGAAATTTTTATTGTTTCTGTTTTTCATCGATATCTGGAATCAATATTTCTAATAATATTTTCGCGATCTTCCAGCGGTGTACCTCTGCAAGCGTACAATGCAAAACAAGGCGCGCTTAGAACTCGCTGACTATGAGGCGGAGTCATTGGCAAGACTGCAGAAGATGTTCAGCAGGAAATGGGAGTTCATATTCATGCAGGCGGAGGCACAGAGTAAGGTAATATCATTAAGGTGGGAAAACCCTCGCTTTTCTCACCTCCGAGGTCAGATAGTTCTTAAAGTCCCGAATCCCGTAACACTTATTGGGACATGTTGCAGAAACATTAATGTGCCTGTTTCACTAATCATTCTCTTTACAGAAACGTTCTGTGCCTACAAAAAACATTTTTATATTCAAACCCACGGACGCCCAGAAAGTCCACCTTTGATATTGAGAAGCGCGTCGATTGTAAAGAGATATCGACGCGCTTAGTTGAGACCACAGAAAACCCGAATGCTGGCTCATTTCGTCCAACGCGTTGGTAATATTTTGGGTACGCACCCCAACTGCTTTTATGAGCCTTTTGTATTTTTGTAAATATAATTAAGTAAATTATTGTAAATATTTATGATGGAGTATAGTTTCTGTTTGCTCTGAAATTGAGGTGAACATATGAATAATCGATTCATTTTAAGGTTTTTCTCTCAGGTTGATAAGAAACGAGATAAGTTGGAGAGAAAAGTGCTCGACAGTCAAGAAAGGGCGTTCTGGGACTTACATCGTCCCATGGTAAGAAATTAAAAATTGTTTTAAACATTTTTTGATGATTAGAGAGAAGTTATTTAGAAATAGTGATCAGTGTATTAGTTTGCAAAAAATATTATAGATAAATCATTACATCAATACTCATTCAGTCATTCGGTAATTCATATATCAATTATTTATTTTCAATTCACTCATTACTATATTATTCAATCATCAATTTATAAATCATACAATGCAGATCCGTACCGTTATCGCAAATTTAATAGAACTAATATCCACATTATTCTTTATGACTTATGAATGATATATCTTTTTGAATTATCCAAATCGGACCATTACTTACGAAGATATTAAGTTATAAACATGTGCCATTCCTGTAAATGTACGCGGCGGCCACTTCATAACTTCGTCAATTATTATCGTATAACAAACATTTTTGCTTGTATATTAAGGATTTTTTTAGCTCTTTAAATTCTCGACTAAAAACGGTACGGATCCTAATTGTGTATTTATTAATAATTATTTTAGCCGGGCTGTGTGAACACTACAGAATTGGATCCAAAGAAATTATCAAGAATCAATGCGTTGAAGGAGAAACGCCTGCAACAATGTCGGGAACTTATTTTACAACACAACTTAAAGGTAAAGATAATTTATAAAATAACAACAATTTTATTTAAAAAAAAAAAGATTTCTTAAATATGTTAATATTTAAGAAATCTTAATATTATTCATTATGTCAAAAGTCGATTTTGTAAATTATTGTTTTGTTATTGTATACGAAAAAATATTTATGTATGTGACCTATAAGACTTAGATTTCTGTCCGTTCCTGGAAGGTTCCTTTTTGAATTGTTAGCGAATATGAACTTTATTGTGATATTCATAAGGTTCAAAGTCAGCTCAATTCCCATTGCTGTCATTTTGTTAGTCTTTTTAATAGCATAAGAATTAATATTCTGTGTTCTGTATTTGTATCACAACATGTAAAAAAAACGCCGCGTCTGTATGTTAGCCATAAACTTAAAAACTACTGAACGGATTATCATTTGACTTTCACCAAGAGTGATTCATGTAGAAGGAGTATTTGTCAAGATTTTGTGTAAATTGGTTGAAATAATTGTTGAAAGTTTCGGAAAAGGTCAAGCCACAAGCTTTCATCGAAATCCCTTTGAGATATAACAAAACAATTCATGTTGGGATATTCCTCTTCAAGATCTACATGTGTGGTGGCATATATCTGTATTTTAAGGATAGCTTACTATTTACACCCATCTTTTATTAGCGCAACGAATTTCGTCGGGTCAGCTATACTATTTCCATTTATTTATTTTCTCGATGACAGCTCCTGTGGAAAATTGAACGAGTGTCTTTTTAACATTATGTATGCATTATTTTATAACAATATTACGCTTACACCCGCACAAGGTTACCAGAGTCGGAGATATATAGGGATGGAGCTATCGATAAACGTAACATGATAACAGACTCGATATTTTTTTACAAAATGTAAGAAACCAAACTACTGCCAACTATACTGAAATAGTATCTTATATAAAATTCTCGTGTCACAATGTTAGTTACCTTACTCCTCCGAAACGGCTTTACTGATTTTACCAAATTTTATATGCATATTCAGTAGGTCTGAGAATCGGCTACTATCTATTTTTCATACCCCTGTGAAAAGCCCACCCCAAAATTTAATATGGCAAAACAACGTTTGCCGTGTCAGCTAGTAGTAATATATAATTATTATAAGTTTTTAAATTTTACAGAATAATCCAATAGTAACAATCACGAATCCCCAAGAGAGCGAGGAGGCGATTCAGAAGAACATTGAAGTGGTTAAAGAAAACGGTATGTATACTCTCGGATCATATATTCGCGTCAATATTGAGTGTGAGACCGATCGAAATAACTTTCGTTCGTTGAATTTACCATAATATTTTCTTAAAATATATTAAAAAGGCCACAACGCAGTGGCATAATCCTTAAAAAAAGGCCTGCAACGTACCCGTTTCTCAACTGGTGTCGGCGGCGGACTGTTTATCTTAGGTGTGCCTCCTGTCCGTTTGCGTCTTATTAAAAAAAGTGTCTGTGGCTGGAAAGCAAACAGAGATTATAAAGCTTTCCCAAATTTTAGGCGAATCCTCCCACAGTGAAGTGGCAACACTAGAGGATGACAAGCCCACTATAGAAGCGCAGATTGAAGCTGCCAAACGTCAAGTTGCGGTTTTGAAGCAACGGCTCGAAAGACGCAACGTTCGTGTCAGTAAAGTTGCTGAAATGTTAGTAAAAATCTTATCTTTATGATTGCAAATAAATATATATCATAAATTGATGAACAAATCTTCATAAATTGTAGCTAAGATCTATATCGTGTCAGCTTTTAAACAAGGAAAACCGCATCGAAATCTGTTTATTCAAGTGCGTGAGTTTTACGTTTATTCGTGAGTTAAAAATAGATTGATGTATACATTTTTTGAATAAAATAATCAATGAAACATGTAGAAATATATCTGCCAAGGAACCCAATTAGGAAGTTACTTAAATTCATTTTTATGCACGTCATTTACGGGCTCTTCATACATTTGTAAAATCTATTTTTAAATATAGGAAACCTTTTTAGATTTATATCTTATTGTGAGCAATATGCTGAATACGATGCGTTCTTAACTCCACCGGAATGGCCAAACCCATGGATAAGTGACACTACGGAACTGTGGGATCAAGAGAAACAAGGGTAAGTACAGAGCGAAAATGAATGATGAATGAAAGAGTGATAATAAATGAAATATTCGAATAAGAATGAATTGATAGGATGAAATAGTTTTATGACAATTAATAAAACGATGGAATCAAGATGAATGAAATGTTGGTATGAAGTTGAATATTTATTTTAAAAAAAACCGATTTCAAAAAGAAATGAAAGTCGACAACCTCTTTGTATTTTTTATTTTCAGTCTGTGAAAAAGTGTCGGTGAAAGTTTTGGAGAATTTCTAATCAGTTTAACTTTTTATTCCAGCAAAGAACCGCTGCCATTACGTCGCGTACGGCGTTGGTCATTCAATCTTCGTGAATTGCTTCGTGATCCTCCGGGAAGAGACCATTTCGCCAAATTCCTAAACAAGGAATTCAGTGGAGAGAACCTCAAGTAAGTTATGTGGTCATTGTATAAAATTTGACGCCATCTGGTGGAAGAAGTCAGCCTAAGAAGTCAAGATTTCGTGGGAGCCGGAACAGCATTGAGGCCTTTAGATAACGCTTGTTCTCGGCACCCATTAACGCTGTAAATCTGTATGGAAATTACATAATTAATCTCTCCTCCACAGGCACTTCTTGTCCTTGTCTTATCCTACTTCTATAAACGTTCGTGATTCATGCAACAGCTGATACCGCTTAGACTTTTTAGTTTTTAGTTTGAACCATATTTGTTATTGTTAAGGATTTAGTAGTTTTCGCACTTCATGCACTCTCCCTTCATTACTTTTTTATTTTCCTTGTTGGGTTGCCTGGAAGAGATCGCTGATTAGCGATAAGGCCGCCCGTTGCACTCCATTTAGCTTAAGTTATTATCTGTATCCTATTGTTTATTGCAATGAAGTGTTAATAAATAAATAAATAATTATTATAAAACGTTTTCGCTTGGTTACAAGACCTTTAAACCATGTATTTCGTGCCCCAAATAAAATGGTGGAAATTTTACTATAGGAAACTTTGACCACATCACAGTCACGTTTTTCTGAATCATATCACTTGCCTTCAATCATGCAGATGCACTACATGCCGAATAGTTTATGCTTGAACTCCACCAATTTTACACATAAGATCTCGAAAATAAACATCTTTAGAAAATAATATAAAACATGACGCGCTCGTTGCGATGACGCCAAAACTCGAAATAACATAATGCATGGCCTTACTATAGCGACAACATACGTCATTTCCATACAAATTTATATTGTTAGTGGGTGGCTAAGATTGTCTCCCGATGCAGTGTTTAGTCTTGAGGATTTAAATCACTATTGGTCTTGTTACAAAACATGGACTAAAGATGTTTCAGTATTGGTTGCTAGGATACAAGTCTAAGGTTCATACAAACATGACTTGCTTTGGTTTAGTAACATAGCAACTAATACCGTAACTTCTTTAGTCCATGTTTTGTATAAGTTCCTATTAATTTTAAGATTGTTGGGACCTGGGACTTGAGCTATTATAAGTAAGAGGGACTATAATCGTGGCGCTACAGCCCATTGGATCCTTCGGTCGGTCCTGTTTTGTGCCTTGTTTCCAGTTCGTAATTCCCAAGATTTGAAGGTGCCTTCCAAGTATATAGGCAATTGATAATTCCAGATTCTGGTTGGCGGTTCAAGAGTTGAAAGCGCTCCCGATATGCCGGGTCGCGTCTCGTGCTAAGGACATTTGGAAGGAGTTTCTCGACACGAACGCACCATCGCCCGTCAACATTGACGCTGCCAGCAGGTAAATAACATTGTGGACGCTGCACCTACTTGGAAAGCATTTTGAAATGTAGTTTAAGTGAGGATTTTATGACAGAATTAGATATTTCGTTTTTGATTCTCTCCTTGTAAGTTTGTGCCTTTTTAATGAGAAAAATTGGTGTCGTCCGACGTAAAGCAAATTTGTATGGAAATCAGCGGGAGCTACCGTCACCGGTAGTTTGGTCAAGTATTTTTCGCGAAACGTCGGGAAATTTAGTAGTTAAATAATTGTTAAATTGTGAAAATTAAAATTCACGTGAACAAAAGACGCTATTGTATGGAGACATTTTTTTTTTACTTTTTAGCTATGTTTTAGATGGTTTTAGTGCGGTAAGATTTGTAATTAGTTGCGCGTATGTAAGTGAGATGACGTGATGGTTTTAGTGCGGTGCAGTGGAATAAGCAATATGGTGTTTGTGCACATCCTTAATGTTTTGATTTTTGAAAATTTTCTACTCTTTTCAGGGAACTTACTCGGGTGAGAGTGGAATCAGGCAAACCGGATAGATACTGCTTTGATCAGGCGCAGGTAATTCGTTGTTTTAAAGTAATCGTTTAACTATTATTTCTTTTTTGGTACTTTTTTGTAAACATCAAAGAAAACATTACATACAGAGTTTCTCAGAGTTCTGATGGACACTTCAACTAAACTAATCTTAGGATTTCACTTTGCTGAACATCAATATGTTGGTTGTATTGCGAACCATTTTTTATTTCAATATTAATAAAACTTATAACAAGTTTTTCAAATTTTTTTTTGTTGAGTACGACTGTTAGAGTTAATAAGTGTCTGAAGTCTTCCTCCATGATTATTTATTCATGTATTATAAGTAATGTCAACGTTCTCTTAATTTTTAGGCGCACGTGTACCATTTAATGAAATCTGACAGTTACTCAAGATATCTGCGGTCAGAGATGTATAAGGACATATTGAATGGATCAAAGAAAAAGGTATGTGAACTACGTTATGTATAATGGAGAATGTTCACACATTTTGTTTTGTAGCCCACCGTATTCTCTATTGAAAATGGAAAAATAGTGTGAAAAAAAAAATTATTTGATACGTCAGTTTGTACTGTGTTTGTAGTGTTGTACTGTGACGTCACGCTGCTGACACGAGCTGACGAACCTTAAATTGAAGTGGAAGGTTTATATATACGTTTTATACCCGTGCGAAGCCGGGGTGGGTCGCTAGTTTTGAATAAAACAAAAACTAGTGTATTTGTATACATAAAAGCTCTACTGTGAATTTCAAGCGATTTTGCGTACTTAGTAACATTCCTCATTCATGTCACGTTTCTCCGAGATCTTAAACGGTTCCAACTATTTCATTGAAATTTTCCACATCACGTAGTTTGACTCATTTTGAGAAATTGAATAGTTTGTCATTAAAATTTTAATTTTTTTTTCAGACATCCGTGAAAGGCATACGATCTATCGTCTCCTTTACTGGAAGAAAGGAAACTTCAGCTAACTAAAGAAAATGTCTGGAAATTGGAGCAATGGTATTATTTGGTGGATATTGCGATAATGATCCTAAATGGCAAATTCTTTCAAGGAAATTCTTGGAATAACTTTTACTTCCAGAAATTTCCTCGGTTGTTGGGAGAAACTTTTATTTCTTTGACGAGAAAGAAAAATGGAGAGTTTTGACATATGGTAATGTCAACTGTCATATGACAGTCACTAACTTTGAGAATTGACTAGACGATCTCTATGGTTGTTCAAGTGCTACATAGGAATTGTAATATTTTCTCTTTGTTCATTGAGAGTTCTATTTTATAGCGATAGATGTCTTTTTCTATAGAGAAACAAATTTTATAATTGTATTAATCAATCCATTTTCTTCTAGTTAGTGGTCTCATTGTTAATTGTCAAACTTTGTCAACGTCACTACGTTAGTCATTTGACATTTCGAATATAAACTTACCGCCTGTTCAACGTTGCTCAGTGTTTTGTCTCGCTCTTGCCACATAATTTCACATAAGCGAGAAAGTGACAGAACATTGTTTCAACTTCACCGATGTTTATAAGAAAGCTTAGTAAAAGCATTAATAGAAATACATAAAAAAAGGTTGAAAAATTAAAAAAAAACCTTGTAAAATAAAATTCTACTTAAAGTGATTACCAAAGATATTATATCCTAGTATTGGTTGTAAATAAGCTTTCTTGTAATATTAATGTAATTCAACTTTTGAAATATTTAACACTTCTTTTGTCACACACCTACGTTTGGCGCTGGAGGTCAAATCCCGAAGAAACAAATATTTTTAAAAAACCTGTAAAGAAAATGTAAAGCAGATGCAGAAATGTGTCTGTCGTATACCCACCAGGAATTTCTTCTTTCTTTGTGCTTAAATTTGTATTTTTGGGTTTTTAACAATCGATTTGATATTCTCTTTAGGATCGAATTCTTAATATAAATAAATTCTTTTCAACTATAAATAGCAATAAAAAAACCCCAAGCACAAATTTTTCATCTCGTTCAATTATTTTTGTAATACATTTAAGATAATTTCATGTCATGAATTTTGACTCTGTAATTGTAATTTATACAATTTTTAGAATTAGTTTTAATAGGAGCAGCCCAAAATGTCTCCGAGTTGGGCTTGTGAATGAATCTCCTTCGGTGTTAGATAATATTAATACGGACGTATAAAAATGTCTGGTTATGTTAATCTATTAGAATTAATAGATTAAGAGATATAATGTATAATGTTTATCGAAGTTGAAAAAAAAAAATGTTTCCTTCAAAAATAAAATTTGATAATTCCTAAAAAATTTCGAAAGTTCTTTAAGAAACTCTAAAAAGAACTTTTTTCAATTTGCATTTATTTATGTATCGAAATGGGCCTTTTTTGTTCAATAAGTAATATGCTAAAATTACCTACTAGACATTTGTTAATGTGTTTTTTTACAAAATTTATTTCGATTTATTTTCTCTTTAAGTATATTTAATGTGTTAAGTCTTCCTTAAAATGTCACATTCAAACCAAAGTATATAAGACTGTCCAATTTTTACTGCCTTTTTTATAATTTATTCGTTGTTTAAGTGTAACACAACATACATGACACTAAAATATAATTGTAATATCTATGTCGATTTATTTATTCTTAATAGAGGATAATTCTTTGTATTCTTACTTATAAACGCTGCTCAACTAAGACATTTGCTGTCTGTATTTTTGTCCCGTTTTCGCACTACAATTTCACGTTAGCGTGAAAGTGACAGAGCATTCGAGACGTAAGTTAAGCTAGGATTATATGTAAGAGGGGATGTGTATAGCATATTTACATTTTTAACCGACTTCAAAAAAGAGGAGGTTCTCAATTCGACTCGTATTTTTTTTTTAAATGTTTGTTACCTCAGAACTTTCGGCTGGGTGAACTGATTTTGATGATTCTTTTTTTGTTTCAAAGCTGGTGCTTCTCGTGCGTTGCCATTTAAATTTCATCAAAATCTGTTCAGTAGTTTTAGAGTTACAATTTTAACTTTTTTTGTTAAAATTATGTACAATTATTAGCAAAAAGATTCAATATATTTTTTTAACTACTATTACAAGTTTATTATCGAATTTTTCGTAAAACGTTGATTGTCATTACCATGTATATTCATACGAAACAATTCATCTTTAAGTTTTGATTTAGAATGTCCTTGATAAACTGACTTGACTTTAATTGACGACCGATTGGCGCAATTGGTAGTGCTCCTGCCTTTGCATCGAAAGGTCCCGGGTTCGAATCCCGGTAGGTGCATTAGTTTGTGTGAAGAGCACGAATGTTTGTTTCCGAGTCTTGGTTGTTTATAAACTTATGTATTTACTGTGGTGCCCTCGTTTCTGATTACCATAACACAAGTGCTTCAGCTACTTTGGGATCAGAGTAATATATGTATTGTCCCCAAAAAAAAAAACTTGCGGTTAAGGTTCAATATTTTTTTCCATATAAAAATATTTAACGATAATTACAGTAAATACATAGCATGGTATTCATTAACATTAAAAACACGTTAATTGATTAGTTAACGACTCCCTTACTGGCTCAACTGAGATCTATCCATGAACGCAACAGACAGACAAGCGTACCCTCATTTTGCGTCGATGGTTAAAAAATGTATTCGTTGGTAGTTAAATAAAAGAATTATTGTTCGATGTATCTCTGTATAATGTTTATACATTCTAGTCTAGTTAACTTCCATGACTTAATTTTTACTTAACAAGTATGTACAGTCAGCAAAACTATTAGACTACTCAAACGTTTAGTGATCATTATTTTTTATCTTAAAAAATTCGATAATCGTTGAAATGTGCTGAATAAGATTTAAACTTCATTTTTAAATATGAGAATTTTGCTGACTCTACGGTACAGTAGGAAGTGTTCCGTGTATAGAAATAGTTATGTATTAAGTAGTTATTTGAAGTTTCTTTCCCTTTCACTCAATATTAGGAAGAGAGAGATAAATTTTGCGTTTATTGCATACAATAAAATGTCGTACTTTTTTCGAGTCGGGAAGGATAACTTTTAAGTGTGAATTTCCTTATTATCTTTTTAAAATTTATTTGTTGAATATTGGGAATTTACATAGAAAAGTTATCGTTTCGGTGCCAGTTTGTTTTTGACTTATGAATACAGTTTTTTTTTCAAAAAAAATGAGATTTATTTTATTTTATCACCGACTTAATACTTTGTAGATAAAGAATACTACAAAGAAAATTAAAAAAAAAAAAATTGTTTGATAGCCTCTTGCGCAATACTAAATTAGAAAATACTTTTTTGTTTACATGGCCTCTCATCATTCATCTCATTACCTCTAGTCTCATTATAAGTTGATTAGTTACAACAATAATGTCTTCCGATCACACATTTAAAGGAAAAGTCAGTTTAACCGAATTTGAAATGTATTTGTCGCGATTTTTCGCTTGTCAAAGTTTCTTGATGTTTCTCGTGCTTTATGCAGAAATTTTTCTGTAGAAATTACAAAAGAATGTAAACTTCTAACTATGTTTGTTAGTTTGTTCACATTAATTTGAATTATGAACCAAAATGTTGTCAAAATGTCGATTTTCCGTTGCAATATACGTGAGTGATCTTTAGATTATTAGATCTCACAGAAACTGGTAGGCCACTTTCTTGTCCGACCGTAGGTTCAATAAAATGTTTCGATTGGGTAGACACAGAAGGCTTGTCTGTAAAATCAGTTGTGATATCTTAATTGTTGGAGAAAGATTGCCAAAATAATACTATACTTTCATAATTTTATTGTGAAGAATACAATAAACCAATATAGAGTCAGAATTAGCGAAGCCTTTAGCATCCGCCAGTAAACGATTTACAATTATATACTCACTTATTGCTGAGACAAGCAATATGTATTTTATGTTGCTGTTCAACCTTAGAATAATAATATGTCTAGAAACGTAACTCTCGTACAGATAGCGCTTCAAAAATGAACCCACCAACGTTTGACCTTGACAAACATCAAGGTCAATACGTTCGCACGTGATTGGTCGCGTCAAGGCGATATGGGCAAGTGATTGGTCGAAGGCCACGCTAATATGTACCAGGTACATATTTGCGTGGTGCCATTTTTGAGTTTGAGTTACGTTTCTAGACATATTATTATTCTTAGTGTTCAACTCATCATTTATTAAGTAATTACTTATATTACACAATATTACAGATGTTGAAATGCCACATATTTTACGCATTGTGACTCACGAAATTATTTCTACGTGATCGATCATTTGGGTATGGATTGGTGTGACCAAATTAACAATTCATGAAATGCTCCATAGATGTTGGCATGTAAATTGCATTTAGAATTAAATTACTTTCTAATTCGGTTGATGTATCGTAATAAATTATTTTAAAATTAATTGTTTTTATTAACTGGCCCCAATCGACATTACAGCTTCAGAATTAGGTAATATGTATATGTACTATCTTTCGCCTGCGACTAACCCCATTTCTTTATAATCAATGATCGAGAATCCATATTTTAATAGGCTATGTCCTTTCCAAAGATTTAATATATCTCTGTGCCAAATTTCAGCAAAATCGGTTCTGTGGTTTAAGCGTGAACAGACAGAATTACTTTCGCATTTATATTAAGATGAGGCATTGAGAAAATAAACACATGAGACTTGATTTTCTTCAGAAATAAAAGAGTCCTCAATATTACAATTTGTTTTTTGTATATCATTTAAAGCCTTCGTGAGTTGTTGAAGTTCGATACTTTGCGTAGATATGTACTGTGACACATTTTTCTCATCTCATCTTTGAAATCATCCAACGATTTTGAAATATCCATATCTTCCCTACTTCTTTGGAAAACATAGCTTGGAGGCGTCTTTTGTATATTTAAATTTTCACTCATATTTATTTCAGTGTCTGACACTGACCTATCTCTGTGTGCATCCATTGAATATTAGGGTATCAGAAGCGAGCGGTAGTTACGCCACTAGTTTAAATGCGGCGCCAAAAGTCGCACGCGCCGATTTGTTGCCTTCTACAAATGGATCGTAATGAGTGGGTGTGACGTTCCCCGGGGGGTGTGGTTTATGCGTGACTCGATAATGTTCTCTGCGCATATGCACACATAGGATGTTTTAGGTTTCTTACTTGATTTGTGTAGGCGGAGTTATTCTGTCGAGCAGCGATGTACCAGGCGCACATAGATGTAAGGCGATTGTCACTCGTCGAAATATCTCTTCAGCTTCTATGCACTCCTATTTTTATAGACGAATTTAAGTTGCAAAATTTATTATTCAAATTTAAAATAAAATTTAATATAGTTTGTGAAACACGTTTACACCTCACGGTGGTCCGGGGGAAGAGTTGTCGTTACACGATTGGTTAAATTGTATAACAGCGAAAAAATTATCAAAGTTACCTCTTATTAGCTTTACATTTTACAGGTATACGGGATCAAAAAATTCCTCAATAATTTTTAAATAGATTAGCCTATACCAACACTTCAATTGGACAGTTGCATTGTTTTGTACTTGTAATTCACAATGATTCAAAAGCACATTCGATACGGTAAGATAACTACGAAGTTTCTTAAATCTGAATTGAAGAAAATAAATAGAAATTATTTTAAAGTACAAAATTTATTTTTCACTTTTTAATGCGTTTTGAGGTCGCTTTTATTTAAAATTAATTTATATTTATTTATTTAGTTGTTTTTGAAATTCTTGTCCTTTCTTACTTTTATTATTTTCCTTAATGGGTTGCCTGAAGAAATTGCAGATAAAACCGCCCGTTGCACTCTATTAGCTTATGTTTTCATATTTTTATTCTATTATTATTGCAACGAAGTGGTAATAAATAAATATAGGTATGTACATATAGTAACTCGTATTGAACATGGACGGGACATATATTGCGCTGCAAATTGGACAAATGGAGCAAGCAAGTAACTCTATTGTACCCAAGGGAGGATACAAGAAAACAAGGACGTCCGAGAGTAAGATGGAGAGACGACATCCGCTTAAACTGGACCAGAGTCGCAGATGACAGAGCCTATTGGAGAGAGCTGGAGGAGGCCTATGCCAACACCGAATTGCGAGACATTATATAGTAACAAATAATATATAATAATCTGTTTGGACTTTGTAGCACTTTCGGAAATAAAATGGCTTTATTATTATTATGTATATCATTAAAATATATTTTCATATTAAAATGTAAATATGTACTAGGTTACATAAAAAACGTGGTACGAAAAAAAGAAAGTCGTTGAGAACGACTCCAAGGCGTCTAAGTTATATAGATATATAAAATTTTAAAAAAAACGAATTCTCTTTCTCTACGTAAATATGTTTTCTAGATTAAAGTTACTGTGAACAGGAGGACATATAACTTTCGTTTGGTGATAAATATTAAAAAAATAACTTGTAAATCAGTATTTTATTTCGTTTTGATACAAATATGATTATGCTATTTAACAATAGTGCATGAATGTGCTATCACACTGACGTAAAACTGACTGCGATCAAAATAACATGTACCTTATACTAAAAAAATATCAAAAGTACCTTTACGCTATTTTCCTTGTGTACGTATGGATTGAGGAGTCAGATCTCGCATTCATAATTCACAAAGCAATAATTAGCAATGAGAAAAATTGTAAGCGTATTTTTTATTTTTATTGTAAATAATTCTCTCAATCTGTTTCGTTCGTAGCCGTCCTCAATCTATACGGACCACGCTTTGCTACACTCGCATGACATATCAAAATATATTAATTTGTAGTGTGGCTTATATGCTTACTTATTAGTAAGTTCAATAATGATAAATGACCAGATTCGTAAATTCTTAAAATCATTCCCCAATATTTTGATCGCAATTCACATTATAAATGTTAAAAAATTCAATTTCCAATAGTTTTTGAATCGTTCCAAAAACTACTCATTTTTATTAAAAAGTGAGTTACATTATCATTATGTTCAATTTCGTTATTGTTTTTCGTAAGATTAAATATCACAATTTACTGTGAAATAAGACGTTTCATAGAATACTTTGATATTCTGTGAAACGTCTTTTAAAATTTAATACGAATTATTTAACAGAATATTAGTTATTCTAGGCCACCACGAATAGTATATTGCATCGTGCAAAATATTAAATAGTTAAAAATATCTCTTCGATTACTGTCTGCCAAAAAATCTAACCTATATTCGGTTTTTTTTCGTAATATACTAGCAAGGTATACTATGAAGTAAATAAAATCGCTTATATAGGAAACCTTAAAATAATTTAAATGGTTTGCGTTTTACTGCGGTTAAAGTGCGTCAATTGACACTTGAAATAGGATCTTAAGTCAATTGACGCACTTCTCTGAGCAATGTTGCCATCATCGGTAATAGATTGTCGATAAAGCAGTGAAGAATTCAAGGACAACCCATATGAATAAAGAGCGCCAAAAATAATAGTAGATTGTTTACCAAGGGAGTAAACCAATAATATTTAAAGCGAGTCTTTTTTGAATCCAGAGTGGAGCGAATGATTCAAAGTACGTCCTTCGAGTGTAAAATATTACTCCTGTGGTGAACCCTACTTTTTGTCACGTCTATGAGAAAATATTTTCCCCGGGATTTTGTATCACATTTTTAGCGTCCGATATAAAATTCTCTGGAGTTAATACATTTACATTATCACTACTTGAGGCAGACATCATTTTTAAGTATGATTTTAAATCCATTTCAACAAACAATAACAAAAAGAGTGTTTTTACTTTGACAGAAACTTTTTTCTTTAATTTTGCCCGCTCTTATTATTTTTAAAAAGTCTTTAATTTTTTAATTTCGCTCCCTGTATACAAGAAACCAACTAACTCTTTTTGAAAATACGTGATAAACAAATATTTTATTAGATCATTTAAAGTCTTACTATATAGGTGATTGTATTTTTTTTTGGTATGTGATGGATTTTATTATTACGCCAGTGCTGATTGTAACAGAATAGTCGAGGGATATTAAAACTTTCGGAATGTAGGCTAGAATTAATACTAATTTTGTCATTAAAAATTGGTAAATGTAATTAAAAATTGCATTGAATTCTTTAATCTCTTTGGTACTAAATAGAAGAAATAAAGCAAAAAATACAATAAAATTGAAATGAAACTTTCAAAAAAAAAAAAAAAAAACTACAACTTACACAACTAAAACACAATAATTGCTATAGGTGTATAAAATGTTTTGAAAATACACTGTTTTTAATTTTCTTTCACAAACACTTGCGAGATCAAAAAATACTTACGAAAGTCACTTAATTTTTTGCAACAAAAATGTTCGGACTACTGCCCAAATCGCTCAAAAAAATACCAAATATAAAAATTAAAATAATTAATAACTTAGTTCCCTCCCAAGATTTTATATTCGGTTTTGACTTTTTTCCCAAAATAATACTTAATTTACCATTTATACACCTTACAACACAATTCTAATAAGTACAATATAATGCTTAATTAAAAGAAAATATAAAATGAACGAGTCACAACTTGGTCGAAAATTTCTTAAAACTAAATAAATCTTACAAAAAGACAAAAATATTCTAAAAGAATAAATTCTTTAAAATCAAAAAATTCAAATATAAAGAGGGATTGAACCTTATTTTGAAGAGAAGATTTATATAATTTCAATAGTTTCTATTATTGAGTCAAATTAGTTGATGTACTAATTATTCCTATCCAGACACAACATTGTCTGAGCGACTACGTTCCGTTTTTTCTATAGCAGGATTGCCAGGAAGAAATTGCTTGTTCGCGAAAAGTCAAAGCCGCTTTATTACGCAGAACTGTAAGTTTCCGAACGATAGATCTGTCTCAAAGCAATGGTTCATGGATGTTAGAGAGAAGAACGAACGCTACGTACTAAAGCATTAGCCCGCTTGTCAAATAAAATCTGGAATTTATAATTCATTTTTCAGCAACCAGCTGACGTCGGTAAGTAGAATCTGTGAAGTTAGCTGTTTATAACCATGTACTATGTACAAGTAGATAAAGTTAAGACAATTTAGCGATCGCAGCGCCTCACTTATTTTGTCCATATTTCTGGGACACTATTTTCTACAGCGATCGTTCTCCTTCTCTCTAACCTCCATGCAATGCAATTCATTGAGTCACATTGCATGATTAATTTGAATTACCTACCTTGCACTTTGATTTGTTATTCTAATTAGAAAAAAAACCCGCGCGTAACCTACCAACATGACATTTTATGTTTGACACCTCACGCTACACTCGCGGCCATCGATATAGAATACTCAAGATACACATTCGCCTACAAATTCAATTTGAAAGTGTCCCATGCTTACTTGTAAGTGTGTGTGTGCAAATAATAAAAATATACCCAATGCCACTTTTTGCAATTTTGAAATGTAACCTTATAATGTAAACTTAAAGTTTAATTTCCAATGCGAGAGTGAGGCGGTTACATTACGTCATGCGATCGTCAGCGCGCGACTGTGAGGGCAACTGTGCTAAATCAGAATTCTAGCACAGATTGGTATTGCCATATTTTGAGCTTTGATGGTGTATCTTGGGTATATCGATGCTCGCGGCATTTTATGTACATATGGATATTTACAATATATAAAATTAACATCAAACATAATGCTTATATATACTTTTACGTCAACCATGACTTTGGTACCTTTGATAGATTCTTTACGCGCGTAGCCTAACTTTCTATTAACAAACAAATATTTTACGGAGATGCAATTCATGGTTGACTGTTTACTGAAGCACCGATTTCTGATAGCATTATTATTCTAATAATATTAAATTTAATAATAATTGGCAATATTTAAATAATTCATAAATTCTATTTGACTGTAAAGATGACTGAGCATAGCTCTTTTAACAAGTCAATGTTGTTCACAATTTTCACGATTTCATTCACCATTAATTCAATTTTATCAAAAGTATTTCTTCAATATACTACGAAACACTGGAATTCTCTTTTGTATTAATACTGTTAAAATGTATATGCTTTCAGAAATCAGACTAATAAAAGTAATATTTATAGGACGTTTTCTAATTATTTCACTTACAAAGTTACGAAAAACAATTAATATACACTAATGTTGAAAAGATGCAACCATATTGCTTGTATATCTCAATTATTTAAAACTCCCACTCGTTTTAGCATGTAAGACAATTAAATAAACAATTTTTATTTTATTTTTATCAACATACTTTATGAGAACATATAAGCTTGATTTATATACATTTATATAATTTTTATATTGTTTAAGTCAGCTTTTCGTTATTAGTAAAAAATATAGAATAACAAATATCTATTATACAGTATTAGGACGAATAAACGCTGCAATTCCTTAATTCATAGAAAAATACTTAAATTATATATTAGTTAAACCTGTTCGAAATTACAATGACATGTAATTTATAAAGTTGTTGTCACTTAATGGAGAACGCAACAAATTAACAGTATATGGAATTTTAAATTTTCCTTAGAAACTGCACTAAAGCTGGACATTGATATACATATATGTCTTATCTTTAAACAACTTAGTTTAAGCTATTCCATCCTTTTATCACTATAACAATGAAACAAATCTGTCCATATAACCGTAAACTAAATAAAAAATCAATATTGATATAGAAACATACGTGTTAACACGTGTACAAGTGAATTGATAGTAAATAAATGTAAATTTTGAGGAATATTTTGTATAATTTATTCTATCTCATTCTCTCACGTCAATCATATATCTTTTTTAAATCTCTCGTTTCGTTTGAATGAATTTCAAAATACTGAGGCATTCTTTGATCAGTACTTAATGCAATCAGCAAATAAGACAGCCATGTGTTACCCAAAGATACTATAAATTAACTACGTAACAAAGAATTTACATTGCCAGTATAATATCTATTTTCTGTCACTCAGAGTGAGAGAAATCAGATGAATCGTTGAAATTCAAACATTTTTACTTTAACACAATGTTTTACAAAATTATTCTAGCTTTGGAATCTTGTCTTAAATATGGATGATTAAAGAGTAACCCAGAAATCGCTTTCTTGAATTGTATAAAGATGAGTGTTCGTAAAATTGTGGCCTGGTGTGTATGTCTCACCACTTACGCGTAATATAAATATTTCCTCGATTGCCGACCAACTTTCGTCATATTTGTGCATAGTTCTTGATCGCTGAAAAACAATGAGTAATTTTTATTTTAAATACCTTCATTATAGAATACCTTTTTCGCTGATTTGCAATTGTTTATGCAAAAACGAGACAAAACACTGTCAATAAAAATCTTAACTAAGCAATAAAATATTTTGTTTATAATTTATGCATAAGTGTTAATAGTAAATAGCATATTTATAAATATTTTTTTTTAGAATAGGAGGCAAAGGGGCAAGAGGATCGTTTAGGACAAGCAATCCGCCGTCCATGGACACCCTCAATGCCAGTTGGGCCACGCGTGTGTTGTCAGCCTTTTAAAGAGAAGTATGGGCATACCTCTGAAGGCAGCTGGTTGCAAAGAGTGGTGGTGCACGGCAAAGGCCTTAGAAAACGCTCTTGTTATTCTAACCTTCCTTTGGTGGGAATGTATGTGTTAGAAATTGGGAATGATAAACATGGAGATGATAAAGTGAAGTCCCCTGTCCCCTAGTTGGGTATGTGTCAGATTTCTCTGAATGATTTTTCTTAGGTGCAAGTAGGTGAACAGCCTTCTATGTCCTGCCAGACCGAGTTTTTTATCTCCACCGGGAATCGAACCCAGGACCTCTCTTTAATTCAGTTGTAACACGCGCTTACCACTAGACCAAGGAGGCGGTTATTGAGGGCAGACCTTATTTGATGTGATTTTGAATGTCTTTAACCATAAATAAATGATTTACCGTATATCGCCCCATCCTCCGTTCCCTTTGATAAGTTTTTTGTTATGTTTAGCGCCACCCGCGGTAACTTTTGCGATTATTCTCGAAGGAAACATATATTGTTTCGCGTTTTGTAATAACTTCTGCACTTTGCTTATTACTGTGGACGCGTTACAATTCGATTTCTTGTGATGGATGCCGCTGAAAGTTTCATATTTATAAAAAAAATACTGCATATTTTTTCACATTTAAAAAACTTGCATTTTTTTCGACTTCAAAAAAGGAAGTTCTCAATTCGATTGTTTTTGTTACCACAGAACTCGACCGGGTGAACAAATTTTGATGATTCTTTCTTTTCTTGAAAGCTGGTGCTTCTCGTGTGGTCCTATTTAAATCATCGAAATCGGTTCAGTAATTTTATAATTACAATTTGAAGTCGGTTCTTTGTTAAAATTATTTATGAACTAGGGTATACTTACCATTCACCAATATGGAACACTCTCGGGCCTTTACACAAAATAACTTTGAATTTATCCCGTCCAGGCCGGTTTTGCGATAAATGGAGCAGGGAATAATCCCAATTGTAATCGTCGTACGCGCAAAATTGCTGTTCTAACTCGATTATGTTATTCCATACTGTTTTATTGAAAACCATTCCCATGTTATGCATACTCGAGTGCCACGGCGTTATTTCCACCTGTCAAATGAAGAAACTAATGTCAAACACGCAAAATGGCGACAACACAATTTTAATAATAGCGCGAAAAATTAATAAATGTTACCAGTTAATAAATTCTTTACTTTGTGTACACAGCTTTTATTTTTATGTGTTTAAAAATTTAACGTTAACATTAAATAATGAAAAAATATTTTTCCATCCAAAGTAAATCAGATAGAGAATATTTATTTACAATTCATACATTTTTTAGTGTAAACTTCCAGCTTAAGCTCATATATACAGCGCAATTTAGCATTCAACGGCTCTAAAATAAGCTTAAAACAAGCAAAAACGTGCTAATTCTAAGTTAAGCAAGAATACCTGAGCGTCATTTAAACAATCGGTGTAACTACCACGAGTTAGGTACTTTATTATTCGATTGAGTCTAGGTAAAATATTTGTATACGTGTCATTTTAGCAACGGGATCTTTTTACCGACTTCAAAAAATGAGGAGGTACTAAATTCGACGCTGTCTTTAATGTTTGTTACCTCAGAACTTTCGACTGGGTGAACCGATTTCGATGATTCTATTTTTGTTTGAAAGCTGGTGCCTCTCGTGTGGTCAAGTTTCATCAAAATCTGTTCAGTAGTTTTAGAGTAACAATTTGAAGTCGGTTTTCTTTTGATAAATTTTTTATCACTATATTATCGAATAGTTGAATATCGATCGAAAACTTAGTTAGCTACAACCAAACCGAAACCGGTATAAACATTTTACATAGACTATGGAATAATAACGTATTAACTCATTTTAAATATATGTTAATAATACAATCATGGCCGAGGTACCATCGACGCAAAGCGTTGTAATAAAATATTTATTCATTCATTGATAATATTCTTGTATATTAAAAAATGTTTTATGAAATCTTGTTGGTATGTAAATTTGAAAAAACCCATCGAAATATGATAAATGCATGCCAAGACTGTCACACATGCTAATTGTATAGAAAATTATAAAACATTCGTGAGCTATACTTTCAAACTATAGATAATAAAATTATTTATTACATCAAAACACACTATTGAATGGTTGCACAAACTGTGTTGTAAATTGTCAAAATATTCTAGAACTTTTTTTTTATTAAATACATATTCAATAAAAATAAAATGTTACTAACTTATTTTAATATACTGTACAATATTAGTTATAAATAAAACTTATTTTTCTAAAAAAAATGTGTTTTCTGTCACTAGACAATTCCAAGTCCGTAAGCTAAATTATTGACCATAAGCAAATCGTAGGTTACCATCATTCATTTTAGTACAATTCGTTAGGATTCAGGTTTTAAATGTAAGCATTGTCTTGGGTCTGAGTTATTATGGAGTAAGATTAATATATTTCAATTTTAAAACCAGTTTAAACCAGTTATCCATCGTTTTAAGTAAGTTCTATAATCTATACTCTATTATACAGACTATATTTCATATTATTCCTACAGATTAATGAGCATCGTAGTTTAGCATGCTAATTGATAGTGGCCATCTCAAAAACTCACTTTTAAATGTGACGAATTAGTTTTTGCAATAAATAAGTTTCTTTTTAAAGTAAGTATCAAAAGGTTGCGGTATATTTGAGGCAATTTGTACATTCTAATAAGTTTTTGAGATCGAACCTATTTTCCAGCATCCTTAGGCCTTTCTGAGATTTCCAAATTTTGACATTTCATTTTTTTAAATATGAATTACGTGGATTATATTAGTCATTTGTTCTGGCAACAAATCAGGTGTATCTTTATTACATTATTATCTTATAATTAAAATTGCATAAAAGAATTGTCAAAATGGCCTTCGTATGCCGATGGTAGCATTTTCTGGACCGAACGAGATAAAGAATGGACTAAAAAATGTTATGAATAGTCAACACTAAATGATGTTTTTCCAAAGATAATACTAAAAAAGTAACTATCTATCTCTGTCATTGATTGTTTAGTCTATTCTCTATGACCCTTATCTACCAAGCTACCTTTTGCGAAGTAGAATACAGATTTGGATAGACTTGGTAGTTCCATTGAGTTTCTTGAAGTCTCTTTCTTCTTTCTTCATTTATGGCTCGCACTTGTTGTATGTAATTTAAATTAAAATTCTTCTTTCTCTGTGACAAGATCACGAAAATTTTTTTTTTTCAGCCAAACGTCAAGCTTACGTCAATTTTATTAAAAAAAATACAATTACCACAGAAAATTCGTTCTGTCGATTTATTTAGTTCTAAATTGCAAATAAAAGTAAAATAAAAGCAGTGTTGATTTGCAGCGGTTATTTAAACGTGTAGTAAAACATAAACATGTTTTATGTGTTATATGTCATTGATATACTTTCTAGACCAAAATAAAGGCATACCTAGAAGCATTTACTAAGTGAACAAAAAAGAAAACAAACTGAAACTAAAAATCTATTTTGTGTATAGTTTTATACTTGGTGATTATTTTTTTGTGTAAATAAAAGGTATTTGAAAAAGCTATCCACCCTTTTGAGAAATGGAATTGATTGAATGGTCTAAGAGCAATAGCGCACTAGCGACCTGGCTGCGCGGCCAGGACGCGCGGCCCGGCCGCAAGAGTTGCGACTTGCAACGCGGCTACAATCGTCAGTTGCAAATACAGCGCGCTTCAAAATGGACATTGAGGAAATAGCAGTGCTTGTGTATCTTTTAAGTAATAAGCGAAAAAACAAAAGGAAAAAATATTGGGCGGCCAGCGACTGAACAAGAGCCGCAAATGCGTCGCTTCGATCTCGCTGGCCGCCGCGGTTCGGTGGGGCCGATGGTCGCGTGAGGCCAGGTGCGCGTGCTCCATAGCGATTTCATACCAATGTATATATCTCACTGGCCGCTGCGACCTGGCCGCTGAAGATCGACCTTTACTATATATAATATATACTCGATGAGACATATTTTTTATCAAATATAATTTATAAAAAAATATGCCTGTGATAACTTGCCTATTCTTCATGATATATGTGTTAGGAAGAAAATAAACGAAAACGCAAATTTAAAAAAAATAAGTTTAAAAAAACTTTGCATGGTACTATTGCATTTGTATAATGTATTGTAAGCTTGTAGTGGGAAGCAATTCAAAAAAAAAAAAAACTCAATAGTGGAAAGTGTCAACTAATTGTCAACTTACCTTATCTGTGTTACTATGATATTGATACGTCTTCAAGTACGTGCCGAGACAGAGTATTTCACACTGTGGGCAGGTCTTATCAGCTGTGGTACGTAATAAATTCAGCATGTGAATAAAATCTTCAGCCACATAGTGATCCTCTTCTAAAAACACTACCATGCCTGAAACAATTTTTATTTTCCATAACAATCGATCCAAAATGTAAAACAAAGTCGGATTATTTACACTATATACAGGGCCCATGGGTCCCTTGAAACGTAAAAAAATATATACAAAAACTATTCATTATGAAAATGGAAGCGTGCTTGGCCCCTAACCTGTAAAAGCGTGAATATGTTTGAGTTCTTCATACATTTATAAGTTTCTACGAGACACAAATCCGCCTGGCGGATGATGTGACTGTCAGTGAATTGAATATTTTTCCTTTAAAAATACGTAAATTGTCTTACCAGTGTGCCCAGCGGTAGACTGTAGCTGGTTGAAGATTCTATTGGCCTTCCACCACCAATGGTGTTTAGTTTGAGTATATTTCGCTTCGCGGTAGTGGCCGTGTAGATCAGGGTGCAATGCATTATTGCATTTTAGTTTTAAAGCTCTGAAAATACAACGTATACATATTAAAAATTTAAATAAATAATTTTAATAAAAAACCGACTTTAAATTGTAACTCTAACTGAACAGGATTTGGATGAAATTTAAATGGTACCACACCAGCTTTCAAAGAAAAAAGAATCATCAAAATCGGTTCACCCAGTCGAAAGTTCTGAGGTAACAAACATAAAAAAACAGTCGAATTGGAAACCTTTGAAATTTTTGAAGTCGGTTAGAAATTAGAGAAGTTTATACAGTTCAGAATTGGCAACTATATCAAGGTTATGATCGAAGAACAATACTCACTGTTCTAATTTAGCGTCCCTGGGGCAGTCGTTTGGATCCATCCCGGGAAACTCATTTGGGTGTGTTTGTATTGAATACGGGTAAAATATTTGCATTACCTGAAATTTAATTTGTATTTGGGTGAAAAGTAGACACGTCCTTTGTTTTCTCTTTAAATTATATTTTTACAAATTAAATATCTTGAAGTTATAAAATTGTTTATAAGACTAATATAAGTAGTACTTACTAAAAAACATAACAACTATGCTTTAATAAATTGATAATTAACCATTAAAATAATAATAGAGACCATACTAAAGATAACTTTGTCCAATGACTTTCCAATCGGATCGGTCTTCTAAGAACGACTAGGTACTTAATATTTTTTTATTTATATTGGCTGTGAATCTATCTCCACTCCCAGACTTTAACTGATACAGAGTGGCACGACCAGCACGCGCCTGTTACTGACAAGTTCTAACACGAAACCCTATCCGCGCCTTCATGACATTATATATCTCAAGTCATATTTCTACATTTTAAGCAGTTTTGATTATAATTTATTAAATTATTTATACTTATAAGTATACCAATACTTAAAATTCGCGTAAACTTAAAAATGCGTAAGAAGTATTACCTTAGTAAAATCTATACTCCTAACTAAGCTATTAATTTCTTCGTCGTAATAGTCGTGTGAAAAGACCAGCAGTGTTCTATCTATCTCCTTCGCCTGCGCCAGCGACACTATCAAATGACGCAGATATGTCAGACGCGTGTGCACCTGAAACAATATTAAGTTGACATTGACAACCTGTCAAATAATAATAAGATAGAATTTCTAGAAACAAATGACAGAAAAAATGGTATTATACCATAAACTTAGGAATTTATAAATTTATTTACAATCAGGCGTCGTCCGTTGGTCGAAATTCGACCACAAATGTATGTGTGTGTATGCTGTGTGCCATCCAAGCAGTAGTGTACGTAGTTTTTATTTTATTGATTTAATGTATTTTTTATGAATAATTTTAAAAAATATTAGCATTTTCCACTCCTCTATAAAAACTATAAGCGTGGATAATTTCAGACTCTTCCGTTCGCGCGATTTTCGTAAAAAGGGGTACAAAGTTTTTGCTTTTAGGTAGGTTCATATTATAAAACTAAGTTGTCCACCGCATATGTTTGTCTGTTCACGATAAACTTAAAAATTACTGAACGAATTAGCATGCGACCAATACCAATAGAAAGAGTGATTCAAGGTTTTGTGTAAATGGCCTAAGAAGTTCACGCATCTGCGAATTGTGCCAGTCCTGGGTTCGAATCCTGATGAGACAAATAAATAGAACATGCATAGAAATGTGTCTACCTCACGCTCCGTTGGTTTTCATAAAGGCATATTTTATGTAGTTTCAAAATAAACAACAGAAGTAATCTGGTGGTTTTAAAATAAATTTGAGAAAATTTCTTTATTCATAAACCTTGCTCTTTGAAGATCGACGCTACTAAATAATTAACCTTCTTCTAGATTAACTGTTGCAATTCAAAAACTGACAGTTATTTGGGCGCCATATTGTGTGATAGTGTTGTTATGAATTATATTTATTTATTTTATATTATTTCCTAGCGTAGCTTATTTGCTACAAGATAAATATAATCTTACAAAATGGCCGAAGAAACCGTAAGTAAAATTTGTTGTTGATTACAGAAATTATCTCCCAAAAGTCAATTTTTAAAAATAAACATATTAAGGAATAAAAAATTGAGTAATCATCAAAACAAACAACTTGAGGTCTCATCGTTATAATAAATTTAATAGAATAGAGATTTTATTGTAATTGAATGAAGGCAGCAATTTAAAATGAATTTAATGTTTATAACATTATGTAGCGATCTATAAAAATCGTTATTTCAGAAACATCACAAAAAACCCAAAAAGATCAAAATCCCCAGAAGGGTCCCGTCTGTCGTGATCCCTCCAAGGGTACCGGTATACGTGACACCTGATAAGACCACTTGTGTGGAATGCGGATGCTTTCCTAAACAGGAGCCCTATGTTAGGAAAAAGTAAGTTTGCAGTTCCCCAGGTCGTAACCCCTGTGCGGACATATTACCGAATGACGCTGCTTAAGGTTTATACAAAATTGGTTTTAATTAATGCGAGTATCATTTAAAATAAAATGTAATTTGATCTACACAGAGAAATCTATTATTTTTTAATTATTAATAGTTTATTGTAAATAAAGTTAAAACCAGATTTAAAAAAATCTTTAATTGTTTAGGAGACTCCTGCCATGTTTAAAATCACCACCAACGCTTTACGAATTAACTGCTGCAGTTGTGGATAAGATGCCGTTACCATCAGCTTTTGATTGGTCGAAGGAAGTGGTGGCTGAATGGATTGAATTTATGGGATACCCTCAATACAAGGTTGTTAAAATATCCTTTTTAATAAAAAAAAATATTTACACCATTATTACTCAAGATCGGATGGTTCTATTTTGATGATCTCTGATTTGATGGATTCTAATCCGAGAATAGCAGAATAACTATTAAAAATATAGAAAAACTCACGTGTTTATGAAGAAAATTCGTTTCCTCATACATTGTCTATGGAATGACGTTTTAGGTAAATCTGAAGCGATACGAAGTTCGCCAAGTCCACTAGTATCTCATAAATGGACAAACAGAGCTGCATAACAATTTATGTTATTTAGAACAATCTAAATCACGTCAGTTTTTGAAAAAAAAAAAAAAAAACTCTCAGATCTAATATCAACCTACAATTGATACAGAGTCGAATGTAAAGGGTGGTCACTGGCCATTCAAATTTTACGCGCGGCCTTCATGCTAGACCGGCTGGTCACAGACTATCTTTCTCATGTGATCAATATTTGCAGGAGTGTTTTTCGAAGAATCAAATAGATGGTATGCGGTTATTAATGTTCGAAGACCCTTCGAGATTCCCAGAAATTAATATAAGGAAGTTTGAACACATTCAAGTAATTGTTATTTTTCTATCCATCCCGCTTTTTTATTCACTAGTAATCTTTAAAAGGGCAATGTATACGCTTTTATAATAAACTCCCAAGTGATATTCTTAAACTGTCAATGAATAAATTTAAAAAAACACATTTAAAAGAAAACTTTATAAAAAAGCATACTATAAAATAACGGATTACTTAGATGATAAAAAAGCTTGGGAATGAACCTGCTCTAACTCTGTCTTAATAAAATCAAATATTATAACTTTTAGAATAATTATTTTTATAAACTACATGATATTAAAAAAATTGACGATTCAAAATGATCAAATATGATTTTAATGAATAAAGATATTTTGACTTTGACTTCATTTGGAGGCAAACGTGCAGGAGGCTCTCTAAGAATTGGCGGATTGCCGCCAATGGACACCAATGCCAGGTGGGCCGCGGCTGCGTTGCTGGCTTTTTAAAGAGAGGAACGTTCTTTTCTTGAATATCCCTAAGTCTTAAGAGTTCGAAAAGCTTTTCCTAAACATGGAGATAACAAATTTACGATTTTTAAAATTTTTCTCTGTTTGTGTGAGTTCTGGCATCAAGTAAAAACTACTGGTCGCATAATATTAGTATCGGTAAAGTAAAATTAATTTTATGATTTTACTTTTTTTTTTAAATTGCACCTTTCAGATAATAACAAAGGCGATACGAAAACTTTATAGTACAGAATTCATAAGATTTATACGAAGCGTTGGTCTTCCGCCGAGAAAACCATTAACGCATTGCACCTGGTTTAAATCAAGAACAGGGCCAAGTTGGGGTATCAGAGTGAACTGGTCAAGGTTAGTATGTAAGGATTATATTAGTGAAGTCCCGTGTCCCCTAGTGGGGTATGGGGCAGACGCATTTCACATCTGTTTCACTGATCGTTTTTTTTTTAGGGGCAAGTAGGTGATCAGCCTTCTATGTCCTGCCAGACCGAGTATTTTTTAATTATCTCCACCGGGAATCGAACCCAGGACCTCTCGGTTGTAACGCTTACGCGCTTACCACTAGACCAAGGAGGCGGTCGTATAATTATTAGGTAAAGTTAAAATGATCCGTAGTTATAAAATTCACGTAAATTTTGATAAATCGACGATTCAAAGTGCTGCGTGAGCTTACTTGAATAAAGTTGATGTTGAATTTGACTATTTTCATGTGAACGAATTGTAATGTTATCTGTGGTAGTTGATCAATGACAAAATTGCAGATGCGACATCCTCCGTTGGATGAAAATAATAATGCCTGAGCCATTTTATATGGATCATTGGGATTTAGTTTGGTATGAAATGGTTTTATTGTTCAATATATTATATTTTAGGCTAGTTTATTTATTAACTAGATGAAAACTCGGCTTCGCTCTGGTGAAATGTGACTCATAATAGACGGTAGGTACAAAATGTAAGTAGATATTTCTGTAGTCAGTGGCAGTGACGTTTCGCTAGAGTGGCCAATATGGCGACTGCGATTTCTCTTTCAGCTCCATTAGAATTTAAAAAAAATACTCGACAATTCGAATTTAGCGGATGTTGTCGACTCGAAAACATTATTTTTTAATGTTTTATTATTCAGTTAAGGTTTCGATCGAGTATCGTATCCCTTGACGAAATTATTAATATAGACCTTTACATATGTGTTTTGTATTTCATAGTCAAAAATCATAATATCGTTAAATAATTGTGTGTAATATTTCATAATTAGTCACACTAACTGTTACTATACAGATTTTTACTTTCTTCCCTTATAATATATTCTGTATTAGGTATCAGAAACCCGACTTTCCAAAAGTATTGATAGCACGACTCAAAATCGATCGGCCTAAAGAACATATCCCAATATATAAGCCTGAACAGGATTACTGCAGGGAATATATGGTTAGTTCAAATTTGTTCATTGCTTTAATATGCGGAGAATACACAAACTAGTAGAATTAAGCAGATATAAGTAACTCTTTTGATGTATTTTATAACAAACTTCCAAGCGAAATCGGTAATCTACCATTCAAAACATGCATTAAACAAAAACAGCAGAAGTTATTCTTCTGTTAAGTATTATATAGAAGAAAAGAATTCTTGGAGTTAGATCGTTCTGTCTCCCACATGTTAGATCGTTTAATATGTACTATGCATGGAATTAAATAAAGCTTTATTATTATTATCTCCAACATGTAATGGTTATAATTCTGAGTCTGTAAACCGAATATTGTATCTGATTAAAAGAGCGATTGCCGGGGAGTTTCTTGCGCCGCTTCTTTTCCACCAGAACGTCACTCCTAAAATTCGAAGCTTTAGTAGATTATATAATTTAGATAGAGCTTTAATATTGATCTTGCATTAAGTAACTGTTAACCGGTTCTATAATAAATATTTTTTTGAGTTTGAATTGATATATGCTATGAACAGTAGTGGTCCCAGAGTGAAACCCTGTTCAACACATATAATATCACTAGCGCACACTTTTAAAGAACATATCAGAAATACAAGCAATTTCCCAGTTGCAACTAGACCGAGCGCTAACTTTGTGGCCAGTAAAGAATAATTGTTTTGTTAGGTAAAAAGAAAATTCCGCTTCGAAACTGGAATCCCAGAAGATGCGCAATACATATGGATGGAAGAAAGAATCCCGCCAAAGAAAGAGAAGGAAAAAAAGGAAAAAAAGAAGGAAAAGAAAGTAACCGTACCGAAGGAAACGACACTGTATCCAGCTAAGATAAGTCTCACTGGCTTGAATGGAAAAGATCTGATACTGGCTAGGCGGAAGATGGCGAAACCAAAGTTTTTAACTTAACAATCTAAATACAGAATATTAAACTGAATAAGTAATTAACAATGTTATTGTTAATGGCTAAGTGGCTAAGTTGTCAAACCTCTGACATCTAGTTTTTGTTTATAATATAAAGACTGTTACTGTCATTATTAGTTTAGAATGTTTTCTTAAAAAAAACCGGCCAAATGCGAGTAAGACTCTCTGACAAAGTATTCCGATTTGCGTATGTATAAAAACGGCAAAAAAAATTATGTCTGTTGTATGGGAGCCCATTAAATATTTATTTCGTTCTGTTTTTTAGTATTTGTTGTTATAGCGGCAACAGAAATACATCATCTGTGAAAATTTCAACTGTCTAACTATCACGGATGATGAGATACAGCCTGGTAACGGACGGACAGCGGAGTCTTAGTAATAGTCCCGTTTTACCCTTTGGTTACGGGACCCTAAAAAACAAAACTCAAGTAGATTTTAGATGTTAATTTTAACAGTCGACAAGAAATAAGATCTTTTTACACTAATTTGTACTTTACCTGTATAGCAATAATTATGGTATCATGCTGCACTGGGCCAAATATGTCCTCATTGTAGATCGTTTGCGCATCATTTATCATCTCTATCGCCCTTCGTATTTCGGAAGTATTCTTTGGTGCAGCACGCTCTGTGGCGTTGGCTGTAACATTTAAACAACACATTAGCATTGACTTGTTGTATACAGTCGCCCGTTAGCTCACCTAAATTACATGTTTTTTATCTTTGACAATAAAACATTGCAGAGTCACGTTTCATGCGCGCAGGATTACCGGTAATCTTATGTATAAAATCCTCGTGTCACAATGTTAGTTACCTTACTCCTCCGAAACGGCTTTACTGATTTTTACCAAATTTTATATGTATATTCAGTAGGTCTGAGAATCGGCTACTATCTATTTTTTATACCACTAAGTGATAAGGGTAGATCACCCCAAAAATTAATATGGCAAAACAACGTTTGCAGCGTCAGCTAGTAATATATATAAGTAATTACCAGTAATATTCTTAGGATGAACAGTCAAATATTTGTGAAGTTCTGGCGGGACCAGCGCCAGGACTTGCTCTGACGTGTCATTGTAGTTCATCAGCTCTTCTAGAATTAAAAAAGGATTAAATTTGTACTCATGCTTGCACTCTCTCCAATTTTTATAGCCGCTGTTAACATAGCGATGGTAACATTTGTCATAGTCTATGAGCTGTGACAATGTTCCAAGTTTAAGTTCATGTGTTTAAGCCAAATAATAAATTTACCCTGCCCCTCGAACATCTATGGTATTAAATATTCTATATTATATCTATCCAGAGTTAGCTTGACTCTTTAATTTCTGGTTACAGTTTTGGTCGTAATCATAGCTAGCGATGCGAAAGAAAGAAAGTTTTGTGGTAGTTACTGGGATGAGAATTAGTTATACTTAATAGCGACTATAAAAATGGCGAGAGCTGTACGAAAGCAAATACAACTCGTAAAGCGTTCCGGTCATAAAACGATAACATTGGATGGAAATGCCGATACTGATTAATGCTTTAGTCCATTATCACATCTCTTTTATAGAATTCACCAATCAACAACTTCCATCCGAGGTTCATGTCTTAAAATGTGCGGAACGCTTCTCTTGCCATGGAGAATAGATTTTAGTTTTATAGTTTATTTATTTATTAGAACAAGCATCATTTTTATACTGTAGTTTAGTCTATTAACAAAATACTTTGTTTTATTGAAATGTAATTTATCCATATACACATAATATACTAAATTATTTGTATTATAAGACACAAGACAGAGTTAACAATGAAGACGGTAAGAAAAAGATAGCAGTCGACAAATGTAATTACACAAAAGGGTGTTATGAAGTATGAAGCGAACCCGCTTTGGATTCCTTTGCGATGTCACCTCAGCAGTATCTCGACAGCGAAAAATCGAAAAATCGTTTCGTAGCAAGAGGTCGCTTCGTTTTTTTAATTACTACAATTACTTAAATAGAGCTTTAACAGATAAAAGCGTGAAGTTACATTAATTAATTCCACGTTTCGGTTGTTTTTCAGCTTTCATGTTCAATCGTAAGAAAGAAATCTATTATCTATACATACGTATTAGTTTTGTCTATTTCATGTCAACTTCTATTGCCGCGAAACGGAAACTTCCAGTTTTTGCATGTCCAAATAAAATATAACACAAATAAAAACATATTTAGCACACTGAAAAGCGTATAATTGTTAGAAACATTTACCTTTAAAATATTATTAAACTTCGTGATTAAGGACATGAAAAGTTCAATACACCAAAAAGGTCAATTCATAATATTTCAACCCAACCTCTTAACCCCAAAACCCCATAATAATGTTGCTTTAAGATCAGTAACAATAATACACGTCAGCGAGAAATTGACAGAGCATTTGAGATAATTTCAATTACAATAATTATTTGATATCATATATAATACTAGGAAAAAATAGTACATATAAGTTATATAACATAGTATTATATATAACTAGCGACCCGACCGGCTTCGCACGGGTATAAACATATATATAAACCTTCCTTTTCAATCATCATCGCATCAAAATCCGTTGCGTAGTTTTAAAGATTTAATTTAGGGACAGAGAAAGCGACTTTGTTTTATACTATGTAGTGATACTAGGAAAAAATAAACCTGTAAAATGTAATCATGAATCAAAAAAATTTAATCTATATTTATACATATATGTATATGTAATATAGATTAGATATATGTATATCTAATCTGTTATCAGTTGAGTCATAAACATAACTCAATACGAATTAAATGAATTTTCGCTCGCGTTATGGTTCTAAAATATATTTTTTTTATCGGATAGGAGGCAAACGGGCAGGAGGCTCACTTAAGAAGCGTTCCGCCGCCCATGGACACCCTCAACGCCTGTTGGGCCACGGGTGTGTTGTCGACCTTAAATATTAGCCTTGGCACACGAGTGATATGAAAACGATTTAAAACCCTCCGACCATATTTAATGAGTGGATGACAACTTTCATTAATTGTGGCCAAGATTAATCTCGATTACAGATTTTTTGATTCAAAAAGGAGGAGGTTCTCATTTCAACGCGTATGTTTTTTATGTTTGTTACCTCAGAACTTTCGACTGGGTAAACCGATTTTGATGATGTTTGTTCGAAAGCTGGTGCTTCCCGTGTGATACCATTAAAATTTCATCACAATCTGTTCAGTAATTTTAGAGTTACAATCGTCGGTTTTGTTAAAATTATTAACAAATTAACTTACGATGCCACAGATTGATACACATACACACAAAATACAACATCTCTAAAATTTATTATAAATCTTCAATAGTCTGCGCGTTTCTCTTACCAAAATTAATCAATTAATTTAACCCTAGAACTCATGAGTGGGGTGAGAACGCACCCCAAGCATACTTTGAACTACGCTTTTTTTCGCTTATGTTTTCCGGTTTTCAGTCTTCGAATGGGTTTTTCGTGACCTAAATATGTACAAAATTAGATGTTCTCTTCCTTATGAAAAAATGAAGAGAATGGTGTATGAAAAAGTATTTTTATCACCATAGGGCCGGTTTTATGATCGAAAAACGCGTGGGGTGCGCTCGAACCCCAGTCATGAGGTTGAGGGCAGAAAAAGAGATACATGAGGTCTAGGGTTAAGCGTGATGACTTTAAGCGTGAATTTAAAAAAAATCATTTTAAATGCGTTTTAAAATACGCTATCTTGAAGTCGAGGACAAACATAAAACAAATAAAGCGACGAATCGCAACATAAATAAACACAAAAAAAAAACCTGTATAAAACTTTATGACTTGGTTAGTTTGGTAAGTGGGTATGTCCGATGCAACATCTGTAATGGAAAGAAATAATCGAGAAAGAAAAAAAAACACTAATAATGACTAATACTAAAATGTGTTAGTGAGGCAATTATAATGACAATATGTACTAATAATCGTAACTGGGGGTCATCGATGGCTTAATGATGAAAAACCCCAGCTCAAAGAACTCATAACTCGCTTATCAGGCATCAGCTGTTTATTAACAAAACAATTTTATAATTATAATAATTGTTAAGTGATAAACAGCCATTTTATTACCCAATCTCAAGACGTGGTGCTGAAGTACCTTCGCGTTATTGAAGGTCTTTCCAACATAATCATGTCTAATTTACGAAAGTAACAATTTTGATGATATTTCGCGTCGCTCTGTTAATGACCATGCAATCTATGGCACGCTATACCCTAGGGAGATTTAGTAATAGGTAAATAAAATAATTGGATTTTGTGAAATCCACTGAGGGGTCGTCCATTAATCAAGTGTTTTTAGCGACTTTATAGCCCTCTCCAGCCCCTGGCGATATGTAGACTGTGGTGAGGTTTTAAGTTAATCCTTCCACCCCTACCCAAACGTGTATCTTATTGGGTACAAAGTATATTGAAATTTGCAGAATATTATCTTTAAATTAAGCATTGTGATAAAAATGACCTGATTTAAGGTTACAGGTTAAACAAAAAATTAATACACGTGATATTTTATTACACCCTTCTTCTCCTTGTGATATTTCATGATTTTTTCTGAACCCCTTCCACTGAACGATCCTTTAGCCACAAGGCGGTTAAAATTCAGACAAAGTATTTTAATTTAAATTCAAAGCGATAGTACATTCCAATGCATAGTTAGGCAATAATAAATGAATTAAAGTTCATAATGGTCTTATGGAAAACCGCAGACGAAACCTAATACAGGATAACAACTCTACGACTTTTAAAACTCTTTACGAAGGAAGTTCTACACTACAGTAATTTATTCTAACTTCATTCGAAAAACCGCCTCCATGGCTAATTGATTTACACGTCTGCGTGTTTAGCCGAAAATCCTGGGTTCGAATCCCGGGGAAACACAAGAAAATTTCGGTTGAGATCATTGAAACAAATACAGCAATGTGTCTGCCCTATGCCCCACTAGGGGTTATGGGAATTCACGCACACTTTCATTCAAATTGATTCGAGAATTCGAATCAAATGACTTATGATTACGCCCTACTCATCCGTGTAGAATCTACCCTTGTGCGTATAGCCCTATGGCCAAGTGTTGTCAAATGGACCTTAACTTAGGGAGGTGTAAACAAACTTAAAATTAAATACCTTTTAGTGCTCTGGTTAGAAGATAAAAGTTAATTCTGAATTTCTGGAATATTTGAAACAATATTCGACGAAAGCTTCTTTTGGATTAAGGTTGTAAAATAAAGAATTTTAAAGAATTGAAAACACTTACCGCCATCTTTGTCCATAGACACGCTAGATGCAGATAGCATTATCTGTACCCAGAGGCATAGTAGTCCCAAGATAACCAACACTCGTAGTATAGATCCATATTTGACCCGTGGCATTTCTTCAATATATCATTGTTAATATACGTTTTTCTTTATATGCGGTGAAGCTGTAAAAAAATGAAATATTTATTTAAAACTAGCTGACCCGGTGAGCTTCGTACAACTAATAGAAGGTAGAATGGGAATCGAACATCAAATGTTTGACAGGAAAGAGATTTATATGGGAAAATGAAATTGTTTTTACTATCTTCCTCACATTTTTTCCATATTTTCTTACAGTTCAAATCTTCCGTGGACTACAACAAACATTTCAAAACCAAAATCAGCTTAATCGGCCTAGCCGTTCTCGAGTTGAAGCCAGACAAACAAACTGCAATTGATTTTTAGAAGATTATTCTCTTTTAAAGTATCAAATTTTGAACATTTTATATGAAAAATATAATAAATTTACATATTTTAGATTATTTTATAATTTACTAGAAGACACCTGTGTCTTTATCTGCTCTGCGTATATCTCCTAAGCTTCATGTACTTGACATTCCAGCTAGGTAATAGGTGATCCAATGATACAGCCAAATATTAAAACACCCACATTCAAGTAAACACAATACTAAACAAATGCAAATGTTTGCATTTTTAATGACTGCGGCGACGGCCATAACAAGAGTTTTAGTTGTTTATTTTCTATGGGTGTTGGTAAATACTCAGTGACAACTAATTTTAATTTCATTCTGAGATACATTTTCTATACATTTAAATCTTTCCGCACTCTGATGAGTGTTTGATAATAGGCGTAAGTGACTACCTATCTCTTCTTTTTATGAAAGAAAAAAAGAAAACAGCATGTTACGTTTCTTGAGCTATTTATTTTTATAATTTATTCACAAAACCAATTTATATTATAAATTGATGAACAGATTTTCATAAATTGTAGCTAAGAAACATCTCGATACGTCAGCTTTCAGACAAAAAACTCATAATCAGTCTATTCGTTTAGGAATAAAGATACAACAATAGAAATTTTATGCGTCTACCCATATACGAGGAATTAATAATTTTACCAAAAAAAAACCGACTTCAGTTTGTAACTCTAAAACTACTGGACAGATTTGATGAAATTTAAATGGAACCACACGGGAAGCACCAGCTTTCAAACAAAAAATTATCGCAATCGGTTTACCCAGTCGAAAGTTCTGTGGCAACAAACATAAAAAAACAGCGTCGAATTGAGTACGTCCTCCTTTTTTTGAAGAAGGTTAAAAATGTATATTTCTGTATTATTCATCGATATTACCGTTGGTATTATTAGATATATTAATATCCAATGTATACAAGAGTCAGAATCACGAAGAGATCCATGCAATTAATATCATCGGATATTAAATATAATAAAATACAAAAAAAATCTCTTACAGGATCATCTATGATAGACTGGTCTATGTACTAGGAAACTTAATTTCGTGGATTCTACTATAACTATTTTGATTAAATCTTTGGAAGCAGTCAAGCAACAGAAATGGCCTTTATGAATCATCAATGAACAATAAAATTTAACCTTGTTTTTAACTTTTTTTAGTCAGTTCGCGTTAATAAGTCTGATTTGGAATTGATGGAACCCACTCATTCAAATTATGACCTTAACAATGACAGTATGATAATGATAGCATACAGTAATGTAGTTCAATGTCCATGATAATAACATCCTGTATATGTACATAAATATTTTATATCTATGCAGAACTTACCTGACCTTACCACCGTGTTCATAGGAAAATATCTGCGTCAAACGTATTGTTAATCGAATTTAAAAAATATTATAAATTTGGTTTAAAAATGGCGAGATTTCTTTTAAAAACATTCAATGCAAGTTTAATATTAACGGTATTTAAAAAAAAGTACGTTCTTAATTCGATGTTTTTGTGTGTTTGATGCGAGCCAATTATGAATCATAGGTCATGTATGCACTCTCTACATCGAAATTTACTTGAAATTTTTTAAAAAACTATACTAAAACTAAATATTTATTTTAGATATTATTTTAATTTCATAGCGATACAACGCGGTAATGTAGCCAGTATTTTGGGTACGCACCCCAATGGCTTTGATGTATTTTTGTAAATATATTTAAGTACATTATTTTAATTGCTGTTCGTTGTTAAAATTGGTTTCGGGGAGGTTCCAAAAGCGTGAAAATTTGTTTTGAGTTTTAATGTCATTTTAATCTCCCAGCAGCGTTTCTTGTATTTGAAGTCACAATGTGTTAAGCTCAAATTTAGCACCAAAAAGTGCTATATTCTTTAGTACCTTATCAAATAGGTACCTACCTACCAGTTAACTACTGTCGCAAATATTCCCACAATAGTTCATAATTATATTTTTTATATAACTTAATATATTAACAATGCACAAAATACTTTTACAGTAATATAAAAACACGTGTTAAAGTATAAACTGTTAAAATTCGCGAATGCGAAGCTATAATCAATTTTTAATACATTATCCTCATTAATTAGTCCAAAAGCAATTAAAGATTTTACGTTACAATTTTAATGTAATTTTAATGCTAATTAGGAATCAATAAGCAGAAAATTAAATTGTTATAGTTCGGTTGAGGAACGGAAATACCAGGCTCGGAATTAAAGAGTTGTCAAACTATTTTTGTCTTTAGTAGGTTATTTTTTAGCTGAACTTCAAAAAAAAAGGAGGTTATCAATTCGAAATGTATTTTTTTGAAGTGAAAAGTTCTTTAGCATCGTTGTGATTTGAAAGTCGATGAAACGAAAAAGCGACAGAAAAAAGAGACAGACTTAATATAAAGTCATAAGATGACTTTATTAGTCAGAAAAGAGAGAGAGAGTGGGGAGAAAATAAGATGTAACTATAAGTATATATTATATTATATATAAGTATGCTAGCTGTTGAAGGTGCGCTGGCCCGCAAGCGGCAGCGTGAGTTTGTATAAAACTTTACGTTTGTTGGAACAAATTACCATTAAAAATATTAATATGGCGAAATTAATTGATGATTGAAGACGCTAAGATTCTGCTACAGTTAGGGGCCGTCCATTAATCACGTGAGGCTCGAAAGGGTGGGAAGGGGATTCGGCAAAAATCACGAAATATCATTTTTATTATGGTCCTTAATTTTTTCTGATTATAGGTACTTTATTATATATACTTTATAATAGGTGGTACTGTATTTAAAGGTAATATTCTAAAAAATTTAAGATTATTTGTATTCTTTCTTCTTAGGATTCTCTCACGTGACTTTGGGTGGAGTTAGTCTTACACCTCACCACGTATCATGAAGGGTTAGGAGAGGGGCGTTAGAAAATGATCAAAAAACATCACATGATTAATGGACAGCCCCTAGCATAGATTCTTTTAGCAATTTAACAACTAGGTACCATTAAAAACATATTTAAAAAAGTAAAAATCAATATTTAAGAAAAAGTAGAAACCATACTATCACTACTGAATCTGACAGAGATTTCCCTTATTCTAAGAATTCCTACTGAATAATGCCAATTCTGTTACGTTAAAGGTATTGGGTATTGCAATGTAAGATTCTCTATGAAAATTGAACGAAACTCGTTAAGAAAATACTTTAAAAAATACTGCATCACCCTTGGGGAGGCACCCCGGTCAAATTGAAGCGTGCAAACTGCCCAAACTAACTCACTCCGAGTCTCCGCTATCGATTCCACCCCATTTCGTTATGCTACGATATCTGCAAGTTGATCATACTAGCCATCCCGTGGGAGATGGTGCTAGCATATATTTGAAATTTTTATTTTGTATAAATAGTACCATTGCATGGTTCAAATTATTATTTACCTTAAATTACCAGTCTGTTACAGTTTAGCACAAAGACATACAAGGCTTGAGAAGTGGTGTACGTATCTTTCCGTTGCACCAGACGTTCTGGGTTTCAATCCCGGAGAAACCACTAAATGTTTCGGTTGGGTGGGCACAGAAGACTAATTACCTACATATCCGAAAAAGGAATGATCCAAATGATGAATATAGAAAAAGATATAACAATATTGCATTGCTGGCCACATGGAAGTTCATTGGCACAGCTTGCATGAAAAGCAATAAGAAATACACTTGTAACATTTACTGTATATGACCCGTTATTCAATGAACAACAGGCTTTACGCGAATGTATTGCAATAATCAAGATGACACAATATTAAAACAGAAATAAACACACTGAAGGTCTATTCTATTTGAATAATTTGTCAACAATTACTTAACTAGCATTAGCCTTCAACTTCATCTGTATAGACTTCAGAATTATAATTGAAATAGCTTTATTCACAAAATTATTAGCTATTTATATTATAATAGCTATAAATATATTAACTGTAAGCTGCCATTAGAGACATCAGCTATTTTAAAATAATAACAACAATTACATAGGTTGATTTAGATATGGAAATACCAGCCACACAATGCGGCATAGACTAGATTATGTATTATGAAATTAATAGAAGATAATATGAAGAATATATCCTTAATAAATCTTTGTTGTGTTACTTAACACATGTTTTCTTTAGAACCCTGGAACTTCTGTACAAAATACAATGAATGTTCAAAAAAATTAAAAACATGAAGAAAAAAAAATTATTAATGAGCAACTTAATTTCACAGCCAAATATAATGTAATAAATATTTTTGGTATTTGGAATTTTACGTCATTTTCATTTAAACATGAATAATTTAACGAAAATTATTACTGGTTGTTAAAGCATGAAATAAACTACAAAAGAGACAGAATATATTACCTATTTGAATAATAATGTGTTTTGTCCTTGTTGACAACTTAAGCAATGCAAATTAAGCATATCATTGAAATGTTGATGTAGAAATAAATAAATGTAAACATAATATTATGTAGTAAAGCTATGGAAAAGTTTAACTTAAAAGTCTAAGTTATGCTCATAAGTAATAAGTTTTTATTTATTAATTGACGTTTAACGAAGGTTGCTAATAAGTAGAAAAAAACTGAATTTAATATCCGTTTTTCAAATGAGAATATTAGTTTCATTCATGTTCATTGTGTAATATTATGTAGATGAACTGTTACATCTAAATTTCTTGCGCATAACAAAACAAGTTTTTCGGCGGTAATTAATTTAAAGTTACATACCTACTTAAATTATGTAAGCCATGCATTTGTTTACAAATTTCAACATAATATAACTTACCAAAGCAGAATTCCTCTTCTTGCAGTTCTGAATCAATTTTACAGATCTAGTACCGATGGCACACTTATAATTATTTTTCAAGATGAATCGATTAGATTTTTTAAATTATTCATTGCGTGCTAACACGTTAATTGAATTCAAATATGTATATCTGCTTTATAGGCCGCATAAAATCTTAAATTATTTTTATACTATCTAACTATTTACAAATTCTTAGAATACATATTTTGTCTGCACTCAATTTAATAATGAAATGATTTTTTCATATCCGTTGCTACTTGCTAAAACTGCGGAATTTCGATGAACGAAATTGAATTGAGAATTTTTTGTTTTTGACGTTTGATTAAGTACCTACCTATATAGTATATACCTACCGTACCGATACCGTTAATAGTGATGAGACAGTTATCTAACAGTATTGCTATATGAAAAACTAAATAAACTTTACAGGAAATTGTGTCATAGATTATACTTAATAGGAGACAACAATTCTAATTTTAAACTGTCACTTACATGGACGTTAGAGAGAAGGAGAACGATCGCTACGTACTAAGCATAGCCGGCCTGTCCCTGAAAATTTGTAGAATTTATAAGGGTACGGCCTCATGCAGCCGCTCGACGCTCGTTTCCAGCGACAAATGTAGTCGCAGGAAATTTAGCGACAAAGCTGAAAATATTGAGCTACGGCCTTTGTGCGATCGTTTGCAGTGAAAAATCTGGTCACGTGATATGTAGCGACAAAGCTGAAAATGTTGAGCTTTATCGCTGAAAACGAGCGTCGAGCGGCTGCATGAGGCCGTACACTAAGTGTGGTGCTGCAACGATTCTTTAATTAATTGCTTTAAATAATGGATTCAGAGAAGGTAAATACCAACTTTAAAACATTTAATTAATATTAGAGGAGTATGGACAAATACGTTGAAACGATAATTTCGTAAACTCATTCAGTAAACTAATTCAGTAAACTCAATTATATTATACAATTCATTATTATATACAGTACTAAGGACATGAACGTATATGTATGTTAATTCGACTCAATTATTATTTTATACAATTCATTATTTTACACAGTACTACTACATGAAGGTTAATGTATGTTTGTTGTACAGAAAATTAAAAGAAAAAAATGATAAGAAAATAAGAGAAAAATCAATAAAGAAAGAAATTAAAATATAATATATAATAGCGATTAATATCTGAGCTCATTCTTTACTTATTTCGTTGCTCTTTAAAAGAGCAGCTCGGGACATGATATTATATTGTTATTTTTATCTACTCTTATTTCTTTCACTTGTATCACTGCCACGATCTACGAATGAGGTTAGGAATCTGGTCGCGTGGCCAGATTTATCGCTGCAAACAAGCGACGAGCAGCTGCATGACGTAGTAGCTTTTTATGTCGCGGGAAATTTAAAATGGTTTCACGTGACGAGCGTTGATCGGCTGCATGAGGCCGTACCTTAATTCATTTTTCAGTCACCAGCCACGCTACGAGACAAATTTAGCGATCGCAGCGCCTCACATATTTTATCCATATTTCTGGAACATTATTTTCAACAGCGATTGTTCTTCTTCCTCTCTAACTTCATCGTCACTTACAAAATGACATAAAAATTCTGAACGTCAGCTGTTTTAAATAATATCAATTTTGTCATTGTCATTTGTCAGTCGATTGTCGAATGCAAGACAACTTTTTACGATTATTATGTTATTTTTATTTACCAAATATTAGGTATATAAATTGTTCTTAATTCTTATAAATGAAATAGTTTTCAATTTAAGGTATATAATGTGTATATATATCCCATATAACTGCTCCGCAATTTCTTTTTATAACTGCTAAAATAGAGATAGGCCGATAATATACTTTTTAATTACGTCAAATCATTTATATTAATGAATTTAAAGTACTCAATCCATAAGAGCTTTAAAAAATAAAATATACGATTCTGAAGGTTATAAAATAACACTTTAAATTACAGATGGAAGATGAACTTAATTCGTCTGAACTGGGTTCACAAACGTACTGGCAAAATGCATATATAAAAGAACTAGATAACTATGAACAGAGTGGAGATATAGGTGATGTCTGGTTTGGAGAAGATAGTGCTTTGCGAGTTATTAAATGGATTTGTGGCTGTGGTTTAGATAAGGATACACCTATTATTGATTTAGGTCTGTAATAAAGACATGTTTTTCATTACAGGATTAACTAAGATCATTCTCATTTGGACTGAGTATATTATAAAATAATATTGATTCTTATTTATATTTTGAAATTTCTTGATTTATGAAAATATATAAAAGACTATGAAATAAGATTATTTCATATTTTAAAAGCAAAAAAAGTTAGGTTAAAAGAGCTTAAAAACAGAATTTGTGAAACAAGATCAGTGACATTATTTTTAGTGCATGATTATTGAACAATTATTACCTACCTATGTAGTCTTTCTGAAGCCAACTATTTAATAAGTTGAATAGTTCCCAGTATTATACTGGGAACTATTCAATTTTTTATTTAATTAATCTAGCATATTTAATATTATAGGTTGTGGAAATGGGTTCACACTGTCATCACTAGCTGAGGAGAGCTTTACAAATCTACTCGGTGTTGATTACTGTGAAGAAGCAATTGCTCTAGCAGAAAAAGTTAATAAAGAATATCCTTTACTGAAATTCAAGGTAAACAAGCAAGTTCTCCTTATGACTGTGTGAAAAGAGATTTGGTATGTTCCCTTAAGAGAGCAGTAAAATTTTCTTTGTAAAATCTAATTTAGTTTAGGGGTCCCTATAGTGTTTGGGTTCCATTTAAAATTTATTTAAAAAAAATATACTGAATGAAAAAGTGAAATCTCTTAATCCTCAGTAAGGAATGAGGTAGACACAATTCATTGATAATTTCTCTTAGAGACAATTAGGTTTTTCTGCTTTCAAAACGGAAATGTTTATTTTTTTCAGAACTCGAACTGAATTTTTGAATGTCATGAACTACTTAGAACCATGCAAAACTTACATATGTCAATGCTGACTGATTTTAGTAACAATTTAATTTTTCAGGTTTTCGACTTAATAAATGATGACAACAGAGACTTAGGAACATTTGGTATAGTCCATGACAAAGGCACATATGATGCGATATGTTTGAATCCCAATGTTAAGGAATACAGACAAAAATATATACAAAAAGTTGTAGATATTTTAGATGATAATGGTAGGTTGTTTTACAAAGTTCGGGTTTATGGACTTACTGGCTTAGTTTCTACTTTATTTAATAGAACTATTATTCAAACTTGACAAACTACAGTCAATAAACCTTAGATATTTTGTCATATTGCGACTGTAATTAGTTTTTGATTGGAGGGCTCTGAAGGATAATCTACTTGCTTATTTCAAAAAACAATATAGTAGGTTCATTTATAACTAGTGAGTTTTGAGGTCGGTCTTTTTTTTATTTAAAATTAATTTATAAATATAACGGCGCGATTCTTTCTCCAATTATGATTTACTTATAATAATAAGGTGGCCCATATCAATTTTATTGGAATTTAGTCAGCGTATTTAAAAAAATTACATACACACAAATTATGTCAGTATCTTCAGTTTGATGAGATTTTATGATTTTCATTAAATTCGCTTACTATTTGTTTAAAATTATTGAACTTGACAATTCTTTGTTATAGGTTTATTCATAATAACGTCATGCAACTGGACTGAATCAGAGCTGATTAAACATTTTTCTGAGAAAATGAAGCTAAAATGTGTAATACCAACGCCCCAATTTAAATTTGGCGGAAAAGTTGGCAGTGTTGTTTCATCTGTGGTGTTTGTGAAAATATAAAAAAAAAATAATTTTAGTTTTTTAGTGAATTCACTCTATCTTAGCAATTTTAGATAATAATGGCGCGAAAGATCTTGAGATATCTAAATATATATCTATTGGGAAGGTAACCTACTGAAAATTTTGATTGGAAAGGTACTGAAGTGCCCGACTTATTTTTAAACAAAGTGATTAGTAAACCAGATGCAGAAATCCTTTTTATATACTGAGGAAAGTGCCTGTCCTATTAGAGGTTACAGGATTACACTATTTTTAATGTTTGTAAGAATGCAAGAAAAAATCACAATAATCACAAGGAGGGGAAGGGTGTGGGTTGAAATCTTTCATTTAACTTGCTACCTTATTGTTTGTCTGGTCATTTTTATCACAATGCTTAATTAAAAGATAATATTCTGAAAATTTCAATATACCTACTTTGTACCAAAAAAAAAACCATTATTTAGGGGAGGTGGGTAGCCCATATATTTTGCTCGGTAATCGAACTTTATACCTCCGTGCAATTACTAGACAGTTAAAACAAACTTTTCTTAAAACAGGAATAATAATAATAGATTAAGAAATATGTCACAATAATGATAAGGTTTGGCTTCTTGGCAAATAAGTTGATAATTTTTACACAATTTCTATCTGATAGTGGAATTATCTTTACACTATTTTTATAAATAGAAAACTTTAGTGATTATGTTATATGTAGATACATATGTTATAACATGTAGGTACCTGTTATATATGGATTAGTTATGATACCTATAAATATATTATATATTTATAGTTAAAGTTCTTCCAAATATTATGAAAGTTAAATATTTCCATTGGCAAGATACGTATCGAAATTATACCAAAATCTTTCAAGTACAAACAAAAATAGTAACTTCATAAGCATTTATTATGAAAACCAATAGAAATAAGTTTATTAATTAACAGAACTTATAGCTAAAATTTCGCGTAAATTTTGAATTTACATAGCCAAATAGGTATAATAAACATTGACATGGCGCATAAACCCTAACCACCACGATAATATCTGTATTAGATATACAAAGGCTATATTAATTTGTCATGACGAATTAGCTAAATTCCCGCATTTAAATCCGATAAAAACAAAACCCGCTTAAAATATTATAAGATTGTTCAGACTACAACTCTTGCCATGGTATCGATACGTATTGACAAATTTCACATTCCAAATTTAAATTAGAACGGAAATCATTACCTACAAGTGATGTAATAGTTTAACTAAACTGTAATAAAATAAAACATTTGTACTTTTACCACCACCATATTGACTATCGTTTTGTTTTTGATTGAAATAAAAAAACGCCAACTGAATAAATTAAAATTGCTTTAGAGGACAAACGCCCATATCCTCATATACCTATAACCCTTCTAACACATACATTCCCATCAGAGGATTAAAATTACAAGAGCGTTTTCTAATGCAACTTTTGCCGCGCACCACCACTGTGTGCAACCAACTGCCTTCAGAGTTATTCCCGAACCATTACGACTTAAGGACCTTTCCTTAAAAGACCGGCAACGCACCAGTGGCCCAACTGACGTTGAGGATGTCCATGGGCGGCGGATCGCTTACCCTAAGTGAGCTTCCTATCCTATAAAAAAGCGTCCTCGGCGCCCTGGAAGTAGGAATGCTCCTTAAAAATATATGTGATTATTTCTCGGCGACGTCAATTAACACGTCTACCGTAAAATGCGAGAAAATAGAAATAGGTACTATTAAAACGCGAAGGTTTACAACTTGCAATGCTGTATACCTACGAGATAGTTTTAGTCTATTAAATGGATCTTATCACATGTGACATGCATATTGTTTTTTCTCTTCGAATTCTTTTGACTGCTGGAAGTTTAACTTGCCTCAGATTCACTACAGTTAAACATAATTCCCACATCGACTTCCTTTATAGAATACCGTAAATAAACGTACATATTAATGCTCTTTATAAATTTTTGTAATGAAAACCATTTCCACCCTTAAAATACACAAAATTTTTAAAATAATCAGACCATGATGTAATAAAATCAATATTGAAGTAAATTTCTTATTTAATTTAAACATTATGCGTTTCCTTCTTATAAATTAGACACCTTATTCTAAAAACATATTATTATTAACCAGTGATGTAAACAAAAAAATTAACAGTAAAAAAAATTATCTATTAAAAGTCTAAACTAGGCACTGACACATGGTCTGATAGTATAACAACAATAGCAATACCATAATTTGGTTGCTTTAGTTTCCTAAATTAATTTAATTATTTACAGACCATATTATCACAAGAAATATGTTTAACCAAACTGATTTTATATTATTTAGAGTTAGATTGTATATTTTTCATAGCAAAGTTGAAATGTTTATTAATCTAATAAAAGGAAACTAATCTTTGATGTTAAAATACTTTGCCAAGATAGACACAACATCACAATCATAAATCCGAAATTCAGTCTGTACTTTTTGAAAGACTGATTGTGACTTGTAAAATAAGATACACATAAGATATACATAGAAAATAGGTTCAAAAATGGCAGACAGGCCCATTTTTATAGGCCACAAAGTTGCATAATCACATTCATACTGCTTAAAGATTTTAAATTTGTTCACAATATCTATCTTCATATGTATTCATATAAACCATATACCCCAGTATAACAGCAATAAGAGACAATATTAATGTCAAAAACTGAAACAGTTTCATCCTCTCGACTTGTTTATGTAAAATCTCATAATTCATTTGTAAATTATTCAGGGCGTTTGTTACTGAATCATATTTATCAGTTTTATCTAACACATTACCATTTTTTACTTCCTTGACAGGGAACTGACATTTCAAACGGTACTCATCAACTTTGCTTCCCGATGAATTCTGCCAAATTTCACTCAACTCTTTCTGCGATAGATCTGTTTTTGGAACCTGCATACAAATGACTAGGAACATATCTTTTGATACGTTTTTCAGTTGGAAACCAGGTTGAACAACAATCATGACAGTTTGGGATGCTCCAATAGGCAAAACTCCAGAACTCGGTCGCACCCGAAACTTTTCAGGTGAAGTTGTGCGAATTTTAAAAGAAATGACACTTGGGTCATTATTTGTGATGGTAAACTGACCAGTTATATCATCATTTTCATTCTTAAATACAATTAAATTACTTGGTTGTATTTTTAGCATTTCACCTGGTGGTTTAATATCATTTTGCTGAGCAAATGTAACTTTTTTAGGTGTATGTTCTGGGGTAACACGGTTTTCAGGTACAAATTCATACACATAGTCATCTGTACCACCCCAGCATGTTAAAGCCTGATCAGGTGTAACAAAATTCTTTAATGAATCTTTGTTAACATTTTTTAACTTTTCAATTGCTGTTGCAGGTAGAAGTGACTTAACAATTTTAAATGCAGCTGATAAAACCCATGGCATTTGAAATATGATTATGTAGTTTAAGAAGTTTGGGTAGTAATGCTTAAACAGTGATATTAAATATTGTACTAGTTCCATATCCATGTTGCTAAGCCCACATCCATCCATATCAAAGAATAATGATATTTTTTTCCCATTTTCCTCTTTTTCAATACGATCAAACCAGTATATAATAATTTTCTTAATATCTTCAAAATCTTTGGTACCTTTAACATGTTTTTTGGACTTTATGATGAGTAAGAGACTACCATCAACATCACGACCGTGTGGGAATATTATACCTAAAATAAAAAAGAATTTTTAAGAATTCAATATGATTGTGCAGTCTATTTTCGGTGCATGGGTTTCAAAGTTAAATTCCCTGTTTATTCTTAGTACATAAAAATAATATATATATATATATATATTTAATATATAGATTTTTTAACTTAATCATCGTAAAACTTAAAACAAAGGTAATTTATTAGTACTATACCTTCTTCCACATATTCCATTTTAATATTACTCTCATTTATATCAGTGGCTCCAACACTTTTACGCCAACTTAATATATCCCAAAGCATGTCAGCAGCCTGCTTTGGGTCTTCGCAACAGTGTTTGAGGACTCTTTGTATATATTTTTCATCTTTAATACGGTCCAAGTCTAAAGGATGGAAGTTGTGGTCAGGATTTTCATTTATTCTTGTTTGAAACAAACTCCGCACTTCAGCGACGGGCATCGTACAGTATTAACTCGGTCTTAACACTACTTTTAAAAATCTCCAATATACTTTATTGTTTAAACAGGAAATATTTAATTAAAATCAATAAGTTACAGAAAGTAGATAGATACCGTACACAAATATAAATTGCCAAATTGGTTCTGTCACTACTGTGAAAGTTTGAACTATGAACTAGCGATGGGTGATTATTACTAAAAGTTATCGAATTATTCGATTGTTCAGTTTAGTCGATAAAAGTCGATAACAATTGATGTTAGTCGATTGTTATCGACTAACTTTAACGAATAATTTATATCACTGCGGTGTGCGGCTGCGGTGTGCGCTGCGCATATATTACTTACCTATTAATTAGTAATTACTATACAACTATTGCGTATATTCGTACGTACGTATTACTAAACATAAGTAATTACTAAAAATAGTGCGTTCGTGTCAATGCTCTACTATAAATTAGTAGTTATTGTGCCACTACTTACAACGAAGGCGAGATTATACAACTGAATCTAGTAATCAATCCATCAATTGAGGGAATGTGCGTCCTTTCCTAGTTTCGTTCGTAATGCATGTTGATACTTACCTTAGCAAGTAAGAATAAAAGAATAAAAGAGGAATTAAGTATAAAAGTTATAATTATTCGTATTGTGTGTTTCACAATATACTTAAAATAGTCATTGGTTTTAAAGAGATTAATCAGTAATTAAGGTAAACTAAGTAGATAAAGTAATGTAGGTATCTTATTCTAATATACCTTACTGATGTAGTAGACAGTAGTTAGGAACTTAACTGGGAAGGCTCTGGAAATACAAGATCGGTACAACTTTATTAAGTAAAACAAAATTTTAATGCTCTTCTCAAATCAACTAGCTAACAAACGAAACAAGTAATGAGTCTTATGATCCAGAAAAAAAACAAAACAATTATCACACAACGTTACAATAAAGACATTTATTTATTAGTCAACTTTATATTCCTTTTTCTAAGTAATTAAGTACTTTTTTGGTTAAACTTAAAGGCTAAAAATAAATCAAAATTTAGCTAGAAATCTAGCGATGAATAAACGTAATCTTCTCAATAACTTGTTTTAATCTACTTACACATTTTGGTACACTTTAAATCAGTAAAATTTATATTTAAAGTATTAAAATATATGTATAGTGCTCGCCAATTACAAGTTAGTTCTACTTTTCGCAGTCGGTCAAGACATTTGATATGTAGTCTACATACACCTACGTTTATCGAGCATTCAAATATCATTTATGCCATTATACATGTTAATTGAACTTAAAATATTAAACTTACAATACTATACAATAAACTTAAAATATTATAAACATTTTAATAGTAGGTACATTGTAATTTTTCATTTTTTGTCATTTTTTGTCCTTTAGATCGATCTTTTACTCTATATTGGCTACCTGGAGTTTTTCTCATATGAAATCTTTTTTAACATCATATCCAAAAGATTGATACATTGAGTTGATTATGAAACCATAGCCCTCTTTTTACCTTTATACGATGGAAATAAAAAGCTCCTAAACTATTATATAAGTTTTGATAAAGACTGCAGTAACTAATTTTTTTACCTTGTACAAAATTATACACAAGCCATTAAATTCCCCTTACTAGAAGCTCTAAATTTTAATACTTGAATCAATCCAAGAGTGAACAGACAAACATTCGTCCTTAAAACATTTAAAAACAATACGTCCTTTTGTGACCCGTCTATAAATATAAATAGTCCGCATGTATCACATTTACGACAATACTAGCACAATGCTGGGCATTTTTTTTCTACAGTATAAGCGCTTTTAAGAAAGCTACACTGGAACTCCTTTGTTAGTCCCTTGGTTTCATTCCTATTTTAATTTCTGTTGTGTATGCCTTTTTTTAAATAAAATAAAATAATATTTTTGTAGTATTAAAATAACAGCTTTTAACTAAATGCATATGGATTACGGTACACGGTACATATACTAAAATAAAAAAATTTGTCTGCCTGTCTGTTTTTTTCGGCTAATCTCTGAAACGGCTTGACTGATTTTGACGGGACTCACTGGCAGATAGCTGATGTAATAAGGAGTTTTATTTTAGAAATGAATATACTTAAATTAATAATAAAAAAATAACTATTCCGAGCGAACGAAGTACTGTATATGTATTCATAATATGTATGAAATATAATATGATATGATATGTAATATTATGTATGTTTTGGTGTTCGCTATTTTACTTTGTTAGGCTATATAACATCACGTTACGACGAAATTAACGTGGATGAAACCGCGGGGCTAGAATCTACTATTTATTAATAATCATGATGCCTATTAATTATTATAAATAACTGGCAAGCATTATTTATATTAAGTGATTATTTTTTTTATATACCTAATCATAATCCACCGTAAGCTAAAACTACGCATAGGTACATGTACTTAGGTACAATGCGAACGGAGTCGTATGGGTACATTCAAATTTCAAGGTCAATTTAACTGTTTATTATTTTTGCCAGTAGCCAAATTATGCTTTAAAATAACTACATAAGAATTATGTAATTATGTATATTATTCAAATAAAATGTCCAGTAATGAATTAATTCTAACAGTCAAATTTATACATTTTATTTACTCGTTAGATTATTTTTCGTTTAAATATAAAATTAAATATGTAGCATAATTATCGTGCGTTCATGAGTGACATTTAATTAGTGAGTATTTGTAAACCAAACTCCAAAGGTCACAACACACACCGCACGCACGCTTCGCATACGTACATTTAGTAGTTTAGTAGTTCATCGATTGTTATTCGAATAATCATTGTGCGGAACTACTAAATCGACAATCGAATACGCAATAGCGTAATTTTCGATTTAGTCGATAGTTTTTTTGCAACAATCGCCCATCGCTACTAAGAACTGTCTTATGTCTACTGTTAAGTGTTAGTATAGTGAGTAGTGACTAGTGTGTTTGCGATAGACGACTTGACGTTGACACTTGTGTTAGTAGCGGAAATTTAAATTTATAGTACCACCAACTTATCTGTAGAATGTTATCTGTTGTTGTACAGTTTGTCCATTTTATTAATAGTTTTATGACAGCTCACGTCCATGAAGTTTCGTATTGTTTAAGTAAAAATTTCATACAAATAACATTGTATTTCATGGACGCGTACCGTCCCCTTAGTGATGTCCGCACACAATAATGATTACTACGATTGTGCCACAGATTACAAATAATCGCTAGAAATAAATAAGATGTAATTTGTTGTTATATTTAATCAGGAAGACAACAAAATTTTGAGGTTGAAACCAATTAATTAAAATAAGGCATACAAATAAAACAACGAAAATACTTTAATTCCTTTTATTAATATTCGTGTGACAGACTACGTCAAAATGGTGGCGGACGGACGGTCGGTTGATGTTGGCAGTTGACGTATATATAACTTTTTACTTTTAGCATACAATTTAATTGACCGCCTCCTTGGTCTAGTGGTAAGCGCGTAAGCGTTACAACCGAGAGGTCCTGGGTTCGATTCCCGGCGGAGATAAAAAAAAAAACTCGGTCTGGCAGGACATAGAAGGCTGATCACCTACTTGGCCATAAAGAAAAAATCGATCAGTGAAACAGATGTGAAATGCATCTGCCCCCATACCCCACTAGGGGACACGGGACTTCACTTCATACAATTTAATTGGGAAGTGCCTATTCCCTATAGGTGAAAATAATTTCTAGATCACAAAGTAGTTAGTTAAATTTGTTTGTTATTCAAAAGTTAAATTTGGTTGTGATTATATACTCTAGATTCTAGAGAGTAGATGAAAGCCTTTAAATGTACATACATATTGTTTGTAATTTATTTTTATGTCAGTAGTATCTATGGAATGTTGATTTTATAATAAATTACATTATATTGTAACTTTTAATTTTTGGCGCCAAAGCAACGAGAGCGTCATGTTATATTATTTTCTAATTGTTGTTTTATGTGTTAAAAATTTACTATAGGTTTATAGTAAAATTAATTATATAATATGAGTAAAATTGCCATTTTAATAAAACTAATCTTAACATAATAAAACACATCCCTTCCCTATTTTATAATTGTAGGCCCCATATTAGTGGGGCTTGTATTATTATAAGTAATAAAACCAATAAATTAAATCTGGAGCAATACTTTTGAACACAAACTGTGCTGATTAACCTTCACAGCCTTGAAGCGACATAGTCGGGCTGAAAAAAATAATAATGATTATAATAATGAAATAAAATAATGATCCTTTGCCCCCAATTCATAGATTACTTTATGAATAAAAAAAGGAAAGCTTTCAATGCATCCTATCCTTCTAAGGATGGATATAGTTTGAATTAATTTAATGGTATACAGGTATCTTAAGTATCTTTCTCTGACTACCTTTACACAAACTGCTAAACCAATCTGAGAATAGTAATTGAAGATACGCTATAATCTAAAGAGTCACAAAACACTGTAATAAAAATAGATAGATATGGAACTTGTAGATATATATAACTTAATAAATAAAATATTCAATAGCTTATAATTTAATTAACAATTTTTTAATCACTTACAGAAACAAACCAATATGAATCCTTTTTGAAAATCATTCGGGCTAAAAATCCCATTTCACTTTCCGGAGCTATTGTGTGCAAGTGTAAATGTTTTACACTCCTGAAAGGTGGCCAGTGGTAACCAAACCTGGCATCTTCTATAGGATAGTTGTTTTTTGACAGCATCTCTTTAGCTACAGTTAACATTTTCTCAACTGCAAATAATGTTTTATTTTAATTTACCATGCTTAATTCTAGCGCTTCACTTTGTTTAGAAAGATCAAGGGTCAAGCCAATGATCTAAGAGGAGGCAGAAACTATAGGTATTTAAGAAGAATCGGCGAAGACAGTTTTCCCCTTTACTCTCCCTTGGCATATACATGCTACTTTAATTGTTACTTTACTTCTATCCTTAAAAAATTTGCTTTTAGTGCAGATTAGATGGAATGAATGGTTGAGATTGATTTTCCATTAATGCGATCAGAGCATTATGTAGGTATATATTATTGTAAATATAATTGTTATAGTGTACCTACTTCATTAAATAGGTCGAAATTGAAATTAACTAAAAGGAACACAGCTTCGTATTTCATAGTGGAGACAGAGATAGGACATATTAAAAATATTAAACAGGGTATGAAAGTCTCAACGATTTGTTTAAACTATAATAAATATTATGTTATTACACTATTACTTACCCAAATCTTTATCATTTGTAGTCAAAGCTTTAGCATCTACAATATGCCGCTTAGGAACAGTTAAAATGTGATATTTGCTTGCTGGTTTAATATCTCGAAATACACAAACGATATCATCTTCATATAAAAGTTCAGTATCTTCTAAATTATTAACAATGTTACAAAAAATGCAAGGTGATTTCGATGGGGAACTCATTTTTCTGGGAATAAAAGCTGTATTCGATTTTTAGTTGCTAGCAATGTCAAGAATTTTGACGTTTTATAAAAGTTTGTTATCATGGTTTACTGGCGAAAAAATCACGACACGGGAACAATTAACATGATTTTATCGCTTTCAATATAACTATACCATCTGTATGTTTGAAAGCGATAAAATAAATTATTTCAAAGTCTAAAGTCCAAATTAACTTTTAAAATAATATCTAAAATAAGACATATCAGTATATATATATATATAATCAGCGCCATCTAGGATTTTATGATAAGAGTAAATTGAACATATTTAAAAAAACATTGTTTCTTCTCTCACTTTTATCCTTTTTTGTGGAAAAGATATTTCTTTTTATTTAAATTTTACAAAACCTTCTTGCGGCTGACAAAAATAATAATAAATTAATTTTAAACAAAAAATAAAACCGACCTCAAAACGCACTGAAAAGTAAAAAATAAATTTTGTATTATAAATGAAATTACTATAAATAAAAGACGTAAATAGTGTTGATAAATAAAATTCATCTAAAATTCTACAAGGGCATAAAACTGTCATGTTGCTCTTTGAAACGTGGCGCCAAGCCATTCAATTAATTTTTTAATTAAAGTCCAGGAATATTCATTCAGTCTTTATTTATACATTTGGCACCGCCTTTCAAAAAACAACATGAAAGTTTTATGCCCTTGTAGAATTTTAGATGAATTTTATTTATCAACACTATTTACGTCTTTTATTTATAGTAATTTCATTTATAATACAAAATTATTTTTTACTTTTCAGTGCGTTTTGAGGTCGGTTTTATTTTTTGTTTAAAATTAATTTATTTTATACTTTTGAGTGACTCTTCTAAACCGTATAGTTGGTTATCATACCATCAAAACGAAACTAACATGGACACTGACTTTACGCTTACCTTATACACTAAAAACTAATTTAATTAATTTAATTTAATATTTTCAAATTAATGAAAATAAGAAAACGCAAAACTGAATCGTTTAATACTAAAAATTTAAGTAATATCGTTCATATAAATTAAGTTTTCATGGTGTTTTATAGTAAGCAAGTGAACGCACATTGTGATTTACCGTAGGAACTCAGTTACTATATTCTCTCTATCTCTAGAAATATTTCTTCTACCTTATTGATTTTACTATCGTATATGACCCTTTTAATGTTTTATAAAATGATACATAAGTCATCGATATAAACTGATATTACATCGAGATATAGAGATCTAAACTGGACGCGTAAACAATAACGTATGACATGTTTTTCTCTGTTGTCAAGTTTTGCTCCATAACATCAAGTATATGGCTTAGATTTTCATAAAACTCCGTCAAAAGCTTGACAATATGACTGTTAATAAAATAAATTTATTATAATTAGTAAATATTTAATATAACATGGACATCTCTATTGCTAAAGCGAACTAATTTAAAAAATTTCAATTTTTTATTTTATAACCTCAATATCTCTAAAACTATAAATCAAATTATCTTGATTCTTATTATAACTTGTTGCAAATTTAATATTCAATCGAATAACATCTAATTCATCGATAAGAATTCATAAATCATAGAGTTATAAGCAAATAAGCACGACATGGTCGCGCGGAATTCAGCGATTTCTCGCCCGATTGTGAAACTATTCTTTCAATATCCTGAAAACTATTGATCGTAAAAATTCTAAAAAAAAATGGGACCACTTCGACGAGTTACCCTATCGTTTGATACCTCACTCATCTAAATCGGTCTACAATTGGCGACGTACGAGCGGAACATCGGAAAAAAAAAAAAAAAAAAAAAAAATACACGTCGAATTGATAACCTCCTTTTTGGTTTTTTTGAAGGTCGGTTAAAAATACTCAAACTTTTAGTCGCCTTAGTTATGCGCTCAATAATCACAACACAAAAAAAAGTTTTTTACGTCTACTGTTTCTGGCAACAAAAACTACTAAAGCCAGCACGTGCCTTTAATTTGCTTTTACAAAGGGCGGCTAATCGATTTATTATGCGCACAATTTGACATCCACACATTTGAAAATAGAGTAAAGCGGTGTTAAATAACTGTCATTTTCAATTAGCAAGCTCACATTTGGTAATATTTATCGACCATTTGTTGGAATTTACTGTATGGAAACAAATGCGACTTCAAGCTCGTCTTAATACTATCTAGGTATACCTAGGTAATATTTTTTGTAAATACAGCTATTATACCTACATTGTGAAGCTGTTAGATTGTGTGACATTTTCATACAAAAAGCGATAACGTTTTCCCGCCCATTAACATTTCAAAAAGGAAATGTAGGTAATTTGCCTCTAAGATTTGCAACTCTCTATCGCACGCCCGGAGTGAGGCAAAGCGGTATGAAAGAGATAGCATTTTTTAAAATACCTACTCACGCCGCGTATCGGCACTTCACAATCCTCTTAAGTACTATGTTATTGTAAATTATAGATTCATTATAAAAAAAACTAAGAGCAGAAAAAGTTTGAAGTCCATAACCGTAATATCTAATTAATAGGGCATAAATGGAAGTAATTTTTTATTGTTTTACTAATTTTAAAAGTTTTATGGTAATATTTTGCCTTATAAACCGAAAAACTTTTTTATTCTCCTTCTAGTTTGAACTTAAGTTCGTGGGCATGTCCTCCAAGACATCGGTTATAAAAAGATATTGTATCTAATAATATCGAGTTTTTGATATTGCAAAAGCGCTGATCGCAGAGTGGCTGTCCATTGGCGCGGTGATCTCTTACCATCATACAGGGCCTGCTGTCCGCTATAATATAGAAAAAGGTGTTTAATATCCAATAATCCCTCAACGCAAAATAATCATTCTTAGAGCTTTCACCTGTCTGTTATTATGTCGATCATAATAATGCATTTAAATAGTGAAAGTTATAAAATTCGCTACTAATCTTTATTCGTAACAAATAAAAGTACAATTAATATTTGTCTAAAAAGACAATTTTTCAAAAAATTTTTTAAAGATAAATAGTTAACCAGTGATGACTGAGGCCAGTCCTACAAAGAGAGCTCAGCTATCATCTGCGCTGTAAGACCTCCAACAACGCCTGCTTCACCACCGGTGAGCTGGGTTCTTAGCTAGATGATTCAGATGCTATTGCTGCAGAAGTGTTGCTTGCTAAAGCTGACTTGACTTTGCTTGCTGCTCCACTGGCTGCTCCAGATTTAGCATCTACACCATCTTTGTCTGCTTGTGCAGCGCTGCCTGCTTCTGATTTAGCAGCAGCTGATCCATCTTTTCCGGCTTGTGCACCACTGCCTGCTCTTGATTTAGCATCTGCACCATCTTTGTCTGCTTGTGCAGTACTACCTGCTTTTGATTTAGCAGCAGCTGATCCATCTTTTCCGGCTTGTGCACTACTGTCTGCTCTTGATTTAGCATCTGCACCATCTTTGTCTGCTTGTGCAGTACTGCCTGCTTCTGATTTAGCAGCAGCTGATCCATCTTTTCCGTCTTGTGCACCACTGTCTGCTCTTGATTTAGCATCTGCACCATCTTTGTCTGCTTGTGCAGCACTGCCTGCTTCTGATTTAGCAGCAGCCGATCCATCTTTTCCAGCTTGTGCACCACTTCCTGCTCCAGATTTAGCATCTGCACCATCTTTGTCTGCTTGTGCAGCACTGCCTGCTTCTGATTTAGCAGCAGCTGATCCATCTTTTCCGGCTTGTGCACCACTGTCTGCTCTTGATTTAGCATTTGCACCATCTTTGTCTGCTTGTGCAGCACTGCCTGCTTCTGATTTAGCAGCAGCTGATCCATCTTTTCTGGCTTGTGCACCACTTCCTGCTCCAGATTTAGCATCTGCACCATCTTTGTCTGCTTGTGCAGCACTGCCTGCTTCTGATTTAGCAGCAGCTGATCCATCTTTTCCGGCTTGTGCACCACTGTCTGCTCCAGATTTAGCATCTGCACCATCTTTGTCTGCTTGTGCAGCACTGCCTGCTTCTGATTTAGCAGCAGCTGATCCATCTTTTCCGGCTTGTGCACCACTTCCTGCTCCAGATTTAGCATCTGCACCATCTTTGTCTGCTTGTGCAGCACTGCCTGCTTCTGATTTAGCAGCAGCTGATCCATCTTTTCCGGCTTGTGCACCACTGCCTGCTCTTGATTTAGCATCTGCACCATCTTTGTCTGCTTGTGCAGAACTGCCTGCTTCTGATTTAGCAGCAGCTGATCCATCTTTTCCGGCTTGTGCACTACTTCCTGCTCCAGATTTAGCATCTGCACCATCTTTGTCTGCTTGTGCAGCACTGCCTGCTTCTGATTTAGCAGCCACTGATCCATCTTTTCCGGCTTGTGCACCACTGCCTGCTCTTGATTTAGCATCTACACCATCTTTGCCTGCTTGTGCAGCACTGCCTGCTTCTGATTTAGCAGCAGCTGATCCATCTTTTCCGGCTTGTGCACCACTGCCGGCTCCAGATTTAGCATCTGCACCATCTTTGTCTGCTTGTGCAGTACTGCCTGCTTCTGATTTAGCAGCAGCTGATCCACCTTTTCCGGCTTGTGCACCACTGTCTGCTCTTGATTTAGCATCTGCACCATCTTTGTCTGCTTGTGCAGCACTGCCTGCTTCTGATTTAGCAGCAGCCGATCCATCTTTTCCAGCTTGTGCACCACTTCCTGCTCCAGATTTAGCATCTGCACCATCTTTGTCTGCTTGTGCAGCACTGCCTGCTTCTGATTTAGCAGCAGCTGATCCATCTTTTCCGGCTTGTGCACCACTGCCTGCTCTTGATTTAGCATCTGTACCATCTTTGTCTGCTTGTGCAGTACTACCTGCTTTTGATTTAGCATCTGCACCATCTTTGTCTGCTTGTGCAGCACTGCCTGCTTCTGATTTAGCAGCAGCTGATCCATCTTTTCCGGCTTGTGCACCACTGCCTGCTCTTGATTTAGCAGCAGCTGATCCATCTTTGCCAGCTGCTACAACACCGTCAGCTCCTGATTTAGCAACTGCACCATCCTTTCCAGCTTTTGAAACACTTTCTTCTTCTGATTTTGCAACTACACCGTCTTTGCCAGCTTTTGAAACACTTTCTGTTTCTGATTTAGTAACTTTACTACCTTTGCCAGCTTTTGAAACACTTTCTGCTTCTGATTTAGCAACTGCACCGTCTTTCCCAGTTTTTGCAACACTGTCTACTTCCGATGTAGCAACTGCACCATCTTTGCCACCTTGTACAGCACTGCCTACTTCTGATATAGCAGCGGCTGAATCATCTTTGCCTGTTTTTGGCATGCTGGCTGCAACACCATCATTTTCAAAGTTCGGAGTGCTTCCTGGACTAGTTAGTGGTTTGGGATTGACACCTCCTGGACCGGCAGGTTGAGCATCAGGAAGTTCTGATGTGCAGTCATCCAATCCAGGAAAAGCTGATTTAAGTTTGTCTAACCCTGGGAACGCACCAATGTTTTCAGGAGATTTAATGGCTTTTATACAGTCTAATGGTACTGAACTCCATCCAGAAGTCTTTTTAAACGCATTAATAAATACTTCCAAAGAAACGGAACTGCCTGTCCCCTTGCATGCATTAAATGCCTTTTTCCAAGCTGGTACAAATTCAGATGGAAGACCTTTACATTTAGCAAAGGTTGTGAGTGATGTCTTTATTAATACATCGGTTACAATATTATCTTTAGCGCCGAACACGGATACCATGGTTTTGACAAAAGCTTCCACTTTGACTGTCTTTCCACTAACACCGCCAGGTACTCCGTGGCCAACTTCACCATCTCCTTGTCCAAGTCCGGCTCCAGCTGCTTTAGCATGTTCCACTCCTCCTGTTACCAAGGTGGCTCCAACCTCAGCCGCACTAGTTGCTGATCCCGCGCCTAAGGGTCCCAATGCTGAAAAAAATGTATGAAAATTAGATAGTAGCCGATTCTCAGGCCTACTGAATATGCATATAAAAATTGGTAAAATCAGTAAAGCCGAGTAAGGTAACTAACATTGTCACACGAGAATTTTATATAAAAGATTAGTTTTTATTTGAAATTTTGTCCGTTTGAGCATATACGAGTACAATATAATCTATGTCACGCAGAAAAAGGCTAGTTCCCGATGAAGAAAATAATTTTTGAAATCATTCCAGTAGTATTTGTACATATTTAATCTTTACAAACAAACAAAATCTTTCCTGTGGAAACAGTAACACAGGAGCCGTAGATTTTGACGAGGTGTAAGGCAGCTTGTGCTTAAATTCGCATTAATTATAATATTAGATATATTATTAAAATATGCCTAATATGCAAACCATCCGCTAGCAGCAGGGGCGTTGTTACCGTCGTATATGCCGTATCAATTATACGGGGCCCTCGGATCACGGGGGCCCCCGAAATTTTGAAAATGGTAACAGATAGATAATTATGATGAATAAATATTTCTTTTAATTTTATGCAAACATTTTTTTCCTTTATGAGTAATCTTTACCCTTCATAAGGGCCCCCCAAAAAAAAATTATACGGGCCACGTCAAGGCACGCTACGCCACTGGCTAGCAGTATGTAGTTTGCTGGTTTAAGTTTTCAATTTTCAAATACCTTATTTTTACATAATACTAGTTGTGCACAGCGGTTTTCCCCTATGTCGACGAATACTTCACGCCTATTCTCATACCAACTACACATTAAAAGAATCATAAAAATAGGTCTAACCGTTTGGGAGGAGTACGAATGCAAACACGAATGCATATAAGAGTAGATGTATCTTCGGTTGTATTTTTTTGATATACCCCATTGACTTTTCACTTTCGCATTAAATTAGGATCAATAAACTTGGTTTTGACGGCTAATTTAAATGCATCCGTTTTGTGAAATATATAGTAAATAAAATACTTACTTGGGTACGCGTGAGCAGTGAAAAGACACTGAAAAATAAGAACATCTGTTTAAATAAATTATTAAGCTACGAAAATGTATGTTGGAAATAATGTTTTCATAATTATTTAGTAATTTAAACTAAAAATTATTTTCCTTTTATTACTCCTAATTTTAATTTTTTGCAGAAGTAGGATCGAAGGGGATTTTTTATAATGATGTATTTAACGTCTCTAGCAATTTTCAGCTCTATGCGAATTTTCCCTAAGTCAAATGTCTATTTTGACTGGAGTATTGGGACTTCTTTCGCTTAACTATACAAAGTTGCTTATGTCCCTCAGGAAGAATCTGTATAACTTCCTATCATTGAAAGAATTTTTGAAACCAATTATATACTTAGTTATGAATTTTATTACAAACTAGCGACCCGCCCCGGCTTTGCACGGGTATAAAACATATATAAAAACCTTCCTCTTCAATCACTCTATCTATTAAAAAAACCGCATCAAAATCCGTTGCGTAGTTTTTAAGATTTAAGCATACAAAGGGATATAGGGGAAGAAAAAGCGACTTTGTTTTATACTATGTAGTGATAAATGTGTATACTTTTTTTTTCTTTATTATATTAGTAAAGAAAATATATTTAATACCTACTTTACGATACACTTTTAAGTCAACCTTGAATTAACAAACAATATTTTTGAAAGCAATTCAAAAACGTGTATAATGTATAATATGTATCTTAAAGTACAAAGTTGGTATGAGTCTTTACACCTTTTTATAAGATCCCTACATATAAAATTGGTGTTTTGTACGGGAGAAATATAAGGTCAATTTTTTTTTGATAAAATACATTTAATAAATCAAAGTATGCACCGTTGTTATCTATGCACTTTTGCCATCTCATAGTTGAATTTTTTTCCTTAAAAGAAGTTGTCCAAATTGCGGAAAAAATGGTAATCTCTTGGAGTAAGGTCCGGGGAGTATGTCGCAGACACTCCAATTGTAGCTCATCTAACTTAGTGATTGTTTGTTGTGCAGTGTGTAGTCTTGCGCTGTCGTGAAGCAGCAGTGGCCACGAGCGATTGACCAATCTCGGTTGTTTAGCAGCTAGTTCTTTCTTCATGGTTTGCAGTTGCTGACAATAGATATCTACTGTAATCGTTTGGACAGATATTAGAAAGCTGTAGTGAACAACACCGGTGCTAGTCCACCAAACACTTAAGTAACTTCTGAGTCAATTTTCGTTTAGGGCAGGATTTGGCTGAGTCTCCAGGGTTCAGCCATTGCGACGAGCGCTTCGAATATCGTACAGTATCCACTTTTCATCACAAGTAATGATTCGATTTAAAATCCCTTCATTATTGTGTCGGTTGAGCAAAGTAACACAGCAGTCGACGCGTTTGCAAGTTCGATTCACTCAATTCATGCGGTACCCATCGTTTCAAGTTTTTTACTTCCCCGATTTGCTTCAAGTGGATTAATACAGTTTTATCACTTACCCCGAAGCCTGCAGCTATCTATGAAGTGCTTTGTGATGGATCCGCTTCGACAATAGCCTTTAATTCTTATTTTTCCACTTTGATCTCCGTCCGAAGGTCGAAATTTCCAGAACGAAAACGTTGAAACCAAAAACGTACCGTGCTTTCTTTTGCGACACCAGCGCCGTACACATCATTAATCCTTTGAACTGTTTCTGCAGCACTGTTGCCACGATAGAACTTGTACTCGTAAATATACCGATATTTCATGTTTTTCAATGTGCGATAATAAGCGACGCCAAAGAAAAAATAATGAGGGAAAAACAAATGAATGACTGTTTTCAAATGTACCAGCTAAATGAATTTATAAATTTGAATTTGGAATTATTAACCAAAGAGGAGATATTTCAGATCAAAGTGGCCAGAACGACAAAACGCTAATTTCATATGTAAGGACCCAATATAAGTTTTATTTGATACTACTCACCCCCAAAACCAGTAAGCCAAGCAGCTTCATGGTGTTCAAGTAACTACATGTTTCCGAGTTAGGCCTATTTTATATAATACAGACAAAAGAACATCTGTGACAACAATAAAATTAGGTATACATCTTTGTTTATATGATAATTAGTGTATACTAATTTTTGCGTATGGCAACGTTCATTAACAATAAAAAAAAAATTACTTAACGAGACCAAGCTTAAAGCTTAAAAAAAGAATTTGTCATCAATAAAAAAAAAATCTAAAGAAGTAATGCTATATTAGCTGAACTCTTACCTGAATTTATTAGGTAAATTTATGAATTAGTAATTGAAGAAATGACCCACATAAGTCGTTTGACATAAGTCAATGAAAAAAGTAATTTTACGGAAACATTTTGTATGGGAATGGATAACTTTGCAACACCTTTTGGTTTTATAAAAGGGGTTGTTTTTATGTTCCTAAATTGTAGACGTCTAGGGAAACAGATTGGTTGTGAGTTGACATAAAAGCGCATTAAAAACGACGTGCATAAACCTTTAAGTTAAACAGACGGACGAAAGTTATATTTAATTATATAAAAATATTGCGGATATGGAAAACATAAAATAAACACACTAATGAAATTACGTCTGTTGTATATAGTATCTATGTGTTTGTGAAATATTATGTAAGTAACAAGAAATATATTTTGTAGACCCAAGGGCAAAAGATTCGTAAAACCTATCTATCTATAATTATATTTTAATTGAATGTAATTTTAACCTCTCCGAAGTTCGAACATATTGTAACTCCATGAATGAATTTTAAAGAAGACAAAATATCCCATTTCTATAAATATTCGTGGTTCATGCAACAGCTGACACCGCATAGGCTATGTAATTGTATTTTTATTTGTTATTGTTGAGTAATTTTCGCACTTCTGGCACTTTCCCTTAATTAAGATGGCCGGTTGGCGCAATTGGTAATGCTCCTGCCATCTGCGCCAAAAGACTGGGTTCGAATCCCGCATTTATTTGTGTGATGAGCACGAATATTTGAGTCTTAGTTGTTTATAAACTTATGTATTTATTGTGGTACCCTCGTTGTTTCTGATTATCATACACAAGTGCTTGAGCTACTTACTTTGGCAATAGCAATGTAGTAGTTGTCTCAATTATTAATTTATTTACTGCAATTGCTATTATAATATTATTTACACCGTTTATAACTCAAGAACGGATGGGTCGATTTTGATGATGTCTAATTTGTTAGATTCGGCTAATCCGAGAATAGCAGAATAACTATTAAAAATAGATAGAAAACTTAACGAAAAGTGTTTATGAAGAAAATTCCTCAAACATTTTCTATAGAATGACGTTTTGGGTGACACGTTATTTTTTGGAACTCTGTCTACTTACTAAGTAGTATTTTCTGATAATATGAATTATACGGACCAATTATGATGCGTTTTGTTTTGTGGATGAAAGTTGATTCTATCAAGGTCTTCCTCCATTTATAAAGTTTTCATGTTAATGAAATGTCAGGGGGATTTTGATTGTTTTTATTTGATTTGGTTTTTAATTGCTAGTATGCAGCCCAATTTATTATTAAATTAAAATATTATTTAAAAAAAGGCTACAAAATTGTTAAATCTTAAATTAAGAAGTTCCCTTAGTATCGTGAAAATGGGATAGAATTTTTTTTGCAGCAACTAATTATTTTTAACGGGCATGTTTGGACTTTGAAACATTTTTTTTCCAGGAAATCGAGACCCAGCCAATATACCCGTGTGATAAAATGAAAACATCAAGGTCATAAAGTCAATTATCATTAGGATATAAAATAAAATTATGTAATTATTTTAGCCGCAAATTTATGGTTATCTCTACTTGAGTCATTAATTTATTATAATCTATTGGTAATTCAATATACACCCTCTGTTTATCAAATAATTACATTAATATCTTTATTATCTACGCGCGTTGCCGCCCTTTTATTTGTCAATATTTTGGCACTCCGCCATCTTGATGATTGAAATGTCAAAAGGGGTCAATTTAAGGGTAAGGCGCTTTCCAACTCACTGAATTCAGACGTCCTAAATGATCCAGCAACTATATTCAGATTTCACTTGACTGAATATAGTGGATATGGATAATATGGATCATTTAGGACGTCTGAATTCAGTGAGGTGGAATGAGCGCATTAGGTAGGTAGGTATGACTAACAAAAATTCGGCCATGGTCGATTATGCATGCTATTTATCACAACTAAAATTATTTAAATTTGGTAATAAATAAAATAATTGTACCTAATAGTGTAAAATGGTAGTCCGTTGAAGCAAGGTCTGGTGAGTATGGAGATTTCTAACTGCAGTTCCTGTAGTTACAATGGTTACTCGTATTGCGGTATTGCGTTATCATGGAACAATAATGGTTAAGATCGATGTATCGAGTTGGGGCTGTTTCACTGACAATTTCACCATCATAACTCGAAGTTCAGTAAGTAATCATCTGCTATTATTACCTGACCAGACCTGAGAAAGCTATAGTGAATAACATCATGAAAAGACATGAAAATCATCATCATGAAAACAATTGAAAGTCGAAAATGGCATGTTGCAATTTTTTTAAAAGAACCTCATAGGTATGTGAAAAAAATAGGTAGTATACATTGGGAATATTTTTAATTTAATAATACTTCTTAATTCCCATATAAAAAGTTAGTGAATATCTTTAATATATATAAATTACGTGTCACGTTGTTTGTCCGCGATGGACTCCTAAACTACTTAGCCGATTTTAATCATATTTGCAGGCCGTGTGCAGTTTGATCCAACTTGAAAGATAGGATGGATTACATCTTAATAATATATAAAAGAAAGTCGGTTTATATACACGTTCGTTTCTTCATACATTTTCTATGAAATGACGTTTTAGGTGACACGTTATTATTCAGTACTCTGAAGCGATACTAAGTTCGCGGGGTCCACTAGTTATTTATAAATATTTAATAATATATTGTATTTTAGGTGCCTCCGTAGCTAAGTGGTTAATGCGTCTGCGTATTGCGCTAGAGGTCCTGGGTTCGCATCCCGGGGAGACGAATGAATGTTTCGGTTGGGTAGACACAGAAAGTTAATCACATACTTCCCCTTAAAGAAAATGATCAGTGAAACAGATATAGAAATGTGTCTGCCCCATGCCCATTACGGGTTACGTCCATTTATATATTAATAATATTTGATTCTGGTTTATATTCTATGGTACTGTCAAGATTCAAATTTATCAAGTACTGAATGCGTAAAAGAGCAGCAAAGACAACATTTTGGATATATAATAATTTTAAAATGTTTAAACATCGGCCTGTAAATAAACCACTTAATAATTAACCAAATAATTTAAATAATTATATTATTATTTAGTGCCATTGAATGACGAAATGATAGTTGACTACTAAGAAAGTTCCACATAAAAATGCCTTCTGTCATTACGTATTTATAATTTAAACGAAATATTTACACAAATGTATTTAGTAACGTCTTTTAGACGTATTATTATGCAAATTAAGAAATATACATTATTTTGCAAGTTATGTGTCATCTTTATTTTTAAGATTTCTAATTATTTAGTAATATTATTTAAAAACAACTATTTAAACAATCTATCTTGCTAAAGTGTTTTTGATGGAACTATGATATATTTGATATATTTAAATATAATAAATAAAAAAAAATATATAATAAATAAAATAAATATAATAACTTTTATTTCATAATAATTATCCTTTTAACAATGTATTTTTGTTTAAGCGCGTTTGTAAATTGAACGAACAGAATTTATTTACAATAATGTACTTGAATATATTTACAAAAATACAAAATGCTCATCAATGCCGCGTTGTATCCCTATACTTACGCATTGGCCGAAATATGAAATTCCAAACAGCTTTGGATTTCAATGATAAAGTAGGTAAGCTGTCCAATAGACTTTAATAAAAGTGGTTCTCGGTGCGTAAGTATGTCTTTATTTTATTGGTGTTACATGATTGTAAAGCCAGTTTTGAATCCATTTGAAAGATTATTTTATTGCTAGTTAAGTTGTTAGACTTTAGAGATATTATATTGATTGTATCAAAATTTATTGAGTACTTTTTGAAAAATTCAACAAAAATTAAACAACGTATAATTATATGACTCGTGGTAATTTCGATCTTTGTTTGTTGGTGATGTTGGACAATGGAACGTTTCATCATGAAATAAAATTTATTTTTAAAATATAAACCGACCGATTAAAATAAACTGACTGTGATGCGATTATTTTGTTTTAGTTAAGTATAGTTATATTTTTGAAGATTTTGTCATATATTTATGACATAATAGATAGTCAGCTATTCTTAAAATATATATGCTACCACGGACGTTTTTGTAAATATATTAAAGAGGAATATCTCACCATGCATTCTTTTGTTATATCTCAAAGGAAGGCAGCCAATTTATTCAAAATCTTGACAAATTATGTATCTAAACAAATCTGACGAATCACTCTAACTATTGGTAGATGATAATCCGTTCAGTAGTTTAAGTTTATCGCGAACAGACAGACAGTCTTTCTGGGGAAGTATATGATTAACTTATAATGTGCCTTAGATTCTTATTTGTATTTAAAAAAAAAGTGAAGTCCCGTGTCCCCTAGTGGGGTATGGGGCAGATGCATTTCACATCTGTTTCACTGATCGATTTTTCTTTAGGGGAAAGTAGGTGATCAGCCTTCTATGCCCTGCCAGACCGTTTTTTTTATCTCCACCGGGAATCGAACCCAGGACCTCTCGGTTGTAACGCTTACGCGCTTACCAATAGACCAAGGAGGCGGTCATTTGTATTTAACTTGTCGGAAAAAATCACTATAAAAATTGTTTGGTGAAAGATTATTATTATACCTAATGACTGGCTCTTATGATAGTAAACTTTTTTTTTTTTTTCAGAAAATGGTCAACTTAAACCATATTTCAGACTTGTCCCTTTGACCCACCAATAAAATAAAATGACATTTGATTGCCCTCCAATTAAAATGTAATATTTGCACAGTTTTATTGTTAAAAATATATAAAAGTGCAAGAATGTGTTTTTCATATAATTACGAAGTTGACATCATGAGGACTGCACTATTGTTTTTATTAACTGTGAGTAAAATAATTATATTTAATCGTAACTTAATTAGTTTATGACGTTTTCTTTAATCGCTCAGTAGATACTTTATTACCTAGTATAAAAAGGCATTAAAAAACACATTAGGATCAGAGGAAAGTGTCCAATATAATGTGCTCAATGTTAAAAATAAGATTTGGAAATAAATGGTGTTTCTAAGATGAAAAATATCAGACTTTTTTTGTATATAACATATTTACAAAAATACAAAAGGCTCATCAAAGCCGTTGGGGTGCGTACCCAAAATACTGGCTACATTACCGCGTTGTATCGCTATACTAACGCGTTAACCGAAACATGAGCCAGCTTTGGGGTTTCCTGTGGTATCAACTAAGCGCGAAGTATCTTTAAACAATCGACGCGCTTCTGGCTGCCATGGACCAAAAGGAACGAAAATATAAGAATCTATGAGACTTTCATATATTCGTCTTTTAATGTAAAATAAAAAAAAATTTGAAAATTTTTAATTGATGTTTTATATAAAAAATAGCTTTATGCACTTCTCCATATAAACTTTAACTATGGCAAATTTCATGATCATCCCCGTTTGCGCAATTTTCGTAAAAAGGGGTATAAAGTTTTTGTGACACGTGTTAATATTATGATAAAAACTCTTTCTTCTAAAATGTAACTGATTAGAGAAACAAGTTGAAATTTCTCATGATTCAACAGACATTTTTGATTCTTTAAAATATTGACTAGGCTCTAAATGTCGGTGAATTATTCCTACTTATTATCATAACATTCCTGATATACTTTTAATTCATAGATTGCTGCTGCTGCCAATTCAGTTCCACATATTGGTATGTACAACTTTGGTAAAACTAAATTATACAGAGTGTCCCTGAACTCAACACCAAACTGAAACAGGGTGACAGGATTAACTGTAACCATCATGAGTAAAATCAGAAAAAAAATATATCCCATGTAGTTTGAAAATTAGGGGCATTTAAGAAAAACCTAAAAATTTGGTCAAACTGTACCCATTTTACGGTTATTGTGATTATTTTTTATTATTTTTTGTTCATTTTAACTTTGGAACCGTAATCCTAAATAACATTTCTAGAACCACATTTTCTCATGATGGTTGCAGTCAATCGTGTCACCCCGTTTCGGTTTGGCGTTGAGTTCAGGGACACCTGTATATACCTACCTAATGTACCTACATTATTTAAAAGAAACTTTCTTACAATTAAAGTACCTTATTTACCGATACGTAAGTTTTTAATTAATAATTACAAACATACAATAAAACTATCGAGCAAATTTTCATATATTTATTTTTTGACTTTTCTTAAAAATTACTTGGGGAAGTTGTCAATTTAAATTACTTAAAATATTATCGTATACCCACTTCTGAATATCATTTTATTGAAATAAACTTGGTATTCATTTATTTTAAAGTCAAAACTATAGATAATATTATGTACCTACCTACTTATAAATTTCTTAGTGGGAAATTCTTAATAACTAAACTATTTTGTTTTTATAGCGGGATGCGATCCAACACCTCCAAGCTGTGACGGTAAGTTTACCTAGCTTTATTGAACCATAGTTAATCAATAAATGGAGATGCATCGCTGAACTGGCGTTGTCTATGGGCGTTTGTGTGAAAGGACTATTACTATAAATTTTTTCTTATGTTTTGATTTTATTATAAAAGTCGCGTCAACAAGACCATTACAATAAAAGAGATAATAAGAGAAAAGTACTTGACCAAAGTGCAGTATCAGTTGCAGGTAGGGTTCCCAACCCTTCCGGATTGCCCGGGTGATTCCGGTAGGCTAACATCCCGACCTCCCGAGATGTAATAATTTCTCCGGTTTTTCGAAAATTAAGAATATCAAGTGCACTGACTTTTACGCTGGGTTGATTTTTTTACGAAATCGATGGACAGAAATCCCTGAACTGAATTGAAAATTATCACGTTTTTTCTTTCCATTCCTGTGTCTAATACTTCTTGGAGTTGGCAATCCTAGTGCAACTATGTTTGCGCGAACAGGCAAGACAAAAACATTAAAGGGGACGAAGAATTTACATATTAATATCTATTTAAAAACATTGTTACAGATACTAAACCAACGCCTCTCCCAACAAAGAAACCTGATGGTAAGCTAGATTATTAACAAGGTGATATCCGGGACCTAGGCTGGATTTATTAATTTATAATTTATCATCCAATAGATAAATGTAGAAATATAAAAATAACTTGCGTCACGAAGAGGAAATTTTATGTCAATCTTTTATGACGTTACTTGATTTTATGATTCTACGTTATTTGATTTTCTGTTTCTTATTATTTTATTAAAAGTTTTTTTTTTTTTTTAAATCAGTCCAATGTACTATGATTTTATTTACTAAAACGATGAACTTGGTTGAAAATACAAATCCTTTTTCTTTATAACATTAGGGTCTATTTAATGAACGCGTTAATAAAATCAGATCAAAAGAACAATAAAAATCCAGTATCTATGTTACTCGCATTAAGTAAAAGTATCTATTTAACTTTATTATGTAGCAGTGTTTTATTAAAATAAAATTTTGAATTAAAATGAAATTTTTAAATTGACACAAAATTCTAATTCCACCGAATATTTTTTTTAATTAAATATTTACAATAATGTACCTAAATATATTTACAAAAATACAAAAGGCTCATCAAAGCCGTTGGGGTGCGTACCCAAATACTGGCTACATTACCGCGTTGTATTGCTATACTAACGCGTTGGCCGGAATATGAGCCAGCTTTCGGGTTTCCTGTGGTCTCAACTAAGCGCGTCGATATCTCTTTAAACAATCGACGCGCTTCTGGCCCCCATGGACCCAAAGTCTGCACTCCAAAAGGAACGAAAATATAAGAATCCATGAGACTTTCATTGCTTTATTCAACTAAGTTTCAATTTGTTTTAATATATATACATATTTATATATATATATATTATATATATATATTTTAGGTTGCGTTCAGGAATTATTCAAATATCATACACTTACTTATTACAGATGGTTGTAATGATACTACGGCAAAACCGACACCGACTAAAAAGTCTGATGGTATGTGAAAATCTTTATCTCAATGGCCAAGTGGATAAGTAGGTTATCTCAGGACGAAGTTTTCGAATCTTGGGAATAGAAGATTTTTCGGTTTTGTAAAGGAAAAAGGCTTAGCTTAAAGCTTTTAAAGGTGTTTGCACCCCTTTTTCCAAGATGGCGGCCGGGGGACAAGCCTTAAATTGTAACATTTCAATGGACTATTTAGCTGTTAAGAAAATTGCGAATCCGCATGGAACAGACATTTCTGCAACAAAATATCTTTTTTTATTATATTTGAGTAGTGAAACAAAATGTTCTATTTAACAAGAGTTTTGAAAATAAACGTAATTATCAAGATTAAAAACGGACCGTGGATGAAATAATTTTTAGCAAATTTTTGTATTTTTCTCTTTACTACTTCATTTTCTTTTCTATGTGTTATGTTTAATCCGTTAAGTTCTTTAAAATACACAAGCAGGCACACAATTGTGTCCGTATACTCCAGCTTTCCCGTATTTTCGTACATCATCAAAATTCTAATAGTTGACGATTGTTTTTTCATTAATAATTTCAGACGACTGCGACACAACTCTCCCCATGACACCAAAACCTACATCCACTTCTACTACACCCAGTGGTATGTCTTAAGTGAGAGAACGTAAATATATATAGCTGGCGTTGAGTTTGCTGATGTAAAGAAACTGATCAAATAGAATGCGTTTCATTTAAAATGGTATAAAGAAATAGCTTATTATAATAAGAATTACATATCTATAGGTCACAGATGGCTTAGCGATGGTTATGGTAACAATTTATCTTATATTATAACTTTACTACGCTACCTATAACAATTATGCTTGTTCAACCATAACTTAGGGACATATATTTTTAGGTTATAGCTAACTTAATCATTAGCCAGAGTTTCTACTAAAGACGTTAATAAATTTAAATTTAATCTGTAGCGGGCATTATTCGCCTTCAGAAATTATATTTCATTTTTATCACAAGTCACAATTATTGCCATAATCCCTTAATTTCTATGCCTAGAATTTTAGTACTTAAACCTTTTACTACTGATGGTTGCGATGCCATTACACCAAAACCGACACCTATTGAGCCTGATTTTATGTTGTTTCTGATTCACGTTGCTACGAGTATTTACATTTTTTAAAGGTTTAACCAGCCTTTACGCCAGTGTTGTCCCCTTTTACAAAAATAAATAAATAATTTATTCATAATATAATCCATAATAAATAATAATAAAAATATTTATACAAAAAAATAAGAAAATTTCTTATAGCAAATCCTCCATAATATTTTTAAAAATACAATAAATAACAAACAAGGTGGCTTTCCTGTGAAAAGGCAAGGACATCTTTAAAACTCACGATTGAGCGAGGCATCGAAGCCTGCTGGCGACGCACTATATTTATTTATTTGTATAACTGAATTATTATTATAGATGGCTGTGATGATATGCCAAAACCGGCACCGACAAAAAATCCTGATGGTAAGTACTGTTACATGATCTCACACAATTACTGTGTTAGTAGTGTTGCTGCGAATGTCTTTTGCAGCAACCAAAAACCTTGTAACGAGCCTTTGTCGCTCCCTAAATTTTTTTTGTGGACTCCGCGAACTTCGTATCGCTTCAGAGTTCCGAATAAGAACGTGTCACAAAAAACGTCATTCCATAGATGTGTGAGGAAATGAATTTTCTTCTTAAACACTTTTTCATGAATTTTTCTATATTTTTAATAGTTATTCTGCTATTCTCGGATTAGACGAATCCAACAAATCATAGATCATCAAAATCGGTTTATCCATTTTTCAATTATAAAATATAATAACCCGAATAGTGCAACTAAATGTTAAGAAAATAAATATATCCATGTAAATAAGTTTGTAAATATTAAGTAAAAATATCATTGTTATTACAGATGACTGCGATGATGCTACGCCACAAACGAAACCAACTAAAAAAGCTGATGGTATGTCTTTGGTTTGACTTTTTCCGACACATCTAATGATTATCATCATATTTCAACCAATTTATTCAAAACCTTGACAAATTATATACCTAAAACTTCCTCCTCTATCTATTTGTGAAACTCGCATGATAATCCGTTCAGTGGGTTTTAAGTTTATCACGAACAGACAGATATAGGCGGCCGACTAATTTATTTTGTGATAAGTAGTGATATCTTACTGTAATAAATTTTGTTTATCTATTTCAGATGGCACCAAGCCCAAACCAAAAAAAAGTCCTGAAGGTTAGTTCTCCAGAAATTCAATATCATACCTAATATTAATATTGGTAAATTTGTTAGGTATAACCTAGGTATAACAGCTTATCTGTCATATTTGTTTTTCATGAGATTTTTAGTTTTGGCTATAGAATATAATTTGGGTGCGCGCCCTAGCGGGTATGGAACATTTTGTAAGGATGGAAAAAGGCCCTACGCTTAAACCACTGATTTTGATGAAAATTTGTAGTGATACGCTAGAGTTTTAGAAAGAACATAAGTTAGATACTTTTTAATTAGAAAAAAGCTTAAAGGGATTAAAATAGGGCAAGGATGTGCACGCAGTTGCGGAAAAAGTTCTAAATAAATATGTAAATACTAGCTTTGCCGAGAGATTACAACAATTATGGCGGGGGTAGGAGGGTAAAATAGAGTTTATGACATATTCTCATACTTACAAAATACATATAAAAAAATCATAAAATCCGGTCGAACCTTTTCAGAAGAGGACGAACACAGAATATCATTAAATGACATTTAAATAACTGACAGCAATGTCAAACGCTTTTGTCAAAAAGTTATCTACATTAAAAAGTTTTTAATTTCAAAAGCACTAAAATCATGTAGGTTAGAGAGAAGAAGAACGATCACTGTAGAAAATAGTGTCCAAGAAATAGGGACAAAATAAGTGAGGCGCTGCAATCACTAAATTGTCTCAAATCTACTTGTAAATAGTACATACTCACAAACAGCTAACTTTGCAGATACTATTTACCGACGGCAGCGCGGCTGGTGGCTGAAAAATGAATTATAAATTCTACTAATTTTCAGGGACAAGCAGACTACTGCTTTAGTACGCAGCGATCGTTCCCCTAAGACTGATTTTTTTTCTTTCATAAGAACCGTCTCCTGACAATATATAACATAGAGATTCATTTTAATAAAAATAGATTTTTTTCCAGAAAGCTTCGCAGGCGCCATAGCTAAGGCAAATGACAAGGGTACGTTTGCCGATTCGTTTGGATATGCTAAAAAAATGATGGAAGAATAATGTTTTAACACTTAATATTATATTTATGTAATAATAATTAAAGCATTGAATTGTAGATTTATCTAATTATTAAATTTCGTAAACTTCAAAGTCCAAAACAATGCTTATATACATTAAAATATAAATTAAAGTGATTTTAAAAAAATGTGCTGAGTTAAGTCCTGTCCCCACTAGGAACATTTGTCGAGCGACAAAAGGCTAGCTAGACACGGCTTTATTGTTAATTAGCATTTTCTCAATTAAATTTTTTTAGTCGATGCCATTCGATATGAGAAAAATGATCAAAATATAATGCAATAAATATGAATGTTTTAATATTTATGTTTAATGTATACTTAATTAAACTTTTTTCCGAAAACTTTTATTTTTTTCAAACCGAACCTTTGTCTAAAAAACTTATATATTGTTAATAAATAATCGTATACATATCAGTTTTTTTAAAATATTTAATGACTTTTTATTGTTCCTAAATTGAAATTTTGTCCGAAAATTTTTCATTTAACCATAACTTTGATTAAAAAAATAATCGAATAATTAAGTTTCTAGAACATTAAAATTTAAAGAAATTATATACCTTTAACAATTTTTAAATATTCTTTAATTAAATTTAGTTTGATTTTTTTTACCTAAATAAACTCGACAACTGACCTAGAGCTTGATTTGAAGATACATATATTTACCCATACTCTACTAACCTAAGACCTATCTTAATTTTCTAGGTGAAATTCTGTCAGAATTGCGCCACGATACACCGTTCTATGGGAAAATAGAAAACTTTGTACACATTATCTTACATTCATAAATTCGACAACCGCCATAGATAATAAAATTAATTAACTTTAAATTTTTATTTAAAATTAATTTACTTTAATTTTACTTTCATTAATTTACAGTCATACTCGTATTTAAAATGAAACTATGACATGCACGCTCTGACTTTACGCCCACCATCAGTTACTTATTTCTCTGTATCTCCAACACTACTTACATTAGATCTTAATAACTTTACTATAATATAAGAACGAGATTTAGAGGCTAATTAAATGACATCATTTAACACATGTCAACTATTAATGTTAGTTCTTATTTTTAGGGACTGAAATTACTTAGACTCGGTTTAGCATACCTATTGCCTACGCGTGTATGATTGGCTTTTCCCCGTTCAAAATGTTTCCTTCTTTATCTCAAAAATATGGTTTAGATTTTCACTAAATTTCGTCAAGATCTTCACGATAGGTGACTAGGTAATTAGCTAAATAAAGTATTACTGTTTAATTTAATATCTCATTTACCTTTATAGTTCCAAATTAGTCATTAACACCACGGATCAGAATCACATTCGGTTCGGTAAGGATAACTGCGAAATTTCTTAAATCTGAATTGATGAAAATAAATAGAATAAAAATGTTTTTCTATTTTCTGTAAATTTATATGGGAATAACATAGTCGTGTCGTTATGGTAACGACACGACACAATGTAATTTCCATGCAAAACAGCATTAGTGGGTGTCGAGAAATAAGCAAAACATTCTCGTCTACAGGGTCTAAATAAAAACGGCGTTAATTTTACTTGAATTGAAGCAAGATGGCCGTTGACAGAGCTCTGTATTTCATGAGTGTAAATTTTTATTATTTGAATTATTAGAGAATATTACATTGGAATAAAGTTATCCAAGATCACCCAGCGCACTTTTTATTTATAAAACATCCAAATACAGCGCACTTTTTCCTATACATTTTCTAGCTATCCATATTCACGCGGGCCGTTTGCGGCCCAGTGCACCTTTTTACCTATAATATTTATTATCAAAACTCACAAGCGCACCTTCAACACCTGGTTATATTAGTATAAATAAATCATTAATATATCTTTTACACATATCAGTAGTTACAACTATATTTTAACTTTATTTTAAGAAAATTTTAGGCAACATAGAGTCGCATTCTCATCAAAATTATAAGAATCTTCAATGTTGAAATATATTTAAATATAAAAAACATCTTTCATAAGTAAATAATTGTAAGGAAAATAAAAGATTTAGTGAATTTTAATTTTCAAACTTTATTTTGCTTTTATTAGAATGTAATTTAAAATGTAATGTAGCCAGTATTTTGGGTACGCATCCCAATGAATTTTATGAGCCTTTTGTATTTTTGTAAATATATTTAAGTACATTATTGTAAATAAAAATATATATTATAATTTAAAATTAAACAAAAACATTAAGCCAATAATAATTTAAACCAAACATTTCTAAATGTAAATAATATAACTTTTGCCGTTTTGATAATTCTTCCAATTGTCACTTTTATAATTGACTTACTGCTGGTAAGAGTAGTTGTAACTATTGGAGTCACTGTAACTATTACTGTTACTGTTGCTATTAGAATAGTTATAAAAAGTGCTACCATCACTATTTTGACCAGTTTGATAGTTATTTGCGCTTGCCGAATTAGATGCTTCGCTATCCGCCGATTGAGAGTTATATTGAGTGACACCATTTTTATCTTTTGAGTAATCGTTTTCATTTGTGGCATTGTTTGAACTATCTGACGCTGACTGTGCATTGTTTATCTGATAGTAATTAGGTATGTATCCATTGTCATTTATTATACTGCTGCCGGCACCATTGCTTCCACCATTGGAACTAGAACCGGAATTTCCATTTGCATAGGTCCTGTATTGATTGGAGCCTTCCTTGTTATTTTTTGTACCACTGCCGGCGTTACCAGATCCATAACTATTAGCAGATACACCATTGTTTCCAGCATTGGAACTAGACCCTGAATTTCCGTTTGCATAAGTGTATTGAGTTTGGCCTCCATTGTTATTAGATGTACCACTGCCGGCGTTACCAGATCCATAACTATTAGCAGATGCACCGTTGTTTCCAGCATTGGAATTAGACCCGGAATTTCCGTTTGCATATGTGTCTTGAGTGGAGCCTCCCTTGTTATTTGTTATATCACTGCCGGCGTTACCATAACTATTGGCAGATGCACCGTTGTTTCCAGCATTGGAACTAGAGCCGGTATCTACGTCAGCATATGTGCCTTGAGTGGAGCCTCCCTTGTTATTTGTTATATCACTGCCGGCGTTACCAGATCCATTACTATTGGTAGATACACCATTGTTTCCAGCATTGGAATTAGAGCCGGAATTTCCGTTAGCATATGTGAATTGAGTTTGGCCTCCATTATTATTAGATGTACCACTACCAGCATTACTAGATCCATAACTATTGGCAGATGCACCGTTGTTTCCAGCATTGGAACTAGAGCCGGAATTTCCGTTTGCATATGTGTCTTGAGTGGAGCCTCCCTTGTTATTTGTTGTACCACTGCCAGCATTACCAAATCCATAACTATTGGCAGATGCACCGTTGTTTCCAGCATTGGAACTAGAACCGGAACCTGTGTCAGCATATGTATATTGAGCGGAGCCTCCATTGTTATTTGTTGTTCCTCTGCCGGCGTTACCATAACTATTGGCAGATGCACCGTTGTTTCCAGCATTGGAACTAGAGCCGGAACCTGCGTCAGCATATGTATACTGAGCGGAGCCTCCATTGTTATTTTTTGTTCCACTGCCGGCGTTACCATAACTATTGGCAGATGCACCGTTGTTTCCAGCATTGGAACTAGAGCCGGAATCTACGTCAGTATATGTGTATTGAGCGGTGCCTCCATTGTTATTTGTTGTTTCACTGCCGGCGTTACCATAACTATTGGCAGATGCACCGTTGTTTCCAGCATTGGAACTAGAGGCGGTATCTACGTCAGCATATGTGCCTTGAGTGGAGCCTCCCTTGTTATTTGTTATATAACTGCCGGCGTTACCAGATCCATTACTATTGGTAGATACACCATTGTTTCCAGCATTGGAATTAGAGCCGGAATTTCCGTTAGCATATGTGAATTGAGTTTGGCCTCCATTATTATTAGATGTACCACTACCAGCATTACTAGATCCATAACTATTGGCAGATGCACCGTTGTTTCCAGCATTGGAACTAGAGCCGGAATTTCCGTTTGCATATGTGTCTTGAGTGGAGCCTCCCTTGTTATTTGTTATATCACTGCCGGCGTTACCATAACTATTGGCAGATGCACCGTTGTTTCCAGCATTGGAACTAGAACCGGAACCTGCGTCAGCATATGTATATTGAGTGGAGCCTCCATTGTTATTTGTTGTTCCACTGCCGGCGTTACCATAACTATTGGCAGATGCACCGTTGTTTCCAGCATTGGAACTAGAGCCGGAATCTACGTCAGCATATGTGTATTGAGCGGTGCCTCCATTGTTATTTGTTGTTCCACTGCCAGCGTTACCATAACTATTGGCAGATGCACCGTTGTTTCCAGCATTGGAAGTAGAGCCGGTATCTACGTCAGCATATGTGCCTTGAGTGGAGCCTCCCTTGTTATTTGTTATATCACTCCCGGCGTTACCAGATCCATTACTATTGGTAGATACACCATTGTTTCCAGCATTGGAATTAGAGCCGGAATTTCCGTTAGCATATGTGAATTGAGTTTGGCCTCCATTATTATTAGATGTACCACTACCAGCATTACTAGATCCATAACTATTGGCAGATGCACCGTTGTTTCCAGCATTGGAACTAGAGCCGGAATTTCCGTTTGCATATGTGTCTTGAGTGGAGCCTCCCTTGTTATTTGTTATATCACTGCCGGCGTTACCATAACTATTGGCAGATGCACCGTTGTTTCCAGCATTGGAACTAGAACCGGAACCTGCGTCAGCATATGTATATTGAGTGGAGCCTCCATTGTTATTTGTTGTTCCACTGCCGGCGTTACCATAACTATTGGCAGATGCACCGTTGTTTCCAGCATTGGAACTAGAGCCGGAATCTACGTCAGCATATGTGTATTGAGCGGTGCCTCCATTGTTATTTGTTGTTCCACTGCCGGCGTTACCATAACTATTGGCAGATGCACCGTTGTTTCCAGCATTGGAACTAGAGCCGGTATCTACGTCAGCATATGTGCCTTGAGTGGAGCCTCCCTTGTTATTTGTTATATCACTGCCGGCGTTACCAGATCCATTACTATTGGTAGATACACCATTGTTTCCAGCATTGGAATTAGAGCCGGAATTTCCGTTAGCATATGTGAATTGAGTTTGGCCTCCATTATTATTAGATGTACCACTACCAGCATTACTAGATCCATAACTATTGGCAGATGCACCGTTGTTTCCAGCATTGGAACTAGAGCCGGAATTTCCGTTTGCATATGTGTCTTGAGTGGAGCCTCCCTTGTTATTTGTTGTACCACTGCCAGCATTACCAAATCCATAACTATTGGCAGATGCACCGTTGTTTCCAGCATTGGAACTAGAACCGGAACCTGTGTCAGCATATGTATATTGAGCGGAGCCTCCATTGTTATTTGTTGTTCCACTGCTGGCGTTACTATAACTATTGGCAGATGCACCGTTGTTTCCAGCATTGGAACTAGAGCCGGAACCTGCGTCAGCATATGTATACTGAGCGGAGCCTCCATTGTTATTTGTTGTTCCACTGCCGGCGTTACCAAAACTATTGGCAGATGCACCGTTGTTTCCAGAATTGGAACTAGAGCCAGAATTTCCATTTGCATATGTGACTTGAGTGGAACCTCCATTGTTATTTGTTATATCACTGCCAGCGATACCAGATCCATTACTATTGGTAGATACACCATTGTTTGCAGCATTGGAACTAGAGCCGGAACCTCCTTTAGCATAGGTGTATTGAGTTTGGCCTCCATTGTTATTAGATGTACCACTGCCGGCGTTACCAGATCCATAACTATTAGCAGATGCACCGTTGTTTCCAGCATTGGAACTAGAGCCGGTATTTCCGTTAGCATAAGTGTTTTGAGCGGCGCCTCCCTCGTTATTTGTTATACTACTTCCGGCGCTTGCCGATCCAAAGCTATTCGCAGATGCTCTGTTGTTTCTAGCATTAGAAGTAGAGCTGGAGTCTGCATTAGCGTAGCTATTCTGAGACGAACGTCCGTTTTTATTTATGGGACAAATTGAACCTATTACCACTGGAATGTTTGGACCATTTGCTATACCAGAAAAGAAGTCTTTGCCAAGAAGTTTGAAGTAAAGTGGAGCTGATTGTTTGCTAATATCTTCTGAGTTTATAAGAATATAGATACTTTGACCTGAAGTGTTATTTGGAGGACAGCGTCGTTGACCGGGAAAATCTAAAAAAATAAATGAAATTAGTTATACCACTGATCACGTTATTCATTTTCTTTTTAGATAAATACAACTCAAGATGGTTACAAACACACAGCATACAACAAAAAACAAAATTTTTACTTATTCTAATAAAGTGTACCTACACACAAAGAAACAAAGAAACGGCACTTAAACACTTTTTAAAGTTAAACTTAACGAACACTTAACAAAGCATAGTTTTAACTAACAATGGAGGCTCTATCAACAAATAATTAACAATTGTTATTTATGTAATAACATTTGTTAATAATTACGCTAAAATTTAAACACTAATTTTTTTACATAAAAGAATAAATATATTATATATTATATATATAATATATATATATAATAATATATAATATATATATATAATATATATATAATATTATACATAATATTTTGCGACTGTTCTTCATATTCATTCATTGCGCTATAATTTAAAAAATAGCATAGATTCCTAAAGCAATTTAACAATTAGGTACCATTAAAACATATTTAAAAAAGTAAAAATCAATATTTAAGAAAAAGTAGAAACCACACTATTACTACTGAATCGGACAGAGATTCCCCTTACTCCAAGAACGCCTACTGAATAATGCCGGCCAAGCCCCCACAGAATATATTAGTTGTGTGTCAAAGCCGTATTACACTTCACTATCTACTGGCATCTTTTTTCTTCTTCTTAAATTAAGTTTATTAAATGTGATGAGTTCGCGCCATGTTTTATTTTTAGCTATAAGCTTAAGTCCTGGGTTCGATTCCCGGCGGATATAAAAGAAACTCGGTCTTGCAGTACATAGAAGGCTGATCACCTACTTGCCCCTAAAGAAAAAATCGATCTGTGAAACAGATGTGAAATGCATCTGCCCCATACCCCACTAGGGGACACGGGACTTCACTTTATAATACGTTGGTTAGTTAAAACCATCACCAACAAATATTTTAAAATATAATTATGTATTACGATTAGTATTCATATAAATAAAGGATAATAAAAATGAACAGAGACATTCTTAGCAATTTCGGAGAAAATTGAGGACAAACATACAAATAAATTAACCACCTCGACTACTATATTTCCCATGAATCCAATATCAAATTGTAATAATATTACATACATACGTATCGACTTGAGAAGTTGATTTTTTTTGAAGTATTAAAACAATTTAAGTGGCAAAACGAAAATAAACAAATATAGTCAAAGACGATAGATATGAGGCCAGAAATAAATAAATAAATATATTAGAGACACAAGCTAAGTTACAATTATAATTCCAAGACACTAAGCTATGTAATAGAAAAATTACTTACAATTCCCAGGTAGAACGAAGGCTGTTCCAAAGGCAACGAACTGAAAAAAATATTAAATGTTTGATTTACCATTAAGTCGAAAAATAACCGTAGAATTTAAAACAAAACTTACTTGGGATTTACATTTTGTATTCAAAATTCATACGAAATTATGTTATTTTTTTATGAGTCTCCTTATGTGTTCATATCAATGAGTATTATATACTTATATGCTTGAAAGTTAAGCAATATACTGTTTGGAATGAGCTGTGGTGTAAATTGAGGTGTAGATAATACTTTGACAATTGACAAGCCAATTGAATATTAACTGTAATTTTGTAAGTTAAGAATTTGAAAATGTTACTAATAAAATATTTTTTGAATAGTTTTCAAGTTATATCATATATATATACATATATATAATAGTTGAGTTATCAAGGGACATTATATTTTTCATTTATTTTTCTACATTTTTCACATTCGACGAGAAAAGTAAAATACTACTAGCAAATTTTATAAAACAGGTATAGGTATAAAGAATAATTTAAAATTTTATGTAAAATTTGAACAATTTGAAAAATGATTTTAATATCAACCATAGATCGTATTACCTAAATACGTCTTTTAATGTTTAGCTGAGTTTAGATATGATAGGCTTTTATTTTAATAATATAAAACTTAACTCTACAACTCCTTCAACTCCGTGACAAATTGTAACAATTAAAAAATTACTTTCTACCCTAGGGATGGAAAAGCAATTTTCCACCCGGCTATCTACACAAGAAAATAAAACTTACCGAACGGGACAGATGAAAAATATATTAAATAACACTTACCAAGAACAACAACCCAATGGTAGACGACATGATAAAAACTATAAAAACTTATTGCATTCTCCATTTTTATACCTAGACCAACAAAAGGTTTTTAAAATTGAATAATAACTGCATCTGTGCAAATAGAATGTCATACATGCATTATTAATCATTAATTAATTATTATTTTATGGAAATTATGATTTTTAAACTTTAAATTTTTTTAAAAATTTTCAACCTTTTATATTGTTCTTTCAATTACAAAAGTTTTTGTTATGAATAAATTTAATTAAGTATTAATTAAATCTAACTTTTATCACAGTAAATTAAATAAGTTATTTACATTGACATTTCTTGACTTTTTCACAAATAAACTAATTTGTACTAAATTATAAGTAAAATTAAAATAATAATAACCAATAACATAAAAATTATAACATTGAAATACAATATATATACAGGGTGTCCAGTAAATAGTACGACATACTGCAGGGGGTGATAGCTAGGGTCAATACCTACCAAAAAAACACAATATATGTTCAGCAAAATCTTACAGATTTAAAGTTATACAACATTTTCCAAAATATCGAAAAATCACTACTTTGAAACAGATTTTTAAGCATCTCGTAATGAAAAATTCCTTTTCTGGTTTTTTTTTTACATCAAATTATTCGTGAATAGTTACTTTACTAATTGATAAGTCTTTTTTCTATCAAAAACAAGAATGTTTTAAAGAAATAATATTTTTTGTTTAAATTTTTACAGAACAATTTTCTTATCGCTTAACTTTAACCTACAGTGGTGAAAAAAAAATGTATGTGACAGTTTTGTACAATAGACTTAAAAAATAGCTCGTTTAATGGTGATTTTGTAAAGATACAATACTAGTGCATTTTCATCAAAAAAATACTAAAACATGCTATTTTAGTTCCAGAGAAGCTGATTTTGTTGAAAATGTAACTAACGTAATTTTGACAAAACCACTACGAGAATAAGTATTAGCTGCTCATTTACGCGAATTATTTTATTGTATCGCCCTAACCGAAGTAGTCGGGTCTTCTTCTCGTTCCTGAAGCACTATATGTCTTCGTCAACAACTTGAGGCCGTCCACCGCCACGTTGACAAGGAAGTCTGCCTTCCATGTAGGAGTTATGCACTCTGCTAAACATTTCGTGGTGTGGATGTCTCCTATCGGGAAACCTTTCCCTGTAAAGGGTGGCAGCAGCTCTGGAACTTTGGCCAGCTTCTCCGTAAATGAGATGCATCTCAGCATATTCTCGCTGCGTGTAACTCGAAAAAACACGCTGGTTGGCCATGTTATACAGCACAAAAGTCCAGGTGGTCGCCAAGTCGTCGTAGTGATTACAATAAAAAAATCCAAATCGTAAGGCAAACAAAGTCCGGGGTCCAAGGCACAAAACAGTCGTCAGTACGAAACAATAATTTGTGAATACACAGATAATAATAATTCGCGTAAATGAGCAGCTAATACTTATTCTCGTAGTGGTTTTGTCAAAATTACGTTAATTACATTTTCAACAAAATCAGCTTCGCTGGAACTAAAATAGCATGTTTTTGTATTTTTTTGATGAAAATGCACTAGTATTGTATCTTTCCAAAATCACCATTAAACAAGCTATTTTTTAAGTCTATTGTACAAAACTGTCACATACATTTTTTTTTCACCACTGTAGGTTAAAGTTAAGCGATAAGAAAATTGTTCTGTAAAAATTTAAACAAAAAATATTATTTCTTTAAAACATTCTTGTTTTTGATAGAAAAAAGACTTATCAATTAGTAAAGTAATTATTCACGAATAATTTGATGTAAAAAAAATACCAGAAAAGGAATTTTTCATTACGAGATGCTTAAAAATCTGTTTCAAAGTAGTGATTTTTCGATATTTCGGAAAATGTTGTATAACTTTAAATCTGTAAGATTTTGCTGAACATATATTGTGTTTTTTTGGTAGGTATTGACCCTAGCTATCACCCCCTGCAGTATGTCGTACTATTTACTGGACACCCTGTATATATATATATATATAGAGAGAGAGAGTATATAAGTATATATTAGAGTATTATTTATATATATATATATATATATAATACTCTAAAATATAATAAAATTAACTTCCTACCTAAATAAAATTTAAAAATTAAAAATAATTTTAAAAATTTATGCTTTGTGGCATTGTTCCCTTAATGCTGGCAGAATTTCTTCGCTGGATTGCAATACTGCTGCGCTGAGCGAGGGAAGCGCCATCTTGGATTCTGCGTTGGACTCGACAAGGCGCCCGCTTATCTCTTTCATGAGCCCATGAGCACTTGAACCCCATGGCCCAAGGGTCTCTAACTCTCTACCCCAAAGGGCATAAATTTGTAGTTGGAGGAGAGAGGCCTGTATTTTTGAAAAAGTAATGAATATGTCTGGAGTCTACTTTAATAATAGTGAAGTCCCGTGTCCCCTAGTGGGGTATGGGGCAGATGCATTTCACATCTGTTTCACTGATCGAATTTTTCTTTTAGGGGCAAGTAGGTGATCAGCCTTCTGTGTCCTGCCAGACCGAGTTTTTTTTATCTCCGCCGGGAATCGAACCCAGGACCACGCTTTAACGCTTACGCGCTTACCACAAGACCAAGGAGGCGGTCGTACTTTAATAATAATGTATGTAAATATATCCTAAGGATTTTTTTAAAAGAGGTAATTCCTTTTTACATCTCTGTTGGGTTAAAAAGGTATTTTTTTTACGAGAATTTATCGTCTAAACATTTTTTTACCTGTTATCGTTTTCGAAAAACATAAAATACGTGAAGTACTATTTTTAACTAAGGTTGTGTATAAAACGATTTATAGAGTTTCCGCCGTGGCCATGTGTTTCTGCGCGCGCGCAATAGGGACCATATCATTTAATAACAAAGCGGATAGTAAAAGCATTTTTTTATTTACTTACATGTTTGCTTAAATCAAATACTTATTACTTACAACGCATTGACACCAATTTTCATTACTGATAAAACTCAAATAATAAATAATTACATAATGTTAAAATCAATTTTAGTCCTGTCATACTACTTTCTAAATTTAGTTCAAAGGAATAATAGTTATTTTGAAATCACAAAATTAAAGTTATAGAAGTTTGGTTTAAATTTAGAGAGTTGGCACCATCAGAATTGGCACCATTGCCTATTTTACAAAACTGTATCTAATATACAGTTTGTTAATTAATATGACTGATATTACATCAAATCAAAATAGATTTTAATATTTAATATATCAATTATTTTAAACTGTCAATTCACAATGTGGTCACCCCACGCGTACAAAAATATACATTTAATTTGTTTTATAGGCTACATACAAATGAGATACTTTCGGCTTTGATGTACGCCAAATCGATTGCTGATTAATACCAGATTAAACAAAACGTTACTGAATATTTTTGATTTGATTGGCCATTCAAACTTTATGCATATTATATTCAGACTTTTTGCATAGTAAATTAACCAAAATATTAATGAAATAAAAAACATCAATATTTGGCGTTCAAAGAACAGGCCAACACAGCATTGCGTAATTATTATTATTAAAGGTGTTTGGCTTGTTCATAGGACCTTTAAGTCATGTCTTTATTTTAATTAATGTCTTTATTTCGTGCCACAAGTAAAATGGCGGTTATATTACTTGTGTATAGGGAATTTAGACCACTTCACACTCAAGTTTTACTGAATTATATCACTTTCCTTTAATCATGCTCATTGTCGAACAGTTTATGCTTCAAACTCCACCAATTTGCACATAAAATTTCGAAAATACACAATTTATAGATAATTAGGTATATAAAACATAACGCCTCCTTGGTCTAGTGGTAAGCGCGTAAGCGTTACAACCGAGAGGTCCTGGGTTCGATTCCTGGCGGATATAAAAAAACTCTGTCTGGCAGGACATAGAAGGCTGATCACCTACTTGCCCCTAAAAAATCGATTAGTGAAACAGATGTGAAATGCATCTGCCCCATACCCCACTAGGGGACACGGGACTTCACTTTTAAAACATAACGCGCTAGTTGTTGCCAAAAAACCAGCATTACATAACACACCACGTTAGACAAACAACAATCGATTTTTATATTATTTCATTAGCTTTTGGTTACTTACGTTACTTTTATATTATTTCTATTAATTTCAACTTAAGATTTATTATTGGTGGTAATATGTAAATAAATTTTGTTAATTTTTTTATATATCGGCTTAAAAAGCTGATACAACTTATTAATTATTGTACAAGTGCAATAATTATAGATTTTTTATTTTGCATTTAATTATTATAGAATTACTATTTCTGTGTGTGTGTACTTTCTATATTTATTACTTTTTGGTGAACTTAAAAATATTTTTTTTAAATTAAACGATAGTTTACTGTAAAATATTTATTTGGCATAGGTACAATTTTTATTTACATTTTAAAAACTGTAGGTACATACAGAGATAAACATGATAAAATAATACTAAGACCTTGTGGACATTTTAATACTATGTATCTACATATATATATTCCAATATATAAATGAAGATAGTATAATGTAGATATTATGGTTATTACAGTGGATATTATAAATATTGATTGACCTTGGAAGGTATGGAATCAAAATTTCTTTATTCCACGTGATATTATGTAATGCCTTCATGAATGAAAACTCAAAAACAGTCTGTAACTTCCCGTCGGTCAAAGACATCGATCGGTATTCGGTACGTTTTGATTTAGTTGATTACGAAGAAAAATACAAAGATTTTTCTTGACATTATAATTAAGTAATTGAATTTATTTTTATAATTAGTCCTTTTTTTAATTTCGTGGCTTCCTTTTCGGACATCAAAACAATGTTCACATTGTAATCATTGTTTTAAATGCTTTAGACAATACATGAAATATAAATTAAAACGTTTAAAATAAATTTTAAATTATATAATATATACAAAATAGTATTTACAAATAAAACTAATAAGTCTACTTCTAATATTTGGTTTGGTTAAAGTTAAGTTAAACGTTAATCTCAGGAATTACTGGATATAATTGTGTATTTTTTGTTGCAATATTTGATGATTTTAGTCTAAAGCTATATTCATCGCTTTAAACTAACATCACGCTACGACGAAGATAACGCGCGTGAAACCGAATGGCATAGCTAGTTACGAATAAAATTGAAGCAGCCGAAAGAAATTAATACCCAATGATGTCTTAAGGCGACAAAACACACCGGTGCGGCGCCGCAACTCTGAATTAAGCGTTCTGCGTCCATTTAACTGCTATGTGTGCCCACTGCAGAATTCTGAGTTGAAGTTGCATTAAAGCAGTGGTTATTACAGTGGATATTATAAAATCTTGCTTTTATTACATAATTTTGTAATAAACAGAAATGGAACAAAAGCATCTCATGAATTGAGCATTGATTTTGATATTAGTAACCTACAACCATCAACAAATGCGACCTACCCGCGCTGATACAATCAAAAAATTTGTATTTAGTAGTAATGTTGGCATCTATAGCATTTAGTTATAGTTATCTTTAGCGCACCGCGTAATTCAAAAGAGCGGCGCGTAGGTACACAGCTGAGTTTTACCCGCTGCCGAATTCAGCGTTGCGGCGCCGCACAGCTTGGATGTGTTTTCGCACGCAATATTCGTGCTTAATGTTTGCGTCAAAAACGGGCAGCGCATTTTTATTAGGTTTTAAAGGTTTTAGGGTTTAAATCGTTCAACTTTGTAGATTCTGCTCGCTCTTCAGCTCCAGCGCCCAGACGTGTTGAGGCCACCCTGTTCTACCCTTGCCTTTCTTGTCTGTGGAATTCTGAAAATAAAATCAGCATTTCATATCTTGTGTATTCTGTAATTTAAACAACACTTGCACTGTTTATTGTTTTACTACCTAAATAAGTATACAGAATACCCCTGTATTTAAAACATGCAAAAAATCTTTTCTGACTAAAACTTGACTGGCTAAAAATAACGAGTGCTTATCCCGTAAATACTGTATTTTTTTAAGAGTTATCTTGATTAATCCAATAATTAATTAATTTTTAAGTGACATGCTCTCATCTTTTCATTAATGACAGTAAAATGGCCATTTTAAACCGACCTTCAAAAAAACCAAAGGTGGTTAAAAAATTCGACGCGTATTTTTTTTAATAATAATTTTAGACGTTTTCGAGTCGGAGATTTAATTTACTTTCCGGCGCCAAGGAGAGCTACAAATATAGATTATATCAAGTGCGTGCTTGAACTTAAAACATAGATAATGCTCCATTAGTTAAGATTACGGGATATTGGTTCAGATTCTAATGTACAACTCTGTAACTGAAACTTGTGCAAAATTCTCAAATTTTGAAAATTTATGTTCATATACCTTGACGAAAATTGTTGCTTTAAAGTATGTAAGTTTACTATTAACTTTCATTTAAATCAAGTAATTGTGTCGATTTTAAAGTATGTAAATTGTAGGTACACTAACTAAACTAGACTACTAGACTACTAAGAAACTAGACCACCTCCTTGGTCTAGTCACTAGTAGTCAGCGCGTAAGCGTTACAACCGGGAGGTCCTGGGTTCGATTCCCGGTGGAGATAAAAAAACTCGGGCTGGCAGGGCATACAAGGCTGATCACCTACTTACCTTTAAAGAAAAAATTGATCAGTGAAACAGATGTGAAATGCATCTGCCCCATACCCCATTAGGGGACACGGGACTTAACTTTACATTAACTAAACTAAACTAGACCGCTAAAGTAAAATTTATATAGTTCAGTCAGTGTACAAACTATGCAATCGTAAATATATAATATCTATGTTTATTGTCTTTGTTCCTTTATTTAAGACAAATAAGCTGTCTTAACAATATTAAAATGTTGTTACGTATATTCTAACCGTAATGTTTAATTTCAATAAAATCTGTGAACTAAAAAAGTTTCTTTTTTCTATCTGCCCAGATTCCCTCTTTAGTAAGATGATATACTTCAGCATACACATTATTCGTGGATATAAACCCATCATGTCATAATTTAGTTTTGAGTGCATATAAAAATCTCAAGTGCTTCACAATTTACTGACTGGAAAATGAATCCCGTGAGAGATCAAAAGATCAAAAATAATTAATTTTACAAATATATACTTATAATAAAAAAAAAAATTATAGGTATAAATAACAAAAATGAATACGTAGGTCATAGTTATTTAAGTGAAAATTATTACAAGCATCCGGTAAAAAACAATAAAGTTGCAGTGACTTTGACGTAAACCAGAGACTATAAACCAGACACAGGTTGTAAACAGGAAGAGCGAAGCACGTGTCGGTTCCATAAACAAATCAAACAGGTACTTGACCTAGATACGAGGTTTTTTGACACAAAAAAATGATTTTTGACACAAAAAAATGATTTGAAGATCACTAAAAAACTACGAAAATTTATTGACAAAAACAGTAGCTACTTGAATTATGTAAATGAAAACCGTAGGTTATTCTATAATTGTATTTTTTATTTACCTAATTTTAATTAAACGTAACTCTTTCTGATACATAAAAACACGTCGAATTTATAACCTCCTCTTGGTTTAAGAAAGTCGGTTAAAAAGAATATCTTTTATGTTTTTATAATATGTACATAACTATCATTCCTTTCTAATATAAATTCAATGAGCAAGTGAGCTTGTTTATGTATTATTTTATGATAAAACTGGACCAATTTTAATATAAATGAATCCTGAAAAAAGATAGTAGGTATTCTGCTCATAGATTATAAATAATATTCCATATTAGGTTCATAGATAATATTCCATATTGAATTTTTGTAGTCCAGTATTCCTATGTTAAACTAGCAATCGTTAGAAAGCTTTTTTTCCATATTTCCCATGAATTATGCAAAACTGTATTTTTTCCCAAAAGTACAAGATAAGCCAACCAACACGTTCAAACCCGCAATACAAAGCTAAATATAGTAACAGAAACCAGATCCCCTTTATTACGTCGCTAATCTAATAACGCCACATGGCCCACCGCCCACAACACGAAATTAGGAAATGTATAACATTTCTATTTATCTAAAAGGAAACTGACATTTTATTGTTTCAGTGGAAGTAAAAAATATTTCATTTTTTATTTATTTAATGAGGGATGTTATAAGTTTGACGTATGACTGGTTGTCTGTTTGTGGCATGGTAGTTGCTATAGGAATGGACCACTGATGCGATATTCATCAATTCAGATCCGTTCATCAAATTAACGTTACATATTTGTGATTAACGTGTTGAGAGTTTTTAAATATTTAATTTCACTTGTTGTGAGAGGTATGAGTGAGTAGAAAGATATTCGGTACCTTTCAGAAATGTTTCGGTTTTCGGAATGGATACACACAATGTACGGATTCAAACCCCCTCTTCCCACAAAAACGGTCAAAGATATTAACATTAATAATACACATCACTACACATTATAAAACAAAGTCATCCGCGGCGTCTGTCTATTCGCGATAAACTTAAACACTACTGAACGGATTGTCAATGTTTCACCAATAGATAGAGTGATTCATGAGGAAGGTTTAGGTATATAATTTGTTTCACGAGTGTTTATGAAAAGAAATCGTTGCTTCATACATTTTGGAATGACGTTCGTGGGTTATACATAATATTTTTAAAATCCTCTTTAAAGAGGTAGTTATTAATCGTAAACCACAGACAGTAGTATTGAAACACTTGTAATTCAGTCGGCGTCATTGAGTGCACAAGTGCATTCCCTTGAGAAAATCTCAAGTGGATGCGATGAGTCTTCATTTTTATTAGTATTCAATAACCTAATTGATACTGATAATGTTTACAAGACATTTATGTCTTGCCGTTTATTAACACGGGCATAGTGTAGGTGTCGGGAAGGTTTTAAGAAAGAAAGCTAAATGCATAAAATAATATTCATATGATAAAATGGAAGATGAACAAAAGGCACTTCATTTTATTCTTGTATTACAGAATTTATCTCATTTACTTATGGAATTATATTCACTATACTTGATTCGACAATAAAAGATATGAATGGGTATAGTAAGCTTAAAAGGGACATATATGCCATCAAGAACTTTTATACATCTTTCTAAAGGAGGAATAGCCTGTTATGCATTGTTTTGTTATGCCTATAAGGCAGTGTCGATTTAAGCTTTCAGATGGGATGTCATTATATTTAAACCAATTTCCACAAAAGCTGGACAAATTATATACATAACCCTTCCTCATGAATCACTTTGTCTATTGGTGAAACTCGTATGATAATCCGTTCAGTAGTTTTTAAGTTTATCGCGAACATACAGATGCGGCGGACGACTTAATTTTATAATGATACTAGCGACCCGCACCGGCTTTGCACGGGTATAAAACATATAAAAGCCTTCCTCTTCAATCACTATATCTATTAAAAGAAACCGCATCAAAATCCGTTGCGTAGTTTTTAAGTTTTAAGCATACAAAGGGATATAGGGGAAGAAAAAGCGACAACATACAATGAAGTGATATACTTATAGGTAAGTTTTCTTGCTGTTTTATTGACATTTTGCTGAATTGTTTTCTTTATTCCGTCAATTAATAAATATAAACTACCTGTGCATGTTCGTTTGTCCGTCGGCGTGGTGGGTTATGATGCAATTCAGCCCTGAAGCCTCCCGCCGGTTCTCCATCACTCTCTAACACTTTCAATAAGTAAGAGATGTACGATGTTGCCAGGCGCAAGGTTTTTATCTGTGAAAAGTTACGTTTATGTACAATAAATAAAAATACTAGAGTACATACGAACGTTTTTTCTACCAGTTAAAATATATTTAATTGCATATATTTGAATAGAATATTTTTCAGCGTTCATACCATAATACCTATTAAGTACTTGATACGACTGTTTTTCGGTTTTCTTAAAATTATTTAAACTTATTTATAGACAAGTTTTATTCTTGTGACTGTCTTAGGAATAAACTGTTTCGACATTTGCCATTTTTCTCTACCTATGAATGCTTAAAAGAGTTTAATGTTAAAAAAAACTTTTTAAAATATACCTAACGAACGGGCCTTTTATCGACTTGTTGGATTTATTATCTCCACTACTTGACTATGGATTATGTAGATCGAATTTTTTTTATTAAAAATATAAATCAAAAGGTCTTTTTTAATACATTCACTCAAGTACGGTGTTAATAGAGTTGCAATTTTTTTCAATGTCTGTGGTAGTATCAACTTATACATACAACACGGTAGGTACATCTACAACCAATTGTGAGATCTCTTTGAAATATTAATAAAAGTAGTGCTTTTTACGGAAATGCTAAAAACTGAATTTTTTAATGAAAACTTTTTGCAAGTTCTAGAAATAATTCAAATTCATACCTTAGAGAGTTTTGTATCGGGCGGGACATTAGGTATACGGCCTCTTAGGTCAGTAAATGCTGTGTTTATGTTTTGAGTACGTCGTCTTTCTTTCTATAGACAATACATAGAGTAACATTTACTTTTTTAATAACGACATACAATCTGTCTAAAAGGTATTAATATAAAAACACGCAATTAACTATTCATGGGTTAAATTTGTTATAAATATTTGTTATAATATATCTTGTCTATAAAACTCTATGCCCATAAGTTAAGTCTAACTTATAAGTTATAACTTTTATATTTAATTAAATTTATGATTTAAGACTGTATTTATAACAAGCTTTATACCTCAAACCCTAAATACTTTTAAAAAATGTTTTTTATTTAATTTTATGGTTGAAAAATACCTTTGACAGTTTAGTATCCGGTGGCACATTGGGTATACATTTTCTCAAGTCGGTGAACGCGATGTTTATGCTCTGTGTCCGTCTTCTTTCTTTTTTATTGGCTGTGGTCCTTCTTTTGACAACTCGGACGAAAGAAGGCGGTGCGCGATCATAGCGTGGAAGGGATTGCATGTCGCAGTCCATTCCTACACAAGAAATTGTTTAAAATGAACACACATTTCTGCATTTTTATTGACTATTTTCTTTACATATCCTTCGTATCTATTCAGCTGAAACATTAATTTCAACTGGATTCGAATCCAGTAGCATCGGAGTTATACCCATGAAGACGCATGAACTACTTAGACACAAAAGTTAACCAATTCTGATGATACAAATTGGCATAAGGAACTTCTCATTATAATAATTGTGACAACTCACATACATTGCTCTGATCCCAAAGTATTTAATTAACTGAAGGACTTGTGTTATGGTAATCCGAAACAATGGGGATAAATACATATACAAGTTTATAAACAACCAAGACTCGTAACTCGTAACAAACATTCGTGCACATCACACAAATTAATGCACCTACTGGGATTCGAACCTTTTGATGCAGAAGCTTATCACCTTATCTATGGGCCATGGAAATACCTCTACCCAAACGTTGTTTCAGTTGGGTAGAGGTATTTCGGTTATCGGTAGCTCGTCCACGAAGGCAGTCAAATATCTCAAATCCTCTGTCACTTTCTCGCTTATGTGCAATTATTGTTGCAAAAATGAGAAAAAATACTGAGTCAAGATTACAGTTGAGCAACGTTAATAACAACCTTATTATATATAATATTATATAATATATAATATTATATATAATATTATATATAATATATAATATTATATAATATATAATATTATATAATATTTTTCATTTCGTTAATTAAATAGTTCAATTTACCTGCATTATTTTGTGAGTAGTTATGGGGTATTATATTATGGTGAAATCCATCGTATGGCTCATTTGATATTTGCATCTCGTCATAGCCTGGAGAGAATAGTGAATAGTGTTAAAATTTTAACAAAAAAAACCGGCTTCAAATTGTAACTCTAAAACTACTAAACAGATTTTGATGAAATTTAAATGCGAACGGAAAGCTCCAGCTTTCAAACAAAAAAGGAATAATCAAAATCGGTTCACCCAGTCGAAAGTTCTGAGAAAAAATTGTCGAATTCATTACTTTCTCTTTTATTTGAAGTCGATAAAAATAATAAAAGTCTCTGAATCTCAGCCTCAATACAAGAAATTTCACATAATCTATATTATGCGTAAAAAAAAAAATTTGGTCTGGCAGGGCTGATCACCTACTTGCCCCTAAAAAGAAAAAATCGATCAGTGAAACAGATGTGAAATGCATCTGCCCCATACCCCACTAGGGGACATGGGACTTCACACTATATTATACGTAAGGCAACGATTCAATATCCTAATACAATTCTCAACAATTTTAATGTCAGAACCCACGAAAAAGCCAAAAAGTTAAAGAGTCTTGCAATCCCGTCCCTATAATAAATATTTAGTTTTATAATACACTAAAATTCATATCTTTAAAAACGAATCTTTTGTACCCATATCTAATTTGTATTTATTATTCTTAAACAGACTGTGACCGCCTTAAAATACAAACTCGTCCCTCCCAAGGGTCGTAACCCACCGGTTGAGAAAGAATGCCTTAGTCAAAAATCAATATGATCACTTACCATAATTTCTGCTAATAAAATTAGTGTCATGGTACATATCCTGTGAATCGAACTCGTGAACTTCGCTCGAAGTAGGCCAATAGATGCCACCGTCCATTGGACTGCCTGGAAAAATATCACAGCTTAGAAACTAGGTTTATTATATAAAAAGATCATTTAAGAGGGCGCACAACGCTAGAAAAAATGAGATTTCACTTAACACAACCTCGCACTCACACGTATCGATGTCAGGTGAAACAGAACGAGTGTTCTACGCGGAATAAAAACGTAGTAAGCGCCGAGATAGTTTTATTTTAATAACTCGTAAAATTACAATATTTTTTTAAATAGCTAACACAGTCACTTGGTAATATAATTTTATATTACCTATGTATTAAAATATTGACTCTTATATGCATAGTTTTGAACATAAGTTGAAAATTAGACGTAACTTTGTGATTTTTTTCTATCGATAAAATATTAAAATTTCATTTTTTCACTCAGTCCAGTTTCTTTTAAATATAATGTTATATTTATATTAAAAAACAATTTGTGGCTTACTATCGAGTGTAAAAATCAAATCTAAGATCGACAATTTACCTTTATACGCCCTCTTAAGCAAGATTGAAAAATTCGCCACCTTTAATGTCTCACGAATCATTATAGAATAGAGGAAAAAAATAAAAATAAAATGTATATTTTGCAGTGAAATTCTGTTACCTTTGATTGTATCAGTTTCTCTGATATCATTCTTCACAGACAGGAGGTGATCTGCCTTCTGTTCCAACCCAACCGAAAAATTTAATTGCTCCGTGATCGGAACCCAAATGCAACTCGCAGGCGCGTAAAACTCTTATTCAGAGCTGTAGCTGGAGACGAATTTGAGGAAGGGCAGTATTGGTTACAGGTAGGGCGAAAATAAAAAAAATATCATAATTGATCTTGAAGCACGGGCTCCTAAATCAATCACCATGCATATCATTGACCTCTAAGGTCAGAGATATACATGGTGATAGTAGGTGGTAGTTTAGTTTTTGGTATTTTTAAGGTAGGGTATAGTGATTTCAAGGTAGGCCATTGCCCCACAATGCCCTCCCCTAGCTACGGCCCTGCATATTCACGGAGGTTTTGGGACATTGGCGCGATCAGAGTGGTTCTGAAGTCTTTATGAAGTCTCTCAAGCATTCCTTTTTTTAATTGACATTTCGAATGGTTGTAAATTGTTATTTTACTTGTTAGTTAAATAAATAATAAAGCAAGTACCAGCAGCATTTCAAAAGAAGATTACCTTGGTGCGTTTGCTGGCAATAAAACGGTGGGTCATATCTGTCGAAGCCTTCGTCTGGCGGAGTGGTGCTGCCGTAACTTGACATCTCTGAAACAATCAATATAGTGTGTAGTATAGTGAAGTCCCGTGTCCCCTAGTGGGGTATGGGGCAGATGCATTTCACATCTGTTTCACTCAATAATCAATAATGAATCTAAAATAATTTTAACAAAAAAACCGACTTCAAATTGTAACTCTAAAATTACTGAACAGATTTTGATGACTTTATTCTGGATTATGACCAGCTTTCAAAGATAAAAAGAATCATCAATATCGGTTCATCCAGTCGAAAGTTCTGAGGTACAGTCGAATTGAGAACCACCTCCTTTTTTGAAGTCGGTTAATAAGGTCACTTCTGGCGTCTTTACAAAACGCCTATTCTTTAAAAATATTTATCTTCGTGAATATCACAGATTAAAAAGTGTATTTCATAACAATTTTTTCACTTGTTAGGTTTAGTTTAGTTTTCCGGACGTTTCGCGTGCTTTTTCTACAGCCTGCATGGTCACGGACTACGCTTTTCGATTCTAAATTAATTTCTTTTAAATGTAGGAAGGTATTATAATTAATATACGCCACGTATGTGTAATGCTAAATCTTTTTATAAAACCATCCGATCGATTGATTGATAATTCCGCTTAGGAATAATCTGCTACAGTTAAAAATGTTTAATTTGTAAACATGGTTGGCAAAATACATGGTTGGCATATTCCGACTGAGTTTATTAGCTTTTCTTCTCAGATTTGGGCGCGTTATTAAACAGCCTGTAAGCTTAGACCTAAGTGATACAAGCGTGTGTTTGATTCATATATGAATAAATAAATTGATTTTTACTTTAAACGCGACTAAGAATATTAATTCAGTTAAGATTTAGTTTGACATACCTAGGTAAGTAATTTTTATTTCCTTAGTGTTCTTTTGATTTTTATTAAATAGCTAAATTTATTTTATGACGAATAAATTACAACATTTATGTACAGAAATGTACCTACTTGAATATATTTAAAAAATACAAAAGACGCATCAAAGCCGTTGGGGTCGTACTCAAAATACTGGCATTACCCAGTTGTATCACTATATTTAAACAATCGACGCGCTTCTGGCCCCTATGGACCCAAAGTCTCTACTCAAACAGGAACGTAACTAAAGAATTACATAGACTTTCATATTTTCGTCTTTGCTTCCTGCAATCGATGCCGCGCCACCAGCAGCCACGGAAGTAACATGGAGATGCGAAGACGCCAGTGAGTCGACGCAAGTAGCGTCCCACACAAGCGCCTTACCACGACTCCAAGCAACCAGTGTCATACCATCAGGACGCCTACCATCACTGCATATAATGCCATTCGGCTCTTAAATGGCCGGCACATTAACAAACGCCCTACGGATAACATCATAGATGCTGAAATTGCTGAAGTAAATAGTAACAGAACAGTAGTAATAGAACAACGAACAACTCTTGAAATATGAAACCATGATTTGGCACTCACTTGGAGTGAATGGACTACCGCTCCACAACGACACTGCAGTACATTTTAAGTGTAGGTTACTTACATAATATGTAAGTAGCTAATAATTTTAATAAGATTTGGTTTTGACACAGTTTGAACTTCAATATTATGATAATAAACATAAACAAACAAAAATGTGTTGTCCATCTGTGTTTTATAGGTTTATCATATGTTATCATGTGTGTATTTTAACGCTGGTTCCTATATCATCCGTAGCTCAGTTGATGCGTCTTAAATCTTACATGACAGGTCCTGAATTCGATTACTGGGGAAATAGAAAAAAAGTTTCGTAAAGGCAAGGCAAACCTACTTGCTTATAAAGATAACTATCAGATCCTCGTATCCCTACAGCTTGTATTGTAAGACCAGGATTTTTTAAAATGTTATCATGGCAAAGTTAACAGCTTAATTAACTAAAATGTATTTTTACCTATTCGTGGCGTCGCTTACGGAGACGCCCTTAAATAAAGATTTTCTTCATAAAATGTCCTTTTGTTACAAAATATTTTGATCAAATCTAGTTTTTGTTTTTATAAGTAAGAAGCTACAATCACGTATTCAGAGGGGGGATAGTTGGGATATATCCCCCCCCCCCCCGAAATCTGACTGAAAAAAATATATTGCCGTTTATTTATGCTGTTTATTTATTCGCTTGCGTGTTCTTTCAATAAGTTTCAATCTGATTACCTACTTCTTTAAGTACCTACTTACTTAAGGTACTTCTTTAAGTTAAAATTATAGTACAGTTATTACAGCGATACATGATATCTCGAGCTTTTCAATTTCTCGGGTCTCGAGAATTCTCGAGGCTAATTTCTCGGGGCTTCTCAGGTTGTCGAGAAATTTACATTTACGTACGTTTTCTCATATTATTTGGTTCCAATAATGTCAACAAATTTGTTGACATTAATGTCAACAGTTTTATAATTAATTTGAAAACCACTGAATTCAGTGGTTTGTTATCGATTTTATTCAAAAACATTAATCTTATGAATAATGTAATTAACTTTTTTTTTAAAGTACAGAATAGCTAAATATTATTCAGACTCATAATTATAATGACAGCACCATTTTTGGCAGTAGCTTCTATTAAACTAAATAAAAAAATAACATGAAAGAAAACGTTAATACCTATCTTAACTTAGAATTAAATCACAATTACAGAACCATTTTTGGCTGGTTATTTAGAAAAAAATCAACTTAAAACTTGTAAACACAAATAGCTTCTATAAAAAAAAATAACATGAAAAAAAACGTTAATATCTTAAATTCAGGTATAAAATAAATGTAAATTATAAATAAATTACAATCATAGCACCATACAAACGGCGATTTAATTTCTATATAGGTACCTACATGATTTCTCGAGTTCTCGACTTTAATCGAGCTTTATTTCTCGGACAAAGCCCAACGATTTCCCGGGAATTCTCTAGCCGAGAATGAACCCTAGTTTCTATGTTTGTCCCCCGCGAACCAAATGTCTGGATATATGCCTGAGAAGCTATCACCTTTTAAGCACTAGCACCTTGTAAAGGCGGCTTCTGTATGCATAGCTAGAATAACTATTTAAAATAACTCATTTTATAATTAACTTGCCACAATACGCCAATATACTATATTATAAAACAACTATATTATTCTTTTTAGCTATATAGACGAATAAAATGTTATTACAAAAAACTGATAATACTTACCTATGCTAATGTTTCTTTTGAAAAATTTCTTCTGCACACAATCTTTTACAAATAAAAATTCCACACCGCATTGAAAGTAGGTAGGTACTTGATCACTTTTATAATATTACATTTCATCAGTAGTAGGTATTTAGTATTGACTCACTATTTAATATATTTTTAAACATTTTGGATTAAATTAAATGCACTTCCATCAAATACATTTATCACTTGCAATCGACACTTGTAATTTATAAAAAGTAACACTGCTAAAACCTCCTTTAATTTTTTGGTTAAATGTCACGCATTGACAGGATAACGCGCGGGTAACGTCGAAATGTATCGGGTACTAAACAAATACTAGAGATGAATCTTTGTACTGAGATTGTGATTGGCCACACGAGTAGGCGGAGCATAATGGCATTTTATTTTGCAACGACGTAAGCGCCTCGATATATTTTTGTTCCACTTGAACTTTTTTAAAGCTACTTGAAACCATAGATGAATAAATTATTTCTACAGATTACAGATAACTAGTAGCTTATCTGTTTAGATAAGACCGCGCTGTTTTTCAATGTTTTTTAACGTTTTTTGGTCTTGGTTTTGACTTGGTAAAATAAATGTTTTGCAGAATTTAAACACAACACATAAAAAAGTCATAGTAATAAAAACATATGCTTAATTGCAATTATTATAAAAAATAATATCTTCGTTTTCTTTTTATCTAAAATGAAACCGCTTGTGAGAGCTAAACAGCTAACTTTTTTATACAGCAAATTACTTTCCAATAGCCGATAACTTGAAATTTCTAAATTTAAAATGAATCTCTCTCATTGGTTAGAACGCTGACCAATCGTATAGAGATTCCGATTGGGTGGGAAACTGTCCACTTAGCGCGGTAACAAAATATACTTCCTTGATTGCTACTTAATCTTAGTGTCTCTGGTTATATTTGTTTTAGATGAACGTACATCGATTTATACTAGTGGTGCAGTGGTTACAGCAGCACCCTTTTTTTTAACTGGGCAAACATTTGGCCTCCATCCCACATGATGGTAAGTGGTGATGCGGACTAATGGCCTGGGATGCATGCTTGCTCAGTAGGTAGATAATAGCCTAATTAACCCTCCTCTTGAAAATACCCAAGTTACAGATATGTCAAAATAATTAGGAAGAATAATACCTATTAGTTTTTCAATTTCATAACTAAAATTTATCTAGGTATTTTCCTTGGCCTATATGCCGAAAGTACTGATTTATTGTTTTTAAGTGTTACAATATTTATCGTAAGTAGTTTACAGTGAGTTAAGAAAAATATCTTTGTAGCCAGTAGATAATATTTTCTTAACTTAGAATTTGAGGAAGGTATGGCAATTATATCTAACTGTTGCTAATTTTCGTCGAAGGATCGTTATTGGCACACAATGGTTTTATATCTTATTTTCATTCATTAGCCACAAATTTACTCAAACCTCGTCCGAGTAGGCACACCAATACAGGCTGTGTTATTCAGTCTAGCTTCCAATCAATTTAATAATTTTTAAAATCGGTACAGTGGTCTAGAGTTTATTATTTAACAATCAAATCGTTCTTTTTTTACTTATATTATATACCTAAGTATACGATTATAAGCTTCTGCTAGTTTAAAACACTAAAATTTTGCTTTAGAAGCGCAAATAAGTACTTAATTCACATTAATTTTAAATTTTCTTCCCACGTCATTAAGCATTAAAATAAATATTTTTTCTGGAGTTAAGTAGTTTTTGCGCCATCGCTACAACGAGAACGTCATGTTTTTATAATTTTCTAAATGTGTATTTTGTGACTTTGTGATGTGGTCAATAATAGTCAATATTCCCTATATTCGACGAGCAAAATTGCCGCCATTTTACGTGACACGAAATAAAGATATTAATTAAAAAAGACATGTCTTAAAGGTTCAAACCAAAAACCTTTAATAATAAGAATATACTATATTATTATAAACTCGAGTAGGTACCTACCTACTGTTAAAAAATTGGCGTAAAGCCAAGTGCGACTTGTTTACTAATTTTTGTTGAAACGATAATGTTCAAATGTGTAATTTGAAACGTAAGAAAGCGGTATGATTTCATAAATTTAGCATGTCTATATGAATAAAACAAACAAAAAAAATTTTGACGAATTTTTCATACTTTCTATTTAGGTACTGAAATACCTAATTTATAACAGCGCCATCTAGCATCCTGTTCATCAGTTTGAAAAATGTGCAACAGATGGCGTAGTAATCATAAAGCCACTATGTTAAATGTTTTGAGCAAGCCCATATTAAATCATAAATACGACTATTTTTGTTTTAATAGACAAATGCTAATTATTTTAATAATTTTAGAAATTGGCATTCTTCACGTAATTACTGTCTAGATAATTAATTTAGTAAATTCTCTAATGCTCTTCTGACAATGTATACAGTGCTCGGAATCCTCAGGATTCACGAATATCTTGATCAAATTAGTGTTTTGTTAAGTTAGCAAATTCTAATTTGCTGTTAATGGAAATCAAATTCTGGCTTCATTAACTTTTTAAGAATTATATCTTATGTTATTAAATGAAAGACAAAAATAAATTGTAAAATTATTATTCCATTAATAAAATCTTCATTTTGTGTAAAACATAATATCCACCAATGTATAAAATGGTGTATGATTGATCGGGTACATAACATACATACATATCTGAAACAAAGAGAATAACAATTAAGTGAGAATAATTCCAAGCAATTCCTCTAACCACTAGTTTCTTCTTCACTGATCCTTTTCTTTTATTAGGGAAGTAGGTGATCAGCTTTCTGGGTCTACCCAACTGAAACATTTATTTCACTGTAATTCGAACTGGATACATGATTCATTTAGACATGAAGGCAGTCACAATATATAGCATGATTTTAGGAAGTAACAATAAATACTATTTATGTGAAATTCGAATACTAAGTGAAATTGAAGACAATGTAAAACCTCCAGGATGTTAATACAAACAAGAATACCTCATAAATGAATGAACAGATTTTCATAATTTATAGCTAAGATCCATCTTGATCACATCAGTTTTCGAATAAAAACAGCATCATAATCTGTCAATCAAATGATGCCACACAGACAGGTCCTTACAACACCACTTTTCTGCGTATGATCTTAAATACTAAAATCTTTAAGATTCTTGGCTCAATAGATTACGATATAATTTGGCATAAAGAACAATCCATTATAGTCTAGAAAAGCAATTAGTCTTTGGAATTAACATTCTATGTGTTTCATTCAAATCGTCGCAGCAGGTGCGTAAGATTTTTCTTGTAGAAGTTTTATTTATACTAATATTCAAAAAGATGCTTATTTTCTTACTTAATGATTAAACTCAAAAACTACGGTTTCAATTTTGAAAATCCTACACTAAGATACTCTTCCTAACATACACCTTATTGTATACACATGTTCGTACATGGAGGGGTCGCGAGTTTAAAGTTCTTGGTAAAAAAAGTAAGGATATTGATGTAAAACTTACTCATTCAACAGCAGATGTATCCAAATTAAGGTAGCTGGCCCCCATATTCTCTTTGTGGCTTAGCGAGGCCACATGACGCTTGGCATTCTCTCCTTCCTCAATATCACTAGCACAAACACCACATTTCAATTTTCCAAACGCGTAATAGACATATTTATTACGAGACAACATATTTATATTATGTTTCAATTCCAGGTAAAATCGGAACACATTCTCCAAATTTAATTTCTGCTTGAAATGATCAGCGTACACAAGATGGTTTAGAAGGGAACGGATAGAATTGGAATTAAATCCACACACAGTACATTTAAATTGGGCTCCTTCTGTGTGCAAAACATAGTTCCCACTCATGTAGACACTTATTATATCACCCTTGTTTGATTTGACCCGACTCTCGGCAATTGCAGTTTGATGGTTTATGTCAGATAGTATATGTTTCACAGCTTCGGAGGTATCAGGGAATGATTGGTCACAGATTTCACATTTATTGTTGTAAATCTCATTGGCCTCCAGAAGTTTCAAGTCTTCCTCAGGGTACAGAGCAGAGCGAATAAGTTTTGAAATAGTTTCAATATGTACTGTGCTTTCAAAATGTTCAGCAATGGCGGAGAACGATGGTAGAGCTACATACACAGGACAGACAGAACATACAAAAAAGTTTCCAAAACTGGCATAATATTCAGCAGGTCTGCAGTGATTTTTATAAAGCATAGCAAGTTTGTATGGTGCTGCATTCCTCAAATGTTTTTTCTGACGTATATGGTTGAAGAGCACCTGTCGAGGTCCTTTAAGAAGCACTCCACAGCAGGAGCAGTAATTAGAAATCTTTCCTGATGTTCTTATAAAGTTTTCTATAACTACATGGTCCCGGTTATTCCATGGTTTGCCCACACTGGCTAAGAACTTTGCCCAATCAAGGCTTTTTGGACCCCATTCATCTTGGCCTGCCTCAGAATTGACTTTCTTCCTATAAATTTTATCAGACAGTTTTCCAAGATGATTATCATCCAAAATGTGTAGAACAATTTCATTTGCATCAATTTCAATTTTACAAAGATTGCAATAAAATATGTTCCCATCCAACATTACACCATTTTCATTCAAGAATTTATTATTCAATTGTTTAATATTCTCAATGCTTGGTTCTGGCATACAAAACTGTATATGTTTGTCTGATTGTAAAATGCACGTCAAGTTGTGAATATGGGTGTCACTAAATATATGGTTCAAAACACTGTCATACCTAAATCGTAAGGTATAATACTCACATGCTATGCAGAAAAATGCAAGTTTCCCCGTACGGTCGTCAACTAACGGAAGTAATTTGTGATTGTTAAGCAATTTAACCATAAGATTTTCTATAGGTCCATAGTAGCGGTACTTTTTAAATTGGTTCTTAATTGGTTTTTCAGGCACTTCAGTTTCATCATTTTCAAATGATTTGTTCGAGTCAGCAGCGAAGTTTTGGTTAACATTATCTTTAATACTCATTATTATAGGTGCAACAGAACTTGACTGGCCAGTAAAGTCAATCATTTTGATTTCTTGACACAACTTGTCATATACACCTTGGTAAAATTTTATAGCAGCATCAATGCTTGCTTCAGACTTGTCTGGGAGAAGCCTGACCAAGGCTGCTTCCAGCTTTCCTGAAAACATTTTATCCAACCATTCAGTTGGTTTAGCCATATGCATAAAATTTTCAATGTTTTGTACTGGGGTTTCTCCACACTCCAAGGCAGACATTCGTCTAGACATATTTGGCAGAATAATCTGTTCAGCAACATCAATACTCTCCCTTTTGAGCTTAGGCTGATGTATTTCTAAGTTAAAGTGACGTTGCAGTGACTCTATTATCGGCTCTTCATCATTAAGTTCAATTTCAACATTACAGTCTACACATATGTGGACATGTTTAGCGTTTTCCACACTTAATTCAACTTTTAACAACTCTGGAACTTCGCTAACTGGTATACTGTTGAATCTCTGTCGTTGCAGGCTGCTTTTCTTTTCCGTAGTAAAAATATAATCGACGTCAACACCCTCACGATTTGACAAGAATATCTTTCTATGTGTTGCATCAAGATCTTTGAGATAACGTAAGATAATTTTATTCTCCTGTGTTTTAGGATCGTTGATGACTTTACGGAAGTGATTGGCGAGTCGCTTGACCTCGTCGACTTTTCTAAATGAAAGTACCGTCAATTCGGATACTCCTTTTCTGATTTCTTCTATATCAGTCATTGTTTAGATTGCCAAAGTCCAAATGATATTTGAAGAATAGACGTTTCTTGAATGGTCAAGATTTGATTTAGATGGTGTGCCCGTACGGATGTTACGCTGTGCCAAGAAAGGTTGTTGTAATTTTTGACTGATTTGGACTACCACCGCATATCAAGATCTGGAAAAATAAAATTAAGTATTAGTTTCAACAGTAATTTATTAGCTTTTACTCAAGAAATGAACATACAGATTGATCATTTCAATTGATAATTCATCCTGGATTTGACCAGTTTTTTTATTTAAAAAAATCCTATGCTTGATCAAATATTTTAAGATATTTTATCAAAGACCTTACATAAGTCTTTGTACTAAAAGTGAGCTTTGTTTTTAAATAATAATTATTCCTTCAATTTAATTATAATATTAATTTATATTATAATTAATAAAAAATATATTTGAAAATAAATTTTCTTTAACATTGTTATGTTCAAAATATGGAAAACTTAAAGTATCGCGAATTTTACAAATACAAGTTTACCTCGAAGGATTAATAATAGGGGTTAAAGTATTAAATTGCTGTTGTATAGTAATAGACACTTTGAATTGACATAAAACCTTGATGGTGTGAGATTTTTTTTCATGTGAAACTTTTTTACTTTTAAAAAATGTGTAACTTTCGATTTTCGACTTTCAATTGCTTTTTTTATATCAGTCGAAAAAAAGTCACCTGGCTATGACTTAATAACAGGTGATATTTTACACAACCTTCCACGCAAAGGCATAGTTAAACTGACTTATCTCATCAATGGTGCACTCAGATTAATGTGTGTTCCATGCTTATGGAAAGTTGCTGAAGTAATTATGATCCCTAAACCAGGAAAACCACCAAATGAAACTACATCGTACAGACCAATTTCTCTGCTACCGGTGAAATCCAAGCTTTTTGAAAAGTTACTCTTGAAGCGATTAAAACCAATATTAGAAGAAGAGAAGCTAATTCCGGACCATCAATTTGGTTTTAGAGAAAAGCACTCAACAATAGACCAAGTTCATAGAATAACCAACATAATCGAAAAGACTAGAGGAAAAGAAAGTCTGCTCAACTATTTTCCTTGACGTGGCACAAGCATTTGACAAGGTTTGGCACGAAGGTCTGGTGTACAAACTAAGAATGTCACTCCCAAAGCCATTTGCACGTTTACTGGATTCATATATTTCAGAAAGAGTTTTCCGAGTAAGGCATGAAGATGCCTACTCAGAAATAAAACAAATAAAAGCTGGTGTTCCACAGGGAAGTGTCTTAGGTCCGGTCCTATACCTATTGTACACTCGGGATATACCAGAGACAGATCATAACACTATAGCAACATTCGCAGATGACACAGCAATAATGGCGATAGGAGATAGCCACAAAGAAGATACAGAAAAGGTGCAAAAAGCAATAAATCACGACACGACTGGACTAAAAAATGGAGAATCAAATTGAACGAATCTTAGTCAGTTCATATTGATTTTTCCAACAAAAGACCTAATTATTGTCCTGTTTACATAAACAGTCAAATTGTACCCTACGCCAACATGGCTAAGTACTTAGGAATGACCCTTGATACGAAACTCCGCTGGAAGGCTCATGTCAAGAAAAAGAGAGAGGAGCTGGGACTACGCTATAAAAGTATGCATTGGCTAATAGGCAGACATTCTCCACTAGCAGTGCAAAATAAAATTCTACTTTACAAGCAAGTCCTAATGCCTGTATGGACTTATGGTATCCAGATCTGGGGCTGCACCAAAAAAACTAATATCCAAGTTATACAGCGCTTTCGGAACAAAGTACTCAGGGAGATAGTTAACGCTCCCTGGTATGTCAGGAACGAAGATCTTCATAAGGACCTGAAAATAGACTTCGTTAACAAAGTTATTAATAAGTACGCTGAAGCTAACCAAAAACGACTTCACCATCACGTGAATGTTGAGGCTATCCAGCTCCTTGACAATACGGACATAGTGAGAAGACTAAAAAGGACCAAACCTTTTGAGTTAAGTGAAGTCCCGTGTCCCCTAGTGGGGTATGGGGCAGATGCATTTCACATCTGTTTCACTGATCGATTTTTTATTTAGGGGCAAGTAGGTGATCAGCCTTCTATGTCCTGCCAGACCGAGTTTTTTTATCTCCGCCGGGAATCGAACCCAGGACCTCTCGGTTGTAACGCTTACGCGCTTACCACTAGACCAAGGAGGAGGAACCTTTTGAGTTAGTGTAGTGTTAAACTGATAGTGTAAATTAGAAAATATTATGTGTATATGAACAAAGTGCACTTCCCCTTAACAGACTCTAAGATTTTGTCAGTGGAAATTTTTTTAGCTTACGTTCAATTTATTAGTTTAAGTCAAAGTAGTATTACTTATTAGCTTATCAGCTAGATTGTAATTAGTTTAGTGTCCTTCTGTAAGGTGCTTTAAACAAAAAAAAAGTTGTTTTTTTATTCAGCTTAGACATAAAAGGTGGATACTTCGAAGAGCCAAGTTATTTTTGAATACGAGTTCCAAAGCGGAACTAACGCAGCAGAAACTGCTCTCAATATCAACGCTGCGTTTTCAAAGAAGACTGCTAATGAACGCACCGAGCGTTTTTGGTTTAAACGCTTTCGTAATGGAAACTTCGACTTGAAGTACGAACAACGTGAAAGACCGCCCACACAGTTGAATAACGCTGAATTGAAGGATAGTCGAAGCCGATCCGAGTCATACCCAGGAATTAGCGGCATGGTTTAACATTACCCTACTTACAATACTGACTGATCTGCAGAAAGAAATGTATGTTATCTTGTTGAATTGGCGCAGAAATGAAGGAATATTGGGTCGACTTGTGACATGTGATGAAAAGTAGATTGTTTACGATAATCTTAAGCAAAAAATACAATTGATGACCACAGGTTAAAAGACTTACAACAGGCTAAACAGTGCCCTAAAAAGCAAAGCTTTGCTTTCACATAGTTTGTCAAATCTAGATCTACAGAGTTCTATCATAAAAGCATAAATGAGCTTCCATTTAGAAGGCAGCAATGTATAGATAATGAGGTTAAATATATCGATTAAGTCTATTGAAAAATATTTCAGACTCATACTCAAGTGTGTTATTTATCTAAATCATAAGATTATAAACAATTGAAAAAGATTTTATACATTATGATATTTTATGACCTGAGAATAGAGTAAAGTTGACTTATTTTATTTAGTATTATTTTCTGATTTTGTAACAGATTTGAATTATTTTAAGAACAAGTTGAGAAGAATATCTAGAAGGTACTCCTAAATCCCGAGGTAAATTTTTTTATCAAACTTTTTTATACTGAAATTCGGATACAATAAAATATTAAATAGTTCCTAATGGGTCCCAGAGTTTGGTGTGCCTATTGGCATAGGCCTCCTCCAGCCTCTCCATAGCAAATAGTTAAAGCAATGTAATGATTCAACCAACTAAAACCAGATGCCAGTAAGATTCAAATAAGAATAGAAAAGGGTTTACAAAATTTTTCGAATATGAGAAATAGATAAACAATACGTCACAAATGCGTAATCTTATTTGTATTGTTTTCACACCTAAACTGATGCAATGCAGTTACCTAATTTGGTAACCACGGAGGTAATAACGTTTAATTTTAGGAATGGATTTAAGATTTGGAGTTTTAAGAACGAGAATAATTTAAAATAGAGTAAGTATTCGGAAAAGTAAGCTATGATAAAAGTTGAGGTTATAATGATGTAGCATTTACATGAAAAGTGTTCAAACATAATATTCTTCATATATACCACAAAATATAGAATTAAAGTAACTGAATATTACCTGAAAGTCTTGATTTTGTGCATGGCAGCAAGAACCGCCTATATAAAAAGTACGGGCACTTGGTGACAGCTTTGTGGTGACATGTTAAAAAAAAGACACTGAGAGTCTGAGACTGTTGTTTTTTATTAGATTAAAGATTACAGATGATGTTATAAACCATAGGTTAGGCAGTTCTATAGACAACAGACAATCTAAAAGTATAGAATATTAATTACTTAAATAATAAAAATTAGTTGTTAGAATAAGGACGTATTCATTTTGTGCAGCCATGATTTTAATAGTTCTTTGTAACTTAAAAAATCAAATTTTCTTGATTTTTATTTGTTTTTGTAACAAATTTGATATTAAATCCAAATCATCTAGTTCATTGATATGGATTCATATTTCGCAAATAAGTACGACGTGGTCACCCAAACTTCAGCGATCACCCGCCCTAAAGAAACCTAGATAATAAAGGTACACCACACATAACAGCGCTGTAGGAGTGAGCGTTGAATGAAGAAACTGGTTTATTATACTGTTTTCTTGGCGTCGACGGTTCGACTGGTTTACAGTTCACGAATAAACCTGTTTACGCATGAACTAGTCGACGTTCGCGACAACGGAACGAAACGACTGAACGAGTCAACAAGTGATTACGAAAATTGCCAAAGTCAATGCGACGTGAGGTCCGCCGCATGTTATTGTTTCTTTCTCTTTCTCACGCAAAAATGGACACGTAAATAGACTTTATTACAATGCAATAGATACTAATATTTGGTTAAAAAAAAATATTTTTGAATTTTGTGTACCTACATCCGTCGGTACTTCATCGTCAAAGGCTATTAAAGAAGTAGATATGTATTTAGCGGACGACATATTGCCCTGAAGAAATGAAAAGGGAGAGTGGAACCGCCCGCTTCAGTGGTAAAAAACCACCAACATGTCTACCCCAATCTTACAAAACTTTACACGAAACACTGTAACATAGCTGCAACATCGGTTCCTTGTGAGCGGATGTTTTCAAAATCAGGGTTAATACTTAACCAAAGAAGAATCAGGTTAACGGCTAGTAAAGTGAAAAAGTTAATTTTTTTAAAATGTTAATATGGCTGAAAACAGATTCCAAAATTACATGTAAATATAGTCTAGTGTAAATATTTATGTACATATTTTGTGTAAAAATTATGTGTAAATTTAACGACCTAATCCCGATCGTTCACTAAACTACGGTTGAAATTAACGCTATTCTGTCTACAATATAAACTAGTCGAAAATTAAACTGTTTTTTGAACTAATTTAACGTGAACGGTAAACCAGTCTCGTTTCGTCGACTGTAAAAACGTCGACGACTCATCGCTACAGTGCTGGCATAGTGCTGACCCGTGCCGATCAGTAATATTGTATCCATCAGTGTCGTAAAAATTGTAGTTTAAGTTTAAGCAATTAGCAATTTACCATTAAAAAACAATAGAAATCACACTAAACATAAATACACTTCGCCCAATGACTTTCCTATGCGATTGTTCAAAGTAAGAATCAAAACTATTGGGAAATAAATTTCTAAGACATGCGTATAAATCAAGCACCATGACACCATTAAGCTAAAATCACACCACAAGTCACAATACACGTAGTATTGTGACTAACTTGGAATATCTGAGTTAATATAAAATAAATTGATTGTAATTTGTTGTTTTATTGACACATATTTTAAACAGACTGTTAGACGTTTCCTTGGTGGTATAGCTTTTCTCCAATCTTGCTTTTTGAACTTTTTAGTAAGTTTAGATAAAACTATGTCAAAATAATTCTTTTCCTGCAAGCGTTATGAATCTCATAAAATCTCATAAAAATTTCTTCGTCTGCATCTAATCGCTGCTAATTGTGGCATTTTTCCTATCGAAGTGTGTCAGTATCGGCAAAAAAAATATCGAAAAATGCCACAATACTGATTGCAATAGCACGTCACTGTACGGTACAGAACAGTCGGTCACGTGTCAGCATTGTTATGGGCATTAATTATTCCAAATTCTAAAAAAAATCGTAGGCATAACCAAATGATCCAAATTGGACTTATCAAAATTGATCCATGGGCGGCGCCGCAGGAACAACGAAAAAAAACACGTTGGATAGATAACCTCCTTTTTGGTTTTTTGAAGGTCGGTAAAAATAAAAATTGTTATCAAGACTATTACATAGTTAAAGATAGTCTGTGGTACATACATATATATCTATTACCTACTGCTAGAAAATTTGCTTGAAGTGTCTATTATCAACTGCCGAATGACGAATCCGCCGAAATTATCTTTAACTAAAATATCTTTGATCGAAGATTATGTTAATAATATTAAATAATTTATAAATGTGTAACTTAAAACTTTAGTAGGGATTTGGAATTTTTGCGAGATTGCCGATGAAGCAAAAAATAACTATGGAAGAACAAGAAAGTACTCAAGTTGAAGTAGTATACGGTAGTTGTAATGATAATGAGTACGCATTGGAAACTTCTTATTTAAATGAGGATGAAATAAAGTTAACAATAGATGCTGATACAGTGTGTACCACATGTTCCGCTGAATTCCTCGACGCATCTGATTTGCAGACACATATTAAAGAAGTACATCTTAGGGATGAACATTCTCAAAGGTTTTGCACCTTTTGTTTAAACATATTTCCCGATACTGAAAACTTCATGCTACACATACGAAACGAACATTTGCTTCATTTAAAATGGTGTGAACACTGTTTTCGTCTCTTTTCAACGCTTGAAAACAAGATGGCACATGAAAATAAACATAAATATCGCCCTAAACATTCTATCTTCTGCTCTCAATGTAACCAGCAGTTTACCGACAATTTTGATATTGCTCAACATGAATTTGACTTTCATAAAAATAGTGAAGGTGTTTTGATTAATTTTGGATTTTCTCTTCTTTCTTCTATTCTTAATATGAATGCTAAAGAATTTTTCAGAATGCCGAATAATTATTTTTGTTGCCATTGTCAAGTACAACATAAAAGTATGCATAGTTACATTGAACACTTGAAAAGGAGTTCTTGTAAGTCATATACTTGCGACAAGTGTTGTAAAGTATTTAATAAAAAGAAAATCCTTGTCTATCATATCAAGAAACATAATTTTAGAGATAGATTAAAAAACTCAAAAAAGTCACAGTGTTTAAAATGCAAACAAGAATTTACATTTAAGGGGTTAAGAGATCATAATAAACATTGCTTCTTGATCAAATGCATGATTTGCAGCCTAGAGTTTGACACTATGCAAGATTTAACTGATCACAAAACACAAGTGCACGAAAATATTGTAACTTTGGAAAGTTGCAAATTATGTAAGAGACAATTTGTTGGTATTGATAAACTGAAGTATCATATTAAGAAAACACACCAACAGGACTTACATCTATATAAATACTTGTGTGTTTATTGTTGTGATTGTGTTTTCAAGCACCCAAAGCACCTCTTTGGCCATTTCTTTTCAACACACAAAAATTTATTACCTTATACATGCAAAGTTTGCAATATGAAGTTTAGAATCCGTAAAAAATTTACACTTCATGTAAGAAAAGAACACAAAAATGTCGGCTTTGTTGAATTTGATGATAAGTACAATGTATATTTTGTTGAGAAAAAGTCTGAAAATCCTTTTATTCCTCAAAGTATATATTTTTATGATGAATGTTTTGAAGATGATGCAGACAATTCTGAAGTTACAAATAAAAAGATTACAAAGGCCAAGAAGCATAAAATAACTGAAATAGATTTAGATTCCTCAGATTCTGATGCTCCTCTGCTAAAAATTCGTAAGAAGATTCCAAAGAGGCAAAGAAAAAGCAAATTTATATGTATAATTTGTAATAAGAATTGTTTTACATTACAACATTTTAGGCACCATATGAATTTGCATGCTAAAAGACAACCACTACACTGTATAAAATGTGGACAGTCATTTAAGTCTGAGAAAAATCTTAAAAAACATATAAAAGAAAATCATGCAAAGTCAAAGTTAATTGAGACATTACACAAAATAAAAGAAAGACAAAAAATAACTGCACCAACAAAAACTGTGAAACCAATTAATGAATTCATGAAAACATTAAAAAAAGTTGAGCCTGTAAAATCAACACCAGCAGAACTTAAAATAGTGAAATCAGACAAAAAATTGTCTGTTCGAAACTTTTTTGAAAACTTCAAACCTTCACAAAATGATAATGTCAAAATTCATAGTTCGTTGACAATGAAGGTGACAACAGAAAATAGAAAACCAAATATTACCTTAACCAAATGTAAACTAGCACCACTCCAATTTACAAGTCTTAAAATGCCGCAAAAGTTTGTTGATACCTCTGGGGAACCATCCGGAAATGTAACCATAAAATTTATTATAGGAGAGGTAAGGCATGCAAAATTAAACTATGGGGAAAGAGTTTATAAAAAAGCTGACGTTGGAACTATAGAAACAGATCATGCATATTGTGAGGACCCTTACTCTAGTAATCATGATACTCAGTCAGATAGTGGATATGTTGTTGAAGAGAAAACCATGATTCCAGATGTAGCAGAAGAAATAATGTTATCTACAGAAGAGCTCCAGCCTTTACAACAGAAAATCGTACTTCCAGACATGCCAGAAGTGATGAAAAAATTTAGAATTGGAACACTGCAGGCTGAAGCACCTTACTATAAAATTATCAAACTAGAAGATATTGTTCAAACTGTAGAAAAACCTCCAGAGCAGAAAATTGTGAAATTACCCAATGGAGTACAGTTAATCAATGTGAATCCATTGGCACATCTCATAAAAGATAGTGATATACCTACGAAACAATCTAAAAAGTACTACAAGCCTAAGGAACGAGATATAACAGAGGCAATTAAAAAGGCAATGCAGATAAAGCCAGCAACTAGCAGACGTAAAAAAAAAGTTACCAAATTCAAAAACAATACTACTGATGATCAAAAATAGTTGTCTTCAAGAAATTTTATTAGCATAATATCTAGAAAATAATGGTATAATTATTCTAACAATGTTAAGATTTATGTCTAAATATCATGTAATGTCTTATTTATGATCCTCTCTTGATTTGTGTCTAAAGTCTCATCTCATCTCTTGTCACAAGTTAGAACGCTTTGTATCTTGTTAGACTGGCTTCTTATTTAGTGTAGTTGTTTTTAATTTAAAATAACCTTTTTATTTTAAATGTTTTATATTAAAAAAGTTAAGAAACAATTTTAGATTATATTACCCTTTAGTATAGTACTGTTAATTTAATAAAACAATTATGTACCAATTTTTGAAAAAAAAATAAAAAAATTTTTTTTATTAATAACTTATCAATGTTCAAATGTCATTGTCCTGTCCCATTTTAGCATTAAAATTGTATGTTATCGTGAAGATGACAGGTTTTAGGCTTAACAACTGTCTGTAAAGAAAACGATTAGTGAAAAAGTCTTGTTGCATGCCACCAGGACTTCTGATTGACAAGAAAGATTATTCCAAAAATATTTATTATAATCAAAAATTATTCTTACTTAATTAATATTACAGTATCTAACATGTTATTTAGAAAACTTGTACATTATTAGGAAATTGAAATTGCTTTAATACAAACACTAAGTAATTTGGTTTGGAGCATATAATCTCCGACTTATAATTACAACTAAGCTTGGTATACAAACTAACATGCATTATGACATATATATTTGGAAATACAAGAGATTTAAATTTTGCCATTCAATTAAATATAATATTTTACGACAAGGCAATTGTGTAACATTGTGTGGCAAGGCGGCAAAATACATTGGCGGGTCTGGGTCAGAAATCTTAAACAGCATTTTTCCTGCTTGTACATATTTTTGCCACAGGCCCCAAATAATATAGTTGCTGCTAAAAAATCTTGAGCATAGTTTGACAGTTGTAATTAATAAAATACAGTTTACAATCCACAAATGATTGAGCTAAACAAAATTATGATTTTTGAATGTCACAAATTAGATACATTTTAATGCATTTTTACAATCTCTTAAATCTATTTAACTGTTACAATAAATTTTATTTATACGATTAAAAATTTTTTGAGTCTTCAAATATTATTGCTTAAAATTTTTCTAATAGGCAATTAAAATTAGGTTTGCCTTCCATATTTTCTATTTGGCAAATAGGTAATTGATGCCTACTGAAACATTTTTGCTCTCCCGAGATTCAAACCTACATATAAGTCCACGAGTAACTGATAAACTTTTACAGTCTATTGATATATCACAACCTTTATTTTAAGAGTTTTTAAAATTAATAATCGGAGCCTAGAAAATCTTTTCCTTTGCCAAGAATTCATAGATGTCACAAAATATGTTCCAATTAAACCAATATGGCTAAGAATTAATAAATGTAACAAAATAATAGAATTATTATTAAAAATTTATATTATGACACAGAAAAAAACATCGTATTATACTCAGAATAAAATTGTTTCCTTATACATATTTGGACAAAATATAATTAAAAAGTTGCATAGGCACATTAATACAAATTTTAAAAAATACATCAATTATCAACATTGTTCAATTTTTTACCCAATTTTGGCAAAAACTAAATAGTGTTATGAGTTTGACTTGTATGTGCACCTGTTGCTACTCAACGAATGAAACTTCTATTTTACAACATAACTTTTATAGAAATGCTAATTAAAGTTTATAATAAAAGTAGCAAAATTTCTATAGACTATGATTCTAGCTCCGTACTGTTGATCTATGGTGCGATGAGAGAAATGTACTTTGTGAATTCAAGGCAGAGCTTGGTCTGCTAAATCTGATGTTATCTGTACAAAAAAACATTCACATTAATTTTTTAAGTGTTTTTTTTTCAGTTGAATATATTTTACTTAGGAAAAAGGGGTATTGTATGAATTGTCAAACGAATAATCTCTCTCTTCTCGGATTTAGACGCCGGAGTGACTTGTAAAACTGCCTCTAAATAAAGTAATTATTAATAAACGCGTTATTAAATATTATTTACTAAGCAACCTTCACTACAGGTTTCTCTCTATGAAGGACAAGGTATAATTTGGGCTCAAAATGAGTAAGAGAGTAAAAAGTACCTTATAATAAGCATGGGCAGCGCAGTCTGGCGGCAAATCCAAATCGCTTAGTAAGGTAGTTAGGTGCGCGGAGGAATGTCCACCAGCCAACGCCAGTTGAACTAATCTCGCACCCATTTCTGCGCGGGCAGCCAACGCACGTGGCGACCTAAATTAATATACAAGTGAAATCATGATGGTTACAACTAAAAATACTTCAAGGAGTCATGAATGAATAGATAAATTGCTAAGATCTTAGGCTAGGAAATAATCAGTCCTCTGTGCCTAAACAAACAAAACATTCTGTTCCTCGCAATCGAATCCAAGAATTTCGGCGCAACACGCAGACACATGAACTATTTAGCAACGGAAGCGTTTTCTGATAACTTACTTGCTCTTAAACAGCGTAAGTGCTCTGCAGGCGGCGGCTAACCGCGGTGTTAGGGCCTCCAACCGACATGCGACACTTGATCTTTCTTCAGCTTCTCGCCCTTCAGCGGCTGATACTAAACCTCGTATCTGTAAATATATACATATTAATTATTTTTCATCGAATAACCTGTTGTGATTGTTAATTGAACAATCTACGTGGCGTGACAAGTGGTTATTTATTTAAACTTAAAATAATATACATTAAGGTGGAACATAAACCTTTTCAGGTTGTGCCGGAGGTGCTGGATTCGAATCCACAGAGGGCTTCTCACCTTACTTGTAAAGAAAATGGTCAGTGAAACAGATACAAATATTTATCGGCCTCATAATTCACACTATTATATATAAAGTAGACGGCAAATGGGCAGGAGACTCTTAGTGGACCACAGCCTCTAGGAAGTTGGATCGCAAATGCGTTGCCGGCCTTTAATTTCAATTCAATAAAATGGAACGAATCGAAGAGTCGATAATATGATATTTGTTTTCAAATCTGATAGACATTGTAATTATATTCTAGAGTAAACAGACAGAATAGACTGCTTTTTCCCTTGGAAAACGATCGCAGGTCTTACCACGCAAAATATATTTAATAATAATATACCTCATCACAAACATAAATATAGTGGTATAAAGCCGCGCCACCGCTCTCCCATCCGCTAACCTCGTTGCGACGCGCGGCTTCGCTTAATTTGTCAATAATCGGCTGAATACTTTTCACGTTATCTGAAAGAATTATTTTACTCATAAATTAATATATAACTGTTGGTTAGGTAGACATTAACATTAACGACAATTAAAAATTAATTACAGATATACTATGTACAACCAATATATCAGCGCTTTGGTTCTATGTCCCACATATTTTATTACTAGCTGATCCGGCAAACGTTTTGCCATTTAAAAAAAAATACTAAAATACTAATAAAAAAATTATAAATAATCAATAGTGATATCGACTCCTCTGATCTCTTATCCAAAATAAACTTCAATGTCTCTTCTAAATTATATCGATTTAATCCACCCATATATGTACCACATGCGTCAACTAACTATAGACAAAATAGTTTTATTATACGAACGAGTAATAATTTCAATGGCATCTGTAAGCAACACAACTTTGATCTGTTTTCTACCACAGTGCATTCAGCAAGGAGATGTTTGAGCCTTGAATTTTTTCTAAAGACTCTTTAATTAGTATTTTTTTTTTTAGTATTATTGTTTTTTCTTTTTCTACTTCTATATAATATTTCACAAATTTGTACCCAGCCCTGTATGGTTGTTATACTTTTGATGCTCGTGTGAACAGTTGTAATATAATAGTTTATTAATTCTGTAACCAGTATCTATACGTGAAGACTTGTAATTGGCTTTCAAATTGCTACACAACTGTTACATTATCATTTTAAAGCTGTTAGTCTTCCATGAAAATAAATAAATAAATAAGAAATCTTATAAAATATTTTAAGGAAACCTTTAACGGAATATAAAGTTCCATACAAACTTTTATCCCCTATTTCAACCCCTTGAAGGTTGAATTTGAAAAATCCTTAGTGAATGCCTACCTCATAAGAAGAGTATGTGTGCGAAATTTCAACTTTCTAACCTTAAAGGCCTGTGCGTTGATACATCAGTCAACCACTTTTGCCTTTTATATATAGATTGAAAATACATTTAATAAAATGTCATAAGTTATAGTAATGTAAAGTTAGTAAAACGTATAACGTGGTACTACTATATAAAATATTTTTTTTAATAATAGTTTGATTGATTATAATATAATTTAGTGAATTAACCATTAACAGAAGAATTATGGGTAATTTCATACTTGCTATTTGCCAGCGACTCTGTGTAGAAACTATCCCAAGATAATCATCTAATCCCCGTTAAAATCTTTTCTTTAATCTATCTCTTTTTAATATGTTCTACTAGACCTGCTTCTGAGTAATTTTTTTTCTGTAATGGATTTCATACACGTTTGGCCTTAATAAATATAATAAATATCTCAAAAATTCCCTATACTAACCTGAAAGTACAACTTCGGGCAGCAAGTGTTCAACAAGTACTGAATGCGCTGCATTCCATGCGCCAGCGCCTACTAAACATTCCGCTTCTAATTGTGCACGATGCTGAAAAAAAAAAATTTTATCTTCTCTCTTTGTAGTCTCTATTATCTGTGGTCAAATTCTAATTCTAAACTTCAAAATAATTTAACGTACTTTAAACGAAATGTAGAAAAAAAACACAAACCAAATGTTAATTTTTTTTTTCATTACGATACGCTAAAGTCCAAGTCAAAGAAAGTGAAGTCCCGTGTCTCCTAGTGGGGTATGGGGCAGATGCATTTCACATCTGTTTCACTGATCGATTTTTTCTTTAGGGGCAAGTAGGTGATCAGCCTTCTATGTCCTACCAGACCGAGTTTTTTTTATCTCCACCGGGAATCGAACCAAGGACCTCTCGGTTATAACGCTTACGCGCTTACCACTAGACCCGTCCCGTTTCAAATGTAACCAAGTCAAAGAGCTAAATGAAAAAGTTCTATCTGTTCCTTTTTACTAGTCATGTCATATCTAATTTACAAAAATTTGTTATCTGTAACACAGTAGAATTTGGCGTCATTATATGGAGTTTAAATTGCATGTATGATATATAGGACGATTGTGACGATGACTACGTGTAGACCTAGTCGTACCTTTCTGGACCAAACCCAGGACGTACTTGGGAAGTGGCAGGTCAAAAGCACTTGCAATCAGCGAGCATTTATGATGAATTGAAAGTGTATGAGGCGAAAGAGGTATGTAAGGATTGTGGCAGGTAGCAGTCTGTGATCGCTGCCTTCTTTTGGCATATAGGCGTGATAATATAAATAAATAAAATGTTAGTTATGTAAAATGGTATTTTTTTACTCTTGTTACTAAACTACAGGATATAACGAAAAATGCTGAAAGAAGTCCCGAATGCGATTCTTCTTTTTCTATTCTCACTCACCTCATATTTAGCCTTATAAGCTCTAGCAAGAAGTAACCATTTCTCAGGAACTCCTAGATTCTCAACAAACTCCAAGCGAGCTTTAAGTTCTGGCGTGTCAGCTTCAGCTGGCGCGTGGCGGGTTATTAGTTCACGGATGAGATGGGTGCGGCTGCAAATATATACATCAGAATATAAATGAAACCGAGGAAAATTTAAAGATAAACTCATAAAATTCTTAATATATCATAATTAATTGTAAGGTCCATTATTAGGGCTACGATCCCATAGAAAGACACACACACCCGTCAAACTTAACAGCAATTCCTTTGACGGACATAGAACCTTAACAAAAAAGAACCATTCAAATATTCAATTCATTATTTGCGTGGTTCTTTTTTCTGTTTTTACAATTAATTTAACTAAAATTTAAAAAAAAAAATCTTTATTTGCTTGAACACAACAATCATACACAATATTAAACTACTGAAATTTAATTATACAAGGAAAAAGGTAAACGCTGTATATGTACCACCACAAGTGGTGGAGCGACGGTTTACAGCGCCCTCTAGGCATAACTTTTAAAATACCAGTGGTAGCTACTGGAAATAATTGCGAAAATAAGAGAACTAAATAAAGAAAGATAACCAGCAAAGACACAATAATATAAGGCAAAAGTAAAAAATAAATAAATAAAGAAAACTATTTCAGATTGTGGTCTCGACTTTTTGTGAATTTTTACTATGAAACATGTGATAATTTTTAATATGAATGTTTCGGTTGGGTAGGCACAGAAGGCTGATCACCTACGCCTGTAAAGAAAATGATTAGTGAACCATATACAGAAATGTGACTGCCCCATGCTCCACTAGGGGTTAGACACATGTGGTAAAACAAAATAATTATTAAACCGCTATTTTTCACAAGTTAAGAAACGAATCCGTAACGGCTGTTAAGAATTCCATACATTTTCTCATCCGGATGGTAGAACAGTGCCTGAACGGCCAAGTGCCATTCACCATAAGCCTCCAACTGCTCCGCTAGCCCAATTATGGAGTTGATTGAGGGTTTGCCGAACCAACAGCCCAAGAGGAAACTGAAAATAAATATTAAATCGTAGCAGACCCATGACACCATCATATTTAAATGCCATTTAATTGTGCAATAACACCATAAATAACACCACAATAAAACACACCAAAGAAAACAGAAAATAATACAATAAAGATATCCTTAACAGATTTACTAAAACATTATAAGACATAGACACTACTAATGCATGGAAGATATATAGAAAAACGTAAATATTTAAAGTGGTAATATATCAACAAAATCAAAATCAAAGAAGCAAATTTTCAACAATCCTGTGCTTGAATACAGCTGAAGATAATATGTAATAAAATAATTCATCGTTTTTATTTTAAATGTTACGTTGACTTATTTTTTTAAATGTGGTTCGCATCTATTATTGAGGCTGTATTTAGGTTGTTTTTTTTGGTTAACAAAATGTCTGAGACAGTTAAAATAATTAAATGGCTAGTTTAAAACCCAAAATGATATTTTGGGTTATTATATATTCGAAAACAGACATCATTTCGAATCTTGAAACGCATTAGTAAAATTGTCCCATGAGGGTGACGTTTTTTACCAGAGACTATAGTCTATAGGATGCGGTGAGTACGCAGCGGGCTGCAGACGCGGTTGTGTGTTGAATGCGCGCGCACGTATCAACTCGTAACGAAGGTCCAAGATTCGGCGAGATGAACCATTCTGGAATAAAATAATCTTCTGTAAGGAGTTGTGTCGGCTGATGTCGTGAAAAAAATTCAATTTTTTCTCTTTATAATATTAATGTAGATTAAAAAGAGTTATGTAAATAACTTACGGTATCAATAGAAAACGTATAATCCTGGAAATAGTCTGGGGTCGGTAGCCGCATATTTACACTCTCCTCTGGCACAGTTGTTAAATCCACGTCCGAATCGCGGCTGAATAGATTCTCATACGTGCGGACTATTTGCTCCAATGTGGGTATTTGAGGACAAAGGTATCTGAAAAAGCATGAGTTATAAAAACCCAACGTGCCTTATTACAAAATATGGACTAAAGATGTTTCAGTATTGGTTGCTAGGATACACGTCTAACGTTCATACAAAAACGAGGTTTTTCTCTGGTAACAAACCCGGCCTATCTTTAAACCGCGTTTTGGAATAAGGCAGAACTAAATTTAACCATTCACAACGAATCACGAAAAAGGTAGTTTATACCTACGTTTTTTTTTTTCAAAAATTACTATCTAGAAATGTAATTTGCTATAATACAAAAAAATTACCTGGCGCACACATTCAGTACCCGCAACCAATCTAGGGCTTCAAGCTCGGGTGTAGGACTTTGCCCCGCTAGTAGACTTAGTATTGCCCGCTTGTGGGCAGAAATTAGTTCATCCGCCCCACACTCTTTCCAGATATGGAGCTGGCGTGATATTAGCGTCTTGAAGTAGGGATCCCCTGAAAGAAACGTTCATTTATGTTTATTTTACTATAAGTTTATCACTATGAAAAGTGAGAAATTAACGATAAGAAATCGTGTCGTTAATTTCTCACTTCCTTTCATTAAAAGTGAAGTCCCTTGTCCCTTAGTGGGGTATGGGGCCAATGCATTTCACATCTGTTTCACTGATCGATTTTTCTTTAGGGGCAAGTAGGTGATCAGTCTTGTATGTCCTGCCAGATCGAGGTTTTTTTATCTCCATCGGGAATCGAACCCAGGACTTCTTGGTTGTAACGTTTACGCGCTTACCACTAGGCCAAGGAGGTGGTCCTTCCTTTTATAGTGATAAGGATAACTTCAAGCCCTTATTAATTACCGTTGTGAATTATAAGAAATTTCCACTCAACTCAATAATATCGACTAATTGTTATGATATGAATGATGTAAGTATTGTGCAAATATTTGGGAGTTCACATTATAATATCTTCTTCTTATAGTCCTTCCCTGAAGACAAATGGAAGCTTTAACTCTAGTTCAAGGAACTGTCTTGGAGGCGTCACATTTTTGTATTCTCAATACTGATAACACCAATACATTATATTTACCATAAGCCTGACCGACCAGTGTTGCCATATTGAAATCACCGTTTTCCTTACACAGCTTGCAAGCCTCCAGAATTCTCCCACCGAGTAACAAAGTCCAGACTCGCGCGCTGTGACCATCATTCTCTGAAAGTATAAAAAATCTTAGAAATAATTTTAAACAAATTCCTAAATCTACTTCTACTAGGACAACCATCACCACCACCAACATACTAGGATCACCCTTGTCTCACCATCTTCAGGGTTAACATCAACTGGTTGTAACAATTCAGCTTCAGTGACTTCAGAGACTGCTTCTTTCAACCATTTGAGCAAGTCCTCATGCCGGCTTACGACGGACTGCTCGTCCGTTCCAGGAATACCTACGGATACACAAACTTTATTTGCTTATTGGGTAGACGTATGGTTAATGGATATTCCTATATTTTATAGATGCGTAGTCCGCTATATCGTTTTATTTAATCATTTTTACACTAGAAATAATTGTATTATATCACTACATATAAAGATAATACAAAACACACAATTTAATGGGTTCCTTATCAGTTATTGCTATAGTACGCGCGTTATCATGAGTCTTAGGCCCTAAGATAATATAGAGAAATTATTTATGGCCCTAAGTCTTAGGGCCATAAATAATTTCTCTATATATCTATCTCGTTTGCACTTATGGGTCTTATGGAGGCGTCTATATGGTGTCCGGCGCGCTGCATATTCCTATCTCTTTTGACTTTTATGACCTGACGACTCAGATGATAACGCGCGTGCTATATACCAAGTGATCTCTTCTAGGCAACCCAGTCACAAGAGAGGATACTGACAGTGAAATAATCTAATGAGAGGAAATGGAGAGAATTGTTATGTACTCTTGAAAGAGGAAAGAGAACGAGCAAGACGGGAAGGGAATTCCAAAGCACAGTACAATTTTAGTAGCGCTTAATGAGAACAAAAAAACTTAATCTGGTATAAGAAAAAGCTATTGATGGAAATTGGGGTCTCTTGGGAGACAAATAAGTCGTCATAACGACAACGACACCAAACGTCATTTCCACATTAATTTGTTTAGTTGGTGTAGAGAAGTTTGATGTTCTCAGCTACGGAGCCAGGACTCTCTCTGTGATAGTAATTTATATTCGACCGAGTGGAAGTTTATAAAGATAAATAATAAAATGGACAAACTATAGTAATATATTGCATCGGTAATTGAATTAAAACAGCAATAAAAACTCACCATCATTAAGAAGATCTTCGCCCCATAGAGCTTCGCATAGTCTCCAAACTTGTACGCAGTACGAACTTGATACGCCAAACTGTGAACAATATTTAATACAAATTTCAGGATCAAAATAGTTAAAAATTTACGTCAATCATTTCAAAGAATTCACTCTTACTTATAAACCATGTTCAACTTTAGCCAGCGTCTCAAATACTCTGTCACTTTCGCTCTAACTTAACATGTGCTTGTAAATAATATAGTGTTACCATTTTAACAATAAAACCGATTTCAAATTGTAACTCTAAAACTACTGAACAGATTTTGATGAAGCACCAGCTCTCAAACAAAAAAAAGAATCATTGGAATCGGTTCACCCATTCAAAAGTTCTGAAGTAACGAACAGAAAAAAATCAGCGTCGAATTGAGTACCTCCTCCATTTTTGTTGAAGTTGGGAAAAAAAGGGACAAAACATTGATCCCGTATTATTAAACTTATACGGTGATTACGAGAGGCCATGTTCTGTTACTCTCTGTCAGATAATGAATTGGGTTTAATAACTTTAATAGCATTAAGCGTTTTGCGATAATCATTAAATAACAAGAGAAATTGAAGGGAATTAAAAATCTCCGAAATAGCAATGCCTCATAATGAACCTTGATAAATTTGTAGTCAAGCTTGCGAACATACAGCTCAAGAACACCCCTCTTATTGCATTTGATGTAAAAGAGAACTCACTCGTGCATTATACTCGTCCTTAGTAGCGTCCTCTAAGAATTTCTCAAGTAATTGCTTGCGAGAGACCGGCGATTCTTGAACGATTAATCGTGAACAAGGCCGTGTATCGTCCTCAGGGTTCGAGAAATCCAGGAGGCTTTGAAGCTGACGTCTTAGGGTTTCCTAAGGGGAAAATATAATTAAGTTTTCTGATAAATATAAATAAAGTGCCCCGCAATCAGCAATGAAATTTCATACATTTTTAGAGGGAGGTCGGTTTCCTCGCGTATTCTTTCTATAAACAGTTTGAGAATAATTAGAGACCTCATGGCTAAACGGTCTTTTAAGCCTACCGCGAAGCCCGAGGTATCGGGTTCGATCCCCGGTTCCGAATACAATTTATAATTTAATTTATATTTGTATTCGGTCTCTGGTAGGGCTGCCATTTGCCGGACGGGGTGTCGTAAGTGGCATGGAGGTGTGGTTAAATTTCTACAGGCTTGCCTGAAGAAATTCAACCAAACCAACAAAAACTGTGGGTTGCCTGGAAGATCGCGGATTAGCGATAATTGCAACGAAGTGTTAAAAAAAATACAATACATACCACAACAGCTTTACTGTCCGGCTGTCCAATCTGAACTCTTGCCACAACAGCTTCGCTCCAATCTTCATCTGACCTTCCCACTACGTATCGACCTAATTCACTCAAATCCGCGTCTGCAAATACAATGATTTTACATTACATTATAAAATTTCAATTAAATGTCTTCAGTGTTAAAAGGTGCATGCTGAATGTAAGAAAATCTGACAGGATTAGAAATAAAGATAAAATACGTAACAGTTAGGGACATCTAAATTGAAAATGGTCTGGTCATATAGTTACAGGTACAGAAAAGTGGAAAATAGAAAAAGAAAACGAGGTAAACAATTCAGAAGATGGGAAGATGAAACTAAAGTAACACCAGAAAAAGCATGGACCAGAAGAGCACTAAACAGAACTGATTGGAAGGTTTTGGAGCTTTTGCCAACGTCGGGAAAACAGATGTAACTAAGTTAAAAAAAGCCTGTGTGCAATTCACACGTGGTAGAAGTGAAACCTTAAAAAATTTTAAGAAACTGTATAATGCTTCCTACCTCATTTTCTTCCACGTTAAATCTTATGAATTTATGTCTCTTTACCGTCGCTTTTTCGTTTCATCGACTTTTAAATCACAACCATGCTAAAGGAGTTTTCACTTTAAAAAATAACTGTCGAAATAAAGGCAAATATTATTATTATACTCACTTTGGGGCAAATCTGTGATGACGTCATGCGTAGTATTGTACACGAGTGCGTTGTTAGGACCAAAACATACGCGGCTGTGACGCGCGCGACTTACCGACATGTCAGCTATACAGTTGGCGTTTAGGCGACCTAAAAGTAAAATAATAATTAATAATAAACAAAATATAAATAAAAATTTAACGAAAAAGCTTGGCGTACAGTTGAAGTATAAACGTTTGATAACTTAGTCTTCTAGATTGATTATAATGACAGATCGATTGTAAAATTGTAAAATTGAAAATTGTTGTAAATAATGTATATAAAGTACCCAAAGTTCGGTCCCGGGGCGTGAGTCGCCGGGAGGTAGGCCACTAGATTTTAATAATAAAAAAAAAGTTTGATAACTTACCAGCAATTGTTTTTTTGAAGGGCGGTACCTTTTTGTGGTATTTCAGTATCACTGTGTGTGGATTGATGACAAGGGGACGCACAACTGGTTCTGTAATAGAAATTAATTTTAATAAATATAAAAAGCTATAGTAAAACTAGCCGTTGCCCGCGACTTCGTCCGCGTCAATTTCTGTTATTATGATCGTGATAAAGAAGTTTTTAAAAGAATATATTTTAAAGTACTTTTTCATACATATTTTTTTGGTAACTTAACCGTTTACGCAGCCGGAAACCCTCAAATATGGATAATTTTCCCCGTTTTTGCAACATTTTTCACTGATGCTTCGCTCCTATTGGTCGCAGCGTAATATTATATAGCCTAAAGCCTTCCTCGATAAATTGACTATCCAACACAAAAAGAATTATTCAATTCGAAACAGTAGTTCCTGAGATTAGCGCGTTCAAACAAACAAACTCTTCAGCTTTATAATATTAGTATAGATTCTTTTTATTTTTATCGTCCATATAAAATTCCGCAAAATTTTTCTTTACAGGCTGATAGGTGATGAGCCTATACAATCGTAACATTTTACTCTCGGGATTCGAACCTAGAACCTCCGGCGCAACATACAGGAGCTTAAACAGTTTAAAACCACAAGAATTCTGCAATTTTATACTCTATCGATTGAAATAGTATTTGATTCGCGTAAGATGTATTATAAAACTGTACCAAAAACCTCTACTGATATAATGTGGTTATCATTCACCCTCACCCTCAACAGTAACTGGTGCCTCTTCAACGACCTCCGCGTGTGTGGTCGATGTTGGAGGTACCGATATGACAGAAGCCGTCGCGTGTGGTACCAACTGATCACCCGTTGATACAGATACGTCGTCTTCCATTTCTGAGAAAAAGTATTGAGCATATTTAGTTTAAACATTTGTGTCGAATCAAAAAGAATTATTTGGTGCTAAATAAAAAATAATACAAAACAATTTTCTTTAATCATATTTAGGAAAATTTAACATTTTTTTAACAACTTAAGGTTGTATTTTCTCTGGATAGGCACAGAAGGTTGATAACCTACTTGCCTGTAAAGAAAATGATCAGTTAAACAGCAATGTTTGCCCCATGCCCAACCAGGAGTTACGGGAATTAACATTATGGTTATTTTTTAAATTTTTCAATAAATCTAAAAATTTATACTAAACAATGAAATCAGACTTACCAGTTTCAGCATATAAAGAAGCTTTCATCAACTGTACATTATGACTATGTCTGTGTTCCAGACGCGCCAATTCCGAAGTGGGACTTTTCACACCAAATGCTACAAAATAATATTCCATAGTTAAGTTTCATTAGATGTGCGAAGGACTAAATTTATAAATAAAATGAATTGTGGTGGGTGTATCTCCATGCTTTACATGTTACCTACTATTTTTGTTCATTGCTCTTGCTAAAACTCAAAATAGATAAGATTTGATTTTTTAACTTTTGTTAGCTTATAATAGTGTTTAAAAGAAATAAAAGGCAAAAATCGACCAATTAAGGCCCTGAGCACACCACGTTTTTTAAACGCGCCGTCGGCGCGGTTTTATCCTTTATCTCATTTATCCTCTTTATTTTTTATCCGACTTGCGCGCGTATCGTCTAAATCTCTACAAACGCGCGTCGACGGCGCGTTTAAAAAACGTGGTGTGCCCAGGCCCTGAGTGGTAATTTTAGGAGTACAATTCTCCAGCCAGTTTATACTGAAAAAGTTGCCTAATATGTAAATGTATATAACAATCTAAACAGGAAAACCTAAATGAAAATTGACATTAATATGTCAGCCCCATGTTCCACGTTTATTCAAAGTTAATCCTCAATTTTTCTTTAACAGTCGAGTAAATCAAGAATTTCTTTGAATCATACCTCTGCTCTCCTGGTATAGACTTGTTGCATCTGTATTATCTTCAGTCGTATCCATTTCAAATCCTAAAAATGTTTATTTTATGTAAGAATCCAAACATTTTAATAAAATTTTCTAAATTAAAAACAAAATTTAATTTCTAAAAGGCAGATATAATTTGTAATTATAGAATAGGCATAATATCACTTGTATATATTTTTTAAAATTGTGTTACATACGACCCTACCTTTAGATCCGTTCATCAAATTAAGCGATGTCTGCAACAACATATCTTCTCCACCCAGAGAGTTACTAAACCCCATCCCACCAAGGCCTGCAGTCGATCCTAGAGTCACATTTGGCACTATACCAATACTCGAACCGAGACCTCCGAGACCAGAGGCTGATGTTACTGGGGCAACTGACGGTTTCTGGACTGAAAACAGATATTTTATGTGCAATCATTTTTTTTAAACACTTCGTTACAATGGAGTGCGGGCGGACCTCATTGCTAAATCAGCGATCCTTTCCAGGCAATCCAATTTTTACCTTCGTACCACTTATGACGCCCCGTCCGGCAAGTGGCAGCCCTACCAGGGACCGTATAAAAATACAAATTAAATTATAAATTGTATTCGGGACCGGGGATCGAACCCGATACATCAGGCTTCGCGGTAGGTTTATGAGACCGCTTAGCCATGAGGCGTCTTTTTGTGATCAAAACTATGTAATTAAAATTTCATAATAATTCAGTACTGTTTTTGTTAATAGGATACGCGCATCATATTAAAACCACCACGCTTGTGAGATACATACCAGTAGCGGCAGCTTTCTGCAAACTCTGATTGACAAGTTGACGTTTCATCACTTCCGGTGCAATTTCATCTTCTTCATCGGATTCCGTTAAACCGTATTTACTAAAGTGTTCCACCTATAAAGTAAATTATAGGAACTATTTAAATTACAGACTTTGAATGAGATTCAATGTTTAGCTATTAAAATTAAGAATTAAATGTAATATAATTCAAATAAAATCAATAACTGTTAATAATTAAAATTAACAAGATTTTTGTTTAAAAAACAGAGCATTCTCAAGTTTTGCGGAGAAAGCCGAATTCAGAAGTCTGTATAAGACCTGCGGTGGAAAATAATCTCTCTGATGTATCGTTGTATCGACAATATTGGTATCGGTATTGGATGCATCGGATAGATATTATTAATCACAATAAAATATAGCCTATGTTACTCGGGGTGAATGTAGCTTTCCAATGGTGAAAGAATTTTTGAAATCGTCACAGTAGTTTTTGAGTTTATTCATTACAAACATACACACAAAGATACAAATCTTTCCTCTTTATAATATTAGTTTAGACTTGCTGTGCCTAGCGGTTTCACCCGCTCTCGCAATTATTATTTTTTTTGATATTTTTCAAAAAAGTAATATAAGATACGTTTTAGAACACTGGCATGTATCTATGGTGCATATGTTCATAAAGGCGAAGCAACATTTTCTATAAAAAATAAAACCTAGTAAAGAATACTCACTCGAAACACCCAGCTGCCGGTCTGTGGACGGTACTCGATAAACTTGGTGTCGTATTTATCGCATACACGACGCAACTTACCCTCATAGTCCATTTTCAATAACCTAAAAAAGCGTAAATTCAAATTATGTAGTAAAATTAACTTTCTCTCTAAAACTTTCAACAATATTTGTATGAGCTATAGTAAAACATCTGCTCACGCATTTGTAGTTTAAAAACCTGAGCGTAACATAATTTTATAAAGTTTGTATTATAAAGTCAGTGTCAAAAATATATTATCATAATCAAAACATGATCGCGGTCACTTAAGGTGGTTCGATCAGGTCCACAAAATTCAAACTCAAAACGCAAAGGTAGTAGTATAGTTTTTGTACAATGAATTGCTCAATGTATACAATTACAAAGATAATTTCACAAAAAAAACTAGAAATTTGCAAAAGCAGCGCCATCTAGCGAGCTTTGAGTTTTGTGGGACCTAATCGAAGCAACTTAAATCTAAATTTATAGGCTGTTTAATAACGAACCTAACTCTGAGAAGAAACTAAGTAGCGTTTAAATTTTTTTCAGATCATGTTCACAAAAGGTACCCAAGCGCAACTATCATTAAAATAATCGTTTTATAAAAGGGCTTAAAAATTAATAATAAATAAAAAGCATCCTCCTATCCAGGTGCGTTACAAATATATTTTCTGTTGTTGTTCGCTGACGAGCAATCGTTCTTTCAAAAACATTTGAAAACTTTCAAAAAAACTTGTTTGCTTACCTTTCTGGTTCAGTAACAGGTCGTTTCTCGGTCTTGTCTCTTGGCCAGACGCGATCCAGCGTAACAATGGCACGACGGTTTAAACCTTCACCTAAAGGCGGCTTCTCGCTGTCCTCCGGATAAATTATAACCTCCTTATTTAGGAAGTGAACTAAATCATACAAAAACAAAAATACAACAATAATTTAATTTAAAAAATCAGCAATTCTCAAACAAAATTGCATCTTGTTGTATTATTAGTGAAATGCATTGTTTGTAACGCGAATAAAACACATTTCTCTCTTTCACTGTTCATTTTTTACAGGTAGGCGAGTCTTCAGTCTTCGAAATCAAAACGTTTTTCCCTCGGGATACCAGAGCCCGTGGGAAATTAGTTAATTTCAATATAGACGGATCAAAAGTTAAATGAATTGGTTTATTTATTGTATGTGAGTTGTTCCAATAATTATTATTTATTACCGAAAGTTCTACTAAGATCACTCAGCGATTCGCCCGCCCCTCATATGATATTTATATATTTAATAGAAAACTTTTAATTTTTAAATAAAACATTTTGTGTTTAAATCATACCTAATGCATCCAAATCCATGTCGGTGATATCAATTTCGCAGTCATAGAAGACATTGCCATAATTCTTCCTGCCGATAGTCAGGTGCGGCACTATGCATTTACCATCAGGGCGGATGTATTCTAAAAAAAAAAAAAAATATTTATAAACATTATAGATAAAGATTTATATTTTTTTGAGGTTCATAAAAATTTTAATGTCCGGCTCGTAGGACTAAAAATATCTACAAACGAGTTTATTATTTTATATAATATTTATAAAATATTGTTACACCCAAAATGGTTGGTAAAAACGATACTTACTAATCATCTCCTCCAACGAAGGTATAGTGTAATACCCAGGTCTGGTCAATTTGACTCCAGCCGGGTGAGGTGGCGCCTCGCGTGTCGATACATTCTCCTCTTCTGATACTAGAAATTTTTTTTTATGAAAAACTTTGCCCACAAACAATAAGGAAACAACAATTTTATAATCACACAAACTAAATAAAAATAATGCCAATATTTCGGGAAAAAATAGTATATAATAGTTAAATTTAGTAAGAAGTACACTGTGCATGATATTTTCAACTAACTAATCTGTGTCTGTCGAACAGGCGTTTAATTATTGAAGAAATATACAGAAGACCCATTTCAATTAATTTTACGACAATAAATCTAATATTATTAAAAATTTATATCTACTTTATATTTTCTATCAACTTTATACCAACAATTGTAATAATTCTACCATTTTAAGATTATAAACCTTAACTGCTTTCCATAAAAGTACATATATCGCACCCTTAGAATGAAAGTGACCTAATCCAAAAAATACAATTTGTGGTAAATGAGCATTAAAGTCTTCAAAAAATTATAGTATTGAATACATCTTAATAATATTTAGATACCGAATTATGCGCTGTCCCTTGTTATACTAAGATATAGGTCACTTCTACTTTACAAGGTTTTAGAATATGCTTTATAAGGTCAGTTTATGGTAAAATCGAGTGTTACAGGAATTTGGAGTTGAGTCACTTTCATTCAATATTTACTACAAAATATTAAGATTAACCATAAACGCCTTGAATTTGATGCGCTATCTTCTCACAAGTTGAACAAGGAGTCTGTCCACCCCAGCGATGAGAACAGAATTGTAGACATTGAGAATCGCCTAAAGATATATTTTGTTTAATGCACGTGAAATATCTAAACACGTGAATAAACAGCGAGACTCCATGATTACACAAGTCAACAAAAAAAATCTTTTTTTGTCTGTATTTTAACGACAATTGTCTGAATGTTTACATTGAAAAATAATCAAAAACTCAATTTATAAAAAGTCTGCTTTTGTATTTTACACGATGATAAAAAAAATACACGCTTTTTGACAAATTTTTAGTGGTTACCACTTTTAAAAGCAAAGTATAAGATATAAAAATATATTTTTTTTTATTAATTAGGTATAAGAAATCAAATTCCTGTTGACTTGTGTTATCTTTAGCAGCAAATATCCATCCGAAAAATTTCCTGTTTCCCCGATATTAAATAGTAAACATATACAACAAATAAAACAAGGCATGTCAAGTGCATCTATAAAAGAGGAATATGGAATATTGCATGCATTATTTGACTTTTTCCGACACGTCCAACAATTGTCAACCATATTTCAACCAATTTACATAAAATCTTGACAAATTAACCTAAACCTTTCTCATTTATTTCGCGAACAGACTACAGATGCGGTGAGCGACATTGTTTTATAATTACATCTTATTGGAAACAAAATAAACTAGAAATAATCGTCGTAAAAAAATAAAGAAATGACATTTGCCGGACAGTCAAGTTCATATAGGTGGACAATTGAATCCATGACAGCGATATTTTGCGTATTGTTTAAAGATATTGAAAAATTACTTACTGTAGAAAGTATCAATATTCTCTTTATCATTGGAGGTGGACCTTTCTTTCAGTCCCAGCTCCCTCACAGAGTTTTCTGCTGTCTCCGGGTTAGAAACTGGTGGTTTTCGGAGTGGTTTAGTGGTTAACCTAAATTATAATAAGAGAAAAATTATCATCGTGTTCTGGAAGTGTGAATTAATGTTATGTACAGTAAGTATATATATACAAGAAGCTACAAATTAAGTTCAAGGAAACTAACAAAATCATTAAAATTTCATTAAATAATTTTAGTTTTATAGTTATTTAATACAAGTTTACTGCAAATATTATTATTATCTTAAAAGTAATTTAAAACAAAATCATTTATACATTACTAGCGACCCGCCCGGCTTTGCACGGGTTTAAAACATATATAAAAAACCTTCCTCTTTAATGACTCTATCTATTAAAAAAACCGCATCAAAATCCGTTGCGTAGTTTTAAAGATTTAAGCATACAAAGGGATATAGGGACAGAGAAAGCGACTTTGTTTTATACTGTGTAGTGATTTTAAAATTTTACTCAAACTCCTTTGGATATTAACATTTTTGCTATAATAAAAATTAAGTTTGACCAAAGTTATAAATTAATAAATAAATCTACAACTACTTAGAATATTTAGAAAAATAGGGCTGTTGATAAATTTATAAATATTCGCCCCAGTTATTTAAAACTCATTATCTTACCAGCTCGCTCGCCTTTCTGATTCAAGGGCATCTCTTGGCATCTCTTTATCTGTAAATAAAACAAAAATTAATTAATTTAAGCTATGAAATCTAAAAACCCACAAAAAAGTTTCGTCTTAAAAATGCTTTAAAACTAAGATAGTTCTTTTTCTTTAATGCCATCAATTTAATCCAAAGTGTAAATCAGTCTCAAAGATCATGTATTGATAATTTTTAAGTAATAAAATAATTAAGTAATTTGAAAGTGTATTAAAATAGATTTTTAAAATAATAAACTCAAATCAAGTAATATTTACCCAGGTTTGGATATAATTTTGGAGTATCGTTGTCTATAGGTTTTTCTTCATTCCACGATTGTCTCGAAGGCCTGAAATTACAATAAATTATATATTTAAAGAAAAAATGATATTCCTTAGTGAAATGAAATAAGTAGGGGATGTGGCAGACATATTTTCTGCGTCTCTTTACTGGTTACAGGCTTTTAAAAATGGTAAACCATAGAGGATATACCATAAAGCTTATAATAATGTTACCAAGGTCGAAGATTAATAACATGAAATATAATGAAAATTATTAAAATGTAAATAACAGATTTAACTAGTTGCATGATATTGTAAAATTATATAGTATCTATAAGAAAATTGTAAAATTACAACAAAATATTAAGATTAAACATAAACGCTTTGATAATCGTCGAATGCATTTATATTTGGGATGCATCCGATACCGATATATCGGCGATATTTTTATTGCCGATACAACGATACATCAGAGAGATTATTTTCCACCGCAGCTCTTATACAGACAGACTTCCGAATTCGGCTTTCTCCGCAAAACTTGAGAATGCTCTTTAAACAAAAATCTTGTTAATTATAATTATTAACAGTTATTGATTTCATTTTAATATTTACACTTAATTCTTAAACCTTGAATCTCATTCAGTCTGTAACTGTTTTTATTTTTTAATAGAAATTGAAAACTTTAACCAGACTTGTGTTTCATATAATATTTTACCTTAATTTAATTTTAATTTACTAAGAGTGTTGTATTTGTATTTTTATAAGAGTATCAGTATCGGTATCTTATCGGCAAAAAGGCTTATCGATGCATCCCTAATTTATATTATCAGTACCTTTACTGAAAGGAAACCCTACTATGGCCAACCAATTGATATATGAATAATATATCAATCTTAAAAGCATGTCACTTAATATTGTGTAGTGTGTGTTTGTCTATTTAAAATTACCAAAGAAAGTGCCGTAACGAGTGGGGAATGAGATAGACACTTATGTATTTTGTATCCTATTTCTTAAGCATAACTAGGTTACCGCCTCCGTAGCTAAATGGTGTAGCGGTATGTGTGGGTACAATTTGCTGACTTTTAGTTATAAATAAAGCAAGACTACGTGGTTTGCGCATTTGCGTGTTGCGCCAGAGGTTCTGGGTTCGAATCCCTGTATGTGGACAATTGAATGTTTCGGTTGGGTAGGCACAGAAGGCTTATCTTCTTGCCTGTAAAGAAAACGATGAGTGAAGCAGATAATATGTGTCCCATGCCCCACTAGAGAGTAGGGGTTACAGGAATTCACATTTTATTGTTGGTTAACCTGCACAAATAATACTCACCAGCTATTCTGTTTGTCGGGTCGTAGTTCTGAATCTGAAAAGTATATTTATCAATTATGTTTATGTACTAATTTTTTTTATACACTTCGCTGCAATGGAGTGCAACGGGCGGCCTTATCGCTAATTAGCGATCTCTTCCAGGCAACCAAATTTTTGTTGGTTTGGTTGAATTTCTACAGGCTTGCCTGAACACACCTCCGTGCCACTTATGACACGGCAAATGGCAGCCCTACCAGAGACCGAATACAAATACAAATTAAACTATTTGTATTCGCGACCGGGGATCGAACCCGATACCTCAGGCTTCGCGGTAGGCTTATAAGACCGCTTAGCCACGAGGCCTTCTTTTTTGTTTTTACAAACGTATAAGTGTCGCCCTGTTAACGCAGCTTAAAGGCAGCAGTAACGTAAGTCAAACAATATAACTATGGGGTACTCACTTTATTATTTTAGTAAGGAATTAGTTTCTTAGTAATAGATTAATATTGAGTACATATTTACCAGTATTCTGTTCACGCAATCTCTCTTTACTCTTACTGACGGAGTAATATTCAATTTCTCCATCTCTTCTTGCAGGATTGGATTTATCTACCTGGCTTACTCCATTCTCTTGACGTGGCTCATCTATCGACCTGAAATTAACACTAATTTATTTCTTTCCCAGAGAGGAATATTAAACATTCTTTACCTCTGTTAAATGAGAACAGAATTATAACGAAAAAATATATTTGAAAAGATATATATATAATATATAAGAACTTTAAGAATCACAGTATAAATTCATACATATAAATAATACTATAGTATCCACAATAAAGTGGCGATTTGGGCCATAAAAGTCACTTTTCGTAGAGATGGACCGTGTCGATAAAATATTTAAGTCGATATAATATAAAATAATTTACCTGCTAAAATAAATGCTGAAAATCTCCAAAACGAAGACCTAGCAAATGTACTAAACAAATTTTATAATATTTATCTTAATGGATAAATAATGAATTAAAAACAATGCACCATATATATATTCCTCGTTTTATTATTTTTATCGACACTAATTATACTTGCACAGCACTACGGGTGCAAGTCCCATTCCGTAAGACCATGCAGGTGCGAAAGAGAGCAAGATTCATATGATTTATGGCCCGAGTCGCCAGTTTATATTGCGGATACTATCGTTAAAGTAAGCTATTCTTAAAAGGTAGAAATATGCCACCAAGGACATATTTGTAGATCTATGCAAAAGGAATATGACACTTAATTGTTGTTATATCTTAAACGGATTAGTCAGCGTTTTCGAGAAAAGCTCCCAAGTGGCTTAATTTTATCATATTTCAACCAATTTACACAAACCTTGACAAATTATATACCTCAACCTTGATAAAACGCACTGATAGTAGTTTGAAACAGACTGACATTTATTTAAACAAAATGTTAGTAAGTACATATAGCTTGAACTAGATGGCGCCTTCCTCATAAATCACTATCTATGAGAAGATGATAATTCGTTCAGTAGTTTTTAAATTTATCACAAACAGACAGATAGACGCGGCGAACGACTGTTTTATAATCTTTATATATAAAAATGAATCGCTGAATGTGTTGCTAAGCTCAAATCTCGAGAGCAGCTGAACCGATTTCGCTATTTTTTTAAAATATTCCTTAAAGATGGTTCTTACGGAGAGAAAAATTTGGAAAATTGTCGAAAAAATAAAATAAAAGAAAAAACATTTTCCTCATACATCTTCTATGGAATGACGTTTTAGGTGACACGTTATTATTCGGAACTTTCACGCGATACGAAGTTCGCGGGGTTCACTTGTTATAATAGACTAGCTGACCCGGCAAACGTTGTTTTGCCAAATTATTTTTTGGGGTGGCCTTATCACTTAGGGGTATGAAAAATAGATAGTAGCCGATTCTCAGACCTACTGAATATGCATATAAAATTTGGTAAAAATCAGTAAAGCCGTTACGGAGGAGTATGGCAACGAAAACTGTGACACGAGAATTTTATATATTAGATATAAAGAGATGATTATTTCTTCAACAAACCTATTATTCAGACTGTTGTCCAAGCTATCCCTATTCGGTCGGAGTACGAGCCTTTTTCGGGACGGCCTTAATGTCAACTTGTCTTCTAGACTCGCGTCACTCTCTTCCAAGCCGTCGAATAGGGATTTCTAAAAATTACAAAAAATATTTTAAACAATAGACAAACTTCTGACCGCTAGCGAAAAAGCACGTCCGGCAAATATCTTTTCTTAAATAGCCCATCGAAATCGTGCGGTGAGGCAGTTTAAGATTTTGAAAATGAAATTTTGTTTTATTCGCTTCAGTATAGAAGTTATTTAAAAATCGTAGGAAAAGCCATGAGCAGATAAAAACAGTAATATTTTACCTTGTCCTGGGTAACGGGTCTAGGCATAACCTTCAACCGGCTACCAGTGGGTGAAGTGACTCTGTAAGCGGCGTTACTCCTGTCCAACACCGCTTTAACAGCCGCTGGGTTTGTTGGTTTCAACGCGTCTTCTGCTGTTGTTGCTGTACAGATACAAAGAGATTTTTAAACAAAAAAGAATAAACTTTTGTCAATCACATAGTCAGCATTTAATAAAAAATATTAAAGCAATTCGTTAGTTATATGCCTCTGTTGTTTTATATATGGCTATATGGGCACATTATCTCATAAACATGGAAGTATAGTTATTTATTAACATAAACCCTTACAATTAATTATAATATACATACAATATACAATAGTTATATAAATCCTAAAAGGTGTTAAAATCATAATATTAATAAGTGAAGCAAAAACTGTACCCTTTTTAAGAAAATTGTGCAAACGGGTGATCGTAAAATTTGCCACAGTTAAATTTTATATGGAGAAGAAGTGCATAAAGCTATTTTGTATAAAATGCATTTAAAATATATTAAAATAAACATTACGCACACTAATGCTTGAATGACACACAACATACACACATACATACTTGACTTACTCTTGAGTTGTGGTCGAATTTCGACCAATAGGCGACCACTGGGTAGATAAATATATAGAGAATTGATAGTTGTTTAGTGGATTGAGATATAGAATAATTACTTACAATCCGGCAGTAAATCTTTGAAGAGTGGCGAGTCTCCATATGGTCTGGCAGCTAAGGTCAATATTTGTTCATGGACGTTGGATCCTACAGACGCGCCCAAACCACCACTGTAAAAGAACAATGAGTGATAATACAAAATCCTTTACCCGTGTTTTGTGTTAAATATACGCGAACGGTGTGTGTCTAGGCATATGCTATGTCTGCCAGCGCGGCGCGGTGGTGGGGGGCAAGGAGGAGGTAGATCAACGACCCATATTACAGCAGGGCTTTTGTGCCTTCTTAGTTCTTTTTCTAAAAGCGCATTATTACACTAAAATATAAAACAAATCTCATTTTGAATAAACTCACCCAGGCATCAAACTATTGGAGTTCGTCTGTCCCAAACCAAGCCCTGTTCCACCAAGTGACGAGTTATTATTGAACAGACCACCTCCTAGGCCCGTATTCAGACCTGAATTGATAAATAAACTTATAACAACGTCCAACGTTCTTCTTTAGAGTGAGTAAATTGTTGAACGACCTGGTAGGAATACACAAGTCTCTGGACATATTTTGCACAAAACCCGCAGAGATAAAGCAAATCTTTATTAATTAATTATTTTACTTGCTTCCTAGCTTGTACATATAGGTTAATATACTGTATAACATGTTGAATTGTCTTGTTAGATGTTTATATGCGAGTACCTGTTAATGGCTTTGTTAAGATCTTTTGTTTTGTTTAGTATATTTTCATTGTTTTTGCTGTTGGTATTCCAAATAAAATAAAATAAACAAAAATTATCACCTTAAAATTAAAAAAAGCAACCTCAATCGCAACCATACAAATGCCTATAAAACGGAACAGTATCTTGCATGCTAGTTAACGGCATGTAGAAGTAACTGGCACTGTGGATACATTTGCGTCCTTGAATGCCAATTTCTTAGCTTAGGGCCTCACGTTGCATGTCAGTAGAGTAAATCAAGTAGCTTTTATGCAAGTGTTAATGCCGTAACCCCTAGTGGGGCATGGGGCAGACACATTTCATCATCCGTTTCATTGATCATTTTCTTTATAGGCAAGTAAAGATCAGCTTTCTATGCTTACCTAACCGAAACATAAATCGTTCGGGGTTCGAATCCAGATATTACTTCGCAACACGCAGTTAGGTGCACTTAGCTAAGGAGGTAGCTGAACCTTAATCCAGGTAGTTTAAAATCATTTAACTTATGTACATTATTGTATATTTGAAGCCACATTATAAGCTACTTTTGCCAAATCTCATGTGACTGGCGGCTAACAATTCATCATTTTCCAGCTACCATTATAATGCCCTTTCATAATGCCATACAAAAAAGAATGCCGAATTAAGGCAAAACGAACCATATTCTGTATAAATATTTTGAAATGTTTATATTTATTTATTTATTTATAACACTTCGTTGCAATAAACAATAGGATACAGATAATAACTTAAGCTAAATGGAGTGCAACGGGCAGCCTTATCGCTAATCAGCGATCTCTTCCAGGCAACCCAAAAAGGAAAATAAAAAAAGTAATGAAGGGAGAGTGCATGAAGAGCGAAAACTACTAAATCCTTAACAATAACAAATATGGTTCAAACTAAAAACTAAAAAGTCTAAGCGGTATCAGCTGTTGCATGAATCACGAACGTTTATAGAAGTAGGATAAGACAAGGACAAGAAGTGCCTGTGGAGGAGAGATTTTAAGGAAGACAGAGTGGGAGCCAATAATATTCTCATATTTTTATAAAGTAAATTCAATTGAATTTGTACTCGATTGGTTAATTAGTTTTACTTCACACTTTATCATAAGTTAATTTCAAATTGAATCAAGTATGTACCTGTTTGGAAGGTGTTATTTTGCTGTGGGAATAGAGATGTGCCACCACCTATTGTTGTTCCAAATGTTGACTTCGTTTGGAATGTCGTGCCCAATCCTGTATTTAATCCAGAGCCTACAAAAATTATACGTTACTATTTCCGAATTTTTATAACTGAACCTATTGTTTAACAAGTTTAGAGTTTTTATAACTGATACTACAAAAATTGTTTAATAAGTTTAGAGTTTTTATAACTGAACCTACGAAAATTGTTTAATAAGTTTAGAGTTTTTATAACTGATACTACGAAAATTGTTAAATAAGTTTAGAGTTTTTATAACTGATACTACGAAAATTGTTAAATAAGTTTAGAGTTTTTATAACTGATACTACGAAAATTGTTAAATAAGTTTAGAGTTTTTATAACTGATACTACGAAAATTGTTAAATAAGTTTAGAGTTTTTATAACTGATACTACGAAAATTGTTAAATAAGTTTAGAGTTTTTATAACTGATACTACAAAAATTGTTTAATAAGTTTAGAGTTTTTATAACTGAACCTACGAAAAATGTTTAATAAGTTTAGAGTTTTTATAACTGAACCTACGAAAAATGTTTAATAAGTTTAGAGTTTTTATAACTGATACTACAAAAATTGTTTAATAAGTTTAGAGTTTTTATAACTGATACTACGAAAATTGTTTAATAAGTTTAGAGTTTTTATAACTGATACTACAAAAATTGTTTAATAAGTTTAGAGTTTTTATAACTGAACCTACGAAAAATGTTTAATAAGTTTAGAGTTTTTATAACTGAACCTACGAAAAATGTTTAATAAGTTTAGAGTTTTTATAACTGATACTACGAAAATTGTTAAATAAGTTTAGAGTTTTTATAACTGAACCTACGAAAAATGTTTAATAAGTTTAGAGTTTTTATAACTGAACCTACGAAAATTGTTTAATAAGTTTAGAGTTTTTATAACTGAACCTACGAAAATTGTTTAATAAGTTTAGAGTTTTTATAACTGAACCTACGAAAATTGTTTCATAAGTTTAGAGTTTTTATAACTGAACCTACGAAAATTGTTTAATAAGTTTAGAGTTTTTATAACTGAACCTACGAAAATTGTTTAATAAGTTTAGAGTTTTTATAACTGAACCTACGAAAATTGTTTAATAAGTTTAGAGTTTTTATAACTGAACCTACGAAAATTGTTTAATAAGTTTAGAGTTTTTATAACTGATACTACAAAAATTGTTTAATAAGTTTAGAGTTTTTATAACTGATACTACAAAAATTGTTTAATAAGTTTAGAGTTTTTATAACTGAACCTACGAAAATTGTTTAATAAGTTTAGAGTTTTTATAACTGATACTACGAAAATTGTTAAATAAGTTTAGAGTTTTTCTAACAGTTGGACAGTAATTCTAGTTTAAATTAAGTGAAAATATTTAGTAATAGGTTTTGTTCACGTGACGTCACCGGTGTGAAGCTGCATCGGAGTGACGTTGTTGCACCGCAGACGCATCTTAGCTTAAAGATTAAAGTATCTACCTGTAATTGATAGTATCATATCTTACCAAGTGTAGGTTGCGAGTTGAAACCAAATGTGGGCTGCGTGGTAGCCGGTTTGCCAAACGTACTTCCGCCACCAAACAACGAAGTTGACGTATTCGTTCCGAAACCGGAAGATGTCGCACCAAACGCTGTCAAAATAAAATCTCACAATTTACCTCAACCTACATAAACACCGCATTGGTGAATTAAGTCGTTCGCGAAATTTATTAATTTGCTTGCCTCTTCACCGGAAAGCGACTTATAAATTGACCCCAGCACAAAGGACGGGCCAGTTATATGTACCTACTCTTAAGAAAATTTTAGAGGCGTAGAAATTTTGTTTTTTTTAATGCTAGTGTGCCATGTAATTTTTTTTTGTTGTTGGCTCGTGCTGGGGCTGTAAAGAAGTCGTTCACGGATGATTCAAATCCCGGGGAAACAAATATGTAGGCGCAGATATAACCTACTTGCCTAAAGTACCAATAAAACAGATGCGAAAATATGTTTGCCCCACGCCCCACTAGCTCTAGCGGTTTTATTTTAGGTTTACGACATTTACCTCTTATTATCTCATCTTCAAAAAAAAAAAAAAAAATCTTTAATTTAATTAAAGATGAGATTTTTCCTTAAATCACCATTAGTAGCGAAAACCAAGTGAATAGCTTAATCCAGTCCTTATGACTATGTGATTACTGTAGCAGATAAACTCATGCAAAATGTATATTCAACTTTAGGCTTATAAAACTAACCTTAGACATACAACTATTATTACTTAAACACACAAAAGCACACAAAACACACTCTAACACATCACTACATCTGCATCTTAATTGGGGATTTCCACTAAATATGATATATCAAACATACCATGAAAAAATTATAAAAAATTCTACATTAAAATTAGCTCCTTATAAAATTAATCGCAAACTAGTTATCACTGAAATCTGAACTTTATGATGGATAAACTACTGGATACAATGAACGAAACGGACAATACAGAAATAAACTGTTGCAAGTATGATCGAAGATCTACCTAATATTTGCTCGAAACCATCTGACTTTACGCATTGAAGCAAAAAATAAGAAGCATTTACTGCAACTTTAAAGTGAAGTCCCGTGTCTCCTAGTGGGGTATGGGGCAGATGCATTTCACATCTGTTTCACTGATCGATTTTTTCTTTTAGGGGCAAGTAGGTGATCAGCCTTCTATGTCCTGCCAGACCGAGTTTTTTTTTTAATTATCTCCACCGGGAATCGAACCCAGGACCTCTCGGTTGTAACGCTTACGCGCTTACCACTAGACCAAGGAGGCGGTCGGGTCGGTACTGCAACTTTACCGACTTATAAATAACACTAAGCCAAATTCGAAGTAGATAATTACATCTACTTCTGGTGCTGACAGAACCTATATACCCATTGATATATAATAATCAAGATCTGGATTGATCGGACGGACATATATTTTCATATGCAGATGATACTTGCTGCAATCATTTTCACTGACAATTCTTGGAAATATGTTAAAAAGAAAACAGAAAATGGGCTCGTAAAAAAATGGCTAATCGATTAATACGTTTTTTTTTCACTTCTTTCTGTTGGTTTCTTACACGGTCATTCGTTATAAATGGTGTAATAACCACTTTGTTTAATATATATAGATTTGGTAATACTAACCAGGTGTGGCAGTTCCAAAAGTGGGTGCGGTAGTCTGCTGGGTCTTCGCCCCGAACAGGCCTCCGCCTCCAAAGGACCCGAAGCCGCTTGTTGCCGTACTACCGAAAGCACCCGTTGTTGGCTTAGCACCAAACAAACCGCCAGATTGCTGTGAATAATATTACCTTTATCAATTTATATACAATATCATTTGTGAATATCTTATAAGTTTGCTGATGTTAAGGAACTGGAAAAATAAAATCAGATATATTTTTTTCCCCAATATTTGCAAATACATTAATATCCAGGAACTCCTACAATTTATTTTCAATCACTAGTGCCATTCAGGCAATCTTTTATTTTAAAGCTTTAAGCGAGTAGTTATTATAATTTATAATATATTTCATGGGGGTTTAAAATTTTACAATAAAATCCCTCTCCACATACTCCAAATGAATGAAACAAAATTTAAAGCTTGTATAAAACGCACACTATGCAGAAAAGCATATTATCAGGGGATTACATCGCTGACAAAAATGCTTGGCTGATCCGGCTCAACAAGGACGCATCAACTAATTGTATAAATTCAATCTCTTAATATTGTATAATTGATGACCGACCTTTTGACAATTCAAAAGTACCTGAAATTGTTTTATTTGAAATAAATGTTTTTGAGTTTGAATAGTATTGAATACTTTGTTAATAGATACTGTAGTGTATTGCCTCGTAATGGTTGTCTCGTGTGGTCGTGTTCCGACAGTCGAAGGTAGTGTGGCTCGTAGCTAGCATAAGCCCCCACGCATTAGGCCGCTAGCCGCGCGGCTTGGTCGGCGCGGCCAGAGCGCTCAGCCCATTTAATTCAACTGCCACGTCAAGCGACCAAATGCGTCAGTAGTTACAAAAGACATCGTATTGTACACTAGAAACTCACGCGGCCGCTATGACAAGTGCGCGCCTACTAAACTTATTTCATACGAATGGGCGTATCTCATTGGGCTCTATGGGCCGCTTAATGCGCGCACTTCTGTATATCTAGTTGGGCGACTTGGCGGCGAAGCTTGGCCGCCTAATGCCTTAGTACACTTTGCTGCCGACGGGCCATTCTATAGAACTGACACACTGACAGTGCTCAGAGTGATGTTCAAGAGAATACTACTGTTGAAATGATTAATTACAAAACTGAACGCCACCTATTATGAATATTGTGCACTTGTCATATTATGACGTTTAAAAAAAATAAAATTCTCTGTAATCTGCTCATGTCACTAATATACATTGTTTTCCGTCGTTTTGCTCAGTTCGTGTTTTTAATTTAATTACCTAGTTCAATCAAATAAATACTAAAACATTAACATATAATATTAACTACAGAGACAATACGAGATAAGACAGTACACTTAACAAAGCAAAATAAATATTTAGTAAATTTTTGTATTGACTATATAAATATAAAGTTCTTGAAAAGGACGCGCGCGCATACGACAGTCTGAATAGTGTTACCTGATTCTGTGCGGTAGATCCAAAACCGAAGGTGGACGTATTCGTACCGAAGGCCGGCGCTTGAGTCGTTGTTGCCCCGAATAATCCTGTTCCTGAAAAGAAAAATTCTTTAAAGACCACATTTCAATTGGATTATTGAAAAAGCACTTACATACATGCAAAATACAAGTTTTATGTATGGAAATAACAAGTGTTGCATAGTTAGCGTGTGCTGTCATTCCCGTAAAAAAAAAAAGATCCACAGCGTGTGTTCGGTTGGGTAGACATTTATGTAAAGACATTAATTAGTAAAACAGATGCGAAAATATATCCGTCTCATGCCCCATTACAGGTTAAGGAATGTCACTAATCTATTTAAAAAAACGAATCTACTTTACTTATACAGGATTATTGAAAATTAGCGCATTACCTTTTGTATTATTTCTTTTCTTAGTTGTCTTAAATAAATTTTGTATGGAAAAACTTAAATTTTTAAAACTGTTAATCAAAAAAAGTCGTATAACAAATGTTGTTGGGATTGATGTAGTGAAGCTGCCTGCAAGAGGTGATACGCTAATTTTCAATAAACCTGTATAATGTTTTGTGTCAACTAACACATATTTGCCTATAGTCTATACTAAGCCTTAAGTAAAAACTTTTCAGGTAGCTGAAATAAAGATTGATTAAAAATATATTTGCCTATATCTAAGCCTTAACTAAAAAAATTCAGTTAGCTGAAATAAAGATTAAAACACATACTTGCCTAGTTAGCTGAAATAAAGATTGAATAAACATATTCTGAGTGACTATAGTAAGCCTTAAAGAAAATTTTTGAAACCAGTGTTGCAACATGTGAAGTTGATATAGCGATTAAAAATGTCTGGATTTTAAACTTACCAGTTGTGGGTGTGGCTCCGAACGCTGGCTTGTTGGCACCAAATAGACCAGTTGTGGTTGTATTCTGAGCATTGTTGCTGAACGAGAACGTGCCTAAAATTTATATAATCATTAATCCTTTTATAATTATAAGACCTTTGTTCAGTGTTGTTTCTGCTATAACTATTACACGTCAGTGAGAAAGTATCAACTTTGACAGCATTGTTCCAAGTCCAGCAATATTTATAAGGGGGTAAAGTTTTGACTAAAATTATTGGATTGTCATTGATTCTTTAATGAAATGGTCAATTGACTAGGACGTGCAAAAATGAATTCTTTAGTCAATAGCACAAGATGTCATTTGACTTTTTCGTTATTATAAAACGCCACCGCTCAGTGAACGCCTTCTTAGTACTTAGTTCTTAGTCCGTACTTCTTTCTCCGATTTCTCGTGTAGAAGTTATAGTGCTAGTATGGCTACAGTCTCTATATTTTCGGTGAAATATATTTAAAAGTTTAACACCGAAATGCTGGTTTCTTTTCATAACCTCCTACAAAAATCGACACTACCATTCAAAAATGCATCGCATTCAAGTCAAACACATTCATAATAACAAAGTTAACGGCTTAAATAAAGTACATTGGCAAAGTTAACAATGAAAAAACAAAATTTCTCAAAATATAACAATTATGTATGTACACCAAGGCCAGTAAACGACGTACAATATTTTTTTTAAAAGAGGTAAGAACCTCAAAAAATTCTAAATTGTTTTTGATTTATTATTTGAAATAGAAGGCTGTCTGTTGTTCTAAGTCGTTAAAAAATTAAAACTTAAAACAAAAATGAATGGAAACCTAGTCAAATCTATAAATTTTCGAAGTTCAACCAGAATATAAAAAAGTAAAAGCTTGTATTTAATAAAAAAAACTCACTGTTTTGCCCGAAACCACTGGTGGTCCCCAAACTGCCACCACCAAAGAGACTAGGAGCTGTTGTTGTAGCTGGTTGACCGAAAGCTATAAAAAAATTAAATTAATGTATTAATTTATATGTAAACTAGCGACCAGCCCCGGCTTTGCACGGGTATAAAACATTTATAAAAACCGTCCTCTTCAATCACTCTATCTATTAAAGAAAACCGGATCAAAATCCGTTGCGTATTTTTAAAGATTTAAGCATACAAAGGGATATAGGGAAAGAAAAAGCGACTTTGTTTTATACTATGTAGTGATAGTGATGAGATCAAGACCATTTTTGTCTACCTCTCATACTACTGTTTGTTTCGAAACGTCTCAAATATTTGATCTTTTTTGGATTTTGAATTTGAACTGGCACATGAACTATGAAGTAACTTGGGTATTAAAATTTCCGTACAAAAAAGAAAAAAATAATAACTAAAAAAAGGGGTTACACGGGAAACCACACGTCGGAGGTAATGGTAGAAAAAAAATCTTACAAGAATTAAAGAGAGGTTTGACAGTATTATCGGCCGGTTGCTGAAATCCAAACATTCCGCTGCTACCGCTTTTTCTTCCAGCTGTGTAATCTTCTAAGCGCAGCTCTTCTAGTGATTTGGTCTCATATTCCTAAAAAAAAAACTTTTTTAAAAAAACAACTCGTTATAATATTCACTACACGTGTATAAATAATGTCGAATTTTGTTTTACAATCATGTTTTCTCTGGAGAAAAATTAATGTTAGTAGAAATTATAAAGCAAATAAACTGCACTGTACTTTTGTGGATGTGTATTTAAAGCGTTGTATAGCGGCTTTGCACGGGTATAAAACATATATAAAGACCTTCCTCTTCAATCACTATCTACTGAAAAAAACCGCATCAAAATCCGTTGCGTAGTTTTAAAGATTTAAGCATACAAAGTGATATAGGGAAAGAAAAAGCGACTTTGTTTTATACTATGTAGTGATATGTTTTTCTAATACTTAGATTTAATCTATTTACAGTGAAGTTCTGTCTGTTATATGAGCCCACTATCTGTGCCCCACTGTCATGGCTGGCCGGTTTAGCTCGAAGTCGTGCCACTCTATCAGGAGCGAGGATTAAAGCGCAGCTAATATAAACGGCGGGCTCGGTTAACCGCTGGCATTATTCTACAGTCGTTCTTAGAACGGAACCATTCAATTATGTCTCAGAAGGGGAAACTCTGTCTGATTGGGTAGCCGTTGTGTATTTTGAGTAAATAGGCATTGGGCGACGCTTATTTATGTTTAGCGTGGTTTCTAACAGTAAGCTGATGATACACCTCTAATACTATTATATAGTTTGTTGTTATATAGTATTAGGGTCTGTTTCACAATGTACGGATAAGTTCTACATAAGTTCCAAATAAGCTATTTATTTATTGGTAGGAAAAACACTATTGTTGCGTTTCACGACTGTCAGATAGCGCTATTTATCACATAAAGTCCATCATAAGTTATGAGTCGGATGAAGTGGCAAATAGCACAATTTATCTGAAACACAAGTGTATAATCTAAGGAAGAGATTTGTGTTTGACAAGAAAACGTTGTGTTTCAATACTATGATGGACGTTTTTGAAACTCTTGAAGATGAGTTTGATGAATATTTTGATCGCATCACAACATCGCGCAGGAATCCTGTATTTCATAATAGAACTAACTATATGGAGACATTGGACGAAACGGACTTTAGGACACGGTTCAGACTTACTAAAAAAGCCGTGATGTTTGTTTATTCAATGATCGAAGAAACAATTTCTGCCCCTACAGAAAGGTAAGTACCTACCTAGATACATACATAACAGTAGTAACAAAAAACAAACAAAAACGGAACGTGCGAATTTGGTGTTGCAGCCGAAATCTCCTTTTATGTTTCGGATAATTGTGTGCCGGATAAAATGTGATTGTGAAACGCGAAGTTTCTTATTCGGAACTTGTATCTTCCAAATAATTTATGTGTTGTCTAGCTATTTGGTACTTAATCTATACATTGTGAAACAGACCCTTAGTATAAATTTAAATTTTAAAGAGTGATGTTTCTTAAAATATATATTTCAAAGGTCTACCTTCATACAAGTTATGCAATGGTGTCGTATGTTGATAGTTTGCGACGCCCCGCCCTTCACGACGACATCAGTTCCAACAACCGGGTGATATTTCGCGTGCGCTGTACCGGTCGCTTGTTGCTGTCCAAAGGCTCCTGAAAATATATAAATAAAATAGTGTAAGGGTATACCTATATGTAATCTTTATGTGTACTTAGATATAATACATATGTACTCCATGCTATATAATGTCTTGTTATTCAATTAAAGTCCTAGTTCTAACACAGCACTTGATGGTTTCATTTCGCTCCTAATGATTCCAACCTCACATGGCAACCTGGATTGAATAACAAGACATTATATAGCATGGAGTACATATGTATTATATCTAGGTACATATAAAGATTACACATAGGTATACCCTTACAATAGTTAAGTGTTATAGGTAGATGGTGTGGAATATAGAAGCGAATGTAGTGACAAAAATACGAAAGAGGATGCTGAGATGTCTTGGGCACTTGGAAAGAATAAATGAAATTGACTTGACAGTGTGAATAGCGTGGTGGGTAGACCTAATCGTACCTTTCTGGACCAAATCCAGAACGTAATTAAGGAGAGGCAGGTCAAAAGCACCCGCAATCGTCGAGCATATATGATGAATTTATTGAAAATGGACGAAGCGAAAGAGGTATGTAGGAATCGTGGCAGGTGGCAGTCTGTGCTCCCAGCCTACCTCTTTGGGAAGTAGGCGTTTATATTATACCAGCTGACCCGGCAAACGTTGTTTTGCCATATTAATTTTTGGGGTGGGCTACCCTTATCACTTAGGGATATGAAAAATAGATAGTAGCCGATTCTCAGACCTACTGAATATGCATATAAAATTTGGTAAAAATCAGTAAAGTCGTTTCGGAAGAGTAAGGTAACTAACATTGTGACACGAGGATTTTATATATAAGATCGAAAAATCGTCTTGTAGCGACTTGGACACGCCGGCGGGATTTTTATGTGAAAGTTTAAATTAAAGAACCTACATATTTATATATATAAAAAAGTTTATATAATCTGAAATTGATTGAGATGCTTAAAAAACAGCTTATTACACTAACCAGTGTTACTAGAGAACAATCCCCCAGTGGCTGTCCCCCCGCCCAGCGTGTTTGTAGGCTGGCTAAACAGCCCACTGCCTGTCGACGCACCGGAACTAAACAGCCCACCGGTAGATGGCCCCGCGGTGGGTGTACTGCCGAAGCCAAAACCTAAGAAAAAAACTTGGTAGTTAAGTTGACTAAGTTTGACTGCTGACTTTGCTGAAGCGAAACGAAGTTCACGGGTTCCGTTTTATTGTTCGTTATTCATATTCTAATGAAACCAATTTTTCGTGGATTTTTAAAATTTTAATAAACTTAGTTATAAAACTTTACCAGCAGGTTTAGCCCCGAATGCTGTGTTATTCTGAGTGTTGCCAAATAGACCAGTGGACGACGTATTAGCACCGAAAAGACCTCCAGTGGATGTACTGGCTCCGAAGGAACCAAAACCACTTGAACCGAAGGCCGGAGTTGGATTAGCTGCGGTGGAGGCTCCAAAAAGGCCTCCTGTAGTATTGGTTTGGCCAAAGAGACCTGAAATAAACAAGCAATTTAATAATTTATGAAATTAAAAAAAGAATTACGATTTCAGATCTATAAGATTTAACTTTACAATTACTTTAATCTTATATTTCTGATTAACATTTTTAGAAATTATACACAAATCACTATTTGCACTGTCACATGCTGATACTTATTCGGGCAGTCTCACCCTATCTGAGATAGGCTTTTGTATTGCCCGTTGGCGTCAAAGCCTGGTACTTAAAAATGCCTTGAGTGGGACAAAGTGTCCTCGCCATCATTCTCTCTCTTACGAGCTGTGAAGTCTTAACTGATTATTAATATTTTAAGCAATTTACCATAGAAAAAATAATAGAAACCACACTAAACATAAATACACTTCGCCCAATGACTCCTATTTACTCAAAATAAATAACCACTACTCATTTGTAGTTTCCCCTTCTAAAAACCACTATTGTATAATATCTCGCCTTCACCCAATATAGCAAGAAACACTATAGTTTAAATTTTAAATAGGCTATTTTCACCTATATTTTAACTTTAAACTTTATATATTCACTTTCATTTTTTATTAGGATTTTACTTAAAAACATTAAAATGTTTATAATAATTACGTAGTGATCAAAATCGAATAGATAAAATTTTACCTCCACCAGTAGTGGATGTATTAGCAGGTGTCGAACCAAACGTTGGTGCCGCTCCAAAGGCGCTTGTGGCAGCCGTCGGCTTAAACCCACCAAACGGTGATGATGTAGTGGCTCCAGAGTTGAACGACCCTACAATAAGAACAAACTCATTATGTATCCGTAAATTTCAGTGTTTCAGTGTATGTGAAATCCCGTTACCTTAATTCGGGCGGGTAGATCAGTTAATTTTATTAACAAGTAGGTGATCAGCCTACCACACGGAAACATTTTCGATTCTCCAGAATTTCAAATCACCCGCATTGAATGTTACAGACACGAATGTGGTTAAATGTTAGGTTAGTCAGAAAGAAACTTATATCTAATTTCATGGCTTTTTTAAAAAAAAATTATGATTTTAATAATTTAGTAGGTATATTGATAATACTATAAAATAATATACTCGTGAACTTAAAATTTACAGCCCGCTTTATTATGTAACTTAAGGATAACCCCAGCGGTTTACATAATCTGTACACATAAAATATAGTATATACAAACCACCAAAACTTATGTGTTTCTGTGATTTCAAGTACTTAGCCATGGCCTTATCATATTAGTATTAAGGCCGGCAAAGCACCAATAGCCCAACTGGCTTATTTTAAATGAGCCTCCTGCCTATTTCCTGCCTCATATTCTATAAAAAAAAGATTTATGATAACAAAATTACAAAAAAAACTTACCGAAGCCACTGGTAGTTGTACCAAACGGCTGCTTTTGAAACATTGTGATGAAGGCTGGGTTCTACAACTATCTCCTCAATAAATCACTAAATGGCTATCATCTTGTATCTGTAATGTATATAATTAGCCTAGGTTATTAACTAATATTACACAAAGATAGGATTTCACTTTTTTAAATAAAATATATACTCACACATATAGAAAACAACATTATGAATATATTAACTAATTAAAAAATAAGAGATCATTATAAAAATTATAGTAATATAACAAGTTATCAATGTCAGAAAGGCTGATTTGATTTGTATTCAATTTGACGTAGAGATAGAAATTGAGAAAATCGAGCAAAAAATGAGTAGGTAATACACCTGTAATATAAAGAATTATATATACCTTTGAAATCATATTTATTTAAATTTGTAAATTTAAGAAATAAATGTTTATTATGAAGAAGATTTATATAATTAGGGTATATTTAAAGCAGTTATTATAATTACAAGAAATGGAATACACACATTGTAACTGTAATGGCATATCTAATGTTTTGATACCCTGATTAAGTAGATACCAACAATAACAAATTCAAAACATAATTCAGAATTTTTATAGAAATAAAATGGAAAAATCAAAAAAGAGGTCCCTAATTTAATCAATTTTCCTAATTTTAAGTGTTATGTAAAATACAAAAAAGTATCACTAAAGGTTTGTTTTCTGATATTAATTTTGTTTCTAGTAATACAGACATACAGCACAGGATAGCACTGGGTCGGCATTAATACATAGAATGTGCACTCCTAGACTTAACATTTGATTCAAAATCATGTTTGATTTGTCTTTTTGATTTCATTTAAATTGAAGACTAGGAAAAAATAAAAAATAAATTTACCGCTTCTGTCAATGATTTAGGCATCCATTTATTATGTCAGAGGTCCTGGATTCGACACCCAGAGGAACAAAAGTAATGTTTAGATTATGCAGACAAATGGAATTGACAGGATAAAAACCTTCAGTGGAAAAGATGCAAAAGTGTGAGTACCCCATACCAGCATTATGGGATTTCATTTTGCTATTATATTAAAAGTATAGTGATAATAAAGTTTTATTCAATTAAGACGTATCAAGTTAAAATTCAGATGATTACCAAGAAATAAACACATACTGGATACCCTCAAAAAACATTTCTTAAGTAAGAGGAAACTAGTATTTTTTTATATTATTAATAATTTAGAAACTAAAATCAGCACTGAAAATTTACATTAATTGATTGTTTACTTTGAATTTGAAATTTACGATTATTCTTAAATGAGACTATTCAAATTGTAAAACTTTGGAATAGTGATTTAAGATGTAAGCAATGTCATTCATAGTCAACTACTTCATATTCTTTTTAAATTTAATAAAAAGTTCTATTAAATTCAGCATAAGCGCTTAACAATATAGCTTTTCATTCAAAGATAAAGCGTTAGTTTTAAGGTTAGTGAAGTGAAATATATAAACAGTTTTATAGAGAAGTGAACTTACCAAAATTACAGATTTAATTTTAATAAAAAATGGAGGCAAGCACTTAATAAAATATTAATCACTGATAATAAAACTGATTGAATTTTTTTAATTATTCCAATCTTTATGCGATTCACAAAAACGATCAAGATACTCAATTATCAATAGACAAAAATCAGTGTGACCACTGACCAACCTTAAATTATACATTCAAATTCTCAGCTGCCAATGCCAGAAAAATGAAAAATCCTGCTAAAATACTTAAATAATGCCAATATGATTGAACATTTAACAGTAAAATGTCTGTTCAGAGTTTTGTTTAAAATAATTTAAACATTTCAACGGTGATCCGTCCATACGTGAAGATCCGGTCTCCTAAGTAGACTCATTGGAAGAACACATTCTTGAACTTTCTGTTTGCCGTAAAAAAGAAGTAACGTAGTACCTAGACAACCTAGGCCTGCCAAAAAGGCAGATCCTGCCGCATAGATTACTAAATAGGTCACATCAAATAAAAATCATAGGCATTTACCATAGACTAAAGGAAAATCAAAAAAATTTCAAATATTATGACAATGAAATGATAACTGACAATCAACATCTTATTCGTACATCTGTATTCTGTAATCCTAATGTCAGACGTCAGCTGTTCTGTTGCCCTGTTTGTTTACAAACAAAAAGAATTCCAATTTTAAACGGAAATAAATAAACATTAAAAAAACCATGAATTTTGAAATATTTAGCAGTGATAGCGATAGTGATTTAGAAGTTCTTGCCATGTTATCAGACTGGGATAATAGTAGTAATGACGATAGTTCAGATACTATGGACGATATAGATTCAGAAAGCCACAGTTCTGATAATGAATTTAAAGAAAGTGAACTGAATGGGGATATAGTAAATGGAGATGATCAAAATAATGAATCATCTGCAAATGGTGAAAATAGGAATAAGCGGGCTTTAAAATTAAGAAGAGTTAATTACATGCGAACTTTAGAAGATGCTGAATTTACTTTTACGTTTAGATTATCGAAGACGATTATAGAGCCATTGTTATTAGAAATCATGCCCTATGTCCGGGTAACATCGGCAAGGTAGATTTTTTGTTACTAAGACCCGTTTAATGGTGATCTATGTACATTTTACTTAAATATTTCAATGTAATTTTTCTTTGCTTTCAGTTTACTGAAACTTTTTTACTTCAGTAAACCTAATAGGTATGCAATACACTAATAAATAATTATTCTCAGGTTTATATTATTTGTATGGAAGAAGTTGTTTCTGATGTTTGACTCTTTTTAGTACATCAACATTGGTTAGAAGCTGTTGATTAGTAATAAGAAACACAATAGATTGACATCTAAATTATAGTTGTTTAAAATGCCCCTATTTTCAAATAACTTATCTCGCTTGCTTAAGATAATATTGAAACCATTGTAAAAACATTGTTATTGTTTTAGAAACAATGGTGTGACACCATTCCATCAGCTTTTATTAACATTAAGGTTCTATGCGATTGGTCCTATGTTATCGACGGTGGCTGAATTTGTTGGTGTATCTAAATCAACAGCCTGCAGAGTAGTAAGAGATATATCATCTGCTATTTCAATGTTGTATGATAAATATGTGTTCATGCATACTGAGGGAATGGAGAAATTCTATAGTATAGCCAAGTTTCCCAAAGTTATTGGCGTTGTTGATAGCATACACGTAAAAATTGATTCACCGCGTAAGTTTATTTTAAATTAGTATTGGAAATTAATTTATGAATAACCACTTTAAACACAATAAGGGCAAAGTTAACCTATTTTACTCTAAGGACTCAACTATATATTAAAACTAGCTTTTGCCGGTGAATCAGTCTGCTTATTTTTTTGTTTCTATATCTTCGACAATTTTCGAAAATGACGAACTTCCATACAAACTTTTAACCACTAAATCTTTTCGCAAAAAAGCCCTTTTCCAAACTCTAGTATATTTCTCTATCAAATTCTATCAAAATCAGTTCAATGGTCTAGCCTCTAGGTTTGAAAGCGTAACACACAGACAGAGTTACTTTCGCATTTATATTAGTATGTAAAAATTGATCATAATAAAATAATTAATATTTGGATTGAAAACTGTCAATTCTATCTCATCTTTTATTATTTATTGAGCAATTTTTCCATGTTACGTTATATTCTCTGATATTATTATTTAAATGCGTTAGTTTTCCTAATTAGATTATTTTTCTGTTCTCTTCTCATGAATCGAACCCGGCTAATTTAGTTCGTGTGAATGAAATACGGCAGACACATAGCTGTATCTGTTTAACTGATCATTTTTCTTTTTAAGAAAGTGAACAGCTTTCTATGTATCCAAACGAAATATTTGTTTCCCCGGGGTACGAACTCAGGACTGCGAACCATTTAGCCACGTAGGCGGATTTAGACTGTAAAAATAAATTTGTAATTTAAATAAAAATTCCCAGGTCATGATATAGGTTCCGAATTTCGTAATGAACATGGACATTTCTCAGTGAATGTGCAAGCAGTATGCGATGCTGATTTGAAATTGATGAATGTTTTCTGTCAGTCTGGCTCCTATCATGATTCTGTTCTTTTCAACAGCTCACCACTAAAAGGTACGTATACTTATGTTCGTGAGGAGCTTGTGCTAAGGTGGCCTATCGGTTTGTTTAAGTTTAACATTGCATGTTTACCACCTTTAAACTTTTCATTTGAACGTCATGGAACAACAAGCATATTCACTTGCAGTAATATTGTGAAAAGTTCTCTTTAGTGATAATAAACTCTTACAAAAACTTTCGTTACGACTTAAATTAAAATACTATTTAAAACCCTTTTCATAAATGTATAAATTTTGTTTGTCAGCTGTCAATAAAAAATCTGCAACATAATAGGTACATTTAGGAGTTGCGTTGTCACAGACAGACTCATCCAAATCATAACACCCCTTTTTTACGTCGGGAGTAAATAAGAATTCAGGAACTCAAGACACACATAGCTATGAAGGCTAAATATTGATTTCATGATATGTTCAATTTTTTGTGAAACCGCCTCCGTGGCTAATTGGTTTACACGTCTGCGTGTTGCGTCAGAGGTCCTGGATTCGAATCCCGGGGAAACAAATGATATTTTTGGTTGGGAAGGCACAGAAGGCGGATCACCTTGAATAATCAATGAAACATATACAGAAATGTATCTGCCCCATGCCCCACTTGGGGTTACGGGAATTAATTTTATCCTTTTCTCAGGCGAATTTGAATCAGGGCATTTTAAAGACTGCTGGTTATTAGGAGATAGTGAATATCAGAATAGATGGTACCTTTTAACGCCAATTGTAAACCCAAATACAGAATCAGAAAGAAAATATAATGAGGCTCATGTTAAAACACGAACAGCGATAGAAAGGTAATGCGATAATGTTTTTATTTTAAAGGTAAAAATAACAATTACCCGACTGCGGTGAATCCGAAAAGAGGGTTATGTCAGGTCAAAAGACCTGTATTCAAAGCCGTTATTATTGCGGCGTATATACTTACGTTCTTATTATTCAATGTTTCCGGTGACTACATGGAAATTAACATGTATGTTTTTATGCGGTTGTTGTAATTCGCTTTTTTTAATAAATTCCTATCTTACTTCGATCAGTGTGAGGCTGAGAATATTTTTCTAAAAAACTAATTTAATCAAATGTTCGACCCTAATATGCATTCATATTCATGAAAAGCGGGATCGAAGCACCTAAAAGAATTTACCGATTTTGATGCGGTTTTTACTGTTTCATCCATTTTACTGTATTATTTTTTATAATTAACTTAACGGGAGGTTTGTTAAATTTTTATAACTTGTATAATGTTTTTTGTTTCAGAACACTCGAAGTGTGGAAACGACGATTCCCTGTATTAGGACTAACATTAAGATTATCCCTGCCAGTTATTCAATCAGTTATAATGGCAACTGCTATATTGCATAATATATGTATTATAAATAATGTTGTGGATGTCCCGCCGGAGAGTACTGCAGACGATCAAGGCAATGTTGACACTGGCAACATTATGGATACTGGAAACCCCGTTGTTGATAATAACATTATAGATGATGGCGATCTTATTTTAGAAACGGGCAATCATGTTCTGGATGCTTACAGAGATATTGAAGATGTCAATCATATTATAGTTACTGATAATAATATTCTTCAACCTGGCAATCACATTCTTGTCGGTGGTAGTGATATTTTAAACGCTGTTACCCCAATTCTGGAAACTGGCAATCAAGCTGTAGATACTACCAATAGCGTTTTATATTCTGGCATTGATGTACAAAATGACAATTGTCAAGAACCCATTACTGATGTCAAAAATTTTGACATACATGATTCGAATAGTCAAACTACTCACAATAATCTATCGACATATTGTTTTGATTCCCATGACTTCGACATGAGAGCCTATGTTGTGAAAAATTATTTTAAATAACTAATAAAAACGATTTAAAAAATAATGCACATATTTTTATAACTTCCGCCATGTTAGTCACCGATATGTTATTTTATCACGATAATATATTTCGTCATAAGTGTAAGGAAATATTTTAGTTACAACAGATTTTGTGGTTGGTTATATTTTTAAAAAGTATTTGATTATGGCACTCATAAATTTATAACAAATTTATTTTCTTTTTATCACACATAAAATATTATTGGACTTCTGTAACATGCCACAATGTTCATAGTGCAATTTATATATTTTGTGGTAATATGTAAGAAATGAGTTTCTTTTTCAACTGTATACCTATATTTGTCGATCGTATCAATAAATAATTTTTTATAGTAATAATCTTAACTTCACAGTTCACACGTGCTTAACTGTCTTGTTAATATTTAAAATAATACATTTTTTCTTTAATAAAATTTAAATTCTTGTTTTTAGACATATTTCGTCCAATATTTTCAATAACAGTAGAAATCGATGGCCGTATAGACTTAGGACATAGTTGGCAACACGAAAACCTTACAACAATGCAAGAAATACAAACATATCCTCCTTTTCTTAGAACTTTCAAGACGGACAAAATGGATATCAAATATGCTTCTACTAGTGAAGAAAAAGATACCACAACTGTAAAAGCGAAAGTATTCAAAAATATTTTTGACTTTAATAAAAATGATAGCGAAGGGAAATATAAAAAGGAAAATAAAGCTAAAAGGGGTGGAAAGAAAAAAAATAAGAAAACTACACAAATTGAAAGTCTTGATCATGACAATTTAGATTTAGATGATATTTTATCAGTAGGTAAGAAAAATAAAAAGAAATCAGTTACAAAAATAGTAGATACAGACGAAAGCGATGAAGTCAAAACTCGTAAAGTTAAAGAGGACACTAAAATCAACGATTTTATCCAACACATTTTTAAACAAACATTAAAATTTCTCGATGATATAAAAATGAGAACGGACGACGATAAACTTAAATATGAAGTCGGCTCTCTAAAACGTACTTTTAAAGACAAATTTGGCAAATATATATCGGAAACTTACAATCATACGCTAAGAACGAATCTAGGTGAGCAGAAAATTATCCTAAATACAATTGATACATCTCATAAGACTTTACAACGGCTTATAAATAATTTATACAAAGACATGGATAAAGAGGCTTTAAGAACAAATATTGGCGCCGTAAACATCTTTCAAAAAGAAATAGATCGCGAGAAAGATTTAGAAAATAAGCACGCCTGTCAAGAACTACGTATTTGTCGCCTGAACGACGAATTCAGCGACTTTGTATCCGATGTAATTGTAATTCTGGTACAATCAGATGACAGAAAAATTAAACAGGCAGCAGACGCTTTAACTGAAGTTGTAAAAAACATAGATTTTGATAACGTTCTTAACTACGATTTACAAATAAAGCTTAAAAAACATATGACCAACATGGAGCATTGGGACGCCTTCATGACAAGAGCTATGTTTTTATTTATCAAACGCCTAATCTCAAACAAAAATAAACCAATAGCCATTTACAATAATAATGATAGTTATTTAGCGAATAAAACGATAGCATTCCAAGAAATTATTGGTTTAGTGGATGAAAAATTACCGAAAAATGAAAACGTTCAAGAATGGGAGAAAATTAAGCAAGATGTTATCGCCTGGAAGGAAAATAAAAATAATAATGCATTAGAAATTGCCCAGAATTTTGTTAAGCACTTCAAAGGGAAGGCACTGGATAAGTTAGATTATGAAGGGAAGAGGCGTTTTAATAAATCAATGGAAATTTTACTCTCACATTTAAGTCAATGACAAATTCTTGAACAATTTTACAGGGGTTAATCAACAAGGTCCATTATATTATTATCAAGAATCATGATTTTGGAGACATACGATATTTAGTATGAATTCTTAAATAAGAAAAATAAAAACAATGAAAGGTCAATAAACAAAACTGTAATAATTATTGTTTAAATTAAAATTACATTGTACTTTAAAATAACAGATCTCTTAACAAATTCATGATCTCGAGGATTATCTACTAACTACTACTTGCTGTATTATATTACTCAGAAAAAGTTATAGGGATAGTTTCCCAACAGTAAGACAAAATCAGTTTAGTAGTGAATATATAAAAAACAAAAATCTACTAATAAAATATATTTTAACATATGGAACACTAAACACATGTAACAAAACACTATGTATTTATTCATCTGTGTATCATTTAAGAAGTTAAAACCTAATATTTACAATAATATAAACATATATTTTATTTCTACAATCAATGTGGAATAAAATGTCTTTACATTTAAGTTAATATCGAAAATTATAAATTTTCCTTATAACCTATTATAATTTTCCATATTAACAAAGCGAAATCAGATAATTTCCACAAAAATAAGTTTTTTAACGATGTTATTAATAAGTATTTTTGAATGTACTATAACTTTGATATTTATCATTCCTTGAAAGCGATTCTTATTTTACTTCGTTGTGACTATTTAAACTGCGCCAAATTTGTAACATTTTTCGGTCAATATGGTGGAATTTAACAGATTTGGTAGAATTTATGTACTACCACTGGCGTGACAAGAATATTTCTTTGTCATTAATGTACTATTCTACGGGATCCAGTCCAGTCAGCCGTTACTTTAAGACGAAATGAATTCAGCTTTCATCAAAGTTAAACTCCTCATCAGATACATTGTCCAATTCCATCGATCTGTTTAAATTTACTGAGTTTTCTTTATCAAATTCACCATCACTAACATCCTCTAGATCATCTAAATGAATACCTTGATCATCATTTGAGATTTTATCACCATCGGTTTTTCTATCATTTGAAAAGTTTTCAAAATCAGCGTAATCAAGACGGTTATTATCCGCAATTGAGTCAGAATCATCAATTTTTTCGCCATATTCTTTTACGTTTTGTGATTCATTAACTTCTAGAGTTTCCGCACTATCACATTTAGTTCTCATATTACTCGACAAGCTTTCAAGCAAATCATCATAAATACTGTCTTTGTTACCCGCCATTGAGTCGAATTCTCCAATTTTTTCACTATATTCTGACACCTTATCTGATTTATATTCCTGATTCTGATCTATATAAGTTTCTTTTAGATTTTCCACACTATCACAATTTTCATCACTCAACAAGTTATCTTCAATTAAATCATTCTCAACACTGTCTTTGTTATCTGCAATTGAATTGCAATCTTCAATGTTTTCGCCACATTCCTTTACATTTTTTGTTTCAAGATCATCATAATCCCTTTGACTAACAATTTTTTTCCCGTCCAATATGTCATTAAATACTTCAGTGTCCATATTTTCTGGATCAGAATCGTTAGTTACATAGCTATCAGATGTGTATTCTTTGTTATAAGTACTAACTTTAGATTTATCGATTTCAATTTTTACATTATCTATATTTTCATTGGTAATGTTCGGTAGCTTTGATTTATCTTCCATACTTAGACTACTAAAAGTGGTCATATTGGCGTCATCAGTAACCTTTGTATTATTATCATCATTCATCGTTACTTCGACGTTTCTTAAATTACTCTCACTGACACTTAATTCACTATTAACACTTTCTTGATCATTTACACAATTTGTATTTGCTTCCTCTGTCTCCGGCAAAATTTCATTACTTTGTATAAAGTTTTTACTTGTTTCACTTCCTTGTCTCTCAGGTTTTTCGTTATTATACGAGTTACCTATTTCAATTTCGCTTATTGTACCAATATTGACACTATTAGGTAAATTTTGTAAATTTTCAACATTTGATTGTTTTTTATTAGAGCAAACGTCTTCATTACTATCAAGTATTTGTATTTCGAGAAGTTCGATTTCTGAATTAAATGTATTAAGATTCTGAAAACCATTACACATGTTTATATTTTCATTGCTAGTTTTATCTTGCAATATATCTTCAGACGTACCTGTGGAATTATTAGTAGAATAGCGTGTTTCTAAATTTTCTATGTCTCTTCTAACGTAGGATATGTTATCTGTTAAGCTATTTTTACTTGAACTTGGTGACTTTTCACCGATTCGATCACCTTCATTTTTATTGTTCGAGTTTTGAATAATTTCCAGAGGATTTTCTTTCTCTCCAAAGCTGCTTACTGTAACTTCACTATATATCATTCCATCATTGTTAATTTCATCAATTTTGTCGTTAGATTTATCTTTATCATAAATGCTATCATTACATTCTTCATTCAAACTAGCTCTATCGCTATCATAACCATTCTTCAATATGGAATCAGAGACATTGTCACTCCAATTATCTTTTAAATTATCAAATATACTTTTAGTATCACTTTTATCATCTAAGTTATCTATAATTCTATCAATGTCGAAATTAAAATCGCCAAGGAAAGATTTGAGTTTCTTTCGTTTTTTAGGAACTTTTCCCAAAAATTTATTTGAGAAAATGACTCTTAGGGAGAGAGTTGATAGTTTTTTCACTTGATCTTCTTCACTTTCGACATCTGAATCCCAATGCACAAATTCTTCGATATCATCATTAATATCGAACGAATCGGGAATTTCGGAGCTTATTTCAACCATTCTGTTGGAGCATAGCAAACTGTTGATACTTATGTAAGGATATACGCAAGATCTATCCAGGCCGTATGGCTGTAATAAAAAAATATAATTAAAGTCACTGGTTATTAAAATATACAGAAAGCGTTTTGATATCATATTATAATTTCTGTTATGTACATAAAAAATGGGTCAAAATCCATATCTTTAATAAAACGTAAAATAACTTTCAACGGATGTCATTTGTGGTCTTATTTCAACTCGACAATTTGATAATATTGAAATTTCAAAAAATTAACTCAACATATAATTAAGGGTATTCAGTGTTCAATTAGTTTTAATAATAACAATTAAATAGTATTTGAGACAGTTATTAAGTATCTATCGTTTAAACAGAAAAGTATATAAAGTGTGAATTGGTAAACGTTTTTTAAATATATTTATTACTCCGTTCAGTTTTTGTCTAATCAAAACTAAACACACATTCATTAACCGGATTAATATTTGTCTGTCTTATCAAAATACTACTTACATTTCGTACATTCGATACATCATAATGTCCGTCTCTCTGCTTAAGCAACGGATCGCATCGAATCATTCTCACTTGTACAGGTTTCATGCGCTTGAGCAGCGATGGTGGAATTTTTAGCTTACCTAAAATTTTCATATAAAACAGTATATACATATAAAAGGTTAAAATCCGTTTAAAGCGCGGATCGGGCAGCTTCTGTCCATGGGCGGCGATGATCGCTTACCATCAAGCGACCTGCCAGCTTTAATATAAAAAAGTTGTTTGTAGGCTAATGTCTGGTTCCAAAAAACCGCATCTGTGGCCAAGTGGTTTATTCGTATGCGTGTTGCACCGAAGGTGCTGGGTTCGAATCCAGGAGAAAATCAATGTTTCGGTTAGGTAGGCACAAAAGGCTGATCACCTACTTGCCTGTAGGTAAATGATCAGTGAAACAGATACAGAAATGTGTCTGCCCCACCCCCCACTATTATAGTAATTCATTTTTACCTAATAAAAATTATTTCTCTGACAGGAAGCTAAACTTTTGTAACCCATGCTGGGGCATGGGGCTGACATATTACTTGTTATCACAGATAAGTTGAAAAGACATACCTCCTCTACAGGCAGCCTGATGTTTCCTAAATGTTCTATACACTTCAAATGGCTTTCCACATTTTTGGCATACACCTGGAAAAATACATATTGTATTTAAATATATAATACCTGTTATTAATACAATTAGACATTTTAACTTAACTGTTATAATAGCATTACAGCTATGTACTTGAGGTATTTAGAAAAATGGTTAATGCTTAGAACAAAAACAAACTTTTAGATACAGATTAGATCGCCGTACGAAAGTAAAATCTAGTCAAAAACCAAAATTACCACCTACAATAGTAAGTTTTGGATTTTCAACATCTTTTTTCAATTTTTGCCTGTGAGCAGCAAAGTACACAAGTTTTATCACAAATTAAATATTGTAGAAAGAATACAAAATAGATTTTTTGTTTTTAAATTTTTCAAATGAACAAGATTATTTTTTTATATTTGTTAATAATAATTAAGTACTATACGTACCGTTAAACAACTTTGGGTTAGTTACATTATTTACAACTCAAGAACAGCTGGACCGATTTTAATGATCTCTGTGTTGTTGGGTGTCGTCCTCGCCCCGAATTGTAGAATAACTTTTGAAATAGATTCACCTCTGATGTGCCACAACGATGCAGTACTTAAATATTTGTTGACATTGAGTGTATAATCCGTGATGTGTAAAAAACAATGGATTTAGTTGAAACAAAGCACTTTCAGCTAGTATTATAATAATTTAACTTACCAGCAACTTTAGGCTCGTCAACTGTTTTCGTGAGCTCTTTGTTGGATAATTTCTTGTTACCACTTGAACAGTCTTCCTCCGATTTAGTTGTAGCCCTGGAATTAAAATGGGAAGAACTTCAGTACATGAAGAACAGCCAAGCATTGTCATTAAGAGCGCTTCAACTTTGAAATGAAATAAAACAACCCGTGTTGTTGTGCAAGCGATGTTGCCATAATTTTTATTATATTTTAAATGCCAAATGCGGCTTTAGATTGTGTATCCTGGTCGACTTATTTTGTATGACAAGACCGCGAGTGATGTTGGCTGTAATATGTGTTTGGTTGTAGTACAGAGATACGCTAGAGCTTGAAAAAGGATATAGATTAAATTGCGAAAAAAGCAAAAATGTCACGTACAAATGCTACTTTGACATAATCAAATTTTTCGCATTTACTACTCGCGATATCGTCCATAAATAATTATTAGGATCGGATCGGTAAATATAAAGGTAAATTACATCTGACAAACAAATTTTTTTTTCTTTTTTGTCTTAGTATAGAAATTAGATTACTGTAAATGAATTTCAATATAACATAGGGATCAAAAATTATATTTTATTCCTTTTCCTATCATATCTATAAATCATATCTCCATTTAAACTCAACAGAATACAATTTAAATACACATTTTGTTTAAATTAATCGAAAATCCCCATACTGGGTGCGTTCTCAAACGAGGCATTACCGCAACAGAGCCCCATTTTGTACTTACCTAACTCTATTATGTATTCTATAATGGTTGAAGAAGGATTTTCCCTTTCGAAATTTTACGCGACAAATGTCACATGACTGCATGTCATTGTCACTTGTGTCCGAGGTGTCATGTAATTTGACATTTGAAACTTTTCTATTTGCCTCTAAGTTGCGTTTGGGTCGCGCAGGTTCTTCTATTCTGAAAACAAGATACATAAATATTACTACATAATATTTCTCAATGTAAAACGTGTAATGCCGTCTTTATAATACACTAGCGGCTCGCCGCTGCCTGGCAGGTGTTTCTATTATAAATATCGAATAAAATAAACATTAATGACATCGGAGCACTGTGGAGCAAGTTGGAGGAGGTCACCCAGGACAAGAGCAAGTGGAGAGCTTTACTGAGAGCCCTATATCCCTGCTAACGAGACATCACAGGAAATTATCATCATCATCATGATCATCATCATACATTTTCTTTGGAATGACGTTTTATGTCATACGTTATTATTCGGAACTTTGAAGTGATACAAAGTTCGCGGAGTCCACAAGGTATATAACCTTAGTAATTTAATACTCACTTGACTTTTTTATTATGCACTTCTTTCTGTATGGCTTCTCTCTGTCTTTTCAATTTTGAACTAGCCGGTCCTGGTTTAGACGGCAAATCTTTCTGAAAGTGAAACAAAACCACGTGATTAACTCGCTGGTACAAAACATTACAAACAAAAAAATCACCTTGAATTAATAAAAAAACCTTTTGGTTTTTGGAATGATAAAATTACAACCTTTTAAATAGTCATACATGAAATGTATACCTTGTTTTCTTTTTTTTCTGATTTCCTATCAATCTTAACGGCCAGTTTCGTCGGTGGCGGTGTATAACTTCTTACCTGAAATCAAACATTCGCATAGTAAAAAATGAAATCCTATAACCTCTAAACAATTCTGTTTGACTGATCATTTTCTTCACAGATATGTAGACGGTCAGTTTTTTATTTATTTGGTTGAGCTACAAACACATGTTTAGAAAGTTACAGGAAGAAATAGACACCACCATCATTCAAAACACGCATTAAAATTGGGGCCAACACAACAAAAAAACATTTGTTTCCCCAGGATTCGAATCCACAGCGGTGGTAATAATACTTAATAATGTAGGGATAGTTTTCATAGAAATTGTCATGGAATACCATGAAAAATATTCAATATTTATTTCAAACATTACAAAAAAAATTATAACATGGTTTGGGAACTCTTCTAGTAATTTTACAAACCTGTATTATAAGAGTCCCTTCTTGTTCGTGGCTCATGAGTTTGTAATATCTTATCTATTTTAATACAGTATAAATACTTTTAGAATAAGCTTTATACAAAGAAAATACATTTGTGGTAATAATTAGGTAAAGTTTTTTTAATAATCATATAAGAAACAATAGATTTTAACAACTAAAATATTGCACTTCTTTGTTATTTTCTTCAATTCTACCTTGAATTTATATTTAATATCTGATATTGATAATGACGTGTTTATTATATACAAAGTTTTATTAAGAATATAGAATTAATTTAATAAAATTTTATATTATTTTGGTTAGTTGGATATGAAGTAAGTTGTATGTACTGTATATTATTAATTTTATAATACTATATATACTAATATTTGATTTAAAATATTATTAATTATTTTATATTATATTATTAAAAGTAATAATTTTTATTCTACTTAGTGTAGATAGAATACTCACGGGTGTGTTCTCTTTGGTGCGATGTTTTGAGCGTAATGGTGCAGTCTCAGAACGTGAAAGTGCAAAGTTCGATGCCATTAAATCACGCAGCTCACGTTGTGCACCTGTTAATTTCTCTGTCTGAAAAAGTAATTTGTATCTAAGAGATATGACATCTGATTGATATTTCTGAAATAATATGAAGTTTGTGGTGTTCACTGTTAATCAATGAGTTCAATGTTAGTATTACATAAAAATTCACAAATACATAAGTCTCAATCATGTCATCTCTTAAATAGAAAAATTCACAATTTGGACATATAGAAATACTCTGACACACTTTTCAATATATAGAATGCATCTCTCGTAGGTGAGATTTACAAGAGATAAAATGAATAATAAATAAAAAAGTTTAACTCACTTTCTTTTTTACTTCCTTAACATCTTTTTTTACTTCCTGTACCTTTACTTCTTTTCCTTTTTTGAACTTTGTGTTTCCTTTTTCTATCTGTTGCTCTGTTTTAAGACACACAGATTCTGTTGATCTGTGAATAGTATCACTTTGATCAATCTGAAAATTAAAATTTGTGATCATACTTTAAATGCATATTGCAATATGCATTTAAAGTGTGATCCTAAAATCCTAAGTAAAATACATGGAAAAAAAATGTGTGGAAGGCACAAAATGACGATCACTGATTTGATAAAAACATTATTAGTGAAATAGGTTATTTCTGGAAAAAGTTTTTAAAGTCTAGGCGACTTAATTTTTTAGTTATATCTACTATGAGGTATCAATTTGATCAGAATTAGAAAAGGAGCAGGCATTCAAGGCCACACATATCATAAATTACATATCTACATGTTTCAAAGATCATTTTCTTTAGTATTTTATAATACACACACCTTTTTAGATTTTCATTTCAAAATATCTTTATTTATAAACTTATGATTAACTTAAATAACATTACCAGTGTTAGTAATATCCTAGTTATAAGTAGGTGTGTTGGAAGTTTTAACAAACACTCGGTTTATATAAAACTAATTGCTGGATATTTAGAAATATTTAACATGGGAGTTAGGTATAGGAATAATAATTATGGAGTAACAAACATGTTTACTTTGAAGAGGAAACATTTATGAAAAGTTTTTGTTCAACCTTTTTAGATGATTATATCATTAATTATCATTGAGGAATTGTAATTAAACCACAAGTTGAATTAATGCACCTAGTCATGTGGCTGTGCCACACATAATTTTTCTTTAATTCTACGTTATTTCAATACCATAAATTTTTCTTATCTATTGCTACTCCACAATTTTATGATTTTTCCAGGGTTTTTACTATTAAGTCTTGTTTAAAAAATACTGACCAAATTCTTTTTTATAACTTGTATTGGTAATCCCAATCTCATTCTGATCTGTTTGTTTCTTTCTCTGCACATCAAAAGAAAGTTGTAGAAATCATTTATTTTTTCGGCACATACTTCACAGATAAGAGGTGGCATTTTGTCATTTTCTTGTACCTGTAATTTTATGAAAATATTCAATACATCAGGGCTCAGCTGATTTTCCAGTATACATTCCATGTCAACTCAGTGGTATTGTGTGTTGTATTTATGTGTATTAGAAGACATTGACTGATGTCAGGCTTTCTAGTGCATTAAATAAAACAACACATGTGCTCAGTAATCTGACAATTTTATATGTTAAAAACGTATATACCTACAACTTTATTCTTACAATAAAGTAGAGTAACTATATATATGTAACCAAAACAACAGATAGGATGATTTTATCAAAACCGGGTTATGCAATTGTATGAAACACTAAATTAAATCTTATCGGCTATTTTAGAATAAATAGATAGAATAAGTATATTAAATCCGTTGATAAATTTGTTTGATAGACAAAATTCTTATATATAGAAATTTGTTTGGTCATCAAAAACCGAACATAAACATTGACTCTTCAACTTTTTAATGAGGACAGGGAGAGGATATTTCATAATTACCTCAATCTGAAGACATTCCTGTATTTTTATCTTTAATTCTACTTCTGTATCTTCTATTGGAACGATGTTTTGTATAATAGGCAGTTTGTAACCCGAACTTTCTCCGCAAAGGCGGCATGCGCGAAAAATCTCGTAGAGGACATCTCTCTGAGTTTTGGAATTAATTAAGTTGTATGTTTTCTCGCTTTTTATTTTGCCTCTTTGTTTACTCATTTTAAAACATGTCCAACTTGAGAAAGCTTCTTTTGAATTTGGAAGTAATCTTGGATGATGGACCTGGAGCTTTCTGTTACGTTGTTGTCAGTCATTCTTATTAATGACATTTTTACACTTGACACGGTCGCCAGCTGTCAAAAAGTAAAAATATTCCCTTGAACTTCCCACAGAATAGCTAGTGCTGTCAACTATAGATTACGAAAGCGCGTTTAAAAAAATCTTAAAATGCACTTATAACTCAAGTTGTTGGATTTAAATGTTTTCGTACTTAATTTTATCAGATTGTAGTTGGTACTTAAGTTTTAAACTATAATATAAAAAGTATTAGACTAAAGGTTAATTTTTTGGACGCTGAAGACAAAAAAGCTTCTAATATGCGCTAAATTGACACAGCTATACCAAAATATGTGAACAAGTAGGTACATAGTATGTAAGTGATCGGTCGTCGACGTTTTTACAGTCGACGAAACGAGACTGCTTTACCGTTCAAGTTAAACTAATTAAAAAAACAGTTTAATTTTCGACTAGTTTACGTTGTAGACGGAATAGCGTTAATTTCAACCGTAGTTTAGTGAACGATCGGGATTAGGTCCTTAAATTTAAAACTTGTTCACTAATCGATTATCACATTATTGTACTTGCGAATTCAAATGAACTTCCCTTCATACTCTTTCCAGGCTTAGGACTGGCAGGCTGAAAATAAATTTGTACTTATGTATGACTATATACATACAAGCCTGGCGTATTTAAAAGTTCATTTGATTTTATGTCCATAATCGACTATTTACACAAATGTACATATTTACACTAGACTATATTTACATGTAATTTGAGAATCTGTTTAACACTATGTATCTGTTATTTTTATTATTTAAGTAGTTTAATTAGTACGCATTGACGAACACGAAACGTATTTCAATCAATACTATACAAATAACGTACACAAAATTCAAAAATATTTATTTTTAACCAAATATTAGTATCTATTGCATTGTAATAAAGTCTATTTACGTGTCCATTTCTGCATGAGAAAGAGAAAGAAACAATAACATGCGGCGGACCTTACGTCGCATTGACTTCGGCAATTTTCGTAATCACTCGTTGACTCGTTCAGTCGTTTCGTTCCGTCGCCGCGAACGTCGACTAGTTCATGCGTAAACAGGTTTATTCGTGAACTGTACACCAGTCGAACCGTTGACGCCAGGAAAACAGTCTAATAAAACAGTTTGTTCATTAATCGCTCACTTCTAGTACCTACATGTGGAATGTGAATTATCAAAATTAATGAAACAGACAGAGAAAAGTAATCGTGTAAAATAGTGATCGTTCAATAGAAACTTAATAAATAAATACGTACTTATAGATAACGGAAAACTTTTTGACTGTATTTTTAGTTATCTTCTGGCTATCTTGAATTAAATTTTTGTACGCCAATAATAATTCTTTTTTTTAATTCTACACAAAGTTTTAAAAAGTACGTTCTAAAGTAGTAAGTAAGTAGTAAAGTGGTTTCGGATATTAAATTTTTGGTAAAATCTGTAATAAGGAAATACATATAAGAGAGAAGACTGAAAAGAAATAAGTTCAAAAGTAAACAAATAATATAATATCGCGAGTTGCGAAAGGGGGCTAGACGGAAAAAAAAATAAGACCAAAAGTTGTAATGACACTTTTTGCTATAGTTGTTAAAGCCGTGCGGCGTGCGCGTGTTTCTCTGTCTCTCTCTCATAGAAAGCAAGCTAGTTATTTTCGTTCCGTCTTTCTATTTCGCATTGATCAGTGTGGTATTGCGACGATTATTTTTGTTGAGTACTAATATAATACTACTTAATGCAGTTTTTTTCAAGACATTTAAATAAAATAGAATCCCAAACATATGTTTCCTACTTAGTACCTACTTCAGTTACCAAAAGCCAATTGTTACTAAAATTGAGGCTACTGTTTAAGTTTATATTACACTAGTGGACCCCGCTAACTTCGTATCGCGTCAAAGTTCCGAATAATAAAGTGTCACCTATAACGTCATTCCATAGAAAATGTATAAGGAAAATGTTTTTCTTTTATTTTATTTTTTCGAAAATTTTCCTAATTTTTCTCTCCGTAAGAACCATCCTTGTACTTCAAGGGATATTATAAAAAAAAGAATTGGCCAAATTGGTCCAGGAGTTAACACATTTTGCGATTCATTTTTATATTATAGATTATATTTGTTAATAATAATAAAATCTTGTTATAACTTAAAAGAAATAAAATTTTACTACAATACCTTCACTAATTAATCGAAAGGAACTTGGTTCCATCCGGGTGTCCCTTGACACCTCTCAAGTTTTTTGTTTAGATTTTAGAAGTTATGAAGAAAAGGATGAATTTAATACCCAACAAAATTACAACCCTCTACTTTACAAGTAGATATTTTGGGTAGTCCTTTTAAACAGATTTCAGTCAGTAGAGTTTAGAATAAAAATAATAGTTAAAAAATATATTACTTAATAGAAAAAAGAACTACCTACATACTAAATAAAAAAGCCTTAAACAACCTAGCATACAGTAAACTATTCATAAAAACTAAACTATGTACTTAGTTTAATAATTTAAATAATTTTTAGACATATAAATCAAATTAGCTATTCTGTATAATTTAATACTAGCTTGGGCTACGTGGCAAAGTATATAGCCAACTATAAAGGCAGAATTTTAAAAAAATGTAATAGCTATTGATTCATTACAAAATTATTTTATATACTATTAGCTGACCCGACAAACGTTGTTTTGCCATATTATTTTTTGGGGTGGGCTACCCTTATCACTTAGGGGTATAAAAAATAGATAGTAGCCGATTCTCAGACCTACTGAATATGCATATAAAATTTGGTAAAAATCAGTAAAGCCGTTTCGGAGGAGTAAGGTAACTAACATTGTGACACGAGAATTTTATATATAAGATTATAGTGCTGGCCATTTTAGAGCCGAATGGCCTTATACGCATGGTTGCTTGGGGTCGTGGTAAGGCGCTTGTGTGGGACGCTACTTGCGTCGACACACTGGCGTCTTCGCATCTCCATGCTACTTCCGTGACTGCTGGTGGCGCGGCATCGATTGCAGGAAGCAAAGACGAAAATATGAAAGTCTATGTGATTCTTTAGTTACGTTCCTGTTTGAGTAGAGACTTTGGGTCCATGGAATGTAGCCAGTATTTTGGGTGCGCACCCTAACGGCTTTGATGAGCCTTTTGTATTATTGTAAATATATTTAAGTACATTATTGTAAATATTCAATAAAAATTATAATAGGCAAAAAAAAAAAGATTATAGTTTATTCATACTAATATACAAATCCTTTCATTATAAAATTTTAGCTGTGACCCGCGGTTCCACCCGCGTTAATTTCGCCGTAAAGATGTTACATAGCCTATAAACAAAGTAAATTAGCGAACAGCAAAATAATAATAGATATGTATTATTTACTTCGTCCGCGCGGAATAGTTATTTTTTTGTTATTTATATTAATGTCTTAAATAACAGTACCTAAGTTACTCATTATTAGGTACATCATCTATTTGCCAGTGAAAGTGACGTCAAAATCGGTCCAGCCGTTTCAGAGATAAGTTGGAACAAACAGACAGACAAAAATTGTAAAAAAAAATATTTTGGTATATATACCGTGTCATACATCAATTATATGCATTGGTTGTCTGGCATGTCCTCTGCGTATAAAGTCTAGAATTGTAATCAAACATGTTCTTTTTAGATGTCCTCCATTTCTTTTTACTTTACTAAGTATAACCTTTAAAAATTTGTACAAGAATTCATAAATGTGTTAAATCAAAATCTAATTATAAGATCGTGTAGTAATTTATTTTCAATCATGTAACATTCGAATGTATTTTGAACTCGAATCTCCATTTAGACGAAAATTATTAAAAATGACATTACTTGTGTTTTTGTGTAAGTAAATTTATGAGTTTAAAGTAAAATTTATATGAATTTCCGTTGCTTTTAAACGTACGTAACGTGTTTGTATACTTAATTTAAATTAGTACTGATTTGATGAATTAAAATAACATGGTTTTTACAATTTTTCAAAAGATCACCCATGGATATTTTTCCTTAATATTTGCTTACCTAAGAAATTCTCTCTCGCCTTGGTAGTGTTTGGCCGGGAACGTTTATAACTGTATTATATTAGCTACTAGCTATTGTTGTATTGTAATTTAATAATAAATAAAGTGTAATTTAATTACTCAATAAATGATATTTCGCATTTATATTTAAAACAGGCATGTTGACAATATTCAATCATTTTCGACAGTCACGAGTTTCTTTGTTCGCAATAACAGGTAATCTTTTCAAAGCTCAGTGTTCATCAAAATCGGTTTAGTGGTTTAGGCGTTAAAGCGAAATAGACAGACAGAGTTACTTCCGCCACTATTTAATATAAAGTAGAATGACGAATATTAGTTTCTATTTTTATTAGAAGTGCAATTTATAAATATAAACAAAATATTGTTAATAAATATAATTAATAAACTAGATGAATTTCTTTTACAGGCCTTATTCCAAATATCCTAGCTTACCAGAACAATATATATGAAAACTTTTATGAGAAAAACTTTAATCAAAGGAGTATTAGCAATGAATATTTATTTAATAATAATTTTAGTGAAGATGAAATGAACGCAATAAATGAATACAAAAAGGGTAGAAACCTTCGTGCCTCGGCCAGAAACAAAGTTTTCGATCCGAAATTTGAAAATAGACGTCTTTTTGGTTGGATAAAAAAACTGCTACCAAAGGTGGAACCAAAACCAATAAAATATGAAGACTTAGTAAACAATAAAGTATTTTATTTGCACTTAACAAATAATCTAACGGATAACTTAGGTAAATTAAGTAATGTTTTGGATAAATTTACAAAAGCATTAAAAGAAAAGTCCATCATTAATGCAACCCTGCGACGAAAGCGGTCTGTCAATGATAGCGCAGTTTTGACTGAAAATTCTACCATAAATAAAACCATAGATAAATCAACGAATGTTGCTCCCACAGAAGATAGTATCGCAACAACGAAAGAAATTGTCAGTGGACGACGCAATTTTAATTTATTGGATTTGAAACACAAATTAATATCTTCAATCAACGATACATTGAATATTGTTGTAAATAAACTAAAAACTGCATTAAATACTCGGAAAATCTTCGGTGATAATCTCCTTTTTAATATTGGTTTTATTTCTGGAAATGTTCATACTATGAAAGCGATTATAGACGAATTACAAAGTACTGTTAGAAGAAACGAAGCTAGTTTAGATGAAAAATATATAATGCAACTTTATGACATGGTTCATAAAGTCAATGAAGTGTTTGGGAAACTTTTGGATCAATTAAACTTATTGGTAGATGAAGCAACGAAAGAGTCTGCAGGTTAACATTATGATTAAAAAGCTTATCTGAACCATAAAAAAGTAGTTCCAATAATTATCATTTCGAAAATAAAATAGTTTAATATTTAGTTCTTTTAAACAAAACAAAATGTTCTTAATGATTCTTGCTAAAATTAAGACTTAGAATGAAAGATGGAGTGGAAATAAAATGAATAACTATATATATTTTTAATTTTGGTCATATTTATAAAATAACATAAAATTTAAAGTAAATTTTCTTTAAAATTATATTATTAATTTTTACCAGTCTAAATTTTATACTTCTAAGATTCTTAATCTATTATTTAATATTATATACACGTTCCGTTAATATAAAAACTTTTTAAACTATAGTAGAATTTGTAAGGATCATAATCGGTCTATGGTCAGTTGCGTCCACTGTCAATTCTCGATTAAAGTATAAAATAGTTATCTGTTGATAATAAAATATATAATAGGAAGTATTATTAAGGTCTCGTTGTCGCTGGCTATATTATATACAGCGAAAATAAAAATTGGTTGTAAACTGTAGGTATGTTTTTGACTTGAAAATCACATCATATAAATGACTTATGACCCTGTGAACAAATTTAACCTCGTTTTCGCTTAATAGTAAGACAACAATTAAATTTAAATTATGGGTATATTTTCAAAGGATTAAAGCTAGTTTAATTAAAAATGCATTTATTTAGCAACTAAACTGAAATTCACGTCTCACTTTCAACTGTAAAGCTAGACGTCCGCTTGGGGCGGGTCGGGCCGCAACGTTACGACGCGCATTTTTGCATACTGCGTCCACTATACAGGCAATCCGCGCCGCATCGGCGGATTTTTAACATTCAGTCGTCGTATAACAAGCGAGCTACGGTCTACTAGAGGCGGGGCGGGCCGAGCTGGGCCGCATCGACGGAAAAATACGCTCGCCGAGCGATCAGCCGACGCATTCCGTCGCGGTCCGGCCCACCCCGTTCCTAGTGGACGCAGTTTTATACAAAATGTATAGCAAGCGGATTTTTGCGTTGCGATGCGACCCGATGCGGCTCGCCTGGTGAACGCCTAGCTTTAGATACATTCCCTGTGGCAGACATATTTCTGCATATATTTCACCGATCATTTCCTTTAGATGCATTTGTTGGTTTCCCCGGGATTCAAACCCAGTCCCTTCAGCGCAACATACGTATGTGTACGCCACTTCACTACTTAGTCGTATACTGATGTAACATTAATGTGGGTAAATGTTGGACGTGTACTTACTTAAAAATATAAATATTATTATATTACAAAATACTTACTACCTACTACAAATGCGTTAGTTACACTATTTGGTATGTTTTACGACATTTTTACACTTAAGAAAATAAAATGTTCTTCTATTTGGTCCGCATTGTTCTCAAGACTCTTTTTTATTGATCATACTTAAAATATACTTCTCTACTTTTTAAACAAACATTTGTTTCCACTAGATTCGAACCTAGAATTTTCAACTTACTATAATAAACTTATGGAGACGGAAAATAAGTTCTTATACACAAATGTATGGAGATTTTGTAAATTTATGTTGAAGTTTTAGTTTTTCTTAAAGGCTGTAATATTGAATCTAAGACGATCGCTGCCGCATTCACTTTACTGCATCTGCAAAGATTTATTATGTTTTTATTAAAAAAATTCGTAAGATCAATGTTAAAAATTATTTCACTGATTCTACAAAGTCGCGTTAGTTAGGAATAAAATCATGTGGCCCTCATTAGTAAATATTTTATTTACTAGCGCCTCTAGCGGCGATTTTTGTTAAAGGTACGAATACTAGAAATAAGAATTGACATTTGTTATAATACAATTATAGCTTAAGAGAATTACTAAGGAATCCTAAAGGAAGCTAAATGATAAGTGTAAAATATGGCTGAAGGATTTTATGATTCTGTAGTACTCAGGCCCCTCTTTCCCAGTGGGCACTTTGGGCAAGTGCCCAGGGCCCCGCGATCAATAGGGGCCCCCTCAGATCAAATACAAAGTACCTAGATCCTGTCAGATCACCAAACGATAATCAAGATTTATTACCAAAAAACTTATATAATTCGAAGAAATCGAACCTAAATTACTGACTACGATACGAAATTACTAGCTTATACATGCGTGAAGCTATTCTACTCTCGCCCAAAAATTAGGCTTTCCGACTTCAGCATGCTTAGATAAATTTAAATTGTATAATGGTATACTAAGCACATACACATTTTAAAGAAAAATCATTAGTAGTACACTCATCAGTGTGACTCGCTCCATTAAAATTGAGTGAACGAAGCGAAGTATGAACCTCCAAGTTTGAATTAACCATTTAATATATTATTTTAACGGAAATTTAGAACTGTATATTGGAAAGTATAGACAAAATAAATAATTAAGAAGAAAAAGAAACAATAACACTGCACGTTGCAACTGATATGTTTACTTCACTTGATGATTTTATTATTACTTTAGGGATTTGATTACTTCGAATCGTCTGCCAAAGAAAGAAATCCGGAATTTGACTACAAGGACCTATCTCAAAGAACAAAACGCAGAAATTCTTGCCAGAGTTTTTTTGATGGCTCCGCGCCGTCAGTCCAACTGGATGGAAGAGAGAAATTTGAAATAGAAATCTTTCTTCCTATAATATACCCTCATCGTTCATTTAAAACAGCGATTAAGTTCATATAAGAATATCAGTAAACGTTTTGATTTATTTTTTCGCTTGAAAACTCTAAATTCTGAAGAGTTGAGACAAAGTTGCAAAGAATTTGCAGAATTTTATTATGAAGATATTAATGAGAAAGAGTTAGAAATAGAATGTTTGCATTTAACAGAATACTTGAAAATTTTTAACAGAGGATTGTATATTTAAAAAAATACATATATATCAACTTTTGAAAGAAAACAAAATTGAAGACACATTTCCAAATGTAGAATTCGCATTGAAAATCTTCGTAACTAACTGCAGTGGGGAACGCTCCTTCTCCAAATTAAAAAGAATTAAAAATGAATTAAGAAGTCTTCAAGAGAGATTAACCAGTTTGTCGCTGATGTCCATAGAATCTGATGTGCTAAAAAACATTGATTTTGAAGAAGTGATTAACGATTTTGCCCATCTGAAATCTAGAAGAGTTCCTCTTCAAATAACATAGATTTTTAAGCACTAATTGTAAATGCTAAAAGAGTTACTTTTGTGGACTCTATTACATTTAGCTATTCGTTTCATGTGATTGTTAATTTTAAAAAAAATTAACCTTGTTTATCTACTTTCTTTGTCTATTCTAACTAAATAGTGTTCTGTCAAAGTCATAGGGGCCCCATTATCCTAATATGCCCAGGGCCTCCAATAGGTTAAAGACGGCCCTGGTAGTACTTACTTATAAAACATATCGGCACATTTCAACTCGGTCCAACCGGTGAGCGCTTCATACAACATTGTATCCAACGCTCGATCTGCTACTAATTCGCCAGCTAGCATTCTAAGGGCTAATCTGAAAATCAAAATTCGAACTTTTTAAACCTATAATAGACAATATTAGCAAAATGTTTTTTAATTTGTTTCCCTAAGTGAGCCTCCTGCCCGATTGCCTACCGTTTTATAAAAGAAAAATAATCTGAATTATTCAGTCAGTTTCATATCGATACTAATGACAGACATTGTGTAAGTAATTTAATCTGGTTTCTTTAATTTGAAAAATGAATGAAGATTTTTGTGAGTCCAAAAATTGTTGGAAGAGGTTTGAAACACACTTGCAAAAGTATTATTTATAATATTAATAACGAATAAATAATAAGTATATTTATTCGTAGTAATAATGGGATGTATTAGTTGATATACTTTAAACAATTATTATTGTATCAATGAAAATGTCAAAATAACTATTTTAAGTATTTTCACAAAATTGTAACGCCTTGAAAAATATATTTCTATGATAGTAATAAAAAATCATACCCATTTATTCTCGCCATAGTCCCATAAGGAGGGTTCAATTTTGATGTCGCAACCAAATTCCTACAATACAAAAGCCAAACACAGTCCAAATCTGTGTAATAGTTACTGGCGACACTCGAGCTGTCATTGAAAGACGTTTGCAGGTGATTAAGCGCGTGAGTATTGGCATCAATGTTGCGGGAAATTTGATTCTGAATGTTGCTATTGAGGGCTTCGCGGTTTGACAGTTGGTTTAAAACCATTCTGTAAATAAAATCAGTTTTATTTCTTATAGTAAAATGTAAACGTAAGCCTTCTTTTGGGAGTCTGGATCTATCTGAATGTTAGATGACATCTAACGAAGAAATATGATCAGCCGAAGTACTGTAAGGTTTTCTATTAATTATCCTAAATTTAAAGTAGCTTTACCGACTAAATGGTTTCTTATCAACTGGGCACACCGGTGTTTTTATCAACGGGGCACACTGGTGGCCGCTTGGTGGGGCGAGGCAATCGGCATTCAAAACGGCAGTTGGGTGCTAGCGCTCAAAGAGTACTGACGTGTTCAAGTTGTCTACTCGAAATATAGTTCTTGTCGGTTAACCTCCTAGTTTTATTGCGAGTGATATCATCGTCGACACGTGCAGTGATTATAAGGGGATTGAATTTTACATCTCAGAAGCGGGATAAACCAATAAAAAACGTAAGTACACGCCTACAACTTAATTTCGACCTATAAAGTCCGATTGCTAAACTTTGTAGTTTATTTTCACGACTAGAAGTATATTATAGTGATCCGAACCTAATGCTAATGCATAAAATGTTGAATCCGTGCTGTTATATAGACTACCTACATTGAACGCATGATATTCACGAAAAACCACTTACCTTCGAAGTTCAAGCTGATGTTATACTTCCCATGTAATTTTAATGAGTTTTATCGTATAAACTAAGAAAAGTTTAAATTAATGAAAAAATAAATAAATAAATATGTGTATTCTAATAGTTGCGTATGGGGTTCATAAGGGGGAACAAAATTTCGTTATTATTTGGGTAGGACGCATAGTTTTCAAGATATTAGGGATTTTGTCTTTTCAACTAAACATCACGTTGCCCGATTCTATATCTAATGCACACAATTTCCGGCTGCGAGTTCCAGACGATGGAATCAAACGATGTTGGACGGAGCGCAGAAACTCCCCGACGTAGCCGATCGCGCTCCAGGCGCAGTCTCACTCGCGGGCGTGATCGCGACTCCAGTCGGCGCAGCTGCAGCTACTACCGCCGGCTGCGGGGTCGCGAAGAGGCGCTGAGGAAAGAACAGAAGCGGGTTCACCAACTGGAGCTCGAGCTGCAACGAGAACGAGACGTGGAGCGTACGCCGCGGGTCGCAACAAGGGGCGACGCGGGAGAGCCGCAGCCGCAGCCGCGACCGTAGCCGTAGCCGTGGCCGCAATCGTGGCCGCAGTCGAGGCTGCAGCCGTGGTCACGAACGCAGCCAACCCTGCACGGGGAGGACTACCGAGGAGATTTTAAAAGGTTGTACAATAGGTGGATCCTCGTTTGGAGACAGGTCATCCTCTGACTGTGGAGGCTGTTGTGTCTCGTGCTCATCCTCAGTCAGGTATTCATCATCGTCTTCGGCTCTCGAAAGTGGCGCTAATCGTCTGTTATAAACAGTGGTCTCTCTGCCGTCGGGTAGCCTCACATAGGAGTAATCAGGGTTGCTCTGGAGCAGTTCGACTTTGGCAGAAGCCGCTTCTATTTGTAAGAATCTCTCGAAAGACTTGCTCCAGTGCTCCCACTTTAAGTCCGCACTCGTTGATGATGGTTCTGTGTCGAACCGGTCTGGTCGGAGATAACGTGCCAAGTTCGACGGAGGAGACTTCGCCTCTGTGTCGGGCATATTGATGTGATTTGTACGTACGTGTGTAGAAAATTTAGTTGAATAAATTGTTACATATTAAAACGATGATATGAGAAAACTATTATGCTCTATTCAACTAAATAATTATCGTTACATTGCAACTTAAATATACAAAATCAGAAATATATGACAATGTCTCTGTCAAACAAAATTAAAAGAAAATTCTTAGTTCTTACGAAGAAGTTCATATATCACGTAGCCCATCCTTTTCTTCTAAGGACGTAACTCAAATAATTAAGTCTATCAAAGATATCTGCCCGTCACAGCCGAGCCACAACACACAAATTTCAAATAGAGGTAGTTTTTTACTACCATCCATCCATCATACCCGAGTTTAATCCTTCGGAGAAAAACCAGCGTTTGGCTAAAAAAAAAAAAGGGTAAATGAATGTGCGATGGTCTACGGCTGGGACGAGAAGAGCACAGTACATTTTGCTATGCAAAAATTGTCCGGGTTAGCTAAAATATGGTATGAAAGTCAGAGCTCGATTTTGTACAGCTGGTCGGAATGGCAAACCAAATTGTTAAACTCTTTTCCTTGCGAACAAAATTATGGGCAGTTACTTGAAGACATGTTAAAGCGCAAAAGTAGGTTTAACGAACCCATCCAAAACTATTTTTACAAAAAACTTTCACTACTTAACCAATGCGATATTAGCGGCAAGCGTGCAGTCGACTGCATTATCCACGGCATTAGCGATAAGACCACAAGGTCTAGCGCGCTAGCGCTACGGTGCGATGAACCTGACGATCTATTGAAGTTTTTAGTTAGCAATAATAGAGATCCTTATACTCCTCAACCGTTATATTTGAAGGATCGTAATTTAAATGAAACAGACAACGAACAAAGCGATACTGAATCAATTGAGTGATTATTATCTCATGTCCTTAAGTCCATTCCAGCCAGTTTCAAACTACCCAGAACATAAATGCATGTACGTTGTGATTTAAATAAAGTGCAATGCGAGGACGTTGTTTTGTGGTGTTTCAGGTCGGGCGCGAGCTACAGACACATTCGCGCCTGGCCTGACGCCACACAAAACAATGGCAAGAATTTATATTTAGAAATTAGATAGCACAATATTGTGATTTAGTCCTGTCTAACTGTTGTCTAAATCCATGCCAATGAATTTGGGATAAAATGTATAAATATCACCTTGAATCTTACTTAACAACTTAATATTGTGCTATTATTTATAACGATATTGTGATTTTCTTCTTCTTGAGGTGCCATCTCCTACCGGAGGTCGGCTATCATTAGGGCTATCTGGATCCTGGACACAGCGGCTCGGAACAAGGATCTTGTGCTCAGGTTGAACCATGTCCTAAGATTCTTAAGCCACGAAGTGCGTCTCCTTCCAGGCGGTCTCCTACCGTGAATTTTGCCCTGCATTATGAGCTGGAGCAGATGGTATTTGCCATTACGCATTATGTGACCAAGGTACTCCAGCTTGCGTTTTTGATGGTGCTTAGGATCCTTGCCTTTTCATTCACCATCTGCAATACCCTCGCGTTAGACACCCTATCCGTCCACGATATTTTCAAGATTCTTCTGTATACCTACATTTCGAAGGCTTCTAAGCGGTTGCTCATACTCTGAGTTAAAGTCCATGACTCCACGCCATACAGAAGAACAGAAAACACATAGCAACGTGCCAAACGCACTCTGGTAGCTATCCTCAACGAACGATTGCACAAAAGGTGACTCAGCCTTAAAAATGCACCTCGTGCTTGCTCTATCCGGCACTTGATCTCCACGCTATGATCGCATTGATCATTCACCACGCAGCCAAGGTATTTGTAAGAGTGGACTCTTTGGACTACCTGATTTCTTATAATCAGATCCGGAGTTGTAAGGTGTTGTGATCTACCGACTATCATGATCTTAGACTTGGTCAAGTTTATGCTAAGACCGTAACTCGCACTAACGTCGTCAACCCGCCGAAGCAACCTTTGCAGACCAATAAAATTGGATGCTAGTAATATAGTATCGTCAGCATATCGAATGTTGTTCAACGCGTGACCATTTACTGATATTCCTTCTCCAGCATTTTCTAGGGTTTCTGCAAATATTGCCCCCGCATAGATATTGAACAGCAGTGGAGAGAGTATGCAACCCTGTCTGACGCCCCGCATAATGTCGATCTCTTTTGTCAATTCCTGGTCCACACGCACTCGCGCCATCTGGCGCCAGTACAGATTCCTTATGATTGTCAAGTCTCGATTATCGAGTCCTATATTGCTGAGAACTTCAAAAAGCTTATCATGTTGTACTTTGTCAAAAGCTTTTTCATAGTCAATGAAGCAGATGTATGTGCACCGACCCATATCCCAGCAGCGTTGCAATGGTACCTGATAGCCAAAAAGTGCATCCCGAGTTCCAAATCCATTTCTGAAGCCAAATTGAGTGTTTGAAATATTTTCTTCCGCCTTTTTGTATATACGGCTATGGATGATTTTCAGGAAAATCTTCAAAACATGGCTCATCAACGAAATTGTTCTATACTCATTACACCTTCTGGCATTGCCAGACTTTGGAAGAGTCACAAATATGAAAAACAACCAGTCGTTGGGTATATTACCGCTCTTATATATTCCATTAAATAAACGGACTAATATTGGTATATTTTCACTCATCAGAAGCTTCAAGATCTCACCAGGAACCTCGTCAGGTCCAGCTGCTTTTCCTGCCTTGGCAGATTTAATTGCATGCGTGACTTCTTCCTTGGTGATGTCTGGGCCATCGTCAAGCGACATGCCCGTCCGTTGTGGCCTGCGCGTGTCATTGAACAAAGTCCTTACGCATTTCTCCCAAGTTCTTAGTTTTTCCTCAGTTTTCTTAGTTTTTGTTCCATTGACTCAATCTCTTGACATTCATCATCAATCCACTGGTTTTTGGCTTCTGCGCATTTCCGTCTTATCTCCTTATCAATTTCATTGTACTTCTTAGCATCAACATTCTTTACCTCTCGCCTCCTATTCATAAGTTGGAGTATGTCGTCTGTAATCCAGTCTTTCCTCTTTATACCTTTGGTTGACGGAATTACTTCCTCTGCTGTATCAACCATAACTGACTTGAGGTTTTCCCAAGTCCTTATTGGATCTTCGGGAAGAACGGAATCCTGCTCTTGTAGCTCTTTTACACGACTATTCTAAGCTTAATAGAATGTAGTAGTGAATGTAGTAGAACATGTAGTTTTAATCGCATTTCCGGGTTTTTCAATTTCGCAGTATCTATTTTAGGTCTTTGTTTTGGAGGTACCAACTTTTTCATTTTTGTATGAATAGACGCTACCAATAGATTGTGGTCAGAATTGACATCCGCACCGGGATATGTTTTGGCTGACTTAAAACTATTCTTAAAACGCTTGTTCACAAGCACGAAGTCGATCTGATTCCTTATTATATGTTCTGCGGTATGAGCTGGCGATGTCCATGTGTACAGACGACGAGGTGGCAACTTAAAGAATGTGTTCATTACAACGAGTTGTTCCTCCTGACAGAACTGCACCAAGCGATCCCCACGTTCATTTCTTTCACCCAGACCGAAGCCACCGACCGTACCTTCCACAGCACCCTCGCCAACTTTGGAATTGAAATCACCCATAACAATGTTGCATTCGTGGGGTTTTCAGTCTTGTTAGAATTTTCTTGATGTCCTCATAGAAAGGCTCAATTAGAGAATCCTGGGTCTTAGCAGATGTGGGGGCATAAACCTGTATTACATTTATGTTTACGGGCTTGGCCGCCAGCTATAGTAGCATAACACGGTCTGATATTGTGATTTTAGCCCAGTCTAATTATATAATGTTAAAACCATGTTCATGAATTTGAGATAAATTGCGTAAATATTAGTTAGTAGCGAGTTTTTTCTAAATAATTTATGCCATATATATATAGTGATTACAGTAAATGGTTCCGATCTTAAGATGATTTTACGATTACAAAGTTAGTTATAAATGGTTACAAGGATAGTTATAAGGTTACAAGGATAGTTATAAGTGGTTACAAGGTTACAAGGATAGTTATAAGTGGTTACAAGGTTACAAGGATAGTTATAAGTGGTTACAAGGTTACAAGGTTACATGGTTACAAGGTTACATGGTTACAAGGTTACAAGGTTACAAGGATAGTTATAAGTGGTTACAAGGTTACAAGGATAGTTATAAGTGGTTACAAGGTTACAAGGATAGTTATAAGCGGTTACAAGGTTACAAGGATAGTAAAGTTACGAGTGTCTATTTGGTTACTTAGATGTAAATAAGTTTCTGTTAAATTATATAGCAAATTACTATTTGGTTTACATGCATTGTTTCTCTTGCTAATTTGTTGATGATGAGTAAATTTTAATTAACGGTTTGCTTATTATAATATGTTTGCAAATATGACAAAATCATTATTATAACGTGTACTATAAAATCGAATATTGTATAGTATGTTTTGAATGTCTCGTTCCGCCAAGTGTAAGGTTTTATATGGTTCCACCTGGTGCATGCATGTCATCAGGATGGTCGAGTGTAAGGTTTTCTATTAATTATCCTAAATTTAAAGTAGCTTTACCGACTAAATGGTTTCTTATCAACTGGGCACACCGGTGTTTTTATCAACGGGGCACACTGGTGGCCGCTTGGTGGGGCGAGGCAATCGGCATTCAAAACGGCAGTTGGGTGCTAGCGCTCAAAGAGTACTGACGTGTTCAAGTTGTCTACTCGAAATATAGTTCTTGTCGGTTAACCTCCTAGTTTTATTGCGAGTGATATCATCGTCGACACGTGCAGTGATTATAAGGGGATTGAATTTTACAGTACTGTAGGAATAAAATGGAAACAACATCATTATAATCGGCATTAATATAACTAGCTGACCCAGCGAACTTCATACCGCCAACAAAAGGTAAAATGGGAATCGAACGTCAAATGTTTGACAGAAAAGTACGTAGAACAGTTTATATTGGAAAATGAAATTGTTGTTTTTACTATATTCCTCGCAATTTTTCCATATTTTCTCACCGTTTAAACCTTCCTTGGACTACGACAAACATTTCGAAACCAAAATTATTTTAATCGGCCCAGCCCTCGAGCTTTAACGAGATAAACGAACAGCAATTACTTAAAATAGAGTATTTTATAGTTACATAAATGATAGTATAACCTCATAGTTTTTTAAAATATGACTATCGTTAGCGCTTTTTCAACTTACTTAGTATTCTTATAAGCTCTCCCCAAATGTATGGCAGCTCTGGCGGTACTCATCCCTAAGTCAAGCACGTTCTCAAATAAATTCTTCTCAATATCAAAATCCTCTGAGTCTTGACGTGCATTTTGACGTTTACTGAAAAAAAAAAACGATTGACGTACAATAATAAATAATAGTACCCAGAATGGTTTTACTTTCAAAACATACTAGCGACGAATTATTGCAATCTGTTATGAACTTGCTTGATTTGTTCCATGATTGTTTCCTATTCATAATGGTAGTGGTTTGACATAAACTATGACCTATACTCTAGACCAGCGGTTTCTAACCTTTTTCAGCCGCGGACCTCCAAGGGAATCAAACATAATGCCAAGGACTTCTGAGTGAAAAAAAGGTGCAATTTTCGGAAAATATTATATTTTAGTATTTCTTCATTAAATTAAAAAACAAAATTTTCGTAGAAAAATATTAATGAAAAGGTTGGTGATGCTTTTTTGCAACTAAATTAGAAATGTTCGGGTTGATATTATTACTCAATTGCAATCTCAAATCAGATTCATATAATTACGAGATGTTTGGCGTAGGAAATTTATTTATTTTTGTTAATAGTCTAAGTAATATAGATGCGGGACCGCGGACCCCCAAACATATGCTCGCGGACCACAGGTTAGGAAACAATGCTCTAGACAGATCACCTAGTTAAAACTTACTTATTTTCATAATAATGTAGCACTTCATTCCGTTTTGCTTCGACTTTACTCGGCTCCATGAATAATGCATTAAAAGCAAACACATCTGGATCTTTCAGCATCTTGTTACGAGAGCCTTCCTGAAAAATATTGATACTGAAATCTTTCAACCGTCCATAAATCATAGCGTTATAAGGCAGACACATTTATGCATATATTTTACAGATCATTTTAGTTATGATTAGAAATATGTCTGATATTTCTGCTTTCGTATCACTTAGCCTACCGAAAAAATAGAACCAAAAAATTCGACGCTTTATTTCGCAATCGTGAATTCATTTCTATATAAATTTTATCGAAATTGATGGTGCACTATTTGAAAAATTCAAGAGTAAAAATTCACTTATCCAGAGTCTAGATGACATTTTATTTTTAATCTCAGTTCATTGTTTATATTACTCTCGGAAGTGTTCAATTTAAAACAATTAATAAAATTTATTTCAAAAACAACATTTAACAATATAATAGGAATACAATACACAAAAAGTGGAACTAAACCTACTAATTGAACAATACTTCAGAACAGAAATTTTAATCGATAAAAAAAAATATTGTATTCCTACCAGAAGTATGGCTAACAAACCTCTGATTAAGCCCATTTATCTAAATGAACATGGTTCAAGAACGTCGCAGTATTTAATTAAAACTTATCAATTCATTACCAAAAGAAACAGAACTCAAAATAACACCTAGAAATATTAAACGTATTTTAAATTACTACTTTCTCAAGAATTAATGCGAACACATAAAACGGAGCATCCTATGTCGCGCGCTCAAGCGTGACCTTACCTTACCTATTATTTTTACTTGTTGTCTAGTCAAACTGGTTAAGGTTTACAGACAACATTGATCTTTTTTGTATTAGTTTTTTATTTTGATGAATAAATAAATAAATACTTAAAAGTCGGCGCCAAAATGTAACAGATAATCATAAAATATTTAACCTAAAGCAACGACGTTGAAACATTTGCCTTAGTGCGCTGTGAGGTCGGTTTTTTATTTGTATTCTGATTGTATATTTAATTTTAATTTTTAATTAATTCTGTTCATAATTTGTGTGAAATTTTACAAGGGTTGGTATTTGTTAAAACTCACCTGGTTTTCCCAAGCCATCAGTTGTATATTATGCAACAGCATGACATCCAATGTCAGAATACCGAATGACAGTAAGCTGGTGCTATTTGTCAAAATCGGTTTGCCACTAACGCCCTTCCCAGCCACAGTGTAATTATCACCGAAATATACATCTCTTAACTTCTTCATAACAATCGTTGCGTTACCCTCAATCAAACTATCGTTAAGGGCTTTTAAAATTTCCCTAAAGTTGCTATTCCCTTTCTTAACGAGTGTCGGGTCTGAGTTGATCCATTCATACAGTTCTTGCACCTTTTCTATCAAATAATTGGTCATTGTATTACTCTGCATATAATCATCATACAAATTTTCATCATTGTAGTAGTCTTCGTACGTTAAGTCAATGCCGTCAGACAATTTTATATGTCTGTTAGTGAATATGTCCGGTAACGTCGGCTTGAAATCTGGTATAGGTTTTGGTTTATCCTTCTTTTCGATCTTTTTCTCTGGATGGTGTAACATCGTGTCGTGGATTGGATGGATTTGTGGTTTGGATGCCAAATCAGGTTTTCGATTTGCAACGACGTTTTTGAATATTGATAGCTTTTCTAAAATTGGGTATTTTATTTCGTCTGATGATTCAGTGGGTGCTGATGGGTAGGGAAATGAGTATAATTCCTGAAAAAAAATAATACATTTTTTATATCCAACAAAAAAACTAAGTAATAAAAATGTCATAAAAAGAACAATATTGAATACATTGTACCTATCAGGCTCATATTGTGTAAGTATAAATCCTCCTCTTTAAATAAAAAAAAACATTAAAAGTTGTATGTAAATATTTTGTAAACATACATAATGCGAAACGACGGAAAATTCTAGTAATCTTTTTTTATTAAGAAAAAAAGTTTTTAATAAAAAACCAGTGGAGGTCAGAATGTATGATACTAGCGTATAAATAAGACATTATTAAAATAAATGTTGTATCTAGCTACTTACAGGGGCTTCATATATTTTCCTAGTGGTATAAGTTTCAGCGGTTCCCCAGCGTGTTATAACTATAGTGGCTAGGACAAGTATCGCGCACACGGCGAAGCAAGACGCGCCGGCGATTATCCATACTTTTAAAGGCACCTTTAATTGGAAAAACAAATCAAAACTATTTTATTTTGTGTTTTCATATAAAATTTGATCATCGATACTTAATTGAAAACTCATTGTTAGTTAAAAAGCGAGAATTATCGCACATAGACACGTTATTTATTTACTTCGACGTTTCGACCGTGTTGTAACAGCTGTGGTCACGAGAAGAACTGCTTTACTAACAATGAGTTCAAATGAAAACTATTTAATTTCGTTTTTCTTATAAAATTGAAGGAAAGCGGACAGGAAGCTCACTGAGTAGTAACGGACTTTCCATGGACACCCACACCGTTTTAAAAATGTTCTTCTTAATACGCTCTTTTCTTGAAGATGTTTGTAAGCGTATCACGCAACATAAAAATATTTTTTATAAATATATTTAATTTAAGCGACGACCATACCATTACCTCAAAGAGCGGCTCGATGCGCGGTTGTTCATATGTGGCGGGATTACTTACAATCAGGAGACCCGCCTGTCCAAATTTTTTTTAAAGAAGTGTAAATAATCTCAGAAAACGTCTATCTATGAATTTATTTGTTACATTAAAATTACAATTATACAACGTCTCTTTGTAGTCTGTTAAAATTGTTTCTAAGGAAGCGCAATTTGCGTTGACAGACTGTTCACAACTTTCTCCAGCAAATTATGTCTTACGACAAAGGAAGTAATTTGCAAGTGAGGCTTTTATGTTAGAACATTTTCCCACGCTTTTCACGACTCGCATTTTCAGGAAAAGAAAATTAAATGTGGTAATGGTTTATTATATTATCTCCTATGATCAAATGTAGAAATATAAAAAAATTCTAAGTAGTAATATATTTTGTAAGGTAAAAAGCTGGCTCATATTTCGGCCAACGCGTTAATATAGCCTTTTGTATTTTTGTAAATATATTTAAGTACTTTATTTTAAATAAAGTAGTATTTAATTTTCAATGGAACTGTAATATGGGAATTAATTAATTATTAATGAGTTAAACAGCAACATAACATACATATTTTCTAGTCTTAGCAATAACTTAGTATATAAGCGTTTTCTTATAAGGCTTCTTGTATTCTACATAAGATACAGTTGATACACAAGTTACAGTTGGTGTTACAGCCGATTTTTCATATCCTACAAATTAATACGCAAATTTAAATTATAGTCTAACCCATCGCCAACAAAATTATTAAAATTTAATTATTACAAAGCTGAACATGCTTTTGTTATTTTTTAAACGACTTTAAATGTTAACAAAAGTAAACCACATTCAAATTGTAACTCTAAAACTAGTGAACAGATTTTGATGAAATTTAAATTGGACTTGGAAGCACTAGCTTTCAAATAAAAAAAGAATCACCAAAATCGGTTCACCAAAAAACATACGCGAATTGAGAATCTCATTCTTTTTAAAGTGTGTTAAAAAGAGGATGCTTTAAATTCGAAGAATTTGTAAGTATATTTTTATCACATCTATTCAAAAAGGTCTAAACAAGGAGCGAAATAGCTTTTTGATCCCTTAGAGAGTAAAACAGACTTGAATTTGGATGTTGGTAAGTGTTTCAATCACCAAAGAGATCACGAAAATTCTATGAAAATGTTACTGGCTGTAAAAAATTATCCAAACGCGGACCAAATTAACAAAAAAGTTTCTGTCAACGTAAAAACGCATTCTTTCTTTTGTTTGTTCAAAATTGAATTTAAGATATCTCTCTCAAGTGATAATGAAAATACTGTAATGTGTTTTATCGGACGCTAAAAATGTGATATACAGCCTGTTACTAGAAAGATGTACTTTAAATCCTTCGCTCCACAGAGAACTCAAAAAACACTCCCGCCTGTAAAATAGTGGTTTGCTCCCTTGGTAAACAATATACTATTTCTTTCTGTTCATTGTTAATATTCGTCACGTTCTATTTAAAAGCGTGAAATAAAACATGAAAAGCCTTATAAAATAAAAATTTCTTATTTTTAAAGTAATTAATAAGCAGATTAATTTCTTACACTGGTCTTAGTAGGCAAAGTATCGCACTCAGGTCGCGGTGGCAGCGGTCGACGCGCATAGTATTCGTGCGATCGAACTGGCGTTTCCCGTGCTGTTGAAGCACGTTTCTCGTACTCATATTTGAACATTTCCTGAAAAAATATTAAAAACCACTAAAACAATGACTAAACTTCACTCATTGTATCTCCAATGTGGGTTATAGTCAAGCGAGCATGACATTTTGATTGCGTGGGAGTGTGTACCTAGCCCTTTTCAATTAGGTTCAAGCGCTTTTAATTTTTTCATTTTATTGTAACTTTTCTTCCCACGACTTGGTCTGGTTGGAAAATAGCCTAATTTATACTTGAATCCATCAAAATCGCTCTATTTATCGTTGCAATTGTTTCTATTTTATCTCTTTTCAAAAATTAAATTCGTTACACGACTAAAAACGTGATTGTGAAATAAAATTTCTTTTTTTATAATGTGATTGAACTACTAATTAGGCATTTACAAGTAGATATATTTCTTTTACATGGGACGGTCATGGACTATTTGTTCATATATATCTCCACGCTCCACATACTGTATGTTTTCTTCCGGATATAGTGTAACTATAGAGAATTTTTCTTACTTAATAATACGTGTAGCTAATTTGCCGATTCATTCATAATTGATGATTATATTGAAGTCAATTATTAAAAATTCTCGACGTGTTAAACATACTTATGAGAATATCTCTTGGATATAATTTATCAACTGTCGAAATTTTCTCAATAGGTAAATACATACATGCACAGAATTACTGTTATAAACTTTTTTGTAAAAAGAATAATATAAATAAGAAGAATTTTTTTTGTTATTAAAATAATAATAAAAGAAAATTTCTCTAATCAAAAGCAATATGTGACCTTCTCCAAAGAGATCAAATAATTGTTTATCTATTATAGTTAATAACTGTCAAAAGAGCATGGTGCTAGAGAAATGACATGCGACACAAAATGTACGATCTAGTAATAGGGCTGGTGGGGAAAATTAAATATTCTTAAGCCCCGACAAATAAATTTTTCAAATCTGTCGCATTGAATTTTCTAAATAAGTGTAAGTAATATCAGGTACATTCATTTTATTTTTGCTTGAACATTTTATTTTTTTCTTATTCATATTTTTAATTTAAAGTAATTCAGGTGCAGCCATTTTAAAAGATTCTGCAAAGTTTATATAAAAGTGAAGTCCTAGTGGGGTATGGGGCAGATGCATTTCACATCTGTTTCACTGATCGATTTTTTCTTTAGGGGCAAGTAGGTGATCAGCCTTCTATGCCCTGCCAGACCGAGATTTTTTTACCTCCACCGGGAATCGAACCCAGGACCTCTCGGTTGTAACGCTGGCGCGCTTACCACTAGACTAGGAGGTGGCAAATTTTATATAAGAAGATAGAATTTTCAATTATTGTTATCTACTGTCATAAGTATATTAATTCATAAATTTATATTTATAATTTATTCTTTCTACTTTTGATTACCATTTAAAACTTTTCAAATAAAAGAGATAACACGATTGATACCTCAACTGCTTTCTGTAGCTGAATAATAATTGGTCACACTCCATATGTTGTGTTTAAATCTAAAACGCAATTTTATCGGTTTGTTCGAAAGGTACAGAAAGATGATCGCCTACTTACTTGCCTGTAAATAATCAAAAACTCGTAAGAATGTTTCATTTCTCATATAAAAATAATCTCTACAATAGATATTGCAACAAAAGTATCCTACAGACAATAAAATGAGTTAAATTAAATCTACATAACATGATGAATTTGTGACAGCCCTAAGTATTTCTGAAAGGGATCTTTTAAAAATTTAAACCTTTGGTTAGATAATGTTTTATCAAACAGATGTTTTTATTTCTTTTTTATAGATATTATAGCTACAAGAGTTTAATGTTATTTTTCTTACATCTTTTGGTTATTTTTCTTCATCTTTTCATCTTTCTTACATTAAACAAATAAAGGGTTTTTCAATAGGGACGCGCGAACTTTGACAGCGCATAGCGGCCATCTTGGTTAAGTGACAGCTGTTAAATTTGGCATAAAACATATTAATCGTGACATTTCACCATGGAACGTTACGCGCTTCAACAAGCTCAGCGATTTTTACACAGTTCACATGGTTGTTTCAATGTTTGTCCCTCCACGAACCAAAAGTCTGGATACGTGCCTGCATTACTCGCGTTCTTCATGAAATTAAGTCCCATTTATGGGAAGATGTCATACAAAATTGGTCTACCAGGATACACCACGTAAAGCGGAGTCACCACGGCCATTTGGCTAAAATTATATTCCATAAATAATATCATCTAATATGTTTTAAAATATAATAAAAATTGTGCCAACATCATTTAAACGGTTAAACTGGTTGTTTTATTTCATTTTAAACTTCGAACGCTGTTAATGAAAATTCCTGTATGGCAAACAGTAAACGTACAAAAATAAATGCTATTAGAAAACTAAAAGAAAGGTAGGTAATTTTTTTTCTTCAAAAACGGTACTCAATAAAACATAGTCCAACATATAATCAGCCCCAACGTTTTGGTTTTCAGAACGCATCGGCATAGTATGTAAATATATTATTTGTATGTATTTGCTTAATATAAAATCTATTTTCTTACAAAATACGCACGTCTTTTTGAAACATTGAATATTTTTCTAATTTGAGATAAAATCAAGTTTTCGGGCACCCATCCTATTCTAGCCACTCGTTTATGCACTTAACTTGACCTTTCCTTAATGTTAAGGTAATTATAATTGTAAATGCTAATTTATATGCGTCAGGTCGAGAATGTATTGTGTTTAAAAGATGTGAGTCAATATTATAATGATTACTAACCTATTGAATTTTATCAATTTTTTATTTTATTTATATTATCACGTCTATTTCCCAAAGAGGTCGGCAGAGCACGTGCCATGAACTCTTCCGCTTCAACCACTTTCAATAAATTTATCAATACATGCTCGTTGAATGCGGGTGCTTTTTACCTGCCTACTACCAACATCACCATTCACACTCGTCGTATAGGTACATCATACGTGTTAGACTATTTTCACTCATTCACTCTAAGTGCCAAAAACAAAATTAAACATTTGTTATTCTTATTTTTAACTTATTTCGTTTAAAATACAAAAAACATACAATCAAATTGAGAATGTTCTCTTTTGCAATTGATTGAAAATAAAAAGTAGTGTTTACGGATAGCTTTGATTTAGTACCGATGATGTAAAAAAACAATAAAACGAAACAAAAACTCTGTAGATAAAAATTCTGTTCATAAGTTATAGACGCATGATAAAACGTATATGATATAAAACCTCTTTTAAAATTGAAAATTTCGCAATAAGGTTTAATTATTTTAAATTGTACTTTAAGTTCATTTTGTTAAGCTAAGTAACGGATTCCGAGATGATTGACGACAATTAGCATCGTTTAAGTGCCACACACATATGAAATGCTACTGCAGTAAAAGTAAAAATCTCTGTAGTTATTTCTCGATTATGCTTAATCCGCTGGAACATTTTCATGAATTTATGATCAGATTTTCATCTACTTAATATTCATCCGATGTTCCTACTTTGTGTATATTATTTTCGTTTAAAAATTACCTCATATAAAACAACTGTTCAAGAGATTGAATGTCCGTATGGACTGAGAAGACATAATTAATTTTGAAATGCATATAATACCCACAATTAGTAAATGCGAAAAACTTGTTGGCATAATCTTAGAGTTAAAATAAGATAAGAGACTACGAACAAAAGAGGGTAGTGTCCTCTACACTACCCTCTTTTGTTCGACAACAACAATTCAATTTTTTTTTATATATGATGTTTTTAACTTATATTTTTGACATTGTAGAATTTTCGTTACACTTAAATAAAATCCTGTTCTACGAATGTATAAATCGTGAAGACAACAAATACCTTCTACTTCTATAGCAAAAATTATGAAAATCAAATCGGCGAATACAGCGCGAAAGAAACTTTTTTAATATCAGTATTTTCGATATAAACTATTATTGGATCAATTTTAAATCTTTAACAGTACTTATATAAAATATCATACTAATAATCGCCTTAATGGTAAGGCGCTTACGTGGGACGCAACTTGCGTCGACTCACTGGCGTCTTCGCATCTCCATACTACTTCTGTTGCTGCTGGCGCGGCATCGATTGCAGAAAGCAACAAAAGACGAAAATATGAGTCTCACAGATTTTTATATTATTTTCGTTTGTTTTGGAGTAGACTTTGGGTCCATACGGAGTCAGAAGAGCGTCGATTGTTTAAAGAGATATCTACGCGCTTAGTTAAGACCACAGGAATCCCGAAAGCTGGCTTATATTTCGGCCAATGCGTTAAGCGATACAAATGTAGCCAGTATTTTGGGTACGCACCCCAACGGCTTTGATGAGCCTTTTGTATTTTTGCAAATATACTTAACTAGGTACATTATTTTAAATAAATTCATACTAACAACGGGCACAATAATAACAGTACTAATAAAAAAACTTACAAAAACAAAATGAAATCGACGAAATTGGAGCACTACACAATATACATAACTGTCACCAACTATCACCAAACTACCGCTACCGGCTTTAGATATTTTTACTTTTTTGTGATAACGACACGGCCATTCGCCATAAAACCGGAGAACGCACTGAGCAAAAAGTTTTTACTATGCACGGCAAATGTGAAAGTATGTTTATTGATATATAAATGGATTTTGCGATTTTAAGGATGCAATTTTAATGGTTTTAATGGCTAATTAAGACAATTAACTTAGTAGCTACTTGATCACGTCTTTGTAATTTTGTGAGGAAAGTTTTGTGTTAGATTCATGGGAAAAATATTACTGTTTGAACGGCACAGAACTTTACTATAAATAAGTTATCAGTGAAATCAAAGACAACAGATTTTGGTCACTTGTCTCTTTCGCATTAAAAAAGTTTTAGGTCAAGAAGAAATTCAAACACAAAGGTCATTTATAATTTTTTAAATGTTTTTTTTTTAGTTTGATAGGTCATAATACAGTCATTTTGACAAATGAACAAAATTTCACTTGCTATGTATGTTTAGTGTTATATTTATTACTTACAATTTTTTTCTAGCAACTTAACTGATTAAGTTGAAACTGATTTCAAGCTTCTTTTTGGCGATAAAAGGTATTTGTACCTTTCGTGGTGCTACAGCCCATTGTACCTTGGCCTGGTCAAGCGAGGACCAGGTCGGTCTGGTTTTGTGTCTTTTGCTCCCAGTTCGTGATTTCTAAGACTTGAAAGTCCAGGTCGACACCATACAGTCAACGCAATTTTGTCTTGTAACGGTTTCGTCAACCGTCAGGTTTCCCTTCCAAGAGTCCTACGGTATATAATAAAAAGTATCATAATATGTCCTTTACTAAGCTGTAGTCTATCTCTGTAAAGTTTAGGTGTGATAATTTTAACAAAAACCGACTTCAAATTGTAACTCTTAAACTACAGAACAGATTTCGATGAAATTTGAATGGGAAGCACCAGTTTTCAAAGAAAAAAAGAATCATCAAAATCGGTTCACCCAGTCGAAAGTTCTGAGGTAACAAACATAAAAAATACAGTCCAATTGAGAACCTTCTTTTTTGAAGTCGGTTAAAAATATACAGACAGAAAAAATTACATTCGTAATTATAACAGTACCTTGGGATTAGCTAGCTTTCTGTTTATATTGTTTTTTAAGGAATTTTATCTATATTCAAAGCTAGTAACGAGTATGAGGGAAATAAAGTAGGTCTAGCAAGCCGGTATTTTTAAACTTAACGGTACAATTGCATTTTAGCAAGTACTTGATAATTCGCTACTTTAAACCGGCCCATAACTGTTCTTTGCAAACCTAAATAACACGCGTTTTCCTTTTTACCTGATTGCCCAAAGGAGGGTTAAATGTTTTACTCTATTCACGAGTGAATTATGACAATTTGGTAACCAAATTTCGATTTTTGAAATCAACAAACAGTAAGTTAAACCGCGAAATAAACTAGTTTTATATTTGAACAGTATCTGTGGAAATATATTCGCAATATACTTTAAGTGTAATATATGTTCGTGGTCGTATTCTCCTTGAGCAGATTCTGTGATGTGTAAAACTTATAAAACTCTTTCATTTGCTATTATAATTAAAATATATTTTTTCATGTTTTACTCTTTTTTTCTCTCTATGATATTTTTTCGTAAATGACTTAGAAGTCTAAGAAATAACATTGTAAAATATATATAAAATACTCAGACTATTTCACTGTTAGTGCGGACATCAGAAGGTAATATATTAACAAAAAGAAGTTATGAGAGAATTCAAATATTTGACGATGTCATTTACAAATTCTATATCACTTGAATTTTGAATTCAAATTCTCTAAAGCGCGGCTGGACCGGTTTAGATGATCTCTGATTTGTTGGATTCATCTAATCCGAGAATAGCAGAATAACTATTAAAAACAGAAAAATTCACGAAAAAGTGTTTATGAAAAGAATTCGTTTCCTCATATATGTCCTATGGAATGACGTTTTAGGTAAAGGTGTCTTCCGAGCTGCGCGGCTCCAGCGCCACTAAATCGCGGCGATCACACGTGAATTTGAGGCTATCTTATTTTATAAAATCTAAAAAATGGACCGAAATAATATATTCACTGGTGAGTAAGACGAAACGCTTCTAAATTTAGTGTCACAGAATTCAATTTTGTACGATTTAAGTGAAATTTTATTTTATTTTATTTGAGAGGCTTACAGCAGTATTTACAAAATAGTTAACAAAAAATAATACATAAATGTTAATAACAAGCGTCCACATATGTTCCTAAAAAAACTCAAGTTCTAAATTATATATATTTATAAATTATAGATATTATAGGTACTATTATGATATATATGATTTAATTAATTTACAATTATTATAAAAATAGTTATAAATTAATTAAAAAGTCCAAACACTACTGTATATTGCGTTTGCAAGTAAAATTTATAAAGCAGCATTTGGAAACATTCAAATCTAATCTTTTTCTAATTTGTATATTATTATGTTTAATTGAAAATTGTTTTTTATTGATAGGTAGGTTCATTCTGATAATTATAAGAACACAACTGCACCACCGTCAGGCATGGAACAACAACTGGAACTAAACAGCGGAGTGGCGGCGCGGCCTTCGCGCTGCTCGGAAGCCAATCTGCGTCAGAGCTGCAGCGTTAGTGACGCCGGAGCCGCGCAGCTCGGAAGTCTACCTTAACACGTTATTATTCGGAACTCTGAAGCGATACGAAGTTCGCAGGGTCCATTAATTATTAATAAAAGTTGCTCAACTGATCTGTTTTGGTATTTCTCTTTTTGGTATCAAAAATTTAATATTTTTATTTACTTTAGCAACGCAACAATGAATAATATAAATGTGAGTTTAAATTTGTTTTATTTCGCATATAATTAATTAAAAACACTGTCTTATTTTCAGTGCTAAGGATACTTTTCACGTTTCACTTTAAAGTATACTTTTGAATTTTGACATTGAAGTTTCTACGCAGCGGCTTCAGTGGGTGTAGCATCAGCAGCTGTAAAGAAATCGTTGGCAAATATAACTATTAAATTAATATAACTTTTAAACTGAATGATGTTAATAACAAATACGAATACCTCATTAATGCATAAACAGATATTAGTAAATTGTAGCTAAAACAAACAAAAAACTTTTCTGCGTCAGTGGCTTAAAAAGCGTTTTTTAAAACCCCTCATGTTGCACGCTTTCACACAAGAACTACTGAATTAATGTTAATGAAACTTTACAATAATTTTGCTCATTTATATACACATCAAAAAAAATTGCGTTCACTTGGAAGAGTTGAGATATTACAACGTTGATGTTTTTTATTTAAGATTTTTATATTAATATGATGTGTTTTTAAATATTAAGCAATAGTGCATTCATTAATTATATTTTGACACTAGAAGAAACTCGAGGCCTCATGACTAATATAAGTGGTCTAATGGTCTTATAAGCCTACCGCGAAGCCTGATGTATCGGGTTCGATCCCCGGTCCCGAATGCAATTTATAATTTAATTTGTATTTGTATTCGGTCTCTCGAAGGGCTGCCACTTGTCGGACGGGGTGTGATTGAACTTCTACAGGCTTGCCTGAAGTAATTCAACCAAACCATTAAAAATTGAGTTGCCTGGAAGAGATCGCTGATTAGCTATAAGGCCGCCCGTTGCCCTCCATTGCAACAGTGTTAAAAAAACTCAACTTTTCCAAGTAACGCGAACTTTTTTTGATGTATGGATATACATCCGTATAATGGACAGGCTATTACGAGTATTTATAATCGGTATTGTAATTCAAGACTGACGTAGAGGTAGTGAAGTCGCAAAAGAGGTGGAAAATTTATAAATGTAGCTAGTATTTTGGGTACGAAGGTACATAAGATCGCATTCCGAGCAATAAAAACAAATATTTTTGGGTACACACTGAAGGCTTATTACGTACTAGCTTATAAAGAAAATGGTTAGTGTAACGCAACCCAGAAATGCCTTATAATTATCCCACCAAGTTACGGAACTTCAATGTGCATTTGAAAATTATTATTAGTTAACATTATTAATAACACAATCAAATATTACTACTTGTTTCTTCGGCTGCAGAGGCTGCGACTGTTGCTTCTGTAAAAAATTTAAAATTTTAATAACTTCATATTATTATTATAGGATTTTAAAATATACTTCACTATAGTATAAAACAAAGTCGCTTTTTCTTCCCCTATATTCCTTTGTATGCTTAAATCTTTAAAACTACGAAACGGATTTTGATGCGGTTTTTTTTAATAGATAGAGTGATTGAAGAGGACGGTTTTATATGTTTTATACCCGTGCAAAGCCGTGGTGGGTCGCTACATCTATATAAATAAAAATGAATAACCGAAATGTACCCGCTTCTTCTGAACGACAGTACCTAATTGGATAATTCTTTTTTTGTTATATTTTTTATTATCTGGAGAAGGTTCTTATGAAACAAATAACTAAGAAAACTTAACGACAATATCAACTTTTCTGATGTCAATTGTCACCTTCTTAGTGCTTTTGACAATATAAACTTTTCTAATGTAATCTTATAGCGTTTGACATAACTGTCAGTTTATAAATTATTATGCCAATTCGAATTCAATATTCATAGTTAAGACAGGACAACGTCTGTTGGGTCAGCTAATATAATATAAATAACATTATTAATAACATAATTAAATATATAATTAATACCTGTTGCATCGGCTACAGAGGTTGCGACTGTTGCTTCTGTAAAAAAAATTAAAATTTAAAAAATTTCATATTACTATTACAGGATTTTAAAATATACATCTAAGCAAACAGATTACAGATAAATAAAATTGCGTGCACATACCAAAATAATATTTTTTTAAATTTTTGTCTGTCTGTCTGTTTATTCCGGCTAATCTCGGAAACGGCTTGTCGATTTTGATGGGTCTTTCATTGGCAGATAGCTGATGTAATAAGGAATAACTTAGGCTACTTTTATTTCAGCAATCAATATAAATACATAATAAATGCTGTTCGCTATTTTTCTCTGTTTATAGGTTATATAACATCATGTTACGACAAAATTAATGCGGGTGACACCAAGGGGTTACAGCTAGTATTATCTAAATTACCTTCCTTTGCAGCTTCTTTAGCTTCCGTGTTAGCGCCATCTCTGAACAATTAAAGCAATTTCAAGTTAAGTCAAATATTTTTAGATGTCTACATATAATATTTCTTTGAATATATTTCATATCCATAGTCACTGGTTACGTCTTTTTAAAGAGGTTTTATTAGAGTTAAAAAAAATATTAAGTATCTATTCTATACTAATAAACTCAACGAACAACAAAATAGGTTTTCCATTCGTATTTGTAATTGACAGTTGACTTTCTATCAAAATGTTCCTGATTTCTCATTATGATCCCAAATCGAAAAAAAAACCTTTACTAGAAATTGTTTTGAGATTAATTAAACATATTGTACATTAAAGACTTCAACAATTTATTGTTAAATATTTTTAGTAATTTAGTTCTTAAACTTCACAAAACTTTATGAAAAGCTAATCTTTATTTTCTACTTCTTTGTTCCACAGATTTCTTTTCGGCACTATTTTATCTTCTTTATGTAAAGTTCTTTATCATTATTATTATTATGACTGTGCCAGCATGAAATGAACATGGAACTAATATAACGTACGTAAATAAAATAAATATTATGTATCTGTTTTTGATTTTCTATCAAAATCAAACTGTTCATGACTTAAGGCAGTACGGTCGAAACACTTCGGCCTGCCCTTTAGGCAAATCCAAAAAAAAAATCAAACTGCGTAGCTAACTCAAAAGATTAATTCATTCATTCATACAAACCCTATCTCCATTATAGTCTTTGTGACAGCATCAGATCCAGAGGTGAAGACCGCTTGATACACCCCTTCATATGTGGGAGTGTACTCTGTTATACTGATGGTAATCTCTGTTGAGGTTGCCTAAAATCATCAACAAGTGAAATTAAGCCTTTATTCTGACAATACTAATATTAAAAATGTGGAAGCATTTCGTCTGTATGTTTCGATTTCACGCTTAAACGACTGAATCAATTTTGATGAAATTTGATATAGAGATAGACTAGATTGGGGAAGCACATTTTTTGCGAGAAAAAGGTTAAAATAGAACAAAAACTAGTTTACAGTATATATCTTAATTACAAAAAACATGATGTTCCATGTTTTCTTCTTCATAAATTTTTGCTAAAATTCAACTGATTTTCAAATTTCCATCAAAAAACCGCATTATAATTGGAACATTCGTTTAGAAACTACGTTGCCACAGACAAACACAAACCTGTATTTTTTTCGTTGGGGTTTAAAAATATAATTCTCTCTTTTGTATATAAATCTATCTATTTAGTTACCGTGAATATTGCAATGGAGCCAACTGAGTTACGCCGGAATGACGTTTCCAGCGGTATACCGTTGACAAATACCTGTAAATATATTATATTTAGTCATGCACAAGCAATTTTCGAGGAAAAAATACAATTTAGGAAGGACTAATACTGTAAAAATAAGAGAAAAATATGTTGATATGCCTGCCTCAAGCTAAGAAGCAATAGACAACTCTAATGTATGCCTAAATTCTTTATGCTTTTGCCTAATTAACAGATAAAAATACTAAAATCGATTGTTTAGCCTTTTTTCACCATAAAAACAAAATGTGTGAGGTTTAATAGGGTTTAATCGTAAAGGCATTCTGTAAAACTGAAACTGACTTCGATGTAAGACAGGATTTTTTTATGTTCGCCCAAATGTTAGGCTAGTCTTTAGTTTCCCTTGTTAGCCCCAAATGGCGGAAAATTTACTTGTTAATTGAATTTTGACCACATCACAAAAATACGTTTTACTGAATTATACAACTCTCCTTTAATCGTGCACGTTGCCGAACAGTTTATGCAACTCCACCAATTTTGCACATACGACGGAAAAACACAACCTTTAGAATATAAAACCATGACGCGCTCGTTTTTTGATTTCGCCAAAAAAAAACATATTAGACCGGTTGAGACTTATTTTCACAGTTTAAATATATCAAACATATTTATATGTTTGAATAATTTTACGTAAGACATACCTTACCTAATATTTATTAAGGGAAATTAAACGGCGGTAAGACTTAGGTTCATCCAAAAAAAAAATAGGAAAAATTGGACAAACAAAATATCTTCAAAACAAACCCATTTTCTGTCTTGTTTGGAATGATGTTTTCGTAGGTATAGAGTATAGACGATTCTTTGTATACCTTTTCAACAGAACAGTCGCTGCAGGAGAAATGCACCGGTTGCTGGAACTGCTCACCAACATTCGGAGCTGCCAACTTCACCACTTCCGGTATGATTACAGCTTAAAAAAAATTCAATCATTCAGTGCTTATTTGTTACTTTTTCACATTTCTTAACGATATGTTTTGAAAATTACTCATTTTTATAAATGAATAATAACATAATTAACATATTTACCAGGTGCTGAAAATAATTTAAAAAATTAAAGCTTTATTTCATAAAAATAATATCTAAGTATTTACATTTAAAATATTCAAATGGCCTTATCGTAGCCCTTTGAGAACTGCCTTCGGAGAACAGGGATCATGGGTTCGAATCCCGGGGAAACCAATGAATGTTTCGACTGGTTTTTTACAGGCACATAAAGCTGATCACATATTTGCCTGTAAAAAAATTATCAGTGAAACAGATACAGAAATGTGTCTGCCCCATGCCCCATTAGGGGTCACGGGAATTCACTTATAGCCGTTCGAGTGCGTAATCAAAATATTATCTGTAAGTAAAAAACATTAAGTCATTTCTATTCAAGTCCATTGGAAAAATTAAAAATTAACATTAAATTTCATACCGAGAGAAACTCGGGCGCCAGAAACAGCTTTTTTTTAAATAAAACTCTTACTTACAATTATCTATAAAGAAATAAGATAAATTATTAAAAATAGTATCATTATGAATAACTAAGTTCATGTCAGCTAAATTCGTAAACAAACGTCAGTTGCACGGAACTGGGGAAACAATAATATATAGTTGAGCCATTACAAACGTGCGCACTAAGTCATAAATCATTATGTCAAAGGGATGTGACAATGCCGCACAACTCGTTGTTGAAAAAGGGATGCCGCTCGGACGCAGGTAGGTGTTTGTGAAAATGGTGTTAGTTGTCAATTGTCATTAGACTTTCATAAGCGAAACATGAAGATGACAGCCATAGCTGCTCAGATGATGACAATGACATCGACGTAGTTACACACAACACTAGCAGTGCGAGCGAGAGTTCCGATATGCCTATAAGTGTGAGCGAGAGACCTAATAAAAATGTTTTATGACTCAGTGCGCACGTTTGTAATGGCTCAACTATAGTGTTAAAATTTTAACAAAAAAACCGACTTCAAATTGTATCTCTAAAACTACTGAAGAGCTTTTGATGAAATTCAAATGGGACCACACGGGAAGCACCAGCTTTCAAACGAAAAAGAATTATCGGAATCGGTTCACCCAGTCGAAAGCTCTGAAGTAACAAACACAAAATAACAGCATCGAATTGAGTATCTCCTTCTTTTTTGAATTCGGTAAAAAATAGATAGACTATATAGATAGAACTTGCTATAAGCGCAAGAATGTAGTAGTCCCATGGTTGACCACATTCTACTACTTTTACTAAAAACTACTTTAGAGTGTGCCTATGAACGCATACTAATGATTCATTAATGAACTCTAAATTTAACAAAAAATTGCTTGTAAACATATACAAATTTCTCATACTTTAGTTTTTTCCGATATTGACAATGTTACCTACAGTCATCCGTCAGAACATTAAGTAGTATTTTTCTGATAGTTACTCACTGTCAATAACAGCTAAGACTTTTTTGATAAACTTATTTTTCTCCTTGAAAAATCCCATGTATACACAAGCGTGATTGTCTTCGAATCTAAAACAGTAGAGACAGAGTTACTTTCGCATTTATAATATCTGCGCCAAATTGAATTTAAAATTTAATTTTAATACCTTACCTGGGGAAATTAAAGCTGATCATGTTAGTAACATGTATGACAGAAACTCTCCCAGCTGACAGTACACTTTCTCCATTGCATAGAATATCCGAGACAGAACATTCATCGCATGTGTAGTTCATTGTGCGATCAAAATGGCCGCCAACATCAAATGATGCAGTAAGGCGCTGGATTTTAATGGCTGAAAATATTTAATTGTTTTTTTAAGACACAAATAGAGGTTAAAACTCATAAATTAATTGACCTATGCATCTTCGTGCCTTAGATTCAATGCGTATTATAGACCTGTATTGTCTTAAATATTCAAAATAATAATAAAATAATTACCATCTTCTGTAAAAATAAATAATAGTTTGAGTAAATCCATAAGGAATTTTTTACGTAATATTTATTACTCGATATTTGAAATATGAAACCAACTGATGATTTACCTGTATCTGTAACAAAAAAATCCGTTTTAGAACATAATTATTTCATTAGAAAACATATATAAACATAAAAACATACCCTTTTCTGAAAAAAAAATAAAAACAAATATCTTTTAGTCTGCCCAAAATATATCCAAGAATTATAAATTTAATAATAAAAATAAATATTTTTTCCTTACCAGGTGCTAAAAACAATAAATATGTTATTATTTACTGAATCTTACATATAATAAATATATATTTTCAATGCATTTTATCTATCTCAAATGATCTTATCAATGACATAATTTCTTATTCTTAATAATATTATAATCTTTTATTTTTCCTCTTTCAAGACTCTCTTACATAACCATTACTCTCTATTTCTTCTCATAAGATTATTCACTGTCAGTCTCCTCTTTTGTGACTAGTTTGCCTGAAAAAGATCGCTTGGTAGCTATAAGGCAACCCATCACATTATGTTTTGTTTAGTATCATTGGTAATAGCACCCTAGCGGCTTTGATGAGCCTTTTGTATTTTTGTAACTCTCATTAAATGAGAAAATAATACTTACTTAGTACGCTGAGAATTTTAACCCTTTCTTCCAATCCCTCACCATTCTGTATGACAGCAAAATAATCGCCAAAATCTTGAGATTTCATCCCTTCCACTTCGAGTTCTAATAATTGCCTCCTGAAGTATAATCGAATACATTTTTTTTGTAAGCTTGACTCCGTCCAGACATTGAAGACTTTATTATATCCCAAACACAAATTGAATCGGGTCTAATTTTATTTTAAAGATTAGGTAGGTATATTATTAAGTACTTACGGCTTTCCATCCCTGAAATAAAATTATTTTTTTATAAATTAGAAAGTCTTTCCTTTCTTGTATTAAAGATATATACCAATAACATATGGAATCTCGGAAAAGGATTTTTATTCTAATTTTTCGTTATATCATAATAAATATTAATACGTGAAGCAAAAACTTTGTACCCCTTTTTACGAAAATTGCGCGAACGAAGGAGAAATTTACCACAGTATAGTTTATATAGAGGAGTGGAGAATAATAATATTTTTTTAAATTATGCATAACGAATACATTAAATCGATAAAATAAACATAACGGACACTACTGCTTGGATGACACACAGCATACATAATTGACTTACTCTTGAATTGTGGTCGAATTACGACCAATGGACAACCACTAGTACCATTAAATGAGTTTAGCCCCTTTCCATGCCCGGAGAAACAAATATATGTAGGATATACAAATGCCATGCCTCCCTATTCGTTTTTGTTAAAAATATTCTATACTCACTTGTCTATAAATTCTCTTAAATTATATCTTGAACTATCCAAATTATATATGTTGCTGTCACTAGCCCGTATTATTATATTGAGTAGTCTGCATCTATTGCATTTGAATGGGATTGTAGTCCTATTCGCACGTTGTCCTTGTAATAACTCTATCGTATGGTATGATATTGTTGTCATACTCCCCACTTAAACAAAAAAAAGTATGTGAAGTCGGTTTACAAACGTTAATTTTACGTGAAAAGAAAACATTGATGAAATATAGTATACTTTTATGAATTGAATTGAATTATTATCACTGAATTATCATTATTTGCGTCACAAGCCGAATGCTTAGGCCGATCGTGCCTCTCTATCGCTTGATCCACGCTCTTGCTTTCACGCTCGGCTCATTCAGAACGTGACACTTGTTCGTGAGTGTAGCCGGCGTTGATCGATTTTTAGACGTTACCACGTCAATAACATTATTTTCTATTAAAATTTAAGACAAATCAATGAAAATATATCCTTTGTTAAAAAGTAAATTCGAGAGCCGGTTAGCGCAATAGATAGTTGCTCCTGCCCTGCGCCAAACAGTCCTGGGTTCGAATCCCGGTAGATGCATTTATTTGTGTGATGAGCGCGAATTTTTTTTCCAAGTCTTGGTTGTTTATAAACTTATATATGTATTTATTGTGGTACCCTCGTTGTTTCTAATTACCATAACACAAGTGACAACTACTTACTTTGGGATCAGTTGTCAAAAATAATAATAATAGCTTTATGAAACCGCCCTTCCTAGGGAATATGCACTTACATAAAACAACCAATTTGATATATTTCTCTTTGTTACTTCTTCGTGCAGCAGCAAATTGAGCATAATATTCTCCATAATCCTTTGACTTGGCCCACGGAGAGAAAGAGAGAGTGACAGTCACAAATTTTTTATCAGGAGAGAATTCGAGAGAGTATGTCGGCGATGACATGTCATCTAGGTCTTCCTGAAACAAACTTTAGATCAGTATTATGTAAATAAAATGTACCAGCCAAGGTGTGTTGAGTGATCCCGTGTCCCCTAGTGGGGTATGGAGCGGATGCATTTCACATCTGTTTCACTGATCGATTTTTTCTTTAGGGGCAAGTAGGTAGGTAGGTTATCAGTCTTGTAAGCCCTGCCAGACCAAGTTTTTTATCGGGACACCGGGAATAGAACCCAGGACCTCTCGGTTGTACAGTTTACGCGCTTATCACTAGACCAAAGAGCGGTCCAATTGTGAGAGTAGTCATAAAGCTAACAAATTTTTTATTGATATAATATTCTTGTCTCTCGAAAATAGCTCTATAGTGAATAAAAATTGGATTCAGATGTTTTTATATTTATTAAACAGGTACATTTTTTGTAACATTATAACTATAGATAAAACACATAATGTAGTAGAGTTTTACAAAGCATGACAACTGGGATCATTATAAACGTTATACAGATAATGTAATTACCATAGATAAAGTTTTAAATGATTTTAACCATCTTATCCACCATGATAAAACTAATTATACTTACTAAATGGTTGTTATGTGGCCTTTTCCGCTTAATCCCCTTCAGCTCATATCCTTCGGGAATGGGTATTTTACGCGGACTAGTAGAATACTCTGCAGAAAGCGGTGACACGAACTCTTCCAAACTATCCTCTGAATAGAAGACAATATTATTTATCAGGAAATTTTACGCCCATAATTGAAAAGTATGCTTTCAACACTAGACAAAAAACTTTCTTTTTTATCAATATAACTCCTATCTAGGAGAAATAGTTACTTTCGTAGACAGTTTAAAAGAAAAGATTATGAATCAAATAAAAGTATAATTATTATTCCGTTCAAGTTAAATATTTAACTAGACGGCTCCCACGACTTTTTTTCCCCAGCTGTTATTATGACAGCTCAAATACTTAATAGATAAAACTTATGTACTTAAAAGTGTATCTACATAATGTTTTACTTTTAGTGACTAAGTAGTTTAAAAGGTATTTTTATTAGTACTAGAAGTTGCGTCTTAAGATTATCTCAAAAGAATCGTATCTATCTTTATCTATAATATAAAAATGAATCGCAAAATGTGTTGGTAAGCGCTTAACTCAACAACGCCTGGACCAATTTGGCCAATTCTTTTTTTATAATATTCCTTGAAGTACAAGGATGGTTCTTACGGAGAGAAAAATTTGGAAAATCTTCGAAAAAATAAAATAAAAGAAAAACATTTTCCTCATACGTTTTCTATGGAATGACGTTATAGGTGACACTTTATTATTCGGAAATTTGACGCGATTCGAAGTTCGCGGGGTCCACTAGTTCTGAATAAAAGTTGTATGTACTACATACCTACCGAGGTGTAAGATTTTTTAGAATTAATATATGGTTATTGAGTTTATTCGTTACAAATAAACTTAGGTTAATAATCAATCTTTTTTATAAAATTTATATAAATAACAATAAACTCTTAAATTTTTCCGTGAATACTTATTCATATAACTATATAAAATTTTACCTGGTATAGCTGTCAAAGAAAGCATATTATTAAGTTTCATAGATTTAGATAAATATTATATTTATTACTAGCGGCCCGACCCGGCTTCGCACGGGTATAAAACATATATATAAACCTTCCTCTTTAATCACTCTATATATTAAAAAAACCGCATCAAAATCCGTTGCGTAGTTTTAAAGATTTAAGCATACAAAGGGATATAGGGAAAGAAAAAGCGACTTTATTTTATACTATGTAGTGATAGTGATACAACGCGGTAATGTAGCCAGTATTTTAGCCAACGGGTTTGCTGAGCCCTTTGTATTTTTTAAAATATTTTTAAGTACATTATTGTAAATAAATTTGTAATTTAAATACACATCAAACTCTGTTTTACATTTTAATATAAATTTAGGATCGAAATTAATTTATTTAAAATTAATTTAACTCACGTGGTATAATTTCTAAAAAACAGATAAAACATTAGAGCTAGTTGTTTCATAGTTTTAAATAAAAATATAGAAATGAAAATTCTTATACATACCGTCCTCTAAAAATTAAAAATTATTGAAATTATTACTAGCTGAAATATGAAAACTTAAAAAAAATTATAAGCAATAGTCGTCAATGTTAGTGCAGAGTGAAGTGACTTAATTTAAGTAACTTACAGAATAACCCTGCTACGTTGAAAAGGAGTTAATAAAAAATAAGATTTTGAAAATATGTTGCAAATCCGGGCAACAGAGAAGAAATGATAAATGGATAAAAGCATAAAGCAAAAAAAATAAAAACTATTATTACTCGTATGTATATCACTTAAAGTATTAACTTACTTTCATACTCTGAAAATTGTAAATATTTTTATACAATTAGGTACTCAAACAAGATCTTCACTCACTGACACTTTGACCGCCTCCTTGGTCTAGTGGTAAGCGCGTAAGCGTTACAACCGAGAGGTCCTGGGTTCGATTCCCGGTGGAAATAAAAAAAACTCGGTCTGGCAGGACACAGAAGGCTGATCACCTACTTGCCCCTAAAGAAACAATCGATCAGTGAAACAGATGTGAAATGCATCTGCCCCATACCCCACTAGGGGACACGGGACTTCACTTTGCTCAAACTAGATAGAAAAAAAGCAAGAAAATAGGAGAAAAAGGAGGGGACTTATTGCTAACAGCTATATCTTCTTTGCAAAAAAAAATTTTGATTTTAAGCAAGAAATAATTTATAATAGCCTATACATACCATCTTGTCCTGTAATTTAATAATTACATAATGTTTAATAATATAAACGTACATTTTAATAATGAAATATATAATAAGTTATACAAAAATACTATCTTATTTGCACAACTTACTTTCCACTGAAAAATAAATTCAGAATACGTTAATAATAGGAATTCATCCCTTAATTTTATTTTCAAGAAAGTTTATAATCTAGATACTTGCCCAGAAAACAAGTCAAAAATAAATTGTTTCCCGGAGTATATATAAGTATCAACCGACAGTTTTTACTTTTGAAAAAGTCTATCTTACATTGATTTAATCCGCAAGAGATGTACAAATTTCTATAAAAATATTTCACGCAAACATAGATTTGACATACCTATGTGTCTGTTAATAAAAATAACACAGACACATTTTTAATGTATTTTGGCTTACCATAATTATCTGGAAACGAAAAATAATATTTAAATAAAAAATAATTTTATTTTTCAGTAGTAGTTATACTTTTTGAATTAGTCGTAATTATTTGGTAATTCTGATTATGGTCCCCATTGTAATACGTGTTTGAATGTTTGTGGTAGATATTTTTTCCTGTGATTGTCTCATTTGTATATATATAAAATGATAAAAGAAATAGAAACCAATCAGATTCATTTTTAATTTTATAAATGGTTGAAAACAATGTTCAGCTATTCGATCTTAGATACTTAATATCTTTAATCACTCAATCTCTCAAATGGCTTAAGCAGCGTTTTCGATGAAAGCTCCCGGGTGGCTTGACTTTTTCTGACGCTTCCAAAAACTCTTATCATATTTCAAAAAAATTACACAAAACTGACAAATTATATACCTAAACCTTCTCCATGAATCACTTTATTAATGATTCTAACTCGCATAATAATCCATTCAGTAGTTTTTAAGTTAATCGTGAAAAGACAGACACACGCGGAAGTAGTGATAACAAAACTGTTTTCAAAGATTTTTACAAATACTCTTAATAAACTCAAGAATTGAACCGGCTAAAATCTGAAATGTCGTTATGACAAACTAAAAACTAAATCATTTCCATACAAATTTACTTTGTACCAGGCGACTCTTGTAATACATTCTTTCAAGCCCTTTAATTGTAATAAGGATCTTCAAACGGCTGTATCTCGGAAACGGTGGGGTTTAGGGACATGGGCCATGGGACCGAAGATGACGTACTTAGTGAGGACTACCTAGTGGCGGGTCAAAAAACCGCAAATTATAAAAAAAGTCCCGCCGCCATAGCGCACATAAGGGTATAGTCCAACCAGTTACATAATTGTTGTTATAAAATATTGAGTTGAACTGTTGTAATTTTTGATTATTCAATTATTTTTCGTAAAAATACTCACGCCATAGCTCGCTAGCTAATAATGCCTGGTCAGGTGTGGGTAGACTGTAGATGTAACCGATTTGACACGGATTCCAGTGGTCACAAACTTCTCGGTCGGGGTCTAGTTCTGTCACAAATTTGTAGGTCTGTAAATGAAACAATCATTGGTTACTTAGCGAAAATACTTATATAAAATATTAAAAGAAATACATTGTAGTGTGTTTATAACACTTATAATAAGATATATATTAAAGATAGAATAAGAAGAAGAGTATTCTTCGTATGTTACCTTTATGCTTAGGGTCCGTTCACACAGACCGACTCGGAGAGGAGAGCAGATTCATATCACGTTGAAAATAGAGTTTTTAGTATTTGTAGTAAGATTTATTTTTGCATGTGCTCTGCTTTTGCCATTAAGAATGCTTGAACGCGCTTGGTGATAAGAGGAGCTGACTGGCTCAGATCGCATACTATTTCTCGTTCGCGCAGCCATTTGGCTCTGATTGTGTCCGGTCTGTGTGAAAAGAAAAATGCTCGCCGATGCTCTCCGAGCCAGTCTGTCTGAACGGACCCTTAAAATACTCAATCGATTGATGTACGTGGATGTATTAAGTATTATTTATTCTATTGCACTGCACTTAGGCTGATTTCAGATCTGGCCGCACGTATACGAGCCGCTTGTTAGGCATATATTGTCAAACTTATTCTGAGCACTACAATATGTCTGCAAGGGCGTCGCCAAGGGGGGGAAGGTGGGGTAGTTGCCTCCCCCCCCCTCCCTAGAGATCAAATGTAGCAAGCCGAAAAGCGACAAAAGTGTGAGCAATTGACTTTCTTACCTATTAATAAATGCCGCATCGCATGACAAAACGTAAATAAATTCACAAGGTTTAATGTATATTATAGAAAGTATTATAATATACTAGTGATCCGCCCGGGTAAAAAACATATATAAAAACCTTCCTCTTCAATCTATCTATTTTAAAAAAACCGCATCAAAATCCGTTGCGTAGTTTTAAAGATTTAAGCATACAAAGGGATATAGGGGAAGAAAAAGCGACTTTGTTTTTTTACTATGTAGTGATATAATAATATTGCCCCATTGCCCCCCCCCCCCCCCCTAGTCATAAGCTGGCTACGCCCTTGTATGTCTGACATGAGAACGTGATCAAGTGAGCTACTTACCCTGTCAGGATAATATCTATAATGCACAACAACATCATCAGTATCTTCTAGAGCACATTTAAGACTTGTGTAGTTTAGTGAGGTTCGTTCTATTGGCGCACAACCGATCACTGTTGAGCCGTTACGGGGTAGATCTGGCCCTTCGATTTTGTGTCCTGAATGAGTACAATAAGCTACCATTTTATTTATTTTAGAAGCTAACCCGCCAAATTTCGTACCGCCAATAAAAGATGAGTATTGGGGTTTTAAGGATAGTCAGCTATCTCTTCCATCTCCTTGGTCTAGTGGTAAGCGCTAAGCGTTACAACCGAGAGGTCCTGGGTTCGATTCCCGGTGGAGATAAAAAAAACGGTCTGGCAGGGCATAGAAGGCTGATCACCTACTTGCCCCTAAAGAAAAAATCGATCAGTGAAACAGATGTGAAATGCATCTGCCCCATACCCCACTAGGGGACACGGGACTTTTACAGGTATCTCTTAAAGATGCCACCGTGGACTTTTTTGTAGATTTATGAAAGTGGAATATCCCATCATGCATTGTTTACATCATATAGGGATTAGACAGCGTTTTCGATGAAAGCTCCCAGGTGGCTTGACTTTTTCCGACGTTTTCAAAAACTATCATAATATTTCAACCAATTTAGACAAAACCTTGATAAATTATACATCTAAATTTTTCTTATGAATCACTATCTATCGGAACTCGCATAATAAGCCGTTTAATTCAGTAGTTTATAAGTTTATCGCGAACAGACGGACAGACGTATTTTCGTATATATAAGCTTAAATTTCGATATTATTTAAAATTGCTAACTTATAACTTATTTCAACCTCATGGCCAGAGAAATAAGGAGGGAGGAATTTAATAAGTATCGTTAGATTTGACTTTTAGCAATATAAAATTTACCAATGAAGGTGACGTCACAAAACTTGCAACTGCATTTCTAAATGATACGAATATTACTCAAAGCCAAAAGTAATGTAACAACAGTATACTAGAAACTATATACAAAGATTCAGAAGCCATAATCGAATACCTTAAACATACTGATTTTTAAATGTCAATACAAAAACAAAACTAAATTTATTTTATACAGCTTCTTGAGTCGATTTCCGTTGCTTAGCTTAGTAATATGATATTAAACCTCAATTATAAATTACTTTAATATTTTTAAATTTTTAAAGTCTCATATCTGGAGGTTTTAATTTCACTTAGTTTTTAGATTGACGAAACTTTTTCCTCTATTTAGACATATTGGCAAATTAGTTCGCACTTAATTTTCTAAATCTCAGCTTACTTACGATTGCAAAAGAAGTAATGATTCTCCGCGACATACAACTCCTTATCCTCTGCACTGAGGCAGGAGTCATACATGACTTGACTTGGTTCGATGTCGTCTTCACACATCAGTATCCCAGACCCATCTGGCTCTTTGGGGGCGCGATTTGACGGGCATCGGTAGAGCAATCCTGGAAATTTCAAGTCTTATTATTACAATTAACTTACTTAAACAAGTGAATTAAAAACAGTTTGAAAACCAAACCCATTGTTATTACAAATGAGGATACGTCAATAATAAGTGAACAGATCTTTATAAATTACCACAGACGAACACACGGACTTACAAATACCGACGTTAAACTTATCAAAATATTATTTCTTTAAAATGGTTTATAAAATATTATCTACTCGTGGTCACCCTTTGGTCGAAATTAGACTACAATTCAACATAATAAGTCAGATATGTTACACATACACCACGTTTGTATGATGTGTTGACACACATCCAAGCAGTAGTGTACGTTATGTTTATTTTCTTGATTTAATGTATTTTTATGCATAATTTAAAAAAAATTAGCATTCTCCGCTCCTTTTCTATATAAACTATAAGGGTGGGATATTTCATACAACTCCGTCCGCACAATTTTCGTAAAAAAGGGGTTCAAAGTTTTTGCTTCACGTATTATTATTATGATTATTATTACCTTTTCTTATAATTAGAGGTGGTTTATTCCTTATCTCGGCTATTGTAACGCCCTTCTCTCCGTTTTGTATGGCAGTCATAATTCGCTTATACAACGTTGTACGCCTTTCTTGTTCAGCTATTATGTATGGTAACAGTTCTTCTGATAGCACATCCACCTTTTTCTTCGCTTCTGCGTTAATCTAAACGAGTAAAATTGATCTTTGTAGGCTAAAAAACAGGGTAAAAACATAATAATTGTAAACACAAGTAAATTGAAAGAATTTGACAAACTCCTATCCTTAACTTAGTAACGGGGAACCCGTTCTTTTTTCTTGATTCGCAGCAGGCCCACCACAAGTCACATAAAAGTTATATATTAGTACTATTAACTTACTCTGTCAGCATCCCTGTTAAATTTGATTCCCGTCCCGTCCTACAAAATTAATAAGAAATTATCATCTTTGGCAAATAATGTCATCGAATAGGAGCCGCAAATATTTTGTATTGGTGTTGCAATGGGAAAGCGAGGACCGGGCCCGAGGCTCTAAGCAAGGCGGGACAAAATCGAGGTTTTAGTGATTATTGCTCACCCGGCTCTCTGAGTAGCAGAAACAGGGAATCTTAAATGGTGAGGGAAACGTATAACAGTAGACCGTTCAGATGGATACACAAAAGATACATACAACAGCCTGTCTCCTCACGATATTTGCTAAATATCGACCACGTCTTGTCGCTGGTAGCAGAACACTGCCCGGGATAACTTCATCGCCAGACTACAATAGAAAATTATAGCACTTTAAAAATGTTTATTTATACACATTTAAAGAAAATAATATTTATAACACTGATTTAATATAGAGGCTGTAAAAAGCGTAATTCCAAATCTGAAAAATGGTTCTAACAAATTCCGGTCCATATTTTGGTTGAAACCTCGGTCAAGGGTCATAGGAATATATGTAGCTGTCTCTGCAGGCGAGTAAATTAGCCAAGATCAGTCTTTAGGCCTACCCGAAATATTTAATATTTGTTTCCCAGAGTTCCTGGTCCTCCCATTCGAACCCAGGAACTCCAACGCAACATTAAAAATAAACATTGCTATATTATAGGATACAAATAGAAACAATAATGATTGTTATACAATACAAAATCTTTACGATATCCATGGATTTTTGATAATGTCATTGATTCAATAAATAATAGGCCTGCTATAATAAATACCGGTGGATATCCACTTTGAACAAAAGCTAAATTAAATAGAAGCAGTAATTTCACTTCCATTTTTCGCAAGAAACTAGTTACTGTTCTAGTTAAGAAACAATTTATTTTTAACTGCCCATTAGCCTTTAACAAATTGGGTTGTAAACATAAAAATTGCATGCGCCCTACATCTTTCGTTTAATTATTATGTGTTAAAATTTTAAGAAAAAAAAACCGACTTCAAATTGTAACTCTAAAACTACTAAACATATTTTTTTGAAATTATAATAAATGATGAATAAATGGGACTACACGGAAAGCAATAGCTTTCAAAGAAAAAAAAATCATCAAAATCGGTTCACCCAGTCGAAAGTTTGGGAAAAAATAGTCGAATGCGGTGCCTCCTCCTTTTTTGAAGTCGATAAAAAATATAAAGTAACTAGCTGTGCCCCACGATAATATAAGAAAAACCAAGGTGTTTGATTTCCTCCAGTTGTGGATAAAGAAAAGAGCTAGACCAATCATTTATCTATGGAAAAGAGGATAGTTTTGATACTAATGTGTTTTAATGTAACTCTTCACAATGTCTCTCAGGTTTATAACGAATATTTAATATAGACAAATTGCAAGTAGAGTTGTTGATTGTTATATGAATAATTATGAACGGTGGATTAAAGCGTTGTCTTAACTCCAGAATGCTGTAAAATGCAATGACTATTATCGACTAATGAATATCAAAAACTTAATAGATAAGTAGGTACATAATGTGAATGCAGGAACAAGTATTACTATAGACAAAATAAGATCATAGACATTACAACAGATAAGATTAATTTCCTTTAAAACTAAACATAATTAGCAACCACTACTACGCCACCCATGGATCATCGGCTGATCTTCACTTGGCACTGGATAGATCACTAGATGGCGCTGTGCTTGAACAAAAGGAATATGTTTTCCCATTCTCGCAACATTTTTCATTGAAACTGCTCCTATTGGTCGTAATGTGATAATTATATCCTTCCTCGTCAAAAGGATTTACTAACACTTTAAAATATTGATAAAGATTGAGTATTATTTTACTGTTTGTTTTAACTACTTTTACGTATCATCATTATATCTTTATTATATACGTATTTTGTATATATTGTCTCTGTTTTGTGTCCTGTTAAATTAGTAGCAATTTTTGAATTTCATTAAACAGTATTATGTATAGTAGGTATCAATAAATTAAATGTAACCAAATTCTACGAACAAATCCATACGTGTGTGATATCTAGTAACCTAGTGGTAGATGGAGCAGACACTTTCTGTGCCTTCCCAGATAAACATTTATTATGGGATTCGAACCCAGAACCCAAACAACAAACGCGTAAATCCCCAAGCAGGGGTTTAGGTATTACGTAAAATACATAAGTACTATCGGCATGACCATCCGTAAATTCCATAAAAACACGATTTATGACACATCATTTTAATGGTAAGAAATAATCACATTTAAAGCTAAAATTTAGGAAATTATTTGGAGAAAATTCATTGCCATCAGAAGGTTTTTATATAGATTTTAGATCGATTCGATCGCAAGTTGCTCATCAATTCTAATACGAATTCGGAAAAAATGAAACATTTCTATTTTGAACTGACTTTTTTGTTGTTCACAACGGGTCGAAACCAAAATTAATTTTTCAATGATATAAGATGTTGTTAAAATTATAATCAACGTAATAGTATTAAAAAATAAATCAAAACTAATCAATCATAGAATTTTTTTTTTAAATCCATCAGTAAATGACTTCGAAATACATTATTGAAGTTAACGTAAGTATTTCTGATTCGCCTGTGACGCCATTTGACCTATCCGTGTGTAACAAATTATTCTTGCAAGCGCAACTTGAAAGTCCCATAACTTTTTCATTTCTAGGGATATTTCATTGATCCTTTCACGTATTTGTTTTATTTTACCTTAATTTTTATAATTTCTCTTGTAAAACCGAAAATCATTAAATCTTATAACCTTACATTATAAATGTTAAGTATATAAATTATTCATTTTAAATTTTGGCTCATAATTAGGCATAGTTTGATATATCTACTTTTTTATTTTGATTATATTTGCATGCGCTAATATAAATCCATCATCTGCTTTATTAAATTATGATTGCGTTACAATAAGCCTATCCTTTTCAAATGACAAATTGCAAATATTAGAATTCATGGCAAACTTGGTTTTTCAATCGAATCGCTGTGTAAAAACGTTCCCAGGCATTAAAAAACGACAAACTTATCAAACTAATAACATTTTTTCGATATAACTTAACTGTTATAGTTAATAAATTTTATAACCCGACGTCCGAGTTTGCTATTTACAAGCCAGTCAATGATATATCAACGATCTTACGACACAAAGGTACGCCATAAGGGTACCTTACCACCAGAGATGTGCTATGCTACGTTGCTATGCGTTTGATATCCACCAATCATATTCATTGGTCCATATCTATGTTACAATTCCGGGAGCAAACTCGGACCCCAGAAAAAGCGCTATTATTTCACAAAACTCTTAGGGATATACCTCAGCCGTGAAATAGTCAAACACCAATCAATAGTCACCAACATCTAAATACAAAAGTTGGGAGAGGAAAAATAGGAGCTACTCAAAACTACAAATATATTTAAATCTCTGGTTCTGGGCAAAATTCCCGTGAAAACAAAAATAAATCCCGAGCTATCCCGATTAGGAAGATTTAAAATTGTATATTTTTAAGCGGCTGTGGCCGTTCGACCATTCAGGCCAAAGTATTATATGTAGAAAGTTTTGATTATATAATAATGAAATTATTTTCACGCCTTACTACACAATAACTATAAACTAATTTAATTTCTACTCTGTACTCTACTTGACAAGGTGTACCAAAAATACGTTTTAAACACAGTAATAGCGGGCCTGGAACTCTTATTTTTTGAAACCCACTAAAGTTGTATGAAAATGACATTATATCGCGTCGTCGTTACGATACCAAATGTCATTTCCATAAAAATTTAGCATTAGTGAGTGTCGATAGACAAGCGTGTCCTGTCTATGGAGATTTATTCTCCTACTTTTTCGATTGGTTTTCAAGTTCTTGAGTTCTAAGCGAATATAACCTCTATTCTGATGGTATACCGTTCAATTTCCATTACCACCAATTGGAGTATAAACCAGTAAGCGCTGTAAGATTTCCATACAAATACTTATGCAGATGCTATCGAAAAATAGGTACTTTACCAAATTTGTGGTTAAGCTACTGTATTGCCATTTACGAATATTTTCTTTACTTCTTTCCAAATTTTACTTCATGAAGTAAATAGAGACAAAATTCATCATATTGCAAAAACCTTCCGACCAGTGTTAAAGTTATTTCTGACCCAAATGTATTCAACTCTTAGCCTGTAGTTAAAACAAACTTCTGATACCGCATTTGTCGAATAAAACACAAAGTAATTTGTACATAACAAAATAAAAACGACATATTACATAGACATCCAATTTCTTAAAACTACTTGTGCTTACATAACGTGCTGGTACATTTGCAAGCATTTACCACTAATAGTGGCGACTTTCAGTAATTAATTTAAGTTTAGGTTTTATGTGAAAATCTATTTAATTTTAGTATTTTTCAGATTCAGACTAGAACAAGACAGATAAGAATTTCATAAACTTCAAACTATAGCGATTTGAACTCATTACTAGTATATATAGCGGGACTTATCGCGCACAGAAACATTGATTTATTTACCTCGCTGTTTTGACCGTGTTACAACGGCCGTGGTCACGAGAAGAACTGGAGAGTGCTGGTAGTCTCAAGTGTAAAACGAGGATATTGCTATCTACCCTCATTTGATGATGTGTTTTTTTTAACATCAAATGAGGTTAGATAGCAATATCCTATACAAATCGTGATCACGGCCGTTGTAACAAGGTTGAAACGTCGAGCTAAATAAATAAAGTTTCTGTCCGCGATAAGTCCCGCTATAAGTACTAACTATAAGATTTTCAGAACTTATAATATTGACGAGTCTTTCTTCTTTATTTTAATTTTAACTATAAAATAAATAAGAGATGAAAGACATCGGATATTCAGTCGTACATGTCACACTTCCAGTTAACACCATTTATATCCGAAGCATCCGACTGGACCTTGTTTATTGATCTCTGCTTTGTTGAATGTCTAATCCGAAAATTACTATTAAAAATATAGAAAAATTCACGAAAATGCGTTTACGAAGAGAATTCACTGCCTCATTCATTTTCTATGGAATTACACGTTATTATTCGGAACTCTGAAACGATGCGAATTCCACTAGTTTAAAATAAATGCTTACAAATGCAGAAGTGCCTCTTTGAGTAAAATACATGTCTTACATGTCAGTATGGTCTATCACGGTATTTATCACAATGAAACTATAATTAATATTGTTAGCCAACATTAAAATCAATTGTGCCAGCCAATAACGTTTAAACGTCAATCATTCGTGATTTTAATATTAAACAATGTGGGCCTTATTACAAATCATGGACTAAAGATGTTTCAGTATTGGTTGCTAGGATAGACGCCTAACTTTTATACAAAAATGAGATTTTTCTCTGGTAACAAACCCGGCCTATCTTTAAACCGCGTTTTGGAATAAGGCAGTGTATAACTAAAGTAGTTTCGCGACTGTATTAACTGACAGTTTGTATAATCTGTGACAGTAATTAAATACTCTGTGATAAACCATAGTGACAAGAGCCAAGTGAACCTTTGCTCTCTACGAGATCTTCATAACGACAACCCCGAAATTTGTAAAACACATAATTATCATTAATAATACGGAATTATGACACTAAGCATACAATTTAGAATCAATATTTTTAACAGTTCAGATACGCTTCAAAAACCTGATTCATATTTAAGAAGATTAATGAAACCATTACTCAAATGAGACGAGATACAATGGACAAAAAGTAATATTTTGCCAGTTTTTAACAATCCTGTCAAATACAAATTTAATAATTTGATATTATTACAAAACTAAATTTTAAAAACACGACTTAACAATGGCAAAATAATCAAAACTAATGAGGTTTCCGTTAATAATCATTGATATACAAAAATCCGTCAAGTGTCAGTTCGTTTAGACGGTGACTCTACGATTCAATTTTGTCTATGATTGAGATTCAGACATTCAAGTAACTTTTATATGCATATTTGTATATCAATTTTCCTTAAATATAAAACTTAATCATATCTAAGAATTTCTGCTGTGGTACAAAAACGCGACGTCTTTCGAGTGGTTTTTGGTAACGTTTTTAATAGCCCGAAAACCGATTATATCCTACTAAATATTTAATATAGTAACAGAACAAAAATGCCCCTAGCCTTCTGCGACTTTTAATTTCATATAAATGTTTCTTACAATATGTATTCTATTAGAAAAAACTTTCCTGAAAACCCTCATAATAATAATTTTTCAAATTTTAACTTGTCTTTATTTTAAGTTTAAAAATTAGAACGTGACACCTTGTAATGCTCATCCGTTTGTGATAAATTATCAGACGTAGTCGCAGTCAGCTATTTAAATAAACGATACTTCTAAACAATATGGCTAATAATACGGTTAATGACTATGGCCCATTACCCATGTGGGGTATGGAGCAGATGGACCTAAATACTAACACTTACTACGAATATTACGAAAAATTACATTTTTATATAGTGAGAAAATATAATATAATAAATGGCTCCTTGATTTAACTCAATCATCAAACTCATTCACTTATTATGTATATAATTTAAATTAATTCTATTAATATGTAGAGAGAAAAATAAAAAATCATAATCATAACTAAAAATTAGGTATACAAAGTTCCTATAGTAGGCGCGCGAGTTCATGTCCATTCTAAGGAATGCGGTACTTCTGTGACCTAATTAATTATGGTAATGTAGATATTAACTATCGATTAAGTCAACTGCTTTCAATTTGGTTTATTGTAACTTAAGGTAATTTTGCAAATTATGAAATAAAATAAATGTGATAAGTAATTTGAATTCCAATTCAATCAAGAAGTGAGAACAATTTTTCTTGTCAAATAAATTTCTTCTATATGTGTATTACACTTCTATCGAAATCATCTACATTTAAATTCCCTATTTTATTACCTACACGACTTCCCTTATTTAGAAGGCGAAAAAAGAGGTCCATTTTTTGCTTCTGTTTGAATTCTAGACAATGTTCTTTTAGTAAGTCCAGTGTAACGGGCCGCTCGATCTAAAGCATTGCTAACGGGAAAAACGAATTTATTCTCTTTTTTCTCTTTGATACACATCTGTACGACATTTCTCGCCATTTCACGTGCTTGCTTATGTATTAAAAAAATGTTTTTTTTTTCTACCGGAACTTGTTGGAAGAGGAGTAGTCATTGTTTATTCACAATTAAATAACATAATAGCGTTAGCGTGAATTTTCGATATCGATAACCGTCATAGACAACACTCAACATCAGACAAATGCGGCGAGGTGGGGCGAGCTGCCCTCCGCGCATCGCCTCAGGCCCCGCTGGACATGAACTCGCGCGCATACTATACATTTCTTTTTAATTCTATAAAAGTAATACTATGGAGCGAGACAGTTATACTTTTAAGTTTTAACTATTTAGCAAATTTACTTATACCACCTGGTTTTGCAGAGAAATCGAACCGTAACATTAAAAGTATATCTATCCTCAGATTTTTAATACTGGGGCCAGAGATAAAAGTAGACTGTACGCCCCTTACAGTGATTCAAATTCCAAATAATATTTTTTGAAAAAATAACTGTGTAAGATTTGAAATTCACTTTGGTTTCGGTTTCGGCTTCTCCTCAAACTTGCTGTACGTGACATCGCATTCTGGTCTTAGATTCCTAAAATTCTCGACCCCAGCATCTGTTACCGTTGTTCTTGAAAAGTCGAGTCTTCTGAGATGTGGAGCCGCGCTAATCAAATGCAGCAAACTCCGGTCAGTCACATTCCTGTACCCAGTTACTGACAAAACGCGAAGATTGGATCTGTCCGGTCTATTATTATTCCCGCCGTTGGGCATAACCACTGGTCCGTTTGGTCCAAAATGTATGAAATTCACGTCTTCGCCATCCGCACGGCCAAAACGGCGAATCGAGAAGTCTGTGATAAGAGAACTCGAATCGATATGCGAGTCGAAACTTCTCTCGCCATCGATAGCGTCGCGAGGAAATCTGAATGTATTGAACTGGGATCCAACACTGACGTATAAGACGTGATGTTGCGGTTCAACGATATATTGTACGTCACGTATCTGCTCCCGGAATGGAGCGACCGGGTGGAGGAATCCCGGGAACGGGTTTTCCAAGTTACGTGCCGGGTCGAGAATTTCTGCATTCTCGTTTTGAAACAGCATGTTTAAATTACGATTACGCGATGCAACTGAGTTACGGGGCACGAAAAATCGCGCCGCAAATCGCGGACTAAGTGGACGCATGTCCTGGTTCCCTTGGTTAAGTTCCAATTCTATATTTATCTGTTCATTTTCGATTCTGTGCATGAGATTGCATAAGTTTGGATTCTGCGCAGATATAGGATTCAGTTGAACCGGTTTTTCTTTGGGTTTATTTTGCGTTCCGGATGGACCTGGTTGGGGATCATCATTTTGCTTTTCTTTTTTATCTGATTCTTTATTTTTATCGTCTGGATCCTTATTTTCATTGCTCGGTCCAGGCTTTTCGCCATCAGGACCTTGCGATTCTAAATGAGCAGCGAACGCTCGGAGGATATCAGAAAATTTGTGATGACTTGGTGGATTTTCAGCATTGTCCACTGGCCTATTCTCTTCCTGACTTTCTTCTTCGTTTCTTGGTAATCGTCGAACTGTGATTTCTGAATCATCAGCAAAATTCACAGTCACCGAATTCTGATTACCTCTAAATCGCGCAAATCTGGTGTAATTTTTACCTCTCTCGTTTCTTTCCTGACTTCCGCTCGCTTCATTAACGTCACTTTCTTTCTCATCTTTCTTATCTTTTTCTTCGTTCTTCTTTTGACAGTCGCAGACTGCCATATCTGTTTCGGTTGCTTTGTCAGTTTTCTCCACAGATCTGTGTTCGGGACAGATGCAGTATAATGGATGTTGCGGATCTTCATTATTGGAATTAGATCCATTTGCATCGAGGTTATTTTCTGGAGATATGACCATTGGTGCATAAGCATTTTCTGTATTAGAATCTCGTCTTTGTACGCAAATTGTCTCAATACGGAGATGTATCTTGGCATTATGTTTTGGCCTTTTCGGCCCACTGGGTCCATCTTGAGCATCATCATCGTCGTCGTCGTCGTCAGCATCATCTTGACCGTTTTGTTCGGTTTCTTTTGTCGTTAATTTTCTCTTTTTATCTTCTTTTTCCTTTTCTTTCTTTTCTTGCTCATTACCAGATCTAAAATCATGAACAAACATTGAAAATTACATTTTATTAAAAGATAAAGTCGGCATGCATGAGGACATTTAATGCATATGCAGGACTTTGAAGAAGCTTTCGATATACATATAAACTTTTTTGTAAATATGAAATAAATATATGCAACGTAAACCAATCACCTATTCGCCTTTACCTCAGCGATGAGTCCTAGACTTATGAAGTGCTTTACTCAGATGAAAATTGTCGATTCGTAAGTACAGTAGGCTGACAATTTATTTGCCTGTTGAATAATAATTAGTGAAACAGATACAGATACATCTGTTACATGTGTCTATGGACACTAGGAATTAGGGTCATAGGTGACTTACCCTAGCGAAGGTTCTTCCCTTGAAGTGGATGGTTCTTCCCTTGAAGTGGATGGTTTTTCCCTTGAAGTAGATGGTTCAGGTTCGTGATTTTCTTGAACAATCGAGTCCTCTTCATCAGTTTCTATTGGTACAGGAATCGACTTCTTTTGGTAGTAATCTGGTTCCTGAAAGAGCACAATAGCTTATTTATTAACACTTAGTTGTACAAGGAAAACAATACACTAAAAACATAAATAATCAATGAAGAGTGCAAGAAGCGCGAAACTCAAGCTAAAACTAATAAAATACAAGGATGTTACAATTTTTTTGAATATACAATGATTTACTGTTTTTTTTTTCTTCCATTTACACATAAATAAAATAATGAACAATCTTTGCTAGAACTGTAACAGTTATGAAATTAGGTGAAATTAGGTTACGGAAGGAATATAGAAATTTCACCTGGAGCTCCCAATTATCCAACTGGGTGTGTGGGACATACTCATCGTCGGTGTAGTGAGCGTGGCGGGTGATTTTTGGGAAATTAGCAGCACTCAGCCATAACTCCTCGAGCATGGGCAACCAACCCAGAGCAGATACTTCTGAATCACCCACCGGAGTACCTCGAAGGTCCAAAACCTGGAAAACATAGTTTAAAGTTAGGTTAGTTTCTTAATGAATGGACCTATTTCGATTAATTTCTTTGCTTGTAATCTGACGTGATCAAAAAACTTAGCTACAATTAATGAAGATCTGTTTGTAACCAAATTCTGATGCAGCTAGAATACTATTCAACTTTAAAATATACAGTACTGGGCAAGAAATAATGTACATCGAACTTTAGAAAGAGACAATCGGCTGATTTCGGCTTTGTAGAGCGTTGTCCTTTTCGCACGAAGGGAAAGGAAGTGTGCGAAATAATGTTCTACAAAACCAAATGTCTCTTTCTAGAGGTCGATGTGCATTATTTCTTGCCCAGTACTGTGAGTAATACCTAAAAAATAACATTTTTTACAATTTTTGTCTGTCTCTTCGTTCCGGCTCATCCCTGAAACGGCTAGACCGATTTTGACGGGACTTTCACTGGCAGATAACTGATTTAATAGGGAGTAACTTAGGCTACTTTCATTTTATAAATTAATATAAATAAATAATAAGAATTTAAATATATTTTAAAACTTTGTACAGCCACCTATCGGCGAATGGCCAGAGTATGTTGCATCCATGCGTTGATAGGTGGCAACAGCAAGAAACTGCATTGCGTGTTTGGGATTAGGTATACTTTTACCTTCAAAGTTCGAAATCCATATCTCGATGTGAGTGATGCATACGCGACGAATTCGGTGAGTTTGAAACACTCGCGCGCGATCAGGTGAGTTAATTTCGGGTGCTTCGATAGTGGTAGAAGGGAAGATGGCTCCAGCCAGTCGCATTCAGAAAGGTCCAAATACTGAAAAAAAAATTCTTAGTAAACTCCGCAAACTTCGTATCGCTTCAAAAAAATTAATCACGTGTCATCAAAAACAAACATCATACATGTATGAGGAAAAGAATTTTCATCATATTTTTTTGGAATCCGAGTCTACTATTTGAATTGTACTGAAATGGGATTGTGGTAGGATTATGGCCGATTTTGACAGATTTGGTAGACTATTAAGAAATAGTCTACCAAATCTACTTTAATAACATATAACAATTGCTTTGCTTGGCTAACAATTGTAACTCAGGACAAGATCTGTGGGATGATGGAAGATCTCTTTAGCAGGAACACGCTACGAAAAGAATTCATCTTTTTCATAAAATATAAATGTAAAAATGGATTCTGCCAATGACCAGTAGATGTGAGCGCTAATTTTGCAAGATAATCATTAACAAGTGATAATGAAACATCTGTTTCACTGATCGATTTTTTCTTTAGGGGCAAGTAGATGACCAGTCTTCTATGCCAGACCGAGTTTTTTTTTTTATCTCCACCGGGAATCGAACCCAGGACCTCTCGGTTGTAACGCTTACACGCTTACCACTAGACAAAGGAGACGGTCAAGTATAGTATAATACAACACAGAACATACATAAAATCGTTTCTTGAATGAAAATGACAAAAGGTCAGTCTCATAGACACTCCTCGCACATTTTTTTTATTTATCAACCGGCTTCAAATTATAACTCTAAAACTACTGAACAGATTTTGATAAATAGGATACACCACACAAGCACCAACTTTCAAATAAAAAAAGAACCTTCAAAATCGGTTCACCCAGTCGAAAGTTCTGAGGTAACAAACATTTTTTTAAATATATAAAAAATACAGTCGAATTGCAAAACCTCCTCCTTTTTTGAAGTCGATTAAAAATATATAAACGGCAACAAAACTATTAATTAGGTTAGCAACGGGCGGCCTTATATTTAACAAGGGAACTCATCCAGACCATCTTTGTAAAGAAAAATATACTACGTGGAGAAATATAAAACGACTTTAAACTGTTTGCTCTGTAACCTTCTCCGTGGCTAAGCGGTGTACGCATCTGCGTGTTGCGCCGGAGTTCCTGGGTTGGAATCCCGGAGAGACAATCGAATGTTTCGGTTGGGTAGGCGCAGAAGACTGATCTTATATAAAATGAGTCTGCCCCATGCCCCACTAGGCGTTACGGGCATTCAGTTTTTTTTTTGTTCTGTTTAGGTTTAACTCACCTCGAGTGCCGGCAAACACTTTGTAAGTTTAGTCAAAAACGATCGATCTATGATCAAGTTGAATAACTTTGTACCACGCAGGGATAACTTCTTGAGTGTTTTCGGAAAGTGGCTGAGATTTATCTGAAAGAAAAAAAAAACTTTAAACAACAGTTAAAACTTCTAAATGACAATTGTCAGCCACCATACCATTCCACCATATGCCATATTACTGACATATAAATTGCAATTTATATGTCAGTAATATACTTAGTGGCAAGTTGAAAAAAAGTTTTTTTCTTTCTCTCCGTAATCAAAAGTAACACTTACAACATTGCAATTGATGTTGCAGTACTCCAACGAGAGGGATGTTAGGTTACATTGGTGCCTCAATTGCCTCATAATTTGTGGGGTCAGCGTGAATTGGGGCCCCACACATGTTTGAGGCCCTGAACGACCCATACCACTGTCATCGCTCCACGCTGGATAGTCGCGAAGACTGAAACAAGTAAATGTTTCAATTTAATTTGTTTGATAAAATCAAAAATAATAAAAATAATACGATACGTGAAGTTATCAAAATCTATTCTTTCATTTACAAAATTATTCTTATTTGTATTATTTATCGATTGCAGAAAGCAACAAAACGCGAAAATATGAAAGTCTCATAGATTCTTATATTTTCATTCTTTTTGGAGTAGAGACTTTGGGTCCGTGGGGGCCAGAAGCGCGTCGATTGTTTAAAGAGATATCGACGCGCTTAGTTGAGACCACAGGAAACCCGAAAGCTGGCTCATATTTCGGCCAACGCGTTAGTATAGCGATACAATGTGGCAAATTTAAAAACACAATTAAAAGAAAACTTTATAAAAAAGCATACTATAAAATGTCGGATTACTTAGATGATAAAAAAGCTTGGGAATGAACCTGCTCTAACTCTGTCTTAATAAAACTAAATATTATAATTTTTAGAATAATTATTTCTGTAAACTACATAATATTAAAAAAATTAAGGATTCAAAATGATTAAATATGATTTCAATGAATAAAGATACTTTGACTTTGAATGTAGCCAGTATTTTAGGTACGCCTGGCGGCTTTGATGAGCCTTTTGTATTTTTGTAAATATAATTAAGTACATTATTGTAAATATTTAAGTTTATTTATTAAATTCTTATATTTTTTAATTGACAATTTGTTTCTTGAATTATCTTCGATTTCATTTGTTTATATCATTGATTCCCAAAGTGGTCCAGGTGGACTCCCAGGCGTCCACGGGAGCCTGACAGGGGTCTACGCTTGCGTGGAAAAAAAATGGGGGTCCACAACTCGTTAACGGGGGTCTATAAAAATGTATAAGGTGACCCGACTTGACTTCTCTTATGAATATAGCCAGACAATAATATAGGCAGACGATATTATAAGAAGTTTGACTTCTCCTATGAATATAGGCAGACTATTATAAGAAGCTCAGCAATGATTTTTGTAAGAACTTACATATTCCATATTCACAGAGATTTACGGTTATACTTAACTCAAGCCAAATATTCATAATTTGCGGTCAATTCATCCCTCTCATTAAAATTATAACTTTTATCTCAGATTACCATTGTAGAAATTAAAATTTTGATTATATTGCGACTGTTTTTGAAATAATAATCATTATTAGTTTTCATGTTAAATTATGATTTTACTACGACTGTTATAACAACATAATTTAAAGTGTAGTAATTTTTGTGTTTGAATAAATAGCTACTAAACAATAAAATATTTATTTTTACTTTTTATCACTCTGAAGTGGGAGCTAATTGGTTTCTTGTACTGTGAGTCAATCTTAGAATACAAAAAAGTAAAGTAGGAATCCAACTGTTGGATGAAGACGCTTTTTAGATTGGCCTTGAAATTCAGCTTAAATGACATCCACTCACAGCATAATCAACAATATAAATTCTCACCTTTTTTAAGAAAACTTTTAACTCATAGTTGATTGAAAAATAGCCACAACACAGATTTCCATAGACATATACTTTTAGTTAGTTAAGTTAGTAAAAGTTAGTAAAAAAAGCAATTAAGCTGCAGGGGTCCACCAGATCCAGCAAAATGTTTAGTGGTCTATGAGAAAAAAAAGTATGGGAACCTTTGGTTTATATTGAACTCACCGTGGCAAGCACACAACGCGCGGATTGTAAAAGTATCGACCATGATGTCTGCGAACATCAAACGGCATCTCACGGACCACTGATATATTATCCTCCGCTATTGTGTTGCCTGGAATATAATACAATTTTCAAAAAATAATATATTTTCCTTAACTTAGTGATTTCTTATACATACATAAACTTTAGACTTTCACGATTTGAACTCATTATTATTAAATATAGCGGGACTTATCGCGCAAAGAAACATTACATTTTCATTTCATTTCTTATACATATATGATATGGATCTTTCTTCTACTTCTGATATCCGGATATGCGGCATATCACTAATAGCCAGGTTTGTTGAAACTTACCACTAGTACACGGTTCATCCTTTTTCTTATCATCCAAGGTCGACTGTCCGCGAATATCTTCTTCAGCCACCGCTCGCGTTGTGTTTATGAGACCAAGACATCTGAAATGGCATCTGAATGGCTACATTTAGTTTTAAGTTAATTAATGAATAATAGTAAGTGGCAGATCTGTCTTCTACAGTGAACAGTCTATAAATTCGATCAGGCCCTGTAGACAAGACAGTCTTTAACTGTTGAAATTACATAAGTCATGTCATTATGGTAACAACAAATAACATCTCTCTCATAACATGAGTTCATAAATTTTTCATATGAATTATTTAGCTTACATTAATGTCGCTAAAGGAAAGTGAGAAATGTAAAAAATATAAAAAATCAATGTTTTTAAAGTTATCAAAATTGGACATAATGTTAAATAAGAACATTCGAGTTCAAGGCTCTTGAGACTTCCTGAATTCAGATACCTAAAGGAAAAACTAACCCAACACACTCCTTCGCATGACCACTGATCAACAGCTCCTGTGTATCCTCATGCAGCATATGCGCCAGATACCACTCCAGTCTCGCTGTGCTAAACACTTCATTCCGAGCATCCACATGTCTCCACAGTGAGCGTTCTTGGACTAAGATGCCGAGCCGTGAACATGTACTATGGATGATTAAAATATTTTAACATTTTATTTACTATTGTGAAATTGATGTTTCAAGAAAGGGACAAAACACTGGTCTGTTGAAAAATATTTATAAGTAAAACAATTTATTTAAATTTATAGCAGCATAATAAAACAGTTTTAGAAGGAAAACAAAATTCTGACTTTATATTAATTATTTATTTATATCATTGGAATTGTGGACACAGACAGAAATCAGCTAAAGAAATTCATTATAAAAGTAAAAAATATAAATAGTAAGAACCTAGCACAGCGTCCTGGCTATGACTCTAATAGCTTATACTCTATAAAAATAAAACAGGAGCCTGGAATACTGTTACAATAAGTTAAAGGTTTAACAAATTATAGGAACTTAGAATGTTATATTTCCAGCATTGCTACAGAAGCAATCTCTCAATTAAGATAGTTCCACAAAAACTTACTATCCTAGTGCTTTCAGATCACGCGGTGAGCAGAGCCTCAGGACATACAGGAGTACATCATCTGACAGATCGAGAAGATTAATCTGCCTAAAGCTGGACATGTCTGTAACAATATTTTGTCAACTAGAGTTTCATACCGAGTTACACCTTTTGGATAAGTGATATTAAAAAATATAAAAAACAACACTTTAATTTCAATTACAATATCTCATTTTTTTATATGGTTAATTTTAATGTGATCAAGCTGTTAATGATGAATTCTATCACTTCTGTTCAATAACTTTGTCAATTTACATTATTTGTGCAAATGAAATATAGAAACTTGAGTCCTCCTTGCACTGGGTAGGTGTTTTTAGCCTTCTACAGTGTCATAGCACAACACTGCATTAGCAAGATATAGTAGAAACTAAGAAAAATAGTATAATATATATCACGATAATTGTCCTACTCACTCCTAAGACAATAAGAGAGATAGGCTGCTAGATTCTAAATAAACAAATAACCTCATTTAGGCCATAGTCAAAGGAAAGTAAGCCCCATACAAGAACATCCACAATGTAATTAAAATACATTTCATACTTTGTTAAGTGTGGCCAGCTTGGGTTAAAAGTGTAACTTAAATAGTGTAAATAAAATTAGTGAGGCTAATGAAGCTATTTATTTATGTAATATACACTTTCTCACAATAGAAGTACTTAGGACCTAATAAGTGTCTATTGTAGATACTTGCAATAAATAAGAAGTAACCCAGCAATCTTTAATTAAATGACAGCAAGCTTATTTTCTAAATTACATTTAGTTAGAAGCTTTAGCAATAAATTGTTTCAAATTATTGACAGGCCTTTCATAGTGTAGTGAAAATGCAGCTCTTAATTAATATGTCAAGTCTTATATGTATTTGTATATCAAGAATTGTATTGATTTCCATTAATATCGGCGCACAAACCTTTGCACATCCTGTTACCCCCTCTTTACCTCAATGATACATTCTAAAAATAGACTAATAGGAGTCCTAGATTATTGATTTTTTAAAGTACGTGTTTAAATCTAAAACTTACGATCGTTAATGCATCTACTATCATCCTCATCCGGATTAACGTCACAATCCACTTGCATCGTCTCCATTTTATATATAAAGCACGTGAATTAATATCTTGCAAATGTAGGTAGTTACATGCAGACAAAATTAAATAACAAAGAACGCAGGAATAGCAATCGTTGACTACGCGTACACCGGTCACTGATCTCGCGAATTGTTTATTTGATATAATAATTGGATGGTTTCCAAGTAAAACACAATTATTCTTTTTTAAAAAACAAGTGCATTTGCAATCACAAATCACAATTCACAAGTTACTACTTAAGTACTTAGTACTTACCACAGAACACACTTACTTACTAGCGATGGCCGATGGGCGACTCGAGTTATCTAACTCGGCTAACCCGAGTCAGACCGTATATGAGTCGACCCGAGTCAAAATATCTGTAAAGCGAGTTGATCCGAAGAGTGCGCGCGGCGGATGGTCGGTGCGGTGGGTTGGCGGCCCGCGGCGAACGGCTCGAGTCACGAGGCTCAATCAAACGACTCCGAGCTAACCCGATTATACGATTCGTTATTTTTATTCCTAATATTATAAGAAATTAAAAACCTAATAAGGTAAGTATACGTTATATTAAGTAAGAAACATTTTAGAGTCATTTTTATTTTAGTTACTTAATTAAGTATTACAAATTTTCTAAAAGTTGGAACTTATTTGTTTGAAATTAAGACTGAAATTCAGAAATTACTGCCATTATACATAGTCATATAATTACTTACCAAGAAAATATTGTTGAATTTAAGACTGATTTTTATTTTAACTTAAGGTTTCAATTAACTTTGAAATAGACCGCATGTACACACGGCTACACATCAAGCTATGCAAAACCAGTATAAACTGAACGTTGAATATGTGGAAAGATTATACAAAGCGAGACCATGTTAAACTGGTTTTGTATAGCTTAATGTATAGCCGTGTGTACCTACGGCCTATTAAGTCTATTTCATAGTTGATTAGGTTGTATTACATTATTACTTTAGACTGGTATTCATTACTTAGATTTTGATTAGCTTTTCATGTAGGTGTTAGTTGATAGATAAATGACCAAATACCAAGCGGTACGGTGTTTAATTTAGTGAATAAAGTGTCATTCAATTTATTTTAATTTTATTATTATTTACTTTTATGTAAAAATATTGTTACCATTCTTTTGTGTTACATAAGTAGTTCGCTTTGTAATGATTATTTTTGTATACACTTTTAATAACAATAAATGTCTGATTTTTGAACGAGTTCAATTTTATCTGACAACCATTGACTCGACGTCACGCCACACAGCTACCGTGAACGTAGCATACTAGCAACCCGCGGAACGATGCACTGAGTTGAGCATTTATTGACTCGGACGGACCTTAAGGCAGACTGTATCGAGTTGACTCGAGTTGCAACCCGAGTTGGTAACCAAGTCAACTCGAGTTACCAAAAAGTCGACTCGGCCCATCGCTACAACCACAGCAGCAAGAGTTGTGCATAATTTAAATTGATCTGTCAAAAGATGCTTAAAAGGTAAATGTCAAATGTTTTAACTGTGCCTACCTGAGACCTATATTCAGAGCTATATGTGACACTTAAAATATTCAAATTTCAACACTCAAGAAAAGTTCTTTAAAACGTGCGCTTTGACAAGCAGTGTTATTTTCGTCAATCTATTCTAAATAAAAACAAATTTTAAAATAATGGCGAAATCATTACGCAGTAGATGGAAGCGTAAATGCCGAGCAATCAAACGCGAACGTTACGCGGTAAAAGAGCTAGCTAGACTAAAGAAAATGCTTGGTGTAAAAGAAGAGGAAAAAATTAACCCACAGGAGGTTATGGAATCTGATCAAGTGATATTTCTCGATGCAGGTGCGTTAAAAGACAAAAAGAAAAAAGAAGAAACTCCAGAAGAAGATGTTGAAATGAGTTCTGACGAGGAGAACGTGGAAGTATCAGATGACAAAGGAGAGAAGCGCGTATTCAGTACAAAAACATTAAAAGATCAAAATGGCCAGTATCCAGTGTGGTTACATAAAAGGAAAATTGCAAAGCTAACAAGCACCAAAAAAAAGTTGAAAAGAAAAGCTAGAAATCATAGAAAACGCAAATAAACTTATAATGCCTACTGTTTTTTTTAATTTCAGTTAACATTCAAAAGTAAAAGACAATGGTTGTAGTAAATAATAATATACCTTTATATAATGTTTTCTCATGATAATATATATTTCTATACCTCTTCTAACCAGTGCCAGGTTTAAACATTCAAACTTAAACCATTAAAAACCCTTAAAACTTAAATGCAGGAAATCCTAATCTTGTGTATATTTTTTTCAATATTAAGTACATGAATAATTTTCATAACCACAACAATGAATCCTGTATCATCCATATTTTTTGTTTAAATAGGACACAAACTAAGAGTACAGATTGTATTTACAGTTAACAGCTGGGAAATAAATAGTAAAAATAAAATCAGTGCATACCCAACTGCAGTTTTGTATCCCCAGAGTGAGTTTTGATCCCATTCCAGCTCATGAACTTTGGTACGCAGAGCACTTATTCTACATGCAATAAAACCCATGGGTGCAATATAGTTACACAAGACGAATAGTGATTGCATGACCTGCTACTGCTAGCCAGGGAAATGGTTCAGTATTAATACTATGTAGAAAGTAAGATATGTAATATTTGCATAATAAGTCATATATAGAAAAAAAAAATTATTAGCAAAACATAATTGTTTACTACATAAATAACAGCAATATAATAAAGTTCAGTAACAACTTTGTCAGTCTTGTATACTTTACAATGCTATTTTTTTTAAATATGTACTTAACTGTTAAATATTTTGTAACAAAAAACTACAATAGTAATACTACCTCCCCTCTGTTATCAACTGTTTACATATTTGCTTCATTTATTAAAAGTATACAGTATTTATTTATAGAAAACTTTAATGGATTTAATGAAAAATTATAAATTTCTTTAAATATCCCTTAGAATAGTATGTTGAACTTACTATTCTAAGGGTTTATATGTTAATGCTCGGTTCTTTGCTTTCATCAATTCTGCCCCGTGCACTCCTGCTGACAAATGCCTCATCAGTGTATGTGTTTGCACTGCCACATTGCATATTGTGCAATAACATGTTTCATTATTCAGCTGAAAAAAGAAAATCTAATAATAATTGAATAAAATTACAAGTTTCAGGATCAAAAATTAAATAAACCACGAAGTAGACACTCAAAACAAATCCGAAACAAAACAAAAGAGATTACAGGACCAAACCTTATTTGAACAAATATTTACATCAACCTCTGCTAAATACATTTATTAAATAATTATTTCCACCAACCTATGCAATACAGTCTCAAGATTATACATATTAACATTATTTAAGCAGCTACAAAACAACATTTTCAAATTTAATCTTAGAAACTCATGCAAATTGTCCTACACATAATATCTAGTTTCCAAGACCATGGTCATGGGTTTGAAACTGAAATCAGTGAAACAAAAATGTTTCCATTAGAATGAAAATGATCAGTGAAACAGATGCAGAAATATGTCTGCCCCGTTTCCTACCAGGGAACGGGGTTGTGGGATTTTACTTCACACAATTTATATCAAGTTCACTATTATGAATATTGAAGCATCTCACATAATATTTCAAATCATTTATGTTTCAGGCGCTGACAACTAATAAAAAATAAATAAATACCCAACAGTATTACAAAGTAGGTACATGGTAGTGAGAAGCCTTTGCCAAAACTAAATCTAATTTTAGTAATTAATGGAAAGAAGAGTAGCAAACATCTTTACTGACCTGACGTATCAAATTCTCCCCAAAATCTTCCCTATGCGGGTGTAAAAGCAACTGCCGCGCATGTGTCTCCAGCTTTTTGTGATTCGCCTTACATTCATCATCTAAATAAAATTCTGTTCTGCATAACAAGCAATTATACTTAGATTCTATATTAATTATGCCATGAAAAGAATCAGAAGTCACTACCAACTTTTCACCATTTTTCATAGTTAGTATCATAAATTGTAAGGAATTAGTATTAATGGCCCTAATTGGGGTTAAAATTTTCGGTCGTCGTAAAAGCATAATGAGATCAGAGAATATAACCGATAACGCTACGCTTATAGATGTTACGACAAAATTACTATCAAAACTGGCAAAAATATCGACAAATTACAAAATTAAATTTCGGAGTAGTAATGGGCACAAAACAATAAACTCGATTTAATTTTAAATAATGACAATATCACTGGCTGCACGTGATCTGTTCATTTTCATTTGTCGGTATCTCGCTAATGTAGTAATAATATATTCTTGTCGGTATATTGAAATTCAATGTACCTACTTTGTGTGCTCAAGGATCGGTAGGTAATTAGCATTTTTAAATCATTACTATTAAAATTGGACAAGTTCAATTTAGCGGGATATTACACTCATCAGATTTGGCACCAATCTTTATTTTTTTTAAAATATAATTTTTGTATGAAATATTTAAGCGTGACATGTCTGTTTCAATTCTAATTTCTATATTTTTCTCTTTGAAAAAAGGATCCTGAAATTAATTATAGAAATATTTCTGAGCCACGAATCAAATTCCACACGTTTTTGTTTACGCTATTAAATTTTAATCTTATTGTTAGACGCGTTTAACCGAAGCTTAGCTGTACAGTTAATTTTATAGTTTACTAGTTTTGTCCCACGGTTTTACTTGCGCCTTTTCTATAAATGGACTTAAGTAGCTATATCTAATTTCACTCACATATTATCTACTAGCTGTACCCGCGACTTTGTCCGCATTAGACAGTTTTACTAGGGTTCATTAGGGAAATCGTTGGGCTTTGTTCCCGGGAAATCAAACTCGAGAAAAGTCGAGAACTCGAGAAATCATGTACCTATATAGAAATTAAATCGCCATTTGTTGTGTTGCGTGGTGGCGCGCGATCTCGCTGCAAGCGCGAAGAGCAGAAGAGTTCTTACTTTTTTTGAAGCATTGCTTTCAGTTAAGCATACTTCAACGGGAAATGAAAGAGTATTTTCAATTTCAGGAAATATAGTTAATAAAATAATAATACTCTTTTTGTCCATCTATCGTCCGTCAGCCTAGCTATGTGTTATTCTAATATTTTATTATATTTTTATTAAATTATTGTTTTATTCTAATTAACATGCCATAAATGTAGCACCATTTATGGCATGTTGTTTGTAATTTAATTTTTATTTACATTTATTTTCTACCTGAATTTAAAATATTAACGGTTCCTTTCATGTTATTTTTTTAGAAGCTATTTTTGTTTACAAGTTTTAATTTGATTTTTTTTACTAAATAACCAGCCAAAATGGTGTTGTCATTATAATTATGAGTCTGAATAATATTTTTTCTGTATTTTTTTAAAATTTTAATTAGCTTATTCATAAGATTAATGTTTTTGAATATAATCAATAAAAGTTTTATAATTAATTTGATACTTTTATTTGAGAGGAAAACCACTGAACTTGTTGACGTTATTGGAACCAAATAATACGAGAAAACGTACGAAAATGTAAATTTCTCGACAACCTGAGAAGCTCCGATAAATTAGCCTCGAGAATTCTCGAAACCCGAGAAATTAAAAAGCACGAGAAATCATGAACCCTAATAGGTACTTATAGTAAAAGTGACTGGATATTAGAATAGTTCTTATCTCTTGTTTGAAGACGACCTGCTCGCTTCTGACAGTAAAGGCATTAATAGCCATTTTTATTGGTCGTATCAATTCAAAATTTGGTATCCGGTGACCTGACATGACTGATCAATAAACATAATAATACAATAGTTAGTAGGTAAGCCAGCACTTACTGCAGAGGTACCGTGTTTGAGCACATTGAAATGGTCACCATAAATATATTATGTACCCACTTAGTGAAATTAGATAGTACACTACGTCCCCTAGTACCCTATGTCCTTTCTCAACTTATTATCTATGTTTGTGCCAAATTTCATTAAAATCGGTTCAGTGGTTTAGGCGTGAAAGTGTAGCAGAAAGTCAGACTGACAGAGTTACTTTCGAATTTATAATATTAGTATGGATTTTAATAACAAAGAAATAATTTATATGCCAAAACAACATTTGCCGGGTCAGCTAAAACTTATATCTATCTAGAATAATTCAAATCGGTGAAGACATTTTTTATTTTGACGAGACAGGTAAAGTTTAGGTAAGTAGGTTCCTAAATATTTTCGATTTTTTAATGGCTCTTATTTTTTAAAATTCTTTCCACTTTCTCATGATATTCTTCATATTCAGGAGATGACTGAAAAACAAATATCTTATCTCCTTCTTTCCTTCCAGTATTTTTTCTATTTAAATCTCTTTGTTTATTCAAATCAAAAAAGTCATTTGTAAATTTACTGTTCAATGAACTATTTACTTTTTCTTCAAAAAAAATAAACGTAGAACTATTGGCACGTTTCATCGTATCTTCATGAGTTTTATCAATTTCATTACTTTCAGAATCATTTGAACTTGTAGCTTTGAAAATTAATTTTTCAGCGTTATTTAATTCATTTTTTAAAATTGTGTACTTCAATGATAAGTTTTGAAGTGATTTTTCATCATCTTTGATATTACGACGAACTTTTTCATCCACTTTATCATATTCATGATTCGTAATATTTAAAATACTATTGTTAAATTTCCATAATTTCGATATTGTTTTTTCTGCAATGAGATCAATAACTTTGGAAAACTTTCTCGATGCCAGAACTCTATCGAGAAATTCATCAACTTCATCCGAATTTGTTGAATTAATGGTTGATATTGATGTTATTAAATCTGAAATGGTTTTATAATTTATCGAATTCATCCGCGTGGTACCCAACTATTAACAAATTACTATAAAATATAAACTGTTGGTCTTAAATAATATATAACCAATATTGTTATTATCTAAATAAGTATATAGCTTTCTATTATTAATAGTTTTTTATTGTCCATCTATTGGTACCTACTTATTTATCTAAGTACCGAAAAATACTGTGTTAAATTGTAGCAACTAGCAATGTTACAGTTCACAATCTCGCGATAGAATCTAACTGTATCTACAATTTTACGGTGACATTTAAATATAGATTAATTAATTAATATATTTTGACTAAAAAATCGTATCTTTAGCAAATCTATCTTTATAAAAATAATAATATTATCCGCTATTTTATGACTTACACAGTAGCGAGAATATTTTTTCCATTATATTAACATTACTATAAATTGAAAATGCGATAAGTGCCCAAGTACCTACACATAACATAATACCTACATCGTAAAAAAATATATAAGTACTGACTGCCAGGCTGCCACATCTATTACTACTTTTTAACAACGAATAACTTGTAATTATTAAAATAACAGCCTTTGACAAAATGCATGCGAAAAATATCCGATAGTATCTTTATTCGATAACATCTATTATAGCGCCAGCGAAGAACAATTAACCAATTTATAAAAACGACATTTTTAAAAATGCAACATCATAATTTTTTCATTCTATAGGTACTCCTACTCTAATCTCCGAAACGGATAGACCGATTTAAATAGATCTTTCGATGACAGATAACTTGAACTCAAATATTTCTGTTTGTAAGTTCACGATAAACTCTGAAACTACTCAATTTTGATGAAATGGTAGATTTGATTATACTAATTTTTATCTAGGATATGAATCTCAAAAAGGGTATATACTGTGCAAACAAAATCTCGAGCATCACCAAGAATATATTAATAATTGAGCCTTCATTGATAATAATATTAAAAAATTATATTAGAAATTATATTGCAGGAAATCAAAGCTATAGGTACCATAATAATTATGTAAAATAGATTATTATTAAATAGATTTAATCATAATAAATGTTATTCACAGCCAAAAAAATTATGACATCAATGGATACATTCTAAAATTTAAAATAAATAAATAATGTCAAAGACATAGGTATTATTCAATTTTAGAATCTTCTTCCACTATGCTTGATTTGGTAATGCTTCTTAAAATCCTTTTTACATATTATTTAGTGACAGTCCTTGCATACGGCCTTTTCATTAAGGATAGTTGGGATTTGCACAGTTGGATGTTGTTCTGATACATCATCATCATATAACTTATATCAATCTGTAGTCATCTCCTTTGATTCTGATCTTCTTATAACAAGCTTGTTGGCAGACTCTTTTTTAATTTCTGCTATATAATCTGTATGTACAACCTTCTCAAACCAAGTATCATTGATTTTTTTCTTTTCCACATTTGAGCCTTGTGACTTTAAATTAAAGTGTTTAGAACGAATGTGATTTTTCAATCTACTTTGTTGTTTGTAAGACTTTTTACATGCTGTACAATTAAATTTTTTATTCAATCTGGGAATGAGATTTTATATTAGCTACTCATACCTACTAGCTTCTATTAAATTGTCAGCATTAATATTAAAAAGTAGCCAACTGCCAAGTTTAAAGAAAATAAAGAATTAAGCCTGTACATAGAGAAATAAAACAGAACTTTTTAATAATAAAAAAATTACTTTGGCCTTAGCTAAGGTTGCAATAACTAAGTACTAAATAGTTATTGAGTGTTCATGGGCAAATACTCCAGTAGTTTGTCAGTATTATTATACTCAATTATTATGATTTTTGAAGGATTATTTACTTATTTACAAATAAAATCCAGAGAAACAAACTACAGTTTGTTTCTCTGGATTTCATACTATACCTACCTATTATCAAACATGTCTAATGACTACTTCAAGATGCTCAATTTAAATATTGATTTAATTTCGAAAATTAAAGTGTATTCACCCATGATCACATAAATAAACCTTTTGGCCACTTTAGTCGCTGACGGTGGTGGCATTTCTATGTTCATTATCGATTTTTTCTCTTTTGTTTCCAACACAGTGGTTTTTTCCGTATTTACAACTGGTTCCGTCATTATTTAATTTTAATCTAATGCACTATCATATTTACATGAATACAAAACGATATAATTTGAATCTGAAAATGTTTATAAATTTTATTGAAAAAAAATCGGGTTTTACTGTTTGTTTCATCATTTCTCGAAGACTTGCAAATCAAAACCATCTTTGTAGTCTGTGTTACTTTCATGATTAATTAACCCTTTACCGCATGGATTTTTAGAATTCCTTTAAATTAATTTAGGATATGTATTACTACTTAGCATATGTAAAATAAATATTTAAAAAATTATAACACATGGAAATTCGAGAAAAATTCCTTGTGCCATATTTGGAACATCATGCTATCATGGTTGCATCATACTTGTGTCCGTATTTGGAACAGTATGCGATAAGGTAATTGAGGTAGGTAATATATAAAATTGTAATATATATACATATATAGAATAACCCGGAGTTTATGCGTGATATGTCGTATAATGTCGGTCTATCGATAGATGTAAAGCAAACAGCATAAGTATTTTTAAAATATCGATTTTTTATTAACCTGCGCAAGTATAATTATGAATAATCACAACTTAATTAAACAATACACCATTTATTAATTTGTGGTAGCATGAAAACTATTGAAACAGTTGCGGTCTTTGTTGAAACAAAAGTAGCACGCACATTTAGTGCAGCATACATGTGACTTTTGGCCACAGTTTTTGCAACGCTGCCGATCATTTTCCCAACAAGGCCAATGACCAATCCCGTCCTCAGCCACTTCCCGAGGTGGCAGTTCCAAGCGCCTTCATTTTGGTTTTTTAACGTTTTCTATGATTTGGTCAAAAACGGGCCTCCCTCTTCTACGCGTGGTGGTATCGGAGTCTTCAGGAAATGCCAAAACACGGTTGTTTGTTTTATTACCTGTAAAATAAAAAAGCGTCATGAAATAAACCTACCCACACATGCCACAAACGTAAATCAGTCTAAAACCACTGGAAGAGTAATATTATAATTGTTTTATTTTATTGTTCTTATGAGGTACCATGTGCATATAGTTCCATATTTGACCAACGGTTAATATAACTCTTACATCATAATGTTCCATATTTGTGCGGTCCATATTACCATTACTGTATAGTGTTCCAATTTAGGAACAAAGTTTGTTAGTTATTTTTACTAGGAAGCAGGTAATTTTACTCACGCGTTATGCCGTAAAATCTTCTTGAATCCATTCTTCTTTCTCAATAAACATAAATTATATTTATATTCGCCTACAAAATCGTAAAAACTGGTGATAGAAAAAACAGAACTAAACACTCTGCACGGAATAGCCGTTGGTGGACATCGGACAATGAAATATATAAACATAGACAACATCAATGGTTGTTACTGCCATTTAACGTTCGGGTACACACTAGGCAAAACTTATACTTCTTATCACGGCATATAGATGTCACAAGTTGGATATTTCAACTAGATTTCAAAGTGTTCCAAATTTGCCACGACATGCGGTAAAGGGTTAATATTTTGTTTGCAAAATTATTTTAAATTCTTAAACATTAAACAAAGTATTTATTTAGTTTTATTTAAGTTAAACGTACTTTATTTATAAATAATATACAATACATACTCGTTACTAGTTTGAGGACTGAGGATTTCACTTGCTGTGCACCGCGGTTTCACCCGCGTTATCTTCGTCGTAATGTGATGTTAAGTATAAAGTCTAAAAGCTTATAGCTCTAAAAATGACGATATTTCCATAGAACTTTTCATCCCTCCCCTTTCAACCCTTTACAAAACCCCATACGTTTTACGTTTTTTTTTACAGTGTAGGTACTTTTGTTCTATCATCAATAGTTTTCGCAGCGCATGCGACGAAAGAAGTTTTATGGCACTTTTTTTACACCTTGCATTACATTACTTAAGTTTTAGTAAGGATCACTAATCTTTTCTAGCAATAAATATAGCTTATGTTACTCAGGGTGAATGTAGCTTTCCAATGGTGAAAGAACTTTTGAAATCGGCACAGTAGTTTTTGAGTTTATTCATTACAAACATACACACACACATACAAATCTTTCCTCTTTATAATATTACTTTAGATTGAAATATACCTATTATACATTTACATTTTTTATTTTAATATTATTTTTTGTTTTGAATTTATTTTTACAACACTTGCTTATACATTGAATTTAATTTTATAGTGTTGTCATTCGGACTGTAAATAAAATAATCCTACTCGTGAGCATGCGACGTATAATTGCCCTTATGCAAGGCATGTTTCTTTTAAGTCAATGAATAATCACTGAATTTGTAATTCAGTTTATATACCATCAGACACCTAAATTTATGATATTAGAACATTCAAATAGTTTTGTTCTTTTTCACTTGTCAAAATCACTTGATTTTTTTTTGTAACTGTTTACTCTTGATTCCAATTGATCTTCATTCGACTGCAAACACAATTGAACTGACGAATAGTCTCTGAATTTCAGTTTGTATACCATCAGACACCGAAATTTCCAGTACCAGGAATCGATTTAGTTTCTCTTAAAACTTAAAAACAAGGAACACTCTGTCGATATTTAGGGATGGTTTTTGTACAATGACTTGTTCAATGTTTGTTTTGATATAATAATATGTATATAAAGAGTGCGCGAAACGTATTTTAATGTATACAAATACAAATATAATTTTACAAAAAATTAAAAACTAGAAATTTGCAAAAGTAGCGTCATCTATCGAGCTTTGAGTTTTGTGGGACCGAATCGAACCACCTTAAGTTTGAAAGGTAAGGTTTCGTGGAGATACATTATTTTAAATAATAAAGGCGTTATACAGAACTTGCTTTTAATGCCGTTTTAACCAGTCCAATATAAAACATCACGATATAGATGACTAATTATGGTGTTAGTGGTTGAAGTTACAGAGCTACCATTTGTTTTTAGAACAAACAAAAAAAAACTAGGTATTTTGTGATTTAATATAATTGGCAATACAATCACGAGTTCGATTTCAAAAAAAGCAAGACTGGAATTACCTAATAGTCTGTGATTTGAAATTGACAATGAATTAAGTGGTGGTGGTTCTATAACGACAATAATAATTGTGGAGTGCCGAGTGTGGTGAACCGTGAACTGGTGATTTGGATTTTGAAAAGTGAAAATATTTATTATTTCATTAATCAATAACTACCTTATATGCTTTCAAAATTTAGATTGTTACAATCTCCGCCTGTGATTTTAAAATGTTTTACTTATTATAATTTATAACAGTGATGCGCTGATAAATGATAATATGCGGAAACGACAATGGGTAAAAATAAGATGATAGCTAAAAGTTGTCCCAAATGTGAATTGCAGGTAAGCACTATTAAATACATTTTTGCATTTTACACAGCATTTCTAGTATGACATTGAAGTATTTTATATTGTCTTCTGATATTACTAAATAGATCGGCACTTTTCTGTTATCAAATTTACATTTAATTAGGATTTACAGTAATTGCTCTCTCAACTCCATCTAAAGTCCGAGTTTAAGACTAAATAAAGTATGTACTATGGAAATTAAGTCTTAACACTAAGAATGTTTATTGAAATAAACTTACTACACCAACTATGGGTAACAGGACCACACATTATAGTTTTTTCTATGAATATAGACAAAAACAAATTATTACAGTGAAGCACTTGACTTTGTTTTTTTCAATACTTTCTGCTTGTCTGCCCTTAGTTATAAACAAGATTTCAAAGGAGTAATTTCTTTCAGGTAGCAGTTGCATCAAAGTCTTGCAAATGTGGCCATACCTTCTTTGCATCAAGGCGTGCAGCAGATTCGCTGCCACCAGTGGATGACATAAGAAGACGGACAGGAAGAGTGAAGCGAACACAGCCACAGTTCTATGATGCCCAGCATTATCAAAAGCAGAAGAGGAAAGTAAGGATTTTAATGTTTTCCCTAATATTGAGAAAATATTAGGCAGATTTTAAAAGAAGCTACAAGGATAATTGTTTCAGTTTGGAAGGCATACAAGGCTAATCATCTAAGTAGGTTGAATTGCAGGGCTGGTGGAGGTACTTGCCTGTAAAGAAAATTATTAATTAAAGAGATACTACTGGTGTTTGTGAGACACTTTTTGAAAAATTGGTTTGACAATTTATAAATATTCAAATAAGGGTTGTGCTAAAACGTTTTTTTGAGCAGTTATTTATATTGTTTTTTAATAAATTTCAGTCACCGAAAAAGAGATCTCTGGATGATGATTACAAAAAAGATAAACCTGAATCTAGTAAGTAAATCTCTGAAATTATATATAAAATATTAAAAATATAAATAGTTAATGCTGTATAATAACTTGAAATAATTTTATCAGAAGAAAACTACTATTTTCTGTAATATGATCAGCTAAACATTTTATTCAGAAACTTGACTACACTTGTCCCTCAGTATTTCCCTTTATATGTAGATAATTATCTTAATTTCCAGCAACTGCAAGAGCCCGACGGCGTAGAGCCCTACGTAGGGCTACAAAACGCGTTCCTCAACAGTCTGAAAGAACTAGAGACCCTACTCCACAGTTAAGGCCTGCTCAAATTGCAAGATGCCACCTCATATTGTCTGAGATTAATAGGAAAATGAGAGCTGTTACATGGCAACCACCAGCAGATTAAAAAGCCGAGAAAGACTATGTACCCTGAAGTCCTTTATCTTAGCTTAGGTGAGCCCTGACTCAGGGCTCCTGAGTTGATCTCTTACTGTCAAAAATGAAAAGATGACATTGTGTCCCTTAAAAATCACCTGAGATTGATTACTATAGCCATTAATATATGTATACAATAGCCATTAAGATAGACGCCTAAGATTTTATTTTAAGACTAGGAGTTTGTATAATTATTTCCCTGTAAAGAAAGTATTGATTTTTAAAGACAAAGTAAAGATGTGTATAAAGGACTTCAAAAAAAAAAAAGTTTGAGGAAACTGCTGAACCAAATTTCATACAAAGATATATAAAACCTTGGGACGCTTAATGCCTATAAATAAATCATAGAATAGTTATATATTATAATGTTACAGTTATAATTATATATATGTATATAGTTAAAGAAATCATAGAATATATATTTTTAATTTTATTGTAAATAAACTTGAGATCGAATACTATTATAATATATAGATGTCGTAAATATTAATTGTATTATAAAATAAAGATATGATAAAAACGAAAACTGGTTTGAAATAACAATAATAAATACATGAAGCTGTAAAGATTTAATTGAACTTTTCAATGCCGACAATTGTTTCTATTTACCACTAATGATAACATTAATATAAATGATATAAGTATAATATATAAATATAAGCAAGAATAGGCTTGTTTCCGCAACCCGCCATCTACAGTGCGCGGTAGGTGCATGCCCGTGCACTCCAGAATAATGTGGGCGGACGTCTCTTCTCCCTCCAAGTATGCTATGCAAAGGGAGCTATCAGCGACACCTATATTGAACAATAAATAATTGATAAAATATGTAAACAAAGAAACTCGTCATCCGTAAATTATACGAGATAAGATATATTACATAACATATAAAACAATATCACCAAATAACATAAAAGTTATATTATATAACATATAAAGAAAATAATATTTATGTTTTCAATGTGATAAAAATCGTCGAATTGATGACCTCTTCGCCTTTGGAATTTGATTTAAAACTATACAAAATATATAACGCATAAATATATCTTAAAAACTTAACAGAAAAATTTCAAATTAATTAATTAAAAAATTCAACATAATTAAAAAAATCGACTCCATTGACTAAGAAGTCATTTGTATTATGCGACTAAAATAAAAGGTGGCTACAATGCACCATTCTTACATTGACAAAGCGGCCATTGAAAGTTACCGTATTATACTAGGACCATTTCAAGAAGTTTTGAAACAAATTAAATCAAAATCACATAATCCGTTATCTATTAGGTCATAAAAACAACAAAAACAAATCAATAAACTCTTTTACTTACAGAAAATACGATATCCCATCCTTTTTTTACGTTCTTGACGTGATATTTTTACAATTTCTCAAGGAACATTTCGGCATTTTTAACTAGCATGCAGTGACGTGGACAACGAGAGACTATTTGAAATGCGCGCACAATTTTTAATTGTGCGCTTATTTTATGCGGACGATTTTGAGACGCTGACTGTGTATCTAGGGTTTTTAATACATCAATGACATAATAGTACTTTTATTTTCTTGCTGTACCTAAGCTTGTGGGTAAAATGAGAGTCATATCGTTTTTTTTCCCCAACATTAGGGATTTTCAGTTAGGTTTTTAGGTAATCCTAACCGTGGATGTTGGCAACGCTACCAGTGACAGTCTCCAATACATTGTGCACAGCTGTGCTGAAAGAGGTTAGTACATAATAGTCATCTCCTAAAATGTAATTTGTTAGTCTTATGACTTATCTATAACGTAGAATGATTAAATATTGTGTTAAATTAAAATTATAATTGTGAAGTCATAAAATATCCAAGAAACCGCATCAGAATAATTATGTAAGTGCATGTAATCGTTCATAACATTATCTAAAAATAACGTGTGAATATTTAAAAATGAAAATAACAAATAACTTGTAAGTACCTTGATCAAAGCCTGCATCATTATTTAATTTCCCAACTAATGTCGTTGTAATAATAGTAGGTAGCTTAAGAATTGATATTTTAATACCATTACTTTATTAAATGACTTTAAAATAAACTATAAATAACATTACATCCAAAGATCACATTAACACAATGATTTACTAAAAAAAAAAACTGACGTTATTTTAGTGAAATGTCAGTGTTTTGACAATTGCCGGCCGATTGGCGTAATTGGCAGTGCTCCTGTCTGAAAGGTCTTGGGTTCGAATTCCGTGTATTTATTTGAGCACGAATATTTTTTTACGAGCCTTGGTTGTTTATAAATTTTTAGTTATGTATTTATTGTGATACCCTCCTTGTTTCTGTTTACAAGTTACAATAACACAAGTGCTTCAGCTATTTACTTTGGGATCATAGCAATGTATGTGATTTGTCCCAATTATTATAGCGAATGGAAGATTGGATGATTATTTCCCGTCAATTTTATCATTACCAAAAGACAGGTCAGGAGATTTGTCATTACATTGTAATGATTTCCTTATTGCCAAGTGTAAGAATAAAAACTATCATCGCGTGGATAATCAGAACAATCAGATCGACACATAAATATAAAATAAAATTTTATTTGTAAATAAATGAAGGCAATATGACTGTTTGATGTTTTTACAGTTTTTGGCAATATTGTGTTATTTATACGGCGACAGATTGTTAATCTTCTATAATCTGTACTGATACTAGTTGACCCGGCAAACGTTATCTTGCCACATTAATTTTTGGGGTGGGCAACCCTTATCACTTTGGGTTATCAAAAATAGATTGTAGCCGATTTTCAGACCTACTGAATATGCATATAAAATTTGGTAAAAATCAGTAAAGCCGTTTCGGAGGAGTAAGGTAACTAACATTCTGACACGAGAATTTTATATATAAGACTAGCTGACCCGGCAAACGTTATTTTGCCATATTAATTTTTGGGGTGGGCTACCCTTATCACTAAGGGGTATGAAAAATAGATAGTAGCCGATTCTCAGACCTACTGAATATGCATATAAAATTTGATAAAAATCAGTAGTCATTTCGGAGGAGTAAGGTTACTAACATTGTGACACGAGAATTTTATATATAAGATTTTAAGTCAAAATAACATTTTATAATACTAGTGGCCGCCCATTGGTCGAAATTCGACCACAATTCAAGAATAAGTTGTTGGTATGTATGTTATGTATGCTATGTCTGTCATGTTTCTTTTAATTAATTTAATGTATTAAAAACTAGTGACCCGCCCCGGCTTTGCACTGGTATAAAACATATATAAAAACCTTACTCTTCAATCACTCTATCTATTAAAAAAAACCGCATCAAAATCCGTTGCGTAGTTTTAAAGATTTAAGCATACAAAGGGATATAGGGTAAGAAAAATCGACTATTTTATACTACACTACTATGTATGTAGTGAAATAGCATTCTCCACTCCTTTTCTATATAATTTGTAAGTGTGAGAAATTTCATACTCCTCCGTCCACTCGATTTTCGTAAAAAGGGGTAACTACAAAATTTTTGCTTCACGAATTAATATTATGATAATACTTTAACTTACTTAAATCTAAGATCCTATTTGTCACATCAGCCCCCATTGAGTCGTATATGTGTTTATAAAGAAAAAGTATAGAAAAATGTTGTTAGAAATATTTTTTCTTACACAAAATATTTCTAACATTTTTTTTCATAAAATTTCTAACACAGAATTTTCTCTTATCAGTTGTTTTTCTCATAACAACTGCTATGAGCTAATTCTAGATTATTCATATACAGGTCAGTGTAATAAAGTGATAAACAGAGGGTCGTATCGATTATTATTATAAATGATAAGCTATTAGCTCTTATCTCTAAATATACCTACAATATAGACTAGGCTGTCACATAAAGTCTAGCCCTGTAAATAATATTAAAAAATCGTTGTAGTGGTTTTTAAGTTTATTCATTACAAACTAAAAATACATATCCCTCCTTTAATCTTATATATAAAATTCTCGTGTCACAATGTTAGTTACTTTACTCCTCCGAAACGGCTTTACTGATTTTTACCAAATTTTATATGCATATTCAGTAGGTCTGAGAATCGGCTACTATCTATTTTTCATACCCCTAAGTGATAAGGGTAGCCCACCCCAAAAAATAATATGGCAAAACAACGTTTGCCTAGTCAGCTAGTGTTCTTATATAATAAACTTTTCTTATATAATTACGTTCTTATATGTCTATATATATATGCCTACTGAATATGCATATAAAATTTGGTAAAAATCAGTAAAGCCAAGGAGGAGTAAGGTAACTAACATTGTAACACGAGAATTTTATATAAGAACATGATAATCTATTTATAGCTATGGATGCAAATTTTGATAGTATAAACTAAACTAGACAAATTTAGTGGAAACATTTATTTACAATAACGTAAGTATATTTACAAAAATACAAAAAGTTCATCAAAATACTGGCTACATTACAGAGTTGTATTGCTATACTAACGCGTTGGCCGAAATATAAGCTAGCTTTCTTGTTTCCTGCTGGTTAAATTTACTAATTAAGCTTAGTTGAGATATCATTAAATAGTAAAATTATGTCAAAATCAATTTTAGTCCATACAATATCTACATTTAATTGGACGGAATGAAATCACGTTTCAATCAGTGTTCTTAAAACTAAAATTCAATAATTTTAATTTGTTAACGTTGCTACGTAAGTAAGAGTTGTACTTGCAACGGAATTGGCTCTTTGACCTACAATAAAAAAATATCAAATATTTAATTAATAAATAACTCACCCATAACTTGCTAGTGATAAAACAACAAGTATCTGTAAACGAAACATTGTGACTGATTGTGGGCAGATGAGTTCAGTCTTATATAAGGCAGTCTTCTCGGGCCCGTTATCTACCTAACACCTACTGCCTAGGCCCTAGGGCCTTGATCAATACTGGTTTCTTACGACTTAAGGGCTAAAGTCTAAAAGGGTGAGTTTGGACAATAAGACATTACAATTTACATACCGAATCAAACTCAGATAAATAATAATAAAGCTTCTTTAGTCCATAAATCTTTCTAAATTTACAATTCAAATAATGTTATGTAGCTATTACCTATTGTTAGTATCGTAAGGTAATTGTATTTCTCGAGATATGGATCTCATTTCGAGAAAAGGCTTCCTCCAGTTTTACAACATCTTTCTGTTTTTATCTTACTCATCCAATTGCCTGCAATCTCTAGAAGGTCACCAGTCCACCATTTTATAGTTATTCCAGCCTTTCCTTTGCCTTGTATTGGTCCTTTCATCTTATGGTTAATAATGTCCATCTGCTGTGTTTATCGTATTATTAGATGGTATCGTGTGTAATATTAATGTTATTTATAATACGAAGCTCGCAGGGTCCACTAGTATATTATATAAGTTTTTTTGCTCTGCGAATAAATAAATATAATTTTAAAAACTGTATATAATCAGGTATATTATACTACATAGATATTGTACTGTATTAACCGTGTTAATTTCGTCGTAGCGTGTTGATATATATAGCCTTCCTCGATAAATGGATTATCCAATACAATTTTTTTTTTTAATTCGAACCGGAAGTTCCAGAAATTAGTGCGTTCAAACAAAGCCTTCAGCTTTAAAATATTAGTATTCGTGTAATGTTAGTAGTATTTATATGTATTTATGATATATTTCAGGTCAAAAATGCATTCATATGACGTAATAGTAATCGGCATGGGATGTGCCGGTGTCACCGCAGCCAGTACGCTGGTAAAAGCCGGGAAGAAAGTCCTCGCCCTCGAGGCCGTGGACAGAATTGGTGGTAGAGTACGCACCGTGCCCTTCGGCGATGGAGTTGTTGAACTAGGCGCTGAATGGTAACAACTCATTTTATCCCGGCGAAAAAAGAGTAAGTGTGGGTGTGCGTGGCTGTCTGCCACAGACAAACACGTGCATTAAAAGTAAAATTGTAGATAATTAAAAAAATTACGTATGGCACTCGGGGACTACCGTGGTAAAGCTACTGCTTAGCATTTTTTATCAACGCAATTATAATTATTTATTTATTTTATTTATGCAGTATTTATTCATATTTAAAACACTTTATACACAAATTTTACGCGTAAGTACCTACATAGACTTATAAAAATACAAAGATAATTTCACAAAAAAATAAAAACTAGAAAAAGTAGCGCCACCTAGCGAGCTTTGAGTTTTGTGGGACCTGATCGAACCACCTTAAGAATACATCAAATTGAAAATCGCTCCTTCTAGGAGCGAATAGACAAATCCTCTTTGTAGTTTCTTTTTACATTCAAACTGTATAGAAATGACACTGTCTCTTTCTTACACGAAGCATTTATGAAGGCGTAAGTGAGAGAAATAGACGATGCATGGCTGGGGCCGGGTGTTAGGTTTTTATTTTCGTTACGAAATTTTTTGAATCGGTCGTCGCGCTCAAAGCCCTCATTAAAATCTATACATTAGCTCAAAGACCTCCCTGAAAATTATTTCAATAATGCGTTACGTGATATTACGGGCGTAGCCAGGCCCGGTTTAGGTGGCTCAAATTACATTTTTATTTATTTTTTCATATTGATATTATTTTATGCACGTTTTTTTCATTTAATTTTATAGAACCCTCCCCGATATTAAAAGCTGGCTTCGCTTCTCGTTAAAGGTTTTGTTAATTTTCATTTGATTTTACACAGAATGTTTAAAACACGTGACTTAATAATGCTGCGTTCAAAAATAAACTTAAATCTTTCTTTATCACTGGATTTGTTTTGTTAATGATTTTAAAAAAATCTTTCTGCTCCATATTTGATAAATAGACTGAATATTTTCTTTAATTCTAGGATCCACGGTACAGTTAACAGTCCTATTTATTCCACGGCTATTGAGAATAAAATTACAATAGTACCACAAGTTCTCACATTCAACGTCTATAGATCAGATGGGACTGCAGCTGATAGTGAATTATTAAATGACTTGGTAGAATTTGCCTTTGAGAAAGTTGGTACGCCACCGAAGGATTTTACTGGAGGGCTGGGAGACTTTATAGTCAGCAGGTAGTTTTCATTTAAATAAACAAATCATCAGCGGCCGCCTTAACCATTGCGAGGCTCCGGGCTGCAGGTCCTTCGCAAAAAGTCCGAAATTATATCTGGTTGTTCGGTTTAGGTATTTTTCATGTTGTATGAGAAATGCTAGCTAAACAAATAAATAAAAAATTAGTTTTAAAATATTTTACATTGAAAGATATACAAAATTAAGAAATACAGAGATAATAAATTTTAAAATTTATGTTTACAGCTTACCTACTAAAATCTTTAATTAAATCCAACGAATGAGCTACGTCATTTTCGATTGAAAGAACAGCAATCGAATTTCTTAAATATGTTTCAATGTGTTAAATGAATTAGTTAACTTTATTTTAATTTACCGCTATGTTATAACCTGAATAAATAATTAAGGATCAAGATCAAAAGTTTTAAATAAAAAATGTATAGTTAAAAAATCTATATTTTTAAAAATTTGCTTGGGTTGTAGCGTGAGGCCCCGAGCGATTGCCCTGTGCGCCACCCACTAATTCCGCTGCTGCAAATCATAACTGTAGGACTGGGCCTTTAGTGTGTGATGGATGTTGGCTGACGTAAATTTTTATATAAATTACATATTATAGTGTCGTATCTACAGAACATTATTAAGATAAAACAGACTAGTCCATAGTTTGTATGGGAACCGCTGTCGCCACTTCAACCCCACCATTCTTCACTTATACTAATTTAAACAAACGTAGTATTATTATTATTATTAGTAGTATAACAGAGTAGGTCATTTAACAAAACTCTTAACGTATTGATCCTACAGGCTGATGGAATACATCAAATCGAAGTACCCTTATTTGTTAAATGACAAAGGGTTCTTAACAGAATTTCTAGAGCTCTTGAACCTATATATAAACAATCATGAGTCGTCAAATGATTGGAATGACGTCAGCGCACAAAGTCGGTACACGGAGTTGGATGGTCATCAACACATGAGCTGGCATAGACATGGATATAGGACCTTTTTTGAACTAATGCTGGTAAGTTTATTCGTATTTAAACGGACAGTCGTTGCCTTGTCAACGTCAAATAACTATAACAGTTCCTAAATTAACCCCTTACATGGGTAAATGGTTCGCACGTTTGCGTGTTGCGCTGTTGGTCCTGAGTTCGAATCTCGGGGCAACAAATAAATGTTTCAGTTGGATAGGTATAGACATCTAATCATCTTTAGAAATGTGTCTGCTCTATAAAAAGACATCATGCCACTTTAAGTTACTTTACTTTTTAAATACAGAATACGTACAATAATGGGCCAGGCTTACCAAATCTTGACATAAAACTGAACACTGAAGTGACAGAAATAAAATGGCCGAAAGATGGCACTGATGTTAAAGTCGTGTGCGCAGATAGGAGCACCTACACTTCTCGTTACGTTATTGTTACCGTCTCGTTGGGAGTTTTGAAGGAACGGTGAGAATTTTGTTTCATATAATAATAATGTCTGATAAAATCGTGATGCGATAAGATTTGAGGGAGCTTGATGAAATAATAAAACTGAAAAAAAAACATATCTGTTTATTTATTTGTAAGCTCCGATGCAAAAGTACACAAAGTGACAAATACACACTGTCTCCCTACTAACTACTCAATAAAACCCCTTTTTTGCGTTGAGGCTTTAACAACAATGATAATAATGGAAACCATAAGGGGAGTGCTCCCCGGTGGAAAATTTCAGTAAATAAATATACATATTATGTTATTAACATTATGAAATTACCCTTTTTTAGATATAAGAATTTATTCAATCCGGGGCTACCGCAGGAAAAAATAGAAGCCATACAGAATACATCTATCGGTGTTATGGACAAAATAATTTTCAAATTTGACAAACCATGGTGGCCGAAACAGGGAACATTTTTCGGATTCCTCTGGAAAACTGAGGATAAACAGAAAGTGCCCAAAGAGGATTATTGGATAACAAGAATTTTTGCGGCTAGTAACCCCATGGGATCCAGAAATGCGTTAACTATGTGGACGAGTGGCGAAGTAGGAAAAATGGTAAGATGCCATTGTGGTGACTTAACCTACTACAGTGGAGTCATTTTAATAGGTAACATTTGACGTCTGTCAGTTTTATCTTCATAGTGAGGTGACCTGCTTAAAAACATCGATTAAAGTGAATGAATCGGTGCGGACTTGAAACATGTGAATTTTAAATATCATCAGGCGAATCCCTGTCCCTTTAATATTTTTTAATATATTATTTTATGTCCGCCGTTATAAGGTTACGTTGTTGAATTTTGATGAATTGTCAAATGTTACCTATTAAAATGACTCCACATATAACCTGTTTTTTTGAAGGCCAGTTAAAAAGTGGAAGTTTATTATTCGAAAACGCAAAAACTACAGAATTATTTTTAATGATTCTATATAATAATAAAGCTTAAACATAAGAATTTAGAATAACAATGGCTATAATTTAAAAAGGGTTTTTGTTAGTATAAGTCCGAAAAAACTTTGCCATCTCCGAGCTATTTGGTGGTAGCAAAACTATAATAGTTGTACGAATATAATGCAAATGAAATTAATCACTCACGCGGACAAGATAATATATAAAAATAGTGAATTCCCGTAACTCCTAGTGGGGCATGGTGCAGACACATTGCTGTGTCTGTTTCACTGATTATTTGCTTTACAGGAAATATTCAGTGAAAGGTGATCAGCCTTCTGTGCTTACCCAACGGAAACTTTCATGTGTTTCCCCGATATTCGAACCCAGGACCTCCGGCGCAACACGCAAATGCGTAAACCATTTAGCTATGGAGGCAGTTGGACAAGTTAATACCTAAATTATAATGTTGTTAAAATTATTGTATGACTTTTAATTTGTGAAGTAAAATAAGTCAAAAGAGTTAAAAGCGCCAACCGTCAAATGACAATTCGTTGCAGCGAAAGAGTATAGGCCGCCCTGTAAATTATTTATGTTTTAATACTGTATTATATTTTGTAATAAAGTTTTAATAAATAATTAAATTGTATTAACTTTTCAGTTGGAGACACTGTCAGAAGTCATTGTGAAGCGAAAATGTATGGAACTATTGAGAAGGTTTATGGGAAAATCTTGTGATATACCAGAACCAACCGGAATGATCAGGTATGATTGCTTCTTTATAAATTTGGCGTAAGTGTGCATTTTGATAATTATTATAATTATGTGACTATGACTTTCAGATCAGCCTGGTACACAAATCCCTTTACGCGAGGCAGTTATTCCTATGACAATCGCCTAACGATACAAAATCTAAATGCTCGCACATTGCTCGCCGAGCCATTGCGCGATTCGTTCGGAGTGCCGCGTGTTTTATTCGCGGGAGAGGCTACTGAAGAGGTACATTTCTCAACTGCACATGGAGCAGTCGATTCTGGCTATAGAGAAGCTATGAGGCTAATTGGTAAAAGTAAACTGTAACTTTGTAAAATATTAAATAAACAATTTATATCATTAATATCTTGTATATTTTCCAACAATTTCAATAAAAAGACAAGTATATAATGATTAAGCGCCTCTTACGATAATTCATCGCTAGAAGCGCTAGTGTAGCGTGAGGTCTCCGAAACGTCAAAGGACACGTCTTTATGGATGTGTTTTATTTATGTTTAAATTACCTTCTAATTATTAAATGTTATAAAAAAATACGTGTGGCACTCGAGGATTGCCGCGGTAAAGCTGTTGTATTGCATTTTTTATCAACTTATACAATTATAATTATTTATTTATTTTTTCACAAAAAACTAAAAACTAGAAAAAGTAGCGCCATCTAGCGAGCTTTGGGTTTTGTGGGACCTGATCGAACCACCTTAAGAATACATCAAATTGAAAATCGCTCCATCTAGGAGTGAATAGACAAATCTTCTTTGTAGTTTCTTTTGTGGTTTATTTTTACATTCAAACTGTATAGAAATGACACTGTCTCTTTCTTACAAGAAGCATTTATGAAGGCGTAAGTGAGAGAAATAGACGATGCACGGCTGGAGCCGGGTCTTAGGTTTATTTTCGTTACGGAATTTCTTGATTCCGTCGCCGCGCTCAAAACCCGCGATAAAATCTATGCAATAGCTTAAAATAAAAGAACTATGTCATTCTATGCCTAGATAAACACATACCTGGGGAAACAGAGATGTTTCGGGTTGGTGGGCATAAAAGGCTGGATACTTTGAAGTAGCGAAAATTGCCTCTACAAACAATACCGGGGCCAAGGAAACCTCACGCTTATTTGTGTCGAGAAAATATAAGTGTGAGGCTCTTGGCTAGAGCTCAGAGTGTACAACAGGTAATACAATAATTGCATTGTGGTGTGGATTGGATTCACTTTCACTCATGCTTGTTTTAGGGGCTTCAGTTTTGATTATTGAAACCTCGAAAAGTCCATAAAATATTCAATTTAATTAATCTTATCAATTGTAAGTAAAGTTAATTATAATTATTTTCTTAAGAAAATATTTTTCATGTAACATTGAGTTTATGAAAATGTCTAGCTTTAAAAAATGCTTATAAATCTATTGATATTAATGCATTTAAAATTATCACTCGCTTATAAAATATCAGACATTTTTAAAGAGACGGAACATTTGAAATATGAGAAAGTGCGAAATGTGTGTTCTAAAATTGATGTAATTTGTAAAAGTAATTCAAGCAATGTTTGTGCTGTTCGATATATACACGAAAAGATGGATTATAAAGATTTTATGAACTCTTGCTTCCTCTATATGAGCAATATGTGTGATAATCCTGGCCAAGGTAGTATTCTAAAGCATAGGTTCAATTTTAGCTTATAGGATTTCTAAGTTGCATAATATTCTTACATACTTTACATAAGAGATTCTGAAATTCTATGTGTAGAGCCATAAGTTCTACCCATTAAGTGTATCATACCTATAGCCACATCATATTCATTTGTGTAGAGTCAAGTAGTTAAGGAGTCTCAGCATGTATTTGGTACCACGATGAACCAACAGTCTTACGGTTGCGTTCATAATAATTCCATGCACTAATTTAGTCTTACTCGCCCCAACAAATCGACCAAACTAATCAAAAATAAATTTCTGTGGCTGCTTTCTAGCCGGAGACTGGATACTGAAATATAAGTACATACTCACCTTTAAGAAGCCGACAAAGCACCTGCGTTTTTGATGCCCATAGGCGGTAGCATTGAGCTGAAAGTTTATTAATGTTTTTAGAATTTGCAATAATTGTATCTGGGACATGTAGAGACTATTTAAAAAGCCGCAGAAATAGTCTTCTAGTTCCTAACAAGACTCAAGAAATCTTAACACGGAAACATGATACTAAAATTACGCCAGGTTCAACCAATAAGGGTATGAAACGTAAGTAGACTTGTAGTTCTAACTAGTTCTGAGTAGGTAATAAGCCTACTAGTTGTCAATAGATGCAACAACACAGTGAAAAGATTTTTTTTGTATGCGTATGATATCGACACACTTTTCCTATACCTTTCCTTTAAAAAAAAATATCATTCCGCAGCGTGATTTCGCTAATGCTGTCCGTGGTATCTTATTACGACCGATTGGCGCAATTGGTAGTGCTCCTGCCTTCTGCATCGAAAGGTCCTGGGTTCGAATCCCGGTAGGTGCATTAATTTGTGTGATGAGCACGAATGTTTGTTTCCGAGTCTTGGTTGTTTATAAACTTATATGTATTTATTGTGGTACCCTCGTTTCTGATTACAATAACACAAGTACCTACTTCAGCTACTTACTTTGGGATCAGAGCAATGTATGTGAGGTGTTCCAATTATTATAATTATAACAAATCTAAGATTCTAAGAGGCGCCTTGTTATCAAAGATATTTAATTAATCTACTGATCTTATGGTTGTGTCGGTTAATCAATAGCATTCCAGATTTGCGAGCTCGTCCTGAAACAACACTGAGCACACTGTACGATATTGAGACGGCATATGATTACCACGTGTGCCCTTTATCCTGCCCTAATACATATGATCCCGTGTGTGTCGCTGTAAACCGAGGGCATGGTCTATACTTCAAGTTCTACACATTTGTGAATCATTGTGCTGGTGATTTGTACTATTGTAAACATTGGGAAGGTGAGACCGAAATTTATGTAATGTTCCGTGTAAGGATTTATAAAAGTCATAGACCCCACTACTTTGAAGAGGGTCGGCTTGCAACCAAAAATACGATTGAAAATGCTCTGCTCTTTCTGTTGCATGCTGTGTTCGCCCGTTATTATCTTATACTAAATAATGGAAAATTATTTGGATTCGTCAATTGCAATTTTCGAAAGCTATCGTTTCCAACCCGAATTTATTTTAGATCCATCGTAAATTCCCCTACCACAGAAACAGTTTTACACTAATGTAAACATTTCAGAATTTAGTCCACCACCAGATGAAGGTGAACTTGTGAAAAGTTCACCACTCAGCTGGTCTTATTGCGCTTCAAATAAGTATGTTATTTTTATATTTATAATAATAAATTATTGTACCCGCTACTTTATCCATCTATGCACAAACCAAAGAGTATAATATAACCACTTCGTTTTGTTCTTACATTTGGTTTGTACCTTTGGTAAGAACCGTTCCCTCCTGATCTGTAAACTATTTGCTGTCGCTCAGATCAAACCATAGAGAATACAAAGTTCTGGAAATATTCACAGAATACGGTTTCAAAAGATCCATAGGAATAAAATTAAATGTTACCAACAACTTTATTTTCAAGCACTTCAAACATACACTTCTGAAGCTGTTGGTAGTTGATTATAATTTCCATTCTTTTAGATATATTCAATACGCACGATTCAGTGAAGTCACCTCCTCAATGGGATATTATGGGTGGCTAGCTGGTGATTATAAGTATGTATCAGTAATTAACCAACGATGCAAGGAGAGGCGTGTATAAGTTACAGACATCTCTGTCTATGTAGCTCCTAAATTAATGGATCGATTACGATGTAATTTTTTTGCTTAAAAGCTGGTGTGATCGAGATCGTTCTTAGTTAAAATATATGAGGATCGGTTCAATCATTTGTGAGGCACTTTCTCTTATTTGTAAATTGTAAGTAACAGCACGGGGTGTTTTTAAATTGTTTTTATATTCACTTGCACATATTATTAGATGTTACACGACAGATTTGACGTTTTTAATGAAAGGAAATGGAGGCCATCTTTTAATGTATTAGAATTTGACCTTCACAAATATGTTTTTATTTTCAGATACAGCCATATAATGGAGCCGCACGAACGAATACCCGGATATGGTTAAATAAATATATCGTTATATAATCTTTGTCGTTTACTTCAGAAAAAACTTTCGTTTTTATAATATAAATAATTAAATATATATATAATAATTTAAAATTTAAATTACCGTATTATTATTACATTATCTAAATTTCGCAGGGTAGGTTAAGATTACTGCAGTTGTTAAACATGACAATTAAAAATCTCTATATAATAATATATCTATATATATCTCTATATTATAATATATAAAAATCACTTGTACATAATACGTCTTCAATTAATATTACATTTTTGCTTACTTTGTGTAAGTCGTCAGCAAGTTACGCTGTTTAACGTAAATCGTCTAAAATCGTCATTAATATATTTTTCTCAGACAGCTGACCATATAGAATAAAACATATCTTTCAAAAGAAATATAGAAGGTCTACCCAGGCGACTCTGGGTGAAATAGTAATTTACACAATACCATGCTTTTGTAGCACACTGATATCAATTCCATGCACTTCTTGATTAGGATGATGTATTAAATGCAATAAAATCTTAGGATGTTTACTTGATTGCCAGCCACAAATACTACAAGTCCATGTATTCTTCTTTTTCTCAACCCTCTTTTGTCTATGATTGGCTAAATGATTTTCTAAAATACCAGTGTTGCAAGCAACGAAGGAACATTTTTCACATGTCATTTGTGACTTGACATGATCTGTTAAACTATCTTGATCATTAAATGTTATATTACATTTGACACATATCAAAATGCCGTTTTGGGTAGAATGAAACTTTCTAGCATGACATCTAAATTCTCGTTGGTGTTTTGAAATGTGGTCGCAATGGGGACATTTTAAAGGGTTATCTGGACGATGTATCAATTCATGTTTTTTTAGGTTTTTCTTGGAAACATTTCGGTGAGGACAGAATGAGCACTTAAAGGGCTTTTTACCTTCATGTCTCCGAATGTGTTCTGCAAAATTTCCTGAAATTAAAAATAAAATTTTCAGTTGAATGACATACATATATCTACATAACCACATACATGATGTGGGTATGTGGATAATAACAGCCTAAGGCATAAAACTAATAATCCACATGCCTTTGAAAAAATTATCAATAAAATAGATATACAATAGTGTCTGCTCCTTGGCTGATTAAGAAATACAGGGTTTTACGTAGTGATGGCCGACTCGAGTAACTAACTCGAGTTGGGCGTAACTCGAACCCACTCGAGTTGAATTCTCTCTGACTAGAGTTCGAAAACCGAATGGAAAATATTCTTTGTGATACTAATTATCTAATTTTCTTGAAAATATTGTGATTATAAAACAATTATGAACCTGTAAATGTACCTATGTACATACCTGCATCATAATGTTAGTCTGATATTATTTTAAAAAGACTGCTATATAATTTCATAGTTTTATTGATAATAAATATAATTTTTATTTAATTAAAATTTAAGCCAAAAATACATGATTCGATTTCAAACAATAATTTTCTTTCTTACTTTAGTTAGAATAACTCTCCCAATACATTATAAATAAATTAAACTATTAAACTATTAATGCGAAGCTGAGGGAATAAACTGGTAAAAATTCAATAAAAGCATTCACTTGTCCACCCAGTCAACTCAAGTTACGTAATTCGAATTCAACCAGTTATGTGGATTTTAATTTGAATTAAATCGAATTTTGTTTTTTTGAGTTGGCACATCCCTAGTTTTACGTCTTAATATTCAAATTACTACACAATTATTGTCAGTTTTGAAAGAGTTAAAAAAAGTTTATACCTTTGTTTGATGTAGTATAATCACACATGAAACATTGGAACGGATTCTCTCCCCTGTGCACCTTTAATATATGTCTATCTAACAGTTCCTCTTTTTTAGATGTATAAATATTGCATTCAGGACATTGAAACTTGTAATTCTTCATAGTTAGCAAGTTGTCAATTTCAGGTTTAGGGCTGAAATAGGGATATAAAGTTTAAACAGAGCATATTATCTATTTTATTAAACAGAGGTTGTAGAGCTAGAGGCCAGTAGTTAATGCAATGATGTCAATTTTAGGTTCTCAAAAAGGCCCCCTGGAGCAGTATGGATAATTATTTTAGGTACATATTTGTAAGAATATATACAATGCGAGGATCATAAAATAGTGCAGTGTTTATGCTATCTTTACCTTGATTTACAATTGACTTCATCCTTAATTTTAATTTCATCTCCTGGTTCTATTGAATCAAAGACGCTGGATGAAACATCTATAAATACTGGTAGATCACTCATCTTATTCTTTTGAAAATTAATACCTGAAAAAGGATATAGCTAATCTGATCAAGTAGTTAAAAAAAATTGATTTAAATGTTTCAATGATATTATCTTAAATCATACAACTTATAATACCAAACTGACTGTGAAATATTATTACTAGTCTCAACTTAAAAGCTTAGAAAATATTTAGAACCCTCTGTTAATCTCAACATTTACTTATTTGTGAATTTAATGTTTGGTCAAGCTGTTAATGTGTACATATACAAATTAAAATTAGATTGAGTAGGTTGTACCTAACATTTAGAAGTAACGACAAACGAACCTTTTATAAATTATAATACGGATATTCGTGTTATATGTGTATTACGAAGTTTTTTTTATTTCATTTAATAATTAATATCAATAATATTTTCAAACTTCGATACGGTAGGGCGTAATATTACAGTAGGGCGTAATATTACGGTAGCCAAAAGGCAAGGGTAGGTTTACTAAACATTTAACAAATAACAATTCCACAGATATATATTGCATAGTACTTAGTAGGGAATGTGAATTATTCGGCCTACATCTATGGCATAGAGCATAGGCTAAATCACAAAGTACCTGTAAATTAATATATATTTTATGGTTCATCTGTGTGATTTGAATTTTTGACACTAACCTTGAAGTTTGAACTTTGAAGTTTACCTAATTCTCTACTACATCAGATTACTAATACTCTTGATTCTTTGTTTACACAATAAACAGATTTTAAGATACCTATGGAAGAGCCGGGAATTATAAAGTAAACGTTGTATTGTAAGGTGTGCTGTTAAAATGAATTTTATATTGTAGATACTAATCGTTTGGATAAAGTCATGGTGAACTGTAATAATTAAGAGCGATGACTTTCCCAGAACGGATTTGATGGTCCTCTGGATTAAAAACATTTACTAACAAAGCTAGATTACCTATTACTTAACTAAATTTAGTAATGGAATATCCTGAAAATCTTTGCCAAACATGTTTACGAAGAAGTGAATACTTAAAACCACTGTCTAAAGAGGATGAAAATATTTTCGAAACGTTTTTATTAAAGGTAAATATTAAATAACGACTGATATCTATATAGATATTATTGATATTTATCTCTAGCGCAAAGGTTTGAGTTCGAATAATGAATAAACAAGGTCTGGGAAATCAGGCTAAAACATAATAAGTTATGACAGTTATGAGTTTTGTATAAATCATGAATGGATAAATAACAGTCCTTACCAAATTGACATGTTTTCATGCAGATTAAAAATAATCCTAATGTTTAATCAATTGCAGGTGGATAGAAAATTGTATATTTGTCTTCTTTGCCATCATATGCTGAGAAAAGTAAACCATTTTTTAAAACAATGCCAAATAGCACAAGAATATTTACAATCCTCATTAGTTGGAGTAAGTTGATATGTTAAAAACATATTCTTAATCTAATTTTATAAATACAATGAGTATTTTTTTAGTTTAGTCCTTTTGTACATACAAATTTTTAAATTAATCATGATCAGATAGTCTATTACTTAAATGGCACAATACTGAGAGATTTAGCTGAGGTATTTGTAACTTACAAGTGTATATTTTTAAAAGTTCATGCATTTGCATTGCAAAAGTTTGCATGTTAGACTTAAAAAATGCAGATTATTACCACTTGTAATTTTGGTTTAGGAACAACTACCATATTTTGAACGAGTATACAATTTATCAACATCACAAACTAACAGTGATTTCTTTGGGGTTACATCAAATGTTAAAGATGAATGTGATGAAGATGATTTGCCATTGACATATTTTAATGATGTGAGTATTGATCATTAATCATCACACACTCATATTAAAAGTTACAAGTGAAGAAGACGAGTTAGCTTTTGATTCTAAAATAAATCATCTTAAACAAATGTGTAATAACGGTCAGATGTATATCTTTCTTCTATAATTTTCAATATATTCATCTAACTGAGCTTTGTATTAGAATAATAAAATACTAATAATTATTATTGTATGTTAATTATACTAGTCTGTATTTTTTATTTTTTATCATTTAGTTTATCATACATAATCCTAAAAATTAAGAAATTCATAATATTTTATTTAAAATTAAATCTTCAGTGATTTGAGGCTTTTACACATTCAAAATTGTAGATAAAACATAGAATTTTTCAGGATTTCACAAATGATGATGTCACATCAACTGTTAAAGAAGAGGTGGTGGTATTTGAAAATACGATTGATTTTAAGTATTCATATTTATGTAAGGACCCTATTGATATTAAGGTAAATATTATATTTAAGAATCTTATGGACCCTTGCAATAATAGTTTTCAAAGTTAAAGTTATACAAGGTAAAAGATTTTGCATGAATAACACAGTAAAACTATTAAATTTATACATACCAATAGTCAAACATTTATGTTTGCTCTTAGAGTGTTATACATTTAAGCAATTGTTTCACTGATCATTTCGGTACAAATAAGGTAGGTGAGAAGTTTCTTATGCCCACCCAACTGACACACATTCTAATGTTTACTATATTGAAATCATTTTCTACTGTGGCTATTAACTTAAAACTAATTTTAAATTTAATTTAAAACAAAACTATTTGATATTAAGTTTTTATTTAAATACTCTAGATATGAGTTCACTATTAATGTACTAGTAGAAAGAGCAAACTCTATATTTTTACTTAACGATACTTCTGCCCGTTTTTGTAATTTTTTTGTATAAATAAAGAACATTTTTTTTTAAAGCTTTTCATTAAATAAGTAAAATAATATTTTTTAGGTACCAAAGGATAATAAAAAATCACAAAGAAATGGTATCAAAAATAAAGCAGGTTCGATTCCCGCGGGATTCACATCAAGAATGGTTCGGGAAACTGACGAATATACTGTTATTAAGCTAACAAAGGAACAAGTGAGTGTTTTTTTTTAATTTAGCTGTGTTTACTGTCGAAATTTTGATATGTTTAATCTTCAACAAAAATAAGGTTTATGAGTGATATGTCTCTGTGTCTGTCTGTGGGATCATATCTCCTGTATGTACCGATATCGATGAGGTTTTTGTTTGACAATTTATGTGATCAAGATAATCGTAGCAATATATAATTTTACAAGTGGACCTCGCGAACCTCGTATCGCTACAGAGTTCCGAATAATAATTTCAATTCAGTTTCAAAACATCTTTATTAAATTTTTACAAGCACAATTTCCAGTGTTAATTTAATCCTGGTGCGTACAAACATAATCTGCCTTATTCCAAAACGCGGTTTAAAGTTGTTACTGTATTGGTTGCTAGGATACACATATAACGTTCATACAAAAACGGGTTTTTCTCGTAACAAACCCGGTCTATCTTTAAACCGCGTTTTGGAATAAGGCAGATAGAGCTTATTACAAAACATGGAGTAAAGATTCAGTATTGGTTGCTAGGAAACAAGTGTAACGTTCATACAAATATGACTTGTTTTGGTTTAGTATCCATAGCAACTAATACCGTAATATCTTTAGTCGATAATTTGTAATAAGGCCCAATATTTCACAATGTTTTTTTATACTTATGGCGATAATTTTATTAGTAATACGTGTTACGTAACATAAATACTTAAAGACATTAAAATTTATGACAACAGTAGATACAAACTTTATGCAAGCTTTAGTGTAGCATTTGCACTGGCTTATGTTTTATTTTACAGAAAAACACCTAAAAATAGGCAACATAAATGGTTGAGTTCAGATTTGAGGGTATATATAGAAGTTGTCCGCTAAAAAAAAATACTCATAATAGCAGCCGATATTTGCACAAAATCACATTGCGACAGAAAAATGGCCTAAAACGTCATTCCATAGTAAATGTACGAGGATACGAATTTACGTTATAAACACTTTATATTTTTAATAGTTATTCTGCTATTCTCGGATCAGACGAATCCAACAAATCAGAGATCATCAAAATCGGTCCATCCGTATTTGAGTAAATGACTTTGTTTTATACATACCTATATAATGATATATTATTAAGATGTCATCTATTCATGAGATATTTCATCGTGTAGGAAGGGTTTTTTTCCCTTTTCATATAATATGTGAAATATAACATGGTCCGTCTGTTTTTTCAGGTTCTAGAGGAAATGGAAAGGAACAAACAAAATGATAAATTCAAAGGGGCGCCATACAAATGTGAATTGTGTGTGAAATATTTTAATTTCGAGGATGTGCTGTCGACTCATTTAGAAAAACATTCACCGGTTAGTAATATAATCAACTACATGATTAAGTGATGGAATTTTTTATGCAATATGTGTAGTGGGAAAGGTTCTGCGTTCACATCCCGAAAATAACTGCAGCATTTTGGGGGCAGATACAGTTAACTAGTATATTATTTTTATCAGAAAAAATGACTTTTTTTTCAGAAAAATGGCTCGTTCAAATGTGATATTTGCACTCAATACTGCCCCAGTGCAGTGTCTTTAAGGGGACATATAAAATCACATACAACTAAGTGAGTATTAAATACTAACTGGCATGTCAAACTTCGTACCGCCAAAAGAGATGGGTAGGTATGCTAAGACTTTAAAATATCGAAAATTTACAAAAAAGTTTTTATGAAGAATATTCGTTTCATACATTTTCTAAGAAATGACGTGTTAGGTGACTAGTTTATAATAATAAAAAATGATCACTAGAACGAACTTCTTTAAATAAACTAAGTTGTCTTTAAAATAACTAAAAATTAAAAAAAACAAGGCGAATATTTGGAAGGTGGTGGTCAAACATAGGTATTTTTTTACAGATATAAATGTAAAATATGCGGCATTGTCCGCCTGTCCCGCCAGCATATATTGGAACACTATACGTTAGATCACACAGGCGATATACCCGCATATAAGTGCAACGAATGTGAATTTACCACTAAGTGAGTATAAAATCGAGCTATTTTTAAAATAACTTTCTTATTTACTATCCAGCTATTAAATATTATAAGCACACGTCTGTGACAGTAAACTATTGTTAACTCTATCCAAATTCGCTTGTTGTGTTAATTTTTCAATTGTGCAATTTCAGTAAACGCACAGTAATGCAGCGTCACGCCAGAACGCATGTAGAGAGTGGCAGACATACGTGTCATGTGTGTGGAAGAGGTTTTAAAAGTAAGGAGACTCTACGCGTACATACAACGTACGTTCCTTGCTTTGCTTGATTTCAATTAAATGATCAAATACCTGTGTGAAACTCGATAAAACGTAATTTTACTATTTTAAAATTCCTTTACCTCTGTGTCGGGCTTGAGATAGACATATTTGCTCCTTTTTCACTTTCTTTACAGGCAAGTAGGTGTAGAGCCTATCAAACCGAAACATTCGTTTCCCTGGGATTAGAATCCAGGACCTCAGGCTACCACGCAGAGTGAACCACTAACACAGAGATACGGTTATTTAACTAGTTATTTCACTTAATTTATCAAAATTCGTCTAGCAGTTTTTGCCTAAATGATATGATAATATTCTGAAGATTATCTACTGAATGTGTCTATACTTAAACTTTATCTATATAATTACAGCCGTCACGATGTCAAGAAGAAGTTCTCATGTGATATGTGCAAGCGGTCGTTCATATTCAAATCGCTATTACAGAAACATATACGCTCAGTTCATATCAATAAAGATTTCTACTGTGTTGAATGTGATATCAAATTTACATCTATGGTGAGCTTTTTTGTTTAAATATATGTATATATAAAAGACTCGTGTCACGGTTATTGTGTCTGTACTCCTTCGAAAATGCAGGACACGGCTAGTAAATTTATCAAGTGTAAGTGTAGTGTATTGGTGCGTCCGACCAAACCGAAGATTTTTTTCCGGGATTAGAACTCTAGAACTCCGGCACAAATGCCTAAGTCTATCACTGAGTAAACAAGAAATTCATCCATCCGTTTGCGTAATTGTAGAGCATAGGCTATATTTATTTATTTATTAACACTTCGTTGCAATAACAATAGGAGTGCAACGGGCGGCCTTATCGCTAATCAGCGATCTCTTCCAGGCAACCCAACAAGGAAAATAAAAAGTAATGAAGGGAGAGTGCATGAAGTGCGAAAACTACTAAATCCTTAACAATAATAAATAAAAATACAAACTAAAAAGCCTAAGCAGTATCAGCTGTTGCATGAATCACGAACATTTACCTACCTATTTAATAAAATTTGAAATAATATAAAGCATTTTTTTTCAGGAAGCTTTAAAACAACATTTTAAAAGAAGTAAAAAGCACACGGATCCATCACATTATAAGTAGGTAACAATTTAAAACTATTAAATAGTAGTAGGTAATATAATAGAAATAACATAATAGTAGTAATAATAATTAAATTTTTTAATTCCGTCTCTATAACTCTAATTTTGTTTCAACATAATGCTTTCTTTTATGTTCTATTTTTATTTTTCAAGCACAATAGCGATGGTGATTATTACTAATGTAAATCGATTGTTTAGTTAAGTACTTAAAAATATATTTATTTACTTATATTAAAATTTAGTTTATTTATATAAAATTTATTGGATTATAATGACGCCAACTCTGATGCACATAACTGGAGTCATTTAATTAATTTATATCAAAATCAAGTTAGTCCTGTCATACTGAATTCTAAATTTAATTTTTCTTCACGTTTTGACATGACTTAACTAAATTTAAACTTTTAGAGGTTTACTTCAATATCATTGAGTAGCATTTTATTATAGGTACGAATGCAAGTTATGCAGCGAAAAATTCCTTGCAAAAGCCAGACTAGATCATCACGAAACAAGTATTCATAATTTGCCCAAAACATCTCATTGTGATCAATGTAGTCGGGTCTATAGTGGCCCTGAAGCTCTTAGACTACATGTTAGAAGAGCACATCCGATAACTGAGAGCAAGACGGAATACCAATGCGAAGTTTGCTGTAAAGTGTTTACTGTAAGTATATAAAAAAATTAAAAATAATTTAAAACTATGAAATTAGTATCTAAAAATATTGAAAAATAATTTTTTTATTGTATAAAGGAACTGATATCTAAAATACAGGCTAGACCTAATTTAGATTATAGTATATGATACACTAGACTGGATAAAAATTAGAAGAAGTGGTTGAATCTAAAACTCACACTGTGCTTATGGTTTTGTGTAGTTTCTATAGTTCTACCAACCTTCAAATTGTTAGTTCTAATATTATAACATACATTCATTGACAACAACAAATAATCTATTATATTAGAGATCAGTGGAAGTCCCTTCAAAATACCGATAGGCATAAAAATTCTAAAATTGGTAACTATTTTTGTTTAGCGTAAGTCCGGCTTGAAGGTCCATAGTCGTATACACACTGGTGAACGACCTTATACGTGCTCGTGTGGCGAAGCATTTACTCAACAGGCGTCGCTACGAGCGCATCACGCTGCTAAACATAAGGTTAATACAATTCCTTTTTAAAAATATAAAATGTGAATGCATTAAAAAAAAGCCGGTAACGCAACCGTGACCCAACTGGCGTCGAGGGTGTCTATGGGCGGTAGACCACATTCTAAGTGCTCCTACGCACTAGCGGCTAACCACTTTTATATTATTACGCCTATTTCCCAAAGGTGTAAGCAGCGCCCATAGACTGCCACCTGCCACGATCCCTACATACCGCTTTCGCTTCATCCACTTTCAATAAATTCATCATATATGCTCGACGATTGCGGGTGCTTTTGACCCTCCCTTTCTCAAGTATGTCCTGGACTTGGTTCACAAAGTTAACAGTCCAGCGGTCAGTGTCGTTGTTTATGTGTACTGATAAATTTTAGGCGTTAATTATTTAAACGCATACCTTCCACATCTAAGCACCTCTACTTAATTTAATTAAAATTTCGTTTCAGAAATGAGGATGAAAAAATGTACTCGATTTAAGAGATCACCAATGCTATAGCTTACACAACTGCCACTCGTTATCAACGTCGAAGCTATTGGCTTGTTTACACGTATTAAGTAGGCGAGTGATTAACTTAATTTCAACTTGATTTTAAGTAGTAGTGTTTACACGTACATATTTAACTTATTTAGTAAAGGCCACGCTACCGGGGAATGCGCGCGGTGCGGGGGGTGGTTACTTAACCAAAAAATAGACTATTTTTTTTCTATTTTACTACTTTTCTTTTTCTATTATACTTAATCACTAAATCGTTAACTTACCACTTGTGACTAAAATGCTGCTAAGTGATTGTTTACACGCGGAAATTTAGTTAAAATCAAGTTGAATTAAGTTAATCACTCGCCTATTTAATACTTGTAAACAAGCTATAAGTTAACACAGCAAAACCAATTTATTCCATTTCATCGGGAATTGAAGCCGGTGAATTAAGAGAAAAATATAATAATTCCATATATTTATTATAAAAATAAAGTGTAACATGTTAATGAACTATGAATAACAATATTATACAATTAGTATATTTTAATTCATATTTTCAAAGGTATTCTTTAAGGGAGACTTCGAGCTGCGCGGCTCCGGCGTCACTAACGCAGCGACAGTTGCGGAATCGCTGCGATCACACGTGAATTTGAGTCTATCTTATTTTTTGAAATCTAAAAATGGACCGAAATAACATATTCACTGGTGTGGAAGACGAAACACTTATAAATTTAGTGTCGCAGAATTCAATTTTGTACGATTTAATTGAATCAGGCTACTGAAATGGACCTAAAAAGTACAAAGTCTGTAGTGAAATTTTTATATTTAATATTTAATTGAAAAATGTTTTTGATTGATCGGTTCATTCTGATAATTATAAGAACACAATTCCACCACCGTCAGGCATGGAATAACAACTGGAAATAAACACCGGAGTGGCGGCGCGGCCTTCGCGCTGCTCGGAAGCCAATCTGCGTCAGAGCTGCAGCGTTAGTGACGCCGGAGCCGCGCAGCTCGGAAGTCTACCTTTAACAACAAATTTATGTAATTGCTCATTTTAAAGCTCTACTAATTTTGTAAATAATAAATTCATTGATGAATTCTAAGGGTATTGTTTTTTTAAAAAGATATACATCGTCTGAAGTGCACTAGAAAATCTGTATATAAAACAGTCGGGTTATTTACACCATTTATAACTCAAGAACGGATGGACCGATTTTGATGATCTGATTTGTTGGATTCGTCTAATCCGACTAGCAGAATAACCATTAAACATATAAAACTTCACTAGAAGTGTTTATGATGAAAATTAGTTTTCTCATAAATTTTCTATGGAATGACGTTTTAGGTTACACGTTATTTATTATTCGGGACTCTGAAGAAATACGAAGTTCGCGGGGTCCGCTAGTAATGAATAAACATAGGTTAGGTTAGGTTTACAGATAATTAACATTATCCTGTTACACTTTTGCAACAACTTCCAAATACGCAAGATAATTGTTTTGTTTACTACTTTTTACTTTACTTCATTGTTTTTGCTATCTATACATAAAGTTTTTGACTATATATACAAGTGAAGTCCCGTGTCCCCTAGTGGGGTATGGGGCAGATGCATTTCACATCTGTTTCACTGATCGATTTTTTCTTTAGGAGCAAAATCAGCCTTCTATGTCCTGCCAGACCGAGGTTTTTTTTTTAATCTCCGCCGAGAATCGAACCCAGGACCTCTCGGTTGTAACGCTTATGCGCTTACCACTAGACCAAGGAGGCGGTCATTTTGACTATATATAGTTGACGTTTATTAATCTCACAAAAACCCGAGAACGGCTGGAATATTTTTTTGAAATATTTGCAAAGTCCAAGGAAGATTTAAATATAATTATCCCATTTACTGTTTCTCATCTTTACAAAAATTGAGAACTACTTTACGTGTACCATTACTCGTTCAAAGTATTTTGAGAGAGAGAGAGAGAGAGAGAGAGTAGTCACAACATCTACGTAAGATCATTTATAAGCATCTGTTTTATTATGCTTTTATGAAAAGGAATTGTGAAACTTAAAACTTTAAATACATGCACATTAATAATTGACAAGTCTAAAAAACCCAAAAACTATAAATCACATTTCTTTACATAAGTTTTTTAAAATGTAATTTTTCTAATTAGCTAGGTCTAACTATCAGTCCTTTTGCATACACTTGCGTTTCTCTAAAACAATCATACTTTTCAGAGCGCTTGCTATTAAATACCTCAGTTCATGAAACTTACTTAAAGTTAACCTATAGATATATTTCTTGCCATCAGTTAGGCTTAAGGTGAGAATCACTAATGTGTCCTTATATAGAATCTCTTTCCTTCTTTCAGGTGTAGGATTTTTTTGTCGAATGTTATTCTGGCTGGAATATAAAAAAATGCTTAATTTATATACGACATAATATATTTCTGAAGGTCCCAAAAATAAGCCGAGTTAGTGTCCTATTTTGCATCACTAAAAAAATTAAGATAATTTTTAAGTAATTGATCACAAGTTATATATTATATTTTAAGGCCGACAACTCAACCTTACCGCGTATAGCGGTGCGGTTGTCCATGGGCGGTGGTGATGTCTTATCATCAGGGGACTCGTCTGCCCTGTTGCCCTCTATTCAAAAAATAAAATATATATTATTAAGTTCTCAAGTTTCATTACAATTTTTTATTAATTATAATACCTCATAGAAACATCAATTTTCCACTGCAAACTCTCAATTCCTGGTTTCGTTCTCAAATGTCTTTGTACATTTGAATATATTTTATCTGTACATAACAGTGTTGTTAATTCATGAATACAATCCGGTGTAAATCTGCAAATTATTTTCATTAAAATCAATTTACTGTAACCTTCATGTAACTTCTGAAAAAATAGGTGATTTCAATGTGTTAACACTTAAGATTGGACCTTAAAAAAGAACATAGACTACTTTCATTGTGATCCTTGAATAATAATGTACTATTAAGCCCTGTCCCCACTAGGAACATTTGTTGAGCGACATGTGTCCCAGGAGACATCGAGCGATGTTGGGTGACGTCGTCCAAAATTCATAATTATATGAATACGGCTTGTCTGGTGACGTCGCCCCACATCGGAGACATCGTCCGATGTCTCCGGGGACACAGCTTTATTAAATAATTGTATACAATATATCTTATATAAGGTACTTTTATAAAATATTGTAATGGTAGCCTAGGGTACTAAATATTGTAATTTATGTGATAAATGAATTTAAAAATAAAATTAGTAAGAACACATATAATATTATGTCTTAATTTGAAAAATAATTTTTGTTTCAACTAAAAATATTACTTTAAACTTTCCAAAAACAATTGGACATCCTCTTCTAACCATGGCTCTTTGTGAGCTGATCTCAATCTAGAAACATGTCGTACCACTGATCGTACGGCTGAAAATTTGTCAGCATTCATTAGATTTTTCATTCTGCTGTCAGGATTTCCCTCTAATTCTTTCAGGGCCACTAAAAATAAAGGTTTATTCAGATGGATTTTTTTTTACTGCTTATAAATAAATATTCAGATGGAAAAAATTCAAGAATAATTTTCTTTGTTTCTAGAATGAGAAACAGAGACGTTTTCTACATCCCTGATACACTTCATCCAAACTAAAAGATCTAGAAGATTTTTAATTTAATTAGAAAGAACTTACACAAAACAAATGGTTTGATTTCCTTTTTCTGAATATCTGGTGTTATTATTGAAACAGTCGTCCATTGTAAAGGATTCTCTGTTAATAACTCTAACTGGTGAGACATTTTTCTGAAAAGAAAAGTGATAAAAATTAAAAACAAACAAAATCTTTAGTTTCAAAATAAATTACAAAATCAAATCTGTCAACTAACAAATTGTCGATCGGTGTATGACACTGACAGTAAGCGAGATACAAATTGTCAGTTTTCACTTTGCGGTAAGTACTATATGTGCCGTTATAGGGGCCGTGGTACTGGTAGTGGTAAGTGGACTGTGGAGCAGTGGTCTCGAACCTACAGATTTTTCGGTATTTCTACCGATATAGGCTCTGTTATACTGAAATGTAACGATTTTTCTACGATTTCAGAGTATACATGGAAATTCTCCCGATTTTACACTTTTAACATGGCAACATCTTTCATTTATGTTTAAATGTTACGGGGAAGCCCTCAATAGTAGTAGATATGGCTGAATCTAGTGCGGAATGTTCCATATTATATTTTGAGGAATACACTTTTGTCCTTTGCACTCAATATTATAAGGGGCTTCCCGCTCGGGAATTTACCTGTCTAGTCTATATAAACAGGAATTTTTATTAATTATTTTTTTTATTAATTTTCTTAACTTTGAAGAGAGAGTAACTTTTTTTTCTATAGGGTGCCTTCACAACAATATTAAGGATGCATTGTATGTATTTGTTTTAGTATTGTCTACGTTATTAAAAAAAATATTCCAAAAATGTACTTATATAAAGCAATTTGTTCAGTTTGTGACTCAAGTATTAACTATCAGCGCAGAAAATATGAAACTAAATTAAATAAAGACATTGTAGTACTAGAAGAGTCAGATTCAGATTAATATAATGTTTAATTTTGCATGCTTCAGATGTTTTTCTTTTAATTTTTTTATAAATAATTAAAAAAGCAAATAGGTTTGGATTTGATTTGTTTCCTGTTGTTTTTATCCTTTAAAAAATTACACGTTAATTTACACTACACTTTATAAAAGCTGATTCACTGTAATTTTGCATAAAAACACGGTATTGAATAATACTCTTGCAACACGGTAAAAGCAAAAATCTGTGGGACAAAAGTCAAAACCTATGATATCTTTAATATTTTATCAGTTCCCCATTCATCCGCTAACGTTGAACGCATATTTTCACACATAAATCTTTTGAAAATAAAACAGCGAAATAGGCGTTCTATTGAATCAATCACTGGTCTATTACATTCAAAACGACTCTTTAGTACAGCTAATTGTTATGGCTTCGAAATTAATAATTCGAAGCTGACCGCGGCAATAGCCAAAGAATATTGGTACAAAAAATTATAATACCTACTTAAGTTTCGTTTTAAAAAATTAGTCTGTGATTTTTCAATAATTAAACGAATTTGATCGAATATTGTTTTTTTTTTTGTGAAATACCGATTTTGCGTACAAACACACCGATTTTAGCTGGCAGTTCTAACGATCTCGCTCTTGACGTTCGAGACCACTGCTGTGGAGACTAGAGTGTGGTATGTATGTGTCGTTCGCGATTGATCGGTTCAAAAGAACCAGATCTTAAAATCTTCGCTAACGAATGGGTCACTTCGTTAAAAATGATTCGTTCGCTCAATAAGGTCGCGACTCGCGGTGAGCCGTAGCGATCCATGGGTAAGTGAGCTATGAGTATTGAGACGAAGTAACGAACGAACCAAGCGCGAGCCAACGATGTGGTATTTAAAATTTACGACAGAAACAATCGAATATGATTCTTAAATGTAGGTGATTTGGAGCTAGAATCTATTTTATAGTTTTAGTTTGCTTCGACTTCAGTTTAATAAGCTATTTTATGACGATACAAATAAGGTTCAAACTTCAATATTAGTCGTAGTTATATTATTGTGAAACTACTTGAACTAGCTGATATATTTTGAAAATTTACTTTTATTCTTTAAAACAAAAAAAGGTCCCATTTCAATTTTATATTTCAGTGCCTTTGACGTGTTGTTGTTAACGAAGTGGCGCGTGAAAGTGATTAATTACGAAAGTTTCTCTTTTTTAAAGTACGTTATAACATAATAAGTTTAGAGCTATTGATTTATTAAGTAAGTTATTTCAATAATTTATATTTGTTTTCTATAACTAAATATTTTTATGTATTAATGATCGATTTATGTTGTACCGTGCTCCGATATCCCGATGTGTAGGTAGGCTTGGGTAATCAGCTCATTCGCGATCTCATAGAAAACTATTATGAAATTGTTATTTGTTAAAGTAACTTAAGTATATAATGAATACATATATAGCTCTATCTATAAAACTTAAAGAGGTGTTGGTGGATTCAGCTTAACTAATTTTGATTAATAATCGTATCAATCGCGAACGACACATACATACTCTGAACCAAAGTTATTTTACAACCCGAAACGTCTCAGTTCGAAATGACCTTTAGTTCGTTTAAATTGAATCAATCGTTTGATTGAACGGGTCGAACGAACCAGATCATTTTGTCAATGGCTCAGTATTGATTCAGATCTTTCAGATCGAGCGAACGACACATGTATAGAGTGTGGACTGTGGACTGTGAACAGTGAAGGCAGTGTCAGGTGTGCCGTGTGTACTGTGTAGTCTTTAGTCATTAGTCTTTAGTCTGTAGTCTGTACCAAGTTAGTGAAATTACCGAGTACCGACTACCAATCGGCAATCACGTTGTTTTTGTTACAATATTTCTAAAAAAAGTAAGTTTTATTCGATTTATTTATTATTAACAAGATTGCACTGCGTATATAAAAAAAAATATCCCTGTATTGTACATACAAATTGGTGAATTTCAAAATCGAATCCTTAGCATCAAAATGGCAGCGGTTCAAGCGAAGCCCCAATGGCCGGTACGTCAAGGATTACAACATCAAAATAGCCAGAATGCTGCAAGTTTAACACTAAACAGAACGATCAATTTATATCCCCTAACAAATTACACGTTTGGCACGAAGGAACCATTGTTCGAGAAGGATGCTTCGGTGCCTGCTAGATTTCAGAGAATGCGTGAAGAGTTTACGAAAATTGGAATGAGAAGGTTAGTTTTAACAACTTCATGTTATTTTGAGACGTTAATGAATCTTCCTATCTAAATATTTTTGTAATTCTTAATATCACTATATTTCCATTTGTTGTGTATGACAATGATGGTCTAAAGCTATTTGTAATATATTTATTGGTATTTAGAGTTTATTTTGTAAAGGGGGCGAGTGAAGTATGTATATGTAAAAAGGGTATTGAAAATTTGTTGAAGGGAAATTTTCAGTGTAAAATATTGATTTTATTTGTTCATGTTTTTACCTAAATCGGTAAGCTAGATGTAATTAATATATTTCATTTGAATCTTCAGATCTGTTGAAGGAGTTCTATTAGTTCATGAACATGGCCTACCGCATGTACTGTTACTGCAACTCGGTACAGCTTTCTTTAAGTTGCCAGGCGGTGAACTGAATCCTGGAGAAGTGAGTGTCAAGTGCAATATACAATAATAAAATAAAAAATTTACAAAATTTCTTTATTAAAAGTTTTTTTATATCAAAATTTTTGTAAAAAATATACTTCAATATTTAAAATATTTCAGGATGAAATAGAAGGTTTAAAAAGACTGTTAACAGAGACACTTGGCAGACAAGATGGAGTTAAACAGGATTGGCTAATTGAAGACACAATTGGTAAGTTAAAATCAATTGCATAAACTATTTAATTATGTATTGATTGGGACAAATTAATAATCATTTATTTATTTTCATGAACATAATCTGTATGAGCATAGTCTGTTAATGATAATTGGACTCTAACATTGCAGATTTAACTTTAAAGTGGGAGTGCATTTACAGTTGTCTAAAATTTTATTCAGTGCATATACAATGTAGCCATTGCACAATCTTAAATACTTTTTCATTATTTTTTTTAAAGTATAGTCTTAAAAACTTTTATTTCAGGAAACTGGTGGAGGCCTAACTTTGAGCCACCCCAATACCCATATATTCCCCCTCACATAACTAAACCAAAGGAACACAAACGTCTCTTTCTGGTACAGTTGCAAGATAGGGCCCTCTTTGCTGTGCCCAAAAACTATAAATTGGTTGCCGCTCCTCTATTTGAACTGTATGATAATGCCCAGGGCTATGGGCCAATTATTTCATCGCTTTCTCAAAGTTTATGTAGGTTTAATTTTGTCTACATGTAAGCCTCTTCTAATAATATTATACTGTTGTCAACTTATATGTGACAGTTGACATTTCCATAATGTCAGTGTTAAAGAGAATTTATTAGTTTATATTCTCTATGGTCGTATTATAAACAAAAAAAAAACTTAAAAATTAAGCAAATATCAAGTAAGCGTTGTTATGACCTAGATTTGTGGTAGTTTAGAGTTTACTGTTATGTATTTGTTATTGTATATGGTCTATACAATAACAGAACAGAATAGAACAGTAAACTCGTAAAAGTAAGCTCTATACTATAGAGCACCAACTACTTCAGTTTTGTATTCTCTGAAATACTTCAATCTTCAGTATCTGGAAAGTCAACATGCTTTGTAAAAAAAGGCCACCAAAAACATGATTATCTATTAAAACAAGAAACAATATTATTATCATGTCTCTGAAGGCCTTTATTGACATACATTATGTATTGTGAACTTAGTTTAAGCAACATTGATTATATGGAATAAAATATGTGTTTCATTTGTAAATCAAGACAGAAGAAAGAAGACTGTTTTAGTTTTAAGAAGGTAGCATAGCCTTACTATGTGAAAGGTGAATAAGTAGGTACATATTAAATATTTAATATTTCAGCTAAAAGCTATAATAATTAATAATATTAAATTGAGGATGTTTCTATGTATGCAATATGATATTTGTTATAAAGGAACCATATATTGTCATTTAATAAGACTGAAACTGTGATGTTAGAAATAAAAAAAGCCATATACAAAACAATGTCAAATTTAAAAAATAATATTAAGAGAAACTACAAATTGAGAACTTGAATGAAAAATTAATGAGTTTTTTCAAACATGTAGTCTAGAAATAACTGTGATTATGTACCAAATACTATGTAGTACCTATTTATACAAATATGTGCTTAAGAAGGTGAAAGACTGATAGGTATATGACTATAAACTTATTGTATGAAGATATTTAACTTCGCGAATTAGTTAATTAAATCGCTATGAATAACTTATTGAAATTCTGCGAAGTGAAAAACTAGATGGTTGTAAGCAAATTTCATTTTAATATTCACTTTACATTCATTGATATTTAAATGATTCATAATTTCAATCAAAGAAATGTTTTGTTCGCGTTGCGTTGTTTACCTTAGAAGAAAATAAAAGTTAAACTTGAAAATGAATATATAAAAAACTACAGTTCTCTGTGTTGTGTGAATTTAAAAAAATTAAAATTATATACAAGATAGTAATGATTGTATATTAAGTTGGTCTGGGATTATATAAAATAGACTTCCATGGATATTTTAAAATTGTGTTTTAAAGTTTATGAAGGCAATATCAATAAAACAGTAAAAGTTTTTACAAGCATTGCATTATTGCGCATAATATATTTGTTATTTAAAACTTAAAAGAATGTTTCTGCTATTGCTCTTGATTCAGGTTTGTAATGGACTATGGCGTAATGGTATAATCCATTATAATATTAATAATAAAGATTACGGTAAGTACTTATTAATTGATCATAAGTAGCTTGGTTGATAACGAGTCTGACAATACATTAGTGTTGCGCAGAAGGTCCTTGTTTTGATTCCCAGACAATGAAAAATATGTTTAAAAAGCATAGCCGGCTAAAATACACACATGCTTGTGAAGAAAATGATCCGTGAAACAACGTCGCTCCTTGTCCCATTAGCAAATTACAAATGTTCATTTTTCATAGAGTAAAATATATATAATCTGAATTCATTAAATCATGCTAGGTTTATGGAAAATGGATTTCTCAACACGATAACAGATCACGTAAGAGTTGTGCTCTCTTACTGGCGAGAGTGAAAGGTTATTAATAAATAAAATTTGTCCAAGAGTTAAGTTTCGCTAATCATAATATACATAGGTATCTAGTGTTTTGCTCACCTACGTATGATACCTAAATGACCCTTCGAAATAATATAAATTAAAGCATAGACTACCAGATCTTTAATCCAATTATTGCTACGTATTTATACAGACCTACATTCCCAAGATGTGATTATTTCAACATTATCACAATTACAAGAAGATATATGTCTTAAATTCTTTATGACGCCATCGAATAATATTACCAATGAGAAGATATTATATATCAGCAATCCAGAGAAGATAAAAACATGCTTGCCACATGAATATGACTTTTCCAAAGATATTGTGGTAAGTAGGTATTTATATTGTGATTTATTTTCTATTAAATCTAAACCTATTACGTTTCGCGTCTTATTCTCGACCGATCAACATATATTTTGTACCTACACCATTGTAGTACGTCACAATCAATACACATGAGAGATTATGGGTTTGAATCCAGGGAAACAAAGAAACGGTTTCCACAGTCTGCTTGGAAAGCACGTTAGAACTTTCATCAAGATAACTATATAGGCCATCCAATAACTATAATATAATAGGCGGTTATCCGATACTATGGTGGGTGGACCATGGAAGGCCACTGTAACGAATAAACAGTTTTTATTAGTCCATTTACTGGATAAATGAAAGAAACAAATTATCAATTGATACCTACTTTGTTTTATTGTGTAACATATTAATTACTTTTTTATTCTACATGTAATCACTCTCTTAAACTTAACTTTTCTAAAGCTCTTCGAAACGGCCTTGCAAGGAACAGGGCTCCATATAAGGCCAATATTATAAATCAGTCGTTCAACTTAAAACTAGAATTGTAATAATCAAAATATCTTATTTTACTAAAACTACATATTTAGCTCTTTCATTTAAACGAAAAATTAAATTTAAAACATTATAATCTTTTTTAAAAAACTCAACGAACATTCCATGAACACCATCGTATAACTTAGAATATATTAATGGAAATTATTTAAAAATTATAGTAATTAGTATTATATCGATAACAAATATAAGTGGCCAATGCGTTTTACAATGAATTTATAATATTTTTTTTTTACTTATAAATGGCCTTCTTATGGGTCCGTTCTTTGGAAAGCCAAAATGTTCCCAAGAAGGCCGAACTAACAATTATCATCTATTGCAACCTTTTTTTATATTTAATAAAATAATAGACACTTCAGACTAAGTACTCTAATTATTACGAACTTATAATGGCACATAGTCTTGTAGTCAGAAATATTTAAAATCAACCTAATTTAAAATTAATAAGATTAAAAAACGAAAATATAGGAAAACTAGTTTTTCACATGTAGACTATGTTATCACGCGCTTTAGTTTTGTAGCCTGCCAGCACCAGGCTAACAGTGTAAGGAAAGTCCTCTCAAACCAACCCTTAGTACACTTCGAAAAACAGACGATACTTTCACCAGCTCTCCAGTGGAGACGGAACGGCCCCTAATGGAGACCCACTTTCCCGGCTGTGAAATCGTGCAGCAGAGGGAATGGACGGATGAAAGTGCAACTACAGATAAAGAAGATTGGCAAATAGCTCACAAAGTAATAACTCTAGAGAAAACCAGATGGGCTATTAATACGTTTCACCCCTTTAAATCGGCGGGGCCAGATGGGGTCTTCCCTGCCCTATTGCAATGGGGAGGATACGTCCCTAGAAAATGGCGGGAGGTGAAAGTTATTTTCGTACCATAACAAGGTAAAAGTGATTACTCCAATCCCTGATCTTACAGACCAATCAGTCTCACCTCCTTTATATTAAAAACCTTGGAGAGGCTGTGCGAAAGGGGACTTAGGGAAAACTTCCTTCAAAAGATACCCGTGCATCCAAATCAACATGCGTATAGTCAAGGTAAATGCACCGATTCTGCAATTCAGGCCGTGGTGAACGTCATCGAGGGCGCTCTATCGGATAAAGGCTTCTGTCTGGGCACCTTTGTAGACATCGAAGGGGCCTTTGACAAGACAAAGTTCATCAAAATAAAAGATGCTCTACAGCGACATGGAGTATGTAACACCCTAAAAACTTGGATAGGAAACATGTTTCAATGCAGAATTATTCTACTCGTCGAGGGAACATCACAAACAGCCATTGTTGCCAAAGGTTGCCCCCAAGGGGGTGTAATCTCACCGCTTCTGTGGAATATGGTGGTAAACAACCTTATCACCACACTCAATGACAATTACTACTACACAGTAGGTTATGCAGACGACCTCGCAATCCTAATACCCGGGAAGTTTGTCAATACAGTATGTGAAGTTACGAACGCAGCATTGAGAATCGTGGAGCAATGGTGCGAAGATAATGGCTTATCAGTTAACCCTACAAAGACAGAACTGGTAATGTTTACTAATAATAGAGTTTTTGGCAACTACAAGTTGCCTAAACTATTTAATACTGAATTCCGTTTAGCTAACGAGGTAAAGTATCTCGGTGTAATACTTGATCACAAGGTGAACTGGGGTGCGCACATAGAGGCGAAAATACGTACAGCAACTATTTCCTTCTGGCAGTGCCGTAGAATAATTGGTAAGACCTGGGGACTATCCCCGAAAATCGTCCTATGGCTATATACAGCAGTGTTGCGGCCAATGATATGTTACGGAGCAGTTGTATGGTGGCCACGCACCAAACTTATAACTGTATGTAACAAACTACAACGTTTCCAAAGACTAGAATGCTTAGCATTCACCGGTGGCATGAATACTACATCTACAGCAGCGATGGAAGCCATGTTGAATCTTCTGCCTCTGCACCTCTTTATAAAACAAGAGGCAGCCTCAGCTGCGGTAAGGTTAAAGACTTTGGAAAAATAGTAACTACCCAGACCCCAAGGTTCTGAATGAGGTGATGAGAAAAAAACGTATCAAAGAACGGATCAAAGGGCATAGTAGCTCTCGTGGCAATGATGCCGCTGATGTATTGGCCAGAAGAGGTTCGGAGATGGCTGCGGTTGGACCAGAACCAATCGTCCCCCTTCCCTCTAGATGGCCTGCATCAGTTATAAAGCAACACACCAAGGAGCTGCATAACAAATACTGGACTGAGGTGAGCGGATGTCGACAGGCGAAGCAAGCCCTCTCAAGTATAGACCCGAGACTGACTCGGAAGTTGATGAAACTCACACGACCATAAATACGTAAACTAACATATGTAATTACGGTCCATGGCCCTTTTAACAAACATCTGTTTAATATAGGTGTTACAGATAGCCCCATCTGCAGAGCGTGCTTGGATAGAGAAGAGACGGCAGCCCACATTATTCTGGAGTGCACGGGCGTGACCAACTACCGGGCCAAACACTTGGGGTCACCACGGACCCTCCCCGAGGTTATTGGTGACACCAGAGGTTTGATAAACTTTTTGGAGGAGCTGGGATGGCAGGACTAACCGCCCGGCACGTCTTAAACTATCTTCATCCCATGTACTACCTCTTTTTCTAGCTTTTAATCCTGACATTCATGAAATCTGAAATTGTGCTCGTAAAATTTAATCATCTGCTCAATTATCGACTTAATCTTATAGCAATATTTACAGACATAACCTTTTTTTAAAAAAAATTGAAAGATATATCTGTTTTATAATCATTTTTAAAGAAATGTTTATTCAGTCGGTTTAAAAGTTGAATAATTCTTATAAATAATTTATTAATTCTTAAAATTATTACATAAAACATTGTTTCAACTGTCCCGGTAAGTATTTATAACTAAAAACTAAGTGTTCATAATTTCATTATTTGTAAATGTTCCTAGTAAGGCCCATGTACCTTAGCAAGGCCAACCGTCAAAAATTTTATTGGCCTTATAAGGAACTACCGGCGTTCATAAGACCATTACCGATATTTTAACTTTAATCGAAGCAAAATTGTTATTTTCTTCTTTAGTACTATAAAATAATCCTTATATGACAGTTTACAGTAAAAAGAATAGGATAATAATAGGTTATACACATAAAAACTTACCTTTTGCTGAGCGCGCAAATTACTATTTTTATGTCGACGATCGATCATCGAAGTCTACGAAGCAAGGGACCGCATTGACAAAATACCAACGCGAGCGACTCGCCGCAGCGTTTGTGTTCTCAAATTTGATAGAACTTTGTATGACTGGAAGAAATTCAGTCATCACACAACTATGACTTTTTATAGTTGGCCTTCGAAGGAGCATGGCCTTTCATGGTCCACCCACCTTATCCACCTTATATATCCATGATATGTAAATAGATTTTACATAACCATTGCCCTAGTTAAATTTAAGTAATTATTGCTAACCCTTATTGTAAATGCGAAAGTAACTTCATCTGACTGTCTGTTTGTTGCGACTTCACGCCAAAACTACTGAGCCGAATTAAATTTGTTACACAGATAGTTTAGAGCCTGAGAAAGCACATAGGCTACTTTTAAATGCGAAAAAAGGGTTGAAAGGGGGGGATGGAAAGTTCTATGGAAGTATCGTCAATTTTTGAGCTAAAAGCCTTTAGGCTGTATAACATATTTTGTCGTCGGTTCAACAATTTATAGCTCACAATAAAACTCCCTTTCGTATTAGGTAGGTACTTACCTACTCAAATTTAGATTAGATGTATTTTGCTTCTTTAATTATAGAAGGTATTTTTTTAGTATTTACCGATCGGATACAAATGTATAAATCACAAGAATATTGCCAGAATCATTATAGACATGATAAAAGCTAGCATCCAACAATCTGGTGAGTGAAAGAAAATTGGTTATAATAAGGTAAGCTAAGTACCTATTGTGTCCGAGCGAAACTGGTTTTTACGATCGAAACCGAAACCGAATTTCGGCGACGGTCTCAGTTTCGGCCGAAACCGAAACTTCCTTATAAGGATCATGTTTTGAGAGAAAAATGAAGAAAACGTTATTAATATCAGTCAGTTTTATTTTTTTATTGAAATTGGACCGAAACCGAACTTTCGGTCGGACACTAACCTATTGACGAAAACACCTTTCTTACAGAGGCTTCTGTTAATAGTTTTGACCTAGTGAAAAGATTTGAAAGTAAGGTAAGTGGACTTTTTCAATGAAAAATACCTCACTACATGGGTATGAGAAAACAAAGTTGTCCGCCGTGTCTGTATAGTAGTATAGTTACTATATTCTCTCTATCTCTGGAAGTATTTTTTCTACCTTATTGATTTTACTATCATATATGACCCTTTTAATGTTTTATAAAATGGTATATAAGTCATCGATATTAACTGATGTTACATCGAGCTATAGAGATCTAAACTGGACGCGTAAACAATAACGTATGACATATTTTTCTCTGTTGACAAGTTTTGCTCCATAACATCAAATATATGGATTACAAGTAGATTTTCATAAAATTCCATCAAAAGCTTGACAATATGACTCGTAATAAAATAAATTTATTATAATTAGTATATATTTTATATAAAATGGACATCTGTATTGCGAAAGCGAACTAATTGTGTTTTTTCAATTTTTTTTATTACCTCAATATCTCTAAAATTATAATTCAAATTATCTTGATTGCTATTTTCTTTAGTTGAATTCATTGATGATCAATCATCACTATTTTAAAACAATAAACACTAAGTCGACATTTAGGGATGGTTTTTGTACAATGAATTGTTCAATGTTTGTTTTGATATAACAATATTTATACAGGGTGTCCCTGAACTCAACGCCAAACCGAAACGGGGTGACAGGATTGACTGTAACCATGATGAGAAAAATCAGAAAAAAAATATCTATCGCATGTAGTTTGAAAATTATGGACATTTAAGAAAAACCTAAAAATTTGGTCAAACTGTACCCATTTTACGGTTATTGTGATTAATTTTTATTATTTTTGTTCATTCTAAAATTAACTTTAGAACCGTAATCCTAAATAACATTTCTAGAACCACAGTAAAAAATAATGACACAATTGCCCCAAGTTTTCTAGATTTAAGACTATTTGTTAAACTATGAATTTAAAATTTTCAAAATGTGTCGACTTTGAAAGGCCCTCCTTTAAAAAAAATGTACTAAAGTGCCTTGGCAAGTGCCATCAAAAGATTGCGCATTTGATTAGGATTGTAAAATGGTACAATACTTGTTAGTTTTGTATTAAAAAAAAAACGAGTAAAAAAATAAAAACCTCAAGGAACCCGATTTTTACTAACACAATTTACTCAGTTCAAATGTTTTTTTATTCGTACAAGCTCAAGAGCTACCTACCAAGGTAGGTGCTATATTTTATAGAAAAATGATGAGAGAGATGGATAGTGGTCATTTTTGTCATGAGCGAGCGAGACAGATAGTGACGCCACTTTTACCAAAGTCAACAAAAAAAAGTAAAATTTTGTTTTCTGTCTTCAGTGACACCCTGTATAAAGAGTGCGCGAAACATATTTTAATGTATACAAATACAAAGATAATTTCACAAAAAAATAAAAACTAGAAATTTGCAAAAGTAGCGTCATCTAGCGAGCTTTTGGCGTATAACAATAGCCTTTATGTAGTGTAGAAATCATTAAACTAAATTATTATTAACAGTTATTTTAGGCATTAAAGGCTTTTTCTTTTATTATACTTATATAAGATATATTTTTTATAAGGACGACGAAAGACCGACCCTTATATCAGCAATTGATCGTAACTATATAAACACATATTACTATGAAGAATGTGGTGATTCACGACGAGCGCCTGCAAGAAGGAGCAGCTTGGATACTTCAAAACTGACTGAAGAGAATTTGGAATATTATAAAGATAAAGTGTGGCCATTGGGCATCGTGTTGTATGGGATAGAAGACGAATTGCGTAAGTAAATCCGTTTGGCAGCGACTAAGTTTACTTTGTAGAATGATTATTTCGGTTTTATTACTTACTTACTTACTTTTTAGTTGAGTAAACTTTTTTTTAAAAGAAATTTAAATTATTTCCTTTGAAGCAAGTTCAGCAAGCAAGCTCAAACTACTAAGTAGATATCTTTCCTAGCCGTAATTTTTTAAAAACGCAAGAGAAGTCTTTCACTGCGTAGTCAGTTACTTCCTAGGCAATGATTGAGAAAGCCTTTCAAATAGTAAAAACTTAATTAGTTGATTTGATTCCACCCATGGTTGATTCCATGTTCCATACAAAATTTATTTAACGCAGATCCCAACCGTATATTAGACTAAAATTGTGATTGAACTTCTAATAAAGCTGAAAGCAGAACTAATGTGCTAATGTTATTGCAAATACCAATAGATCCTATTCATACTTTTTTCATAACCCAGGCGGCACAGCAGACCATAAAGCTCTATCATTCTCGATGGCATCCATAGAGCTGCCCACGTGTATAGTGTTCCAAGAAATCAGCTATGGCGATGTTCTGTCTCCTAAAAATTTTATATGGTTCGGTAAACGTGGGGACGATATGCCCAGTTTTGGATTTATTGAAGGAAACCAGGTTTGCCACAATTTAATAATTAGTAAGTAATCACTACAGTAAGCGTAGCGTTATATTCTCTGCGGCGCTGACTATATTAATGTAACTTTAATTATCTATCTACTATTGTCTATCAAAAGTAATGGCGGGTTTACACGGAGTCGTGAACTGGGCGAGAATAGGTACTACTACTTACTTAGGAGAATTAGTCGTGATCACTACATCTCATGATCATATAGTGTGAACTGGTAGTCGTGGTAGTGGAAGTCGTCAACGTCCAAAAATGGTACCGTATACCGGTCGCGTAATTTAAGCAGTCGTGAGACATGCGCAGAACGAGTAGTTTTCTCGCCCAGTTCACGACTCCGTGTGAACCCGCCATCAAAGACGACATTTTTTGGAATTTACAAAGCTTACGAAAACAAGATTTACCTATAAAATACTAAAGAGTATAATATACACAAATAGGTACTTCTAAATCTTAATAGGAACCTTAAAAATATATGAACATATTTTCATAAATTGTAGCTAAGTAGCTTTCAGAAAAAAAATCGCCTAAAAAAATTATTCACTTTGTTGAACTTTTAAATACTTTTTTTAATTTTACAATTTTCTTAGACAATAAAGTTATCTTCAATGGTGAATGGAGCATCCGGGCACAAAGCGCACACACTTAACAGTTTGATGAGAATTCTTGGGGTTCACATGACCTCAAATCGTTATGATCGAGACAATTATGTCACTATTAATTGGAGTAACGTAGAAAATGGTACGTGATATTTTTAACCAGTGACGAAAAAATGGATGTTAAACGTTTGTAGTCTGTGAATTTTTTGTGGCATGGAAGCTTCTACACGAATGCATGTTTATCCATTCGTGTCTCAGAGGAAAGAAGAGATGCCGCTTTTTTTTTTTTTTTTTGGAAGGTTTTACGCTGCTAGCCTGCTGGCTTTTACAGCACAAACGCGGACTTGTTGGCGAGCTAGAAAGCTCGGCCGAGTTTATTTTGTTTTCCTACGACTAGCACAAGGGCGTCTCCTGTGAGACTCGAACCTCGGCTTGGGCCGTCGTAGAGGCCGGGATTGCCTGAAGGGCTGGCCGGTATTTGATGAATAAGGGTCCACGCCTATGTCGGTGGGAGCGGTTTCTAGTTCTAGAGATGCCGCAAAGCTGTTACAAATTTTGAAGCCGAAGCACAGGCCGAAGTAGTAATATGGTCTAAGATCCCGCTTAGAATCACTGCACCCATCGCGTACACGGTTAAGACCAATTTTTTACGAATATTTATGATTAAGAGAATATATGTATATCTACTAGGTTACCTATCAAAATGTTGCCGCAAGTATTTTTAATTAAATTATTGTTTAAAATTGATTTTTGAGAAAAAATTTCGTTCACTTGTTTTTTAAATAAAACATCGTCCACTTCACGGCAATCTATATAAAGATTCTAAAAAATCACGGCTGCCGTTGTGCATTTGGCCGCACCTCTCCGCAACTAGGTGTAAACAGGTATGATTTTGGTAAAAATATACGTTCATAACGTACATAAATAATTTTTATATCAAATGAAAGCTAATTTTTTTCTGTTTATTATGATATATGGCTGCTTAATTAAATCTTGCCGCAAGTAAGGGTAAGTAACTGTTAAAGATAGTAATTAAGGTAGAGTGAAAGAGAGTTAGCACGTAACATTATTAGTCAGACAAGGACAGACAAACATTAGCATTTGACAATTCATCAAAATGAAACAACGTAACCTTGTAACGGCGGGCATAAAATAAGGGTCGGGCTGACGATGCGAGCGGTAGCCGGTACGGCTACGCTGGCATGGTACGAAGGCCATAGGATGTTAGGAGCGAGTCATTATGGCTCACAGCGAGTATTAATAACAGGCTTGGTTGCAGGCAGACAGTCATTCTGCGATCACTATTCATTCTACATTTGTCTTGAAAGGAAACAGTCAATCGCGGCTCTTGGAAGCGGAAGCCATGTCCGATTGTGTGGTGATTATGTAATTCGAGTAAATAGGAGTCATTGGGTGAAGTGCATTTATATTTGGTGAGGTTTCCATTATTATTTCTATCAAGGAGAACTCAGTGTGTTGTGAGCTGGAGTTCATGGTTCAGCGAGGCTGGGGCTCCCCACACCCTTTTCAGGATTATATAAAATCCTATATAGGTATTTCTTATATAACGAATTGTCACACCTGATTGGCTTGTTGGTGTGTATTTTGAGTAAATAGGCATGTCATTGGATGGTGTGTATATTATGTCTTAGTTTCCATTATATTCCTGACATCGGAAGTGAGATTTTCAACAATTGAATTCCTTAATTTCTTATAATATTTTTTCGTTTTGTTAGAACTGCACAATTGCCTAACTTTTATCAATTACGATTACATATTTATTGTAATAATGACCGATACGAGTAATTTTACGATTTGCTTTCACTAATTAACCATTCTAAACATAATAAACAATTTCTGAAGAATCTGAATCTGAAGAAAATTCTGAATCTATAGAACTGAACGTCGTTACAATGTTGCGTCAGTTAACCCTTTTTCTTTTTAAAAACTGATAGACGTCAAATATCAGAAAGGCAATCGCTGTCTTTGTCTGTCTAGTGCCATTACAGTTTATGAAGGTCTGTATGCATTCATAAGGTTAAAAATTAAAATATCGGGAAATGTATTGTTCTATTTTGTTTCTCTGGTTTAAGGAAAAGAACATTACATTGAAAGGGCCCCAGAGGAATCTTGGTTGGCGCTAATAGCTTACGACTTTGACAGCGTTACCCACGCACCAGCCAACTATATGTGTGGTAGTTGTGAATTAGGCGCTACGACTGTTCAACCGATACAGGTAGGTACAATCATATAAAAAAGTCAATAAAATTAAAAACCCATCGTGCTTTTGAAGTACACAGATAATATGAGCAGTATAACAGTCAGTCACAAGAAACCATAGTCCTATTAAAAACGATATTTTTAACCCACGACGTAATAAACAACTGACATATCTGTGGTACCATATCTCCAAAATGAATGTACCGAATAAGATGATGTTTCACAACTACTGAAGAAGAAGATGATGTTGTTTGATAGAACTCTGACGTGACCGAGATAATTCTAAAATTTCAATTCATTAAATTTTTTAAAAAATTCATTAAAATAAAAAAAATATTGATGGGCGTGATATTGTTAGATATATTAAGACGAAGATGGGAGTAAAATCTAGTCTCACTACAGGCGTATTTTCAGGATCACCTCTGGCAACGCACCATGTCAATGGGTCATAAAACTGTGCTTACAGAGACAGACATAGAAACAGTCAATTTGATATATAGTGAGCAATGCCGCGCTCGTTTTGGAGGACAATAATAACATACTTTGTATCCTATTTTTTATTGCAACGAAGTGTTAATAAATAAATAAATACTAAATACCAAAGTATACCAATTATAATCTATTTGCCAAATTAAAACTATTTTTGCAATGAACTTCTCTAAAAAGAATTTTATACATAATCACTCACGACACCAAGACAAAGCACCAATAAACCAGTTAGTTACCAGAAGCACCGTTAGGGATCAGATCAAAATTATTTTTTCTTTATCTAGATTCCGAGAATTTAATCTTTCAAGCTTGTTCAAGAGACGAAATCTTGGTGTTTTTGATTTGGTCTAATTTCTTTCGTATGAATTATAATTGCAGTAGAGGTCGCCGTAGAAATATTGTTCTCCAGTGGTCGTGAACCCCTAGTGGGATTTACGCAACTACGGTACCTACATATTTCAGCATTCACACGATCATTGTCTTTATATACAAATAGGTTGTCAGGCTACGGTGCCTATCAAACCGAAGCATATATTGGTCTCCCTGGTTTTCGAATCCAGGTCCACCTGGGCAACACGCAGGAAGGTCATCTCTACCAGAACTTGCAGAATTGTATTGGCTAGTAGATAGTTGTGAAAATGGAACAGAAATAAAAAGCTATAGGATAAAAATTCATATGTTTTGATAATTTTTTACAATAGCATTTGGTGACATTACCTAATCCTGATCTTTGAAAATGACCTTTCAAAATAAAAATTTGAACAACCAGCACTTCTAACCGCCATCAAAAATAAAGTTAACTTATAGAGCCTATATCTATTTAATACCTAACATACACGATCCTCATAAGTTTTTTAGACTTGTTTTTATTTATGCACTTATAAAATATGATTTAGGCAACTTTGATACACTTATTTATGTTCACAGATAATGCAGTGGACCATTTTAAATTCTCTTAAAGTTACAGGCATGAGGCAACAAACGCGATAATCGTATGTAATAATTGTCAATATGTCATGATTGTAAATAAAAATACTCTTAAACTTAATCTAACCTATTTATTTTTGAAGAAGAAGTTTATATCGATGCATTTCACGAACTTTTGGTAATTATATTTTTTTGAACCATCCCGATACTAAAAACACGCATGACTGGAACAGTTGAGAAAACATATTATAAAGGTAACTTCGGAACATAAAATATGATCACCTTCAATAATATTTGCTCTAAAACTTTTCCATAATTTATTTACTATTTCATTTTAAACGGCGACGGCCGACAATGCTATTAATGCACGGATTAGGGCGCGGTTGTCCATGGGCGGCGGTGATTTCATTTCATCAAGCTTACCGCCAAGTTATCTCTTTTTTGCAATGCATGCTGAGAAAATTTTTCTACTCTGCACGTTTTAATAAAAGGCAAATCAAATTAGCGACTACCTACTTCCAAAATATTTCTTTCTAGCTGACCCGGCAAACGTTGTTTTGCCGTTAAAAAATACTAAAATTAGAATAAACTTATAAAATACTTATTTTAAGTAGGCCTTTTAACAGAATATAAAGTTCTATATAAACTTACATTCTCTATGAATTTTGAAAAATTATTCTTTAACAGATGTATACATCATAGGTAAGAGATTCCTCTTACCTAAGTGTGCGAAGTTTTAAGTTTCTAGCCCTAAGGGTCTGGCCTGTGCGTTTATTTAAATCTTCCACCCCCTATTTATGTAAACCCTCTTCAGGGTTAAATTTTGGAAAACGCTGAAATACATAACTCATTTTTTTTGCCGTACTAAATTCATTCGAAATCCTAACGCTTACGCGCTTTACCATTAGATCAAAGAGGCGGTCAACAATAGGATAGCAAGACAGCAAAATGCCACCCCTCAGCTGATATATTATGCTTTCCAGTCAGAATCTCTATATTGTTTACATTTTTAGTTACTATTTTAATGTTGCATATTTTTTAATTTCTAGATATTTTATTAATAATTTACTTTTAAACATGAAACTTGGCATCGATCTTCAAAGAGTAATATAACATTTTATGCCCCTGTCGAATTTTACATACCTACATTTTATTAATCAACACTACGCTTTTTATTATTGACTTATTTATAATACAAAATTAATTTTCACTTTTTAGTGCGTTCTTGAGTGCTTTACATATTATACACATAGAGTAGAATATTTATTTGGTGCTACCTATGTGTTTATGTGTTGCATACATAAAAATTGTGGGCTAAAATATAAAAATAATTAATTAATTTGGATATAAATACATATTTCCAACTCATCTTTTAGTGTCATTGTATACAAAAATAATGGATGTATCATGTACCTGCAAATTTGTGAGTATCTAAAGTAAAAATATATATTTTTCGTACTAAAAATGCAGTGTTGCCTGTGGACAATTCAAGTTAGGAGTTTTATAATCTGTGACTTTATACGCGTACGGACTACGGCGTAACTACTAATTATTGTAAGTTAAAGTTCAAATTTTAAACTTAATATTTTAATAGCTATTAAAGACTCGAATATTCTTATATATTATTAGGGACTCGTATTTAAATCAGAGTGCCTAATGCGTATAATGTTATGTTAGGGATATAGTTAGTCCTTTTATCAATAGTGAGGAGCTAGAGCTAAGGGCTAAGGCTGTTTTTTGAGGTAAGTGAAAATAAAGTAGATAAGACTATCTTTATTGATTGTAAATAAGACTATTTTCGGCCTTTACAATCTTCTAGAAACCTGTTTATCATTTATTTAGTTTGGATTACGTAAATGTGTACTCATTTTACGTTCGGTAGGTAGTCGCAACGATTTTTGGGATGTCTAAATTATTTCAGAGACTTATCGATGAAATGATGGTTGATATGGAAATTATATTCAAAAGCTACGTCCTAGAGTTCTCGATAAATTATGTAACTTGTTAAGACAAATACATCAAGACGTATTAAACTAGAACAGATGCTGACGACAGCGCCACCTAACTACAGAACCGATTTAGTTAAACTTTTAATATAAAATCGAGAATGACTGATGAAAGTAGTACTGCTGGTTTAATAATAAGCAAACAAATATGATGAATAATAGTGAATATTTTTGAAATCTTTACATCCAGATAAAATGTCACTTAAAAGAAACAAGAGCATAGCAAGAGCAATGCCTGTGGAAACAATTTTGACAAGAAACAAATTGGCCCAGTTGAAACAAAAGAAATTAATGAATAAAAAAGAAGGAGAAGTGAAAAGGAATGGCAAATTAAAACTAAGAAGCCGCAAGCAGAAAATATCTGAGAAAGAAATTGAAATGAAAGAGTACCGCCCGGATAAATTTAAGAGAAAAATTGCTTCTCAATTAGTACCTTTAAATCCAAAACATAATTACACTGTGGTTGCTGACATGAATCAATGCAATAAACGCAAAATAAATGTACCGAAGAAAGGTAATATTTAGATTTTTTTTCTAGAATAATAATTTATGATCACAGTTTTAATGCCATTATTTGTTATCATATTTAGAAAACTATAGGTCTAAGTAGATGTAAACAAGATGCATCTTGGAACAACTCTTTTTATTTATTTATTAGTGTGGAATATTGATAAACATTCAGCACACAATTTTACACTATCAGGCTGTCTATCATTTATATATAGATATTTTCACCAATATTACTCTAAGGATACTTAGTAGCATCTGACATTTCAATAGGTATAGTATCTAAGATCTTAAGTTGAGTTCCCGGGGAACCAAAGATGTTCCAGTTGGGAAAATGAACAGAGGGGACTGATCATTTACCTATTTTACTATAGTGAAATGATGACTGAAACAGTAAAGATATGTTTGCCCTTGACCTTACAAGTATTGGAAAATCTAGTTATTAAAATTAATTAATTGTTTAATTATTATTTGTATTTTGCCAAGTAGCATACTCAAGAAATTTTCTTATTAAATTATTTATGTAAGTGTTTTCATAAGACCTCACTCTGTAATTCTGACTGATGTAAAACAAAAAGTTTATAATTTTAGTAAGGATTTCAGATATTCCTCCAGTAGAGTGTGATACCAGCCTGTCAAGTGATACTGAGGAACTTTCAGTAACACAGTTGGTAACACTCTTTAATGCAACTGAAGAAATGACTGATGAAGATTTTATGGAAATTTTAACCTGCCCAAGTCCAGTGTGGTGGGAGGATCCTCCACCGGGATACACAGAAGGTAAGTGACTAAGTGCTCTCTGTTAGTAAAAGTGATTAGTGGGACATGGGGCACACTCATGTTCTTGACTCCGAAACTCTGAGGCAAGTGCTTCATCGGTGTTACCAATGGATTAAAGAATTATGCTGCCAGTGTTGAGATGCACTGATAAGCGTTACGCATATTTCATTTTGAAATAATTTCGGGTTGGACTGTTGGTTGTTAAGATCTAGCTGTTCTCGAGTGCCGTATCGCGTTTATGATGGTACGAAGGATGTTATTTTGAATTATTTGTAATCTCTTCATGTTACTCCTATTGTCAGAACCATATAGTAGAAAGCAGTAGGTCCAAACAGGGTTTACCGCTATCTTGTATAGTAGAATTTGTTGTCAACTGATAATGCTGAGTTTCTCCCCGTTAACGAATATAAGTTTCTAAATTTTGGGTTAATTTTGTCCCTGGGTTAACGAAAAGAAGATCGTGTTGCATCCAGGTTAAAGTCCAGGTACTTTACGGCAGTGGATGTGCTCTGAGTTTGACTGGTGGGGACTGACCATTGCCCAAGTGGAAATATTGAATAAACTGAAATTTTCCACTCCCTTTAGCACATCAGCCTCAATTTTACGTAAAGTGGATCTTCCATCTCTCTGTTTCATCTGAAAGTATCTATCTTCGAGATAGATTCTTTTTTCAAGAGATTTATCCAATATCAAATTTCAAAAATAAAATGTGCTAAATTAATTTAACAAACATTTTAACTAAGGTTGGGGTTCAATTTCAGATCCAATATCTGCAGAATTCACAGTCAAGAAAGGACAGGACGATAAAAAAGACGAAATTATTGTCAGTAAAACTCTCCAATCAGATATTGTGAATATAAACAAGAAAAAATCGAAATTAGATAAAATTAATACAAATATTGAAAATAATTCGGTTAGAGACATTAAAAATGACACAAAATATGTAACTAAATATAAAAATTTAGAATCAGTCTTAGGTAATTTAAAAAATAAATCGAACAAATCTATCTTAAAACCGTGTAGTAGTAAAGATATTGATAATAGTGTTAACGGTATATCAAAAGAAAATGATCATAGAAATAGTAATACTCACGTAGATGATTCTGTAAATTCTAACTCTCATCGTGATGAAATCAAAAGACATACTGGTGAAAATAATAACATAGAAATAATAGAAATAACATCGGATGAGACAGACCAAGAAGATTTAATGAATACATCATTGGATGACTCTTTAATTAGTTTAGAGAATATGGAAATTCCGATTGGAAGCGAATAATGAGATGGAAATTAGTCCGTCCGTGTCTTTGATCCTCTTGTGATCAATAAATTTAGTCTGTCTCTGTATAATGTTCCATCAAAATTTGTTCATTGGTAATTTTTGAAAAGTGTAACAAACCGACACAGACATAGATTTGAGTATTAGTACGGGATTTAAATTTATAGTAGAATCTCGTTTAAAGAAGTAACAAAATATATTTTTTTTATACATTTCCCCATAAAGTGACACATTACACAGCACTTATAACCAAACTGTGACATTTTGATTACCATTGCGATTTGCGATGCTTATGATTGTGCAATAATGTAGTAAAACCTTTTTGTTACACCTCTGTTCTCAAAAAAGAGTCGATACGAAATAGAATCTCTGTATTATCGCGTTCAGTAGTATAAATTAGTGTTTTAAATATTTCATGCAATTCGTGTTTAAAAAGTCCAGCCAGGTGCGAGGATCCTCCACCGGGATACAATCTAGGTTAGTGACTAGGTGCTCTCTGTTAGTAAAAGTGACTAGTGGGGCATGGGGCACACTCATGTTCTTGACTTCGAAGCGGAGTCACGAACTTGCTTTTTTATATGTTTTAATAATAAAACTGATTTTTCATTTATTTTTCTTCACAAGTGTGTTGAAATGCACTTGAGAACTGATGATTACGGTCCTTGGGTCTATTGAGACCCTCGGTTTCGGTTCGGATCTAAATACCACCTATGCGGTAATCACGAACATTACACTCTTGTATCATAATATACTATGTATTACTTACCATTAATGTAAGTTATATCTTTGAGCTGAGGTTATAATGAATAACATTAGCAAAATGTTATATTATATAATTATATTCTGCATCAGAAGATATGGATAAAAATCTATATATATGCTTAATAAATAAGATTTTCCATTGATACGTCGCACAAACACGAGATTTTCACACCCACATTCTTCAGTAACGGCGTTGAATCGCAGTTTTGTTAAAAGTTAGTTTAACTATATCGAGAGACCCGTGGCAAGAAAATTCACATGCTGCGTCATACTTAAATTAATGTTAGATTAGACATTCCTGTGAAGTTGAAACCTCAGCCGTCCAGGTTATTAGAACCAGCTAGATTGTTAGAAAGCACATTCGGCTTAGATATGCCAAAATTGTCATTAACAGATTTCTATTCTGTATTCTAGAATTTATCTTTTGATTTGTTGTGAATGTGTTTTAGAACTACTCTGAATATTTCAACTGGGTTTTTTCATTCAACCTTAGCTTAAATGTTAATATATTCCTACAACTATGTATTAATTTTATTTCGAATGAAAATATGTTTTGATGGGTTCTGATGGTACCTAAATATAACGATTACTTAATGATATTTCATAGTCATACCTAATTATTGTGTTCAGATAATGTTCAGTATTTACCATTAGTCTTTGTTTCATCTTGGTTGTGTTTAAGTATTATTTGTTACATTAATTTAAAGTCAACAGTTTAAATGTTTTTATTTTCAGGATTGGTTTTTTTTTATAGCGGCAATACTTTTTAAACGCCCATGTTTATACGTATCATGAATTGTGAAAAATGACGTCTTAAACCACGTATGTGTGTGAACACCGGCATTTAAAAAGCATTGCCGCTGTCAAAAAAGAACGAATCGTCCTCGTGTGAATGAGCCGTTGTATATTTACCCATTTCAAATCTCGAGGTAAATCAGTGTGTTCGTATGATACTTATACATATTTAAGGATATTTAAGGTTTTTCCACTTGTAAATTATAAACTTTAAGTTTAAAACTAAAAAATACCTCATTATATATTTTATACAATTTCTTTATTATTTAATCAACCTTTTTGGTTCAAACTGTGAGTTCAATCTTATCATTTAAATTTCCGTAAAGAAATAAATATTTTTATTTCATATCAATGTTCCAAAGCTGATTTATGTACTGCGTTCTCATCACTCGCCGTTGGTAAATTGACTGACACGCGTGTAGGAAAAATTATGTTATATCAGCTGAAAGTGTACCGTGTAGAGTACCGTGTAATTTTGCAAAGGACAAATACAAGTAACCAAATCAAGTCCGAATATATATGCTTTTTAAATTATAAAGAAAATAATAATAATTATTAAATTGAGACAAAAGTTTAAACTAAAAGCTTATAAATAAACTTTGTCATTTTGTAACGCCATGACTAGAATAAAACACGTCATTCATCCATCTCGCTTAGTGTTTTGATAAATACATTTAACTTCTCCGATATGTTTCAATAAGGTTGAGAATATATTTCAGTGTTTTGCTAGTTTTTATCTGTGTGAGTGGAGATAGATCATAGAAGTTATGATATTCAGGGTATGTATGTGTCGTTCGCGATTGATCGGTTCAAAAGAACCAGATCTTCAAATCCTCGCTAACGAATGCGTCACTTCGTTAAAAATGATTCGTTCGCTCAATAAGGTCGCGACTCGCGGTGCGCCGTAGCGATCCATGGTTACTAGTTACCCGTTGACTACGGCGCTGCAGCTTAGGTGTAATTATGGAATTAGAGTCCACCTTCGGCTGTGACGTAGGAGAATCGAATGAGACTGTCCGAGTTTCGACTATAAGTGATACCGCCTCATGACCTCCCGATCCAATGTGTGCAGAGGGCGTATCGGACATTACTGGCGACCCGGTTTTTGGGGAAACTTTAGGTGTGCGGGTAAATTCAGTTGTAGTGGGAATTGATTGACTTGCAGATGACTGTTGTGGTATTATAGGTGGCTCTTGTGATTTAACAGGTGATGGTAGCCGTGAACGAATATGGTCTCCATGTCTCCGAATGGTGTTCCCATTTGGTGTTGACACTGTATAGGAGTAGCGATGTTTTCGCTCGGCTATGATTCCCGGCTGCCAGGTTTTGTCAAGTCAGGTTCTATGGTAAACCGGTTCTCCAGGTACATATTCCGCTTTGTACGCCGAGTGTTCTATGTTGGCTTTTATTTGTTTATACTGCATCATTCTCCTTTTGTTGGGTCGAATATTGGATAGCAATGTATTCAACGTTCGACCAAACATCATCTCAGCTGGCGATTTACCCGTGGTGTTATGAGGAGTAATTCGGTATGTGAATAGAAATTCACGTAACCTCCATTGTTGGGGTTCGGTCGTAGAAGCGAACCTCGATTTAAAAGTTCTGACAAGACGTTCTGCAAGGCCATTTGTTCGAGGATGATAAGGTGATGATCTTATGTGTAAAATGCCTTGATGTTTACAGTACTCCCTGAATTCCGATGATGTAAATTGAGGGCCGTTGTCAGAAACTATCATTTCCGGAAGACCAAAAGTGCAAAAGATGTCGTCTAGTACGTTACACAAGTTTGATGTGGTTACACTTTTCATGGGTTTGATATCTATCCACTTGGACAAAGCGTCGCTTAAAACCAACCAATAAGTGCCTTCAAAAGGTCCCGCAAAATCGACATGTATTCTCTCCCACACTCTTTCTGGAATAGACCAAGAGTATATTGGTAGTTCTGGGTTATGAGGTCTATTTTGCTGACATCGAATGCATCTCTTAACATGATCATCTATATCTTCATCAATGGTTGGCCACCATACATAAAAACGTGCTAGCGCTTTCATCGCTGAGATGCCTGGGTGTCCACGGTGCAGGTATTTTATGGTCGTTTTCCTAAGAGCGTCTGGTATAATAATTCGACCTTGCCACATTATAATTTTATTTTCTAGTGATAATTCACCACGTTTGCGAGCGTATGGTTTTATATCGCTTGAATATTGCTGTTCACGCCAGCCCGTTTTAATAAATTGTGATACGAGTCTAAGTGTGGGATCTGTTTTTGTTTTGTCTCTTAATATTTCCTCTGACAGTGCAAGATCGGCTAGTCTATCTGACTGTAGGCGTGATACAATCTTGTGAACTGCAAGTTCAGTCTTGGAAGGTAGCTCTTCTGGATTAGGCATTCTTGATAAGTAGTCGGCAATCAGATTGTTACCGCCTTTTGTATACGCGATGTCGTAATCATAACTTCCTATTATCAAGGCCCACCGAACCAAGCGGTTATTAACTAGTTTCGGTAAATTGCCTTGAGCCCCCAGCATGTATATGAGAGGCTTATGATCAGTAACTAAAGTAAAATGAATACCGCGGAGGTATTGATCGAATTTCCTGACTCCAAAAAAAATTGCTAGTGCTTCGCGGTCTATGACAGAATATTTGGATTCTGCAGATCGAAGTTTCCTTGATGCGAAAGCGATTCGTTGTACAGTGTTGTTCTTCTTGTGACAAAGTACCGCTCCGACGCCCTTTTCTGAAGCATCACAAGCTAAGAATAGCGGGCGATTATCATCGAAAGCTACAAGAGGCTTGGAGCGAACGATCAAAGATTTTGTTCGTTCAAAAGCCATTATTTCTGTTTTTGTCCAACGCCATTTTAATCGTTTTCCTGTTAGGGCGTGTAGGTCAGCACAGACACTGTGTAAATGTGATATGAAGCGCTCGTAAAAGTTGACTAAACCTAGAAATGCCCGTAGCTCCTTGGCATTGGTTGGAGGGGAAGCTTTGGCAATTGCATCTATCTTCGATTTTGTGGGACGTACTCCATTTTTATCAATCGTGTGTCCAAGATATTCGATTTCAGGTTGTAAGAAGGTGAATTTCTTCTAGTTTACTTTTAATCCGGCTTGTTCCAGTCTTTCGAAAACAATACGTAATGTTTGGAGATGATTTTTGTCATCTTTGCTTGTAATTGCAATGTCATCGAAATATACTGCCACATTTGGTATTCCTTCTAGGAGTTTGTCAAGGTAATGCTGAAATATTGATGGAGCAGTTGAAATTCAAAATGGCATTCGATTGTATGTATAATAACCTTTGTGCGTCGATATTGTAAGGAATTGTTTTGATTCAGGACTTATTTCAAATTGAAGGTAAGCGTCTTTCAGGTCAATTTCAGTAAATTTCTCCCCACCTGCGAGGTTCTGGCGTAACTGGTCGAACAATGGAATTGGATGTGCGTGCGTTATCAGTACGGAATTGAGTGTGCTGCGAAAGTCACCGTATATTCTGATCTGACCGTTGGATTTGACTACGTTAACTGTTGGTGTTGCCCATTGAACCGGTGTGACATTTGGGTCTACTTGAGTTATAATGCCTTCTTTTATTAGGCGTTCTAGCTCGACTTGTATGTTTTTCTTCAAAGAAAATTTTATTGATCTTGCTGGAATGTGTTCTGGCTTAGCTTGAGGTTTGATATGTATGTTAATTTGGTAATTTTTGACTTTTCCAAGTTTACTGTCGAAAAGAGCACTATGCTTGTTCAAAATTTGCTCTAGGGTACTAGTTTCGCGTTGAGTGTTTTTGATAGAATAGACTGGTTTAGGAAAGTTCATGTTGAACATTTCACTCCACTGTAGGCCGAATAACATTGGGTCAGCTGACTTCATAACGACGACAGGTAATATTTTTTCTTCGTCCTGCATCTTAACTGTTACGTCTGCAAGACCCTTTGGTTTGAGTTTGACGTTTCCATAAGCGCGTAAACATGGAGCCTTCGTGAGAGGGGGTGCACCGATACGTCTCCAGAACTTGGTGCTGATAATCGAATAGACTGAGCCGGGGTCCCAGTCTAACGTGCAATGAACATCATTGATTAGCACATTAACCCTCTTACTGTCTTTGCTATTTGTATTAATTTAGTAAACGGTGTCTGTATCGTCGTCATTGTCCTCTGAGTCAGACGTCTGTGAAGAGTCGTTGTTGCTTCCGGTATGCTTCAGCTTGTATAGGTTGTTCCTTTTTTTGAAAGTCGATTTAGGTTTGTTATTTATTAGATATGCTCGACCCGTTTTTATACAGCAACTTTCATAATGCCCCTGTGTGTTGCATGTATGTTTCTGAGCTGGACAATCAGCCACGTTATGCTTGACGTGTTTTCCGCAGCGAAAACATTGATTAGAGCGTATTTTCCGAGGGCTCTTATAGGTATCTGAATGGTGATTGTTGTTTGTTTTGTATTTCTTCGTAATGCGTTTAATGCTTGTTGTTGCAGTATTGGTGTCGTACTCTGCCTGTTCGCGTGACTGTGCGACTGCAAATAATTGTGCAAAAGATACTTCAGTGGTTTGTGTATTTGTGTTCATTGTGTATTTCGGTTAGGTCAGGCCACTTCTGTTTTAAATCTGTTTCCAGTTCCCTATGGTTCAGACCAGTTGCAAACCGATCACGAAGCTGCGTTGTTGTACCCACAATCTATGCTTAAACTTTTTAATCGGTTGGCATAATGTTCCATAGATTCAGTGTCTTCTCTTATGCAGTTCCAAAACTCCGTTAGTGCACGGTATCTAGTCTTCTTTACGCGATACAAATCAAGAAGTTTCATTTGTATATCTGTATACGTTGCTTCAAAATTGGGAATAAGGGCTGTTTTTAGTTCCTTGAAGATGTCAGGCGTCATGCAGTTGAGAAGAAGATCCTTCTTTATAGTGTCGTCGTTATTCACGCCGTGTATCATGCATTTGGCTTCAAAGAATTCTATGTAATCGCTTACCCGAAAGTTGTCCGGATTGTAACGATCCATGTTGAATAATTTTAATGTAGTCATTTTATTACATGGTTGTTCTTGCGTCTTGTTGGTAGTGTTCGTCACACTATCGTCTGTCGACGTGGAGCTCGCTGCCGCTTGTGTTGCGGTGTGCGCGAGTGCTACAGAAAGCAGTTTTAATATTTGTTCCTGTTGCGCTTGTTGAACGCAAAGGAATTGTGCAAATTGTTCGGCGTCCATTTCGTCGCCAATTAAATAATGTAACTTTTTAATAAAAAACGAACATTTTTATTGGATTAAGAAAAGATGATGATTGACATAAATCAAAATTTGAAAATTAATTATGTATTTTTAAAAACACCAAAAAGTTTACTAAAGAGTTCACTACAAGTTTAATAAGCTATTTTATGACGATACAAATAAGGTTCAAACTTCAATAATAGTCGTAGTTATATTATTGTCAAACTACTTGAACTAGCTGATATATTTTGAAAATTTACTTTTATTCTTTAAAACAAAAAAGGTCCCATTTCAATTTTATATTTCTTTGACGTGTTGATTGTTAACGAAGTGGCGCGTGAAAGTGATTAATTACGAAAGTTTCTCTTTTTTAAAGTACGTAATAACATAATAAGTTTAGAGCTATTGATTTATTAAGTAAGTTATTTCAATTATTTATATTTGTTTTCTATGACTATTACATACAGACATATTTTTATGTATTAATGATTGATTTATGTTGCTCATAGAAAACTATTATGAAATTGTTATTTGTTAAAGTAACTTAAGTATATAATAAATATATATCTCTATCTATAAAACTTAGAGGTGTTGGTGGATTCAGCTTAACTAATTTTTATTAATAATCATATCAATCGCGAACGACACATACATACTCCGAACCAAAGTTATTTTAAAACCCGAAACGTCTCAGTTCGAAATGACCTTTAGTTCGTATGAAATTGAATCAATCGTTTGATTGAACGGGTCGAACGAACCAGATCATTTTGTCAATGGCTCAGTATTGATTCAGATCGAGCGAACGACACATGCATAATTCAGGGATGCCTGGCAACCAAGAGCAGTGTTGCCATTACAAAATATGATAAGTTGACTGAGATTCGTTTTACGCAGTACAGTACAAATCATTCTCGTACGTTTTTAATAAGTTTACACAAACAATATTTCGGACTATTTGTTGTTATTCTGTGAAGCCATGTGTGTGTTGTAAAATGATCTCAATTCATTGATCACCTGTAAATAAATTTATGTGATATCATCAAGGATAGATAGTAAGTTGATAAAGTTGTAGTATATTAATATAAGTTGAATAAATAAAATATTTACAACATGTTTTTATTGTAAAATATTTTCTTGTATATCAAAATCTACATAGGTAATAAATCAAATAAAATTAAGTGTTTATTAAACTCATTTTTAACACTAACTCAATAGGATAGGTCCCTACTTAAAAATAATGTTCTATACCTAGATACTTTGAGGTACAAATTCTTATAACAAACGTTTAAAATGCGGCTAGATTCTGTTGTCTTTCGAGAAAAAAAACTAGATAGTAAATCTTTGAGATAGCCGAGTGGTAGAGATATCAAATGTAGATTATTAACTCAAAAGAAAAATATTTTATTTCTTGTAACTAATTCTAGCATTTACAATATTTCAGCTGGGGATCTACTTTTAATTAATTAGGTTTACTTGTGATAGGAGACCCCGCTCTTCCTGAGTAACAAAATTGATAGGTAGGTAGATGTATAAAATATCTTATCATTGAGGGGCTCTCCGGCGGGACGCATGTTGGTCCTTCAGGTCCTTTGTAGGTACATAAATTTTATATAAATAAAAACGTTTATATAAAATTTGAGCCCCAGGCTGGGTCCGATCGCGGATGGAGAAGCAGATATAATTGGTTTCCGAGGTGTTCAACGTAAGAAGGTTCGCATTCAACCATTTAGCAACCCCTAGTCAGTGCCAGTTCAGTGCATTTACGAAATATGAGGTCTCATGTTAGTTAGGTACCCGTAAATACTATCACAATGTCGTCTACATATAAGAAAATCTTTCCACCCTCGATGTCTAGATTGCATAGGTCATTTGTATATATGGGGAACAGTGTCGGGCCAAGGAAACTTCCTTGAGGCACCCCAAAAATGACAGCAGCATCATCACTACTATATTGCCTTTTTTACACGTTTACGCTCAATTAAATAATTGTACAAAAGTGCGAGTGGAGTACCGCGAACTCCAATGTTTTCAAGGTTGTGTGAATGGGACAAAGACGGTGTCAAATGCCTTTTTAAGGTCCAAAAAACAGTGGAACCCTTTTTACCTGCTTCTAAAAACAAGATATCATGTCTTATAATTCCTTCTTGGCCGCCTGCAGTTTGTGTGAAGCCAGGCGGCGTGGGCGGAAAGCGATTGGGGGGCCATCTGTGGTGACAATATGGTGCACCGTCGAATGTTTAATTGTGCGGTGGACACCAGGGGGACGTGTAATGTCAGGGAACTCTTCCAAAATTTTAATAAATGGCGAATCTCCAGAGACGATTTTCTTTACACTAGGCTATGATACCTGTGTAATGGTAGCAGGTGTCGAGAGGCTAGTGGTGCCATCTATCAGTTTCTTATTTCGGCAGTCTGGCAAAAGGTGGTAATGAGCCAAAAAGTCGGAACCAATTATAGGAGTGCCCACGTCTGCGATGATGAAATTCCATCTTAAAACGCGGCGCAATCCGTCACGAAAGTGAGTTGATCACTTTCCAGCTCATGACGTCGCGTCAGGTCAGGAACACGCTGCAAATTACCGGGATACAAAGGAAAATCCCGCATCAAGTGCATAAAATGCAAAGTGCACTTGTGTCTAACCAAAGACAAAAATTGATTCCTAAAAATACACTTCCAACGTATTTATAAGATGGCCCTTACGCACACATAGAGAACCAATAGGAAAGTTTAATTAAGCTTTCCTATTGATTCTCTATCATCGTTCTATCACGCGATAATATCATTGTCGCGTGACAGCACGATCCGCCATCTTGTCAGTAGCCAAGAATCTGCCCAAACAGTTGGTTGACGTCACTCGGTAGTAAAAATCTCTCCATAAACATTATAAATTGTATGTAAAATAGCCTGCTGTTTGTATTTTTTTCTGTTTTATAGTAAAAAGTAATCATAAGAGTTGACTAATCAAGTTATGTTTAATCGCTTTATTGACAATTAACAATTTTACAAGAATAGCCTAAAATCACTCTCATAGTCTAATAAGGGCCACTTAGGTGGTCGGTAAATAGAGCCGGCCCTTATTAAACTAATGAAATGATATTTTTTTGACATTTGCATAACTTTTTTCTACATTTCCCATAACATATTTTTTAAATTTTGCTCATTACTTCATTACTCACAATGCCTATATAATGTAATAATTAAAAACTTAAGTGAAACATTTAAATACTTAATCCAATAAATAACTGTAGATTTGATTTGTTTCATCTGTATTTGCTTTGCTTGAGCTTATTTATTTCTTTTTTAGAATACTTAATTAAGCTAATTATGGAACCTCCTTCTAAATAACGTCGAGGACTTTGGTCACTTCAGCAATTACGAGATGCAATGACTGCTGTTCAAGACGGACTGATGTCGCAGCGTGCTGCAGCTGCGCATTATTCTATACCCAGAAGAACATTTAAAATCTAGAAAAGTCCAAAACCAAATAGGACGACGTACAGTTTTAACACCAGAATAAGAAAATGATTTTGCGTCGAGGATTAAAAGACTTGCCTCTATAGGATTTAGCAGTAAGATATTCCGATAGACTGGCACGTCCTCTTGCGTTTTAAAACCGAGATGTTTACAGCAGATTTTTGATTTATATTTTATGTTAAAAGCCTTGGTTTTCTTTATAATTTCTGTTTTAATGATTGTGGACCCAGTTTCAACAATTATAGGGGTGTTAGGCTTGTTGATATTTTTCCCTTGAACCCGGTATATATCCTTGATGTCTGATTTATTGACAGTGCAGTCAATGTTTTGAGAGAGATTGATGAACATATCAATAAGGTCTTCTTTGGTTTCCCCAAATCGTTTGGGAACATTTTTAATTTCTATATTGGTTTTACGATATCCCATTTGCAGGAATTTTATTTTATTCTCTAAGGCCGTGATATGTTTTTTGTCTTCTTTAATTTCATTTTCTAATAGGAGAATTTTCATTTTAAAGTCTTCATTTTGTGCTGTTATATTAACAATCGAGTCCTCAATATTACAATTTGTTTTTTGTATATCATTCAAGGCCTTCGTGAGTCGTTGAAGTTCGATACTTTGCGTAGATATGTACTGTGACATCATTTTTCTCATCTCATCTTTGAAATCATCCAACGATTTTGAAATATCCATATCTTCCCTACTTCTTTTAGTTCTTTGGAAAACATAGCTTGGAGGCGTATTTTGTATGTTTAAATTTTCACTCATTTATTTCAGAGTCTGACACTGACCTATCTCTGTGTGCATCCATTGAATATTAGGGTATCAGAAGCGAGCGGTAGTTACGCCACTAGTTTAAATGCGGCGCCAAAAGTCGCACGCGCCCATTTGTTGCCTTCTACAAATCGATCCTAATGAGTGGGTGTGACGTTCCTCGGGGGGTGTGGTTTATGCGTGACTCGATAATGTTCTCTGCGTATATGCACACATAGGATGTTTTAGGTTTCTTACTTGATTTGTGTAGGCGGAGTTATTCTGTCGAGCAGCGATGTACCAGGCGCACATAGATGTAAGGCGATTGCTTGTTTTTGTCACTCGTCGAACGAAATATCTCTTCAGCTTCTATGCACTCCTATTTTTATAGACGAACTTAAGTTGCAAAATTTATTATTTAAATTTAAACTAAAATTAAATATAGTTTGTGAAACACGTTTACACCTCACGGTGGTCCGGGGGAAGAGGATACCCAAACTTGAAAAAAATGGCGCAGAAGACTTCAGTTTCCAAATGAATTCTGTCGCATCTAAAAGATTCTTTTACGCCATAGGTCTTATACAGACAGATTTCCGAAATCGGCTTTCTCCGCAAAACTAGAAAATGCTCTGTTTTTTAAACAATAATAATGTTAATTATTAACAGTTATTGATTTTTAATTATTACACTTAATTCTTAACTTGAATAGCTAAACCTTGAAACTCATTCAAAGTCTGTAACTGTTTTTATTTTTTAATAGAAATTAAAAACTTTAACCAAACTAGTGTTTCGTATAATATTTTACCTTAATTTAATTTACTAAGCGTTTGTATCGGTACCGACGATATTGTTATAAGAGTATGGGTAAAAAGGCATATCGGTGCATCCCTAATTGGTTTTATTCAACATTAAGAATTTGACAGTTGAATGACATAATTTAGTCATCTATTTCATAGACGCCGCCAAAGACAATTCAGCCACATGACAAAATTAAAAACCACGTTTTATTTATCACACGATAAATATTTGGCGCGGGTATATCTTATTTGGGTTACGCTGTAAAGGTAATAAATGAAACATATAAATTTAGAGAAAATATTGTTTTCCAAAATCAGTACATATTTTTTTACATTCACACATGTTAAAGTAAGATCTATAATAGATATTATGTACAAAATACGCTAATATAAGTTAAAATAATGCCTCTTTTATTTATTAGCTATTTATAGCTTTCGCCCGCGACTTCGTATGAAATTATGTGTCCGTATATGTATTGTGTCAGATATTCGTATACATTATAAATTAAAATGCTAACTGATAGATCATTGTTATATCATAGCAGAGCAAATGGTAAATATTTGACCAACGGTTACATTAACAATGTCCACAGTCACTGCGTTAACAATCAATAAAGTAATTAAGTTTCATACAAATAATATTGTACTTCATGGACGGGTACCGCCTCCTTGATGATATGCCATACATAACGATTACTACGATTGTGCCACAGATTACAAATAATCGGTGGAAATAACTGCTAATATGTAAATAAGGTGTTATTTAATCAGGAAGACAACAAAATTTTGAGGTTGACATCAATAAATTAAAATATTAACATATAATTTTTATGAATATATTTATTTTCATAGATATTAATAAATATGAAAATAAATTTATATTATATTTTAACTAAAATAAATTTAGCGATATCGATTATTACATCCTTTAGAACATCACTATAATTTGTCAGTCGTCGAGCTGTCAAAAAACTATTAATAAAATGGACAAACTGTAATGAGGCATTATTCTAATTATAACCACTAACGCCATCTGCAATACAATTTTTCATCTCTCAACTTACAATATTTTTCTTATAGTATAGAATTTTGGTTCTTGTTTCACGTTAGAGACTTCACCTACATTTTAGATGCTATTGAACAATGGGAAATATCAATACAATGGAAACTATTGAAAAATATCAAAAACCTAGTGGGGTAAGAACAGACGCATCCGCGTCTTTTTCTCTGATCATTTTCTTCACAAGTAGATCAGACTTCTGTGCCCGACAGCAGTATTTTTTGTTTCCCCTTGCTTAAAGCCTAGGATCTCGAGCACAACACGCATTGAATGTCAGAAACGTGAACTACCATGGAGTCATAGCAAACACAGAAAAAGTAGTTCTTACACTAAAGATGAATATCCCTATTTTATTTCGCCTAAGTACATAAGTTAAAAATAAATAAAACAAAGTTTTTCATTGATACAATAAAAAGATAAACTAACAAATATATATTTTTATTTTCGTTGGTTAACGTGCCCAATGGGTTTGAATATAATTAATTTTAATAGGTAATGGGAAAGTTTCTGAATTCATTTTAATTTTGCTACCAATTTAGTCCTTTAGAATTTTGAAATAATTTGATCTTTGAAATTTCGATCTACGCCTTTTTACGGCAATAAAACGTTGCCATTATAAATACTTTTTCAATAACTATCAATATTTACAGCACTCAGACATGGTTATTTAAGTAACTCCTTATGTTTTTTGATTTGTAATATACGCGACTGTCAGTTAAAAATTACGCAAACATTGATTAATAGTTGCGTTAACCACGGATCAAAAACTTACTCTTACTTATAATAAAAGTTAATTAGCAACAAAATTGTTAAGTATTTAACTGAAAGCCGCCAGATAGATTAGATGGCGCCATTCACAACCTTTAAAATCATTAAAAAATTTGAACATTTAAAAATAATATTTAGTGATGTTTCATTTTATTCAGTTCAACTAATAATTAATAAGTACTATAGCCGAAAAAGAATATAATACAACTGAAAACTTTTTTATGTTATAAGTATAAATAGCGCCATCTAAAATTGAAATAAGTGAACTAAAATTGGTAAGTTGAGAATAAAAAAATGCTAACACATTTTGACATTGGCGTTTTACAACCAATAAAGTTTCAATATCATATTGCATGTAATTGAAAAAATAATTTAAACATAATTTGAATTTTAAAGCAATAAGCACCATAGACAAAAATAATACACAAATGTTACCATTCTTATTAACTATGGACGAGGATAAAATAAATAAAAAATTATATTAATTCGATGATATATCCGTACTAGACTCTGATTTTTAACTCCACGGAATTATGACAGCTATAATTATTTGACAATTCATATAGCCTAAACCTTTTCTGCTTTGAATTTTGTGGATATTTATTTATTGTGGATAATTATAGTAACTTCAATAATATGCTAATAAAAAATGTAATTACAATTTTAAAATAATCAGTGCATTTTTAAATCTTACTTTTTCTCACTGAAACCCAAAATTTAGGTAGGATTATTTTTTATTTTGCTAAAATGCTTTCAATTTTCAGTGGGAATGTTTCAAAGTTGGCAACACTTTTGAAATGTCATAATTCCGTGGCATTAAAAATCCGATTAAAGGTGGATTAGTTGCATTATGACATCTATTTTTTGTTACATTAGTAAGTTTGCCACACAAATATCTGACAACCTAATCTTTCAAAAGAAACTCAATCATTTGATAAGAAAAGTGAGTGTTGTAGTCTGTAGACGTATGGTATTTTCAACGAAACCTGAACTTTTACTTTATTACATAGATTTATTAAAAATGTGATAATTGACAAAAAGAATACAGGAATACTGTGTATTTTTGTTCACTGAGTTATAATCTATATGTCAATAACACATTCAAAAATTTAGCGTCTAGAAACAATATATATATATATTTAAATAAATAAATATATATATATATATTTATTGTATATAATATATATATATATATATATATATATATATATATATATATATATATATATATATACACACACACACAATTATCTACAAGTATCTTTAGAGACAATTTTTAGGCAATTTGGTTAAAATGACAACCGAGATGGCATGTCCCGTAGCGAAGTGGCGAGCAGTTTCAATGTCATATGATTTTAAACATTATATTCATGGCTATAATACATAGTATCGCTTGAGAAACTTGAAAAGGTCGCCACGGTGCCGTAAGCAGTCCAACAACTCCGCCAGCCACTGCTGGTCGCTGCTAGCCGCTGCCAATGCGGTGTCAAAAAGGAGATTATTAATTCGGCGTGTATTTTTTTTTTAAACTACGGTTGTGTTAAAAACACACGAAATGATCGGTTCAGATAGGAACATCGCACTATAGTTTCTAATGAAATATACTCCAAACAGTAGTTAGTAGTATTATGAGGTCATTGTACAGTTTTGGCGCGTTGCAAGCGAGGAAATCGTTGGGATAAAGATTCGGTGGAGGTGCTTCTTCGCCGCCTTTGCAGTATTCGTTGCGGGACTAGAAATAAAATAATAGTTTATTTATATGTAGCATAAGCAAAATAAAAAATAAAATAACCACAGAAATATATAATTAAAGGATAATGACTGTAAAAAATTGCTTTTAATGAACTATTTTGTGTGTGTATGACAATTTGGTGACAGAGTTTTAATTTAGTTGTCTCTGCACCTTCATTATGAAGTAAATAAAAATGAGAATCTAAGTAATTTTTTTCCGTTAGATAAAAGCACTCTAAATGAGTCAAGCTTCTCAAAAGTAAAAATTAATGAAGAAGAAAGAAGTATATTATGAATTAATTAATTACAAACAAAATGCAAATATTTTCTCATAGTAATACTAGTAAAGATATTTTTGTGTGATTAAGAATATGTTATTCGATTACATGTAATGAATTTAATTTATAAAAACATGGTAATTATTGAAAAAAACTCACAGCAAACTCTTCCCCGCACATCTCTCTACAAGGTGGACAAACAACGCCACCTTTGTGCAACCAGCCTTTTTGAATTATTCGCACTTGCAACACTTGACCGGCGAAATAACATGTATACGTGTAATTTCCAACCTAGAAAATTAAAGAATAATTATGAATTTGCAATAAAAGATGGCGTTTTTAACAATATTTTTTGGGTTGTGTAAATAATAAGAATTCTAAGGCTGATTCATATGGTAGAGTTTCATACACCGCACAATGAAAAACAAATTGTAAAGTTCACTGTATGATTTCTTTTTCTTTGCTTAGTTTAAATCTTTGTATTTTTCTCTCACCATAGTCTACTTAGCACTGTTTCGCAGAATTTAACACCAGCTATTACAATATATTATATATTAGATGCTTACTATAATATGTAGTCGACCGCTATCACATTTATATTTGTAGCAACCCGATCCCCAGTGTTGCCATTCCCTTATCTATAAATAAAGTATAAACTATTAAGAAACAATATATAAACAGCAAAATATTTATGTAAAATATTTAGTCATTATATTTTGAAGACACATTGACAATTGACATACATGGACAATACTACACGACAAATGGTTTTTATAAACTTTATGTTTATTAATAATTATGATTACCTGTCTGCATGACTTTTGCTCCCATACTCTGTCACTATGGTCGAAACACTTCGAATGCGTTCCGTAGTTTTCTAACGCGAAATTTACATCAGTCTCTGTAAATGATAAAAATTGATAATATATCAATAAGATTTACTGTTTAGAAATACTCCATTATTATTCATGAACGAGTTAATGATGAGCGGGAATTGAATAGCGTCTATCTTCCAATGACCTAAGTCTCACGCGAGGATGACTGTTTAGAACGGCTTGTGGTGCAGAGTGGGGAGAAAAGACTAGTCATCCCTGAAGTGGAAGAATTACATCAGGCACACTTTATACTAATTTATTACTAAGTATTATTATAGCAATATATATTTCATGTTACAGCTGATTGAATCCTTCAAATATTTTTAATTATTAGTGGTCGCTCATTGGTCGAAATTCGACTACAATTCAAGAGTAAGTCAGGTATGTATGAGTGTGTCATTCAAGTAGTATTGTGTGTAGCGTTTATTTTAATTAATTTAATGTATTTCTAATGCATTTTATGTTAAAAAAATAGCTTTATGCACTTCTTTTCCATAAAAACTTTAATTTTGGCAAATTTCACGATCAATTTGCGCGTTTTTCGTAAAAAGGGGTACAAAGTTTTTGCTTCTATAGTGACTTAACAAAAATACTCACTAGGAGTATTCTCCTCATAGGAACATCTGCTGCCTCTTAACAGGATACTCTTGTGTTTCCAAGTGAACTCTTGCAGGTAAGGACAGTAGTCCGCCAGAGATACAGAGCCTCCAAAGTGCGCTTCGTCACCAGCTGGGACGTTTGGGAGAGTATCAAAGTGCTGGAACCATAAAGGTTTCGGCAATTAAGTACCTGTACGTAACATATCTGTTCATAGACGTCACATTTTTAAAAAAATATGTGATACTCTAGTAAAAGAGTTTAATTTCTAGTTTTCTCTTGTAATAAAAAAAACATCTCTTAGGGTAGAGGTAAAAGAGGTACATACACACACAGTACAACAATTTTTTTTTTGTTTTGTTTATATTAGTGTTTATCTAAGACCGAATGGCCGAGAAAAAGGAGCGTTTTGTTTTTTCTCTCTCACGTCTTAAATTTAAGCACTGTGGGCAAACTATTTTAAATAATAAATAAATGAATAAATAAAACATTTCTGCGCCTTTCCGTCTTTTGTGCCAACTCAACTAAATTCTTCGTTTTCTCAGAATTCGAACCCATGACTTGAAACACTTAGCACGGAGATTAGCACTCATGAGTGAAATGTGGCTCCTATCACAACAGATTCTATTTGACAACTCATCATTTGTTGAAACAAAATTGACATGTTTTTAGGTTTTTATAGTCTATGTAAAAAAAAAAATTAAAAAAAAATGTAAAAAAAGAGATAAGATTTGTTACCTGATACTGTCTCGGAAGTATATTATCATGTCTAACTAAATTGCATAGAACTACAGCGTTGCGCCGCGGCGAGCATTCCGTACGTAGTGGTTCACCCTTTATCCTTTCGCAAAATGGCGCTGGGTTGCGTCGCCTGAAAATGTAAATTATATTAAAACACTATCTATAAACGATAGATGTTTAATCACGCAGTTACAAATTTAAAATCGATAAGTCATGAGCTTGATCTTAATTGACTCTTAATTGTCGGCTGGCATTCTACAGTCGTTCTTAGAAGGAGACAAAAAATTGTCGTTCTTAGAAGGGGAAACTCTGTCCAATTGAGTAGTGGTTGCGAATTTTGAGTTAATATGAGAAATATTAGGCGAAGTGTATTCGTGATCGGTGTGGCTTCTATGATTTTTTATGGTAATTTGTTAATATGCTTTTTGTATTTTTTAAAGTTAGACGTAATTTTATAGTTTCTTGTATCTTATATAAGTGAGCCTAAACAAAATCTCAATATTTTATATTATTTGATAAAAGTTTGCTGTTATGCGTTTTGCAACTTACATGATATCCGTTCCATTATCATCGCTTGAAAAAATATTATTTCAACATAATTTTTTAAATATAAAATGGCATTTTAACAACATATTATTTTTTATTTATTTCAATATATAAAATATACTCGTGGACAAATAATACGGGACAGCGACCAATTCCTCTGTAACTTACAAATTAATAATATTACATGCATGAAACTAACTTTATATTAAAGTAAATTTGAATATCGTATGATATTCAAACATAAATGTTATACAACGTAATTGGAAGAAAAAAACGTAACAAAAGTTTGAATTTGGTAATAAATTCAAATCACGCGTGTTTTGTTTTTGCTTGTTTCTGTCACTTTTATTTTTAATCTGTTAAATAAAAATAATAAAAGGGTCATCATCGTCTTTTACGGTCATTATTGAATCACTATCAAGTCGCTAACACCAGAAAACGTGTACATTACACGTATCGTCACTTTACTAGAAGAAGGCAGAAGTCAGAGAAGTACAGCGAAAGTAACAAGCGTGTCACTTTCAACGGTGCAGTCGTCCAACGTTGCCGAGGAACTGGGCAGAACATTAGAAGAACAGAAACCGGCAGACCAAGCGACCGAGTTTCGTACTGACCCGCATTATTTGTCCGCGAGTATATTCAAGTCTTAACTTCTCTTCAAAATACTTACTCCGTAACATTTTCCACGCTGCTTGTAAATTGTTTGAAAGTAAGTAGTGAGTTAAGTAAAATGGTAAGTTAAATACGCAGAACTGTGTCTGCCCCATACTCCATTAGAGAATGCTAGACTTGGTAACGTAATTTTACTATTAATGAGTAAGCCGAAATAGAGCTCTTTTCCATTGCTTGCTTTAATACGAATGAAATTGACGACAATTTAAAAACACCTAGCATTGTGATTACAAATAATATTTTTTTATAAATTATAGCTAAAATTATTCTCGATTACCTCAGCTTTCCAACAAAAAACCACATCCAAAAGGTCCATTTGTTTAAGGGCTACGATGCCACAGCAGACCCATAGATCCACATATGTACACGTCCCAGTTTTATAAGACCCCTCTTTTTTCGTCAGAGGTTAAAAAAATGAAATGTATTCACAGATAGCTGTAAGTAGATTTAGTTCTTTCGCAACCGACAACACTTTAGGACTGTTCTAAAAGCTGTCAATAGATGGCGTTAATACAAATCACGACGACACCGATTAAATGTAAATAATAGTACCTTAACCTTTGCGTATTGAGCCATTGTTTGCAGGATGTAGTCGCGAACGGACATCCCAAATTCTTCCCCCAATATAGGGGAGAAGAGAGTGAATAATCAGCTCTGTACCACCCTGTATCTTCCATCATGGCGAACGTGATCCTACTGAACACGCTGTTTTGTGTGTGCGTGCCTGTCATTGCCTCGTTCTGAAATCAGATGCAGTTGAATAAAACTCGAGAGCTTAAATTTAACGTATATACATATATATTATACGGTTGCTCTTTTAAAAGCGAGATCATTTTATAAGCGGTCTACTGATCAAAGTTCTATCAAATAAACTTAAGTTCAATAGATTGTACTTCGCTTTATATTGTAGACTGATTCGCCGTAGTTAACTTGACAATTAGTTAAATAAATAATTGGTTATAGAAGTAAAAATCGTGCTTTATTAATTTTGTACATCTTATCTGTGTAGGGAAATTCACAAAATGTCTGTACATACAATAGTTGAATGTGGAAAAATGCCATATTTAAACGTTGTTAGCTTTTTAAACAAAACCTCAGAAATAGCAGATAAATTTAGTAATATTCAAAATTAAACAATTATTATAACTATTAATTTATACTTTTATTTTTCCTGTTTAATTACTTACTAAGTCAATCAAATGAGTACCACAAAATTGATGAATTTGAATGATTTTTAATAAAATTAATTTTAAACAAAAAAATAAAACCGACCTCAAAACGCACTGAAAAGTAAAAAATAAATTTTGTATTATAAATGAACTTACTTTAAATAAGACGTAAATAGTGTTGATAAATAAAATTCATCTAAAATTCTACAAGGGCATAAAACTGTCATGTTGCTCTTTGAAACGCGGCGCCAAGCCATTCAATTATTTTTTTTATTAGAGTCCAGGAATATTAATTCAGTCTTTATTTATATATTTGGCACCGCCTTTCAAAAAACAACATGAAAGTTTTATGCCCTTGTAGAATTTTAGATGAATTTTATTTATCAACACTATTTACGTCTTATTTAAAGTAAGTTCATTTATAATACAAAATTTATTTTTTACTTTTCAGTGCGTTTTGAGGTCGGTTTTATTTTTTTGTTTAAAATTAATTTATTTTATACTTTTGAGTGGCTCTTCTAAACCGTATAGTTGGTTATCATACCATCAAAACGAAACTAACATGGACGCTCTGACTTTACGCTTACCTTATACACTAAAAACTAATTTGATTAATTTAATTTAATATTTTCAAATTAATGAAAATAAGAAAACGCAAAACTGAATCGTTTAATACTAAAAATTTAAGTAATATCGTTCATATAAAATAAGTTTTCATTGTGTTTTATAGTAAGCAAGTGAACGCACATTGTGATTTCCCGTAGGAACTCAGTAACTATATTCTCTCTATCTCTAGAAGTATTTCTGCTACCTTATTGATTTTACTATCATATATGACCCTTTTAATTTTTTATAAAATGGTATGTAAGTCATCGATATAAACTGATATTACATCGAGCTATAGAGATCTAAACTGGACGCGTAAACAATAAGGTATGACATGTTTTTCTCTGTTGACAAGTTTTGCTCCATAACATCAAATATATGGCTTAGATTATCATAAAATTCCGTCAAAAGCTTGGAAATATGAGTTTTAATTAAATCAATTTATTATAATTAGTATATATTTAATACAACATGGACATCTCTATTGCTAAAGCGAACTAATTAAAGATTTTTCAATTTTTTATTTTATAACCTCAATATCTCTAAAACTATAAATCAAATTATCTTTATTTTTATTCTCTCTTGTTGCAAATTTAATTTTAAATCGAATAACATCTAATTCATCGATAAGGATTCATAAATCATAGAGTTATAAGCAAATAAGCACGACATGGTCGCGCGGAATTCAGCGATTTCTCGTCCGATTGTGAAACTATTCTTTCAATATGCTGAAAACTATTGATCGTAAAAATTCTAAAAAAAAATGGGACCACTTCGACGAGTTACCCTATCGTTTGACACCTCACTCATCCAAATCGGTTTACAAATGGCGACGTACGAGCGGAACATCGGTAAAAAAAAAAAAAAAAAAAAAAAAAAAAAAAATACACGTCGAATTGATAACCTCCTTTTTGGTTTTTTTGAAGGTCGGTTAAAAAGTCACCTCAAACACTCGTTTCTCCCAATGCGTGAGCGCAGTTCCATCGCCGCCTTGATCTTCAAGTTCAGCGCCCTCTAGTGTTGAGCAGTTGAAGTGGTCGCGAACCTAGATCAAAATATTAAAAAAGACAAATGTTCTAAAAAATTCACGAATTATAAAACAAATCTTTGGCATTCACTGTGTAAAGCTCCGCAGCCACTGCATGGAAAAAAAATTCTGCATAATTCCTTTTCAGGCAATTAAGCGATCAGCCTTCAGTATCTATCCAACGTTTGTTTGTTTCCCCGGGATTATAGCTCAGATAACACGCGATGCGTACCACTTCGCCACAGACGGGAAAAAAATGTCAAATTTCAACAAAAAATAATTTTAACAATCATTTAATATGTATTATTCATTTTTGGCTCTTGTACACAGTGACTTAACAATAGGATAAAAGTGAAGTCGCGTGTGGTAGTGGGGTATGGGGCAGATGCACTTCACATCTGTTTCACTGAACGATTTTTTATTTAGGGACAAGTAGGTGATCAGCTTTCTATGTCCTGCCAGACCGAGTTTTTTTTATCTCCACCGGGAATCGAACCCAGGACCTCTCGGTTGTAACGCTTACGCGCTTACCACTAGACCAAGGAAGCGGTCAACAATAGGATAGCAAGACAGCAAAATGCCACCCCTCAGCTGATATATGCTTTCCAGTCAGAATCTTTACATTGTTTACATTTTTAGTTACTATTTTAATATTGCATATTTTTTAATTTCTAGATATTTTATTAATAATTTACTTTTAAACATGAAACTTGGCACCGATCTTCAAAGAGTAACATAACATTTTATGGCCCTGTCGAATTTTACATACATTTTATTAATCAACACTACGTCTTTTATTATTGACTCATTTATAATACCAAATTAATTTTCACTTTTTAGTGCGTTCTTGAGGATGTTTTTTAAAAATTAATTTATATAAAACTAAGTACCTCTTTTACGACTCTCGGTGTGACGATCATATGGAACGTCCTCTCCATATATCCACCTCTGATCATCCATTTCGGCCGAGTTATATTCCGTACAACACGGTCTGACCATTTGTGGATTTGTAACCTGCAATTCAGAAAAATAATATAATTTACTAAAGATAAAGCACAATAGAGCGTTAATCTAAAAATAAAATAAACTCTGATACAGGTTTTTTTAAATATTCAATTTATATATTTTCAAATGTATATTTTTACTTATTTTATTATTATTTATTTACATGCACGTATATTTATTTCCTTGGCACCCTGCCCAGCAGCAACGACTTTGAGCAAATTTCTATTTATAAAAAATAATATAATTATAATTTAATTTTTTCAAATTATATTATACCCAGTGGAAATAGAGCTAAAGCAATCCAGAAATATATATACTATTTCTTTACTGCTATTTATAAAATTTTAAATATCCGTCAGCAATATAAAATTTTAATTATATATATCATTTAATTTATTTATAAGTGTTGAAATGTAAAGAAATTGTTTTTGATTAAGTACTAACTGTTCATCTAATGGTGGATTCCCTGTGTCTGAACGCCTCGGTGTCAGCGGATCGCCATTTTCATCTCTGAAATTTATTTATTTATATTTAGTTGCACGTGTTACGTAATCACCTGCAGAGAACCCTCAGCAAGCGACAGCCCTAGTTCATTTCGCTGACTGTTAGAAATAAGATATGTGTGGGACAATCTTAGGTTAAGCTTTCTTAGAATTATTGTTAACTAGAAAGAAATACCAAGCATCGAGCTAGAATAGGCGCATTATATTAGGATATATTTTATTAATTAAATTAGTTATATAAAATCTTTGTAGTTTTTTGAGACCTCCGGTGGCGACCAACATAATTCACGCAACAAAACAATATACAAAATATTAAATTTAACACAATATAGATAGGTCATATATTGCACGGGCCTTATTGTTAATAAGCGATCTCTGTCAGTCAATATTTTCTCCGTTACTTACGTAGATCAACTTAAACAAATTTTAAATGCTGTGTCACTTTTTCGCTGAAGAGCAAATGCAGTTGCCAGAACAAGACAAAACACTGAGTTTTTCTCATCTTAGTTGAGCAACGTACATATAAGTAAATAATTGAGTATTGTAATATCTAATACAAGATGATAGTTTTTATGTTTTTAATTTATAACCTATAAAATCCAAACAACGAGACGCTAAATCCCAAAGCGTGTAACATTTCATGTTTGACAGTTGACAGCACATGTGGCAAATCTCTATAGCGCGTTGACAGCTCTCCAGGGCAAAAGTTCGCGTGACCAGCTACCGGCCTAGAAAGATATTTTAGAGACTTCTTTAGTAAAATAGTAATAATATCTAATATAAGGTATTGGTTGAATTCTTTATCTAGGGCTAAGAATTAAAATATTAAATCTGTTCTTATTTAGACAAGGATTGATTTTATTTTTAACTGGCTTCTGAAAAAAGAGAATTTGAATTCGACTACATGTTTTTGATTGTAATTTTTAAGCATTTATGTAGACCATTTCAGAGGTCCCATGTAGTAAATTTTATTAGAATTAATTGGAGAATTTTTGAAAAACTCGACAAGTTTAGTGTACTTTATAACTATTATTTATTTATTCAACATTTCCCACCAATCCAGCTCTGGTAAAAATTACCTGTCCAAAGCAGATTCCTGTTGACAATGTGACGCATATGCAACTGTCAAACCACGCTTGCACCTCTCTGTTTCCACTGCACTTACATATAAGACGAAGTCTGTATTTTCTATACCTATAAATCCTAGTTCTGCAGCTGAAAAGAAAAAATATATCTTCCAATTTAGAAAAACTTCGTTTGTTTTCGTGTCGCTTAAAGTCAGAGCGACCGACATGAAGTTATTTTACATATTATAAATAAAGTCGTCCGCCACGTATGTATGCCTGTTCGTAATAAATTTAAAACTACTAAACAATGCGTTTATTAATAATTGGGACAACTCACATACATTGCTCTGATCCCAAAGAAAGTAGATGAAGCACTTGAATTGTGGTAATCAGAAACAACGAGGGAACCACAATCAATACATACATAAGTTTATAAAAAACCAAGAGTCGGCAACAAACATTCGTGTTAATCACACAAATTAATGCACCTACCGGGATTTCAACCCAGGACCTTGTGGCGCAGAAGGCAGGAGCACTACCCATTGCGCCAATCGACCCTCATGCATGTACTTGCAAACAGAAAACTCCTATCACCGTTCGTCTGAATATGGTAGGCAAAGGTTTTGCAACTCGCTTAAGTACAAAATTTGGTAAAAAATTAGAAACCCTAAAATTCCGGTATACAATCAACTGTATGGCATGCGCCAGCTTGTTTAATATATTAAACTTACCCGTCGTTTCGATATCAATACTGTCAAGTGCGTTATCACTTAGTTCAGTGGTTGTCACCTCCTCTTGCACCCTTGGAAGTTCTCGACAAAGATGACCCGTACCATTGCAAACGTAGCATGGCTGAAATCATATACATGTTCTATATATTTGGAAAAAATCTTTGTTCAAATCTATCCTATCACTAATTAAATTTACGCGAGTTTTAAAAAGGCCAAAGAGTCGCCTGTGACCATGAATCTGTAAAGCATGCAAACGTTGAGAAATTTAAAGTTGGGTAATTGTAAATTGTGATAAATATACCTCCGCGCTTTAATCTGTTAAAACTGTTTTTTGTAAACGTTCCATGTTTCTAATATGATGTATTTGTTAAATAGACAGAAAATTATCTAGCTACTGAAATAACGGCACTTTAACCGACCTTCAAAAAGCAAAAAGAAGGTTATCAATTCGACGTGTATTTTTTCTCTTTAAAAGCGAATACAGACCTCAATGTTTAAATATCAACAAAGCAACTTTCCCAATGGCCGTCAAAGCAAATCTAATTTAATTCAACAATAAAACGAAATTGGTTTTTGTTACATTTTCACTTCGTAAAATGTATCCAAGTTGGTTTCACGTTATAGGTAAAGTGTTTTACTTTATATTTATTAGATATTACAACCCTTAACTATATTATTTTCTAAGATCGAAAAATAAGTATTTATTTAACTAAAAACCAATCATAAACAAAATAATAAATAAAGAAAAACCAAATAAATGATAATATGTAATTAAAAATAATGAAAAATGTAGCATTTCTTCACTGGGTCACAAAATGTTTGTTTATATTATTACAAGCACGCGGTTTGTCTGCGTAGAAGCAGTATAGCTTTATCTGTTTAACAATTTATCAAAATCAGCAGTTCTAAGAGTGTACAGAATAATCTTTCCTTCATATTTCCAACATCTGTATAAATACTACAATGAGAATATAATATTTTTAATATTAACGAAAACTCAAAACTACTTTAAAAATCTTTACAAATTTTATAAATCTATTTATTGTACGCCCATTCAACAAAATCGCAAATATTATTATTAAATAGCGGGACTTGTCGCGCAAAGAAACATTATTTATTTACCTCGACGATTCGACCGTGGTCACGAGAAGAAACGACGTGGTCATTCATTTATTTATTTTATTTTAATGCTGTCATTATTTTGACTACGCACCTCAACGGTTTCCATGAGCTTTTTATAAATTTGTATATAAGTACATATTTTGATTGACATGTAAAACATTTGTTAATATTAATTTTTATATTACAGGTACTAATTTTATACTTCTGCATTTAACAAACTCACTAGTATTACTAACAGCGAACGTAGAAGACGTTAAGAGGATAGCTCAAAAGTTTGTCTCCGAATCCTTAGCAGAAAAACTAATCGACTTAGTTATAAAAGCGACTAATAAAGAAATAAATATATCAAAGGAGAATAGTGAAAATGATGGAAATTTTAACGACGTATCAGGTAATGAGGCATTGGCATAACTTCATATTTATAAAATCTAGAAATTGTGAAACCAAACTGCATTTTGTTGGCTTGAAGGGCGATTTACATCAGACGAGCGAATGTTCATTCTAACCTCACTCTATCAAATTCTTTTTGTTTAAACAGACATTATTCTTAAGTTGTTTTGTCTGCGTTCACAGATTCTATGGAACATTCCAAAGGCGGGTCTACGCTAAACGAACCGAGCACGAGCGAAGCACAAGCAGAGCCGTTCTCGGCTTCGTCATTCGCGGCGTCAAGTGTGGACGTACAACGAACCTACAACGATCACTGTCCTCGAACGCGAAGCAAATCTCTTTGTGTTCGTCAAAAAACCTACTACAAGTGGAACGCAGCCGAGCACGAACGAAATGCTGGCAGCGCGCTCGTTCGAGGTTTGTAAGTCCACACTAGACGAATTGTGTTCGGCTCGTGCTCAGCTCTCCTAGCGTAGACGCAGCTCAAGAATGCTCGTTTCATGTAAGCGACACTAGATTGTTCTTACGTGTTCCGACGTGCTTGCTCCCCGGATCAGTTTCTCCACAGTTTTCTTGTGATCTATTAATTTGCATACATACGATTTCATTATGGATTGGTTTCAGGAAAAATGTGTATTAATGATAGAGGCCTATCTAAATTCTAGGGATCCGACTTTTAAAAAAAAATACAGTTCGAAAACAAGATGGTTGGCAGGAAATTGCAAAAATACTGAAATGTTCTTTCCTTCCTTTATTTTTGAGTATTTAAGACTAAATAATAAATGCAGCACTTGCAATTATATTATAATTGCATTACCAACCCCAGAATTAACACGAATGAGCAATTCGTTCCGCTGATCTATCCTGTTTTTTGATTCTATTCAAGAATTCTAGTTTTTGATTCTCATTTTCGCTCGTTGATATTTTGGTGTAAACGCTTAAATCGTTTTTTCGTTTATACTAAAAGATCGAGAAATAATGCTCTTATTATAGCTCTATGTTAGTTTGGTTTAAATCGGCCCTAAGGATTTACTTTACGTAGTTGAAGTGTTAATAAATAAAAATTAATAATCTTTTGAACTATTGTTAATTAATAAGTTGCTTAAATTGCCACACTGATTTTTGTCATAGATAGAAGAAAAATTGGATAAGTTTACTTTTCCTTTTAATTTCAGCATGCAGTAGCTAGTCTTAACTTAACACACGTGAAACGTTTTCAAAAAACAGAAACGGGAGATCAGTTTAATATTGGTACTAATATTTAAGTTAAAAATATGCAATGTTCAAATAAAAATATACCTGACTCTTTCATTTAGCAGGCTTTAATAAGACAGATATCGAGCACCTTCTGAATTGTATTTTGTGTTGACAAAAGCTTACCATAACTTTTATTTTACAGCAAATCAATGGACAACAGACGGTCATCGAAAAATTAAAACAACTCAAAACTCTTATCGAAAAAGCAAAGACAAAAAGACGCGGTATAACTTGAAAATTCGAAATTCAAAAGAGCAGAAACCTATTCCTAAAACACATTTCGAGCATAGACAAAACCCATACACCTTTACCATAAAACAAAGAACACCAGCCATCGTCTCCAAAGGCATAGATAGAATCATTAACACAGATAACATAGACAAGAATTTCATAAGAAGTAGGTTCATCCAAAATGCAGATACGGTAAATGAGGTTATATTAAGAACTAATACATTAACTACAGAGAAGGAAAGAACTGAATTTGATCAATATGAGAATATAAACTATCCGAGATCAGCTGATGTCATCGCTACCAGCGGTGGCGTCGCATTAACCAAAGCACCAGGAAGTGAAAAAGAAGAAAATAAATAAATAGTTATAATAGCGTATTTTTTAATTAACTGCACTAACATAAAATAAAAGTTGAGTACAGATACATTATGTGTACTCCTCATACAAGCTTTTTGCTTGGAATTTGGAGTTTTTATTACTAGTAAGGTGTGTTAAGCGAGATGGGATGTCTACTAAAGATATAAAAGGGAAATGAAATAGATTTACAGAAAATTCTTACTACAAATACTCTAACAACAGAACTTACATGTTGCTAACAAGTAAGTTAAGTCATTTTGCTAAGTGAAGTGCAGTGCAAGAAGCTCCACTTAAGCAGAAGCTTCTACTTAATTCACAATTATAAAAGTAGTCATTTGATCTCTTCAGAAGACTAAGCAGAAAGAGATTGCATGTCTCTCGAGTAAGATAGCCTGAATTAAATTGTCTTCACTTTTTTATTCGAAGAGTGAACTCTAATTAGAGGACAAGTTTATTGCCAAAGCGGCTGTTGATCACGTGGTCAAAATCAAAACGTTTTCTGTGTATCCGGTATACAAACCAACGTTCCGCACAACGCGCATTAAATGTCAGACGCGTTACAAACTCGCTACGGAGGCTATAAATAATTGGTTGTATGAATAATTATAAAACAGAAAGTATTTACTTATGAAGAATCGCCACTAGCACTAACTTAGTCTTAGCTGTGAAAATTCCTAAGTGACAGAAAAAGACTAAGGAGTCTCGGAAGCTAAGATTGGGTTATTAAAAATGGCTATTCAACTGTGTGTATACTTACATTTAAATGTTCCTCAGGCACTCTGACCTCTCCACACATAGTTTCAGCACTACACGAATCGATACAATGTGATCGACCGTTTCTTATGAATACTTGCCGGGTTGGGCATTTTCTGAAACAATAGAATTTCCAACATAATATTATGAATAGTTTAAATATTGTATTTTATAGCTCAAATGAGCTTTAAAATATCTGTAAAGGTTGCTGTTTTTGCCACATTGATGGTAGTTTAATATTACATCTGTTTTTAATTCAAACTAGTAGTTCCTGAGATTAGGGCGTTCAATCAAACAAATTCAAAATAAGAGAAAAAAGATGGTATAGATTTCAAAAGTATGTTCCATATCTCTAATTTATGATAACTCGTTATCATAGATAAGGCATTGTTGTCGATTCAGTATTGCGATGCGGTGACATAAAAGTGGTTCCTAAAAATGTACGTTTTCTATACTTATGATGATATTTATAATACTGCAGTTACATTTTGAGCTTTACCATTTTGAAAAAATATCTCGCCAGGACGTTTCATGGGAGATGGCTCGAGCTCAATGATCAGGTAACCAAAATATCAAGTAATATATGAAATCATAAGACATCATCCGGTATTGACCCAAGTGATGATATAATGGAACCAAATCACCAGACTGAAAGTGAAGTTTTTGGATACAGGTCTACTAGACAAGAATTTCGCGTTTTTTCTCGATACTCACTATCGCTGGCAGTTTGTGTAGAAATGACGTTTGGCGTCGTATAAATTTATGGCGTAAGTTAGTATCTAGAAATTTGCATGATGTTTTATCTAAATCCCCTTATCATAAGATCACGGGTCCAGCCTATTAGATTAGAGGCCCATATTATCAAGTTGTGGCAGACCATCAACTACAGATACAGATACTAGACAGACTATACACGACGTAAACAAAGTTGCAATCGAGAGATCATTGTATTATCTGCATTTTTGTGTTTCAACTATCAAATGATAACAGTGATAATGTATGTTAATTCGCTATTTCCGTAAATAAAGTGGATCGCTAAGTTTAAAAGTGATAAATGATTTCTTTAATACAATTTTTTACATGCTTATTTACATAGACATTTAAAAACTTAAATTTACGAAGATAAATTTAAGTTTTTTAAAGAAGATTTCATAATAAGCCTTGAGGTGCGTACGTATCCAAAATACTGCTAAGGCGGTAGATAGCGTGGAACGCGGTAGAAATAATGAGCCAGCTTTCGGGTTCTCAGAAGTCTCAACTTAGCGCTTATAAGAAATAACTTTAGTTAAACAGATATGGAGTCAATTTAATTATTCATAACAAGCAGTAGCTCAAGTTAACTATAAAAGTTTATAAATTATATCTATCGATAAAAACCTATTATTCTTTTTCAAATTATAGATACTTTTGGACAATTATTGTCAATGCCATAATGACTACTGAGACATAATATTATTCAAATGTACAGATTGATAAGAACCAAATTTCACTCCGTAAACAGATCAACATGGAGCAGAGATCGGATCGACCACATGTGATACAACTTTCAGAGAGTCGGCCGCCAGTGAAGCGGCTATCTCTGCCGAATACCGTCTATATTGAAGTACCAGGAACCCATAATGACTCTCAGGTCTATACTAATGTTATATTTTGTATGAAAAATATATTTAACTTTCAATAAAATTTTAACAAAAAAAAAAACTGTCTTCAAATTGTAACTCTAAAACTACTGACCAAAATTGATGAAATTTAAATCCACACGGGAAGCACCAGCTTTCAAAAAAATTAATCGTTTGACCAGTCAAAAGTTCCGAGTTAACAAACATAAAAAAAACATAGCGTCGAATATAAGTACCTCCTCCTTTTTTGGAGCTAAAATTAAAAAGGATTTCATAAATTTACCACCTAACTTTCTACTCGTATCACATACATACATTTTAAATTCGGATAATGTTAAGAAATTCGGCTTGTGTTTTATTTTTTTTATATTTTATTATATTAACGATTTCTTTAAATGGATTTATTAGACAAGGGCATCACGCTTTTTTCTCGACATCCAATAACATTATTGTCAAATGGTCCACCTGTTCCCACAACAATTCATTAAACAAATAAAACAATCTATATTATATAGAAAAACTCTTGCCAAACCACATAAGGTTCGTTTTTATTTTTCAGCCACAAACATCAAGTAGAGATGTGCTGGGCGGAATTTGTGTACGGACACAAGGTAATGAACTAAACAGTGAATTTGGGCGTCAGGAAAGCCAGAATTATGTTGAGGTAATTCTAATTTTATAGAGATCTTAATTGTCTATTTTATTTGCTACAACAAACATTGTAATAAATATATACTTTTTAAAGATACAGTCTATATAAGTATTTAAAAGTTACAGAACACTAATGGTGACTTTAGATTCTAAATAAATTAAGAGTTATAGTGAAATCCATAGTAATAAAGGCCCCCATGCAGTAAGATTTATTGATCAACGAGATTCTAGGGTCTTCCGTTTGGTAATAATCCTGATTTGCAACTATTTTTTGTAATTTTGGGAGTAAATGTGGGGGCATTTGATGTAAATACTTCAGCTGAGACTTCTGGGAACCTGAAAGTTGGCTTTTGTGTATTTATATATATAAGTTTCATGTAAATGAGTATATGAAAATTCAAGCTCATTAAATTTTTGATCATATTTCAGGAAACGATATATTACGATCAATTTGAGGATAGACGAATAGATGTTTCTAAGTCAGCTAGGACAAATCCAGGATTCATTAACAGGCCCGCCCCGCCTGTTCCCTCACCAAGTAACACCAGTAAGAAAACATCGTTAATAGTAAAGAGAATCAGATAACAATATTTTTTATTCCTGCATTTTGTAAAAATGGGTGCCGAATTTGATATGATCGTTAAAATGCTTTCTAGGTTACCCCCAACCAGTAGAATACAACACTCAGCCATCAGACGATGGATTTCGTCTCCCCCCTCTCCCAGTTATGGACGTCTCAGAACCACCTCCAGCTTATACAGAAATTGATGAGCAGAATAACAGAAATACTTTGGCAGCCAGCCCTGGTAAGTATACATGTGTAGACTGTCTGGCAGTAATTTTTTCTATACCCTACCTCCTCTATCTCAAGTTTAGTCAAGTGATTTTCTATCGCGTTAGCTGATATAGGATTGATTGGTTTTTGAAAAGTATCAAAAATTTCGATTGTGAACTTGTGGTTAACTGGGCGCATATTGCTAATATTTTGCCTAACTTCCAAGTTGATTATAACCTATATGACTAAGGTATTACACGTCCAAAATTCAATTCGTCTTCCAAAAAGATGTATTTTAGATTTATTCTGTTTTTCATTACTTTCCTGAAAGCAAATTAAAACTAAATAGAGATCGATACAAAAACGACATCTAAGTTATGATTTTTCGAAGTTGGCTTCTAGTATTTTTAACAATTGCTTTTTATAAAAACTTCTTTGACGAACATAAGTTATTAACCTTAATTTAATAACAGAAAACTCTATAAAAACTAAACAATGTATTTCAGTCTACAGCGGGCAGCCTTCGAGTGGCTTACCGCGGAAGTTAATCACTTGTCCCTGCTGCCGCAAGAGAGTCTACACTATTGTGATTCAGGAACCCGGTGTTTTGACACATGTCATTGCGGCTATCGCATTTTTTCTGTAAGTAATTAAACTAAAATTATGGATTTAAAAATTCAAATAATTAAAAAAAGGAACCACATTGACGAGTAACATTATTCATCCAAATTGGTCCACGGACGGCAACGTAGGAGTGCAACACTCAAACAAAATACACGTAAAATTGATAACCTCCTTTTTGGTGTTTTTGAAGGTCGGTTAAAAACACGCTTCGTTTCAGTTATATAGTGATTTGCCTTTAAATTATTGTATTGTCATCGGTCTTATGTAAGAGTAATTGTAATTCGATCTGACTTTTAAAAAATGGTGGAATTCATATTAATATAGCTCTAATAATAAAAGCTTGTGCAATGAGTTTTTTTTGGGTAGATATTTTTTATTCGTGTTCCAAGGTTCGTAATCTTTGCGAAGAACTGTCTCTGGATGTTATTCACCACAATTAGGTACTTTTATTAAAATAAATATTAGGTACCTACTTATACTACGTCACCACGTCATAAATCTTACAGTTTATCTGCTTTAGCCTTAAGCTAATTGATAATTAGAAACAGTAATTGACGCCATAGACAATTTGTTCCGTGTATTTTGATAAAAATTTAATTAAAATTGACCAGCCGTATAGCGAGATAGAAAGACAAAAGGTGGACCCTGCAAATAACAAAATGGCGTGGCCAATCAGGAAAAAGAAATGTTGGAAGAGATAGAAAGAGATGGATCGATGGCATTATAAAAATAGCAGGAAAACTGGATATATATTGCTACGGAAAAGGAAAAATTTAAAATGATGGAAACAGTGGTCCCAAAGGTTTTTACACTTGAGGACCACTCAAGCGAGAAATAAAGCTATAATAAAATAAGAAAACATTTTGAAGACGCAATTTTAATAAATTCTATGAGCCAACTACCTCGCCACCGTGGCTAAGTTGTTCATGCATATTGCTCCTGGGTTCGAATCCAAATAAATGATTCAGTTGTATCGGTTCCAAAAGCTACTGTAAAGCAAATGATCAGTTAAACGCAGAAATGTTACCTTTCCCCCACAAAGAGGTCACGAAATAAAAACAAATAAATCCATTTTTTTTTCAGATGCATGCCGGTGATTTTCTGCATCTACCTCACCAACTTTTGCAAGTATAAGAACCATTATTGTCCGAATTGCAATGAAATGATCGGGTATGAGATACCAATACTGTGTACTGAAATGGTGTATACCAAGTCTTCTGTTGAGCAATATGTTGCACGTGAAAGATAGACTCAAAATAATTGTGAACTTTTGAATTATGATTATGAGCTAACAATAAGCTAATATAAGAATAATTATGAGCTTTTGAATAATTTTAGATAAAATTTTCAATTCCAAAACCTCATAAAGAACCTTAATGTAATAATAATCTAACAGAGTCGTTTATGAAGCTTTTTGATAAGAATAATGATAATCACACATATCAAAAAAAAATGTGAGCCGTCACGGGACGCCTGGCAGATGTGAAACATCGATATATTTTTTTTACACACTTTCTTACACTGGAGTGCAACGGGCGGCCTTATCGCTAATCAGCGATCTCTTCCAGGCAACCCGAAATTTTCGTTGGTTTGGTTAAACTTCTGCAGGCAAGCCTGTAGAAATTCAACCACTCCTTCATAACACTTATAACACCCCGTCCGGCAAGTGGCAGCCTTACCAGAGACTGAATACAAATACAAATTAAATTATAAATTGTATACGGGACCGGGGATCGAACCCGGTACCTCAGGCTTCGCGGTACACTTATAAGACCGCTTAGCCATGAGGCCTCTATATTATTTACTATACACATATACTTCTTCATATAGACTGTATATCATATAGCGTGGCGACGCGTCACCACGCCAGAAATCGGCTTTACGTGCGGCTACAGATGTTTCACATCAAAAACAAGTAAAATAAAAGAATACATCATAAATGGATGAACATATCGGTATTAATCCAGATCTAGATAACGTCAGCTTTCAAACAAAAGAACCGCATCGAAATCGGTTCATTTGATTAAGAGGTATGATAAAAACAGACACACATTCTCAACCGCCGTATTGACTTTATTGTAATAATTTTAGTTAGATTTATGTTTAATAATTAAGTACATTTTAAGATTAAATTTTACAAAATGTATTATTAAATAATAAAATATTGAATAAATTATAAAATATTACGAAGTTATCTTTTAGAATTCATCTTGTAGACTCTGTAGAGATCGAGGAAGTCATTTTTCAAAATGGAGGAAAAAATATCGACTTCAAATTGTACTAAAACGTAGTAATATTATTATTGTACTAAAAGTTGGTGTTTTGTGGTTAAAGATTTTTAGAATTTTTGTCAATTGACAAGGTGGGACCTTTTTTTTTCAAAATTTGTTGCAACATAGTTGAGTTACAAATGCATAGGATAAAACATACCTATTAAGTCTAATTGGTCCCCCAGTTTTTCTTACTTTTAAAGCTTGTTCCCAGAACTTCACAGCATCTGGTAATATTGTATTCTGAAAATACATTTTAAAATAATTAATAAATTTATTTATATTATTACGCCAGATACACATGCATTTACGAATTCAACAGCTTACTGCGCATGGACATGAAAAACATGCCCTAAGAATAGAGCTTTCTATTAATATATTTTTTTGAAATCGGTGTAATTTTGAATTTTTTGATTATAATATGCATTACTATGAATATTATAAAAAAAAAACCGACTCAAATTGTAATTCTGAAACTACTGAACAGATTTTGATGAAATGGAACCACTCGAGAAGCACCAGCTTTCAAAAAAAAAAAAACATCAAAATTGGTTCACTCAGATGAGTTCTAATTTAACAAACAAAAAAATACAGTCGAATTGAGAAACTCCTCCTTTTTGAAGTAGGTTAAACAAGATGAATTATATAACTTAATAGCTCAATCAATTTCGATTATTCTTTGTGTTCTAAAACGCGTCTGAAATTCAACGCATGTTGCGTTCAAGCCCTGGGTTCACTTCTCAAGGAAACAAAAAATGTTTCAGTTTAGAAGGTACAAGATTCTTGTTTACTATAAAATAATCATTGAAACAAGTATAAATATATTCTATAGGAAGGACGCTTAGCACTAAATTTTAGTTTTACTACTAAAATTGTCTTTAAAAAACACTTCGAATTGATAGCATCCGTTTTGGTGTTTTTGAAGGTCGGTTAAAAATAATTTAAAAAATAAATAACTCACATTTATCATTTCAAATTTTTCTTGTTCTAACCTGCAATTAAATAAAAGATAATATAGATACATTGTAATTACTTATATAGTAATTTAAAAAGACCGTTTAGGATAATTTTTAGTACCTATATACAACAGACAGAACTGTTATCTTCATCACATTCTGTTTTAATATCAACGAAAACATTTTATACTATTTCATAGTGAAGATTTTTTTACACACTTCGTTGCAATGGAGTGCAACGAGCGGCCTTAACACTAGTTAGCGGTCTCTTGGTTTGGATGAATTTCTGCAGGCAAGCCTGTAGAAATTCAACCACTCCTTCGTACCACTTATGACACCCGGTCCAGCAAGTGGCAGCCTTACCAGAGACCGAATACAAATACAAATTAAATTATAAATTGTATTCGGGACCGGGGATCGAACCCGATACCTCAGGCTTCGCGGTACGCTCATAACACCGCTTAGCCATGAGGAATAGAATTATAGTGATAACATTTAACAAGTTACATGATAGAATTTTTTTGTGTCCATAACCGTCTTCGTGGTTGTTTACGCATCTGCGTGATGCGCCAGAGGTCCTGGGTTCGAATCCAAAGTTGGGTAGGCACAGGCTGATCATCCTATCGGTCTGTAAAGAAAATGATCAGTAGGTAAACAGATACAGAAATGTTCTGCCCCATGCCCCACTAGAGGTTACGGGAATCTACTGTATGGCGAGTAAAATTTAAAGCTCTATGTATAAACTGTAAAGGTATTTTACTACAAATTCTGAAATTTTTATTCTGTGATTCTTATATTCTAAGCCTACTGTTAAACAGGCTGAGAAAATACAAATGTTCGATAATAGATACAAAATTTCTTACCTATATACAGAATGGTCATAAACTATACTTATTCTTAATGGTTGGTCTATACTCCGTTTCTTTACTAAATGAGCTGGCTCTATGTGAACACCCCGTATAACCTGAAACGAAAAATATTGTTTTATAAAGAATCCCCAATTACCTAAACGTGCACATTTAATGTAATCTGATATTCTTTGAAGGCAATCATAAGGCTTTTGTGCTTCTCCAACCGAAAACTTTTTTCCTGCCTTCGAGATTCAAACCCAGGATCTCCAGCGTAACACGCAAATGCGTAAACCATTGCGCCACAGAGGCGGTTGCAGTATAAATAGCAACTACAACAACTAAACTTCGAAATAGAACATTTTTTATTCCGGGTATCGAATCCAGGACATACCACGTAATTAGGTTATTCATAGTAACTAGTAAAGCTATATTATATAGTAAAAAATATATTTTTTGCTACAACAAAAAACATACGGAAGTTGTTTAACAATTGTTTCCTTATTAGTTCATTGTAAGTACCTATCAAAGAATATTGATAGATTATTTTATGTATAATTGATTGGGTTGTTTACCATTTATAACTCAAGAATGAATGGACCAGTTTTGATGATCTCTGATTTGTTGGGTTCGTCTAATCCGAGAAAAGCAGAATGACTATTTTTATAGAAAAATTAACAAGTGTTTATGAAGGAAAATCGATTTCAACAGAGTACTCTAACCTAATATTATAATCTTGTAAACTGTCAAAAATGTCAATTAAGCTGCCTTCTCGAAATAGGAGATTATTACGCACTGCAACTTTATTTCAAAGGAAAATCTTTAACAATAAAACAAGTCGTAAATCAAAACTAATCAAGCTTATTGCTTGCAGCATAAAGTGCAATCAGAGTAATTTATATCTCAACAGAATATATGGGTATCATGTTTTTAACTGACTTGAAAAAGGGAGGAGGTTCTCAATTCGACTGTATTTTTTTATGTTTGTTACCTCAAAACTGTCGACTGGTTAAACTCAGATGATTCTTTTTTTATTTGAAAGCAGGTGCTTCACGTGTGGTCCCATTTTCATCAAAATCTGATCAGTAGTTTTAGAGTTACAATTTGAAGTCCCTTTTTTGTTAAAATTATATAAATATATATATAAGAATAACGTCCGCACGCTGATTTCATTGAAAAAATTGATGTTTGTTCTCTATAACTCTCATCTAGAGTTGAAAACCTTTAATGTTATTTATGGTAAAATATTTGTCACAACAACCTTTGACAAGTGACAACAACAACAAACATTTAGACAAAAAAGCTGATTCTTAGCTACAATTTATGAAATATCCTTATTTGCAACTAGATGACCCAGTGTATTTCGTATCACATATCCTAACGACATTGAAACTCTTCCGTCGCTAAAATGGCTGACAATTTATATAGGAATTGTTTTTACTATATTCCTCGCAGTTTTTCCATTTTGCTCACCGTTTCAACCTTCCCTGGACTACGACAAACATTTCAAAACCAAAATCAGCTAAATCGGCCCAGCCGTTCTCGAGATTTAGCGAGACAAACGAACAGCTATAGATTTTTATAAATATAAATTGTGTTGTGTGACATGTGGTTTCTTAAATTATATTTAACTGTAAGCTATACTTAATTTTTTTGAGCTCTAATGTTTGGAACTAGCAGTTGAAATCAAAATATTTTACAAGTTTAATTTTGCAACAGGCTTTCAATTACCCCATTACTTAAGCTACGCAGGCGTAGTCGGGGGTAAAGCCAGTACATAATAAATTCTATTATATTTAATATTGAACAACATGTGGAAACCATAAATAAATAATGGAGAAGTTATTGATTTTCCTCCATTGTGTAACTGGTAAGACGTTTCTTTAATGTAGTAGAAATAAATAGTTTTCCTTATATTTGGGGTACTTCCATGGTTTTTATAATGGTCAGCCGTGGGTAGATAGTAACTTTTATTTTAGAAATTAATATAAATAAATGATAAAAAAACTTTTCCGCGCGGACGAAGTACATAAGACATATCTATTATTAATTTACTGTTCGCTATTTTACTCTGTTTATAGGCTACTAGCGACCCGCCCCGGCTTTGCACGGGTATAAAACATACATAAAAAACTTCCTCTTCAATCACTCTATCTATTGAAAAAAACCGCATCAAAATCCGTTGCGTAGTTTTAAAGATTTAAGCATACAAAGGGATATATGGACAGAAAAAGCGACTTTGTTTTATACTATGTAGTGATATAACATCACGTTACGAAATTAACGAGGGTGAAACCGCGGGGCAAAGCTAGTTTACTATAAAGGGCAAATATTTGTAGTTCGTTTGTAAAGACTATAAGAATGGTTTTAAAAACTTGTTGATTAAAAAAGTGCAGCATATGCGTTCGCGGATAAAGTCGCGCATTAGAACTAGCTAAGTTATATTTTCTTTTGATATACAACGAATTATCATTTGGAATTTAATTTTCTCCAGCATTCAAGGAAAAATACGATGTGAAAATCGAACACAAGTCGTCGAATGAAACAGTCCTAAATGAATTTTCAATCACTTTGGATAAAATAAACAATAATATTATCAAAGATATCGCCACTAACAATATTGAAAATTCAGAGACAACATTAAACAAGAAAAACGTGAAAAATATTAAACGTGAACATGACTATTTGAAATTCACTAAAAAAGATAATTCAGCTGTGTTTTATAATAACATACCGTTTTCAACAATAAAACGTAACAATGAAGAAATAAAACATGATTTGGATAAATTTGTCATTCAACGAAAGAGGTCACATCTAACTACCGTTGAGTTTAATTTTAACATACCTTTTACTAATAGAGAAATACGATCATACGATAAAGTAAAAATCAATCTAAAAGACAACATAAAAAGAAAAAGAATTAAAGAAAATGACAAGGAACGAAATAGCTTAGTTAATAGTAGAGAGATATATAAAAATAGATTTAATATAAATGAAAAAGGTGTCGATAGAATACATTATATTCGCGAGTTAGGAAATAACAAAATAAGCCAAGAGGTACGTTTAAATGATATGTTTAAGCGTCCTGAAATACAGGAAATGTTGAAAAAGCAGAACATGTTGGTTGATAGATTGGCCAGATTGTTTAAAGAAGGGAAGAAAACTCTTAGAATGGATTTTGACACACTTTTAGAAGAGATGGAAAATCTTAAGAATGAAACTCAGAAACAGGTAAGCGATGGCCAATATAATGCGAATGTGTGTCTGTTATTCTTAGCGCTTTAACTAATTTACCGATTATCATGAAGTTTTGTTTATACCGGGGGTAAATTATTAGGGATTAAAGACAATTAAAAAAAAACTGACATGATGATTACAAATAAGGCTATATAAATTTTTGCATTTAATTTCAAATCTATATGATTTATTATTATTGCAGGAGGTGATACAGAATCCTATTCAACCAGCGACAGTGAATATAGATGAGACAGCGGTACGAGAGGCGCTGAAGAAGGATCCTTTGGTAAGGAGAGTTCTGCAGATGGGACAGAGAAAGAGAGATGTTTACGTGAAGGAAGCTAATATTTTTAATAATATGTTAGTTTGAAAACTTTGAATATTAAATGTCAATGGCGTTGTTGCCATGACAACATTGTCATCAACATGATGTACGAAATTCTTATTAACCTGGACCTGCATGATGGCTACTTGTTTACATTAAAAAGAAACAATGTAAATTTATTTGTGTGTTGCTATTATGAATTATAACTAATATGTATTAAGATGGCCGCAAGATGGCTGCTTTTAAAACGTCAAAAAACCAATGAAGCCATAGATTATAGAGCGAAATAAATGAACAATTCAGATACCATTTATGACATAAAAGATTTGACACATACGACAGTTCGCTACCACTACCGAGGAAATTGCCAACATTATTTCCTAAACAATTAATACGGTATTTCGTAAATTAATCTCAGAGTTAAACTTCACACGCCTGTCAACTTCCATTTAAACTTGCATCTAATTTTTGTTTTTAGTATATTGTAAACTAGATATGACGGAAATTGTATTAAGTTACAAAATCTGAGTGTGGTAATATGTTAACAGTGGCTGGTTAGAATTTTATTGAGATATACTTAGATATACTTTGTTAGTTGCTTTTTCATACAAATATTTACAGCATTCCGCTATCCAACAATGTTTCTTTTTAAGGAATATGCATGTATTTTTTATTATTTCTACAAGTCATTACAATACCGGATGTTAATTATGTTTTATATATTAAAAAACTTACATAAATAAAACATTTAACATTTAATACAATTAAAAAAACTTTGGCATGTATTACAAATAATAATAAATATTATTCTTATTTGTAATATAATAATATGTTACAAACTAGCTGTGCCCCGCGGTTTCACCCGCGTTAACTTCGTCGTAACGTGATGTTATATAGCCTAAAAGCTTAAAGCTTAAGCTAGCTCTAAAAATGACGATACTTCCATATAACCTTTTTACGAATTAAGAAATATCCTATGTCTTTATTCAGACTAGACTGTGTACCAAATTTCATTTAATTCGGTTCAGTAGCTTTGGCATAAACCGCGACAGACAGACAGAGTTATTTTCGCATTTATAATATTAATAAGGATAAGAATATCTCATAAATGGATGAACAAATTTTCATACATTATAACTAAGATCTATCTCAATTATGTCAGACACACAGATATACACGTTAAAAATAGTTGAATGAACAGTTTGTTAAATAAGTGACTACACCTATTAGATATTAATATCTCTTCTTTCCGTTTCCATTCTGTTGTTTATGATCTAGACTGCATTATATAACCGCCGTGAGAAATTTCCGACCTTAATTTGACATCGACTCAATATATTATATAACCTGAAGACAATACTACTTACATGTACCTATTTAAACCATTTTATTCATAAAAAAATTGGTTGTCTGTAATTGGTTTACGGACGATAATTTTACGTGATAACGTCATAAGAAAACATTGATGAAATGAAATTATCATACACCTTAAACACGTTTATTATAATTGTTTAACAAATGAAACAAAATAATGAAATTTAATAACAAAAAAGCTTTAGTTAGGTATAGAACGTTATAACATATGAGTTTACTTCAAATTACATCGGTCTCATAACATTAAACACGCGTATTCATGCTTTATGTCAAAATTCTCCAAATCCAAAAATTAATTTATACAAATACTTTTCCTAGAAAATTGGAACGTTTTATTAATGATAAAATTACATATTCTAAGAATTATTTAGGCGTTTTTTTTCATCTTTTGAGTATGAGGAAAAATTTCGCTAACCATTTATAGAAAGGTCATACAAAGTCCTCTGTAACACACATTAAATACCTACCTACAAAAACGTGATCAACTTAGTTATCAAATATTGTACAGTGCTGTAGGATTACATATACACATGTAAATATTTTATTTATCCGCGAGTTATATAATCTATGTTAAGACCGAATTAATTAACATAATCTACAGTTCGAAGTTCAAATGTTAAGTTGACATTTATCATAGTAGAAAGCTATTCGCATTTATGTAACTGAATTCATTTCATTATAAACAGTAAATCGTTAGAATACTTTAAATAATAAATATTATTTTTGTCGAATCAAAAGTTAATAAAACACGTTTCACAATATTTAATAAGAAATAACGGATTTCTTCGTATCCAACCGAGATTAGTGAGATACAAATAATTTTATTTCTGGCAACTGATGCCGCAATACTGACTGCACCAATATGATATAGAGCATTATTATTTTTAAAGCTGTTTTTTTATTATGCTTCATAATTAAAGAATTGTTATTTTTTTTTACTAAACTTTTTTGGTTTGGTTACAGGACCTTTAAGCCATTTTAATAAGTAATATCTTTACTTCGTGCCTCAAGTAAAATGGCGGCAATTTTACTTATGGCTTATAGGGAATTTCGACCTCATTACAAAAAGTCACGTTTTACTGAATTATATTACTTTCATTTTAGGTGCACATTGCCGAACAGTGTATGCTTAAAACTCCACATTTAACACATAAAATCTCAAAATACAACTTTTAGAAAATTATATAAAATATGACGCGCTCATTGTTGAGATAGCGACTAAATTTCCGCAAAAATAAAATTGTATAGATTTGAAAATATTAATTGATATTTTCGGTTAACCGCCACCATCATGGCCCTTTCTTGACGCCAGTCAAATTTCAAGCGTCTTGTCAATTGTCAACTTTAAGATATTACACAGTTTATAATTTTGTACATTCGGTAGCTCAGCCTAATACGATAATTGTTACATGTTTTTTTTAGTTACGTGATCGAAGTCAAATGTGAAGTTCTAGCTTATGTCTAAATTTACATCACAGAATTTTTAATCTATGTTTTTAGAAGAAGTAAAATTTAATTTAACGTTTTGTTGTAAAGTAAAACAGATTGCTAAGAGCAATAAATAAACAGATAATACAAATTTCATGTAATGTCTAAATGTTTATTTCAACAGAGTGTGGGTTTCCAGGAATGTTAAAGGTATTTAGAAATAAATGTTTCGGCTGCCGTTTCTTCCACAAATCTACATCAATAATTGATTCTAGAGTTCTCTCAACTCATTTATTCTCATACTCATTACTCAATTATTCGACAGCTTTTGTATAAGATATTTATAAAAATGTTTCAGCGGCTCTAGTGCAAATTTATTTGCCACACAGAGTTAGACAATAATTGTTTCTTTTGGTGTTCAAAAATGAGGTCACCGAATGTTGTATTGTATGTTTGTTTAACATAAACCCTGGTGACGTTGCAACATTTAAACAATTTTTTATCGGAAAACACTGAAATACTAAAGTTTCATTTAAAAAGCTCTATCAAATTACTTACTGAATTAGGTAGTAGTAATGTATATGAGCATGTACAAGCAACTCGATAGTAATTTAAGTTTGTAGCTAGTTCTCTTTGAGTAGCTCCATGAGCGAAGGGCCTTAGTATTAAACCCGTAAACCAATCCAGGTCTTTCCGTAACCATAACAACTGAGATATAGAAACAATAAACATGCAAAACTATGTAAATTTCCCTGAAGATTTTCGTCGATTTTCCACACGCCGTTATTCAACTGTGAAATTTAATTAGACCGTGAAAACCGTTTGACGGAACATGATATTTCTATATTTATGCAAATTTGTACCTTTTTAATATTAATGGCCATATATTTATGTCTCTTTAACGTGTTAAACAGATAAATATTTGTACAAACATACACAAATATCTGCGTCAGTACGAGTAAAACATATATTACTAGCATTTCACGTGTCTTCGTCCGCATGAGCATGTACAATAATAAATATAGCATATGTATTCGGAAAGAAACTAACTTTCCATCAATTAAAGGATCAAATCGGTCTAGTAGTGAGTTTATTCCAAACAAAACTAATAATTAAAATAATATATATGTCGTCCAATAGCATGCCTATTTACCTACTCAAAATCTGTTCACCACTACCCAATCAGACATAGTTTGCCCTTCCAAGACAGATTAAGGATATATCCTTACACAATATAATATTACTATAGAAGAATAGATTGTAAATACTATATTACTATTGAAGTAAAGATAGTTATCACTACATAGTATAAAACAAAGTCGCTTTTTCTTCCCCTATATCACTTTGTATGCTTAAATCTTTAAAACTACGCAACGGATTTTGATGCGGTTTTTTTATTAGATAGAGTGATTGAAGAGGAAGGCTTTTACATATGTTTTATACCCATGCAAAACCGGGGCGGGTCGCTAGTTTTATATATAAAATTCTCGTGTCACAATGTTAGTTACCTTACTCCTCCGAAACGGCTTTACTGATTTTTACCAAACTTTATATATACATATTCAGTAGGTCTGAGAATCGGCTACTATCTATTTTTCATACCCCTAAGTGATAAGGGTAGCCCACTCCAAAAATTAATATGGCAAAACATCGTTTGCCGGGTCAGCTTGTAGTTAAATAGATTCGTATTTTTGTGTGAGAATGGTCCAAATAAAGAATCTAACCGTGTTTATTGGTAGTTGCGATCTTGACCAGCCTTAGATGTAAGTGACCTTCATAAGCGATCGTTTTTGACTATTTACGAATAAATGATTTTTGGCCCTAACTGAACTCAAAAAGAGAGGATAATTTTTACAAATATTCTTACTTATACGTAAGATTAATGATATTATTATTACGTAGGTATATGATATTTACTTTATTCACAGGAAATCGGGAAGAATAAAAGTGATTATTTATTTTACTAACAAGTAATGTTTTAAATAGTCTATATAGAAATGTTTGACGTTGATACAAATTACTTTTTTGATGAAATATTGTAGAGAAGTCGCTTGCATACGTTTTTTATCGATCGGCGGAGCGTAGAGAAATGGCGCGGAAATAATCAATATTGCATTGTAGGGGTCAATGCCAACTGTCATTGTTGTTTGAAACGTCACTACCTTTTACTATGAATTTTGAGAAAATGTATTAACATTGATTTTTAGGAATGTTCACAGAAAATTAAAGAAATGTCGAGAAATATATGCACTTTTGTCGATTGTCAAAGCGAAGAGAAATGGCGCAAAAATAATCAATACAACATTGGAAATTTGAAAGGCTCAATGTCAATTGTCAGTTTTGCAACGTCATCTTTGCTCTCATAATATTTAATTTCTAGTTATCAATATCAAGAAATTAATAACACAAATTAGTAATTAACTAATTATAAAACATACAACATAACATTTATCTCCAAAACAGATGAGCCAATTTAGTAATACCTTCACTGGCAGATAGATGTTACAACTTAGAATTTATAAAAAAAGACTTAAAACATGAATTCGCGCAACATAAAGCGCGCGTGAACCACCTGAACACAATTACAATAAAAAGATTGACTTCAAATTGTAACTCTCAAACTACTAAACAGATTTTGATAAAATTTAAGTGGTACTACACGGAGATTACTACTAAAGCACCAGCTTTCAAATGAAAAAAGAATCATCAAAATCGGTTCACCCAGTCAAAAGTTCTGATGTAACAAACATAAAAAAAGCGTCGAATTGAGTACCTCCTCCTTTTTGTAGTCCGTAAAAAGTAATGCTAATGTGTGTTCGAACAAAATGGAAAAAGATAATCCTACGTTGACAAACTTTTACATTTAAAATAAAAAAGGTTCACATTTAATGCGACTTCCGACGATTTCAAATTAAGGAAAGATAATCTTGATAAGCCCAAAATTAAATTCATTTAAGATGACAAGTTGAAGTTGATGTTATCTTAAGGTTTTTGAATTTTAATATAAGTGCCAATCAAATGTGAAAATTTTAGCAGATTTGATTTACGTCCTACTGACGAATATATACTAAGATGTCCCTGCGACTTCGCCTGGCTTAAAGGACTTTAAAAGAGATGTCTCGTTACATTTTAGGTAAAATAATTCTCTATATAATTTGTAAAACGTTCCTAAGATACATATTTATATTATTTCGTTAGTTTCTTTATTACTATATTATTTTGTAATATATTTGATTGGTTTTCTATGAATATAAATAAATAAACTGATAATTTTCTTTATAGGCAAAAGGGCTGTAAATAAACTGATCATTTTCTTTATAGGCAAGGATTTTACTTAGCCTATATATAATATCAAACCGAAAAAAATGACAGTAAATAATTAAATAGCAATGAAAAATAATCCTCATCCGATCAGTCGGATAAAATCATAGTATGAAGAAACTGACCTTTGATAGTTTCTCAGTATTGTTGATAATTTCTTTTAACAGTTTGGCAATTTGGCCTTGGAAGCCATAGCGATCTGGATCGGTACGCAAGGTCATTGGTTAGCAAGCTTTGTTCGCAATCGACTTCAGAGGTTTTCAAATGGGTTAGGTTATTGTTTGCAAGAGACATATATACTTGTTTTTAATAAAAGGTGTTACTTGCAGGCCAGCTTAAATTATTGTCAAATGCAAGTGAATTTAAGGGTTTAAAAACCACTCGAAATGATGATTACGTCATAAAAAGATGATTAGATCTCCATAAATCGTAGCTAAGAATCATTTCGATCCATTCAGTTTTCAAACAAAATAAATAGTCGGTAAACTCGTTTATGAACGATGCCAAAGAACAGACAAATTTTGAATTTGAAAAGTAAAAGTTTTTTTATTAGTTTGAATAATTATAATATTTACAAATATTTTAAAAAATAATAATAAATATTCCCCTCCAAATGCAATATAAAAACAAGGTGTCAGCGCCACTGAACTTTGCAGTCCCTGTGAAATTGTGAAGTGTATATAGGCAATATAAATTTCTACATTTACAATATACATAGTACTATATTAGATAGAAATAATTAGCATGTTCACACGCCCAATTAATTTCTTTATGAGGTATCCGTTAATATTGTTTTTGTTCTATTGTCTGTGGAACTATTGCAACCTTTTTTCCGGTTGCGCAGTGTCAATTACTTATGAATTTTTTCGCATGCATGGCTCTTGCCTAAACGTCAATTTCACCCGACTGCAACAAAATGAGTTTACACTCTATAATAAGGGCCTAGACACAGGACAGTTTTATTTTCTGAAATCAAACTCTTTGGATCGATTTTGATGATCTCTGCATACATTCATCGAATCCGAGAATAGCAGAATAACTATGGAAAATTCATGAAAAGGTATTTATGAAGAAAATTCGTCGCCTCTTTTTCCTGTGTTCACTAGTATAGATTAAAGAAAAACCCATTTAATATACACTAGAGGTTGCCCATTGGTCGAAATTCGATCAAAATTCAAGAGTAAGTCAGGTATGTGTGTGTATGTTGTGTGTAGGTTGTGTGTCATCCAAGCAGTAGTGTGGGTAATGTTTATTTTATTGATTTAATATATTTTATGCATAATAAAAAAATATTAGCATTCTCCAGTCCTTCCCCATATAAACTATAAGTGTTAGAAATTTCATACACATCCGTCCGCGCAATTTTCGTAAAAGGGGGTACAAAGTTTTTGTTTCATGTATTAATATTATGATATATATATATATCATATGTTATGTCTACTTCACCTCATACAATTATTGTATGCAAATTATCGAAGTCAGTTTGCATAACCCGAAACTGGTTCGGTCGTTGGCCTTTGCTTGATCGTGCATGACCCAGCCAGTGAAAACTTTGTGCTTACGGTAAAGTTGCATTTTTGACTTTTATTTTAAAACTATAACTACGCCGCGGCTTCCCTCTAACCTACAATATAAATATTATTAATCACAATAGAATATAGCCTATGTTCATCAGAATTTTTCAAATTAATCCAACATTTGCAGAGTCAAACAAACAAACAAATCTTTCCTCGTTATAATATTAATATAGATAAGTAGTCCGGTCAATTTAGATTTTAGACATCCGAGGTTACAATTCGCACCCAGCTGAATATTGGTAGGAATGTTCAAAACAACATCATAAATAAAATCTAAAAAGTCCTCATCGATCTCCTGGGAAAAAAACTACTCGGAGTCAAAGGTCACAAATACAGGTTTTTCGCGATTGTAAGCAAATCAGTAATTTTTATCATAAAATTAGCCCAGAAAAAAATTGTAGACAAGATAATTAGGTATAAAAAAGATGTCTAAATACTTTTTTCCTAAGAGTCACCGTTTTTGAGATATAACGGTTCAAAAAGTTGAAAGAGTTAAGGAAATGCGAAGTTAATGCTAATATTAAGCTGAAGTTCATTAGCATACAACTTCATCATAGTTACTTTTAAATTTCTTTTATACAAACACGAAAGTAATTCATAAATATTAGTGTTTTGCAGTTTGTTTTACAGTAAGAATATACTGAAATGATGAATCAATTTAGAATGACTGCACCAAATTGTTTATTTTATTTTTTTGTTTTTAAAAAGTTTATTGAATCAGGTATGCAACTGGAGGATATGAAGTTTGTGGAGTATTTTAATTTTTATTCAACTAGGTGATCGAATGTTACAAGATATTTTTTAATAATAATGCAATTTATCTAAATCTACAATAAAACTTTAGTTTTGGTTAAATATAGCATTTATTTGCGAAATTTTAAACGAAGACTTCTAACAACTTCCTGTTACTACCTACTTCCGGTAAGCGGTCATAACTTTAAATTATATAGATTTCTATAACGACACACGGAAGATTTAAAAGGTCTTTTTGCTGACTTTGAATGTAATATTTATTAAGATACATAATATAATATCCGTTTTTTATAAGAATATTGATATTTTTTATATAATTATTAACACGTAGTTGTAAAAAAACCGTAAATAATTAATTAGAAGAGCAACCGGCGGCTTTTAACGCTAACAAGCGATTTCTTCCAGGCAACCCTGGCAAGGAAAAATAAATAAGAGATATATGCCACCTCGGACTTTTTTGTAGATCAGAATATTCCAGCATGTACTGTTTATTTATATCTATCTCAATATGAGCAGCTTCTAGATGAAAGCTCCCAGATGGCTGACTTTTTCCGACACTTCCATACTTCCAACAATTATCATCATATTTCAACCAATTTACACAAAACATTGACAAATTATATACCTAAACCTTCCTCATGAATTACTCTATCTATCAGTTCAGTAGGTTTTAAGTTTATCGCGAACAGACAGACAGATTATTAATTATAGTATTTTCAAACCCAGTACCTAGGTTATTACATACATGTATATGGTGAGAATAATTGTTAAATGTACAACGCATGGCATTCTTGTGACATTCAAGTAGTCTGTAAATAAACTAATTGATAGTTTCAATATTGAACGTTTTCCACAACGATATGACGCATTACAAATCATTATTTGTTTATATTTAGCTGGATGCAACCTGCTTCCGAGTGCTCATATTGTAAATTGACTTGGGAGACCTATGTCCAACAGTGGTCGTCTTATGACTGATAATTATACCTTTTGTTTATTTTTTTTTAATAATGTGTACACACACCTTTACGATTCTGGTGTGCAACACCATTTTCCGCTGTGCAACCATAAATCAGATTTGGTCTTGAGCCATATCTGTTTTTATTTGTTAGTAAGAGGATGAGCTCTGAATCGCGCTTAAATAATTTATCTAAGCTACATTAACTTTGTAAATCTCCAAAAATTTTAATTCTCGACGCATAAAGATAGGTTTTAGGAGTTTGACATATCTGTGTGTATGTCTGTGGCGTATTTCTTAAATAGATGGATCGGTTTTGATTACGTGTTCTATATGGATTTTAGCTACATGATATTTATTTATTTTAAAAGGCATACACGACAGAAAAAGGTTATAAAAATACAGAATACAAAAAAATTCAAAATTTAAAAACTAAAACTAGTACACACAGAAACAAGGAAACGGTACAAGAACATAGAAATTAAAACCAACAAACATAAACAAATAAAAGTACTATTATTAAAATATAATAAAACATATATTATATTATATATGACTAGCTGACCCGTCAAACGTTGATTTGCCATATTAATTTTTGGGGTGGGCTACTCTTATCACTTAGGGGTATGAAAAATGGATAGTAGCCGATTCTCAGACCTACTGAATATGCATATAAAATTTGATAAAAATCAGTAGGTAAAGCCGTTTCGGAGGAGTAAGGTAACTAACATTGTGACACGAGAATTTTATATACAAAAGGCTCATCACTGTCATTGTTGAATGAATGAATTTATGGATGAATCTTAGCTATAAATAATAATAAATAATTGGAGACAATTAAAAATTTCCCTGAGGTGATGATTATAAATAAGAATATCTCATAAACGGATGAACAACGAACTAAGAAACATCTCGATAATTCTTTTTCAATTCGGTTTTTAGATGACCTCAACAATGATCTTCCGGGGCTCGATTGGGAAAAAATAATTCATAATTAACCTAGCTAACCATTAAATATTCTGTAGGTATATTATTATATAATTTACTCATTGACATTTGACATCTGCATCAATATAGTGACAGCTGTCATTTCGCGCGGTAACGGAATAGATTTATATCCGAAAGCTTATGTTAACACTATGGTTCCGCACTTTCACTGTTATTATGTAATGTAGTTTTACTGCTATGAACATTAAAGTAAATAATAATCGATATTCTTGTAACTTAAGAATAGAAACTAAATGTTGCCATCACTTAATATTTTTAATATAAATTTAAGAATATGAAATAATTTACTAATATTTATTTATTAACTGCATTTATGCCAAATAAAATACATTTAAAATTAATAAATTTATATAATACGCACTCAATAACTTAAAAACAAAAAAATTGAAATCTTTCGCGTTCAACTCTTGCAAGCATAGATCACGTATAAGTAATATCATATTGTACCTTTATTAACTATACTCTATAAATAATAATAATTATATTATATTATTTAAAAAAATCTTATACTTTTGTTCCTTTTGGAGTAGTGACTTTGGGTCCATGGGGACCAGAAGCGCATCGATTGTTATATATGATAGCGATACAATGCGGTAATACAGCCAGTATTTTGGGTACGCACCCCAACGGTTTTGATGAGCCTTTTGTATTTTTGTAAATATATTTAAGTACATTATTGTAAATAAAGTAAAAAATAATATTATATTATTACTAACTAAAAAATCTTTAAAAAAGTGGTTGACATAATTATTTACAACAAATTTTATATTTACAAACTAACTAGCAATCAGAACTTCGCCTTTGGGCAAAGACTATACGAGCATGTCTTTAATTTATTACAGTATGCTCTATACTCTATAGTCTATACAACATCCCTCGGAACGAGTCTAGAAATTTTTAGAATTAGATGAGTGAATTCAAAGAATAGTTTTTACAAACGATCCATTTTATCCCTTTGAATATTACATTATAACAATATTCATAGTTTTTTCAGTCGCCCAATGGAGACTAGTCTTAAGAGGATAATCATTTTATTATGTAATCAAACATTTGTAAATAACAATTTAAAAAATTATAAGTCGCATTTGGTGTTAGGTCGCCATTTTTCAATGGTTTAATAGTATCAGAATAAATTACAAAAATATACGTTTTAAAGATTTAAATATAAGTAAATAATTATTTATAGTAAAATGAAACAAATATATGATAGTTTTTGTATTCATAAATAAATCGTCTTATCATTAAATTTAATTCTTGAACTAACGAACACCTTGACCGAAACGTGATTTGCTGCATAATGCAGATTCATCTCGGTATTGCAACAATATACTCTAACATTTAATCTATAATTCTATTGTATACTAGCAACGTACCTTGACTTCGCACACATTTAACTACTGTTTTTACAAATAATAATAATCGGAATTGTGAGATCAATTAAGTAAAACTGAAGACAACCGAACAGTCCTCCGACGTGTAAATCTATATAAATAAAAATTAATCACCAAAATGTATGTAAGTGCATAATTTCCGAACGACAGCATTAAATTGAATATTTTTTTTTGTGTTTATTATTATCTGGAGGTTTTTATGAAATAAATTAAGAAAGTTGCGCAGAACATTAGAAAATTTAAGAAAACCTAACGACTTTATCAACTTTTCTAATGTCAATATAAACTTTTTGCTTTTTACAATATAAACTTTTCTAATGTAATCTTCTAGCGTTTGACATAACTGTCAGTTTTGAAATTATTATGCCAATTCGAATTCAATATTCATAGTTAAGACAGGACAACGTATCTGGGAGCTTTCATCGTAAATGTAGCCTAATCCCTAATGAGATATTATAATTAAACAATGCATAACAAGATATTCATCTTTTATAGATGTACAAAAAAGTCTTTGGTGGCAGATATGGACCTTTCAAGGATAGCTTACTAAACCCATTCTATATTTTACTGACGGTACAAAGTTCGCCGGGTCAGCTAAAAAATATATCCTCATAAATGGATGAATAGAACTGAATAAATTGTGCTAAATATTATTTCGGTTACTTCAATTAAAAAGGCAACATCGTTCCAATCATTTTGGAGATACAATTCCACAGATACACGTCAAATATAACACCAACTTTGCGTCGAGTTATAATTTTAAATTTTTATTTCTATCTGTGTATAATAAGCGTTTCTAGAGACTGATCTAGATCAACTTTGATGGGTTAGTTTAAATAAGGTGACATAGCCAGTGATTAACATTATTACCAATGAATATTAGAAAAGAAATTTTAGTGTTTATGATAATCATTAGTATGCTTTCACTGTTACAAAATTGTTACGTATACATTAGTATTCGTGTTAAGTTCAGGTCGCATGTGTTTTGTAATACCGACTTTCAATAAACTCCTGGTCAATTTGTCTCGTACACAACATACGTGATAGAAATAGTAGGTAAATTCATGGGGCTTGTAAGACCGGCAAAAAAGATCAACAAATTTTGATAACTGATAATATTATTGCAAAGGGAAATCGGAAACCGTAGGGTGCTAGACCAAATTTTTGGTCGAGATGAAATCGAATGATATGAAATAATATTGGGACAACTCACATACATTGCTCTGATCCCAAAGTAAGTAGCTGAAGCACTTATGTTATGGTAACCAGTAACAACGAGGGTACCACCAATAAATACATAAGTTTATAAACAACCAAGACTCGGAAACATTCGTGCTCATCACACAAATAAATACACCTACCGGGATTCAAATCCGATATCTTTTGATGCAAAAGGCAGGAGCACTACCAATTGGGCCAAATAGTCTAACTAGAATAGCTTCTAAGAGAATTTGATTAAATAATAATTTTAAATACATTTACGTATCGCCAATTGTGATTTATTTAATTCGTTAACTCAACAATAAATTCATAATTTTGAAAATTAAAACCGATATTGGGCGGAGAACAAACCGATAATGGCATTAATGTAAAAGGCGGCCCTGACACTGCATAATCTTATTATGGTTCGAAATGGAACTAAACAGTCATTCGAAAACCTTACAATCAACTGTTCTGAAGATCCGCAACTCTGTGATAGGTCGGCATTAGATCAGTGAAAGATGAGATGAGCCTTCTGTGTCTCATCATTTAGAAGCTACCGACACGGTACAAACCGGTCCGGACATCCAACTATACAATACTAATACAGATCAATAAAATTGGAGTGTCTGTTTGTAATATTAAAATAACCGCTTTTTACTAAATGCATGGATGTACACGGTACATATATACCAAAATAACATTTTTTACAATTTTTATCTGATTTTGATGGGACTCACTGGCAGATATCTGATGTAAGGAGTAACTTTTATTTTATAAATTAATATAAATAATAAAAAAATAACTATTCCGCGCGGACGAAGTACATGAAACATCTATTATTATTTTGCTGTTCGCTATTTATTCTGTTTATAGAGTATAACATCACGTTACGACGAAATTTACGCGGGCGAAATTGCAGGGCACAGCTAGTTTCTACATAAATAACATTGGTAGTTTATTAGAATTATCTTTTCATAGTACAAAGGACAAAAACAGAAAGTTTTAATTATACGTTTGCTTTCTACTTTATATCAAGTGCATAATTGTTTAACAAGCAGCAATAATTTCTATTGATTTCTCTATGGAATTGGATTCCCTAAGGAAACACTTTCCCACGTCTCGAAGCCCTCCCCTTAGGAGTACCTCCGAGACCGTCATTTTAAATCACACCATAAGTTAAACTTATTAATTTTAATTATTGTCTTTATTAAGGATTATATGATTTTGCTTCATCACAAATAAGCATGATGAATTAACGAAAATTATGAACGAAACAAAATATATGCTAGTACTTTAAAGTAATTAAAAACTTGTATTTCTCTTTCTTTTACGTTCTTTAAGCTTCTTGTTTGTACATCTCTTATATTTCTGTAATCTGAAATATTAATCTGTAAAATTTAGACAATTATGTCTTCAGACAAACTGTCACTGTAGAAACAAGTTTACTCAACAGAACTTGCATATAAATCTAAGTTCGTCTGTTTGACATTTCGCATTGAGTGACCTCGAAACGGCTTGCTTAATACAAAGGCAGTAAATGTTCTTTAAACTATATTCAATACGAATCAAAACTAATTTCAAGAATGAATTACACGACTAGCTTTAACATACAACTTTTTTTAAAAATAAATATTATAAAATTATCAGTTTGCAAATTATTATGCCAATTCGAATTCAATATTCATAGTTAAGACAGGACAACGTATTTGGGAGCTTTCATCGAAAACGCTACTTAATCCCTTTGATATATAACAAAACAATGCATAACAGGATATTCCTCTTTGGACAAAAAATGATGGTATATATGTACCTTTCATGGATAGCTTATTATACCAATTCTATCTTTTATTGGCGTTACAAATTTCGCCGGGTCAGCTAGTATAAATAACTAAACTTTCTGCTTATCTCAAAAGCCGGCAACGCAACAGAAGCGCGGATCACGGCGTATTTGATCATAGGCGGCGGCGATCTCTTACCATCAGGGGATTCCCTTGCCCTGTTGTCAGTTTTATATATAATAATGGCTATATAACTTGTTTGCTTAACCAATGCGTATCTTAATGGCCCGTGACGAATAGCTAATGACTCGTGATTTGTTCTCGTTATTATCAATCTTTAGTTCGAGAACGGTTTAACAATTGTGTTTATAACGAAAAACACGTACAAGAATATTTAATACGTTATATAATAAAATAAAAATAATATATATCTAAACTAATATTATAAAGAGGAAAGATTTGTATTTGTGTGTGTTTGTAATGAATAAACTCAAAAACTACTGTGCCGATTTCGAAAATTCTTTCACCATTGAAAAGCTACATTCACCCTGAGTAACATAGGCTATATTTATTGCTAGAAAAGATTAGTGATCCTTACTAAAACTTAAGTAACGTAATCCAAGTTGTAAAAAAGTGCCCTAAAACTTCTTTCGTCGCATACGCTGCGGAACGGATGATAGAACAAAAGTACACTGTAATAAAAACGTAAGGGGGGTTGTAAGGGGTTGAAAGGGGAGGGATGAAAATTTCTATGGAAGTATCGTCATTTTTAGAGCTAAAAGCTAAAGACTATATAACATCACATTACGACGAAGTTAACGCGGGTGAAACCGCGGTGCATAGCCAGTAAAGTATAATTATAGGAGGTGACCCGGCGAACTTCGTATCGCCAATAAAAGATAGAACGGGTATAAGCTATTTTTATAAATTAATTTTAAATAAAAAAATAAAACCGACCTCAAAACGCACTATGATATAATAAATTGTGTATTATAAATGAATTTACTATAATTAATAAAAAGGCGTAAATAGTGTTGATAAATAAAATTCATGTAAAATTCAACAAGGGAATAAAACTCATGTCATGTTATCAATCTGTCTAGATAGACATATTTTTTGTATGTATGGCTCCATTGCTCTTATGTTGCCAACTTAAAAATAATGATTTAAGCTACATTGGAGTGGCTTTTGATATAAGTATAGTAAGATAGAAACTACCGCGTTCTCAACACTGGTTATGTTAATATGAAATTGTTGACTTGATAGTAAAATATATTGTGAATCAGATTATTTAAGGATAAGTTAGCTTTTCAACAGGTCGAAATGTCTCCACTGATCTCGGTATCCGATTAAAAGTATCAAAAAGAGGATTGCAATCGAAAAAAAATATTTATTTAAAGTTATTTGACGACTCCAGGATGACCAGTAGCTCTCTGTTATATTGGATTATATTTCTTTATTCATAAAGTAATAATTAATTTTAAGATGATTGTCATACTTCAGAGATGACTGCGAAAAAAACAGAATTATAAAAATCTGCAGTTCATAATTATCTTAATATTAATGCGTGAAGCTAAAACTTTGTATTCCTTTTTACGAAAATTGCGCTAACGGATGATAGTGGAATTTGCCACATTTCAAATTTATATGGAGAGGTATACAGCTTTTTTACACTTCGTTTACAGCTTTTTTTTTATATAAAGTGCATTAGAAATACATTAAATTAATAAAAATAATATTTCACAAACTACTGCTTGGATGACACACAGTAATACATACCTGACATGATGACATGCATACCTGAATTGTGGTGGAAATATGACCACAATTCAAGAATTCTATATATTACTAGCTGACCCGGCAAACGTTGTTTTGCCATATTAATTTTTGAGGTGGGCTACCCTTATCATTATATATATTGAATATGCGTATAAAATTTGGTAAAAATCAGTAAACCCGTTTCGGAGGAGTAAGGTAACTAACATTGTGACACGAGAATTTTATATATAAGATTAATCTATTTATGTATCTATAAAATATATATATAAAATCTTCAAATTTATTCACGTTTGAAAAGTGTCGATCGCTTAAACTATTTACCGTGGTTCCTTGTACATTGTTTCAGATTATAGAAACATAATTTATACATTAAAATATATAAAAATAAACTAAGCCAAATCTAATTGAATCTAAATTAAATTAAAATTCTACTCGCATAATATACACATAACAAAAAAGAACAATGTAAAGTTGTTGTAAAAATATTAAATCTAACAATGTTAATGTTTAAACTCATTAAAAATATGTTTTACGTTAATTACCTGAGAAACACGAAACGAAATAACAACTATGTTTTGATTTTCTAAAATAGAACTTATTTCCTTATTCCGCACGAGAAACATAAATTAATATTTTTGAATATACATAGTAAAGTTATGTGTGGCCCATAAAATTATTTATGTATTTATGATTTATTTAAAATAAAAAATAAAGATGCAAATATATTTACTAAAATACAAAAGGCTCATTAAAGCTGTTCGAGTGTGTACCCATAATACTGAGTACATTAAACAGATCTTCATAAATTATAGCTAAGAACGTTTCGAACACGTCATCAAACAAAAAACCGCATCATAACCGCTCCATTCCTTTAAGACACAACATTATATAACACCCCGTTTTTTATCGTCGGGGGTTTAAATTGTGCTTAATAGAAAGCAATAAATACTTTGGTATCAAATAAAAAGTGCAACATTGCTTCTTTGTAAAGATCTCGATTTAAAAATTTCTCTGATCTTGACGAACGAATTATTGCAAATTCAACGCTTTCTCGCTACATGCAATTAAAACATGTATGCACGTATTACTTTCTTACTAAATTAACACGCGTCTTATTAATAGTTTAATTTTCTTTTGCCTCGTTGGTGTAGAGGTAGTGACAGAGTCTGGTAAGCACGAGGTCTCGGGTTCGAAACTTTACGTTTTCGAATTTTCCCAATAGTAGCCTGGAACTGTGCCTGATGTTTGGCACTCGCCCTCTATTACATTGAGACTAAAACATTATATCTCGCGAAATGTGGGTGTACTACGTGCAAATCTGCCTACCCCCCAAAATGTAAGGCGTGACGCTACGATGTTATTATTAATTATTTAGCAATAGTGTTGCCATTGTAACAATGTTTGTGGTGTCTATTTCTTTGTGTCTGTCCTAACATGTTTTATATACATCAACCAAAATAAGAAAAAAAAATCCTTGATTGTTCTTCTTAGACGCGTTATTTAACTTAAACTTCCTTCACTTATAAACGTTGCTCAGTTTAGATCCTTGCTTATTGTTATGTCTCTTTACAAGATAAATTTTACTTTTAAAACATTTATTTATTTGTTTTATGATATGATAGAATGCTATAATTAGTACCATTTATTAATAATAAAAGAACAGCAGTTTAAAATTAAATTAAAATTAAATTGCAGTAAAACTAGAGTATTTATATCACTACATAGTATAAAATAAAGTCGCTTTTTCTTTCCTGTATCCCTTTGTATGCTTAAATCTTTAAAACTACGCAACGGATTTTGATGCGGTTTTTTTTAATAGATTGAAGAGGAAGGTTTTTATATATGTTTTATACCCGTGCAAAGCTAGTATATAATAAAACAAAGTCGGTTTATTCTCACCATTTATAACACAGGAACGGATGAACCGATTTCGATGATATTTGATTTGTTGCATTCGTCAATCTGAGAATAGCAGAATAACTTTTAAAAATTCAGAAAAAGGTGTTTATGAAAAAAATTCCTTTCCCCACATATATATGTAATGACGTTTTAGGTTACACGTTATTAACTAGTTGGGAATACCTACAAACTAGACAAATACAACACTACTTTCAATCTACATTCTACGCTAACTGCCTCTATGGCTAAGTGGTACATGCACCTGCAGGTCCTACGTTCTAATAATGAAAACGTAGTAACTTAAACAAGCAAAACATAATTTGTGCAGTCGTCCACCTATAGGCCGGTTAAAATACATAATATTATAAAGATATAAGTAGATATATTTATAAATATCCTATCACCTCGACAACATTTTAAAAGGCAACATACAACACTGATTATAATTTTTATGTTAATTAATATATGCATATGCGCATTAAACTGTAATTAGTAAGGAATTTTCCGAGATAATTTTCTTTATTTGCTCACGTCCTGTCAGCTGTCGCGTCATTAATAATGATATTACTTTTAAATCAATAATAACAAAAAACTAAATTTTCAAAATATGATATAATAACTATTAAGGGATTAGTTTCCGCCTCCGTGGCTAATTGGTTTACGCGTCTGCATGTTGTGTCGGAGGTCCTGGGTTCGAATCCCGGGGAAACATGAATGTTTCGGTTGGGTAGGCACAGAAAGCTGACCACCTACTTGTCTGTAAAGAAAATGATCAGTGAAATAGACACTGCAATGTGTTTGCCCCATGCCCCACTAGAGGTTACGGGAATGCACAAGGGATTAGTTTATTCTATATTTTCTATTTGCGTGTAATTTAAAAGATCGAAACTGATGAACCGCTGTTAAAAATTATTTCACAGTTTTTGCGCTACACCTAATTGTGCGACGCAGACAGAAAAAACTAGTACATTACTTAGTTATACTGTAAACCATAAAAATAAAAACTATCTGAATGTATTTGTATTTGAATGGCAGAAGATAGAAACAAACGAAAAATAGAAATCTTTGTTTTTCTTTCAATAACTTTCATATAAAATCAAAAATTTTATAAACACCTATTTTAAGTACCTATCTATCGAACAGATAAAAATTCAGTACATGTATGGTCGCCTAATACCTGTAGCCATCATATCATCATCATAATTTTAATACGTGAAGCAAAATTTTTTGTACCTACCTACTAGGGTAAAGGTCCGGGAAGTCAAGCTCGAGAAAAGTCGAGAACTCGAGAAATCATGTACCTATATAGTAATTAATTCGCCGTTTGTTGTGTTGCGTGATGGCGCGCGATCTCGCTGCAAGCGCGAAGAGCAGAAGAGCGCAAAGAGTACTTACTTTTTGAACAGACTGGGAAGAGGTCACTACAAAGCTTTGTTAAGCCTAGTTCAAGTGAGAATGAAAGAGTGTTTTCAATTTCAGGAAATATAGTTAATAAAATAAGAAATCGGCTCTGATAAAGCTATAAATGCTTTAGTTTTTCTAAAGGCATATTTCATCAGACAGAGTAAGCTGACCTAATTGTTATGTATATGTATGTATGTTCAGCTCCTCAGTGTGAGATATTCCATTGATCTTGCAAAGTTTTCATTTGTTTTTATTCTAATTAACATGCCATAAATGGTGCTATGATTGTAATTTAATTATAATTTACATTTATTTTCTACCTTATGATATTAACGGTTTCTTTCATGTTATTTTTTTATTTTTATAGAAGCTATTTTTGTTTACAAGTTTTAATTTGATTTTTTTTTACTAAATAACCAGCCAAAAATAGTTACAAATACAGATTAATACAAATAGAAACATTCATTAAATTTAGTAGAATTTTCGCAATTTATCTACAAATAGCTGTATAATATTGAGGTTTTCCTAATTTTAATATAAAAATATTTATTTTTAAAAATAGACAGATTTTATAATTGTTGTAATGAAATATTTTACGAATGGTTATTATTAAAATAAGTCATTATTTTATTATTTGTTTTTTTTTTCGACAAATACTCGAAGATATAAACATTTATTAATAACAGGGGTGAATCACTGTAGGGAAGTCCTTGTTTGGTATTCTGTGAGCTTTTGTTTTCCATCACATTTATTTAACTTTGTAAAAGTAGTTAACGAAAACCATTGTTTATAATCAAATTAATTATTATATCACTTACTTGGTCTTCTTTGGGGTGTTCATGTGTACAATGCCTGTGTTGATGTTGATCAGTTTCCAATTCATTCACAAATGTATATGAAACAACACAATTCATAAACAAAACAACACAAACACACACATATAGTGTCATTTTCGACATTTTCACATGAATTGTTTACATTTTAAAACTGAACACATGATGACATTACGAGTTTCGCTTTAAAACTAAATTATAGAATGAAATTATCGACGTGTTCCAACTTCCGAGTGAACCTTCAATTTGAACGAATCACGAATGACAAACTCAGCTGTGATCTGTCAAATATACTACACAGACCAATTAAAGAACATAAATATTGATGCATGTTGTAACGGTATTGTCAATTGTCATTTTTCAATCATAAGAAATAAACCGGCGCCATATTTAAATACTGAAGCAGCATTTTATTTATATTCTTATCGGTCTATTTTACTTAATTTAAAAGTAATATATAATAAAATAAAAATAATAGTTAATATAACGTAATTCTGTCTAAATACGAGTTTATGACTTGTATCATTTGACAAATTTTCATAAATTCTAGTACAGTGATAGATGAAACTGTGTAAAAGAACATAAAATATGAAATCGATTCTAATTCTTACATATTTACGTAATTAAATACGTAGGTAAAACGTGTGTTGAATGTTTCTATTAATAGGATGTGCAATCGATCGAAAGGTGTCCTTTGTTACGAGCCCATGACCGGGTTCGCGTTTTCTGTGCGCTAGAGTAATAATTCTTTGATATTTTTGCAGATAAGTCATCAATCACACGTTGTTGAAATGAGTTATCTACACAACTAAAAAAAATAGAATCATGTTTGCACAGTATTAAAAAGTGAAGTCCCGTGTCTCCCAGTCAGGGTATGGGGCAGATGCATTTTACATCTGCTTCACTGATCGATTTTTCTTTAGGGACAAGTTGGTGATCAGCCTTCTTTGCCCTGCCAGACCGAGTTTTTTTTATTTCCACCGGGAATCGAACCCAGGACCTCAGGAGGCAGTCTCAGTATTAGACTGTTACTTCTTCACAGCTTACAAACAATTTATAGGATCTAGAGGGCTATATATTAATTTAAAAACATATGCTAATAACAAAGTTCGAAAGTGTTTGTAAGATTAAGGGTCCGATCATTCAGACCGGCTCGGAGAGCATCGGCGCGCATTTTTCTTTTCACACAGACCAGACACAATCGGAGCCGAATGGTTGCGCGAACGAGAAATAGTACGCGATCGGAGCCGGTCAGCTCCTCTTATTATTTCACACCAAGCGCGTTCAAGCATTCTTAATGACAAAAGCAGGGCACATGCAAAAATAAACCTTACTACAACTACTAAAAACTCTGTTTTCAACGTGATAATAATCTGCTCTCCTCTCCGAGCCGGTCTGTGTGAACGGACCCTAACTAACTTAATTAAATTCTTTTATTACTGGGTGGCTGGACTTTTTAAGTGACATAATATTATATTGTATGTTTTAATATAACTAATAAAAAAATATTCTTTTACTTTGTAAGTGATTAAGAATTTTAACTTAAAACACAACACAAAATATAACAAAAAACCTTTATTAACCAATACACCATAATTACACTAAATTATAACATCCATACAAAAGTTCCACTTTATGAAAATGCATTTCAAATGCCTTATGAAATGGCAGTCATTTTTAATTACCACATTACATTACTTTTCAATGACAATATACTAATGGACATTCTGCTTCTTAATTTAACTGACATATGTGATGATATTAATGCAAGAACTTCATACCACGTGATATAAATCAGTCGATTCATTCTCGAAAATCATTGTGCCATCAAAAACCTATGAGAAAACGAATTTTCTTCGAAATATTATTTGATATTTTTAATTGATTTTTATTTTACTTTTTATACACTTGTGAGTGCAACGGGCTGCCTTATCGCTCACCAGCGATCTCTTCCAGGCAACCCAATTAATACATAGGTCATCCCTCTTAATTATAAGCATTGCTAAACTTTGCCCAGTGTCTCAAATGCTCCATCTTTTTCAGGCTCACTAAAAATTATATTTGCCCAAATGAGACAAAATATTCTGTACACAGATCAAATTTAAGCAGCGATTATAAGTAAAGAATTACACATCCAATGTACATATTTTTTGAGATTTCTGTCATTTTGAAAATATTATGAATGCAACATTGTATATCGTGAGACCATTATTTATTTTTAAATTTCAGCTTCCTTATAGTCTATGACGTTACACAATTTCTTATAGAATTCCTTTGAAGACTGACACCTTGAACTAACGCAGTGTGGACACCTGAATAAAAAAAAATACGCTGTGAATTTTAATAACTACATACATACGTTTCACTCAACCATTTATTTACCTAAATTCCTCATATCCTAACTTAGTATTTTTTAATTTTGTTTAAGCAAGTATTAGAGATTATACATGCTTTATCACACATTCTCACACACAATTGTCAAACTCTAACTACTCTCACACACTCAAACTATATCGCAGACATAAATTAGTAAGCATCTCAATTTTCAAACTCACACAACATCGCAAAGATTAACCCTTACCTTCCTCAATATTCCCTGCGGAATATACCATGAGATATTTCAAGAGGCTTTTATCGAGCAAACTGTTAGCCCGCACCAGCACTTACCATCAGGTGGGATGTTTTGATAAAAAACGATTTTCCTCTCTGCTCTCTTTTCAACAACTTTTCCTCTTTAACTGACACACGTTTTTCTCTCTGTCTCACGAACACACTCTCCTCTGCTCCTCTCTCTCTTACACACATAAAATTAGTAACAAACTTACCGAGACAAGAACTGCCTGGAGACACTAGGCCCAGCTGCCAGGTGGTTAGCTACAACATCGGCCATCGCCGCTATGAACGTCGGATGGTCGTTTGGCGCCGCTGCCCGCTCTATTTGCTTGACACCCGCCTAAAATTTAAATAATATTATTAAGTAAATGTTACCAAACTTTATTATTTACAAAATGCTTGTCTATATTAATAATTTCGTCAAGGGGTACGGTAGACTCGATCGAAACATTAACTGAATAATAAAACATAAAAAAATTAAGATTTCTAAACGACAACATATATCCGCAAAATTCGGATTGTCGAGTACCTATTTTGTTTAAGCTGAAAGACACATCGCAGTCGCCATATTGGCCACTCTAGCGAAACGTCACTGCCACTATCTACAGAAATGTCTCATTTTGTACTTACTGTCTATTATGAGTCACATTCCACCCGAGCGAAGCCGGGTTTTCATATAGTATGATATATCTTAAATGCATGCTTTTAATGTAAACAAAAATAATTAATAGTTTTTGCAAATGAAAATTACTATCAAAGAGCGATTTCTTCCAAGCAACCCTGTCATAAGACAGGAGACACTACAGTGAAATAATCTAATAAAAGAAAATGAAGAGATAATTGTTATCAAGGAGACTTGAAACAGGGAAGAGATCGAGTAAGACGAATTTGTCTAATGTGTAGTAATAGCTTGTTTACAAGTATTAAATAGGCGAGTGATTATATTAATTTCAACTTGATTTTAACTAAATTCCCGCGAGTAAACAATCACCTAACAGTATTTTAGTCACAAGTGGTAAGTTAAAGATAACTTGCCGATTAGCGTTACTTGGAAATTAACTAATCAGCACTTTACTTGAAGGTCGTGAAATTGACATGTTGAGTTACTGGCTACTTTAAGTGGCGGTTAGCTTACTTGACACTTTACTTGAAGGTCGTGAAACAGGCCCTAAGTGTTTTTTTTTTAATTTTTTTATTTACTGCATACATTCTGTACATAATAGATATTCTTATAATATATAATAAAGTCATCTTATAGGTGGGCTAGCACTCTTGCAGGATTTATAGCAATTTTTGGTTAACACATTGAATGCTTAAACATTTTTGGTTAAGTAACTACCGCCCGCATTCCCCAGAAGGCGTGGCCTTTACTAAATTTGCTTCTAGTTCTCGTTTACTGCCTATTGTGACCAAACGAAATAGATTTTAAGTTAAATACGTGTAAACACTCGACTACTTAAAATTTAATTAAAATCAAGTTGAAATTAAGCTAATCACTTGCCTACTTAATACGTGTAAATAAGCCATTAGACAGGACTTACCTCTTTAGCGACTTCATCACAGTACTCAATGTCCAATTCGTGCAAAGTCTCAATGTGTTCATTGACGAATGCTATCGGCACTAGAATCATATGTTTCACGCCTTTCTTTGCGTACGACTGAAACAAAGCGATTATTAATTTTTAAAATTATCCACAAAATTTTCATATATATAAAACTAGTGAACCCCGCAAATTTCGTATCGGGTCATAGTTCCAATTAATGTGTCGTCTAAATCGTCATTGCATAGAATATGTATGAGGAAACGAATTTTCTTTAAAAAACACTTTTTTGTGAATTTTTCAATGTTTTTAATATTTATTCTGCTATTCGAAATAGAGACCAATACAACAAATCAAAATCTATAAAAATCTATCCAGCCGTTCTTGAGTTATAATTGTTCGAACAAACCGGACTTTGTTTTCTAGATTTAAATATTTTGATGAATATTAGCCAGTATATCAAAATGTATGTTAAGTTGGTCTATTCATGCATTTCTGGACTAATTCCAGGAAAGAATTGTAAAGGGTCAGATACCGGATGTAATTAATTAAAATTGATAAGTCCAAACAGTTGTGTAACAATCATGGCAGATGAAGATGTGTTAAAAAATTAATGCTACCTTAATAGCGTCATCTGTGTAGGGCTGTAACCATGGCAACGGTCCGACCTTGGACTGCCAAACCAGTCTGTGAGGGTTCGGCACTTGGAGCTTACCCATAGTGGCTGCTACTGAAGCCGCCACTTCGTGAGGGTACGTGTCACCACGGGATACTGCCTAGAAAATAAATAATAAAAAATTTAATATATATAAAACTTTGTATAGAGCCACCTATCGGCAAGTGGGCAGAGTATGTTGCGTCAATCCATTGATAGGTGACCTAATTAACGCGGGTGAAACCGTAGGGCGCAGTTAGTTAGTAATATAGTAGCCGCCAATTATAAAATATATTTTCAGTTTACATATTAACATACCCTCTTAATTATAAATATTGCTCAGTTGGAAACAATGTTTCTCTCTGTAAGACAAAACATTTTAAGCTGAACTTAGTTGAGCAATGTTTATGAGTAACGAATATATATAAATATATTTCTAATGACTAAGATTCATCATAAGGACTTAATAATGTGAAATACATTGAATTTTCTCTAATTGTACATAATCAAATTAATAACTTACCTTTAGTGGTAAACTATGCGCTGTGAACATGATAAGGACTTGATCTCGAATGGCGCCATCGAATAACTTCAACTTCTCCCTTATCCGTTCAGCGAACACTGTCGCTAACAATGGATGACTTCCCCACCGTTCTATTAAACTGAACTTTATGTTTGGATGTTTCCTGAAAACATATAAAGTTAAATTATTATTCGCGTTCAAAGCAACACTTTTTATAAAAGATGCAACACAACAAAATTAAAACATATGCAAACTTATACGAGCGCTACAAGAGTTACAAGTAATTAATAAAAACAAAATTCGACTTCCTCCTTGTGGTGGTCTTGGATTCGATTCCTGGTGGAGATAAAAAAAACTCGGTTTGGCAGGGCATAGAAGGCTGATCACCTACTTGCCCCTAAAAAAAAACCGATCAGTGAAACAGATGTGAAATGCATCTGCCCCATACCCGGGACATACTAGGGGACACGGGACTTCACTTAATAAAGAGAAATTAAACAAAAAAGGAATTGTATAAGAATTATTGTATTTAAAGAAAACACCAAATTTTACAATTATTATAATAAACTGGGTTGCCTGTAAGAGATCGCTGATTATAAGGCCGCCCGTTGCACTCCAATAGCTTAAGCTCTTTTTTGTATTCTACTGCTATTGTCACAAAATCCGTGACCATGCACCCTATTAAAGCACGCGAAACGTCGAAAAAAATCGTTTTACTATAACAATTGTAAATTTGTTGAATAAATTCGCTTAATCTGGTGTATCTATTTTCTATGATATTAAAAATTTAAAAAAAACACCTAAACTTATGAAATTAAAATCCCCTAACTCATGAGGCAGATACAATTCTGGGATTGTTTCATTGATCATTGTCGTTTATGAGTAGATCAATGATCAGTGTTTTTTTTACGGCGCTTGAGCCAACAACAAAATTTTATAGTAGAAAAAAATATATATCAAAAGACGTTTTTCATATTTTTTTTAAACAAAACATTTAATAACCATTGAGTTAAAACTCAATAGGTCACTTTCTGGTGAAGAGGCAAGGAAATTATTAAGTTTTGCAAGTTAGCTAGACATCGGAGTCTGCTGGCGATGTAGTGCGAGAAAAGTATTCAGCAAATATTCAAGCTAGTGCTTCCTGCAGTAATGTTTTGTGTCTACGAAACCAAAACATTTATTTCCTCGGAATCTGTACCCAGAAGATTCAGCGGTCAAACTACATATTCCATAATCTCCATTATGGCATAATGGATAAATTCTTCAACAACAGTCTCTGAATACAACAAAACAAGCCCAAACAAGCGTTCTGTTTGTAAGTAAAAGCTAATCCGATTTGAATATGAATTTCGATTTTCTAATTATATTAGTATACAATATTCTTTGGGTTGTATTCCATCGATTATTGCTTGATATCTCAGCTAGTTAAAATCTGAGTAAAAAAACTCACCGGTTCTTATAGAAGTCAGCAATCGCATTTAAACTTGAACCAGTGGTGGCGCAGCTGTATTGTGGATATTGGGAGAAGAATATAGCCCTTTCCACACCATCACTGAAAAATAATAACACAATAATATATACATAATTGAAAATACATTTTGACTTTTTAAAAAATTGGATAATTTTTTTGTTGATAAGTGTCTATATTTATGTTCTCCTTGTATTTGTATACATAAAATTATTTTTCGCGCACTCTTTACATAAATATTGTAATATCAAAATAGAGTTCCTTGTTTTAAAATAGCATGAAGGAACACAGTGTCGAGGTTTAAGGATGGTTTTTGTACAATAAATTGTTCAATATTTGTTTTGATATTAGATTATTTATATGTACGCAAAAAATATTTTAATGTATACAAATACAAAGATAATTTCACAAAAAAATAAAAAGTAGAAATTCGCAAAAGTAGCTTTGAGTTTTGTGGGACCTGATCGAACCACCTTAAATGTGTTATACTCGCGTAAATAGAAAAACATTGGTAAATCAGATAATACTCACGTCTCTATCATTTGCAAAGCGTCCTCAGTGAACGGTGGTACATATCTAAACGCTATGTAATGTTTGTGGGGTGCAGATTCTGGCAACATTTTATCTAGCGCTTCTGTCAAGAGCTTGCCTGAAATAAGAACAGAAATGATTCCTTGTTATCAAAACTTACTTTCAAAAACTTCGAATTGCATTAAAAAGTGATAATTGAAATCAAAATAATATTTTTACGTTTGATATTGTTTCGGCTTTTTTTTAAATACGACGTAAAAATGCAGGCATGGGCGCCGGCAGAAATAATTTCCAGATGGTGCAGATTTTAGTTTTCTTACAATCTTCGCCGTATATGATTGTTAATAAAAAATTGAAATTTTAGTCGGAAACATCTGAAGCCCGGTTTATTTTATGTTCGAGACATTTACAATTTTCTGACTATTTATTCATTCTGAATTTATTTTATAGGTACGCCGTACGGCTTTTTATTTCAATAATTCCTGTTGACCCCGAGATTCCCAAGGGGTGCAAGTGCACCCCCTGGCACCCCCCTGCCGGCGCCCATGAAAGCAGTGGAGAGATAGGGCGAATGTGTGGTATATGCATATGCGTTAGATAAACTCAAAATGAGTATTTGAGTAATAAGGAAAAATAACGGGTGACTTGCATGTGTGATTGTCTAAAATGTACAGTATTTCGGTTAACTATATTTCTATATTTGTATACTGATAATGCGATACCCGGATAATGAGATCACACCTATGTACCTAACAAATTGCATTGTTCTGATTTAAAAAATTACAAGCGAAGACCCGATGCTAGGTATGGTTGTTACCAAACAAAGGAAATAACTCTACAATCATACTCCCAGCCTGGCGTCTACACTAGAGTCCGATAATAGGAAATTGGCTTCGTGGTCCACACGTGACTTTACGGCTAAGGCCTATTGCAAGAATTACAGGCTTTTGCATATACACTTCATAACGCAGATCTTCACGGTAGTCACTCCGTGGCTATGACGCTGCAACTCTTTCTTTTGTTTAGGCAGTGACCACTCCAGATGAACCCTAGTAAGGTATGTATGTTTCCACGGGCTTTGGAGATTTTTGTCACTAACATTGTAAGGTGATACCGGTGGAGAATGATACAACTGGTTGCGAAGTCGAGGTGTCTTAGCGAGCAACCCCGGTATCCACAGGCCGAGGCCAAGCCGAGCATGCGCCACGAGGCATTCGCAGCGAGCAGCCTCGCACTCTGGATACCGGCTTTTAGGCTCTATGATTTTGCATTGCAGCGTCCGAAATCTTTCACATTGCATCGTGAACTCGCCTCCCATAAATATAATGGTATATCTTCCACTTCCCCCCACCCCGTACTCTAAAGTTATGGCCCGTACGCTGTTGGGCCACTGACTGTATATGAATGAGATAAAACTACTATAAATTTATATACCTTGTAAATCTGTCCATCTATAAATTGGTGAGCCGCCACCAATTTCCTGATATTTCTTCTTCACTTCCTCAGTCCTTCGACTAGCTATCCAGGGGCCCAACCTACTCTGAACTGGTAGTTGTATCATATCGCGATCTGTCATTATTCTGTGAAGATAGTCACCTACCTAAAAGACAATTTATATATTACTAGTACACCTCGTTTGAGAATTCCGAGTACGTAGTTCCATAAAATTGTATGAGAAAACAAATTTTCTTCATAAACACTTTTTCATAAAAAAAATTAGTTATTCTGGTACTCTCGGATTAGAATAATCCGACAAATAAGTCATCCAAATCGGTCCATCCGTTCTTGAGATATAAATGATGTAAATAACCCGAATTTGTTTTATATACGTACTATTAATTAATAATTATCATTTTATATATAAGTTTTAATAAGGTGTCTTGTGTATTTTATTAACTAGAAAGATATCTAACATAGGGTAACAAAGCAAACATTTAAGAGTTATAATATATGAGTATACTAGATACCTATAGTCTGAAACAATAAACCAAATGAATGTATATCATGTGGGTGGTGGTAGCTGCGCTAGTTTTAAACTTTTGTAGTTATCATAGACACCTTTGTCAAACTTGTACCTTTACACTGTAGTTTTTTTGAATAAAAAAAATTTGAAAGAAAAAAAAACTATGTAAGTATAATAAAACATAATTAGATTTTGGTTCACTCTGTATCATGATTCTAGGTATAATGAAAGCAAAGGGGTGGATGCAAGAATATCATTAGTGAGAACTTACTGCAGAAAGACAGTTTTTTATCTCTCATGCCAATTATGCAATAACTATTATGATTAAAAAAAGAAATGTCCTTCCACAACATGTTTTTCCTAATCAGGAGCTTCCATAACCTCCCAAATGGTAATGGATCCCTAAGATCAGGATTCAAGATTATCTGTTCTACTTTTTGCTCTAAAAGGCTAGATTACCCATAAAAAAAATATTATTTTCAATATCAAGGACAATTGGTCTATTTAACTTGGTTACTAAGTATTTATTTTTCACTTAAGTTTTTCAGAAATTAGGTATAAAATTTTTATGTTGCATTTTATTTTAAAAAATATGTATTTTGTAACTTGTACTAACTTCTTCTGTTGTTTGTGGTCCACCCATATTTAACATAACAATTGCTGTTTTGGGTTTGTTTGATTGACTCGCGCCTCTGACACTGGACATAAATTGTGGTAAAATTTTGGCATTTTGACGACCTGAAACAGTCAATATTATCATGTGATGTATTTATCATGAACTGAATATTGGTGGCTATAACATGGGCTGTTAAACTTAGGTTCAATGTGATATTAGAAATTTTAAGTCTAATCTAAAATCAACTTTAACTAACACATGTATTTAATTTTTTTTTATAATGTTGATTTCTATTTCTTTGGGTAACTTTATTAAACTGTAAATGTTTTTAATATTACGCCTTAAACATTTTTTAAATAGAAATGATATGGAGTTATATTAAAACTAAGAAAACTATTATGCAAAATTATCATCAATTATTAGCATGACTTAGATTTTCACTACAGAGGATTTGAAGTTGTTAACATAACCCAGTAAATGAATAAGGTTACTGTTATTAATCGAATTTAAGTTTACTTACAAATTGAGGTTAACATTTTAAAATTTGACTGTATGTTACAAAAATTCACCGATATTAAATTTAATTAGATTTTTGAATTAGAATAATTTTGTGTATAACATTTACATATAACAGCTATTATCCAATTTAACAAATTTCATTGAATGTATTGAAAAAACCTGATTCCTGAACTAATCCTATTGTAAATTGTACCTATCAGTTTTAACTACCAGAATTTATTTCTTCTTTAATAAATTGTTAAAATTTACATTTTACAATTTACTAGAACAGGTGTACTTGTCTATTGTCATTGTAATTCCTACTGTGCGATGTGCACAGTAGGAATTACTTATGACAAATGACAGTTGACACTGATAAACAACAGAATTAGGACAGATTTTTGTACTCCATACCATGAAGGTTAGAGGGAAGAAGAACAATCGCTACGTAATTAAGCATTAGCCCGCCTGTCCCTGAAAATTTGTAGAATTTATAATTCATTTTTCAGCCACCAGCCGCGCTGCCGTCTGTAAGTAAGATCTGCGAAGTTAACTGTTTATGAGTATGTACTATGTATAAGTAGATGAAGTTGAATTGAGATAATTTAGCGATCGCAGCGCCTCACTTGTTTAATCATAATTCGGGTACACTGTTTTCTACAGCGATTGATCTCTTTACCTCTAAACTCCATACCCTATACTTTTTATGTTTGCACCAGAATCTTTAATAAAACTCACAATAATGTATTTTTTGCGAATTCCTCACATTTTATTACGACGTATTACGACATTGAACACAGCTTTGTCAAACAAATACTTTGAAGATTTATGGGGCCCATTCACGGCAGTCTGCTTTGCCATCCACCACATTATACAGGATTGTGAATGCTGTCGCAGCCTGCATGGCGTCCGGCAATACCAAATAGGATTCACTTTGCATTCTACAAAATACTACTAAGCAGGATAGTGAATGGTCTTTTTAAGTTATGTATGGATTTTTTCAAGAGTTTATTTCAAGACTCAAGTCATTATTAAACATTGTAGACCATTACTTTTTTATAATCTATGGTTATTGAAATCTTGAGAAATGTCCACTGTCAAACAAATTCAAGTTTTGATTTTGAAATTTGTCATTGTAGGTAATTTTAGCTTTGGTGTTTTCGTGGTGTTTTCTATTGTTGTTATTTTTACTTCTATCATTTTGATATAATTCATATTAAAATGTCTTGCCGAAATGCTTCACATGCTGGGAGTTGGTACACAGAAAACGGTATGAACAACTTAAAGCAATAGCATTTTTTTTTGGATAAGATAAAATCTACCAATTTATTATGGTATGAATGACAAAATGCTTAGTCAAACTATTTTCATTGAACAGTCAACAGACGGCAATAAATATTATAGGTATAAAAATATAGATAGAACGTGATATTAATATTATAATAATAATATTATGATGATTAAATTAATTAACTATCTGTAAGGTTATCGACATAATGTATATTCGTTTTAATATTAAATTTAATGCAAATAAGAAAAAAAATAGTTTTAATGGCTTGTGAACTATGTTATATCCAACACGTCATTCATCACTGTATTTTTAATAAGGGAATATAAATTACTAATCTTAACTTCAGAGTAAAGAATGATGAAAAGGTCATTTGAAAAAGTTCAATGAATTGAAATTTGACACATAAGTTTAAAAATTCATTACTAAATTGTTTTGCAAAAATGTGTTTTTTTTAATTAAAATTTATTTAATGTACTACAATAGTGTTAAGAATTTAATAAATGTTTATCTAAAACATAAATATCATAAATAGTTCGGTTTCTATTGTTTTATTAATTGTAGCGTTTCTGAACGCATCTTACGACTGCGCACTGCGCCGTAGTCATGACAGCATTTTAAAATAAACAAGTGAACTGTCAGTCGCCTAACGTATTTGAATTATTTTAATCAGTATATTGTTCCGTGCTCATTTGGACATATTTGTTTTGCGGTCAGTGGTTTGCTTAATTTGGTAATAAATCGAATTTAATTGAATTGCTTACTTTTGATAATTTGAAAAATATTTTAAAATGGATAAAACTGTCATGGGACCTCCTAAATTTACCAAAAATATTAATCGACAATTAGTTTTACCGTCTACGTCGAAAAAAATACCACCAAGGGAAACAAAAACACGTCAAAACCTAAATTTGACGACGATAATTGAACCCAGTGTGGTGATAGAAAATAAAGAGGACGATTTCGAAATAGAAATTCTAACTCAGCAATGTTTACGCAATCTTCTGGCGGATTGCTTGGTGGATACGAAGATAAAACGTGAAGACACAGAGATTGATATACAAATCACACAGCTGGCAGACCGTTTCAGTAAGACGGTAGATCAATTAGAAAAAACTAATAGACGTTTAAAAGATATATCTTTTGTCGCGGAGCAAAAAAGGTAAAATACGTTTCTGTATAATAATATTCTTAAAAAATAATAATTAAGTAATTTATATTATGCTTATAACTTAGAAAAATAAAATTATAGAATTCATTTATAGTAAATTACGATACAAGTGGATAGTTGGTTATTGCTAAGTCAGTGTTTATAAGCGATGTTTGTCTAAACTGTAAAGAGAGCTGAGGACGGAAATCATCAATACTCACGTGTATTATATGACGTTTTTCAACACTTGTGAAGTTGTCAGTTTTATTTAGTATAAAAAAAAATGATTTTTCTTATGCACACTCATCAATGGCAACCATAGACTAGCTAGATTGCTTTAATAAAATAAGAATGAGGTTGCTTACCAACAAAAAAACCTATTTTTTTTGTGTTTTACATGTAATCTCCTTTTAACAGAAAAATTATAGAGAAATATTTTTTTCAGACTTTTGGATTTAAAAAGACAAGACTGTTCTACATTTAGTGAAACCATTGAATCATCAGGGGCAACAGATATCTTAAACAAATTGGCAACATCTGAACAGGCATACCTCGATAAATTAGAAACAAAAAATGTTGATGTTGGCTACAACAATGAATCTGGCCATAAACAACTTCTGGATGCTGTCAATGATGCTATTGATGGCCTGGAACAGATAAAAAAGCACTCAGGTCTAGACATAGACAAGTTGAAGCAGTTTGAAGTTACACAGACTAGGTTAGATGAGGTAGAAAAGGAAAAGTTGGATATGGAAAGCCTGAGAAAGGAATTTGAGAAAAAGTTTCCTAACGTCTGCGATAAGTTACTCCAGGACATTTCGGAGAAAGTAGATATGATGTTAAAGAAAAATTAATATAATTTTATGATATTTGTGCTATTATTAATTAAAGTAAATTAAATTGTGTTATTTTGAATCTATTATCTATTATTTTTGTTCAGTATTCATATATTTAATCTTTATTTGCATGATAGTTCTAGAAATTATCAAATAATAATAAATAGTTTAAAATATAACCAAACTTAACCTTTACACTAACATTTTTGAATCACACATATTATCTGACTAAAAAAAATGTCCTGTTCGGAGGTACACAGATATTCTCAAAAGAATATTGAGAGACAAATGTTTAATAAAAACATCTATGTAAATAAAAATGAATCAGCGAAATTTATGTAAGCATATAACTTCTGAATGACTGCACCAAATTAGATCATTTTTTTTTGTTGTGTTTATTTCCTTGAGAAGGTTCATATGAAAGAAATAAGAAAGTTGCGCGGAACATTACAAAATTTAAAAAAGCTTTTCTAATGTAATCTTACAGCGTTTGACATAACTGTCAGTTTTTAAATTATTATGCCAATTCGAATTCAATATTCATAGTTAAGACAGGACAATGTATCTGGGAGCTTTCATCAAAGACGCTGCCTTGTCCCTTTGAGATATAACAAAACCATGCATAACAGGATATTCCTCTTCAATAGATTTGATATATGTTGTACCTTTAAGGATAGCTTACTATACCCATTCAATCTTATTGGCGGTAAAGTTCGGTACATTGATTTTGTTTTCAGGTTCTGAACTATCAAGACAATTAGATCTATGGTTGTCGAAGGCGGATCTTACACATGGACCGGCGCGGGCTATAATAGCACCGTAAGTATTTTACCGTTCAACCACCTCTGTAGCTCAGATATTTTCCTGGAATTAAATCCAAAACAAAATCTGATTTTTTTCTGATTTGGATTTTGAATTAAAAAAATACTTATGTTCAATTTGGAAGACAATAGACTTATTATCATGAAAATTGGATTGAAATGGGGAAAAAAATTAAATTCTTTTATTATTCAACACACACATTTTAAGTATCATTAATTTGATTATTCTTATCAAGAAAGAGATACCAAGAAATTGTAGTCCCGTAAATAGGTGGGCATGGGCATTTATTGATCTTTTATTATTTATTTATTCGTCATTATGAGGGTAGATTATATTTCTATTTTTATGGTATACCCATATTAAGGCTACATTTATGTACCAAGTGCTGTGTTGTATACCTTATCAATGTATTGCTGTTGCGATATTTTATAATAATTATACAATTGAAATTGAAAACGGTGAAAAATCCCCGACATGTTAATTACAAGTCGAAAAACTCATAAATTGATGAAAAATAAATCTAGTAACCATCTCGATTTCGATCTTTCAAACAAAAAAAACTCGTCAAAATCGATCCATTCGTTTAGGTTGTAAAATTTCGAAGTTACGGTATTACTGACAGACATATACGTCGTTAGAGTCACTTTAGTATGCTATGCTTTATCTACTGTTTAACCAAAACTTTATTAATTATGTTTCAGCCACGCTGGGTACTCATATTGCGGCGCCTGCGCGGCTTTCGCGTATAGACAAGTTAGTCCTGTTGTTGTGTAAGTATGTCTGTGAAGATAATGATTTGTGATACAGACGCAGACGTGTCTGAAGGGTCACTTTTGTTTTTTCAGAAAACGTATTTTTATTCTGGGCCCTTCGCATCACGTGAGACTTGGAGGCTGTGCGCTTTCTTCTCTAGACAAATATGCCACACCTCTATATGATCTCACCATAGACAAACAGAGTGAGTACATGTTGCAAGTAACTTTACCAAATTGGAAATATAACACCACTCTGTGGGTTAGCAGTTAATAAAGATGCAATTTGTTTTCCACGTGCATCACGCAATAATGGTACGAGATCCCGCCGTAGAATCAATGTACTCATCGCGTACATTTATCATTTATATATCAAATGAAAGCTAAAGTTAAGCTTTTTTTCTGTTTATTGTGATATACGGCTGCTTAATTAAATCTGGCCGCAAGTAAGGGTAAGTAGCTGTTAAAGATGGTAAATATTTAAGGTAGAGTGAAAGAGAATTAGCGCGATAACATCACTGCATCAAAGCAGCCGTATATCATAATAAACAGAAAAAATTAACTTTCATTTGATATATAAATTATTTAGTACGTTATGAATGTATATTTTTACCAAAATTACACCTGGCTGTGGAGAAGTGCGGCCAAATGCACAACGGCAACCGTGATTTTTCAAAATCTTTATTTAGATTGCCGTTAAGTGGACGATGTTTTATTTAAAAAACAAGTGAACAAATTTTTTTTCCCAAAAATCAATTAATAATAATCTATAATATAAAAATGAATCGCAAAATGTGTTGGTAAGCGCATAACTCAACAACGCCTGGACCAATTTGGCCAATTCTTTTTTTATAATATTCCTTGAAGTACAAGGATGATTCTTACGGAGAGAAAAATTTGGAAAATTTTCGAAGAAATAAAATAAAAGAACATTTTTCTCACATTTTCTTTGGAATGAAATAGTTATAGGTTATACTTTATTATTTGGAACTTTGACGCGATACGAAGTTCGCGGGGTCCACTAGTTTAATTTAAAAATACTAGCGGCCACATTTTGATAGGCAACCTAGTAGATATATATTCTCTTAATCATAAATATTCGTAAAAAAATGGTCTTAACGTAAACGCGATGAGTGCATTGCTAGATCATAAGACACGGTACAAAAATCGAGAAAAAGTATTCAAATAATTGATTGACAAGTGAAATTTAAGCCAATTTGAAAACCCCACGAAATAATATTATTATAAATAAGAATGGCACATAAATGGATGAATTGATCTTCATAAATTTTAGCTAAGATTCACGATAGCATAACCTATTGAACAAAAAAATATCATAATCGGTTCAATTGTTTTGCAGCTATGATGCCATGTACATACATACAGACACATTAAATCATTTCTTTTAAGACAGTGTAGACAATATTTTTAAAATTTAAAATCGCACTTTTTGACTTAAATACTGCGTATACCAAAAAATACCTACATTTCAGTTTATGCGGAGTTGGAAGCAACGCGGCAGTTTCAAAGAATGGACGTAACCACAGACGAAGATGAGCATTCCATTGAAATGCATTTACCCTACATCGCTAAAGTTATGGAGGAGTGAGTATGAACGTCTTATTTATAATTCGTTGAAAATAATTGAAATCTATACTTTACTACATAGTATAAAACAAAGTCGCTTTTTCTTCCCCTATATCCCTTTGTATGCTTAAATCTTTAAAACTACGCAACGGATTTTGATTTTTTCAATAGATAGAGTGATTGAAGAGGAAGGTTTTTATGTATGTTTTATACCCGTGCGAAGCCGGGGCTGGTCGCTAGTAATATTATAAAGCTGAAGAGTTTGTTTGTTTGAACGCGCTAATCTCAGGAACTACTGGTTCGAATTGAATAATACTTTTTGTGTTGGATAGCCCATTTATCGAGGAAGGTTTTAGGCTAACATCACGCTGCGACCAATAGGAGCGAAGCATCAGTGAAAAATGTTGCAAAAACGTGGAAAATTATCCATATTTGAGGGCTTCCGTTGCGTGCGCTGCGTAATCGGTTCAAGTTACCCAAAAAATATGTATGAAAGAGTGTTTCAAAATATTTTCTTTTAAAAACTTCTTAATCGCGATCATAATAACAGAAATTGACGCGGATGAAGTCGCTCGCAACAGCTAGTAGAGAATATTCCTAATATTAGATATTAAAAACACGAAATTAATATTTTTTATGAGTATTAGTCAGTACACATTAGCCTTACACATTAGACCTTAGGACTTCAAAAAAAAAAAAAAAAGTCAGTACAAATAAAGCAAAGTTCCTCCCGTCCGTTTGTTTATCTGTTTCTCGACGTAACAGTTTAATTTTGGTAAATATACCTACGCATCTTACCCGATTGAACTATTTTTTGTTTGTTTTAGTTTATTTTAATATATTTTTGTATTTTGTTAAATATCTGATATTTTCCTATTGTAAATAAATTATTTAACAATTATTTTTACAGGTATAAAACTGGTTTTACTATTATACCGATCTTAGTTGGGTCGCTTACTCCAGAGAAAGAGGCAAAGTGAGTGTTTAAATTCTTTATTTATTATATATTTTATTTTTTGGACGTACTTGAAAAGTGGCAGATCGAAAGCACGCGCAATCGGTGAGAGTGTATGATGAATTTATTGAAAGTGAATGAGGTATGTAGAGATCATGGCAGGTGGGGTAGTGTGGTCGCTTTGGGAAATGGGCGTGATAATATAAATTAATTTTTTTTTAGGTGGCATTCTATAGGTAAGCGGTAATTTACTATTTAATCAAAAATTTAGAAAAAAAAAACAAATCAACATCCAAAATTTACAAAGTAGTCAATAAACAGAAATTTTTGGATGCCGATGATTAAGGGTTTAAAATATTTGTTTCAGCTTCTCATCTATCAAACAAAAGATAATTATTAAAATCATAAGTGGTATCGCAATCAAACACAAAAATATAGAACTTTTTACTTCTTATTTATTTCTGTTCTTAACATGTTATCAGATTTTGGCGCGTTCTAGAACATCATGGAAACTTGCATTTAAGTGACATTTGTTGCAGCGTCTTAATGAAAGATGAGTTAAGCTAGACGTCCATCTGGGGCGGGTCGGGTCGCAACGTTACGACGCGCATTTTTGCATACTGCGTCCACTATACAGGCAATCCGCGCCGCATCGGCGGATTTTTAACATTCAGTCGTCGTATAACAAGCGAGCTACGGTCTACTAGAGGCGGGGCGAGCCGGGCTGGGCCGCATCGACGGAAAAATACGCTCGCTGAGCGATCCGCCGACGCATTCCGTCGCGGTCCGGCCCGCCCCGTCTCTAGTGGACGCAGTTTCATACAAAATGATTTAAAAAGAGTATCCAAAAGCAAAGGAACATACACAAACGTATCTTCCCCTCCTTTGTTTGCGAGTAAATATTTCCCGAATATTTTATGAGCTCTAATGGCTGTGTCAATTCTATTGGAAAACTTACGCCACTGTTGTAAAGTGCCTTAATATTAGCCTAGTTTTTCATTGAAAACAATTTTTCATAGCAAGCGGATTTTTGTGTTGCGATGCGGCCCGCCTGGTGGATGCCAAGATTTGAGTAATAAATTTTATTACTTAGGTCATGGCGGCCTGATTACTAATTATTACAATGACATCTTGACTTATTACAATTAGCCGGACATCAAAATATCATTCTATCACGTATTTAATAAATTCACATAAATAATCTTATGGAGTATTTGTCAGTTGTAATTCTATGAAGCCATTGTATTCATGAGCGATCATGTATGTGAATCTATATGAATAATTGACGACCGATCAGCGCAATTGGTTCTCCTGCCTTCTGCATCATAAGGTCTCGGGTTCGAATCCCAATAGGTATTTATTTGTGTGATGAGCATGAATGTTTATTTTCGAGTCTTCATTGTTTAAACTTACATATGTATTTATTTTGGTATCTGGTTTCTGATTACCATAATAAGTGCTTCAGCTACTTACTTTGAGATCAGAGCAATGTATGTGAGTTGTCCCAATTGTTATAAAAATTAATTAATTGATTTTGTGTGATTTTAGATACGGCGCAATACTAGCACCGTATCTTGCCGACCCCCAGAACTTAGTGGTTATCTCCTCGGACTTTTGTCATTGGGGATCGCGGTTTCGATACACGTGGCGGGACTCGACTCGCGGACATTTGTACCAGAGCATCGAGTGGTTGGATAAACAGGTACCTAATTACATTTTTTAAATCGAAACTCCTAAAAAAGTATTTTTAGGAGTAAAATTGAAAATAGCCTAATAAAAACTTATTAGAGTTAGTAATAATAACAGATCAAACGTACCGCAGCTAAGATCTTTTCAAAGTGTTTTATCTCACTTTTGTAACGACAATTGCACGACAGCGAGAAAGGGACAAAGCATTTTGGATATTGAATTTTTAAGCAACGATTTTAAGGGGAAGACAAATTTCATAAAGCTCATTTTGAAAAAGATTTTTACGTATTTTTAATTTATTAAGGGTATGGACATAATTGAAAAGATGGACCCATCGGGATTCACAGAGTATCTCAATAAATATGGCAACACTATATGCGGGAGACATCCGATTGGTGTGTTATTACAGGTGAGTTGGAAATTATGTTATGGACAAGTAGATTTACTGTGCCCACCCAATAATTGGTCAATTCAAGCAGCAGTCTCAGGTGCCTGGGTAACATCTCTACTCTTTTGCGTAATGAATGTTCCCACAACTTTTCACATATCCTCGCACTGCCAGCTGCTTTCAGAGATATTTTCGGTACCTCTTTAAAAAGCCGGCAACGTATCTGCAGCGCATTTGTTTTTGTGGGTATCCATTAATCACAGTCCAATAACACTCAGTAAGCCTCCCTTCCGTTTGCTTCTTTTTTTAGATTTAAAAAAACGTGTTTTGGTAAATAACTTTATTTCCTTTTTGTTTCAATATTTTCAGGCCATCTCTAAGCTCCAAAGTCAGGCAAACTGCCCGAAAATGTCAATGAGGTTTTTAAAATATGCACAATCATCGCAATGTATGACTATGCGAGACTCTTCAGTTTCTTACGCGAGCGCGTCATTAGTTTTCGAGTAAATTATCATAACTTCTTACATATATATTTTAATTTTTAAGTGAAATTTGTGATTTATAACTGTTGTACTCAAAATGACTCACTTTAAATTCAGGTTGCGGAAGTAGTTTGAAATGTATTAAATATTACTTTAAAGTGAGTAAACTTTAAATTATTTAAATAATTCCCGTCCTAAGTTTACTCAAAATTGCATTTAAGTACTTTAATATCTCTCTCTCTCTTACTTTCATTTTAAGTGTAGTGATGTATTTAAAATAACTCGAAAAACCTTTTTTTACTATTAATATTTTATTTTTAAATTCAGAGTAAAATTTTAGCATTTACTTCAAATTGCTTTTTGAGTAAAATTTGTGATGAAAAGTTATTTCAAACTTAGGTTATTTAACTCATAAGTTGAATGAAATGAATTGTTCTCAATTTATCTGTTATGTCACAAAATTTAATTCTAACAACAAATATTAGTACATATTTAACAAAAACGAAAATATTATAAGTGCGGATTGCATGTTTAATTTTATAGTATGTTGTAAAAGAAAGTTGATAACATTATGAATAAAAAAATAAAGATTTTTGCACTCGGCTGTGTTGATCATACTTCAAAAATATGAATTCTGTGTAAGTTGTTAATTTTATAAGGCAATCTGGAAGCCGCCCTTTAAGTTTCATACAGAAGTTCAGTTGTTATTTTTTCGTGTTTTCTAACGTTTTATACATGTATCGTAGTTTCTCTGAATAAGTTCCCGGATGTAGCAAGCGTTTTTAAAAATGCAGTTTTTTTAACATAAATTTTCCTTTGAATGTGCTACCAGTATTAAGAGTACGTACTTTCTCTTCATGGTGGCGTTAAATACTCTGTAAAATTTGAAATCTGCTCAAAATGTATAGTAATGTTTTATTTTAACGTAAACGCTTCAATATAAGATGAATGCACAGCCTTTATATAATGGTAGCTCCTAGAAAAACTCATACGCATTTAATATAAGTAGCTTTAAGTAAAGGTTTATTAACAGATTTTATACTATTTCACCTACGAATAATATTGTCTAGAAACGTAACTCTCATACAGACGACGCTTTAAATATGAACCCACAAACGTTTGACCTTGACAAACATCAAGGTCAATAAGTTTGCACATGATTGGTGCCATTTTTGAGTTTGATTTACACTTCTAGACATATTATTAGTCGTAGAATTTCACAGATTGTCTACATTTTTTGTAGTAAAAATTTCATACTGACAGATTTTTACTGAAACATGTTATGTTGGTAGATGAGAGAAAGCGAAGTATTTCTTTATTTGGATCTCTCATCAATATACTATAATCTGTGCCTTTTCAACAATAATATTATGATTATTTTTTCAAGTCAAACGCCTTAGAACAAAGTGATGACAATTTGGTTTTATTCTTCAGGTTAAATTTCTACAATAGTTTATCTGTTAGGTTAAAAATTATTCTGTTAGTGTAAAAAAAATAAAGAGATTTAATAGTAAAATTTGTGTTTACACTTTCTTACAGCACTTCTGTATCATGACAAGACAATTTTTTTGTTGGTTTACATAAACTTATATTAATAATGTGAGCAGTGCCCGATTAACCACGTAGCAAGAGTAGCAATTGCTATGGGCTCCGCGCGAAAGGGGGCCTCGCATACTTAAACCCACTCATCTCTGCCTGAATGTAATTTTTTAAGTGAAACTTAAGAAGTGGTATGTTGAATTTTTTTGATGTCAAATATTGCCAGGAAATCTCATCTCAGGCTTTTTGTACTTGTCAGAGCGCTTGCTTAGTCCGGCACTGAATGTGAGACGATGTCATCTTAAAACTACAGAATTACAATCGAGATAAATTTAATCCATTTGAACAACTCTATGATATCTGTCTTAGTGTAAAATATTCTGTAAAGAATTTTTAAAATATGTCAAATAGAATTCGTCGTTCTAGATGTCATAAATGGAATTGATAAATTTTTAGTAAATGGATAAATATTCCAGGTTAAATGAAAAATACAAATCTTGGTACAAAGTAGACATTGACGGTGACTATATCACGAAATATAAGCCTAAACTTATTAAAAAAAAGACGAAGATGAGAATTAAAACTAAACATCAAGTACCAATCCCGATAACAAGTAAACCCGAGCAACTGGTGTATCCACACGAAATAATTACAAATTTATCGTCAAACTTTTGTTACATTTTTATGATTTTGCTATTATTTTACTGCAGTTTAGCTTTTTTTGTGCCCGAAAGGAGAATAGCAATGCCAGGAGAATTTCCAATAGGAGACGGCGATTTATTTAATGACAATATCAAGTCATATGATTGGAACTATACAATAACCTGAAGATATCCTAAATTAACAAATAAATAAAACAATGCATAATAAAATATAAAGTTTATTAATTTCAATTTTTAATTTGAAATAATTGTTTCACATAACATGACATGAATAAATACATAGTACCAAACGAGCAACTTCTAAGAAAAAATTATGAATTTAACAGCTTTAAAACAGCACTTCAACCACAAGTTTGCAAAAAAAGACAAGTTTTTACTATTCAATAAGTGGCGTTTCATATTAGCTGTAAAAATTGTGAGGCGATTTTGTATTTAATACCCATATTTTAAATTCGCTATCGAATAATACTTTACTAGTCAAACTGAGTTTATTAACGAAATTTCGAGTTTTTAACTATACCCGCTAGGGGCGCTGCCATAATAAATTCATGGTTTACCCTGATTCAATACTGAATTGTAAAATCAACTCGGAACAATGAAGAATTTATCTTAATGCATAAGTAATCAATGCCAATTTTAAATAACCAGTCCAAGGTTCGCGAGTCTGTTATTTGAATTCATCATAAACTATAAACTTTCGCGATTTGAATTCATTGTTAGTATATATAGCGGGAATCGGGACCCTATATCGGGGATATAGGGACGTCGGGGTAAATAAATGAAGTGTCTATGCGCGATAATTCCAGCTATATTTGCTAATAATGTTATTCGAATTGTCAAAAATTTGTTTCATCGGCAAAATCATGATGCTGCTATGATAAATATCATTAATAATCGACCATTGTAAATAGCAAACTTGTGGTTCAGTAGGTACATAATTCGAAAATACATTCAGTCGGAAAAGACAATCTTTGACATGTTCGAGATGATCTCTGGACTTCAATTTCTAGGTTAAGCAATGGATCAATTGAATCACTGAGAATTGTTCAATGAATTTAGCAAGGAAATTGTAATAGGTTTTTCACTGTTGAAAACCTGTCAATTCCATACTATTAACGCGACTTTAAATATCGTATGTTACGCAAACTTTTGAAATATAGACCTACTTGTGCCAAACGTCTTGTGCTAGAAGAATAGATCGCAAAGTTTGTCTTTTCTGACCTGACCCTAGTAGGTAGCCAAGAACGTCACGCTATTTCTTGACGGAAATGACATATGTCGTGTCATTATAATAACGATCAAAAACGTCATTTTCAGCGATAATGGATATCGAGAAAAAGGGTGAAGTTCTCGTCTAGAGCCCCTGAATGTTTTTCAAGCTGTAGTAAAAAAAAAACTATTACATTGTATTTAATTCATCATATTTTAAACAAAATTACATTTATTTTTGCATTCAAGATTTAATATTTTGTTCTTTTTAACAATTGATTTACGCTTCTGCGTGGTGCGCCGGAGGTCCTGGTTTCGAATACTGGGGAAATACATGAATGTTTCGGTTATGTAGGGTATTGATCACCTACTTGCCTGTAAAGAAAATGATCAGTGAAACAGATACAGCAATGTGTCTGCCCCATACCCCACACGGGGTTAGGGAATTCACTTCACTTTCTTTTTAACAATAACTTCCTACTAATAGAAAATAAATTTCGAAATAATTCACAACCAATAAGCGATTTGACGAAGAAAAACATTAAACAAAAAAGATGCCAAAAACAGTGTTATTTTTAAGAAAGGAGTGCATAAAATTATCCTAACTCAAGTTCGTTTTTTTATTGAATTTTTTTATAGTATTAGAAGGCATTAAAATAAAATTTACAAAATTTATATTTTTAGTTTATATAAGTTTTTTATATCTGTCCTAAAGAATTCTTTATGGCTATCAAATAAAATTTTATTTTATTTTTAACGGTCTTTTCAAATTTTTTAGATTTTACATCCGTTCTTGTTTATAATATTTGTGATAAACATAAAATAACATAATACTTCACAGTTTTTGTATTTTTCAACAATTATATTTCTAATCTGTGCTCCATAGATATATGACAATAAAAATAATTGAAAATTTTAAATAAAAAACAACCTGACTTGCGAATACATGCACATTTTTAGTCGAGTCATTTTGCGAAAAAAACCCAACTGCGGTTCAAAAAAGGATTTTATCTACCCCGTGACACTTACTTGAGTGTATACAGGTCAGACGCAAAATTTGAACTTCGCCGCAATCGGACCAAAATCAATTACAGTCGAGTAAAGAAAAATCATACAAATTCATTAAAAAGGTTTCACTACGATTTATAAATACATTCGAATACATTGTATCTTGTATGTCTGTCCACCAAATTTAATATTGCAATAATAATGAGTTCATTAATTCATTAGGGCTAGCAGCCCTATATAGCAAAATCTTAATTAGAAAATTATTAACTAATATTTTTAATCCATAATTTATTATGCGTATTTAATGTTTGCAATTTTAATCATATTTAAAGTATTTAATTTTTTTCTTTCCTAAAAACGCAAAAAAAATTCATGGCTGTTTTTAGGCCGTCTAGAATGTGATTTCGACGATTTTTACATACAAATTTTCTGAAGGCTGTGACAAAAAATACCTTAAAAAAAAAACGCTCAGTTGTAGAATCAGATGAAATTTCGTATATTGACTCGACGTTTAAAGTTCAAATACAGCTAATATTATTATTAACAATTTCTCAAGAACAATCAATTTACAATAAAAACTCGCAGTTGCGTGACATAAATTATAATTTTAAAACTGACCATATTCGTATAGTTTAATATTTTCTAACTATTGTTATTGAAAATATCCTATTTTTAACAGATTTTTTTAAATTACATTATATTTGAGTGTGCTTACAATAAATAAAAGCAAAAAATATATGCATGCCAAAAAAGGACATCATCCACAAATTAATTCATAGTTCTAAAATCTAAAGCATTATATATACTGAAAATTTATAGTAAAAATTAAATTTGAATTTTATATGAATCGTGCAGATTGTATAGTTTAGAATTGAATTTTATATGAGCCCAAGGTACATCAACCATGGGTTTATAGGTATCTAATTTCATAGGTTTTTACATGGATATTAGGAGAACGATCGCTAAGTACTGAAGATTTAGCCCGCCAGTCCGTGAAAATTTGTTAAAAGTTAGTTAAATTGAGACAATTTTTCGATCGCAGCGCCTCACTTATTTTGTCCATATTTCTGGGGACACTATTTTCTACAGAGATCGTTCTTCTCTTTAACCTCCATGGGTTTTTACTTGTTGGCAACATGTTGTATACTAAAAATAATGCACGAAGTAAAACTAAGATGAAATTTTAATTTTTTTAAACAAAATAGTAGAATGTGGAGGATATCCCTTTCAAAAACTTATGAAAAACATTAACAAACAGTGGATTTTTCGACAAAATTTAAATAAATTTGACAACCAATATCTATAATAAAATAAATATTTTTTTTCTATTTACAATAATTTTCCTATTTTTTTACGTATTTTTTTATTTTTAACGTGGACTGCCTCTACTTGTCGACGGTGACTCTGAAAAGTAATTATTCTTCTTAATCACTACATAGTATAAAACAAAGTCGCTTTCTCTGTCCCTATATCCCTTTGTATGCTTATCTTTAAAACTACGCAACGGATTTTGATGCGGTTTTTTTTAATAGATAGTGATTCAAGAGGAAGGTTTATTTATGTTTTAAACCTGTGCGAAGCCGGGGCGGATCGCTAGTTCAGTAATATGTGGATATTTTTATTTAATTTAATTGTTATTTACACTTAATACATTATATAGTTTTAAAAATATATTTACCCAGCGAGGTTATGACCACGCCATCCTGAAAATAAAAACAATATATAGATAAATGTTATTAATTCATGTTTATGCATTTATTATTGAAGAAAACACAAGATTTTGTAATTGTATGATTCGTTAAGAAATATATAATTTTATGTTAATTTTATTGTGAAAGTTGAACGCTTGGTTAAACGAACCTTAAACGTACACAAAACATCAAACGTATAAAATATTGTAAAAGTGTAAAACATATTAAGTATTGTAAAACATACAAAATATTGTAAAAGTGTAAAACATAAAATATTGTAAGAGTAAAACATAAAGTATTGTAAAACACAAAATATTGTAAAAGTGTAAAACATATTAAGTATTGTACAACATACAAAATGTTGTAAAAGTGTAAAACGTTTTAAATATTGTAAAAGTGTAAAACATTAAGTATTGTAAAACACAAAATATTGTAAGTGTAAAACATATTAAATATTGTAAAAAGATACTGACGTTAGTGACTAATCGCGTCCTTTCCACGGTGAGGTTGTTCTGCGGTACGCAGCAATCGGGTTGCACCCGCATTGAGGCGTACACCTCACGCAGGATCAGCAGAATTGTGTCTGCAGATACCCTAAACACATAATACATATATAAACTCAATGCTTATTCAATTATTTAATAATTTACAATTTATTTGCCCACAGTGGATACATTAATGACTTTAGAAAAACACAAAATCGACAAAAATGCAATCGGCCCTCTTAGATAATAGTAGACATATTAAGAGAAGAACACAAAACGATGTAAACAAAAAAAAAAAAACAACTAGGTTACAGATTATCCATCATGGACCAAAAAATAATAACTAACCAATAACAAACATGGCTGTTCATAGCGAAGAGGTATTCGTTGATCATCTCAAACGGCGCTTCCTGCAACACATAATCGATACGCCTACCGCCGTTCAACCGGCCCAACATTTCTGGTGTTGCCTGAAAAAAATATTATTTTGTTCAATAACTGCATTACGTATAACAATAAAATTATTCGTCTATTTGAAAACTCATCCTATCAGTGTGAGAATTTATAGTATCGAATCGGTGAGTCAAGATATTACAACCACACAAATAAACAATACTTCTTCATTATATGAGAAGTGTAAAATATTGATAAAAAATCAATGAAGCCATCCATAATAACTGAATGTAAAAAATACGTAAATATTTTTGTATTATGAAAATGTCTTGCCTCTTTGTCTTGCAAGTTGTCTTGCTTGCACTCGTCATTTAATTCTTCTTTCTCCATCTCTTCTTCTACCACCTGAAAAGACATGTCTTATTATTTGGCAGCCCAGAAACTACGATCCTGATCACAGGTGACGAATGAATAGACGACATAACTTTGAAATGACGTTCAATTTACATCTTTCTATACAGATAAATGAAGTGTTTGTTTGTATTATTAAAATAACTCTTTTTACTAAAGGCGTATAATGTATAAACGGTACATATACCAAAATAACATTTTTTACAATTTTGTCTGTCTGTTTGTTCCAGTTAATCTCTGTTCGCTATTTTACTCTATTTATAGGCTTTATAACATCACTTTACGATGAAATTAACGCGGGTGAAACCGCGGGGCACAGCAAGTTTAACCTTACCGACGAATAGCTTTCACTAAAAAAGATTTTAATATATATAATAATAAGTTTTGTAATTTTGGGCTGATTCTTGTGTAAGCTAAAACTCAATATTGAGATATTTTGATTTAACTCCCATCCCATGGGGGTATGGGACCTTAGCTCACCTTCTCCAGCTGATCAGTAGTGGGCGGAGCCGTATTCCACATACTGAACCAGGTGCTCTTTATGGACTCTATCAACTTCTGCTTGATATCAGCGCCTAGTCTGGTCATTGTTTCTTTTAGTTCTGAAATGTGGAAATTTTCTCTTGATATTTCTAATAATAATATTTATCTGTGATGTTAACTGATGACTTAAAAAGATGGGAGTTTTGGCGTCAGCACAACAACGAGCGCGTCATGTTTTATATAATTTTCTAAATGTTGTGTTTTTTGAGATTTTATGTGCATGATAAAAGGGAAGTGATATAATTCATTAAAACTTGACTTTGTGAAGTCAAAATTCTTTATAAGCCTAACGTAAAATTACTTGGGACACGAAATAAAGACATTAATTAAAATAAAGACAAGAGGGATGTAACCAAGCCAAAAAACTTTAATAAAAAAAACTTGACAATTGACATGAATTAGTGTCTGTCTATAATGTGGCAGACATATTTGCACGAACTTACCTAAGTGCATCCGTTTTCGTCCCTTATGATGCGGTATTAAAGACGGCTTTATCTGTCTTAGTTCAGGATTTATCATTGGTTCGATTCTGAAAAAAAAAATAGTGGCATAATTTTTTCCTGTTTTTGTTGTGTAACAAAATATTTAATTAACTTTTTTTCATAAACTGAAATATAAAATTGACGTTAAATATATACCTGTAAGCGATAGGGTCATATGGATGGAAGATATTGAAGAATTTCCCGCAAGTTGGTAGACAGAACTCTTTGCCCAGCATTTCCACGCCGCGGACGCATTCGAAAATCGCTGAAAAATTAGTTTTACATAAAATTAAAAGAAAGTTAACTCCTTAAACAAGAAATGCATTCTGTTTCATAATAAGTTCGACTTCAAGGGCAACAATGATTTTTCTATACATTTATTTATTTATAATTTAGACTGTCCACACAATACATTAATCACGCAAAAAAAAGCACAAAAACAAACATAGATGCGTACCTATTAATAGGACCTCTTAGATTATAATAAAGGCATATTACAATAAAAAAAAGACAAAATATAACAAAAAGAAAAAAAATATTACAATGAAGAAAAAAATGTATTTTTCGAAACACATTAAGATACAACATGAGTAAAATGATAACTTACCAATAGGGCTGCCAAGCGCGAACAGTGCCTCGGGACAAAACTCCAACTTAGGGTATTTCAACATTGGTTGTCCTGTGCCGGCATTTTCATGGACGTACTTCTTTTCCATCGAATATTTTGAGTCGGTCGACTGAAAAACACAAAATTAAAAAAATATTGCATCTGTTAGATTTTTTCAAATTAAATAAGTTATTTAATTGGTGATATTGACATGAGCAAGTCCTAGTCCTATAATATCCTATTTTGAAAAAAGAGTGAGTTTATTTCGAATACATTTTTCTAATTATAAAAATAAGTCTTTTAATGCATATAAAATTGGTGTGTCTATTTGTAATATTAAAATAAACGCGTTTTAATAACAATTGTGTCGGCTGTTGTCGTGAGCAATCAGTTCGGGTCTTACGATGCGAGCGGTAGCCGGTATGGCTCGAAGGCCGTCCTACTCAGTGTTAGGAGCGAGTTATGACTCATAGCGATTTAAATAGCAGGCTTGGTTGCAGGCAGTCAGTCATTCTGCGATCACTATTCATTCTACATTTGTTCTTGAAAGGAAACAGTCAATAGTGGTTCTTAGAAGGGGAAACCCTGTCTTATATTGGGTGAAGTGTATTTATATTTGGTGAGGTTTCCATTATTATTTCTTTAGAGGAGAACTCAGTGTGTTGTGAGCTGGAGTTCACGGTGGGGCATCGAGGCTGGGGCTCCCCACACCCTTTTCAGGATTATATAAAATCCTACATAGCTATTTCTTATATAACGAAGTGAGATTGATGTCGGTTAAATCTCTAAATTCCTTTATATCTTATATAAGAACTGGGATGTTCAACAACTAAATTCCTTTAATTCCTTTATTTCTTATAATATAATAACATTTTTTACAATTTTTGTCTGATTTTGGCGGGAATTTCACTGGCAGATAGCTGATGTAATAAGGAGTAACTTAGGCTACTTTTATTTTAATAATAAATTAAAAATAAATAATAAAAATTTAAATATATTATAAAATTTTGTACAGAGCCACCTATCGGCCCAAGTATGTTTTGATACAGCAAGAAACTGCATTGCGTATTTGAGATTATATTAAATATAACCTATATAAGCCATGTAATATGACGTTACGACGATATTAACGCAGGTGAAACCGCGAGGCATAGCTATTATATACGTTATTAATTTGTATTATCAATACATATACATGATCATTAAAATTTACCTCGGGTGTCTGATGTCCCAGCAAGTCATACAATATGACACTGCCAAGGGAGTGGCCTCCCAAGGAAACGCCTCCTTTGAAATCCGGGTTCCGCTTTTTGAATAGATTGTAGATCCGGTTCATTTCTTTGCATACGGTGTCTATTATTGTCTGTGAAAATAATTTTAAGATAATCGTTAAAGCAACTGTACATCGCATGCATTTGATTTTTTTTTTTCTTGTAATAAATACTTCGGGAGTTTTTTTAATTCTCTCACCTGTCCAAACACAGGGCTGGTGTAAAACAGAACGTCCAATACGGTGTCGTTGGTGAAGTTCCTGAGCCAAGGCATGCTGTCCAATGTGACGTTAGCGAGGCGTCTGTCCACGCCCGTTTCGCCTGAATGTAGACTCGAGTGCCAGGAAATCGGTAGCACCTGGAATGCCAATATGTTTACTGGTGATCCGCCTCAGCTTTGCAGGCTTCGAGATCCTCTTTTGATTTACTTTATGTAGTTAGAAAATCAAAAAAATGTTAGAAATAAATTAGATCCATCAGTATCCATTAAATACTCAATAACATTTTTTTGATATATTTTATGTTACTGGAAATATTGGAATTAACAAATTTTACCTCGATACGTCCCACAAGTCCGCTGTCGTATGAGTTTTTGTAATGCGACTGTAGCAGTTGCATACTGGTTTTTCTGAAGTCGTCCACTGTAATGAAGTTTATTTATTTATTTACACTTAGTTTTACATATTTAAACAATATAAAGAAACCATTGGGTCTAACGATGCCTTATCGCTGAAAAGCCATCCTCTTCCAGTTGTTATTTGAAGCTTAAAGCATAAAAATAGTACAAAAGTTTGTAGTGAATTCCTGTAACCCCTAGTGGGGCATGGGGCAGACACATTGCTGTGTCTGTTTCTGTTGGAATATGCGGTGTCAGGAAAACAACGTTTAGGTATGAAGATTGTTTTTATTATTATTAAGTACAAAAGAAGTAAGTACTTACCGAACAAAATGAAAATACAATTTTTTGATCGACATTTTTTAGAGAAGAGACATAGACAATATATATGTAGTAACATCGTAATCTACACTCTATGATGTGTTCTGTGATGTACGACATAAATGTATCCAGAGCGTGTTTCTTCTAACAGTTTCACCAATCATTTTTATTACTGGCAAGTAGGTGATCAGCCCTCTGTGCCTACCCAATCGAAACATCATCAAATAATTAATCGTTGGTATTATTAAATCATATAACTCACCAACAGCCTCCACGGGTCGCATCCGCATGTCGCAAGCCGATCCGACCCCATGACACAAGAGCAGCAAGTGGTCTATACTCGATGGTTCAGTATCTTCAATCTCTGATTCAATACTACCACGTTTGACGACTCTTGGACGCGTCATGGATTGCTGGAATTATTTTTAAAAATTTTAAAAAATTAACAAGGACAAAACACAAACTAAATATTTTTCGACTTTCAAATCATAATAAAACACCTATTGAGAAAAAAAATGTGTATTTATATTTTAAAAATATATACGTCTATCATACTAAAGAATTTTTTCACAGAGTTTTCACCTAAAACGTCATTCCATAGAAAATGTACGAGAGGAATTTACTTCATAAACACTTTTTCGTGAATTTTTCTATATTTTCAATAACTATTCTGCCTTTCTCGGATCAGACGAATCCAATAAAACAGAGATCATTAAAATTGGTTCAGCCGTTCTCCCGACTTTGTTTAATATATACATATATAGATTGTTTGTAATAAATAAACCTAAACTACTGCACCAATTTTAAAAATTCCTTCACCGATAGAAAGCTGGACTCTTAAGCTAGTAAAGGAAAGGACAAGGATAAAGGATAAGGAACTAACGAGCCTCTCCCTCTGATGTCTACATTCACCAGCACCATGCACCAAGAACACTAAGTGATCGATTTTCTGTGTCTGATCGTGAGTTACGCCAATCTTTGGTGGATTGCGACAGACTTTTTTACCAAAATTGAATAACTGTAAGGATAAAGGTGGGTAAAAACTTACTTAACATGGAGGTAGATGCCTAACTGAAACATTTTTATTTCATCAACTGAGTATTCACACGGCACACCAAATTTCTACTTTGTGAATGATTTCGAATTAATTTCAACGCTTTATGAATGAATTGGAACGAAACTCGAGTCTGACCAATCAGATGACGGACTGTGATTGGCTCAAGATTTATATCGGTTTTTTTCTATATCCGCTTATAATTCTTCAAAATATGCTAAAACTGAACTGAGTATTTAATATAAAAATCTATAAGGATAAATAAAATTGGAGTGTCTGTTTGTAATATTAAAATAATCACTTTTTAATAAATATATATGGATTTAAACACGGGACATATAGCAAAATAACATTTTATTTACAATTGTCTGATTTTGACGGAACTTTGAACAGAGCCACCTATCGGCCAGTGTTGCGTCTATTCGTTGATAGGTGGCAATAACAAGAAACTGCATTGCGTGTTTGGGATTATAAATAAATAGGCTATATAACATCACGTACGACGAAATTAACGCGGGTGAAACAGTGGGACACAGCTAGTTTACAATATAATCGGTAAGATCGACCCAAATTTGTTTTCGACATATTGTGAACACCCCTACAGTCTACCTACATCCATTGATATACTCATGCTATATACAATTATTTAGTTCTATGTAAATTCAAACTCACCGGGCTACCACTAAAACTGTCCACGGAATTCTGCAAGAAGTGAACCATAACACCTGATCCATGCATAACTACCAACTCGTTGTTCGGCAGGACCAGACGCCTGTGCCACTCCCCGGTCGATACTCCATGCTGGTATTCCACCTGGAAATATTTAGAAGATATACTCATTCAAAGATAGTTGTGAGACGCGAGCGAGCGGGTTGTAATCAAGGAGATCATTTCCCATCAGAGTGATCGCCTCCTTGGTCTAGTGGTAAGCGCGTAAGCGTTACAACTGAGAGGTCCTTGATTCGATTCCCGGCGGAGATAAAAAAAAACTTGGTCTGGCAGGACATAGAAGGCTGATCACCTACTTGCCCCTAAAGAAAAAATCGATCAGTGAAACAGATGTGAAATGCATCTGCCCCATACACGGGACTGGACATTTTTTTTTTACACTCATTCAAAGAAATCAGTTTGAACGGATTAAGTGCGTGATTCTATTTATTTATTTATTCTATAAACATTACTAAATTTATTTCGGCAAATGTGGCAATATCTAAAATCGTATTCCGCCTAAATACTGTAAATAAAACGAGCTTTTGGGCGTGACTGTATCGCATTCACGCTATTTCTATATCTTCGGCAATTTTGAACAAAACCGAATTTCTATACAATTTTTTCATCCCATAGTTCAACCACATCAAGTCTTTTTTCGCAATAAGGGAATCCTATGTCCTATGTCAAGCTATAGTCTATATCTGTATCGAATTTCATTAAAATCAGTTCACGTGTTTAGGCGTGAAAGCGTAACAGACAGGGTTACTTTCACATTTATAACATTAAGTAGGGATTCCACTTGGGATAGACTCTTGGTGGGCTGGTCGGAAAGAAAAACTATATCAGCTTAATAATAGACTAAAATGTCTGTACTTACTTCCAATCTTTCAGCCACATCTTCTTCGTACGGAACGTACCGTCCGTCCGTATTGCAATAGAACCAACTGCATCTGAAAACGAAATGTTTTTTCGCATTAAATCTGCTCAGAAACTTATAAATTTGATAAATGTGAAGATCGAATGGACGTAGGAGCGTTTGTCAATCTTTTAAGCAAAAACTGCTAAATTGAATTTAATAAAACTTAGCAATAATGTTGCTCATACATCAGAATACAACATAGGGCATAACATATAAAGGTATTGTGTAAATTGACCAAAATATAAGGATAAATGTCGACGGACCCTTTCTACTTGACGTAGACAAAGCTTATAAACGGTTTAACGGAAACAGTTAATATATTCGTTTCAAAAGAACTTTAAAAATTAGAGGAAATTCACCTATTTACTGTTTTTTCCTCTTCCTTCTTGAAATATATTTCAAAGTAACCAACCTTTGCACTTTAGTAGGGTTCTCCGACCAGTAGACCGGGATACGTATCCTGCCAACGATGTTAACATCATATCTGCCTCCATCCGTTGGCACCAAGGTGTTCTCGTTCAGATCAGCTGGAATATTAAGTAATAGGTTACAACATTTGACCGCCTCCGTGGCTAAGTGGGTTCTTTTTAAACCCAGTACCTTAAAGTTAAGGTACTGGGTTCGAATCCCGGTGGAACTAATGAAAGTTTCTGTTGGATAGGCAGAAGGCTGATCACCTACCTATAAAGAAAATGATCAGTGAAACAGATACAGAAATGTGTCTGTTCCATGCCCCACTAGGGGTTATGCAAATTCACTTTACAACATTTGACAGTTTTTATTGTAAGGCGTACACAATAGAAGCCTGTTTTTATTATGTAGACAGTAATGTTTATTAACACGAGTACACACAGAAATTTTTAAATTATTTATTATTAAATTTTCCTAAACGTACCTTAAAGCGTGCATGAAAAGCGGCGACTGGATTGTGTTATAATAAAAGTATAAGTAAAAAAGGGCTTATTTCCGCAATTCGACGTCTAAAATGCGCCTATTTTGGGTATTGAGCAGGGCGGCTAAAATTAACACTGGATAATGTTAAATTTACTAAGTCAAAGTATCTTTATTCATTAAAATCATTTGGTTTAATTAAGACAGAGTTAGAGGAAGTTCATTCCCAAGCTTTTTTATCATCTAAGTAATCCATTATTTTATAGTATGCTTTTTTATGAAGTTTTCTTTTAATTGTGCTTTTAAATTTATTTATTGACAATTTAAGCATATCACTTGGGAGTTTATTATAAAAGCGTATACATTGTACTTTAAAATATTTACTATATGGAGCCTACTAGTGGCAACAGCGACTTTATATTTATTCCTAGTATTAAATTCATACGCGCTTCAAACTTGTTATCTTTGAATAATTAATAATACTCAACGAGTGTGATTGGCGAAGTGGGTGCTGGTTGACCTAGTCATTCCTTTCTGGACCAAATCCAGGACGTACTTGAAAAGAGGCAGGCAAAAGCACCCGCAATCAGCAAGCATGTATGATGAATTGAAAGTGGACGAAGCGTAAAGGTGTGTAGGGATCGTAGCTTGTGGCAGTCTGTGGTCACTGCCTACCCCATTGGGAAATAGACGTGATATAAATAAAATTATACGCACGGCTATTGAAGGCATTCTCTAAAGAACTGGAGTCAGCGACGGAGAAGCCACGCCACGTCGATTGACCATCTTTATCGACTCGATAGAACCAATGGTATTTCACTGGAACATACTCTGATGTATTGCGATTCTAAAACAGAAAAAAACTTATATTAGACATACGAATTTTAATTTTGATATATAAGCCAGAGAATTCAACCTTGTGCATTGTACTATAGAAATCATAACACCTTTTATAAAGATATATACAATAACTGAAACCGTGAATATATGGATATGATATTCTATGATATATACTTATGAAACAGTTATGTTTAAAGATATTTATTCTCATAATAATTTTATAATCCACTTTATTAAGAAATATGAAAAATAATCGAATGTAGGTAACTTAATTCTAATCATGCGATCATGCTGATACATTTAACACAATTTAACAGTTGACTCCATAAACATACAGTATTTTTTTGTGTAATGCGCTAAACTTATGAATAATATTCTTAATTTTAGCTTTTTCAATATATATCGGTCACTTAAATTTTTATTAAAAATACTTATAGATACATATTTAAATATAAAATAATACATATGACATACGATGCTAGTACGAAAGACGATATTTAAATTTTTTGTAAATATTTTAAAATAGAGTTTATAAATCATTTCGAAAGTTAAAAAGTATACCTCAGTCAATATAGCAACACCGTCATCTTCCTTCATAGAATGTTCCATAAAATTAACGGTAACGCTGTTCGCACGCGCTTCATTTCCCTTATCCATATTGGCGTTGCCTTTTTTATCTTCACTGTCCATGTATTTCTTAATTTTCAAATTGGAGTATTCCAATTCGAGATTTTTAATACAACCAACATTAAAGTTACAGCAATTTTTACATTTTTTAACAACATCCTCGATCGGCATGTTTATTTCTTTGTTATTCAAAACACCTTCACCTATGGACTCGTTTGAATTTTTATATTCAACTGTGAAATAATTAACGGTCCTAACTATTTCGTTCGGGGTTATGTCCCTATATGTCGCTAGGTCATGTATTAATTTCATATTGTTATTATATCTAGATTCGTCAGTTTTGTGCGCTTCAGAGGCATTTTTTAAAGCGTGCCTATAATGGTCTTGCGATTGGCTCAATTCAAAAAAAGATTTCGCGTTGTCGGCTTTTGGGGGGGTTGTAAAATAGCTAGATAGGCGGTTAAAACTGTTGTGTTCATCGGTTTCTTTGATAGGTTCTGGGTCTGATGCGAAGAAGTTTTTCGGATCTGGTAATAGCTTAGGTTTAGGTTCGACGATTGTTTTAGTTTCTTTTGGTTGTTCGGTTAGACTAGAAAATGCGGGTAAGCGCTCCGTATCAGCTGCTATTATTTGTTCGTCCAAGGGCTTCGTTAATATTGTTTCTATGGCGGAGGCAGATTTAGCATCTGTTGGAATGTTTGTTGTACCTTTTTGGGTGTATGTTAAAGAAGGTGATACGTGTGTCTGTGTTGCTGTGTCTGGGATGCGAGTTATGTGTTCTCGTAGAAAGCCAGTTGATGTCACACATGGGAAGCGTTTGCTAAATTCCTTTTCGAAGCCTGGCGGGACGCGAGTTGGTACATTGTCAGCAATGCGAGGTTGCGGCTTCATGGATTTTTTGTAATACGCATCTACAGCATAATTTCCAGTATCAAAGTATGATGCCATCGTTAGCGGGGGACTGGTGGATACCGGTATGGTTGCCATGGTAACCTGTGATTCATCAGTATCTGTTCCCATTTGTTTAAATCTTTCAACGCGGTTCGTAAATGTGTCCACGGCGGGTAAAGGTTCATCTGTACTGTTTTCGCGGACCATAAATTCGATTTTATCATCATCAGTTTCGGATGGTTCAATCACAAATTCTTCATAGATAGGGAAATCTTTTTTCGCATCTTGTTCTATAGAATGTACGTCCAAGCCACTTTCGTCTGATTTACTATCTTCATCGGGAGGTGCAGTAGGCAGAATTGGCAATGGTGGAAGAACAATTTCATCGTGAGAATTTTTGTATCCAGCCTTAATCTCGTCACTAGCATTCATTGGTATATTTTCAACTATTTCGTTCTGGAGAAATCCTATGGAACTTACATCTTGTAAATAATTATGATCTATTAATGGAGAGTTCAAAATGTCATTCATATCTGTTACTTTCCAGCCATAGTTTGATACAGTATCATCAAGATTGACATCTTCTAATAGTTCTGTGACTGAATGTATCGGTATATTTTCAATAAATTCTTCTGTGACCTGTGCAATGTCATCGAGTGGATCTGAAACTGTTTCTTCCAAAGCGATATCAGGAATGTGCTCACTGATTGGTAAAGAAACTCCTACTGGGTTTAATAGTTGAATGGGAGCAGTTATATTTTCAATAAGCTGCGTAGTTAAGTCTTCGACTTCACCCCTTTCTTCATGCTTATTAACCTCGCGACACGTTTCACATATACTTAATTCAGAAACATTTTCAGTCAAGTTCTCTTCTAAAATAGTAGTCTTTTCGGATTCCTGTAAAGCTATATTAGGTATTTTTGACTCGATAGCAGTTACTTCGTTTTCTTCTGAAGTATCTAAGGCCGATAGGCTTGGAAAATCAAACAGATGAGAAGTTTTTGGAGTATGTTCAAAAAATTTCAAGAACGTTTCATTTTCAAGTGGTTCTTGTTTGTAACCAGTAATTTTTGAAGATGAGTTTATTTCTTCTTCAGAACTCTTTACTACTTTATCAGCATTAGAGTCAGGTTCTTTATCGTCGTTAATAGTAAATGTATCAAATGGTTCGAATGTGTTTTGGGTAGGCGGAGGACAACTTTCAGATATAGTTTCTTTACTTTCTTCGGCCGAATTATCAAAAGGCTGGGGACTAGGAGCAAGTACCAAGTTTGTGACGCTCTCGATAATATTATCATCTAAGCTTGTCGTTTCTGTGTCAATGTGTGGCATACTGAAGAGGCTTAGCGGATTATTTACTGTTGTGACTTGGGGTATTAAATTACACGTTTTCGATATATCTATAGTAAATACAGATTCTTGACAAGAATTTGGGTTTTCTATTATACTTATTGGTAAAGATGGTAAGGCGAAAGGTGTGTCAATCGTGCTAATATATTTTCCAGAAGTAGTATTAGTTTGACTTTCATCCACTTTAGTATTATTTTGACTGCTATAATTATTCTGAAAGACTGAATTAGTAGCAGGCCACATGGAATAATGTGCAGTTTGCTGTTCTTTGTTATCATTATACGATCCGGGAACATTAGCATTTTGTTGAAATGAAAGATTATAGTCAGATGAATAATTAGAGGTAAGTGCTGGCTGAATTTTATTTGAGCTTCCCACGAAAATATCAAATGTTGAATTATCCTCGCTGGAAGATGGTATAGCTGCAACATTCTGTTGGTCTTTGGCTTCATTATAGGCCGGATCGAAGAAAGTAGTTACAGTATTTTGGATCTTATTTATGTCTATGGAACTTAATTTAGACTTTAAAGAACCTAATAAACCGAAGCCTTTTTCCTCTATCTGGGGCTGATCATAATTTTCTGTAGTTGGTCTGCTTAAGTCGAATACTGTATTATAATCTTGTTGGTATGTTGATTGAACTGGAGGAATTCCAAACATTGGGGCTTGTGTACTTAACGTCGATGCATTATCTGTAGTTGCTATGAATGCAGTGGAAACATTCTGAGACATTTGCGGTTCTTGAATCGGTGTAAAAAGAGATCCTTGGAAGGAATCGTACTGTGTCTGTACTGGGTTTAGAGTAGGTATTACATTGTTGCTTATACTTCCAACACCTTCAATCGGTCCGGCATAATATTGAGGTCGTTTCTTTGTCATTCTGTAGTTAACTTTACTAGCCACTTTTGGTGGTTCTAGAACAGTTGTAGTTGGTTCTGAGGACGTTGTATTTTGAAAAATCGGTTTTATTGGATCTGTGTACTCAGTTGGCTGGTACATTGAATTTGGATCGAAAAATAAAGGTGGCGGGTTGGTTACATCAAATTTTTCTGCAGGTAATGAAGGTTTTTGCATAGATTTCATCACATTTTGTGACTCTTGGTTTGGAGATAAAGGTGTAAATATTTGTGATGTAATATTGTGAACAGAAGGTGTATTAACTTGCGATTGCTCTTGTAGTTTCTCCGTTTGAATTTCAGTTTTTACAGATACTGTTTTTTCTGTAGGAAAGAACTCTGTAACCGGTGGGCTTATTGTTGTAAAAGCAGAAGAGATATTTGCCTGGTCTACTGCGGAAATGGTCTCAGTAACAGGGATCCCTTGCGTTACAGCTAGTATAGGATTCACATCGCTAGTGAATGTTGAACTATTAAACATTGGTGCATTAGTTTTGGATAGGCATGGTTCAGTAAATGGAGGCACAAATATATTCTCGTGCGTTATCATGGTTGGTACTTGGGGCTTAATTAACGGTTGATTTGCTGCAATTCTTCTAGCAACAGATGGTGGTAGTACAGTTTTACCAACAGATCCTTGACTGTCTCGTCTATTGGAAAACATCGGTGGTGGTGGAATGATAGGCGCTGCAGTATTTGCTTGGAATGTTTCAATGGGTTTTATATCAGTTTCTACATTTTGTATGGGCGTGAAAAAATTATAAACTGGATTTTGTGAAGGCTTGGACATTGTCTTTGTTTCTTCTACGACTGAAGGAAGTTCAGATGCAGTATTCGAATCAATTTTCGGTTGCATGTTCACTTCTGGCTTGAAATAATGTGACGTTTGAGTATTGTCTGTATGTATAGTATTAATATCTGATTTGGTTTGCGTATTGTCTGTGAAGAGTTGGCTCGCGGGTATGTTATATGCGTCTCCAGTTAAGCCCGGCATCTGAGCGTACACTTTCTTCTTCGTAGCGATGCGGTAGTTTGACGTGCCTGAAATGAGAAAATGACAGTTAATTTACATATAAAGAAAATCTGACGGCAAGCTTTAGCAATAGGTAGCTAATTCATTTCTAGAAATATTAATCTCCATATTATGCAATTCGAACTTTGCATTTGAAGTATAATTTAAATCTTTACGAAAAAAGAAAATACAGTGAGAAAACATAAACAATTACGGAGAACCTACAGGAAGCTTTATTGGTATCTAGCAATTTTTACCGACAATTATGGTAAGAAAATATTACCGAATGCTTGTCTACACCGTTGTTTGAGAAGAACAGAAAGAAACAGATGTGTTAACGTTTTCATCATAATTTATTTTGTAACTTAAGTACCATAACAACATCCTTTACAATGCATGTACTACGCTCTGAATGTCCATGATAAAAATCATACTTAATCGCCAATAACAATGATTTAAACAACAATAGAACCTAATTTGTAATCATTTGTCACAGAACAAACAATATATAGTAGTTAAAAAATACACGTTTGTAACAACCTCGTGATCGGAGGACGAAAAATTCTAAATATTGACAATACACCTACTGAACCTCGTCATATGTCACCTCAGGCCTAAAACCTAATTTACAATTATTTATGAAAAGGTAGAAATAATCAGTTACACAATCACTTCCAGAACTCGAAAAAACATTGACCCCTATGAACACACCAATAATTAAAACTCTCACAAATCGAATCTACCGACAAATCGAATTACCTTAAAAAATCATAAAAATAACCTTTCAAAAATCAAATTAGAAAATTTAACACATAGTGAAGTCCCGTGTCCCCTAGTGGGGTATGGGGCAGATGCATTTCAGATCTGTTTCACCGATCGATGTTTTCTTTTAGGGGCAAGTAGGTGATCAGCCTTCTGTGCCCTGCCAGACCGAGTTTTTTTTAACTCCACCGGGAATCGAACCCAGGACCTCGTTACAATCGACTCTCGGTTGTAACGCTTATGCACTTACCGCTAGACCAAGTATGTGTGTGTCTGAAGTTGCAAATAAAGTATTTATCTACCAAGGAGGCGATTAATTAGAAAATTTAAAATATCTTAATAATTTCCAGATCCAAACTAATATTATGACACTTATCCATATATAACAAAAACTGAATTGTATTTTTTTTTATTATACAAGTTTTAACTATTATAATTGTTAAACAATGGAAACGGATCACTCTAACCTTTTCATCTGAAACTGCTTGACCGATTTTGACGGGACTTTCACTGGCAGATAGCTGATGTAATAAGGAGTAACTCAGGCTACTTTTATTTACGAAATTAATATAAATAAATAATAAAAAAACTATTCCGCGCGGACGAAGTACATAATACATATCTATTATTATTTTGCTGTTCGCTATTTTACTGTTTATAGGCTATATATAACATTAAGTTTCGACGAAATTAACGCGGGTGAAACCGCGGGGCAGAGCTGGTATATTAGTACAGCAATTTGTCGATTTCATACTCATACAAACAATAATGAGTCTATGTGAATGAAGCGAGGTGTTTTTTTCAGGGTCATTCTATATTGATGAATTTATAGATAAACAGTCTATTAAGCATACCATATTTGGTATAACTCCCATCTATCAGAGGGACAGCGACACGAATTGTACGTACGTTTATTGTACGAGTTTTATTGAAGACCGCCTCTTTGGTCTAGTGGTAAGCGCGTAAGCGTTACAATCGAGAGGCCCTGGGTTCGTTTCCCGGTGGAGATAAGAACCCGGTCTGGCAGGACATAGAAGGCTAATCACCTACTTGCCCCTAAAGAAAAAAATCAGTGAAACAGATGTAAAATGCATCTGCCCCATACCCCACTAGGGGACACGGGACTTCACTTTTAAATTGACTTGTCGTTTTATTTTAAAGTATTGAAGACACGTTGAAGAAATATTGAAAGCACATCACTTATCAAGTTTGCATCGCTGACTCACTCAAACGCACCTGCTTAATTTTACCACAGTTAGTAAAATTTAAAATTGGTTCAAGAATCGTCGAATCGTAATAAATAAACGAAAGATTTCTTTATTTATTAAGCTCCCCGTTGACTTGTTTTATTCCAAAATCATTGTCATATTTTAACCAATTTACAAAAAACTTAATTATATACGCAAATCCTTCCTGTGGTTTAATTTCGTATTTTGTAAAAATTAAATTTTAAATATATGTACATACTAAATTCAATAGAAACTTAAAAAAATACAATAAATTAAACACACTGGACTAGCAGTGGGCAGTTAAATTATAAAAAAACTAACCTCGTATTTATCAAAATCCATTAAGCTCACATAGGAACAATCAAAATTAAAATTTAACACAGTAGCCTATCTATATACATAAATCAATTGCTGTTCGTTTGTCTCGCTAAGACAAGAGAACGGTTGGGCCGATTAAGCTGATTTTGCTTTTCAAATGTCGTTGTCCAGGAAGGGTTTGAACGGTGAGAAAATATAAAAAATTGCGATCAATACCAAAATATTAACTAGAAAAAATTTATATGGCAAAACAACGTTTGCTAGGTCAGCTAGTTTATAATAAATTATATTCAATTCTTATTAAAAAAAACTAGCGACCCGCCCCGGGTATAAAACATATATAAAAACCTTCCTCATCAATCATTCAATCTATTAAAAAAACCGCATCAAAATCCGTTGCGTAGTTTTAAAGATTTAAGCATACAAAGGGATATAGGGACAGAGAAAGCGACTTTGTTTTATACTATGTAGTGATAATTATAAAATATTACTTATTTTTAATTAAAGGTTTAATTTAATTTAATTGTTTTTATATAAAAACTTATGTAAATATTATCTGTAATAGTTATACTGTTGTAAATAAATGCTTATGAAACGTATTGTTCAATTCATATATTTTATGGTAATAGTTGATAACCGAGAAAGTCATCTGTAGGAAATTTCATCAAAATGTACTTATTTATGTATGTAAAATAATGTTTAAAAGGGTTTGACGTTTAACCTGTATTCTAGGGAAATAGTTATCATAGAAAATATCCATTTGCTTTTGCTGCACATCTATACAGATAAATAAAATTGGAGTGTCTGTTTGTAACATTAAAATAACCACTTTTTACTAAATGCATCCATATGCATGCACGGTATATATGCCAATATAATATATTTTACAATTTTTGCTTATCTAATTTTATTTTAGAACTTAATATAAATAAACAATAAATTAACTATTCCGCGCGGACGTAGTACATACTATCTATTATTAATTAACTGTTCGCTATTTTACTTTGTTTATAGGCTATATAACATCACGTTACGACGAAATTAACGCGGGTGAAATCGCGGGGCACAACGAGTACCAAATATGAAAAATGCAATCTGAAAGTTCTATATACTGTACGTAATTGTAGCCACCAAAACCACGGGTCACGTGAGGTCATTGCCTATACGATTTTTTCGTCGCTCACTTTGCACAAATTAAGACACAGTTATGGCGAAACTTCTCATATATATACTTTTTTGTACACTCATAATTTGTTTTCATTACTAGAGCTTTTTACACGCGAGTTCGTTCGCGTTTTTAGGAGCCTCATCGCTTACATGCGCTCACCAGCATAGATAAAATTATGTTGTTTAAGAATGTAATGAGTGTAGTTAAGAGCTTAAAATGTAAATCCTCTAGTGTAGTGTTTTTCAACCTATGGGTCGCGAAGCTTCTGTATGGTCGCCAGAGGTCGAGAGAACTTTAGTAGAAAAATAATAAAGATTAAAAATATTGATTTAGTAAGTAAGAAAATTTTAACGGATAAACATTTGTATGTTAATATAAACAAATTAACAAAAAATAAAATCGTAAGACTCATGTTAATGCGAAGTTGTGCTTGTTTTGATTAACCAATTTCTCCCATCGTGGATATGTATTTTCTACATATGTACGTATGTTACATACTATATTATATACTTATATCCGAATCCTAATTATTGAGACGCATAGAAACGTCGTATGGAATGAATATTTGTAACACTGTAACATACACATACATAATCACTACATAGTATAAAACAAAGTCGCTTTTTCTTCCCCTATATCCCTTTGTATGCTTAAATCTTTAAAACTACGCAACGGATTTTGATGCGGTTTTTAATAGATAGAGTGATTGAAGAGGAAGGTTTTTATATATGTTTTATACCCGTGCGAAGCCGGGGCGGGTCGCTAGTGCATGATAAAAAAGCGAAAGGTCGGGGGGTCGCGAAATATTTTTTCACACCATCATGAAAACGGTTGATAAACATTGCTCTAGTGGGCCATGGAGCATTTTACATACCCACTGAATTCATTATCTTTAGAACCAGATCTACCTTCTGTGTCAACGCGATCAAAATATTTACAACTACCTGTGCACCGCGGTTTTACCCGCGTTAACTTTCGTCGTAATGTGATGTTATATAGTCTAAAAGCATTTAGCTCTAAAAATGACGATACTTCCATAGAACTTTTCATCCCTCCCCTTTCAACCTCTTACAACCCCTCTTACGTTTTTTTTAAAAGTAGACTTTTGTTCCATCACCAATAGTTTTCGCAGCGCATGCGACGAAAGAAGTTTTAGGGCACTTTTTTTACAACTTGGGTTACGTTACTTAAGTTTTAGTAAGGATCCCTAATCTTTTCTAGCAATAAATATAGCCTATGTTACTCAAAGTGAATGTAGCTTTCCAATGGTGAAAGAATTTTCGAAATCGGCACAGTAGTTTTTGAGTTTATTCATTACAAACATACACACATACAAATCTTTCCTCTTTATAATATTAGTTAAGATTTATTAGATTCTCCGGAATAAAAAACTTCGTCGAAAGCAACACGCAGTCACGTGAACCACTTAGCTAGAGGCTGTTGAAGCATGCCGACCACTTTAATATTTAAATCGAACAAGCTCTAGACTTAATAATGAGTACTTGTAATAAACCTGTACACCTTATATTAATTAGGACTTGAGAAACTTAAGTTCTCATCGTGTACAATTGGTTATTAATTTGTTAATCATTGTCAAAGGTTGCGTGAACGAAAATTTGAAGTATGACCCATGAACTCGACCGTGTGTAGGATAAAAGCTATTAAATCATTTTTGAAATGCATCAATTAGACGCATATCTTAAAGCGCAGACGGCTTATCCCATACTTGACTGAAAATAATCTGATAAATGAAACAGATGATGAAATGTGTCCACTATAGTTTGTACATTTTATTAATAGTTTTTTGACAGCACGAAGATTGACAAGTTATAATGATGTACCTACTAAAGGACGTAATAATCAATATCGCTAATTTTTTTTGTTAAAAAAATATAATATAATATTTATTTTTATATTAATAAATAATCGTATGAATCGTAAAAATTATAGATTAATATTTTAATTTATTGACATCAATAAATTAAAATATTAATCTATAATTTAACCTTAATCTATAATTTTACCTTAAAATTTTGTTGTCTTCCTGATTAAATAACATATTACACCTTATTTACATATTAGCATGTATTTCTTTCGATTATTTGTAATCTGTGGCACAATCGTAGTAATCGTTATGTATGGCACATCGTTAAGGGGGCGGTACCCGTCCATGAAGTACAATATTATTTGTATGAAATTTTAACTTAAATAAAACGAAACTTCATGGGCGTGAGCTGTCAAAAAACTGTTAATAAAATGGACAAACTATAGTTAGCCGACTTTCATTTTGGGCAGAGTAACGACACGGTTATAAAATCTCCAAAGATTTCAAAAATAATTAAATGAAGTCTTACCAGATATCGGAGGTTCCTTTAGTGGAGGTGGTGCAACACTCTTCGAAACTTCTGGTGCTTCTTTATATCCAGTCATCGATGTATTGACCTCATTGTTTCCATTAAATCCAATCGAAACATCTTGATTGTATCCAGTCATTTGCTCTGGGCGATAATCTTCTTTTTTCAAATTCCACATATTTGAGATGGAACTAAACACAGCGCTGGCAACTTGCGGTAACACTGCGGGTAGCTGCGAAAAGTTCTGCGCAATATCAGCGGTGATACTTTGCTCTTTCTCCGGCTCATTCAAGTTAATCTCTTCTAGATTCTCTTCAACCGGTAGATTTGCATTTTGATCCTCTTTTCTGTTCAACGGAGCGCTTACGTACCTCGTGCCGTGTAATCTAGCAAAGTATTCATTTACATCAAAATCGTCGTCGGATTTAATTGTAGTTTTCGATTGAGTATCAAATTCATTTTCTTTGAAATCATCACGCGAATTTTGTTTATCTAGATTTGTTTGTATTGTGTTCGAATTAGCGTCGCCAGATGGAAAGTTTGATGAAAGATTGGTGTTCGTTAGAGGTGTTTGGGACCCGCATTGTTTATCTGAAAAGCATAAATAAAAGAAATTAATATCAAGCTGCAGCAGATACAGATTATCAGTAGACTAGACTAAAAGTGATTTAGTTAATAAACACAAAACTTCTGAACTATTGAAATAAAGACATAAATGGAACCCATTTTGAACTGAACCAAATGAAAGTTACATAACCAGAAACGTTTAACTTTAAAACGTCACCAAAAGACAGTAATTACTGAGAAAACGGGTGCCTAGTTAAGATTTTACTTTGGCGTATGTGTCTAAGCTGTAATCAAAACAAATCGAGTACAGTTCTGCAGAAAAGTAAGAATAAGGCTTTAAAAACGACAAATAACATTTCCCTAGATCTGTCCCTAGGTCGTTATACATTACATATTACATAATATTAGAATTGTTAATTAGTATCATAATGACCAAGAAATTATTATGGCAATGGCGAATTGTGGAGCTAAATGTTAATTGATTTTAATGATCATTTCGTTGTTTGATAAGTCAGCGCCAAACAATAACTATAAAGCACCTACTTCCGTGTACTTTCTTTGTAGAATTATTATTTCTGTTTTATTTAGTAATTTTGAAGTCAAGTTTTTTTTAAATATTTTTATTTGAACTTAAAATATCTATAGTGAGCTATCCTTAAAATATACATAGATAGGTTTTCGCGGACTTTAAATCTATAAGTGATAGTTTAGGGAGCGTTTCGATGGAAAATGGATGGAAAATCGCGTGAAAATGCGTGACAGAAAAACAGGCACTGGATGCGACTGTATAATAATGTGTACTCGATTAATATAACTTTAGTATCCAGAGGTGTTTGAACGTGGTGGTCTTTTACTAACGCAAGAATCACACACACGTATGTCTTTTAACTAGCAGGCTGATAAAGCACACGAAACGAAAGGGAACTGTAGTAATCCTTACTAACATTATAAGTGCAAAAGTATATATCAATCAGTCGCGCATTCAAAACTACAGAACCGATTTAAATGACACACAAACACAGATAGTCTAGAAACTGAAAAAGGGCATAGGTTACTTTTTAATGCAAAAAAGGGTTGCAAGGGCTTAAAAGGGGGCGATTTTGTTTGGAAGTATCGTCATTTTTAGAACTAACAGCTTGAAAGTTATTTTTCAGGCTGTTGATAAATAAATATGAGCTGTATAACATCACGACGAAATTAACGCGGGTGAAACCACTGGGCACTAGTAAATAAATAATTAAACAATTTGTCTTAAACACGCGCTTGGTTTGAATATATCAAATTTCTACTCGATGGTCCTAGAATGTACAGTCAATCAGAGATAACGAGTAGTAAGATCTACTTAACGAACATGATCTATACATTCCCTATTTACACAATTCTAATTAACATTCGTATTTTATGTCTTCATTAACGATTCATGTTACCATTTTCGACGACAGACGCGCAGCGCATGTCAACGTAACATAAAAAAGAGCTTTCTTGTTTAAGCTTTTCAATTTTTATTTAACTTTTTCCTCTATCTCATTAGCGTTCCATGGAAAGTGCCAGAACCGAAAAATATATTTAAGGTTATAATTTCTACGCTTAATCTAATTCGTTTACTTGTCAAACAAAGAGTTTATAAACAACCAAGACTCGGAAACAAATATGCTCATCACACAGATAATTGCACCTACCGGGATTCAAGGTTCAAGGGAAATCTATGACCTGGACGGAGGTTTAGGTAATCTATAATCTACTCAATAAATATTATTTGTCTATACTGAATTTGTCTTAGTGCCCTTGCCTGATTATAATCTGTAATCTTTTCATTGAAGGCTTCGTTAAAAAAAAAAAAAAGTCATTTGGAAAATGAGGTCCAAGTTATTTGAGTGTACTTAAAGTAATTTCCACTAAAACAACAAAGGAAATAGGCGCAGCGAGATAAGATTGAGCGTGATTCATTTTCCTTGTCACCGTCAAATAAAATGCTGAAAATATATCTATATACTAAAAATCGGACACCGTGTCTCCAGGGCCGTAGCCAGGGGAGGGCATTGTGGGGCAATGCCCTAACTTGAAATCACAATTCCCAACCTTCAAAATACCAAAAACTAAACGACCAAGTGGTCAGTTATATACATGGTGATTGATTTAGGTAGGCCGGGTGCATAGCGCTCATAGCGCTGGTACCGGCGGCCCAGTCGCGTGGGCGTTAGTCGAATTCGTCGGATTAATTACGAGTGTCAAACGATTTATTCCACAAAAATTCTAGTATTTTCCGATAGTCCATAAAAAAAAGAAGAGGAGAGTGTCATGCCATACTTCTCCGGTGTGACATACATCCCGCCATACCGACGCGAATGCGTTAATTAAAAACAAATGATTCAGTAAAATCAAAAAAACAAATGCTTCGAGGGCAGATTAATTATGATAAATTTTTTCTTTCGCCCTACAAAACAAATGCTGCCCTACCTCAAATTCGACTCTAGCTACAGGCCTGCGTGTCTCTTGTATGCTATACTTATTATATTAGTATGAATTAATTGTGGTGTTCACAATTAATTCGTGATCATTCTTCACCCATATGACCTCCAATCAGTTGCTCAACATAAACCTCTAGGAAATAGACGGATCTTTAAAATACGGCATAGAAAAGTACATTTTTTTCAACTGACCTTTAAAAACACCAAAAAGGTTATGAATTCGATGTGTACATATTTGCCTTTAAAAGGTTATTTTATAAAATTTCTATGCAGACAACATCGCGACCATCGATTTGTTTTAATTCCGAATTCGAATAATCCTAAATTAAATTAATATAACTTATCATATCAGTATATTATATAATAATTTTTAAATCACATCAAATACTAGTAATTTTAAAAATCACCTGATTTACTAACAGCAACATAGGCACAACATAACATCAAAGTAATGCCTCGCTAACAAGCCTTTGATTACTGTAGACAAACAAATTGCACATACTACTTCAAGCATAATAAACCTAAACATTAAAAGTATATGCGTTATTCATAACAACTCTTAAACAGCTGAACGGATTTTAATGAAATTTGGCACACAAATAGAATATTCTCTTGACACTGGGTACTTTATATAGCGGTGTAGTTGTTGCTTTTTTATTTTTAACAAAAAAAAACAACAATATGTATTTTTACATTTTTTTCTCGTCAAACTCGAAAGTTAGTTGGCAAACATTATATACTATTTACTCATATATAACATTTCACATATATACATACGTGTAAGTGTAGCCCCGTGTCCTCTAGTGGGGTATGGGGCAGATGCATTTCACATCTATTTAACTGATCTATTTTTTATTTAGGGGCAAGTAGGTGATCAGCCTTCTATGTCCTGCCAAACCGCGTTTATTTTATTATCTCCACCGGGAATCGAACCCAGGACTTCTCGGTTGTAACGCTTACGCGCTTACCACTAGACCAAGGAAGTGGTCGTATAAATATTATGTGGGATTATGACTAATGTAATTTTATTTAAAAAAACATGATCGAAGCGATTTAACGCGGATCAAACCGCTGGACTCCACTATTTATAAACAAAAACCTAACAAGAAATCAGCTCTATACAAATTGTAACTAAATATCATCTCGAACGCTGACGCATAATAATCGGTCTATTCGATTAGGAGCTATGGTGCCACAGACAGACAAACAAACTACAACACACGTGTTTTTGTGTTTCACAACAGCTCGCGCAGTCCGTCGCGACGCTGCTAGAAAAGAGAGACAGAGCGAGAGCGGAGTGTTGTACTGTGACGTCACGCTGCTGACACGAGCTGACGAACTTTAAATGCATGTAAAATCAAAACTACTTACTCTTTTTGAATAAAACAAAAACTAGTGTATTTGTATAAATAAAAGCTCTACTGTGACAAAGTTTCAAGCGATTTTGCGTACCTAGTAACATTCTCCATTATGTTAGTGCAATTGGCCGTTAGTACTATAAAAACGTAGATTAACAATTGAGTAACAATTAATTATTTGTATGATTTAAGTGCGCAAGAGATAGCAACAGTGATATAACGCACGTACAGTTGCGCTAATCGACTCGATTACAAACGTTTTCCAATTTATTTCCAAGGGAAGGTTATGCAATGTCGCCCAATTATTAAAACTAACTTTTAATATAACACGAAAATAACTCAAAACACACCTGGGCCTTCATGCAAGAGCGTCAGCTTACTTCTCGACACGCACTGACGCTGGAAATTTGTATGCAAATGACACAAGACGTGTTGTTGCGACAACGACGTCAAACGTCATTTGAGTGAGTGTCCAATGTAAGAGACTGCTCTGTCAGTTAAAACTTGGTACTTTATAAGCTTTTGAGAGCCCAACTGAGTTTCTTGACTATTCTTCTTTGGCAGTCTTAACTTTTGAATTTAATATTAATTTCAATACAAAAATGCACGAAAAGAAAAATCTAAGAAAAATTCTGTAAAAAAATATAAAAAAATAACAATTACAGCCAGGCTGCTCCATAGCTTCAAGTGCTCACCACCTGGAGTTGTTTTATTTAAGAAGAAACATTACTGCGTGCGTCCGCCTTCGCCGACTCTTTGAGCTGAGAGTCAGAAGTCATGAGTGATGTGTCAAAAAAAGTCTCACATTACCTGGTTGGCTTCCCCTCATATAAAAAAGGATATTATGGGTAAAGTATTAGTTAATCATATTAGATATAGGGGTCAGGCGGGCTAGTCTATGATAGCTCACCTTCAAATATAAGAATCCGCGTTCCGAGTTGTCAACAAGACAATAATAATACATTACTAGCGGGTAAACGGTGACCGAGTGGGAACCGGTCTGCCCTTACTACGCGCTCGCTGCATACGAATTTCGATCAATTCGATGGACCGCCTTATGCATTATACACCAATCAGTCATAACTTTTTTTGTCCCCAGACGAAAAGGAGATGTAAATATTTGAGCATAATTTAGATTTAAATTTAGACTACTTTAACTGCAATTTAGAACAACTGAGCGTTTTCTAAGGCATTTTTTGCCGCGCACCACCACTCTGTGGAAACAGCTGCTTCCTAAGGTATTTCCGAACCATAATGACTTAGGGATCTTCAAGAAAAAAACGGCAACTCAACCGTGGCCCAACAAGCGCTGAGGGTGTCTATGGGCGGCGGACTGCTTCTCGCAAGTAAGCCTTAAACATTAAAAGTTATCTAAGAATAACTAATAATCAGACACAAAAACATATCGGCCCTTGAAAGGATATGGGTGATTAATATTTAATTCGCCTATGCGGAATGTGAATTAAAATAGGTATGACACATTTATTCAACAACTCAAAAAGACTCATCATATCAAAGACACCGCCATAGTGCGATAAAAATCTATTCCGAGAAACTAAAATGAAACAAAATTTATAAACAAATATATTAGCTGTGTCCTGCGGTTTCACCTGCTTTGAAAAGGAATAATTTACCCGTTTTGCATGATTTTTGATTGACGTTCCGTTCCTATTAATCGTATGGTGATTTTTTATAGCTTTGCTCGACAGACAATCCAATACAAAAATATTTTTCAATTCTTGCGATTAGTGTAATCTTATGTAAAATTTATACTTCATATACTTTTATTTTTGAAAAACATTTTCAAAATAAATTTCCCATTATTATATACTAGATGACACACATTAAATATAAACCGTGTTAATATTTCAGGTTTGAGTGAGTTTCGTAATTACTGAGAAAGGAAATGACCAAACAAATTATCGGCTCCACCCAAAGGTTTCCGAACAAAAATTCCTTACCTCTAACTTTTCTTGATAACGAATCCAGAACGGAAAAACGATAACCGAAAAGCTTAGGTGCGCTATAAACGAAGATACCTACTACAAACTTCAAGTTCCTATTTTTTATCGACTTTAAAAAAGGAGGAGGTACTGAATTCGACGCTATATTTTTAATGTTTGTTACCTCAGTTCAACTAGGTGAACCGATTTCGACGATTCTTTTTTTTTTTTTTTTTTGAAAACTGGTGCTTCCCATGTGGTCCCATTGCATCAAAAACTGTTAAGTAGTTTTAGTGTTACAATTTGAAATCGATTTTGTTAAAATTTTTAACACTATTTATTTATGAATTCAAATTTATGAATATTTCAACTGAACGACCCTTATGTACATAATGAAATAAATTACTAATTTAATAACTGATTTTTTTAAAGCGTTCACAAACATTCTTTAAAATCAAAACGTCTTTAACCAATCAATAAATGATGTAACACTAAGGGAATTACTGTAACATACATAATAAATATGAAGAAAATTAACACTGAAACAGATATATATAAATGTTACTGGATCGCTGGTTACTGGGGCCAGGATTTACTGGATTTCACACCCTATTCGAGACATCGTTTTATACACTATACATATGTAGATATTAATTTAACATCACCATAATCATCGTGTACAAAGCGCTTAATGCATAACGTCATCCACCATTGATCCTTGTAAAAATCACCTGCGTTTGCGCCGACGATCAGTCTACGCGCGAATGCCGTTGCGTGCGAACGCGTCATTTCAAATTTAGAACACCGGTAACCGCTATTAACAATTCTGTGTACAGTGTTTGTGTTGTGTAATTGGATTCCGAAACAAGACATTCGGTCAGTTGGCTTAAGCTTTTTATTATTGATAAATTACTTTAACGATTTTTTAAATTAGATTTGTCGAGAGATTAATTATAAAAAGCCTTAAGCAAGTTATTGGCGCCCTAGAAGTAGGAAACGAAAATTTAAAATGTCCGTTCGCCTATAATTAGACGTCCCTTACCTAATATTATAACCATATACTTTGCGTTAAGATTATTAATGGTTTGCTATTTAACAATATATTTCGAATACTATTTCCTAACTGTATATAATTATAGTAAAACATATTATATAGGGTTTTAAAATTAATATTTAAATAATACATAATCGATCTGTAGATAAACATTACTACGAGGTCAAAATATGCTTTTAAGTTAAGAATTTCTCGGTCATATATGCTCTATTACATGTTAAGGTTATTTGAGTAGCGTTAAATAAATTAAGCAATAAAACACGCAAATATGAGTTACTTAATTCTAAACTAAAAAAAATATTTCGTCCTTTAGTATTACGAGTAAGAAAGCATAAGCACTCCTAAATAGTTTTAAAGTAAGTACAATTTTCGTCGATAGGCCTAAATGGAAAGTCTTAAGTTCAATCCCTGGGTAAACGATAAAATGTCTTTTGATAGATTACGGGAGTTTACAACTGTACGTGAAACAACAAACAAGCAGATACAGACGAGAAGTGATTTTAAAAAAAGTCTTAATTTAACAGTTATATTTCTAGACTATTAAGATTTTAAACTAAATTCTAAGTGTATGTGTATTCACGAATGAAAATTTTAGATTTAAACATATAAGAATATATTTATTAGGCTAGTTTTTTCAAAATTTCTCGATTGAAATATATACTTTATAAACATGGTCGAAAAAAGAAACCTAGCCTTTTCTTCTCAGATCATTACACGTTCTCGATATCTATAAACTAAGTTTAAGTAAACAAACGAGCATACATAGCAAATGATATTACTTGAACCAAAGAATGTTTCATTTCGCTTGGGGATATTATAAAATCAGCTAGCTTAAAGAAAATAATTTGAACGGATTAATCGCGCATATGTACACAACACAAATTTTACAATTATCTGATAATTACCAAACTTTTCCGATGTTTCTCATACTTTACACGGTCACGGTTGACAGAATCTGTGTTCTTCTTCTTTATTTTTTTCAACAGTACAATATCCTACAGGTAAAAACCTAATGCGACATTGACGCTTTAACTTATTTTGCTATTTAATACTTAGTATTAATCTAATATATCAAATAATAATAATAAGCTTATGCACTTGTACCTAATTATACATAATAGAACCTTTGTGATTTCACTCAATAATTAAATGCGCTTAAATAAATCTAAACAAATATTATAAAGAGAAAAGATTTGTATATTTGTAATGAATAAACTCAAAAACTACTGTGCCGATTTCAAAAATTCTTTCACCATTGGAAAGCTACATTCACCCTGAGTAACATAGGTTATATTTTATTGTGATTAATATTTATATTGTAGGCGCGGGTGAAACCGCGGCGCAGTGCTAGTAAAATATATATCAGCATGCTGGTAGTGAACTCTCTGTTCATTTGTGATTGGAGACGATTGCTATAGTATAAACAATAGATTGTTTACCAAGAGAGCAAACCACAATTTTTAAGTGTGTTTTTTTAATCTAGAGTGGAGCTAAGGATTCTTAAATAGAATCCTGGAGCACAGCGAGGTATTCAAAGTACAACACTCGAGTTTATAGTGTTGTTCCCCAAGTGGACACTGCTTTTTGTTTAAACCTCTATGAGGAAATATTTTGCCGGAATTTTGTAGGTGAATGGCGTTATATCACATTTTTAGCACATTAATATTCTCTGGATTTAATACAATATTTTCATTTGAATATGTTTCGCGTGTTTTTACTATGACAGAAACGTTTTGACAGCCAGTAACTTTTTAATCGTCCTTCAAAAATACCAGAAAGGAGGTTATCAATTCGACGTGTATTTTTTTTTCATACAATTCTCTTGATAGATCTCTGGTGATTAAAAAAAATATTAACAATATCCACATTCGAAATTCAAATGACACTACTTAAGGAATAAAAAAGCTATTTTCCAGGTAACCAACTAGTTGTTTTTGAATAGTTGTGATAAACATAAAACTAACACATTTCTCACTTTTATTTTAGTATTAAATTATTAAAAGGCGCTTAACTTTTAACATAAACAGAACCGTGACAAATCATTTGTTATTTTCTGTCATGTATCGAAAAGCAAACTTCGTTTCGCTCGTTTGCAAAACGAAGACAATAAATTTTAAGATATATATTTAAATAGTTTCATTTAACTTTTTTTTCAAAAGCCTTCTACTTCATTGTATAATGTATATATGTAGGTAATACAAAACTCGCAATGGGGCATAGTGAATTCCCGTAACCCCTTGTGGGGCATGGGGCAGACACATTGCTGTGTCTGTTCACTGATTATTTTCTTTACAGGCAAGTAGGTGATCAGCCTTCTGTGCCTAACCAACCAAAACATTCATTTGTATCTCCGGAATTCGAACCCAGGACCACTTAGCCACGGAGGCGGTTGCAATATCTCCAATGGGGCATAATTTGTTGAATATCTTAGTGCCTAAACAATTTCGCTAAAATTTATACCTATAGAATAACCACTGACCAAACAAACAAAAAAAGAATAATCCGTTCACGATCGCTTAACAAACACACAAAATAACATAATACAGTCGAAATAAGAACCTCGTCTTCGGGAGTCACTTGAAAACACGAGATCTAAACAGTACGCTAGTCTCGCATATGCCTAGTTCGCACTACGCTAGTAATTTAGTCGAGTAGCGAGTAATTTCGTAGCAAAACGTGTCTGAACACCAAAAATTTAGTCGAGTAGTATAGTAACTACTAAATTACTCGCTACTCGACTAAATTACTCGCTACTCGACTAAATTACTCGCTACTCGACTAAATTACTCGCTACTCGACTAAATTACTCGCTACTCGACTAAATTACTCGCTACTCGACTAAATTACTCGCTACTCGACTAAATTACTAGCGTAGTGCGAACTAGGTAATAGCGATTAAGTCTTAACATAAACGTTTAGGAGATAATAATCTTTATATTTACATGTATCCAAGATTAATCACGCTTGTATACTCGGAAATCTTGAAGGATCCTTCATATATAAAATAAACACTCAAACAACTAACCATTAATTTTATAAGAGGACGTTATTTTAAGTTTGAATTGTGTATTTAACGTTAAAAAAATTCAATAACATTCGTATTGAACACTAGTTTTTACTCAATCAAAATATCTTTATTCAGTGAAATCATATTTGATCGTTTTGAATCGACAATTTTTTTTAGTTTCTTAATATTATGTAGTTTAAAAAAAAATACAAAAAAACAAACATTATTAATTTGAAGTGGTATAATAATTAATTTACACTTGTATCTACTTGGAATTCATCAATATCATATCATACATAATTATAAAATAATAAGGGTAAAATGAGTAGGTTCTATTCCACTTAAAATAAGGAAACTAAAACCTTTCTACTATCTCATACTAAATGTATGGGAGTTTTTAATGCAATTTCTTTTAATATTTCTCATTTTATTTTTAAAAAGTTATTATTTTCATTTTATTTATTAGGTAAAGTACTTTCGATATTAGTTTAAAGTTTTACTAATATTTAAATGCGAAACTTTGTTTCTCTGTCTGTCGCAGTTTAACGCCAAAACTACTGAGTCTAATGAAATAAAAATTGATTCTCAGTTAGTTTAGCGCCTCAGAAAGGATAAATATTACTTTTAATGCGAAAAAACGGTTGTAAGGTTAAAAGAGGATGAAAAGTTCTTTGGAAGTATCGTCATTTTTAGAGCTAGAAGCTTTTAGGCTATATCACGTTACAACAAAGTTAACGCGGGTGAAACTGCGGGGCATAGCTAGTAATATATATTGTTCATATTGCGGTCCACTCCAGCTCCGCAGGGATTACATGTGTACCTACTTATGTTCTAGTTTTTTTGTGTTGCGTCTCATATTTATGTACTAGTGTCGCGTTGTTGGACATTAAAATAATTAATAAATAAGCGGAAGTAATGAGCATTGGCGTAGTGACCGCAAATTTGAATATATTTAGTAAACAATAAAACCTGTTCTCATATAATATTACGCGCAGGTGGCTGTGGCCCTATGTAAATATATGTCACGAATCTTAACCATAGACTGAACGTACTATTTAACCGATGTGGTGGAGTTATTTCCCCATCAAATAATGTTATGTATCATTTGTTACCATCACTGTACACACATAATAATAATAATAAAAATATATTGATTTCTAAATAAAATGTTTACAATATTTTGGACAAGTCCTCCCTGTAAGTAAATAGAGTTACTTGTGTTGGGAATGACTCGCCAACTTCCCTTATGGTATCACAAGATTAACTTAAAACTATTTGTCTTTTATTTTAAGAAAATAATAAAAAAAGAAACTTAAACAATAAATTAGGTCTATAGATGTAGTATGTCTAGGAGTGTGATGGTCAGTGCGATAGTGTTGTGTGTATGGGAGTGTGTGTGTGAGAGAGTATGTTACATATGTACAACAACCACGTGAACAATTAAAATTTTGCAAATAAATTACTAAGTTATTACCGAATTAATATTTATAGGCAGGATAATTCTATTTGTTACATACCGGGTGTAATCGTTAAGTGTGCACATGCGATTACTCCGTAACTATTACAGATATCAAAAAACTTTAAACTCATATCGAAAGTACTTTACCTAATGAGTAAAATGACAATAATAACTTTTTAAAAATAAAACGAGAAATATCCAAAAAAATTACATTAAACTATATATATAAAAATCAATTGCTGTTCGTTTGTCTCGTTAAAACTCGAAAACGGCTGGGCCGATTTAGCTGATTTTGGTTTTAAAATGTTTGTCATAGTCCAGGGAAGGTTTTAACGTTGAAGAAAATATGGGAAAATTGCGAGGAAGATATTAAAACCAACAATTGCATTTTCCCACGTAAACAGTTCCTAGTTTCCCGTCGAACATTCGACGTTCGATTCCCATTCTAGGTCTTGTTAGCGGTACGAAGTTCTCCGGGTCAGCTAGTAACATATATAAATAAAATAAATGTATACGTACTCTATAACAACTTCCATATAAGATTAAATATAAAAACGGCATTGCACAAAGTAAATAAAAACATAGACCTCAAGTCTATGCAAGTGACAATAATTGTAGGTCAAGGTAAATTGGTACATACTTAGCATGCTCTTATTTGTACAACATAGTTAAACGACAATTAAACGCGTGATTAGGACATGTCATTTTTAAACCGAAACATTGGTGTCTCTATACAAGAATGAACTTTGATATAAACAATCATTGATTTACTTTACTTACCTACAAAGGTACTTCCGAACCTTTACTTTGATTTTTTTACTAGCTGACCCGGCAAACGTTGTTTTGCCATATTAATTTTTGGAGTGGGCTACCCTTATCACTTAGGGGTATGAAAGATAGTAGCCGATACTCAGACCTACTGAATATGCATATAAAGTTTGGTAAAAATCAGTAAAGCCGTTTCGGAGGAGTAAGGTAACTAACATTGTGACACGAGAATTTTATATATAAGATTTAGAAACAAACGGTCATTTAGTACTTCATATTTATATAATACAGAAACACTATGCAAAATAGTAGACCTACAATTTCCTACATTTCTTAAAAACTACATCATTAATTTTTTTAAATAAAAACAGATAAGAAGGCTTTTTTACGGTTTAAAAGGCAACGTTACTTTCAACCGAAAACAAAAAAGAAAACCTATGAAAACTTAAAATTATGACAACAATTTAACGAATTTTCTATGCTACAAATTATTCAGAAAGACACTCCAAAGCTAATCTTTTAAAATGTCCTTAAAAGGCTGGCAACGCACCCTTGGCCCAACTGGCGTTAGGGGTGTCCATGGGCGGCGGACCGCTTTTCATAGGTGAGCAACCTACCCGTTTGCCTGCCTCCTGTTTCATAAAAAAAACAAAATATATTTATGCAAATTCATATTATTGTCATATATGTTTAAACAGTTGTATGTCCATTGTGTATTTTAGTTTAATGGTTAGAATGTAGTATGTTTGGGTGCATAAATAAAAAATAAATAAATAATAAGTGCACTAAAATATATCTATTTCTTATAACATTTTATCTCTCACTACCTATCTACAATGTACGCTTTAATTTCAAATTATTTTAAGATTTGTTTCTCAGTAAGTGAATGTAATTCTTATGAGAATACAATAAATTCTTTAACCATAATATGGTACTTTTTTGTCTCAATATAACATTGTGAGAGTAAGTAATATATTATTAAAAATAAGGGATTATTAAGAGTTCTGTGTTATTTAAATACCTAGGTACATTTTGACAGTTTAAGTGGATACATCCATACTTACCCAAGTTTGTTACACCCGGAACGAGCTAAGTAACCTTGTCCATACGCGATGCGAATACATAACATATTTAAACCACATGCAAATAATCAGTACATATTATAGCAAAATACAAAACACAGTATTCTATGAAAAATAGGCGCACTGTAAAGGTTTAATCACCTCAAAGAGGTTTTGCAGTGACCCTGTATAATTTTAAAAATAATATTACCATCTACAATATTTATATTCATCACCTCTCCTTGTCTCATAAATCGCATGTGAACGTGGCGCGTCAACGTCGATATAATTCAATGAAAGATATTAAAATTTGTCACCAAATCGACCGGTTTTATTGTAATTTCGCATAGCAAGTTTATTGTCCTCACATCTTCATCTTACAGCATAATACAACGCTGCAAGGAAATGAATAAAAATAATATTATCTTCATTAAACCTCAACGACGAATGTTTGTGAGTGTATGGCATCGTAGCATTAACGCGATTTTACTGCGAATTTTTTGTTTGAAAGCTGTCATGATAGATTTATGAAGATCCATTTAGAAGTTATTTTATTTGTTATTAACATGTCGGAGGATGGGGGAAGGTTTAATTATCTTCCATCTCACTTTTTCGACGCTTCATTCGCGGGCATCATCAAGGAAACAAAAAAATCTTTATACTAGTTTGCGACAATGTATTGCTCCCGGAAAGATGTGCACTGATCGCATCATTCCAACCTTGTGTTGGACGTACAATATAATTTATACTCACGTACATACACAATTAATTATCCATTACATTTTAAAGTATAGTGACGAAAGCCGGAATCTCGTATTTTCCTTCCCTGTTTATAAAATATCGGGGAAAAGAACGAAAGCGTTTGTATGTTTTTAATTAATTTCTTAGTTTTTTAATAAATGCTTCTTTATAATATTTAGAATTTGGATAGTGAATGAAATACTTTTTTTAACACACTCGCTCATAAAGTGATTCGTATCGCACTTAGGTACGTAATGACGCTTGTAACCAACTGTGACCTTTTGATTACCATTACGCACTAGTCCGATAATATAGTAAAACCCCTGTTCTCAGAGTTTCGATACGAATAAAATCACATTGGATTATCGCGTTCAATGGTATAAATTAGTGTCTTACATGCTTGTTTCATGCAATTTCGTTTTTAAATAAATAATTGAAACCTGTATAAATTTAATAAAAAAAAAATCATATAATATCATTTAATAATAATAAATAAATGTTATTTGAATAAATCAAATAAAACTTTTTTTTTAGGTAAGCAACCTCATTCAAATTTTTATTAAACCAGTCTAGGCAGTCTATGGTTGTCATTTTTAGATGCGCGCGCTTAAGTAAAACTTGTTATATATTTACTAAATAACAATTTTTACTTTAATTTTCTTCACAGACGAGTTGAAAATCGTCGTATGATACACGTGAGTATTGATGACTACTGTCCTCGGCTAGGGTCTAAACCGCCTCGACGGTAATCACCAACTTTACGCACTTGTATCATAATGTACTTAATCATCAAATACTTTTATTATAAACTTAAAACAAAAAGCAATAGAAGACGTAAAATTTTAAATTGAAAAAAAAAAGTATTTTTCAGACCATGCAACTGGTTGAGTTGCATGGTCATGGAGCAACTATTAATGACAAATGACCTGTTTGACATAATATAGATTATACAACAATCAGTACATACCTAAGCGATACGACGCGGGTACTGAATAACAATTCCTATTATAAGTTTTCTGAATCTTTAAATTCTACATAACCTTAACTCCTTTAAATAAATAAAACTTAATACCTAGGTAAGTACCAAGGTTTCTAAGTAGAAAATTATCAAACTTCTCAGGTCCACTGGCAAAATCTTTATAAATTTCCAATAAAAACGCCGCCAGTAAGCTGACCCGAAAACAATATTGCGCAAGTTGTTTTTGATGTACAGACTTATGCAATTGGATAACATTAAGGATGGGTTTATAAATGAAATCCCATAACTCCAAGTGGGGCAAGGGGAAACGTTTCCCTGATCATTTTCCTTACGGACAGGTATCAGCTGTGCGTACCCAACCGAAACATGTATTTGTTTCGGGATTCCAACCCAGGATTTTTCGGCGCAACATTTAGCCACGGAGGCCACTTTAAGGATGGATTAATATCCAACAAATTCCAGTCAACTTTTGGTTTGTATGAAACTTTTGGTTGGTATGAAACTTATAACTCACAAAAACTTGTCAAAACTGGTAGATTACTTTCGTGGCCAGCTATAGTTAGAACAATCGTGTTAGACCCAAAACTGAACTAACTTCTTAGTGAATCTACTTCACTGATGCACTGGAAAGCATCTAACTTACAATTTAATAATATCCATTTATGAAATAATCTCATTTGTAATCTATATGTCTGGATCCCAGACACCAGGACCTGAGTGGTTTTTTAAAGTATCTTCAATTTCACCTGTTAAGGGACCGTTCACACAGACCGGCTCAGAGAGCATGGGCCAGCGCTGTTCTTTTCACAGGACGGCGCGAGTTATTCGCTTGAAACCGGAATAGACAGCTGTTTCATATAGAACGGCTTATAACGCATAAAAGAGCATGCAAACGGAGCCGTTGGGCTATGCGAGCGCGGAAGAGTACTTCATCAGAGGCAGGGTCGGCGCCTCTTATTATTTCACACTAAATGCGTTCGGTTTGCACTTAAGCATTCTCAATAACAAAAGAAGTGACATGTAAAAATAAACTACTAAAATAATTCAAAACTCTGTTTTAAACGTGATAAAACATCTGCTCTCCTCCCCGAGCTGGTCTGTGTGAACGGACCCGGGTACTTTTTGACTATGCTCTATAAGAATATCTTAATAATCTCTATTCCCAAAAAAAAAACTAACATTATTTACGAAAGTTTTCTATCTTATACAACGAAACGCTTACGTCACCGAAGGGCTAATGACTCAGTCATTATGTCAGTCGATCCAGCAGGTTATCGGGGTTCCGCGTAACCTATTCATATCCTAACTAGTTATAAATTTTAGTATCCGTTATTCTCTTTATTAACCGACCTTCAAAAAAAACAAAAAGGAGGTTATCAATTCGACGTGTATTTTTTTTTTTGTTTATTTTTTTATAAAATAGAAGGCAAATCGCCAGGAAACTGATTTAGGGTAGTGAATATATTATCTCTCTTTTATGCGGCAGAGAATTTCCCGCGAACGCGTAGAACGTGGGTAACTTAATCCAGAACCTACCTTCTTTATATATTAAAGAATTAAGGATTAAGCACACACAAAACTATAACAATTAACGAAAAATCAAAAATTATAATATACTTATGTGTACATAAGTTATGGACAAGCGCCAAGTAAAATAATGTCTTCCATTTACTTCAATACGCTTTTAAAAGTAAAACAAGTTTGAACTTATTAATACTTATGAGATTAAAAAAATTGTAAAATTTTGATAAATATACGCGCTGATATGTTTATATTAAAAAACTTATAATACAGAACCCAAATCATTAACATCAAATCGCTTTTTATACAGAGGAATCCAGTTCTTAATTGCATAGCACGTGCTCCGAAAATGCGACGAAATTCCGATGACCTTTTTTTGTTTTTTTCTCGATTCAACTTCCAGTTTGTAAACACAAGCTTTTAACGCGTTGATGTCTGATATCAAATTGCGTATTTTATGGTCTATCTATGAATAATATGTACCTATGTATGTACAGAAGCAAAATTTCAAACAAGTATGTATTACCTGTTATCTTAGATAATACATACTTTTTTGTACTAACCTAAAGCGCCTACGTCTTATTGTTGCGCTGGGTTCGAATCACGGGGAAATAACATATTTCGGCTCTCCATAACTTGAAACATTTCTCAAATTCTCTTTCTCTCCAACGTGAATTTATGATGCTAGAACGAGACAAATCACTCAAACTCAAATGATTATGACTTATGAGTAAGAGAGTCAACATTTGATTATTTTAAGGCCCCAGTTAATGTTTACATTGTGTTAGTAGTAAAGCGTATATTATTAATATTCATAGCAACAAACTAAAAAGAGAGTGTGTCGTATGTTTGTGTCTTCGTAGCCTCTGAATAGATGTTATCGTTATGAAAGGGGCCTTGCTTGAAAGTGTTTTTGGCAATGATTCAAAGAAATCGGTAAAAACGTTGAAAATATTCAAGCTATTTTTTTGTAGACTTAGAATTTTAATTTCACACTTAGTAATTTGTTATTTTCTAACTTACTTATTTAAGTTGTATAAAAAATATATATAATATAATAATGTGTGTTATATATAAAACATAGTATATATCAACTTTCTTTAAACAAATATCGTTAACTAAGATGCGTAAATATCACATTTTTCACCAAAAATCTATGACAAGATCATATTTTATTTTATTAATTCCAAAGATGCTTATAAACACATATTTTCCACAGATCAAACTATGCAACCATGAAGTACACAATACTCCTCACTTTACTCATTATCTCTGCAAATTGCCAAGACAGCGATACCATTGACTACAAAGACATAGAACCAGAGAGAAGTCTACGGGACACAACCGAAGCTGTAACGGAAGAAATACAGAGCGAGGAGTCGGATAGAGAAGATAAAGAAGCAATTAAAGATGAGAACGAAGAAAGAATAGAAACAAAAGAATATTTCGGGGATAATGAGACGACAGCGCAAGACGCGGTAACAGAGGCGTTTACAATGTCATTGGACAATAATGTTTATGAAATTAGAGAGGATATTTATTCTAATACAAACAATGTTCAGGTATGTTGTACTGTATAAACAATTATTCATTTGTATAAAGATATTTTTTATCCTAGTATAGCAACAAGTGGAGCCCCATACGTACATTGATAGGAACAGAGTTTACATTGATGTATATAGTTTAAAACGCTGACGAAAAAAAAAACTTATATGTTTAAAGTGTTTTTGTGGGTATGTGTAAGGCATCGTAGCTCCTAAACGAATAGACCGATTTTTACGTATTTCTTTTGAAAGCTGACGTGACATAGATAGACCTTAGATGAGTTTTTAAAATTAATAAATAATGTGTAATGTCCTTTCAAAATTTGTCCTATGTAGGACGGGACGTTAAATTATTAAATTATTATTTATTATTATTATTTCCCAAAGGGGAAGGCAGCGAACCCAGACTGCCACCTGCCACGACCCTACATACCACTTTCGTTTCACCCACTTTCAATAAATTCATCGTACATTTGCGGATGCTTTTGCCCAAGTACGTCCTGGATTTGGTCTAGAAAGGAACAACTAGGTCTACCAGCAACCACCACTCATTCACCATTCACTCGTCCTATATATCATACTTGTTAGACTATGTTCATTAATTCTCTACGTTATTTAAAATATATTAAAAAATTCAGCTAGATGCTACAGTGACTACAACGCGAGCCTCCGACACTGTAGATGGTGTTGGACTAAGTCTTTCTGAACTGGACGATGACGTTGCATCCGGACAACGGAGCCCTAAAACTGAGACCGGTGAGTAGTTGACACCAAACATGGTATATGACACAAATTAATGTAACACAAAGAACAAACACAACAATTACATGGAAACTAAATATAAAAACAAAACATTTAGAATTTATTAAGAATTAGATGTGCCCCGCGGTTTCTTTAATTTACCCGCGTTAATTTCGTCCTATAGTACACTCGTATTTCTACATTTATATAATAAAACACAAATTGCAATTCTTAGTGTTTTTTAAATTATTCTTAGTAAATCCGGTGCTCCGTTTAGACGTGAAATAGGAAATTATTAAAGTCAAGTCCCGTTTCCCCTAGTGGGGTTTGGGGCAGGTGCATTTCACATCTGTTTCACTGATCGATTTTTTAAGGGCAAGTAGGTAATCAGCCTTCTATGCCCTGCCAGACCGCGTTTTTTATCTCCACCGGGAATCGAACCCAGGACCTCGAGTTGTAACGCTTACGCGCTTACCACTAGGCCAAGGAGGCAGTCAGGAAATTATTATAATGTTCTTATATTTAAATGATCAAAACTATCCCAAGTAACAAACTACCTATATTTAAAGTATATGCGTGCCAATTCAAATCATTTCCGCCGTTTAGGCGTGACTGATATCACAAACAGCCTCAAAAACTTTCGCACTTATAACACTAATGCGAAAAACTAATACAATTAAAACACAAACTCAAAAAATCATATCAGTAAAAGTTATTTCACCGATAGTTTGACAACGGATTCCGTCTAATTCACTTTAATGATATTCAAAAGCCAGGACTCACGCATCCACTAAACTACGAAGGCAGGTCTAATAAATAAGCTGGAGCTAATGTCTTAGAAAGTGCGAGTAAATTATAGTCTGCGTCGGGAAAGTGGATAATTTGTCATCTTTTGTCGTCCCTATACTTAACGTCACGTTGATTAACATTGCCATTAAGCGAATTTTGTAGTTTAAAAGTATTCGTTACCAGTTACAAAACATACGGTCTAATTTGCCTGTACCTCATGCCCCGACGGGGGTTACGGGTTTTCTTAAATTATATATATTTTCGAGGCCTTCGGATAGTGATTTTTTTTCCAATTAAGATGCTATTCGTTTATGTATTTCAGCGGAGGTCAACTCCCCGGACCTGCGAACCTTCGAGAAGCCCAAACCAGTCCAAACTTTGAGCAAAGCTTCAACCCTTCGTTCGTGGCTTGAGGACTCTTGGCTCCGACCACCTGCTGGTGTCCTGGTACCTTTGAGACCAGCCGCGCTAGCAAGAGCTCTGGCCGTGTGGAACGAACTGACAGCTGACGGTCTCAATCTGACAGATATTGTTATAGTCGGATATGACGACAATGGTAAGCATATTACAATAATAATCACTACATAGTATAAAACAAAGTCGCTTTATCTTCCCCTATATCCCTTTGTATGCTTATCTTTAAAACTACGCAACGGATTTTGATGCGGTTTTTTTTAAAATATATAGAATGATTGAAGAGGAAGGTTTTTATATATGTTTTATACCCGTGCAAAGCCGGGGCGGGTCGCTAGTTATACTATAATATGCTGATGATACTGCTGACGTCCTGGTACTTCACAATCACTCCATTCGGAGCCTGATAAATATGGAATTCAAACTTTTCAGTTTTTGAGTTTATGCAATGTTACATAACAGAAACTGATTTTTATAATAAAGAAACAGCATTATTCTATGCGCCATTAGGTGTTATTTCTACGTTTTACAAATATAAATACAATGTATTAACATAAACAGAACATAAATATTTTCCCATAGTAATTGTTATGTAATATATAATTACTGTATAAATTATTGTTTGACTTTTGACGTTTAGCTGATCGCGAGTTATGTATTAATGGATGGATATGAAACAGTTTCAACGATAAATAAATAAAAAGCGATAATTAAACACGAATATTCCGTTTGTGCGTATGGTTTCTTTAAATGTTTGCACTCGCTCACATACCTGCCGACAGAAACAGTTGGAACTTGCAACATACCTGTAAAGAAAAAACAAATTTAATAAATTAATAGATACTTTTTTATCGAAACTGAAATTTTAAAAATTGAACGAACACCAAATTCACATACTTAGACTACATCATGTCAATTTCAATATGTATTAAATTATTTCAATATTCATTATTAAGGTTATTAATTCAATATTCATTATTAAGGTTTCTCGGAAACGTTCCATTCAAAAACGTAAAATAAAATTTACTAATTTTTCATATGAACTGTCTATAATATCAATTTTATCAATCGGCACTGATGTCCATGAGCGTCAGTGATCTTTTACCTTCAGGGAAGCTGTCCTGTTGTCGGTTATTATATAAAAATGAAATCAACATAATTCAATGATTGAGATATTTTTATATTAATAAATAGATATCTTATATATTTATGTTATGTACCACATTGTAGGCTATATATGATTTCAGTGCTAGAGGTTGGTGTAAAATTATTTTGTCTTTTGAATATACACGCGCGAATGAAGTCGATAGTACAATCTATGCTATCACTACATAGTATAAAACAAAGTCGCTTTTTCTTTCCCTATACCCCTTTGTATGCTTAAATCTTTAAAACTACGCAACGGATTTTGATGCGGTTTTTTTTAATAGATAGAGTGATTGAAGAGGAAGGTTTTTATGTATGTTTTATACCCGTGCAAAGGGGCGGGTCGCTAGTATATATATATATATATATATATATATATAATATTCCTTGAAGTACGAGGATGGTTCTTACGGAGAGAAAAATTTGTAAATTTTTCGAAAAAATAAAATAAAAGAAAAAACATTTTCCTCATTCATTTTCTATGGAATGACGTTTTAGGTGACCCTTTATTATTCGGAATTTTGACGCGATACGAAGTTCGCGGGGTCCACTAGTATATAAATAAAATGATCGTCATGAGACATTGATATGTAGATGAATGTACAAAATATTAACATAAATTAATGTTAACAGAAAGGACCAATTAAAATTAACGCTTTGAACGTTAAAGATTAGTTTTTTAGATTCAAACGTTTCTACACATGTGCAACGAAAATAGTCTATCAAGGTTAAAATGAATTATTCATAAAGGCAAAAAGTTTGTATGTATAGTTTTCGAATCGTGTTTTAGGTTGAAAGTCGACTTTTTTGAATTATGATCTTGTACTAAATGAAAAGTCGACTTAAATCAAAGTAAGTTATCCTTTTTTTAAATGATGGCAGTGCTAAGCAATAAACTAACAAATTCAGTCAGTAATATATTATATAGGTATTACCTACTTTTTGTTATTAATCGTAAAAAAAAAAAATTTGCTGTTTTTTCAAGTATGTACGCGTTCTTGAACATTTTAGAATTTAAAATAGACATTCTCTTCATGTAAATGATAATACGTGAAAAAACTGACTGAATAAAGTCGTACTACGGTCTGTTGAACTGTCTTTAACCTAATATCGGCTGCCCAATTTCCCATTAATCGCATAACCGCTAGTGATGGATATATATCAAAATCAATTGCTGTTAGTTTGTCTCGCTAAAACTCGACTCGAACGACTCGAATGGCTGGGCCGATTAAGCTGATTTTGCTTTCGAAATATTTGTCGTAGTTTAGGAAAGCTTTAAACGGTGAGAAAATATGGAAAAATAATTTTCTCTCACGTTAGATCTTATGAATTCTCTTATTACTGTCGCTTTTCATCGACTTTCAAAGTTTTCACTTCAAAAAGGAAAATAAATATTGAAAACTGACTATCAGCTAAATATCAGGCAACTGTACAGGCATGTAGATGTTCTTATGTGCATACAAAGCCATAGCACCATACCCTTGACACTTACACCAAACTATGTAATATGTAATTGTGACACCTGCTAACGTCCTTGACTGGTGGGTAAGAGATTGGATACAATTAGTTCCGCCCCATTTGACCAGCGGTGCGTGCCTTACGCGAATTTAGAATATTTTTCTTTATTACAACATCAGCTTGGTGGCCGCGGATTCTAAATTAAATACGAACGGAAAGTAGCTTTGTCCTTTACATAGGTGAAACAAGTTTATTTAAGACAATTTAAAGAACACGTGAGCAGTGTCTTCCCCTTAATAGACGATAAGAAAAGTGTTGTTGGACACGTTTTTGATATAAACATTTTAGTAATTTAGATTTAGATTAGATGGTAATTTTAGTAGTATATATCATTATAATACTCATTAAAAAAGCATTATAAATAAAGAATAGCTCATTGGATAAAAATATATAAAATTAGAACAAAAATAGCTTTTCATGTCTTTCACATAGGTCATTTTCACCTCTGTACTGAGATTTGTTAATACTACAGCGGCTTGAGTTACACACATTACCAAACAAGTAAAACTGAAGACTATTTAAACGACTACATAAACTTTAGCTAAAACCATCTCGACCAGGTCAGCTTTCAAACAAAAAAACCGTAAGAATCGATCTATTTGTTAAGGTCCAATGCCACAGTCAGACACACAGACACATGAAACTTCACCACAATTAAAAAATATACACTGTATTTCTCTTCGGCGATTACACTTACATTGAAGAATAGAAGAACGGAGCGTAAAACGTGAATTTCTAAAACAGTTATATCACGACATGTCATTGTTTAAATGTCATAGCGGCGCGCGCGTTTAACTCTTTTATTCATACAATAAGTTCCTGCTACAACTCTGGAAACGTTTAGTAAACATTAAATGTTTGTAAAATTGTTATAATTATACTGTTTTCTTTAAATAAACGAAAATTATATCATTATTTACAGGAGTTAACTGGCGCTCGCGTCATAATCTACAACCATCTATCATCAGCAGTGGGGACCGGGTCGTCGGCAATGCTCTATCAAAACTCTTACACAAGTATCAAGTAAGTTTAAAATATACAATTAGTAAAAATTTATATTATTACTATCCCTGATAATGTATTATTATCACGCCTATTTCCCAAAGGGTTAGGCAGCGACAACAGATCTGCCACGATTCCTACATACCTCTTTGGCTTCATCCACATTCAATTCATCATACATGCTCATCAATTGCTACTGCTATTGACCTGCCCCTTTTGAAGAACATAAAATTTGACCCATTTCAACTGACCTAGCAGGCGCATAATTGTCGATGCATTTTGTTTAGAGTATTAAGTCCAAGCACAAGGCATGGAGTTAGTCCCATACTTGAATGATTTTTTAATTCTGACGCAAATAATAATGTGTTTGTATCTGCCATTGTAACTGGGGTATTCATTTAAGCAAAAAAGAGATCGATCTTGCAATAATAAGCTGTAAACTCGTATACACCTTCATTTTGGTGTTCCAAAAGTTGTCTCAAAAGTCTCATAAAATCTGCGTCGTAAGTTATTCCGGGTCAATGTCACAAAAAATTTCATACACCCAACCGTTATATATTTGAATAATAAATAAACCACATAAGCGAGTATATAATTGTTGTCAATAGATGTGAAAACCAGATTGATTTTGATAATTTTAATTTAAACATTATGAAATTTCAATTTTAATACAAAAACTCTAATTTATAAACTTTCACTTCTATATGCAGTCCCTATGACTGCCAATTATTTTAAAGCTGATGTAATTAAGCGTTCCTGGCTACATTTTGGATCGGGGGTTAAAAATGGAATATTATTCAAGTTCATATACCTAAATCTATTTATATTTTTCATGAAACATGCTTTGTATTTAACCATAAATGTGTAAAAACCAAAGTCAAACCGCAATATCTCAACTAAGTTGTAAATTATTACATTATAATTTAAAATTTACACTACTTTAAAAAACACCGTATAAACACAAAAAGGTGTTTATATACTATTGATATTATAATAACACGTTGACAATTCATGAATAAATTATTTATTCTGTTAAATTCCATTTAATTTGCGTGTCGTCTGTGGCTGTTTAGTTAATACATGTTTTTAAATATCTAAGGTCATTGGTATATGAGAAAATAACTCAAAAATGTTTAGGGAAGTCAAAAGCTTGTCGATTTATTACACGTTTTGATTAATAACTACCAAACTGGTTTAATTTTTATTTGTTTCACACACTGCATTCTTTGACCCGACCACCAATATAGCCTTATACGATATAAATTCCTTTACTCGCAATTTTGTCGTGTAGACATATTGGAAGTCGGTACTAAATTACAGATTTATTTTAACAGATAATTAATATCTTTAACGCAAAGACACTGCATACAAACATTTGTCTTGTGCAATTTTTATTACTGCTTTGTTTAACTTTTAAGTGCATTTTGAAGTCAATATCTCTCTTTTTAATATATCTTTCTACGCTTTAGAAACATTAAAATTGTCCATTTACGGTCAAATTTGAATACCACTGTATGGACAACTACAAAATCATTCATCGGTTCATAACTTTATCTTTGTGTACAAATAAAAAAAATATGTAGCCAAATTGAGAACCTTATGATCGCTTTATTACCGGGTCATTTTAACTTAAGATTTTTTTTTTTGTTTTTTACAGGGTGTCTATAGAGACTCAACGAGCGATGGCACTATGAGAGCACTGGCGTCAGCCACAAAACTGGTGCCATATGATAGCGCACTTTTCTTGGTAACGGACAAGGCTCCCGGGGACCCTCAACGACTCCCATTAGCCTTGAGAGCTTTGGTTGAAAAGAGACTAAAGGTCGGTGATATAATATTTGCAGAATGATGAACAAAAATGCGATCATTAACACATTTTCAACAGCCGTTGGTAAAAATTAGTTTTTGTTTATAGTTTAAAGTGTCTGTGTTTCTGGTATCATAGTTCCTTAACATCTAATAGAAGAAAAGCATCAATTATAAATGGGGCACGGCTAGTTGATACGATATTGAGATTTATGGATACAAATATAAAGACTAATGAGTCGTATCGTATAACAATATGAATTACAGGTGTACACTATATGGACGGATCCGAGCTATCCCTCAGCCGAGTCGGAAGCCGCTCTTCAGGATTTAAAGAACATATCCTCACACACAGAGGGAGAAGTCTTGCCCTACGCTTTACCTATTACAGTAAGAATTTATATGACGTAAAATATTAAGGATTTTTTAAAATTATATTATCACACATATTCCTCAAATTTGTAGGCAGTGAGGTCAGATCTGTTACGAACCTTAATCTCTTTCGCTTCATATACTTTCATTACATTCATCATACATGCACGTTTACGAGTGCATCAGACTCAAATCTTCTGTTTTCATTCATTCTCCCAAAGCGCCAAATTTCAATATTCGCTTTGTAGCTTGACTTAGCTTAGAGATACGTCATATTTCAGAAATTCGAAAAACTGATTATTTTTATTATGACGTTTACAATAAAATGTCTAATAGGATAAACGTTTTAACAAAATTATTTTCAAAAAATTAGCTAGGTACTCAATATGTCCATGAAAGGAATTTTAACCCCTTTTTATCTCAAAGTTGTTCGACAGGTGTTCTTTTAAAAAAATTAAAAAAAGGTTCGAGGTACCATCCCAAGAAACCAGATCTTAAGGTCACGTATTCGATATTGTCAATTAATGATCTAAAATTAGGGCCAGAAATGTGAAAAAAATCTTTTTCTTCGTTCTCTCGAAGAAAATGTAAGGAGAAATAAAAATAAGCTTTATTATCTGGAATAAAAAAATCGAAACACTAAAATCGAGTTTGGTTTTGATTAATTTTATGTTTTTTTCCATAAACAAAAAAATAATAACGGATATTATGATATCGTTCAACAGTTGAATGATATCAATCCTTTTTTTCATTAAAACGTCGCCTCAATTGAACATGCAGTATAATAAGTAAGTAAGTGAAGTCCCGTGTCCCCTAGTGGGGTATGGGGCAGATGCATTTCACATCTGTTTCACTGATCGGTTTTTTCTTTTAGGGGCAAGTAGGTGATCAGCCTTCTATGTCCTGCCAGACCGAGATTTTTTTTTTATTATCTCCACCGGGAATCGAACCCAGGACTTCTCGGTTGTAACGCTTACGCGCTTACCACTAGACCAAGGATGCAGTATAGTAGTGCTGAGATTTGTTTCAACGACTGGTTTCAGAACATCGATACTTCGTTACTGGCTGAGCTACAACAGTGGAATCCCTTAGACGAGCAGTCCAGGAGGGGTAGAGTCAAGAAGTACCCTAATATTGATAATTTCGATGTAAGTGATAACCCACTTTACTTACAAAAGCTCAATTTAGATATATGTTCAGAATATTTTGGAACAAATTTCACGTTAACAAAAAAGTGACAGACTATTCGAGACATTTAAAATTTAACAACTTTTAAGAGGGACAGTGGGCACAAAACAAACTTCGTTGCCATATTTAGTGAAGACACACAGCATGGGTAACAGACCATTTCTGCATTTTTACTAATCATTTAACCAAAATTTGATTAACTCGACATGGATTGAACCAACCAACTTCTGCGCGATATAGGTTAGATGCCTTAGCCAGAAGATTTATTCATAACTAGCTGTGCCCCGCGGTTTCAACCGTGTGAACTTTGTCGTAACTTGGTGTTATATAGCCAAAGTTCTAAAAATGAAGATACTTCCATAGAACTTTTCATTTCCCCTTTCAACCCTTTTTTCGCATTAAAAAGTAGCCTACATCCTTTTTCAGGCTCTAGACTATCTGTCTACCAAATTTCATTTAATTGAATCAGTAGTTTTGGGGTGAAACCGCGACTAAGAGTCTAAGAGACAGAGTTACTTTCGCATTTATAATATTAAGTAAGGAATATTAAAACCACTTTTCAATCAAAATAGCAACTCATAAGAATGAATATTTTGTGTGTAGCAATCCATCTTCTTATATTTTTAGTAACAGAAACATCAAAAGTATAAAAATGATATCAAATTAGTTCTAATCATAACAGAAATTACTTTATCTATAAATATTATTTTCAGACACTTCTTGCAAGGAAAGGAGGCGGTGAATCTATCTCCTTGGGGATACCAGTGGAAAATGGAGTCACAGCCCTTAAAATATACCTAGAAGGAGCTATTGAACATGCAGTGTTCTACCCACCTAACGATGGTAAAATATTTTAATTTCCACTAATATTAGTATTTTTATTTGGTTTTGCAATTAACAAAAATCTACTATCCGACTCGACACTAAAATGAGTAAACCACTTAGACGGTCTTTCGGGTATAATACGTTCAATAATTTTTCTTATAAGAATAATGTCGATTCAGCTACTAAGCTCAAAACAATATAGAATTTATTAAGGTTAGCGAGTCAGTACAATACGGCCATGTTTGGGCAAGTCGATAATATCCTTATATAAGCATGTGATGCATATATGCTCATGTGATTGAATTTATGTGCGTGACAAATAAAATATTAAAGTGAAGTTTCATTAAGTCTCGAGCCTTTAATTCTAAATGATAAATAATTGACATTTGTGGATATACCCGAACGATTTTCAGTATAGAACGTAATTTTCCTGAATTTTCCTAAGATTGATGATGCTTAGCACATTAAAAAACAAGTTGTAGTGAACATTAAAGATCATGGACGCACTCAGCGGTTTATTTAATTGAACTTTTTTGCTGATCTGTTGTGTAATCATCACTTCAGCGCTTTTCTAATTTATCTTCAATTTAACTTGCTTGATGGAAAGACATGCTTTTTTGGGCATTTGTAGCATAGAAAATCAGTGGATTTGAGCCTGCCATGACTACTAAATACAGATAGAATCTTGTTTTCATAGTGCAAGCTATTTTTCGGCTGATAGGCTAAAAGACTAACGAAATTCCATAGGATTGATTTGGAACCTTAATTCCAGGTCAACAAATAGACTTATACAACACATCATCCATCCGTGCCTTCTCAGCCACCTCCACCTCTGAGGGTTCATCACCACGAGAGATCTACTTGGTGTTTCCGAGGTCGAAGCTAGATGAGACCATGTGAGTCAATAACTAATTCAATTCCTATAATGATTACCAACACAGCGTTTACCGGAATTAAAAGACTGCTCCAAAGAAAAATGTATCTTTAAATAAGCCCCCTGACGTAAAAAGACATGTCTGTCTGTGGCATCAAAGCTCTTAAACGAATGGACCCATTGTGATGCGGTTCTTTTGTTTGAAATCTGACGTGGCAGAAACGGATCTCAGCAGTTGAAAACAATTTGAAAATGCTCCCGACATATTTATTACAATATCTCTAATAGTAATAAATGTTTTAACAGATCTTCATTGTAATTTGTTCATTCAGATGGCCGGTTGGCGCAATAGGTAGTGTAATTTGTGTAAACGCATTTATAATTTATTTGCGTGATGAGCACGAATGTTTGTTGCCGAGTGCTGGTTGTTTAAATAAAATTACATATTATGTATATTAATTGTGGTAGTGGTACTCGTCGTTTCTGATTACTATAACACAAGTGGTTCAGATCTGATCCCAAAGTTGCTACTTTGGGATTCGGTCAACTCACATACATCGCGTACCTATGTGAGTTGACCGAATTATTATTATAGATATTAATATCATTAAGACGTAATTTTGTAATGAACGTGGTGTTAGCTCCTACTTCAATACGTGTTCGGATGTTTTTGGTCTTTATTTCTCCCTGTCTTTCTAACATGTGTTATATGGCTCAACGTTGGTTGAGGTGACATGTTGCACAAGTCAGGTTTGCAACTATAAATGGTCCATTAGGAGCTTTAATACCACAGAGACACACAGGAATATCAAACCTTGCGCGTCGGGGATTAAAAATATTATAATTCGGATACTAGGTTTATACTAAAATCTGTTTTAGGCTTTCAGTTCTGCCAGTATTTCCAGCTGAGGATCCGGGTCTGGTGGGTCTGTGGCACCTGAGCGTCAAATGTGATCTGTGCGACTACCACTTGCGAGTCGCCGCCAAATCATCTCTGCATTTTAACGTAGATATTGTTGACGGTAAGTCATAATATATTTTACATTACTTATGCTAATAAGTATGTTATGCTATACACATAACGGGTTATTAACACCGTTTATAAGTCAAGAACAGATGGACCGATTTTGATGATTTATGATTTGTTGGATTCGAGAGAATTACGTTTTAGGTGACACGTTATTCAGAACTCTGATGCGTTAAGTTCGCAGAGGCCACTAGTTAATTGTAAATAACAAAGTAATTCTATCAATCTACTATTTATTTATTATGGTTGAGCCATAGTAAACTATTTAACTAAGTGATGAAATATAGTAGAAACTAGAGCTTGAGAAATCTATATTAGATTATTTATTGCGAAAAAAAGGCTTTTAATAGGGCAACGCGCAGACTGACTCGCGGGTAAAACCTAATAGCTAAATATTTCTAATATTTTTTATATACCTAAGTAAAAATAGATATGTCAATAACTTTTTTTTTGGTAAACAGTCAAAAATATGTACCTACATGAAAAAAATGCGTTAAAAATGTCATAAAAAATTAAATGAGGGTAAAAGGGAAGTATGTCTCATTTTCATCGTAAGAACACCCGTGCGGAGTCGGGGGAGGCAGCTAGTGATGAGGCAGACAGTGATTGATGCTTACGAAACCGAACACCAAACTCGGTCGCTGACCTCTATTATCATTTATGAATTCATAATCACTTGTTTAACAACTTAGTCCTATGGAGTTGGCATTTTTCACTAATAATTACTTCGTATATAAAAATATTTTCAAAAAATAAGCTGACTATTTATAAAATGACTAAATTACACCAAAATATAAATTAATTTTATGTAAAAAAAATAAAACCGACCTCAAAACGCACTAAAAAGTGAAAAAAAATTCTATTATTAATGAACTTACTATAAATAATAAGCAAAAGAGTACGACGCGGTCGCGTGAATTTCAGCGATTTCTCGCCCGATTGTGAAACTATTCTTTCAATATACTGAAAACTATTAACTGTAAAAAAAAATCTATCGTTTGACACCTTACGATGAGAGGTTATAAATTCAACGTGTATTGTTTTTATTTTACGTTATTTCTTTAGACAGTTCTATCTATAACAGACTTTGCAAGTTTATCAAATCTAACCGGTTCACCGACTAAACAAAAAGTAAGCATTGAGTAATCATAAAAAAAAAACATGACAAGTAGTAGTTTGGCAAATATTGATCTGAGGAAAAAATACAGCAAAAACTATTCGGTTAAATGCTATTTATATCCACACGTTGTTGTAAGATTTAGTAAACTGGTGTATTAATTGTTTTTCATGAAAAAGTTCGCTTTCCAATATAATCAATACGTACACATTATAATCATAGAATCACTATATGTTATAAAATAAAGTCGCCCGCCGCGTCTGTTTATAAACAAACTACTGAACGGATTAGCATGTGAGATCACCAACAGACAGAGCTTGATTCACGAGGAAGGCTTAGAAATATAATTTGTCAAGGTTTTGTGTAAATCAAGTCCCTTGCGAGCTTTCATCGACAACGCTCCCTTTGATATAAAACAAAACAATGCATGGTGGGATATTAGTATTTTATAAATGTAAAAAAAAAACCGATGTGGCATATTATTTTTAAGGATAGCTTACTATGTCCATTCTATATTTTAGTGGCAGTACGAAGTTCGCCGGGTCAGCTAGTAATAAGATAACCATATACATTTTCTTAACAACTTACCAGTTACCTGACGAGTATCACATTTAAAAGAAAAAACAGTCCATGTTAAGCATGGTAACGTTGGACTTCAAACCTGTGACCATGTTTTGAAGGACGCGGTTAGGAAAACTTTGTAAAATTGTGCAAAATAAACGCGCTTTAATCAGGTTAAACTGTTTTTCAAGGCATTGATGTGTCTCTTAATAAAAACTAGTGGTCGCCCATTGGTCAAAATTCGACCACAATTCAATAATAAGTCGGATATGTATGTGCGTGTATGCTAGTGTGCGTAATGTTCATTTTATTGATTTAATGTATTTTTTATGCATGATTAAAAAAATATTAGCATTCTCCTCTACATAAAATATAAGTGTGAGCAATTACTCCTCCGTCCGCACAATTTTCGTAAAAAAAGGGTACACAGTTTTTGCTTCACGTATATATGATATCACTTACGCGCATCACAAGGTCACAAATGACTAAATATATTAAAACACAAAAACCAACACAGTAAACACAACAAAAAAATAAGCACGCCATGCAAAATAAAAAAAAACAACCTTAAATGTCACGTTGACAGCTTCATCCCAAAATGGCGACGCTCTTCAACTGGGTCAAGACTCAAGAATATATTGTATTCAATGTTTAATGTTTATATAACTTTAAATATTACAATCGAAAACAATATTTAAGGCAACGCGCTTGCTAAACGGAAACTGGATTCATTTGATACAATAAGGACAGATTTTATACTACTAAATACTGCAGTATTTTTTTGGTGAGAAGTTGTAACCGTTCCGCATTAATTACTACAATGAACTTGGAGAGAACTGACTTATGAAACCCAATTCTCATTCCTTTCCAGCGGAATCAGTGGTCGGCAAAGTGCGGCTCTGGCACAAATATATATATATATAAATATCTAATTTATCAAAATATATTTCTAACAGTAAACAGTAACAAAATTCTACATACAAACAATTTTTTTCAAGCATGAACATTATCAAGAGTAAACTGAAAAGTCGTCTCATTGATAAGAATTTGGAATCATGCCTAAAATTAAAAACAACAACATAAAAACCTGACTAACTCAAACTTTCCAAGGAGATGCAAGCACATTGTTCGCATTAATAAATATTTATTAAGTATGAAATTTAGATTTATTTAGCGTACAACTTATTTGGTGTAATAATTGTTTTTTTAAATTGTTGTTATGTTCATATTTGGCCCTTTGGCTAATAAGTTTGCCGACCACTGAGCTTAATATAGTACATACTTCGTCTCAATACGTTCTCAAATAATATTTGTATACCTTTGTACTCTTAAACCACAACGTAATTAATTTCTCAATGAACGTTACGCAACAACCAATGTCAGATACATAAAAATTGCTGTAACATTTCGCGCAACATAAAAAATGTTCAATTATTATTCACTGGCAACAAATCACTTTTAACTGGTTGTACACAGTTTTGTAACTTAAAGAAATGAATACTTTTTGGTCCGACTCTCGAACTATGGACTCTAATATATTATGGAGCTATTGACAGCTTTTTAACAGACTGTCAAAAAACAAAAAATATACTTTTATGGTGTAATTTATCGAACAAGATGCTAATATGAAGAACCAAGTGACGTTTTTGGCAAGGAAAATAGTTTTATTTATTTATTAAATCTTAATCTGAATCTATTGTTAAATTATAATTTTCAATCTTTTGTACTAATTCGTTTCAATAAAAAAATCACACACTTGACACACACGCGCGCGAAAGGCGTTTGTTTCACGTCAATACGGTTAGAAAACTGATTAACTAACATGTGTAATCTAAAAACAGTTATCACTAATGACCACTAAGGTTAAGATAATATGTTACTAATATCTTTGTTAGACTTAATGTCAACAGACTAATATTATTAGCAAAATCTAGGGCTCAAATTCACAATTAGGACTTGACATCTATATTCCAAACTATACTTTCAGAGATTTTTTTCATATAATATAATATCGGATAAATATCGGATAAATATCGGATAAATATCGGATATCGGATTATATAAAAATATCGGACTCGCTTACAAATTTGAGTTTTATTTTATAACCAAAAATCTAAATACGACAGATTCCTTAAAGTTTAGCATTGAATCAAAATAATAACATAAATAAAGTTATTTGTTTCAATTATTTATATGTTGATGTGTCCATTCATATGCAATGAGTAAATTTTAACGTCAGCCAAGGTCTCTAGGGTTATCAAAATGACACTGATAAATTCAGTAAATACGAATATTATTTCAACTACTAATTTCCGGGATTGTAATATTTATATCATCGGTCTTTATTAGGGTTAAAAGTTAATTAGCTTATTCATAAGATTAATGTTTTTGAATATAATCAATAAAAGTTTTATAATTAATTTGATACTTTTATTTGAGAGGAAAACCATTGAATTTGTTGACGTTATTGGAACCAAATAATATGAGAAAATGTACGAAAATGTAAATTTCTCGATAACCCGAGAAGCCCCGAGAAATTAGCCTCGAGAATTCTCGAGACCCGAGAAATTGAAAAGCTCGAGAAACCATGAACGTCCGTAAAGAAAGTACGCAAAGACTAGAAGCGGAAGGAATTTTGAATGTATGAAAATGACAATAGGTGTTTTAATGTAGTGTGTGTCTATGTAATGTCCATAGAAAAAAGAAATGTATTTCCGGAGTGTTCTCGCTAGCTAAAACTCGTATTATCTCACATAATGCGACGTCGATTCGAATTAGAGTAAACAATCTAAATAAAAGACGTAAATATTGATGTTATGAAGTCGGCTATTATTAGAAGTATTTTAATTTGTATTTCATTATTTTTTTAAACGGAAGAAACTTTCAAAAAACATGATAATTGACAAGATACAAATAAAAAAGTACTTTACCAAGAATGACCGAATTAATCTACATACTAAGTCTTTTTGTAATTGTGTAACTAAAATTCAATAATTTTTCCACAGATATGCTAAAACTGAAGGTGACAGGACCAATAGCAAGCATCCGGGATACTTTACTAGTAGACGAGTATGGCTCTGAAGTGGCCAAACTACCTTTTAGGTACTGCTTTTTGAAAACAAATGCGTAAATTTTATACATTTAAAATGCCCATGACTGGCAGCTTAAATCCAAACAGTGTGTTTAAGATTGACCACGGTTGGTAGGAAGAGATCGCTTTTTAGCTAAAGGAAGCCCGTGGCATGTCGTATTCTATGATCTATTGTTCCGTCTCTTTTTATTTTATCGGAGTTCGAAGATGAATAAACTTAAAACATGGTTTTAAAAAAGCGACAAAACACTTAGAAACTCAATCCAACGTTTAAGAAATTTCCTATTCCAGTTACCAACCAATAGCAGAGGAGACGGACAAACTGACGGTCGTACAAGCTGAGCTTGCAATTCCCAACGTTTCCAGCTCCAATATCTACGTTAAAATTCTAGGGAGGGACGTAAAAGGTGTAAAATATTTCTTTACTTTTTTATTCACTCTATTTAAATTACAATGTGAATTCTTAATTATTTAAATCATTTTATTTGTATTTAAATTTTTATAGATCACATGTTCAAATATAACGCTGAACTTGTGTCGTTAATTTAATTTTTAATTTTTATGTAATACTGGGAAGTCACACGCTCCTATAGTTTCTACTACATCAGGAGCTTAGGATGTATTTATGTAATTCTTAAATAAATTATTATATTAATCTATACATAAATAATTTAGGTATCTTTGCATAACGCCAAAGAATAATTAATACAAACGAAGTAATTTAGAGCTAGGGCAATTTATATGTATGTATGCTATGTACCCTATGACCCAGTGCAGCTCCACTTTTGCGAATCGTGTGAAAGGCCAGTCCAAAAAATGACATCACATTCTATATTTACAGGTCAACCATTTACAAGAGTATCAGGCCCTATCCACAGGCAAACGGAAATACGCCTGGGTAGATCAGCGTCTATCGTATTTCCGGAAACACCTAATGACTTGGAATTGACAGAAGAAATTGATGCTGCCATATATCACAACTTGCCACCTGTTGGCAGATCTATGGCACAGGTAAAAATTTTAAAATGAGCCTTAGTTTCAAAGGATTTTAATTATTTTTAAATTATTAGCTCTTGAGGAAAATATGGACAAATCACCTGTCAGTTAAAATAAAAATAATATAAAATAATCGCAGAAATTACTAATCACCCCGTGGCTAAGTTGTACATGTATCTGCGTCTTTCGCCTAAGATTCAAATGTTCTGGTTGCAATCACATAGTGAAGCCCCGTGTCCCCTAGTGGGGTATGGGGCAGATGCATTTTACATCTGTTTCACTGATCGATCTTTTCTTTAGGGGCAAGTAGGTGATCAGCCTTCTATGCCCTGCCAGACCGGGTTCTTTTTATCTCCACCGGGAATCGAACCCAGGACCTCCCGTTTGTAACGCTTACTCGCTTACCACTGGACCAAGGAAGCGGTCTTCGATCACATAGTTGCTTGAAAAAAATTGATCAAAGTTGTGTCTAATTCTACACACGGTTACACTTTTAAACGCAGGACTTCTGCTCCACGCTTTTTTACAGGTAATAAATCAAAGTGGTGTGGTGTTAACAACAGTACAAATTGGACTTAGCTCACGACTGTATGGGTCACCAGGGGATAGACTACAGGTATTATAAATGAAATATATATAACCGGAAAGGTAATTAATTGATTGCTTATCACTAAGACTCAAGTTCATATAAAAAATCTTCGAGCATGAAAAGTTTTAAAGATTGTTTCAAATAATATTTACATTGTTGGAAAGTTAACAATTCTATTCAAGATAGCATTGGTGCTATATTTTTTTAAATATAAACAAAAATGACATTTCTGTGTTTCGTTTTTTACAGTTGTACTTCGAAGTAACTAATTATAGAGAACAAACAGTTAGGTTCAACTTTGGGGCTAGAGGAGAGTTGAATTTACTGTCCAGCATTGAACCCCAATCGTAAGTAACATACATTTGATTCTAATTAAAGATGTCCGCACAAAATGTACAAAAATTTGTTTTGTACATTTTGTGTTTGCTTCAATTGTTTGTTTTTGTGAATCTGTATATCTCACCGCTGTTCACAATGCTTTAAATTCTCAACGCGGACTTATTTAGCGATCTCTGCCGAGAAATTTACATTTCGCTACGATATGAACTAAGAGATTCTCTTACAGCCTAAGGAAAGTCGTAACTCGGCTCTGTTAGGATGTGCGAAAGAAGGCACCATAGGTTTCTAGGTGGATAGGGTACAGTGGCTGGATGCCATATAATTCTCCGCAGTGACGCCGTTAAAGTACTCAATAATGGGCAAAGCATTGACCCATTTAAGAAAGGAAAAAAGGAAGGTTCATCCTGGCGAACAAATATCTCAATGGATAGACATCATGAACCATTGCGCGACTAAATTAACTCTATCTTCTCAATATCTTCAATATTTTTTTTTCCACAGTCGAGATATAACATCAGGCGAAACTTTCAATGTGATAGTTAACTTGCAAATATCAGCCAACACACAACCGGGTGGTCGAGATCTTATAACCTTCACCGCTTACGGTAATTTATTAATTAATTTACATATTCAAAGTAATAAACTGTAAAAAAGTAATAAAAAAGTAACAAACTGATAAATGAGATAATGCTTACTCTTAAACCTTGCTCAATTGATCAGTATTCAGTGTTTAATCTGTTTTGTGACGTTTTTACAATAATAATTTCTCTTAATCCCAGCCGGCACTGAACAACTATCATCATCTGCATATGTATACATTCTGGGTCCGGGTCAAACATTGATCGATATGGATGCCCCTGAAGTGAGCCACAACTTCCAGGGATCCTGTTTACTACGACTGGGTAGTGATTGTGGTGAATATACTTGGTCTACGAATATACAAGCAAGGGATACAGTTGCAGGTAAAAATTTTAAAGTGCAATCCCGTAGATCTTATTGGAATATAGACAGAAACATTTCTGCGTCTATTTCATTGACCATAATCAATAGAGACAAGTAGACTATTACCTCCCACATTTTTGTTTCAACGAATTTAAAGGCAGAACAGACTACCGATTTAATTATATTTATTTAATATTTAGTCAATGTATGCGTTAACTGTTGACTATTAAACTCACGCTAAACACCTCAACTAATTATTTAATAAAAGTATCAAAACGTCTTTAATTTTTAGGATTGCTACGCCTAACTTCTGTCCCTATCGGAGTTGTGTACGACAGTAGCTTTATATCCGGCTCGAGGGACCGATTGACAGCTACGTATAGAGCCACGTGTTGCTCGCCAAGGGTAATAATAAGCGCAGTAGACGCTTTAGGAAACACTAACAGCTATACTATTGATATATCAAGTAAGTATTATTATTACAGATTATTATATTATATTATTAGCAATGCGATAAAGTAGCCAGTATTTTGGGTATGCTCCCCAACGGATTTGATGAGCCTTTTGTATTTTTCTAAATATAATTAAGTACATTATTATAAATATTTAATAAATTATACTATGCAATATTGTCATTTACAAAGGTTTTCTGCAATAAATAGATGAAAATTCAATAATTCGCAAAAAAAGTAAGTGCATATATTAGTACGGGATCCGAAGAGAGATAGTTGTTAGCCGATCTGCTAAACAGTTGAAAAATACATGCTTGCAAGTATAATTTATAGACAAATATGTCGTAATTGTCTTGCCAATCAAAATATGTTCATGGATATTTTTAATTAAGCGTACCTACTTCAACTAAAATTTTTGTGCCTATTTCACTCTCTTATATGCTAAATTAATTTATTAGAAATCGAAATTTTCAATCATAAGAAACATGCTAAGGTTATATTGCCTACTTTTGCTAGTCCCTATGTAGGTATAAACAGGTATGTTTATGTAAGAAAATACACGGATCTGTTTTCTAATTAAAATATGCATTAAATTAAAGATTATTTCATTTCGTATACGATGATATAGTCTAGTCACAGAAAATTGTTATAAATAACTATTGCGGGACTTTGAAATTTAAAAAACGTACTAATCAGTGCAATAGAACGAGACGCAGCATAAAGCTGTTGAATAGAAGTTATCGCGGTTATTTTATTCATTAAATTTCAAAACCAATGGTAAATTGTCAAAAAAAACTAAGGGTTTTGATTATTGAGTGTGAATAATTGTCATATTTAATTAATGGTTTCGATAACTAGGAAACAATAAATCCGACCATAAGCGTCATGAAACCATTAAAATGCTACATTTTTCTTGCTGCATAGCTCACTGATGAGAAACTTAATGAAATGTTGACTTTAGTATATACATAGTTTGAAATTACAAATTCTCATTCCATTGTACTGACTGATAATTTATAACGCCTGTTGTAAAAATTTAGGCAAACAGCAAGTCACTAAAATGCATCTTATCAACTTATTGCAATACAATACTATTTTAGTGTACATATTCACTTTTATTTAAATTCATACACCAGCCTATCTAGCTTAATCACGTGCCTTTTATGGAAACAGTTCTATGAAAAGAAGTTTCCATTTAAATATTTCGGATTGACAGAAACATCGTTATCTTTTATGCATATATGTGTCAGACCTATGCCTTATTAAGGGTTACTAAATTTCTTTATTTAATTTCATTAAGCTACTTATAATTTTTAATTTTGCTTTCAGATTACCTTCCACCTTCTGCCATAGCAGCCATTGTCCTAGGTGTAATACTTTTAATTGCAATCATAGCCCTCACAATATTCCTTATTTACTGGTGTGTTAGACGAAGAAAGGATATGAGAGATCTTCCTACTTATACATCAAGGAACATTAGTTAAGATCCCAGTAAAGTGTTTTAACTAACAAAATTTATAATAATTTGATATCTGTTTAATATAAATCATAAACAACACTATTATGACCAGTTTTGATTGATAATGAAAAAAATTATGTTATTACTTAAGCTCAAAGCATTCCATAGAAACGAAAATCTTACAAGACTTCCAAGATGTATTTTAAGCAGCAGCTTTAATAGATGCATCTCACGATCAAATAGAAACCCATAAAAGCAATAAGGATTATGTTAAGTAACACTTCTTGAAAAGGTTTAAAGGTATTATTTTAATTTGATCAAAGAAATTTTATTATATGAATTTTATCATAACCCCAAGGATGTATTGAGATTTATTCATATGATATATGATTGTATAACATTAGAGCTTATTCCATAAAGAAGTTGAATACAGGAGTTGCTAAATTGTAGAAGTCGTTAAATAAAAGCATTAGGCTTGTAGGCATGTGTTAAATTAGAATGTCCTACATGTATTTTGGGTACAGCATACTACTGATCGTACACATTACATAATTTATAATGTCTGTTAGGATTGCACATCAAAAAATACATTAAAGCAATATTTTTTTTGAAAATATGTATTTATATAAAATAGATTTCTTATATAAAGTAGATGAATAAAATAATTTTAAGTTTAGTATTAATCACCTAAAATATTCTTTTTATACAAATTTTGTACAAAATGTACTTAATTTTAGTTTTTGATAATTTTTAATATTTTAAGTGGTCTGTAATGAAGAAATGAGTTAAATTAAGATTTTGAATAATGCAATATAAAAATATTATATAATTAAAAGATATAGGCACTTAGTAAAATAATTATTTTTATTTTGTCATTTCTATGTACAAAATATATTTATGTTACCTTTAACTTTAAGAAAATTTTAATTTATTATCTGTATTATTATACTGCAATAGTCAATAATTGAAGCTTGGCATATTTTGTTGCTGTTTTTTAAAGTGTCTGTAATAACTAAGAATTGTTAGTACTACAAAATAAAAATTACATTTAAAACATTGTGGCTTATGAGCTGTATGGTGCTGAATAATTTCACTTAAATAGAATTAACTCTTTACTCATTCATTTTGCAAGGTTCAAGTACGTTTCACCATAGTTCAGAGTCATAATTAGTCAAGAATTTTCTGTAAGTTAAGTACTAAGTATTTAGTATCAAATAACTTATTGGGTAGAATTCATAAGAGCCATAATTTTCTACTTTCTAATAAAAGATGTAGGTATAATCACTATTTAGCAAATAGTCATCGTTTCTTGAACAACAAAAAATATAAATAACCACTGGATTATTGCCAAAATTATCTTTGTAAAAATCTATATCTCAAAGTTTTCTCGGTTTCTACTAATACGGGTAAGTTTTATATTGCTAGTATTAATTCCAGCCATATTTAGTTTTTTAGGATTTTATTAAGTTATTTTGAAATACATGTCTTGTTGTACATACAATGTGAGTTTTATTTTCCAGTTTAATTCTTGTGAATCCATTTTTGCTTGACTTTTAAAGAAATTTAAAAATAAGGTTATATGAGACAAAATTACAACTTTAGGCAATTTTTATGGCCACTGTAAATATATATAATTATTATTAATTTACACTGCTTAAAATCAAATCAAAGGCCATAAAAAACAGCCCAACAGTATATAGTTTAGTGTTAATGGTGTGTACACTTAACTATAGACTGTAAATATTGGTGTAAAAATTCATGTGGTATTTTTATTCTATTTTTATAATAAAAAATAAATAAAAATAATTTCTTGCTACAACCATAGAAAAACTATGAATCAATCAACAAGTAAAGGAGATTTTAATTAAAATATAATTATTGAAAGATTATTTTTCACTAGAAATTAATACCCACATGTTACAATTGTTGAAATGAGAATGCATCAGAACTTACTTTCTTTAGAGAACTTTTAAAATAACCCTCCTGATTATATTTCCTGTATTCAGGAAAATTGGCAAAATGAAAAGGTATTTTGTGATTCCTATACAAAAATGAAGACATTATCATAAAATATGTCACTACTTATAAACCAATCACTTTAATGTATATTATAGAAACTGTACTAAATAATTCAGACAACAAAATATTATGCTACATGTAATTAGCAAATTATCGCGAATACTGCCAGTCGATGACGCCAAAATTCGCAATCATGGTGTAAGATAATAAGCTGGCAAAGATCATCGAAATTTAGTTTTAACAATTTTTAGAACTAAAATAGCACATACCTTGTCTTGTGATCAGTTCCTGGCTAGGAACAGCGGGCAATAGAACAGCATTGTGCGTCAAATCTTCTATTGAAAGCCCAACAACAGCCGTCGACAACAATGGGTTTTTTACAACACTCCTATTTATATGATCACCAAAACCCTTTTCAGACATATTATCTTGTATTATTGAATTGCTACATGGAAAATTTAACGCGAATTTTCACATTTGGAAGTCGCGAAAAACAAATTAAATTACCTACATAAAATTACGTGTCACTAATATTTTGATTTGACGTTTGTCAACTGTCAACAAGAATAATTCACATCGATTTTTTAAATCTATAATTTCTATAATGCCGATGATAACAATTCAGTTTTGTCAATGCTTTTGTAAATTTGTTTTTTGGTCGTAACTCGTTGGTCATAAAGGGAGTTCGATAACACTCGAATAACATCAGTTGTTATCGACTTTTATCGATCAAACTGAACAATCGACTAATTTGATAAGTTTTAGTAATAATTGCCCATCGCTAGTGTAATCCGTGTGTAATCCATTTGCATGTAATCATGTGTATCAGAATATATATATACATATATTAATAATTTATCTTTACAATCCTACACACTATATTTTTTACAGTCCATGTTTATGATATATTTTTACACATTGAACTTCTAGTAAATTATTATATTCATTAGCTTATGGACTGAAATATAGAACGCATTATTTCAAAATTATTCTACAATATAAAAAATCCTATAGAGCAAGAATCCGTGAACCCCAGACCTTCGTTATTTTAGAAAAGCTGAAAACTTGTCAGCGCATGCTCCCAACTCAGTCTTTCAACAGTCTCTTTTTTTTGCTTTAATCATATTCATACATCTTAGTGGAAATTTTAGTGGTTTTCAGAGGGGGACATCTTTTTGTTAGTGATTTTCTGGTGGTTTGAGGAGCCTTATCTGGCGGATTGCTATTTCATTCGTTGGCAACACTGCTAAGTGCTAAGGCCTAACAGTAACAAGTATAGAGTACTTAGTAGGCAATGTAATCTGTCATCAGTTTCTGTTGTTTCTGTTGTTTCTGTGTCATTGTAGAGATTATAATTTACAGGATCTAGAGGCTAGAGAGTTCTACTAACCACTAAATGTCACTAAACTAGTCACAGTGACTAGAATATGTGTGTTTGACTCAAATAATTATCCAAATTCTGTGATCTAAATAATGTCTGAACAACCACCTATTAAACGGTACAGACGAGATGAGAATTCTTCGGAATCTGAAAACGATGTTGATAATAATTATGAGCCCTATGTCCCCGTTAAAGAAAGAATAAAGCAAAAGCTGTTGAAATTGGGACGTCTTGGACAAGTAGCTAACGAAGTGGCTGCTGAAACCAAAAGTTCTAGTGATAACGATCCAGATGATGAAGGTAAATAAAAGCAAAAATATATTACACTAACTTTATTACATATTTTTATTTGTGTTGAAGTTTTTCTTAAGATAAAACAATACTATGTTGATATTTTTTTATTAGCTCATTTAAAGCTACTTCTCAGTGTGGAAATATTAGAATGGGGGGAACCTTTTTAGAGGTTATTAGAGAAGAGTTCTTAAGTACCGTTGATTTGTTTTAATGAAGCAAAAAATTGATTAATAATATGCTTACAGCTTCCCAAGAAGAGTGGGGTAGACGTTACAATGTATCACTGTTGGACCAGCATAGTGAATTAAAGAGACTAGCGGAGGCCAGGGCCTTGTCTGCAGCAGAAAGACAAGCCAAGGAAGAGGAGCATATATTAGAAAGTGTTGCTCAGAGTAAAGCTTTGATGGGTGTTGCTGAATTGGCTAAAGGTAATTGTGGTATTATTTTATTGCAGAATGATTAATAGAAGGGTGTAAAAGTCTACAGAATCTCTAATTAAATTGATATCTTGATTTAATTTTTTCTTTGATCTGAATCAACCCTTTTGGAAAGAAAGGATTTTTCTTTGGAATAATATTGGTCAATAATAAGGTGAGGTGTAAGGTATATCATTATTGATGTTCCCGTAAGTTTTTATGTATATTCAATACTTCAATCTTATAATTTACTGTGGTCATAGATCAGACAATGATAAGTACATTTTTGTTCAGTATGACTTATTAATATAGGTATAATCGCCAAAAAATGGTCATATCAGGATAACTACATACAAAATATTACTGTTGTATTGAATACTAATCAGATTATTTTTTTCATACATCGAGTGTTTCATATTTTAATAGTGCCTTCAAGATTTCTTAATAATTTAATTGCTTGTCCTGTATAGTAATGAAATTTCATTTGTCATATTCTGACCTATGGCCACAGAATTATTTTTCAGTTGGTTTTAACTTTTGTGGATATTCTTTTCAGGTATTCAGTATTCTGAACCCATCAAAACATCATGGAAGCCTCCACGCTGTATCCTAAACTTACCAGAATCCAGACATGAGAGGGTGAGGCAGCAATTACGAATATTGGTTGAAGGTGAAGATGTGCCTCCTCCCATACGTACTTTTCAGCATATGAAGTTTCCTAAAGGTAAAATATCTGCTACATAATAAATACAACTTCATATATATTGTTTATGTAGCTAGTTTGATATACAATATGTTGTTTATTGTAAAATACACAGAAGGTTGTGTACAAGATTCCACAGACACAAAAAAAGCTTGATTTGAAGACATCACCTTCTTGCCTAAATAAAAAAAATTATCAGCGAAAAAAAATAGAATACTGCATACTTATGAAGTACTTACTACCCTTCGCACATAATACTACCTAATTGTGTCATAAATTCTTTTTTGTTAAGAGAAAATGTTTCATTTTGGAAGACAATTATCGGTGTTCCTTAATAGTTTACGCATCTGCACGTTATGAAGATCTTGTATGTCCGAACATCCCTCAGTGTAGTAGACACTGAAGGAGTTTTCTAACCACAAGGTTTTTTAATTATTTTGAAAGTTGTGTCTTCGTATACCTAATTGAAAATTATCACTAAAAACGAAATAATTATCACAAGCTCCACCACGGGTTTGTTAGTAATATTAGAATCAAGTAGTTAAGATGATATTTATTTCAAACAGGTATAATTCGAGGCCTGGAAGCTAAGGGTATAAATAAACCAACTCCCATACAAGTGCAAGGCATTCCAGCAGTTCTCCAGGGTCGAGATATGATTGGTATAGCTTTCACTGGTTCTGGAAAGACCCTTGTTTTCACACTACCATTGATTGCTATGTGCTTAGAGCAAGAAGTTCAGATGCCTTTTATACGGTTAGTAATTATTATCTGTCATTCAATCCACCTTATTTAAGAGGATAATTGGCAACAACATTTATAATTATCAATATCATCAAACATTTGAAATTGTGTTTTTTTGCAGAAAATTAAAAATCAAACATTCATAATTTATCAATAAGTAAAGTAAAATCGGTAACACAGTGATCTTATTTAATCCTAACCTCATAAATCTACTATGCTATATGCTATAATATCTAATATACTATCCAAATTACTCCCTTTTTATTATGGGTAAATACATTACGCATACCCTCTTTGTTGCATCAGTTCTTGTCATGTGGAATCCTGTAATCCCTAGTTATTTGGCATCGAGTAATCATTGTGTCTGTCTCACTTGTCATTTTCTTTACTGACAAGTAGGTGATCTGTGTGTATGTTTACTTGAGATTCAAACCCAGGAGACCTCTGGGCGTTTTTGGACGTCGTCCAAGGTTGGTTGCAGATCGAAATCAACTCGCCTTCCATACAAAAATTTTGTACTTCCAGAAATCGAATCAGAATTTTACATATATTTAATAATTTATGTTTTCAGTAATGAGGGACCATATGGCCTAATAATATGTCCGTCTCGTGAATTGGCGAAACAGACACACGATATAATACTGCATTTTATTAAACATTTAAAAATGGCTGGACATCCAGAGATACGGAGCTGTCTTGCTATTGGTGGTGAGTTAAATATTTATTTAAAGTGTCAAAGTCTCATTACACATGGTGAGAATCTTAAAACAAGATCTTATTTCTAAAATTATACTTAAATTGAAAACGATTTTTTTTTTGTAAAATTGTGACAGATACGAGTTTTAATCTTGTTAAATTATTCTATAAAAAGAGGTTTTACCAGTTGAACGTGTGGACCTGTTTTGTCATTTATACTTGAATAAAACAAATAATTCCAGGTGTTGCAGTATCAGAATGTATGGAGACAGTTCAACGAGGTGTTCATATTATGGTTGCAACACCCGGAAGACTTATGGACATGCTGGATAAGAAAATGGTGAGTTATTAGGAATTACCAAAATACGCAAAATAGGCGCATTGTGGTCATCGAGTTGCAGAAATAAGCCCGTTTTTACATACTAGGGGTTACATAGACTGGGAACCGAAACCAGGACCTTCGACTCAACATAAATTTTACTATGATGAAAAACATCTTTATTATGGTTATGGTTTGCAAGAGACATCGACCAGGCTGCACAAATAAACCACCAAATATTTATTTATGAAAATCACACGGATACAATAACTTTCTTTACTCTTTCCACATCTTAAATATGCAGTAATCCTAATATACTGTTGGATTAAATTATTATTATTAAAGGTTTTTGGCTTAGTTACAAGACCAGCCATGTCTTTATTTGGCGCCCCCAAGTAAAATGGCGGAAATTTTACTGGTATCTTATATGGTATTTCATCATCACAAAGTCACGTTTTACTGAATCATATCACTTTCCTTTAATCATGCACATCGCCGAACAGTTTATGTAACTTCACAAATTTTACACATAAAATCTCGAAAATACACAACTGTTACAGATAATTATATAAAACATGGCGCGCTTGTTGTTGCGATGGCGCCTAAACTCCTATTGGATTAAAAATGGAGTCATAGGGTAGCCAGTTACACAATAGGGTTATCAGTTTATGACTAAAATAATTACACTTTCCAATAGATTGGGAAGGAAACGCCTAGAAATTAGTGCTTGTATATTGTATTTTTTGTATATTTCTCTGTAGGTGCGTCTCAACGTTTGTCGTTACCTATGTATGGATGAAGCGGATAGAATGATAGACATGGGTTTTGAGGAAGATGTTAGAACTATATTCTCGTACTTCGCTGGACAGAGGCAAACGTTATTATTCAGCGCGACTATGCCCAGGAAAATACAAAATTTTGCAAGGTAAGGCATTTTTTATTTATCAACCGAGTTCAAAAGAGGAGGTTCTCGATTCGGGTGTATGTTTCAGTGTCAAACTGTAACAGAAAATCTTAAAATCTTTAAGGTACTTACTTCCAAATATTTTTATTTACCGAGTGTAATAATTAAAGATTATATGTGTTGGAGTGAACACAGTAAATAAGACCTTTAATAAATTTGATCATAGCAATCGTGGGCGTCATAACTGAGACTCACATCAAGTTACTATTTTTGTAATATAATGCACAACTACATGTTGGTGGGTTTGTAAATGTACCATTTAAAACAATGTAAACCACAATAAACACAGAACATAATATACCTACACATGATCCAATGACATGCCTATTTGTCCAAAATACACACCCACTCAATCAGGTGTGAGAACTCATAAGGCAGAAAGAAACAGCTACGCAGGTTTATAACCCTGAAAAGGGAGCCCCAACCTCGCTCGCCACCGTGAACTCCAGCTCACAACTACTGAGTTATCCTCGTTTAAAATAATAATGGATACCTCACCAAACACGAACAGACTCCGCCCAATAACTCTCGCTCACTTGAAATACACCACTCTCAACTGGATAGGGTTTCCTCTTCTAAGAACGACTGTTGAATAATAATCACTGTCTGTAACCAAGCCTGTTACTTTTATATCCGCTGTGAGTCAAACCTCGCTTCCAACAATGAGTGGCCACCATTCGCACCGTTTAACAAACATAAAACCCGATCAGAGCGTTTACGACGCCAGCCGACAATCAAAGGCGTTCGTGAGAGTGGTCCTGCTTACACGGCCTCTCGATAACAGATGGCGTCGCCCTCTACCCCTACATATAAATATTTTATTATTTATTTATATTAATTTCTAAAATAAAGTTCATTTAGTAAAAATCGGTTATTTTAATACTACAAACAGACAATCCAATTTTATTTATCTGTTTAGATTCAATAGAAGGTATATCAATTATATTTCAGATCGGCCTTAGTTAAACCAGTAACAGTTAACGTTGGCAGAGCCGGTGCGGCATCTCTGAACGTTCGTCAGGAATTGGAGCTGGTGAAAGCCGAAGCCAGGACGGTGCATCTACTGCAATGTCTCCAGAAAACTCCACCACCCGTTCTGGTGTTCGCTGAGAGGAAGCAGCATGTGGATGCCATACATGAGTATCTACTGCTCAAAGGTAACTCAGTTAATTTGTAACAACTGACACAATTGACACAACAATTTTAAAAAATTATCTTATATATACAAATAAAGTATATCTCATTAATAGATATATAATATCCTTGTTTTAAAATAGCGTGAAGGTACCGTTTTTGTACAATGAATTGTTCAATGTTTGTTTTGATGTTAAAATACTTATATGAAGAGTGCGCGAAACATATTGTAATTTATACAAATACAAAGATAATTTCACAAAAAAATAAAAACTAGAAGTTTGCAAAAGCAGCGCCATCTAGCGAGCTTTGAGTTTTGTTTTGTTAAGGTGGTTCATACTGTGGCATCATGGTGCCACAAACTTTTTCTAATCCCCGATGAACTATGAACATTTATTATAAGGATTTTCTGATTGTCATTACATTCATTCAATTGCAGGTGTAGAGGCTGTAGCAATCCACGGTGGGAAGGACCAAGAAGAGAGGTCTCGTGCTGTGGAAGCATTTAGGAGAGGGGAGAAAGACGTGTTGGTGGCTACTGATGTCGCTAGCAAAGGTGAGTTGTATGAAATCCAAACAGATCGAGAAATATACACAGGATTTGGTGTATTTTTCAAAACAGGAGATTTTTTCGAGTGTATGTCTTTTCTTGTTTGATTTGTCAGAGGTGATCCCATATTTCATCAGAATTGACTAGACACTTTTCGAAAAATTCAAAAAATGAGAATGTATAATTAGATGGCTTTTTTGTATTGTTTCTGTATTCTTAAAAAACTTTTAAAACTATAAACAAGCAAATTATAACAGAAAATTATAAAATATTGAAGGAAAGCTACCTACTACTAAATATTTTCTTTAATTTATTATATCTGTTTCATTTATTACTCTTTGGTGCACTTTGAAGCTTTATACTTTATATTTTTTAATACATTTTAAACCTTACCTTATATAACGTTAAAATTGAAGTTCTTTGGTGGAAATTATAACATTTTTTAAAAATTTCAGGTCTAGACTTCCAAAACATCCAGCACGTAATAAATTATGACATGCCTGAAGATATTGAGAACTACGTCCACCGCATCGGACGTTGTGGGCGGGCGGGTCAGGCGGGCGTGGCCTCAACTCTGCTGTCGCGGCAACAGGACGATAGTGTGCTTAGAGATCTAGCGCATCTGTTGAGAGAGGCTGGACAAAAGGTAAGATGGAAAAATTGTAAAAGGACTCAATTTTGTAGTAACTTCCACTTGAGTTATGAGGCTGTTTATTTTATGCATAAATGCACAGTTCATAGAGATTTAGCTGCAAGAAAAAAAAAATCGAAGAAACCTTCTACATTTTTAAGATTTTTTTTAACCTTATGCGACTGTGGTGACTTTGTTGTAAACATTCCACTGTTGAGTGGTCTGTCAGACCTAGTTTTGCAATTACATGAAATGTTTGAAATAGTTGAACTATCTAAAGTTTTGTTTTACATTTTAATTATGGGGTTTATGTTATAAAAAGCACTAAGCAAAGAATTGTCAAAATAAAAATTGGTCTAATTACATAATCATTTATTGAGATCAGTTAAGTGGGTTGGCAACGTTTTTCATGTTTGACGGTGTCTGTCAGACCACCACCACAGTTGCGGAAAATTAAACTGATCCGGTCGAAAGATTCATAAAAAAAATCGTAACTCGAAAACTACGAAAAATCGTAGAACATACATAGGGGTGATTCAGATACCTCTCAACACGAGGCACCTAAAAAAAAATTTTGGACGTCACTTTTCTGGCTACCTGTATAAAATCTTATGTCACGGTGTTTGTTGACGTACTTCTCCCAAACGACTCGACCGATTTTAATGTTTTTTTTTTGTATATTTGGAAGGTATGGATAAGAGTCGTGAAGCATTTTTCACCATCCTATTAAAAAATTTAATCGCCATTGTAGTTTTATATGAACATAGCTTATTACGATGTGTCACAATAAATTACTCTTTTTTTATTATATTAAAATTATTTTATATATTATATTCAAAGGTCTATGTTGAGTGTACATACCATAACTCATTGACATGATGTTTTTCACCAGGTACCCTCTTTCCTACTGGACATGATAGGTGGACCTGATGAGACACCGGCAGATGGGCAGGGCTGTTCCTACTGTGGCGGTTTGGGACACAGGATCACAGGTAACAACCACTTTTTACTAAATGATACTAAAAAAAAATAATTACATATAATTACATCTCTTTGATGTCAGTATCCCTTTGAAGTTTAATTTACGAGGAATTTTTATTGTATTTTATAGTCATCTAGATAGATAAATAAAATTGGAGTGTCTGTTTGTAATATTAAAATAACCGCTTTTTACTAAATGCATGAGGATGTACGGTACATATACCAAAACATAATTTTTACAATTTTTGTCTGTTTGTTCCGGCTATTCTCTGAAATGTCTGGACCGATTTTGACGGAACTTTCACTGGCAGATAGCTGAAGAAATAAATATTAAATAATAATAAAAAAATAATTATTCCGCGCGGACGAAAGACTATATAACATCACGTTACGACGAAATTAACGCGGGTGACACCGCGGGGCGGAGCTAGTGTAAAATATAAATTCGTATCAAAGGCAGAATCAGAATTAGTATATTCATAAAAAATAAGTTAAAATAGATTGCGTAAAAACATACCCTTTTAGAGATATGTATTTAGATTTTACATTGCAGGTTTATTTCCGTTACACATTATCTAAAATATATTTTTATAATAGTAATATTATTTTTATCGATTATTTACCACGAGGCACGAACCGAAATCAAAACGTAGGACAATTTTTTTTTTTGAGTTGGTCACATTATTTCTACGTTTGAAATTTATTTCAGTTGTCATTCTAGTCTTCAGAATTAAATGTATTTATTGATGAATATAAAGTGATTCTTATTTTTTTTACAGAATGTCCAAAATTGGAAGCGGTTCAAAACAAGCAAGCTTCAAATATCGGAAGGAGAGATTACCTGGCCAACACAGCTGCTGACTATTGAAAACAGCTCGGCAGAATTGGATGGTTTTTTACATTAAATTCCCAAAAGACTATCGGATATCCGGATTTTATTCTTTTAAAAGTACAGACGTAATATAAAGGCGTGTATAGTTTGTATATCGGAGAATAAAAAAAATGTTTTCTCATGGGAATCGAACACAAAATACCAATAATGCTTTGATGATAATAAAAATTGTTCGTTTTTTTCATTCCTGATTTATTTTGCATTAATATGAAAAAAAAAAAAATGGTTCTTTATCGAAAGATTTACTTTTGATTTTTATATAATTGCAATTTTGAATAGCTTTATTGTGTTTTTATGTATAACAAGTGGACCCCGCGAACTTTGTATCGCGTCAAAGTTCCGAATAATAACGTGTCACCTAAAACGTCATTCCATAGAAAATGTGTGAGGAAAATGTTTTTTCTTTTATTTTTGACGTGACAACGTCTTATAAATTGGTTAGCCGGGTGACACTTCAAGAAACTGCGTTACGCTCCGCTCACGTTATGCGCTCACAATGAGAGCGAGTGAGAGGCACGCGTCCCTTCCACTCGGGCATGGTTAGCCCGCCTAAGAGCGAGAGAGACAGACATAAAAAGATAATTATTTTACCACTCAAAGTCGTTGTCACGTAAAACTTTCGCCCGTATACCGACTTTACAGGCAACCAATTTTTGACGTGACAACGTCTTATAAATTGGTTAGCCGGGTGACACTTCAAGAAACTGCGTTACGCTCCGCTCACGTTATGCGCTCACAATGAGAGCGAGTGAGAGGCACGCGTCCCTTCCACTCGGGCATGGTTAGCCCGCCTAAGAGCGAGAGAGACAGACATAAAAAGATAATTATTTTACCACTCAAAGTCGTTGTCACGTAAAACTTTCGCCCGTATACCGACTTTACAGGCAACCAATTTTTGACGTGACAACGTCTTATAAATTGGTTAGCCGGGTGACACTTCAAGAAACTGCGTTACGCTCCGCTCACGTTATGCGCTCACAATGAGAGCGAGTGAGAGGCACGCGTCCCTTCCACTCGGGCATGGTTAGCCCGCCTAAGAGCGAGAGAGACAGACATAAAAAGATAATTATTTTACCACTCAAAGTCGTTGTCACGTAAAACTTTCGCCCGTATACCGACTTTACAGGCAACCAATTTTTGACGTGACAACGTCTTATAAATTGGTTAGCCGGGTGACACTTCAAGAAACTGCGTTACGCTCCGCTCACGTTATGCGCTCACAATGAGAGCGAGTGAGAGGCACGCGTCCCTTCCACTCGGGCATGGTTAGCCCGCCTAAGAGCGAGAGAGGCAGACATAAAAAGATAATTATTTTACCACTCAAAGTCGTTGTCACGTAAAACTTTCGCCCGTATACCGACTTTACAGGCAACCAATTTTTTTTTTTCGACAATTTTTCTCTCCGTAAGAACCATCCTCGTACTTCAAGGAATATTATAAAAAAATAATTAGCGAAATCAGTTCAGCTGCTCTCGAGATTTGCGCTTAGCAACACATTTAGCGATTCATTTTTTATATATAGATTAATTATGTTAGTTACCGCCAGAGGTCACAAAAAACCCTAAGATTTATTACCAAGTAATATAATTAATAACTTTATTACATTACGTCTTTTCTAGCCCGAAATAAAGTAAATTTTGCTGGTTAACAATTTAAAAGAACCTAAGATTGTTTCACACATCGTATTCTCACAGTCAGTGAAAAGTAATGTAGTCAGTATTTTGGGTACGTACCCAACGGCTTTGATGAGCCTTTTGTATTTTTGTAAATATATTTAAGTACATTTTTGTAAATAAATTCTGTTAAAATAAATTTTAAGATCAATTTGTAAATATATAAATAAGCACAATGTTTTTTGACTTTTTAACTTTGAATTTAATTTATTCGTGAATTATGTAATGTTTTTAATTTATAGTAAAATTGAACTCCCGTAACCCCTAGTGGGCAGACATATTTTTGCGTCTGTTTACTGCAAATAAATACATCAGCTTCCTATTTTCATGTGCCGGGATTCAAACCCAGTTTGTCTCAAAAGTTTGCGCGTAACTGCTAAGAATGCTTTCATTTTTCATACTTAATGCAAAAACCATCGAAAAATACTTTACCTTAACTAAGTGCTTTACGCATCAGGTCTTGGGTTAAGATCCCGGAGACACAAATGAAATGTTTCGATTTGGTAGGCACAGATTTAACCAGCAGATTCATGCAGACATGTCTGACCACACAGAAGTCAAAGATTTTCATATTACAATATTTTAAGAAATTAACCATTAAAAAATATTGAAACCTACCTGGCTTACACCGGTTTGAACTCAGATCATGTAAGATTTTAATGATCGAACAGATCAAAATGTTAAACTTTTACATTTAAATTTTATCTTAATCCAACATCGAGGTCGCAAACTTTAATTTTTATTTGAACCAAAAAAAATTACGCTGTTATCCCTCAGGTAATTTAATCTTTTAATCATAAATTTTGGATCATAAAATCATATATTAATGTTAATTTTTTTAAAAAAGTTAATTAAATTTTTCTATCACCCCAACAATTTTTTTTAATTCTTATAAATTATAATTTTTATAATTATTAAAAAAATAGTATTAAACACACTAAACATAAATACACTTCGCCCAATGCCCAAATTTACACGAAATACATAACCACTACTTATTTGGACAGAGTTTCCCCTTCTAAGAACGACTGTAGAATTCTCTCTTCTAAGAATAACTGTAGAATGTTCACTGGCAGCCAAGCCTACCTACTCCAACCTTTTACAGACTGGCACGACTGAGCTAAACAGTTCAGCGCGCACCTGTTAACGACAATACAAAACACGATCGCGCGTTCACAACATTAGCCGACCGAACTAATCTACCATTAAATATTTATTACAAGTGCGCAGCGATTTTACCCGCTTTTGCGACTCAAATTTGGGTGGGGGAAGTTAGTGAAATACTACGACCCATTCTCAAACCTACCAAATTTCATAGAAGTCGGTCGAACCGTTTCGGAGAAGTGCGAACACAAATACTGACATGATATTATTATATTACTATCTGTGCCCCGCAGTTTTACGCGCTTTAATTTCATCGTAAAGTGATTTTACCTTTAGACAGAGTTAAATAATAGATTATGTACTTCGTCCGCGCGGAATAGTTGTTTTTTATTATTTATTTATATTATTAATTTCTAAAATAATAATAGCCTAAGTTACTCCTTATCACATCTGTCAGTGAAGCCCCGTCAAAATCTGTCCAGCCGTTTCAGAGATTAACCGGAACAATTAGACACAAAAGTGGTAAAAAATAATAATAATATTGTAATATTTGTATGAGAAAGTAAATAATACATGAGTCTATAGCAAGCGTATATTTAGACTAACCGTCATTACAGAGATTCATTATAAAAACCATGTCGGTAGACAAGCATACTTCAAACATATGTACCGTGTATACATTCTATGCATATAATATGCAATTGAAATTAAAATTTTCACTAAATGCATATCATATAATATGCATAGAATGTAATTGAAATTAAATTTTTCAGTAAATGCATATCATATAATATGCATTTAGTGAAAAGCTGTTATTTTAATATTACAAAGGAACACTCCAATTTTATTTATCTGTATAGATTATTTTTACAAAACCAATTCTTACAATGTAAATACCAAAAACTTCAAAAACAGAAATAAAGTACATACTTGAAAGCTAAGTACTTAAGGACTTATTTTATGATTTTTATGTTTCAGTTTGTGATCTTCCAAATTTCCAAAAATCTGAAACGAGTGGCAAATTTCCGAGAACAAAATGTAACAAGAGAAATTGAACAGAGAACAAAAATGAGACATCTAGGTATGAATTTATAGTTTTTCAAAAATCTATAATATTATATCAATCACGCTTAAAATGCTGAATGGATTTGAATGAAATTTGGCAGCGGAAATCCGGAGCATTTTCTTTAAGCTCTGAATTAACATATCTACCTGTTTATTTACGCCTCCGTGGCTAAGTGGTTTACGCGTCTGCGTGTTGCGTCGGAGGTCCTGGGTTCGATTCCCGGGGGGACTAATGAATCCGGTTGGGTAGGCACAGAAGCCTGATCACCTACTTGCCTGTAAAGAAATGATCAGTGATACAGACACAGAAATGCGTCTGCCCCATGCCTCAGTTGCCTCACTAGGGGTTACGGGAATTCACTCACTTTATATACCGGTGGTGTCTTGTGGGATAATATATTCTATTTATCAATTTGGAAAATGAGGTTCATGAGGAAGGGTAAGGTATATAATTTGTCAAGGTTTTGTGTAAATTGGTTGAAATATGATGATAATTGTTGGAAATGTCGGAAAAAGTCAAGCCCCTAGGAGTTTTCATCGATAACGCTGCCTAATTCCTTTGAGATATAACAAAACAATGAATGGTGGGATATTCCTCTCATATAGATGTACAAAAAGTCCGTAGCATACATATTTTAAGGATAGCTAGGTATATTCTATCTTATTGGCGGTACGAAGTTCGCAGAGTCAGCTAGTTACAATATTAATTAACATCTAACTAACCTAACTCTGAGAATTGTCACTCATATCGTCAACCTAGTGCCTAGATTTCGAGTTTACGTGTAAAATGCACGGCCCTTCACATTTCCCTACTGCACTAGTTACTGTTTCAGAATTACTATTGAAACTCGATGATTCGATATTAATATCCCTGTGCAGCCTCTTGTTGGAGCAGTGTCGGTTTAACAGTGGGTTGAAGTCAGATTTTTTTTTTTGAAGTCCCGTGCTCCCTAGTGGGGTATGGGGCAGATGCATTTCACATCTGTTTCACTGATCGATTTTTCTTTAAGGGCAAGTAGGTGATCAGCCTTCTAAGCCCTGCCAGACCGAGTTTTTTTTATCTCCACTGGGAATCGAACCCAGGACCTCTCGGTTGTAACGCTTACGCGCTTACCACTAGACCAAGGAGGCGGTCACAGGTCCAGACTGTGGAGTCAGATACAGAGGGAAATTTGGAGCAAACATTCGATTGTATACCACAGAACCATGTTTTCTTTTATAGAAGGTAACTGAAAAATATGCCCATTCCATTGAAAATAAATATATTTTTTAATATTTGTAAATTTCATAATGCCAATTTTATCATAATTACCCAGATGATAAAAGTATAATGTTAAATGAAAAGTATGTATAACCTATTTTCTATACATTTAATTGAATATAAATCACATATCTACTCTAATTAAGCTTAAAAAATTAACTTTGCTATATTTGTGATAATTTCCAATGCTTCGAAAATTTGTAGTAATTACAGCAACCCTTATTTTCGAGGGTTCAATATAACAAGTACGATAACATCACCCCTCTCGTTCCAACCAACGTAATAACGTATCGCACTGTCTCGCTCCCTTCCTTTTGATTCCATCCCGTGGAAAATCGATTTTCCCACACCGCGGCTGTATTTCGACGTGGTTGCTTGCAAATATTGTTGTGAAAACTGTTTGTTTGTGATCATTGTAAAGTGCTATATCATTATTAATGTTCCCGTAAGTTTTTATGTATATTCAATACTTCAATCTTATAATTTACTGTGGTCATAGATCAGACAATGTTAAGTAACTTATTAATATATGTATGATCGCCAAAAAATGCTTTTTCATTTGGTCATATCAGGATAACTACATGCAAAATATTACTGTTGTATTGAATACTAATCAGATATTTTTTTCATATACCGAGTGTTTCATATTTTAATAGTGCCTTCAAGATTTCTTAATAATTTAATTGCTTGTCCTGTACAGTAATGAAATTGCATTTATCATATTCTGACCTTTGGCCACAATTATAATCTCTAAAAATTATAATCTTCTGATTTTCCCAAAGTAATAAATTTCATTAAATATAACTTTTACTTCCGAATATCTTAGGGCATATCTTTATCATATAAATAAAATAATAATCTTTTATGAGATGTTATTATATTTATGCTTTTAAATATTGAATTACATATATTGAATATTTTTAACAATCAGTAGACACTCACCTAACAATATTAATAGATATTAGCTGACCCGGCGAATTTCGCACCGCCCATAAGATATATTATAATATATTGAGCTATCTTTAAAATATAGATATATGCCACCAAGGACTTTTTTGTAGATCTATGATAATATCCCACAAATAGTTTAATTAAATCTCAAAGGGACAGCGTTCAGCGAAAGCTCCCAGATGACTTGACTTTTCCCGACACTTCCAACAATTATTATCATATTTCAACTAATTTACACATAACCTTGATAAATTATATACTTGAACCTTCCTCATAAACCACTACCTATTGATGAACTCGCATGATAATCCGTTAAGTAGTTTTTACAGACAGGGATAAAGACACAGATATATAGTTTATTTCTATGTATATTTTCTAAACTTATTTTAATAAAAAAAATATTTTGTTTTTATTAATCGAGTTCATAAGGAGGTGATCAATTCGACTGCATGTTTATTTTCCCAACTAATTTACACAAAACCTTGATAAATTATACACCTTAATCTTCCTCATGAATTGCTCTATCTATTATCACATGATAATCCGTTCAGTAATTTCCAAGTTATCATAAATAGACAGACGTGGCGGGCAACGTCGTTTTTACCGACTTCAAAAAAGGAGGAGGTACTCAATTCGACGCTGTTTTTATGTTTATTACCTCAGAACTTTTGACTGGGTGAACTGATTTCAATGATTCTGTTTTTGTTTGATAGCTGGTACTTCCCGTGTGGTCCCATTTCATCATAGTGATGCTAGTAGTAAATTCTCTTAATTTATTTCTATGTTTAGAACAACATGAGAAAAAGAATTAAAATTAGAATTCCGAGCCATTTGGTTGGTAATGTAAACAGTGCCGTATTAAGCAAGCGCGGGGCCCGTAGCAAATTCTTTCAAAGAGCTTTTGATCTGCTATGGGTTCTTAAGTATAAAGAAGTAAAATACAATTCAATACTCAATACGTTAATTTTCTATCTATAAGTTACATTTTTGTGGGTAATTAATAGTATAGTAAATTATTATAAGCGCTGTTAGGATCTTGCAAGTACAAAAAGCCTGAGATGAGATTTCCTGGCAATTTAGAATAATTTTGACATCAAAAAAATTCAACATACCACATCTTAATAAGTTTCATTCAAAAAATTACGTTCAGGCAGAGTTGAGTGGGTTTAAATATGCGGGGCTCCCTTTCGCGGGGGGCCCGTAGCAATTGCTACTCTTGCTACGTGGTTAATCCGGCACTGAATGTAAATAATGTAATAACTTGGCCTTGGCGGAGTATTTTTAGAAACTAGTACAAATTTGAAGCAGTCATGCAATCGTAAAGGCGTAAGTGAGAATTGAGCTTAATTCGCGGCCTAATAAATGTGTAATGTGAATAAATGTGACAGTAATGTACGAAACACGTGTTTACGGCTTCACAGGTTTATTTTGAGTCAGAAAATTTATAAATTTATACCGCTTCCGTGGCGAAGTGGTTTACGCGTCTGCGTGTTATGCCGGAGGACCTGGGTTCGAATTTCGGAGAAACAAATGAATGTTTCGGTTGGGTAGGCGTCTGATCACCTACTTGCCTGTAAATAAAATGGTCAGTGAAACAGATACATAATTTGTCTGCCCATGCTCCACTGAAAACAATGATTCTTCAGAATTCAAACCCAGAATCTCCAACACGAAGATTCGAGAGCCATGGAAGCGGTTGAATTTTAATAATTACAATTTTCATAAAGTAGTTAGTTTAAAAAATATGTATAGATGATATTTGAAAGCAGCTTTAATATTCTGAGTCTAGGGAAACGGAAATTGCCACTCCTGTCTTTATTTCCTGTCAGACTTGACTGACTGACAGACACAAAATTGGTGAATTTCCATTTGTGAATTAATTATTTGGTGTTTGATGCGTTTTGCGTGGAAGATTCTGTGTTTGATTCCCGGGTGATAGAAGGCTACTTACCTACTTGTCTTTAAAGAAAATAGACAAAAATTACGTACCCTATTAGAGGTTATGGAAACTCATATCTATTATTTATGGTAGATTAGTTTTGATGCGAATGTGCTGTATTTATCACATTTTACAATTTCAAACTATTTTAAATTACTGTTTGACTATCAGCAGATTTTTCATTTGAAAATTTCACATTAAGAACGACTTAAGTTATACTTATGTATAAACAAACACAAATTGCATATCTGAATTAAGATAAGCAAGATTTGAAATTTTATATTTGAATGTTTCTCATCTTGTTTTTAAACTACTTATGTATGGTTTTTGCGTTTCTGAATTGATTTGACAGCTTTCAAACTGTACTCAACTAGGCTATTTCTTAAGTACACAATTGTGGCTACTTAAACTGTTCTCAAATTCATTATTTCCTTTTGTTTTCATTTTATACTTTTGTGGAAGTCCACAATGCAAGTGCATTTTATACCAAAAATGTCAATTGATAATAATTTATTGTCGTTCTTGGAAAAAGTTGACAAAAGCATGTTTTGACTCTTGAAACGCAAAATACTTAAGTTCGTGCTTAAGGATTTAAGAATACTCAGTTAAGCAGGGCTGATTTTCTCAAATGAGAAATCCGCTATATAACTGACAAACTCACGCACTCATCGATTGAGAGCTAGTCTTCATTCTCCTATTCCTGATGAGTTTCTGCCTTAAAAACATCTATTATGCAGCCATACGGCTACACGTTGAGGGTTAAAATAGCGAGTTTGTAAGACATAATCTCTAAAAAGCACAACGGGGAAATCAGAGCTCCCCGAGCATTGAGAGGGTCGTGTAGTGCAATGACTCGTTACAAGATTATGTACACCCTCGCATAGTGTTGCCAGTTTTGTAAAAATACCCGAATATTTGATAATATGCGAATTATTTGGTATCATTTTTAAATAACAGTAAGTAGCTTTTGACAGATGAGGTAGTTTTGGCGCCATCGCAATAACGAACGCGTCATGTTTTATATTATTTTCTAAAAGTTGTGTATTTTCGAGATTTTATGGGTAAAATTGGTGGAATTTGTTGTGGTGGAAATGATTGAAGGAAAGTGATATAATTCAGTAAAACGTGACTTTGTGATGTTGTCAAAATTCACTTTATGCTACCAGTAAAATTTCCACCATTTTATTTGGGGCGCGAAATAAAGACATTAATTAAAATATACTCAAAATAAGAGTTGACCTAAAGGTTGTCAATAACAGGTCATAAAATCCGAATAAATAAAATTTTGACAGATGACTTCTACATATAACGACGGAATCACACATTATACCCGAAATAATACAGTGGTGTGTACAACATAATGTGTCAAAAATATTGAATCACATACATAATTACTTTCGAAATCACATCCAAGTTTACTTAAACATCTGTTTAAGTTAACCGTTTAACTTGTTAATTAAAGGTTAGAACTTAAATTAAAACTAAAGTTATAAACTAAAACCCAAATTAGAATTGTACTATCTAATACATTTTAACAAACACGTAGTAACTCGTATCGATGTCTCACATAAATAATTGGAATAAAATTCGTTTGAATTGGTCGGTTGAACCAATTGCACTAAATGATAAGTATATTGACTGGTTGAGTTTATCCTGAACAACGTAAAATCTTATAAATAATTAGTGGTCGGCCATTGGTCGAAATTCGACCACAATTCAAGAGTAAGTCAGGTATGTGTGTGTATGCTATGTTTCATCCAAGCAGTAGCGTGTGTAATGCTTATATTATTAATTTAATGTATTTCTAATGCATTTTATACAAAAAAATAACTTTATGTTCTTCTCTATATAAACTTTAATTGTATGTACAATTTTCGTAAAAAGGTACAAAGTTTTTGCTTCACATATTAATATTTTGATTAATGACATTGAATACATAGTGAAATCTATGAATTGTTTATGATTGTATGAGAACTTTATTTTGGGATTTAAAGTACATCAGTACCTTGGCAATTATCTAAACTAATATTATAAAGAGAAAAGATTTGTTTGTTTGTAATGAATAAACTCAAAAAGTACAGTGCCGATTTCACCATTGGAAAGCTACATTCACCCTGAGTAACATAGGCTATATTTTATTGTGATTAATATTTATATTGTAGGCGCGGGTGAAACCGCGACGCAGTGCTAGTGTACAATATATGGATTCAATCTTACACTAATACATACAGTCATCAATATAGAAAACTTATACAGAGAGTTTATTATATCGATACATACCTACAGTAAACGAAGCAACGCGATAAATAGTTAGTTAAATCGAAATACATATAACTTTTATTTATGAGTTAGCAAATTCCATTTATTTCCTTTTATTATTTAATTTCAAATCTGTATGTGAGATTTATCGTTTTTATTATAAAACTAACAGTAACTGGCAACACTAGACATCCCTTCATGTTGTGTGCAACTTAACGGCTGTGTGGTTTGTCTCTGTCACAATGCATCCAGTGTTTTTAATGGGTATTGCAGACGAGTTGCTATTTTAGACATAAGTACTTGCTTTTTACTTCAACAAAGAGGATGAATATTTAGACTGTATTTTAAATTGTTCCCTCAACTGTGAAACCCTTAACCCGAAATTTTATGCTTATCTGGTTTAACCACCTGCGTAATGCGTTGAAGGTCCCGAGTTCAAAACCTGGAAAAACAAATCGCTTGGTTAGGCACAAAAGACATCCATCTATTGGTGTAAAAGAAATGATGAGTAAATCAGTCGCACAAATATATCTGTCATGTTTACAGGTGCTACGGGAATTGTTATAACAATTAATAACATACTGTTATTAAAAAATACAAATTTGTAAAAAATAACATAAAAAAGAGGTTTTTACACATCCTAACAAGATACGTAACAACAATTATTAGCTAACAAAAATAGTTTATTAACCTCTATTTGTTATGAAGCCTTTAGAGATATTTTCGAACTGGCTTAGGGACCTTCAATGTGAGCCGCCAGTTTGCCTCCTTCTTATGGTCTGGTCAGACAGCGGACGGGTCGGAACACTAGGCGGGCGCTTGGCCTGTCAGAGACCCGCCTCCGTTCCGATCATCCCGCTGTCTGACCAGACCATTAGAAAAAACCTTTATGGTATCAAATTAAAATTTGATAGTGATTTACTTTGTTTCAGGTATCTTTCGTAATGCGGTGAACGTGAAATGGACGGTATTCAAATGGAGGCCATTGGAAAATATAAGTCCGATAGAAACGGCTCTGCAAAAGGTATGCCTTTTTAATAACTGAACAAAGTAACATAGTGGTGAATTATGTCAAGCTCTGCCAATTTTAATATACATACAAGAACTAGCTGACCCGGCAAACGCTGTATTGCCATATTAATTTTTGGGGTGGGCTACCCTTATCACTTAGGGGTATGAAAAATAGATAGTAGCCGATTCTCAGACCTACTGAATATGCATATAAAATTTGGTAAAAATCAGTAAAGCCGTTTCGGAGGAGTAAGGTAACTAACATTGTAACACGAGAATTTTATATTTATATAAGATTAACAAAATATATTTACTATGTTGATGGTACTAAATATTTCTGTTTTTATTTTTGGCAACTAAGTGTGAATAAAATAAAATAAAAATACCTACAGTTATAGGCGATTAGGTTAATAAATTAGTTTTCATAGAAATTTTACATCAAAGATAATTTTCTTTCATTCAGGAAGATATCGTTTTTTTTAAAAAAAAATTTAAGAAATATTTATGAATGTAAAAACAATTATATATAGTGTTAAAATTTAAAAAAAAAACTGACTCCAAATTGTAACTCTTAAACTACTGAACAGATGTAGTATTTAAATGGGACCACACGGGAATCACAAGTTTTCCAAAAAAAGAATCATCGATATCGGTTCACCCAGTCGAAAGTTCTGAGGTAACAAACATAAAATAAACATATCATTGAATTGAGTACCTCCTCCTTTTTGAAGTAGGTATATAATAATAACATTTATTGCAGGATCATTCCCATATATATAGATGATAAATAATAATAAAAATCTCTCAATTTTTTGAAATATAGAAAGTATGTCAAATGTCTTATTGAATTCGTTTTTGGAATGCTTACAGCAGCTGCCTGGAGAAATATGGTTGACCAAGATCTGGATGACGTCGCGTTTTTGGCAGGTGAGAGAGAATTGCCAATGAAAATTAAATGTTAAGTTGTCACTCACAATCGGTTTTTTAGATTCGCAGACATTTCTTCTTTTAGAAATAAACTTAATTCTGCCTCAATGCAAATAAGGGTCTGAAGTCTGATATCGAGAATTTGCCACACTATTTATTGAAAGACAAGTAATAGTCTTAATTTAAATTAATTAAAAACAGCCAGAAATGTAAAAGTGCAGTTGTGATTGTGAATTATTTTATAACTAACACTGCGCCACGGTTGCACCCGCGCCTGCAATATAAATATTATTAATTATAAATCACAATAAAATATAGCCTATGTTCATCAGGCATAATGTAGGATTCTATATGGTGAAAGAATTTTTCAAATCGTTCCAGTAGTTTTAGAGTTTATTGAATTCAAACAATCAAATCTTTCCTCTTTTTAACATTAGTATAGACAAGTTATAAATTACAAATAATATAGACATGGCTTAAAGGCCTTGTAACCAAATGTTTTCCTTTAAAAAAATTTTTGTTGTTTGTAAAGTTAGCTTACGGACGATAATTTTAAGTGATAACGTCATAAGAAAATATTGATGAGAAATTGCATACTTTTATTAAGTGAATTGAATTATTATGGAACGTGACAATTTTTCGTGCGCGCAGCCGACGTTCATCGATTTATAAGACGTATCAAAAAAAAATCTCAAAACATTTCTTCCTCTATTATCTTTTAAATAGGTCGTTTGTGCCTATTCAACCGAAAATTCTTATTGTTTTTCTGCGATAGACGTTAGTTGGTACTAGGGATGTATAAAAGACGATTATATTCAAATCTCTCTGAACTAAAACAACATACGCAGTAAAGAAATTGTGTCAAGCGACTCAAGTGGTCCTTTCTGTCCTTGAATAGAGGCGATGTGGGTTAAGTGGAATGTGAACGAGCTGTTTATTTAGCCTGCGCCTTTTTTTGAAAAAAACTTTAAATTTTAACGAAAAGTACATAATATATCAAAGTTTTAAGATAGAAATATAATTTATTTTGTATTTATTTACTTATGAGCCACATTTTAAGACAATCACAGGAAATATACACCGAAAACATTCAATGGAAGCCTCATTGTAACGCGTCTTTGTGTAAATCACAAAGAAAATTGTAATACTAAGTTTTCGATGAAAGTTTGAGTTTTTCCGATACACTCAACAATGGAGAAGTTTCATGATGTTGTTTATATTATATTTAAGGCAAAATGGTATTACAATATAGATCAAAACTAATCAAACACTGAAAAAAAATTTGAAATCCCTCAATAAATTGTTTTATAATATGTAGTAATGTTAGATGTAATAATTATATACTATTCCTTAGTTGCTAAAGTATTCGCAATGTTACGTGCCCTGCCACCTCTCAAAGGTGGGAAACGTTTTAAAGCGTGTGTTAAAAACTTAAAACACCTCGACGATACTTGAAACGTCACATCTAATTGCAGTTGCGACGTTTATAAGTTCAAAGGAATAATTCTCTACATGTCACTGAACTCATATGGCTTTAACAAATCTCAAACATTATCGTAATATTAATACGTGAAGCAAAAACTTTTTACAAAAATTGCGCGAACTGGTGATCGTGAAATTTGGCACAGTTAAAGTTTATATGGAGAAGTGCAAGGCTTTTTTGTATGAAATGCATTAGAAATACATTAAAATAATTAAAATCAACATTACGCATACTACTGTTTGGATGACACACAGCATACACACATCTAAATCTTACTCTTGAATTGTGAATCTAGTTTAGTATGTAAATATACATATATACAGCAATAAAAGCTTATTTATCAAAAGGTTGAGCCACTTAATACATGTCAGAAACTATTTATCATTAATGGAAAATAGAATTAACATCCAAACAGGTTTTACAATAGGAGTCAACAATTACTTCATGTAAATTCATCTGTCGGGCAGACGCATTTCTGTATCTAACTTTCACTGATCATTTTCTTCACAGGCAAGTAGATGATCAGACTTCTGTGCCTAAACAACCGAAATATTCATTTGTCCCTCCGGGATTCGAACCCTCCTGGATTTCACACCTCATCACCCAGATGCGTAACCACGCGACAAATTAAAAAAATTACAAATAACTAATTAAATTTTTTTAAGTAAAAACATTTTTGTATATTTTTCATCGACCTAAAAAACTTCTGCTGACCTGAGTTGTCGTTTTCAATAAAAATAAACGAATAAAATTGAATTAATATGCTGTTTCCTTACATTAAGTTTAAGTAACAATTTCAGACACTGACAAAGCCCGAGAGGCCAGAGAGCTGGGTGACACACCGGTGGCTGTCTGTTCCCAGCGACGGGCGCTGTGTCTTGCAGCTCTTGTCTTCTCAGCCATGTTCGCGACTGCGCTACTTGTTGTCTATGCTACTCCACAGCCGGGTGAGATTCTGTACTCATAAATATATAAACAAAAGAACGAAATTCAATATAGCTTTAAAGCAAAATTATTGTAATTTACGGTCTGCCTCAAACGGGAGAACAATCAACCAGTTTGACGTTTTTCATAGGTTCAAACATGGTTTAAACAAACGCATTTAACTATTGGAAAGATGTCGATCCATGGACATCTTGTATTACATAACCACTAGAGGCGCCGTAAGAGCGCGTTCCCACTATGTCGTAACGACTACTTTATCGTCAGACGACTGTCGTCTCCAGCTATTCCTATTAATACGATTTTTGTCGTCAATTTTTTTAGCGTTTAGCGACTATCGTAACTGGCTGTTCCTATTGGATCGCAAGGACATTTTATCGTTTCACGGCAGTCGCTGTGTCGTTTACACATCTCAGAAAACACGTGTAAACGACGAGTCCATATTTTTATCGTGGCAACGATAGATTTGCGTCACGATACTAATCGTAATGATTTTTTATCGTTTACAATTTGTTGTTACTGCAAAAAATGTTGTAGACGACAGTAAATCGTGTCGTTCTATATGTGAACACCTCCATTTAAACATATTAGCCACGACACTTAAAACTACACGATTATCTGTCGTCACGACAAAGTGGCAACGGCCCTAAGATGCAAAAATTTAACGCTATCGGAAATTTCTTGACCAAACTTGAATCTGATAGAGCTAGTGTCTGATTTTTGACCCTTAAAAAATATTATTTACAGAATGTCCTTGCAAAACCGAAAATATACTTACTCCCGGGCAAGTGCCAGCTGAATCGGATGAAAATTCAACGACAGCTAATAAGTAAGTAAATTTCGAATAAATTCAATTTTAAAGACGCATCTTGACATGATTCCAAAGTATGACTTCCATACCAAAGATTTTTCTTTTTTAAGATTCACCATTTCCTCATTACTGCGAAAAATTTCATTTTTTTTCAAAATTGATTGGATTTGAAATCAACAAAGACTCACGTACCTAGATGAAGTTTAGGTTTCAATATTTTATTATTAAGAGCATTACAAAATTGCGTTGACACATAACTGCCCTATTACAAAACCGACACGCAACAATTATGTAATAATTTTACACTTGTTCACATATTTCGTTTATTAAATAATTTAGACAAATATTCAGATATTAATTTTACGTAAAATTTTATGCAAAAAAGTAAAATTACAATGTACCAATAGGCCACTTAATATGTTCCATACAAAAGCGTCAAACATCCTTAAAAACTAAAAATAAGAACAATAAAAAAAAACATAAATAATTCTAAACGGTAAATATTTTGCAGACTCGAAAGATTCGTATTTGTTTTATGATTTCCCGATACAATTTGGCACCGACTTTCAAATATTATTAATGAATTATTATTATTACAAAAAAATATTACATATTTCTGTTTAATTCATTACTTATTAGTGCAATTTTACTCACTCGTTGTTCTTCAGGGAGCGGATAGCAACAAATGGCATGGTATTTCCATGGCGAGGTGCCCGACTACCTACATCTGTAATACCGAAGCATTATAGTCTGTGGTTACATCCTAACCTGACCACGGGCGAAATGAGAGGTCAGTACCTGAAAATCTTAAATAAGGGTAAAAAATTGTTATTATGAAAATAAAAACGTTTTATGAACGTTTAAATGAACGTAAAAATTATGAACATATTTGTTGTAAGTAGATATCATATACTTGTTTATTTCTATTTAAATTTCATTTCACTTTGTTACATTTCGTTTTAATTTAATAGAAAGTAAGCTTTTATCTAAAAATACAGTTCATAAATCCAACTGTACCCCAAAATTTGCAGAGATAACCGTTTGATAGCCACAGATGACTGTGGATAAAGGAAATACTAAAAGAATTTGACTCACGACATAATAACCTTTCAGTTTTCATATGAACTATGAATTCTATGAATAACTTCTTGTCGTATTGTTACAGGTGAAGTCTCAATAGACTTCAAGGTAGACCGCGATACGATGTTCTTGGTACTGAATATTAGAGACATGAATGTAACAGAGAGGGCGCTGTTCAAAGGCGGTGCTATCGGACCTAAAATCGTGAAAGCGCTTGATTTCCCACCAGCTGAACAAACCTACATTGAGTTTAAGGTAACTAATACATAAAGTTATTTTTCTTATATCGTGAAGTTATGCAAATTAATAAAATTATGTTGCTCTGTAAATAATAATCGACATTTAACATTTATTATTCCATATGTTCCTTCATAATTTCGAATTATTGTTGCTAAAATACTATTATTTACAACGTAATAATTTTTTCACATAAAATATTCGGAGTCGCCATTTTTGATACCCAGACGAAAAAATTCTATCGGCCTATCTATTATCTATGACAGTTTATTCGTAAACCAATTACTGACAGCGCTAAGCGCGGGAACATTCAATGTCAAAGAAGTACTTCAGTAATTTCCATAAAATCAGTTTGACCGATTATATTTTTTTTTAAAGTCTGATCAGTGGTAATTTTGTAGTACCACCAAATTTGACATTTCTGGCTGTTTTAAGTTTTAATTGTTGCTGTTAATACCTAAATAAATAAAAAACATATTTTTCATGACACATGATTTCTCTACAAATTCTTTAACAACAAGTGCTCGAAAACGTCAATACTTTTATTTTTAAACCTTTTTTGATACATTATAATAATAAAATTGTATTTCAGTAACAAAAAGCAAAGGCAAACAAGAAAAGAAAAAAAATGTAGTTTCCGTTTCATCTAGGTCACCGAAGAGTTACATAATATTTTTATTGAGATATTTATTTTTTTCATTGTGGCAATATTAAATAATAAAAAAAACATGGTTATTTTTTTCCAATTTCAGGAAAAACTACGCCGTAAATATAATTATACGCTGAGTCTTCGTTTCATTACCAAATTGGATAAAAGTGACAAATTACGAGGATTCTTCTTGACAGGCGCGCATAGACAGTAAGTTAAATTTTTCTACAAATCACTTACCTACAACAACGACCCAAAGTGGATCTTCACTGTCAAGGTGGGACAATGCCACCTTCGAAGGTCGGCAGCCGGTCGGAATTCCCTGATACATCTTTTTGACATCACGATCGGCCCCCCTTTCTCTCCAAGAGGCTGGTCCAGCAGAGTCCAGAGAGAGGGCTTTGACTTTCCTTATTATGTTAGGTTCAGTCAAAAGTTTTTCGACCTTCCGTTCTACAAATTAGAAGTAATAATAATTGACAAAGAAAATATTTGGGGTTCTCACTTCTCAGCCTAAATATTTAGTACAATTAAAAGTAAGTGGAAATCATTAAATTAATTTTTTCAGCCGCTGCGCAATTTCTCGTCTATGGTTGACACACGCTCGCTCAGTGTTCCCATGCTTTGACGAGCCATATCTACGGGCAACATTCAAATTGACCATTGTCAGAGATCGGTATGGAGGAATTGCTTTTTATTTTTTATGTAGGAATAACCTTTTCTTGAAATAGTGGCATTATATGACCAAGCAGATCATGAAATCTCAAAATTGGAGATTCAAAAATGTTTTTTCTTTGATGTATATACTTCTGTTTATGGCATCGAGCTTCTAAACAAATGGACTGTTTATGATGCGGTTATTTTGTTTGAAAGCAGACAGAAAGGTAGATACAATTTATGGAAATCTGGTTATTCGTGGGATATTAAATATTATTTGTAAATAACATGCCGGTGCGGTTTAAAATATATTCAATTAAGTTTGTGGTCCAGTGGTATAGAAACTCAAAATTTATCTTGTCATAGGTTCCACGTGTCTCTAACTAATATGCCAATCGTCGCAACGGAAGAAGCTGGATTCTATTTAGGCCATAGATTGGTAAGTATACGAGAAAATTTAATACATAAAACATTGATTAGCTTCTAGTTTTTGAAGCTCGGTTAAAACAACTGGAAATGTAGTTAATTTAATTAGTTGTTAAGTTAGTTTGTTGAATATTTTTATATAGTTGTTTTATTCGTCGGTTTTTGGAAATTCGTTATTCGTATTAAGTAGTTGTAGGCTTTTAATTTAGCTAAAATTTCTATAGATTATACTAAATTTATTTGTCATCATGACATTTTAATAAGATAAGAGGTTCACCGCCCATGGACCCTCAACGCAGCCACGGATACGCTTTTTTGAAGGTATACCTAAGTCGTTCGATATTTTTTAATTACTAGCTCCAAGACGTTTTCGCTACAACACCTCCAATGTCACCACACATGATATCACTCACCGTGTGTCGATTACAACGCCGTTCTGCCCCATTGTTAGAGGCAACAAGTACACCAGAAGATCTGGAAGAACCAGCGCCAGAGATCAACCTGTACAGCTATCGTCAGGTCATTTTGGACGAGTCTGGGTAAGAAAATTCACTGTCTAATCATCGTCAATGGCTGTATAGCTTATAGACCTTAGCTTCCTCTAGCAGACTCCTCTATTCCTCTCTTCAAGGCTTTCTGCTTCCAGCTGCATAGCCCCAGTAATTGTCTCCCAACCTTGGTCTCCCGATATTTCTTCTGCCATTTGGTTGCGACTCCAGATATATATATATATTAACCGACTTCAAAAAAGGAGGCAATTCTCAATTCGACTCGTATGTTTTATGTTTGTTACTCAGAACTTTCGACTGGGAGAACTGATTTTGATGATTCTTTTTTTGTTTGAAAGCTGGTGCTGTGGACTCATGTAAATTTCATCAAAATCTGTTCATTTATTTTAGAGTCACAATTGAAGTTGGTTTTTTTTTTGTTAAAATTATATAGCCAAACAGGCCCCAAAACTGATCCCAGGACCTTTCAAGCAACGTATTTTAAAACGTAACTAGTAATTAGTAATGGTTAAAAGTGTGAAGTCCCGTGTTCCCTAGTGGGGTATGGGGTAGATGCATTTCACATCTGTTTCACTGATCGATTTTTACTTTAAGGGCAAGTAGGTGATCAGCCTTCTATGCTCTGCCAGACCGAGTTCTTCTTTATCTCCATTGGGAATCGAACCCAGGACCTCCCTGGTGGTCTAGTGGTAATCGCGTAAGCATTACAGCTTAAGTTTAACCTTTTCATTTACATTCAAAGCATTTTATTTTGTTGCTATTGAAATAATTAGCGAATCTCTCATGAAATATAAAAAGAATTTTAATGAATTAATCTTTTCAGAGCGCTCCTTGAATGGGTTCAAAAAACTATTCAACTATATTCATACGAGTTGAATACGTCCTACCCTTTGCCTAAATTTGGTAAGTTTTCAACATCTATACAAATACATATTTAAAATTCTGAACAGATTTTGATGAAATTTAAATGGAACCACACGGGAAGCACCAGCTTTCAAAGAAAAAAGAATCATCAAAATCGGTTCAACCAGTCGAAGGTTCTGAGGTAACAAACATATTAAAAATATTAAAAAAACATAGCGTCAAATTGAGTAGCTCCTCCTTTTTTTGAAGTCGGTAAAAATGAAATATGTACTCAATTTTAACAGATGGACGAGGTCTACGCCCCGTTTCTTAAATCTCAAGTTAACTGATGCTTATGAATACCTACAACTGTTGAAATCTACGCTAATATAAAAAAAAGAAATGGTATTTTTTTGTACATAATAAAAAAATATTGCATTATTTAGTTTTCTAATCTATATAAATAAAAATGAATCACCGAAATGTACTTACGAGTACATTAAGCCCATAACTTCCGAACGACAGCACAAAACTGGATAATTCCTTTTTTGTTGTGTTTGTTATCTGGAGAAGTTTTCTATGAAAGAAAGAATTAAGAAAGTTGCGCGGAACATAAGAAAATTTAAGAAAACTTTTCTAATGTAATCTTATAGCGTTTGACGTAACTGTCAGTTTTTAAATTATTATGCCAATTCGAATTGAATATTCATAGTTAAGACAGGACAACGTATCTGGGAGCTTTCATCGAAGACGCTGCCTAATCTATTTGAGATATAACAAAATAATGCATAGCAGGATATTCATCTTTTATAAAAGATAAATACAAAAAAGTACCAAAAAAATTGGTGGCATATATTTACCTTTCAAGGATAGCTTACTATACCCATTCTATCTTTTTTTGGCGGTACAAAGTTTTCCGGGTCAGCTAGTAAAATATAAAATGATACATTAACCAACAGTGCATGGTTTATTTCTAAATCTTACTTGCCTTAGGTAATGACATCAAAGACACATAAAATCAAAATTTTTTAGTAAATAAAAAGTTTTTAAAGAGAAACAACAGATTTTAACAGTTAACAGATTTTAAATAGAATCAAAAATTCTGTATTGTATTCCATATCCTAGGCCGGCAACGCACCCGTTGCCTAATAGGTGCTGAAGGTGTCCATGGGCGTGTGCCTCCTATCTGATAAATAAAAGTTATAAATGTTTTTCTTTCAGACATAGTAGTAGTTGAGAGCAATAACCCCTACTCTGAGGGCTGGGGTCTGATTACTCTGTCTCCAGCTACTCTCACGGATACCAAGGTCATCGCAAGGTTGTTGGCTCAGCAGGTTAGCAAAACTTCACTTTATACTTGATTCTGTATGCATCTTTGTCGTAATTGGCACAACTATAAAAAATCAAAAAATTATATTATATTTAATACTAAAACACATATTTCCAATTACTTGAGTTACTTTCTAATATATATAAAACAAAGTCGGGATTGCTCGAACATTTATAACTCGAGAACAGCTGGACCGATTTTCATGGTTTTTGATTTGTTATATTTGTCTCCGTCACGAATAGCAAAATTATAATTAAAAACATTGGAAAATTGAAAAAAAAAACATTCTCCCAATGTTCATAAATTTCGTAACTTTCAAACATTTAATTAATTATTACTTAACACAAAAATTTCTAGTTTTTTATATGGACCTACTTTTTGTTCATGGTTCCGTATGGTATGGATTGAAGGTGAAACTTTGACCATAATACGAATCCTTGGATAATATATCTGAGTCATTTGAGACTTCCTAAATGACGGGACCGATTTCAATGCGATTTTGAATCTTAACTCAAATTTACAAAGTTCAAGTTCATACATTTATGAAATACTAAGGTTGCCCATTGGTCTCTCATGTATGCTGTGTGTCATTCAAGCAGTAGTGTGTGTAATGTTTATTTTAATTAATTTAATGTATTTCTAATTTTTATATAAAAATAGCTTTATGCTCCATATAAAATTTAACTATGGCAAGTTTCACGATCAATTGCGCAATTTTCGTAAAAAGGCGTACAAAGTTTTTTCTTCACGTATTAATATTATAATTCTTATTTCTAATCATCAGTCGGATTTTTTAAATTGTTATCAATTTTACATGTTTTATTTTTATTTTAACCTTTAGTGGTTCGGTGGGCTTGTCTCTCCACGCTGGTGGAGTTCCCAATGGCTGATGGAAGCACTCACATCAGTTCTCGGAGAACGGGCACCAGCTTTCGGTTCTGTCACCGAGAGACAGGAGGACGCGTTGCTATTGGACCACGTTCTACCCGCATTGACGTAAGTTGATTTATTTACTAGCTGTGGCACGTGGTTTCGTTTGTTTTTGATGCTCCACGTCTATTGGTTGTAATTTATGTGTTATACAACACAAAAATAATACGAAATACGAGCCACTCATTTCTGTGATTATTCAAACAAACATTTCAGCTATAAAATATTATATGTTTTTATTAACACTTTCGGGAAGAAAACAATTCAGTAATATAACAATTCCCATCTATTAAAATATAAATAAGGTTATTTAACCGATTGCAAAAAAAACGGAAGTTTTCTTCCATATTTTGATATTTTTTTCATTTTTAACTTTTCCATGTCTTGTCTATTTAATCTATACAGATAAATAAAATTGAATAAAATTAATATTAAAATACCCGCTTTTTATTAAATGCATATGGATGTATACAGGGTACCAAAACAACATTTTTTGCAATTTCTGTCTGTCTGTTTGTTCCGGCTAATCTCTGAGTCGGCTGGACCGATTTTGACGGCATACAATAGATAGCTGATGTAATAAGGAGTAACTAAGGCTACTTTTATTTTAGAAATTAATATAAATATACAATAAAAAATAACTACCGCATAATCTATTATCATTTTGCTGTTCGCTATTTTGCTCTGTTTATAGGCTATATAACATCACGTTACGACGAAATTAACTTGGGCGAACCCCGGGGCTAGTTAATATACATCTCAGTTTAACAAAGATCTTACTTTACAATATAATAATTTTAGGTTAGATTCCAGTACATCTGTTAGAGCTGTGGCTTCACCGAGACTCGAACGGACTGAAATAGAATCTACCAACGATGATCTATCGTTACATAAGGTAAGGTCTATCCACCCATATATGTACCACATGCGTCAACTAACTATAGACAAAATAGTTTTATTATACGAACGAGCAATAATTTCAATGGCATCTGTAAGCAACACAACTTTGATCTGTTTTCTACCACAGTGCATTCAGCAAGGAGATGTTTGAGCCTTGAATTTTTTCTAAAGACTCTTTAATTAGTATTATTGTTTTTTCTTTTTCTACTTCTATATAATATTTCACAAATTTGTACCCAGCCCTGTATGGTTGTTATACTGCTGATGTTCGTGTGAACAGTTGTAATATAATAGTTTATTAATTTTGTAACCAGTATCTATACGTGAAGACTTGTAATTGGCTTTCAAATTGCTACACAACTGTTACATTATCATTTTAAAGCTGTTAGTCTTCCATGAAAATAAATTAAATAAATAAATATAAATAAAAATGAATCACCGAAATTTATTTAAGCACATAACATCCGAACGACTGCATCAAATTAGATAATTCTTTTTTTGTTGTATTTGTTACTTCCTGGAGAATGTTTCTTTAATAATAATATACATATAATCCTAATATAATAAAATATATAGAAATAAAGAATTAAGAAAGTTGCGCGGAACATTAGAAAGTTTAAGAAAACTTTTCTAATGTTATAGCGTTTGATATAAATTTCAGTTTTTAAATTATTATGACAATTCGATTTCAGTATTCATAGGTAAAAAAGGACAACCTATCTGGGAGCTTTCATCGAAGACGCTGTCTAATCCCTTTGAGATTTAAGAAAACAATGCATAACGGGATATTCCTCTTTTATAGATGTACAAAAATGTCCTTGGTGGCATATATGTACCTTTCAAGGAAAACTTACCATACCCATTCTATGTTTTATTGGCAGTACAAAGTTCGCTGGTCAGCTAGTTTACAATGAAATTTGATAAAAATATCTAATATGTTTTATGGTTATTGTTGTACCGGGTTGTTGTGATTCAAAAGAGAACTCTTTATTGTAACTAAAAGACATTACACAGATAATGGAGCAGAGTTTTACAAACTTGACAAAATTCATTACTTTGTATATGAATTTTAGATACATTTTAACATAAATTCTTTAAACCTTTGATATAAAACAATCAGCATCCAAATAGATTTTATTTAAATGAAAATCTATCATTAATGTGTTTATTAAATATACAAAAATTTTATAATTATTGTAAAACTGTGATAAGCAGTAAAACTTTTCTTAAAATGAGTAAATTACTGAAAATATGACGTTTTAAAAAAATAATTGGATTCCAAGTTCTTAATTCAATGAACCTTAAAGAACACAACTCGTTAATTTAATTTATTTATATGGAAAATACTAAGTGTTGTGTAGACACATCATGTAGACATCAAGTAAAGAAAATATTTGGAAGTAAGTGCCTGAGGATTGTAATTTCGTTTTTTTTTAGTATTAAAAGATACACCTGAATTTAGAACGTCCATATTTGAAATTTTTAAAAAATATGTTTCAGGGTGCTGCAATAGTAAGTATGGCGATAGAAGCGGCTGGTGTTGCGGCAGGACGCGCGGCTCTGACGCGACTATTGCGCGATCATCGCACGGCTAGCGCTGATGCACGGTATATCTATCAACGTCCATTGAAGTATGAGAACATATGTTTCTGTGTCTGTTTATATTGTATACAAACTTAAATTTTGCATGATCCCTTGATTTGGTTTTTTTTACTATGTTTTCGTTATTTTGTATTTCGTTTTAAATGTTTTAACTTCCGACTAAGTAAATAAATTAGTCTTTGATATTTATGTTATAATATTTCAGTGACCTATGGCGCACGCTACAACAAGGTGGCGGCGGGGAATCCCCGGAGAACGCTTGGGACGGATGGTGCGAGCGAGCTGGATATCCGCTTGTTAGCGCTACATCCACTTCACATGATGTAGTTATACGTCAAGAAAGGTATTGTCTTATTATTTAGAGATCTGTGTGACTTATACTGAAAAAAAAATGTCTAACTAATAAAAAATCCTACACATTATAAAGTTCAAACTACTAATATCGATGAATTATACAATTTGTATCCAAATATTCAATTTTCAGATTCGTGATGTCAGCAGACCCTCCAGATCCTGATCCTCCATTTAGGAACCACCTTCTCACACTGCATCTTCGTGCTGAGTTAGACGAACTCTTCTATGAACCTGGTTAGTCACTACTCAAATATTCAATTCTAGCAGATCCACCTGATCAATAAACTTCTCCATTGATATCTATTTTTAAATATTGACTAAACACCTAAAATAAACTTCGAATACTAAAATATAAAATGAAAAGCATTAAAAATTTAAATTTTGGTCCTTCATGCCGCAGAGAAGAAAACCACACAAGACTCATACATATTTCCTTTACAGAAAACTTCACAGAATCCCTCGAAGAGGATGTAAACGCGACCACAACCACATCAACGACAACCAAACTTCCACCGACCGTCAAAACTACTAAACCACCTCCCGGACCGAAATGGATTATACCATTAACATTCAGCGTTGGACCAATTTTTGACGAAGAAGAAACGAGATTCGCGAAAAATGGGACATGGTATTATCCCCAGCTTTGAATAGAAATGCATTATTTCGGACATCTTATATATAAAATTCTCGCGTCACAATGTTAGTAACCTTACTCCTCCGAAACGGCTTTACTGATTTTCACCAAATTTTATATGCATATTCAGTATGTCTGAGAATCGGCTACTATCTATTTTTCATACCCCTAAGTGATAAAGGTAGCCAACCCCAAAAATTAATATGGCAAAACAACGTTTGCCGGATCAGGTAGTATGATAGATAAATATGGATATCATTCATACAAAAGAAAAGAAAATTTTCATGAAATTGTACAGAATATTTCAATTAATAATGAATTTGATTTTAAAAAGATTATTGCTCTATCAATTTTGAGATAATTGGGTTTAATAATAATAATTTTAGGTATAGGGTTTAATGGTTTAGTCTTTTTCCTATTCATAAATGTTCACGTCTTAATTGCTGTACCGTGTTTGATAATTTTTATAGTAATTCCCCAGTTGTATGTTTTAAATCGACTTAAAGATCAATATTTTTTCAGGTATGATGTTGTAAATGATACAAAAACGATGTCAAAATGGTCGGAAAACGTGACTTATTTAGTATGGATGAATGATACAGAGAGTAAGTGAATATTTTATTATACTATAGTAATTTATGACTCTTAAGAAATAAAATTGACTTAAAAACAATGAAGAATGTTCAACATTTTGATTTTTGCCCACCGTATTCTCTATTGAAAATGGAAAAATTGTGTGAAAAAAACTATTTGATACGTCAATTTGTTCCCAAAATACAGTTTTAAAAGTAGGATGACGTGACGTCATTTTACAACAGCTCGAGAAGAGAGAGAGAGAGAGCGGAGTGTTGCACTGTGACGTCACGAGCTGACGAACTTTAAATGCATGTAAAATCAAAACTACTTGCACTTTTTGAATAAACCAAAAACTAGTGTATTTATATACATAAAAGTACTACTGTGACAAAATTTCAAGCGATTTTGCGTACCTAGTAACATTCTCCATTATAACAGAAAAAATAATATCACACACAATATCTTTTAAAAAATATAGTGATTTATTAGTAACTCTTGTATTTAATTTGTAAATGTTTAATAAAGTCAAAAATAATTTAAACAAATGATAAATATGAAGAAAATTGTTTGTTTGTTTGTCAGTGGTGATCCCCGACTTGGGTAAACACAAGTGGGTGAGATACAACGTGGGAGCGAGGGGTCTATATCGAGTCGCGCCGCAGGACCAACCAGGAGAGGTAAATACATTATTTACTAGTCAGACTTCAAAAAAACCAAAAAAGGAGGTTATCAATTCGACGTGTATTTTTTCTCTTTTTTTAACAAAAGGTATAAATAATTAAAACAAAGCTTCACAAAAATTTATGAAACTGCTTTCAGATAATAATAAAATGTATTGTATGCAGGCTCTATACAATAAGAGACAGTATTCTGTATTTAAATTAACAAAAATTCACTACATATATAATATTATAAATCTTGAAAATTACTGAACAGATTATCATGCGAGCTTCACTAATAGATAAAGTGATTCTTGAGGAAGGTTTAGGTATATGATTTGTCAATGTTTTGTGTAAGTTGGTTGAAATATGATGATAATTGTTGGAGGTGTCGAAAAAGTCAAGCTTCTCACAGGGAACTCATCGAAAACTCTGCCCTTTGAGATATAAAACAAATAAAAAGTTCACGGTGATATATCTACCTATCTTTTACTGGCGGTACGAAGTTCACCGGGTCCTCTATGCTAATGTTATAAAGCTGAAGAGTTTGTTTGTTTGAACGCGCTAATCTCAGGAACTACTGGTTCGAATTGAATAATTCTTTTCGTGTTAGATAGTCCATTTATCTAGGAAGGCTTTAAGCTATGAAACATCACATTACGATGAGATTAACGCGAGTGAAACCGCGGAGCACAGCTAGTCTAGTATATTAAAGCTAACCTATAATCAGTATACACCGTAAACAAAAAGTAATATAGTATATTAATATTTTTCAGCCAGCAGAAACATCAGCCAGCCGCGCTGCGGTCCTTTTCGACTCGGGCGCAGCATCCGAAAGAGCTTTACTTCTTGATGACGCGTTTGTCCTGAGCCGAGCGAGACGGTTGCCCGCCAGCAGGGCCATTGCTGTCGCCTGTCAGTACAAATTTAACAATTTATTTACATTTAGTTGCAAAAATAATACATTACAATAATATAGCGTTAAAATTTCAACAAAACAATACGTGCGACCAATCACGTGCGAACGTATTGACCTTGATGTTTTTCAAGGTCAAACGTTGGTGGGTTCATTTTTGAAGCTATCTGTATGAGAGTTACGTTTTTAGCATCACGTCAATAAATATATTTAAAACAAAAATAATGATCTTTATTTATTTTTCAGCCCGTCTCCGCGTGGAACACCACTGGGCGGTTTGGCAAGTGGTTATGAAGCATCTCTCCCAATGGCGAGAATTGCTGCTCGTGTCGGCATCAGCGCCATATTTCCACGAACTGCTCAGCACATTGCCTCCAGACATAACTTTGTATAGCAGCAAAGAAATTGAGGAAACGCATTTGACTGAGGATCAACTGTGAGTGTACCTTCTTTAATGAGGGAACATATTTAACTGACTTCAAAAAAGGAGGTTCTCAATTCGAGGTTTTTTTATTTTTAAGTTTGTGACCTTAAAACTTTCGACTGGGTGAACCGATTTTGATGATTCTTTTTTTGTTTGAAAGCTTGTACTTTCCGTGTGGTCCCATTTCATCAAAATCTGTTCAGTTAGAGTTACAATTTGAAGTTGGGTTTTATTTGTTAAAATTTTAACACTATATTATTATTATACTACTATATATAACGCCAGTTGAGTGGTACGTTGGCGGACTTTTATTTTACACATAATCTAGTGGATTACTTCAAGCTTCAAGAGATTGCAAACTTAGACAACGCTCATCTTTACCCAAATACTTTCTTAACATGTAACTGACTCAGGAATTCTGTCGTTCGTATGCTCCACAAGCGGTTTTGTCTCACATCATCTGCAGTCTACCTAAAACTCTGTCTGCTAGTGACACAAACCAATTCTAAATGGGACCACTACGTATTGGATCTTCTTGATCTTCTAAAGGACTGAAAATTTCTTTCTGGAAGTTACACACCTTACCCCTTTATTTAATTACCCTACTAATCATTTTTTGACACCCCGTCCGGTAAGTGGTAGCCCTACCAGAGACCGAATACAAATACAAATTAAATTATAAATTGTATTCGGGACCGGGGATCGAACCCGATACCTCAGGTTCGCGTTAGGCTTGTGAGACCGCTTATCTATAGGCTTATATTGTTAGTAAAATACTGTGCTTAAAACCTAATGTTACTCAATTTAACCTTGCTTTTCAGTTGGTTAAGTGGCGCTCTCCTAACAGCTGGAGTCGAGTGGGGCAATGAGAATATTACCAATCAGGCGTTGCAACTTTTTGATGCTTGGATCAATGGCAATGAAACTATCCCGGAAATATACCAAGAGGTAATCTATATCATACAACTAGCACGCAAGGCCAGGTAGCCTTGCATTTATTAATCAATTTTCAAAAAAACTGACACATACCTCATCAGTGAAAACAGCATAAACATCTATTCAGTAGATTTTTAGGTGAGGGATTTATAATGTTTACAAAATATAGATTTTATTTTTTTACAAACTGAATTTGAAATGTTTTCGCTAAATGTCAAGAGATGGCGCTGACGTATTTTAAATCGACGTATTAAAATCCCTTATACATAATTATAACAAAACCGACTTCAATTTGTAACTAAGACTACTAAACTGATTTTGATGAAATTTAAATGGGACCACATGGAAGCACCAGCTTTCAAACAAAAAAGAATCATGAAAATCGGTCTCAGTCGAAAGTTCTGAGGTAACAAACATTAAAAAATGGCGTCGAATTGAATGCCTCCTCCTTTTTAAAGTTTTAGTGATTTATTATCTTTATAATGTGTTAGAAATTTATCAATTTACCATTTAAAATATGATGGAAACCCTAAACGACACATAATATACACGTCATCCAATGACATGCCTATTTACTCAAAATACTCAACTCACAGCTTATATAGGCTAGAAGTAGGGATAATACCACCACTCACTCAGGCATGGCTTATGGGGGGCTTGACCGCGAGCTGCGCGTTCGTCCTCACAATCCCGAACACTCTTCACGGGCCGAGTGAGCTGCTCCTCGGCTCACTACCTCCTAGGGCTCGTTATAGTGACCGGACCTCCTCCGAGGTCTGCTTAGGTCGCCAAGAATGAGCGAAAGCTCTGACCTTCGAGGTTTTGACGCCAGTAATGCTGGTGTCACGCTTTCTAAAAATAATCTCGGGCCTCGTGCTTCATCATGTAATATTAACAATTATACTTTCAGGCGGCTTTCACAGCCGGTGTCCGAAAGATTGGCGAAGTCGCTTGGCGTGCTTGTTGGAAAGCTTTAGTATCATCATACGCGGCATCGAGACCATTGTATTCGCACCGGGCGTTGCTCGCTGCTTTGGCCTCGCCTGCTGATGACTGGCTACTATACAGGCATAAAACATTTACTTTAACACGTTACTTCGTTCACTTACAGTTTACCTTCTATTAAATTAAAGAATTTTTTAAATCGGTCCAATTGTTATATTGTAAGTCCCGTATCTACAAATAGGGAATGGGGCAGAGGCATTTCACATCTGTTTCACTGATCGTTTTTTCATTTAGGGGCAAGTAGGTGATCAGCCTTCTATGTCCTGCCAGACCGATTTATATCTCCACCGGGAATCTAACCCAGGACCATCACGTAACGCTTACGCGCTTACCACTAGACCACGGAGGCGGTTAATTATTAAAATCATTACAAAGAGTAATAATGTAATAATAATATTTATATCAGGATTATTCCCATAGTTTTGTTAGTAGCATTATTCTTAAAAATTAGTGATACTCCTTATATTTATTTATTAAGAAGTAATACAAAAACAAAAAATATTTTCTCTTCAAAATATTAGAATCTGGGCCTACAGTTTTAATTTTACAATATTGGGATCATTATAGACAAATTGTATTGTCATTGAATATTTTATATTAAAGCTGTGGCCGTTAAGCTTTGCAAAAGCTGGGTATTAGCTGGTTAACAGCTTGTCAAAAGATCGAGTAATGATGGAGAAATTTATCATATGTTATAGATTCGCATACACGGTAATGTCGAGTGAGGCACAACGTGGTAGAGATTGGAACACTTGGGTGACTGCGTTGTGCTCTGGCCTGTGTCGGTAAGATGTCAAATTAATAATACATTTGTTTTTATATCAAGTCTAAAAGTTATTCATAAATTGAAATACTTTGATAGTATACAGACGGAACTAAAAATACAATTAATAAGTGTGACTTCTATTATATATATTACTAGCGACCAGCCCCGGCTTTGCACGGGTATAAAATATATATAAAAACCTTCCTCTTCAATCACTCTATTTGTTAAAAAACCGCAACCGCAAAATCCGTTGCGTAGTTTTAACAATTTAAGCATACAAAGGGATATAGGGACGGAAAAAGCGACTTTGTTTTATACTATGTAGTGATATAAAACTGTTTGGTTTCACCCGCGTTAATTTCGTCGTAACGTGCAAAATAATAATAGATATGTATTATGTACTTTCCGTGCGTAATATTTTTTTATTATTATTTATTTACATTAATTTCTAAAATAAAAGTAGCCTAAACTCTTTATTACATCAGCTATCTGCCTATGAAAAAACACCAAAATTATATTTTTTACAATTTTTTGTTTTTTGATATGTAGGTATACACGGTACATACAGTACATATCCATTTAGTAAAAAGCGGTTATTTCCATATTACAAACAGACACTCCAATTTTATTTATTTAAATATTAGAATCAATGACTAGTTGAAAAATTGAATTTCTGTCAATGACAAAAAGTCTATACAATACACTATTAATGCATTTAATTTTTATTTGTACAATGTTTGGGCTTTCAATTATTGCTTGTTCAGAACTTTAGCGTACAATAGTTAATTATAGTCACAAATGGATTTAATATTGAGTTATCCTTTGTAACCTCGCGCACATAATTCTTTCTTCAATTTTTATCCATAGATGGCGTGGTGCAGCAGGAGTATGGCGTGTATTAAACAACACACCTTTACCTCCTTCGGCCTTAAACGCGGCTGCTCGATGTTTATATGAGCCAGCTGATTATTTCAGAGTAAGTATTCTAAGTGCCAAATTGATATATATTTGTCCCGCACCGGTCATTCAATGTTTCGCTGACATTAAATGCTTCATACATTCATCTGATATTGCCCTTGAAGCAAACATACTAAATCAAAATGCTGAACTGAAAAAACCACAAAAGAAATTTCATTGAAAACAATGCTAGTAGCTAGTTTTCTATAAATATAATTTCTCTTATTATACATTATTTCGCATGGGTAGGCAAAATATAGCCTGTGTCATCCGAAAAGTTATTCTAGCTTTTATTCAGATACACAAATGCTTAAAATCATTGAAAAACATCACTAATACGGAATAATAAGGAAAATAGAAAAAAGTTTTTTCATTCTTATTTTAATATCTTATATCTTTTGAAAGTTTTGTTTTAATTTTATTTCAGTTCAAACACCTATTCGGTGGTCATCGCGGTGCAAGCGCAGCATTAGATACAATCGCGCTCAACTCAGCTTGGGTTATGAAAGCTGATAGTGATTTACTAAGATACTTCCAGGCAATGCGAAAAACTTAGAAATACTACAAATCAAATTTTGTCTATAGTTTTCCTGTGTTTGTAGATTATCCCCATTATGAACGAGGCTGAATATCTATGCTCTGACCTCTTGTGTTGTGCCCCTTTTCTGAAAAAAGAATTGTACATTAGTTAGAAAGTGACAGAGTGAATTCGTTTCATGTTAAGCAACGGTTATGGGCGATATTATTTAAAAAAATCTATTTATAGAACAATCAAGCATTTATCAATAATAATACAGAACACAAAATATTTTTTCTTAATTTTTTTATTTATTTTTTTAATAACTAGCTTTACTTGGCCGCCTGATATTTGAAAAATAAGTAGGCGCAATCTTAATAATATTGATCTCATAGAAGGAAATTGTAACTTCTTTTTCGGCTTTGTTTTAACTTGCTTAGAGATATAAAACATTTTTTGTATATTTTTCCTCAGAATATGAATTTAAATTTAATTTGCATTATTCTGATTCTAATAAAACTCGCCATAAACATAAATTTTTATATAGGTATTTTGTATACATACCTATTCGATTCCTTGGTAACATTATATTGTAAAATCTATAATATAACATTTTTTATTGAATCAAATAATTCATAATTAGTGGTAATTTTCAGCTTAAATAACTTCAGTTCCTTTGCATTATTGTAAAAACCACTAAGTTATTCACGCACATAATAAATGTTTATGTAGCTTACGCCCGATTCCTATTTTTAACTAATACGTTTGACACAAGTTGTCAACAAATGACAGGTGTCACAAATATATTGTAAATGACAATTTGCTTTCAATCTATAGAAGAAGATATTCCTAAATAAAGTGCTGCCTATTCATTTAAGAAATTAATATTTCTGTTCATTCATAATATGTCCGATGCCCTGGGTCATTGGATACTTTTAAAATAATAGAAAATAAACGCTTTTTAAAATTAATTATTCATTACTTATGAATAACTTATATTAATGAAATTATTTTATGCTAGTTAAATGCTTAAAAGTGCTTAGTAAGCGTCAGTTATCCATTCTCTGGTAGAAATGTTGCTAACAACGAATTCCTGATTTGCGGTTATTCTAAGACTTAGAAATACCTGAGTTAGTAAATAATGCTTTGGTTTGGACTAGGTCCAAGTCAAGCAAGTCCTAATCCAAAATCGGGTTACTGCAAATCTCCTGGGGAAATTTGGAATCCCTTATTCCAATTTTTCTCAGAAGTTTATTGACATCATTTTACAATTGTCATTCTGTTAGTTAAATATAAAAATAGGGTATAAATGTTGTTAAGTAATTTTCGGCCAAAGTTATATTTTTTAGCCGTGAATATTTTTTTTGTATTACAATTGTATTGGGACTTTTAGAAAAATATTCGTATACATAATTTTCAAAATCCGACCCTAAATGTATTCGATTGTACAAAATTGTAGCGTAGATTCATTTCCTAAAACTTACGGATAGTCAAGTAAACGTTAAAATTAGCAAAAAAAAAATGATTTTATAATAAAAAAAATCATTTAATGTAATATTAAATGAATTTTTTTATTTTTTATTTTATTTTATGAATTTTTTTATTTATTATTTTTTATTACAAAAGTGATTTGTAAACCATATAGGCTTAAATTTATAACAATTCGTAAGTTATAGGAATCGCAAGATTTTCAAAGGTTCATATCAAAATGTTGTGTCCTTGTAATGATATATAGGCAAAAACCAAAAATACACAATCAGAGACACAAGACAGTAAAAATAAACCTTGAGAGTATAATTTTAACATTGTAGAAGTAAACTGTTTTACTTTCTGGGTGGCCCCGGTATCTGTTTGTAAAAAATTTACTCAAATAAAACCCATTTTTTTTAAACCCACTTCAGTTCAAAAGTGAATTCACCTATCGAGCAATTAATTTTGCAGCTTTTGGTGTGGATTGAATTCTTTGAATGCGATTGTGTATTTTGAGTTTTTATTATGAGAATCTTATGTCCATTTTAGAGTTTTCTAACAGTAGATTCATACAACTCAATTTAAAACCACATCTTGAGCATTACATATATTCAACTAACTTTAACAGAGGGGTGTGAAAAGTTTTCAAGAGCTTCGTTTCCGTTTCGTGCTCCGAGGACATGAATGATGAATTTAGTTTTAATGAGATCATTAAGAGCTAGTTCAGACATGGCGGATTCCGCGCGGATGCAAATCGCGCGGTTCTAAACGCAAGTGTTCAGACAGGCGCGGATGTACATGCGGAGTGCCGTTATTCGCATAGGGTGACAGTCCAATCATGGAAGTCGAAGAAGCAATATGTGTGTACTTGTTGCTCCGTAAAAAAGAAAGAAAGAAGAAACGGCAGTATTGGGTGCATCCAATATTACGCGATCGGTTTACTCATGGTCAGTTTCAGACTTTATATCCAAAATTAAGAAGTTTTGAACCAAAATTCTTCAATTATTTGAGAATGTCGATAAATTCATTTGATGAATTATTAGAAATGATGAGTAAACAAATTGAATCTAATGATACCCATATGAGGTCAAGCGTGTCCCCAGAAGAAAAACTCGTGATCACATTAAGGTAAGATATTTATTTTATACGTCAGAATATATATTTTGTACTATAGAAGACTGTGAATCGTCAGTGCTATTGCATGATAAAGGCGATGGAGACTCTCCTGGTACTATTGTAGAATATCCAGTGAAATATCCTTGTGGGTTTGAATATTGTTGGTTTTGCCAAAATACTGCATTAGGCGTGTTTTGCTGGCTCGTGATATGAATAGGCGATGGTAATGTCTGCCCTTTCTGTATTACCTGGAGCAATTCAATTTTAGTAGCCAATCGTTTATTTTCTGGAACTTTCTTTAACTCTTTATACAATGACATGCAAAAAAGTTTATCATCATCATCTTGCTTTGACATACTTTCTTGTATTTGTCTTTGTATTTTATCTCTTGATTCAATACTATTTTCTAATATGTTAGCCAATCGCTCTTCTGAAGTAATTTTAGTTTTCTTCCTTTTATTGGGTACCGGTTGTATTTCACGTGCATTTACAAAATTATCTAGCTTTTGGTCAATGTTCCGAATTTCTTCATTTTTGGCTTCATCTATGTTTGTGATAGTTTCTTTGTTTTCTATCGTCTTCTGAAGAAAAGAAAGCCGGTCGAAATACATGTATTTTGAACCTTTACATGCACCAGAACCAGAAGGAATTGATTTGCCTTTCTTGAATTCCTTATTATAAGCATCACGGATGTTCTTCCATTTTTTTTGTAATGATACACCTGGAACAGAAATCACTATCTTTAACAAATATAAATACAGTAGCGGTTAGGTAATTCAAGACACTCATTATGCTTTAACTAGCGGACCCGGCAGACTTTCAAAACGATACAGATTAATATTTTATTTTTCAGATATCTGGGTACTGGTTGTTCCTTTGGAGAACTACATTACAACTTTCGTCTTGGCAAATCTACAATCACAGGAATTGTCCGTGAAGTATGTGAAACTCTGTGGGAAAAAGTCACAAAAAACGTCATGCCTGAACCCAGCGAAGATATATGGAAGAAAATAGCTAAAGATTTTGAAAAATATGCAAATTTTCCCAATTGCATAGGCGCCATAGATGGCAAGCATATAAGGATTACAAAACCCAAAGATTCGGGTTCTTTGTATTATAATTACAAAACTTATTTTTCCATAGTACTGTTGGCACTTTGTGATAGTAACTATTGTTTTACTTTCATAGATATCGGATCTTACGGAAAAAGTAGCGATTCTGCAATTTTTAAAAATTCAGCATTTTATAAAAGGTTAATAGAAAAGTCATTACACATACCAAAACCTAAACCAATATCTGAAACAGATCCTAAACCATTGCCATACGTCATAGTTGGCGATGAAGCGTTTGGTTTATCCGAAAATGTAATGCGACCCTATGCAGGTAAAGGGCTATCATATGAAAAAAAAATATTTAATTACAGGTTATCAAGAGCTCGACGTTTTATTGAATGCACTTTCGGAATTCTGGCAAACAAGTGGCGCATTTTTCATAGGCCTATAAACGTGAATATAGACTTTGCCGAAGACATAATAAAGGCCTGTTGCGTGCTACACAATTTTGTTAGAACTAGAGATGGTATACAGTATGAAGATACTTTACATACTGCGCCAATGAGTAATCTTATTACATTACATGCAGGAAGGGGTACACCATCATCATTAAACATTAGAGACAAATATGCTAATTACTTTGTGAACGAGGGTCGTGTAGAATGGCAAGACACGAAAATATGAAATTAAAATTGTTACAGTTCGCGCCAAATAACTAAACTCAAGATGGCGCGTCGCGTTGGTGGGTTGTACATATTACAGTTAATAGCTATACGTTACTGTGGTAACGTGATAGTTTTCCCGCGCTCGTTACGTACCGCCAAACAACGTTATACACATTTCAGTTATTTGGGGTGGACTGTCTGTTACAAAACATGTAAACTACCCTGGTAAAATGTATAATTAAATGTCTACTGACCAAAAAGAACCTTCTTTTCCAAAGAATCCTCATTTTCTCCAAAAATCTCCACCAGCTCCTGCCAAGCTCCGTTTTTAATCGTTTTGTTAGAATATTCTGCACATTGGATGTTCCACAAAGCAGGTCTTTTTTCCACCTCATCGATGAATAGCTCGGTGTCGAAGCGATCCATTGTCACCGTCCGATACGCGCGGCTTCCGCGGAGCAACTGAACGCCCTCTAGGTACGTCAAGTAAATAAAACCGAGCGGCGACCGCGCGAATTCATTTTTAGCGGTTGAGCCGCGCGGATTGTCAATCCGTGCGGACAGGTATGAACGATTTGTAAGGCGCTAATGTAATTAGGATCCGCGCGGTTCAACCGCGCGATTTGCATCCGCGCGGAATCCGCCATGTCTGAACTAGCTCTAAATGTGCTTGAATATACCTTTACAATGCTCAGATGTAGTTTTGACATAGATATCATACATTAAAACGTTTTATTGGAATAAAAACTGTATAATTACCTTATCTGTGAAAACATTCCATTTTATCCTCGTTACCATAAATGTGGAAGTTGTAATTCTTTAACTTATAGTAGAGAGATAGATGAAACCGTCTTTTAAAATGCAGGCACTCTAATTTTGTAATTATACATGTTTTAATCACATAGAACGATACATTTTGTAATTAGAATCTTGTACTGTAGATCTATTGTAAAAAGTGAATTTTGTATCTGCTTTTGTAATAAACTTTCCTAAAACCAGCAGTGTTTTATTCATGTAATTAAATAATCTTTATTTTTCTCCACATAATATAACCCCTAACATACTTAATGTAGGTACCTACAGCAAGCTTATCAACTCGAAAACAGGCTCAAATGATGCCACAAACAACTATTATTAATATCACCCCTTTTTGCGTCAAGGGTAAATGAAATGAACTCGTTGTTCCTTGTTGTTTACTGAAACGCTTAATAAAATATATACCTAACCTTCTTGTTAGTACGAGATGAAATAATAGTTAAAATTACAATTATTTGTCAACAAAGCGTGAAAATTTCATTAATTTTAACATATCCTTAACTGATTATAAGTATGTTCTTTATATTATAGCACGGGTTTTCTTAGGAATATGCAACAAGTTTTAGTGTTTAAAAAAATAAAATAAAATACTTTCCAAACTTTTTTATACGATCACGTTACAAGGGCTGAATGGATATTGATAATATTCGTAAATCAAAGATAAACTACTTTCTACTCATAAAATTAAAGTACCTAGAACAAACCTTTGTTAGAACAAAGCCTAAAATTTATAATATTGTAAAAAATATTACTTGGAAAGGACTAAAATTTATATAAAAACAAACAAAATATTTTAGTGATATATTTTATGTATTTAAAAGTTTATTACACATAGAGGTGTAATGAGTAACATAAAATAAATCTTTTACTTCGATAAATGTGAACGTTTTGTTTAAAATGTTTTTCAATACAGCACTCTCCATACTTTGTCTGTTCCCAGGTATTTTTTTTAATTTAATTAGAACGTATATTATACCAATGCTATTTTGATTTATTCTTTATGGTTTGTTGTATTCAAGCAGTGACGTGCTAAATCGATTTTGGTGAATTTTGGTATAGGCGAAACCGAAAACAAAACTTATCTACGTCTTCGCGGTCTATGATTGTGTGACATTATGATTAGAACTGTGTAGTCTCTTAAATCTTTAAAATTTTGTATTATCATTTTTTTACATAAACAGTTCTAATAAATTTATTACGTTAATATCGTCGTTATAATAAAAATCCAAAAATTGTTTTGTAAACTAATTATAGAATGATTTTCAGTAAGATTCATAGAAAGTAATATTCTTCATTTGAATATCGATGAACTTAATGACAATACATCAAGAATAATAAATACAGATTCAAATATAGTCAATAAAGAGTTACTAGATGAAATAATTAATGTTGTGGCAAAGCAACAAGACGGACTCACGAATGTGGCTATACATAAATGCCTCCGGGACGAGAAGACGAAGGCAAAAAAGCTTCTCTGTATAAAAAACTTGGTAGATAAACGCAAAGCCCGATCTTGGTATCAATCTAAATTTGATATTATATATATTATAGGATAAATTTAAAACAAAAGCTAGTATAGATTTAACAAGATCTGCAGAAGATAGATTTGCGTTTGACAGAAATGACTTCGCTGATGATTACATAGATTTCTTCAGCTTGCGAACTGGAAGCGAACCAAATGGAAGAAGAAATTCAAACGATTTCATATTAAAGAAAATATTACGCACAAATTATAATTCAGATTCCGATTCTGAAAATTCCGATTCTGATGATTATACGCGAATGAAATGGAATCCAAAACGTGATTCGGTTAAAAGATTTAAACCTAAGAAGGTAGTTCGGAAGGATCCTTACAGTTATATGCAAGCTCCCTCTAGAATCTATGAAATGAATTTAGACAGAAGGAGGCGTTTACCGCATTTTTTGCCTAAACAACACCATTGGGACGAAGATGATTTCAAAAATTTGAGAAACTACTGGATTCACGGACCTCAAGGGAAGTATCCGGGGCCCTATAGGATTCCTTTTTGATGTTCTATGATTAAAATCTTCCTTAGCCTATTTAATTTTATTTTTGACTGATTCGTAGCAAATTTAATCAAGGGTCTGAACTTAAACGTGGAAAACATTTTACTGTCAGACGCTGCTTTAGGTTTGACATTGCTGAGGTGTTTTAGTTTGGAAACATGTCCCTTGTAAAAAGATCAATGATACAGGTTCGGCTGTATGCCTCACGCACATACATTGGAGATTATGTGACTTCCTAATTATTCCCAAGATTTAAATCTTGAAATTACAAAAACTTCTCCATCATAGATAGAATAAAGCTATTTATAACTTCGAATGTCCTTTAATTTGTTACTTATTAAAGTATGATAAAAAGTAGTTGAGTAGGATTTCACCATTATATATTTTATGATTGCTAATAAAAAGACGTAATCAATTGGAAAAAAATATATATTCAATGAATAAAACAACAAAAATATCAACAATCTAAATTATCTTATCTAATGCTTTACACAAAACTGGGATGACGAAATATTATATCAATTAACTTAAGGGTTTTGTGGTATAAATCATATTAAAAACTGATCTGTAAAAGCGCTATCATATTGAATTTGACTGTCTCCCGTTTATACAAAATATATGTATATCTATAGTGCTGTCAAATTTGTATATTTTTTAATAACAAAAAGAAATAAAAACCCTCTACCACAAAACCCTTATTTGACAGTTGATGCGCAATGTCGATATTTGACGAAAATCTTATTACAATGTGACAAGCAAGGAATGTGATAAAAGAATTTATTAGGAATAATTTACCGCTTAAAATACGAAGTATAAAAGTGCCTAAAGATTGCCTTAAATTCGATACGATGGCCAGTGAAATATACACTTTCTCTCAAAAACCAATTTGAACCATCGAATTCAATATAGAACTTATGTCTATAAAGAATATCTTACTAGGCAATATAACTGTTGCCTAGTATTTTATCAAATTGAATCTCAAATATAAGGGTCCTTAAGATTTTGGCCGTGGCTTTTAAGATTAAAAGAAAAGTGATTAGTAATTGTGATACCATGCTAAAGTACCGAGCTAAAGGCAAGCTATATCTCAAAAAATTAAGCGATTTATTTAAATATTATTATAGGGAATCTAAATCTAATTAATTATATACGTAAGCGGAAATCCACGAAAAAGTTTTCATTAAACTTGCGAGATCCCACATGGCATTATTGACAGTAATTTCGGCGCCAAACTGGACATGACATCGACACCTGTCAGTGTTTTGTATGCAGATTATAATATACAGCTAAATAAGAATTAATGGTTATATGAAATACATATGAAATATAGCTCCCCAAAAATACCTTTTGTTTTAATAAACATTATTATATTCAGCATACAAAATAACCAATATTATTTGTCTAATCAATCATCCATCTAAAATATTAATCAATCATAAATATTATTAAACATTATTATAATATTTTCAAACGTGAAAAATAACTCTTGTGTCTTTATATTCTGGCAGATTAATTATTATTATTTGCAATCCACTATTAGGATAAGCGGTAGATAGAAGTCGTCTATTGTAACATTAAGAATTCCGTATTTATAATAATTACGGAAAAGGAAAATTTCGCGCAGAAATACCATGGACTCCTTGGCACAGAGTATATTTTTGACATGAACAATAAAAAATCGCAATTCGAGTAATATAACAATTATTCATAAGAAATATTTTATACATAAAGCTCTGAATATCTAAATTAATATTCATTTCACAAGAGCTATAGGCAAGTGTGTGTTACAGATGAGTTTTATTTCAGGAAATATTTTTGGTCTGGCAACATTGTTAACTGTAGTAACTACGTTAAGTATCAAATCAAGTTGCACGTACCATAATTATTTTTATTTATTTAATATTCAAAAGTTATTTTACCATTCTTTTGGTAATTTTTCGGATCTCGTTGACCTATAGCACCTTGATAAAATCTGTTATATTCAATATTTACAAAATAAAAACTTGTTGCTATATTTTACCGAAATAAACAAAAACAAAAAATTAAAAGTGAAATAAAAATATTTACATAAAATTTCGAATCAAACGCGTATTAATGTTTTTAGACACTCGGCTCAAATCAGTTTCTTGACACTTAACACAGTTGCCATGGTAACCAAAATTTCACAATTCGACCTTTGACATGCCGTTCTCAGTTTACTATCGAAAGCATTACTCATCTAAAAGGCGTTTTAAGTTACGTTTACATATGGTAATTAATAATTATACAAAATGGCGTTAACCAACCTTAACGAAAAAACCATGATTCTACAAAATGGTGGGCTAAGCAACTTTTAATGGACGTTAAACAACTCGTAATTTTTAAATTGGATTTTTCAAAATTGTAAACGTAAAACTACATGAGATAATTTTGTATAACAAGTCGCTGTCTCTCACAACACATTTTTCGGTTTAAAAATAGTTATCATTATTTAATGAAACAATTTAACAGGAGCTTATTACAAAACAATGATCTTTTCATGAATTTGAATAGCGTCATTTGAAGTCAAAATCTACTATGACACCATAACGAAACAATTCAAATCGCGGAAGCGAGGCCCCTGGCCGTGCACCAAAGAACACAAAAGCGGCACTAGTCTTTTTGGTCTCGTTGGTGGAAAATCCAATTTAACAACGCCTGTAAGACCATAGCCAATACGAATCCACCAAAAAGATCCCACGAATGCGAGGCTGTGGGGATACGTGCTACGTTCTGTGGATGGAAGGCTGCGGCTCTCTGACCCTCGTTTAACATCTCCACGTTTTTGTTAAGCCTTTCGATAGCTATGGCCTGTTCGCGAAGCGTTGAGTCTATGGAGTGTAGCGTTTGTTTCAGTGTCCGGCTGAAAAAATATTTAGTTATTTCAGACAACATTCAATCTTACGCATAAGTGAAAGTCAATTCCCTATTGGGGTATGGGGCAGATGCATTTCACATCTGTTTCACTGATCGATTTTTTTTTAGGGGCAAATAGGTCAGCCTTCTATGCCCTGCCAGACCGAGTTATCTCCACCGGGAATCGAACCCAGGATCTTAGGGGGTAAAAATTGAATTAGAGCGAAAGAACCAGAGCAAAGTTAAGGATGGCAGTCAGAGTAGATCAGAACTGGGTAACAGTTTGAGGGGTTAGGAGTTAAGAGTTGGAGGTAGTATTGGTCTAAGTAAATTATGATAGTTGAAATAGGAAATTGAAACGGAAACCTGACCGCCTACTTGTTCTAGTGGTAAGCGCGTAAGCGTTACAACCGAGAGGTCTCCGATTCTCGGTCGAGATAATAAAAAAAAATCGGTCTGGTAGGGCATAGAAGACGGAGCACCTACTTGCCCCTAAAAAAAATCGATCAGTGAAACAGATGTGAAATGCATCTGCCCCATACCCCACTAGGGGACACGGGGCTTTACTTTTTCACTATTAACTGTGACCCCAAATGTACCGAACTACTTACGTAGAAGTCTTAGACCTCCTGGCCAAGTCGTCGTGGCTTTCAGAGTCCGAAGCGCGATGCGACAGATCTCTGAGCCGAGCCTCTCCACTCGTGCAGAGGGAAGCGCCAGTCTTTAAAGATGTTATCACGAAGTCGTCTTCGTATTCTATCAACTCCTCTGGCTGCCAAGGCCTACGATAAATACTCATTTATATGTTTGTTCATGCACTTCTAATGTTTGGAGTAACTGTAAATTTGCTTTATCACAAAGTAAAACAGAAACAAAAGCTTTTTATTTGAAATAATCTTAACACTTTAGTATCCGCAGTAAAAACTGTCGACTTGGGCCATTAGAGATGGACCGTGTCGATAAAACATTTAAGTAGTATGTTAATGTCGATATAATTATTATAAGTTTGAAAGCTTAAAAGTCATCTATATTAAATAGATAATTTGTTTTTAGCTGTAAAATAATTTATCTGCTCAAATAAATTACCTTCTACATAGGTTTGATGAATTAAACCTCAACTTCACTTTATAATGATATAATTCTATAAAGCACAATGATATAACAACTTTCAATTCTCAGAGACTCACAAACTTAATCAGAGCGACTGTTCAGTTCTAAAGCTAAACCCCGAATGAATGATTTTTTGCCTCCGTCCGTCTTGAACTCGTTTCTAAAAGAAATCAACGGAGGCTTCCGATTGGCCGCCGTCAAACGGGTGACTTGCCAATACAAATAATACTTAGAATACTTTCAAATACAATAATCAATAGAATTGTTTTAAAATTATTTAGATATGATCACATTATCAATAAAACTCTTTAAAATTATTATAATTATTTAAAAATCATCACAGAGGTTTTTTATAAATGAGCTCATCATAATGAGGTGAATACTTAATAAGTGAATAAGTAGATAATAAGAATCCCATTAAATATATAATTATTGGGGTCATTACGCATTTATTCATAATAAAATGTTTCTAATAGCAATTTAGGTATTTCTTAAATAATTATCGATACAGCACTACGGGTGCAAGTCCCACTCCGTAAGACCGTGCAGGTGCGAAAGAGATAGCAAGATTCCGATGATTTATGGCCCGAGTCGCCAATTCTTACTAAAGATGCTATAACTTATACTAGTTACTACTTAGTAATAATTATTATAAAAATAAAAAAATATTTGGAAAAATTTAAAACATTTCATCCTCGAACAAACCAGTTCGGATTTGTAAAAATCAACTAATCTATTTAAGCGATAGATTTGAAATATATACATATTCTTAACCGAATAATATTAAGAAAAATTACCTTGTGTCTGTATGGTTGTACTTCCAGCATTGGTCAACAATGCCTGAAAATTAATATAGAAAAATTCATAAAAATAGAACATTCAAAAAAGGAGAAGATTGTGAACCTCATCCTTTTTTTGGGTTAAAATAATTGCTTTAGAAGAATTATAATTTCTGTTTTATATATTATTGTGCACTTTTTAGTTGATTAATATTTTAGTGCTTTTTTTCTGAAGACACGGATTTCTTGGAGTCGTTTAAGAAATGTGATGAAGAGCATAATTGGTTGTACCACGATAATGTATACCTTTGCTCCCTTTGACAGGAATCCATAAATTAAATTTTATTGTAATATGTACATATTAATTTAGTTATTTGCTACGTTAGCATGAGAAAGAAATTGGAATATGGATGGCGTATAAAATGCCTACAGTTTTTATCGCACAACACAAGAAATAATTTGGATCATGAATTACCTTCAGGCGGAACACTTCTAGAGGAGCATTCCCTATGAAAAAGTCTCGGCGACCAGGGCGTTATTAAGTTCCGTGCGCGAGCCCGTTGCGCCTCCTCAATTATTGTCTTCTGTTCAGTAGCTGCCACCTTACAAACATACAAATTATAGCCTAGCTGTGCCCCGCGGTTTCACCCGCGTTAATTTCGTCGAAACGTGATGTTATATAGCATATAAACAGAGTAAAATAGCAAACAGCAAATAATAGATAATTATGTTTTATGTAATTCGTCCGTGCGGAATTCCACTTAAATAAGGATTTATTTACCTGGTCCTCATTTAATATAGCCTCGGAGACTTTGATCCACAACCTTTGCGATTCCCATTCGTGTTGTTTGTCGACATTCACCAAATACCGTGGCAAGCGCTGTTCCTTCAACACCGATACGTCTAAAAGACTTGTCTCCTCCTGAAAATATAAAAAATGCTTCTTAAATGAAAATTCATAAAAAATGGATCTTTAAAACTTATTCAAACATACTCAGAGCAAAGTAACAGTCATTTCAACATTCATTATTACACCTTCATGATTCTTATTTAAATATTTTTAATTATAAATCAATTAATAATTTGACAAAATCATTAGTCTGCCAGTCATACACGTATATCTTAAAAATCCCGTTACGACACCACGTTTTTATCCTATATTATTTAGTTTCCCCAAAATTTGAACAATGACCAAATTTATGTACCTGTATACATTGTCAAAAAGATAATAATAATAAAATATTTATTGTTAATACCAACTCATAACAACCGCTCATGACCGCCTCCTTGGTCTAGTGGTAAGCGCGTAAGCGTTACAACCGAGAGGTTCGATTCCCGGCGTAGATAAAAAAAAAACTCCGTCTGGCAGGACATAGAAGACTGATCACCTACTTGCCCCTAAAGAAAAAATCGATCAGTGAAACAGATGTGAAATGCATCTGCCCCATACCCCACTAGGGGACACGGGACTTCACTTAACTCATAGCAAGACAAAGTTTATATTATGAGTTATGACAATAGACAATACATTCGCATCTGTGCAATAAGGTCCAAACTAGGCCGAGCCTGTGTCTTGAATTAGTCTCTTCCGATGTCACAAATACATTGTGTTATTAACTTTATATTACATACATCAAAGTTAGTAATTTAAGTTGATAAAAAGTTATAAAATATTGTTTTTGACGTCGAGTTGCGGAAATAAGACCGTACCTTTTATTATGTTTATTATTTTTAATTTTATTATATTTATATTCTAATTGATAATCTGAATAAGAAAAATTACCCCAGTCTTCTTGTCTTTAATATCGATTCTTCCGTCCCAATATCCTTCGACAGTCGCTACCGTGTCTTTTCCACGTTTTATTCTCCCCGATATCGCATTGGTTTGGTCCGCGCCGCCGAGGAACGACTAAAAAACCATTAGGGTAATGACTGTCACATGTCAATATATTTATGAAAGTCATGAGTTTAATACTAGGAATAAAGATAAACTCGCTGTTGCCACTAGTAAGCTCCATAAGTTAGTAAATCTTTTAAAGGCCAACGCTTTTATAATAGACTCCCAAGTGATATGCTTCAACTGTCAATGAATAAATTTAAAAACACAATTAAAAGAAAACTTTATAAAAAAGCATACTATAAAATAACGGATTACTTAAATGATAAAAAAGCTTGGGAATGAACCTGCTCTAACTCTGTCTTAATAAAACCAAATATTATAACTTTTAGAATACAAGAAAGAATTAGAATAGCATTTAGAATTTTTAAATTTTTTTTTTATCTTTATAAACTACATAATATTTAAAAAAAAATTGACGATTGAAAATGATCAAATATGATTTTAATTAATAAAGATATTTTGACTTTGACTATAGAGATCGTCCATTAATCACGAAATATCACAAGGAGGGGTGGCGTAATGAGAACGTGTATTTATATTCGTTGCAACCTTTCATTTAACCTGCAACCTTAATATTTTTGGTCATATTTAACACAATGCTTTAAAACAATTTCAAGATAATATTCTGAAAATTTCAATATATTTTGTACCCAAAAAAATACATTTTGGGAAGGGGACGGGGGTAGCCTAAAACCTCACCACATCACTCAAAACATCACTTGTTTAATAGACGACCCCTTACGATAAATACTTATGTTATGATTTATAAAGCTGAAAAGTTTGTTTGTTTGAACGAGTTAATCTCAGAAACTATTTGGTTTTTTTAAAGTAGTATACTTAAAACATTAAAATAGGAGTTTAAAATTTTCCCTTTAATAATAAAAATTATATATAATTAAACAATATCTAAATTATTTACCCTCAATTTGAATTCAACATCCGCTTGATAGCCAGTCTCTTGACATATTATATGCACCTGTAATAAAAGTCATTTCTTTAAGGGAGATTCTCATCTATATATAAAAATTAATTGCTGTTCGTTTGTCTCGCTAAAACTCGAGAATGGCTGGGCTGGTTTAGCTGGTTTTGTTTGTCGTTGAAGATTTAAACGGTGAGAAAATATGGAAAAATTGCGATCAATACCAAAATATTCACTAGACATATATAAATATAATCACCCTATATGACCAAAAAGGGGTACATAAGTTTGTCGTGTGTATGTGACAGCGAAATTGACTAGTTTTCGAGTCTTAAAGCTAGCTGAAGCTTCAGCTGGGCCGGCTCGTCCGGAGTCATACCACGGCCTCACAGAATACAAGCGTGAAATGGTACTTGTACTGTGTTTCGCTGAGTGAGTGACGATACTGGAGCCCCACCACAGAACTATACCAAACCAAAGGCCACACAACAAAAAGCGCGGATGACGGCACTGTTATCCATGGGCAGCGGTGATCTCTTACTATGAAGGGCCTACCCTGTTCTCCGCTCTTATATAAAAAAAAATGTCCAATGTGATGTTTAGTCCTGAGGAACATTTAAAACGTAAGCTATAACTAGTTAACACACACACATGGGACACACACATTCATGAGTCTATATCACTGATTATCAGATCATCACATGACAGATAGTGACGAATTTAATACTAGGAATAAAGACAAACTCGCTGTTGCCACTAGTAGGCCCCATAAAGTTAGTAAATCTTTTAAAGGGCAATGTATACGCTTTTATAACTCTCAAGTGATATGCTTAAACTGTCAATGAATAAATTTAAAAACACAATTAAAAGAAAACTTTATAAAAAAGCATACTATAAAATAACGGATTACTTAGATGATAAAAAAGCTTGGGAATGAACCTGCTCTAACTCTGTCTTAATAAAACTAAATATTATAATTGTTAGAATAATTATTTCTGTAAACTACATAGTGTTAAGAAAATTGACGATTCGAAATGATCAAATATTATTTAATTTATGATTTGGGTTGCCTGGAAAAGATCGCTGATTAGCGATAAGGCCGCCCGTTGCACTCCATTTAGCTTAAGTTATTATCTGTATCCTATTGTTTATTGCAACGAAGTGTTAATAAATAAATAATAAATAAATATGATTTCAATGAATAAAGATATTTTGACTTTGACTTATTTCCTTTATAGGCAAGTCTGTGAAAATCCTTCAATGTCTACATAACTGAAACATTGGTTTCTCCGGAGTTCCAACTCGGGATATCTTAGCCACGAAGTTAGTTAATTGGTCTAATTTGCTGAATCGAACAGAAAAAACTATGATTTCAATAGTAGACTCATGTTTAGCGTACTGTATAAATGTCTCACCTTTCCGCCAAGCTCCATACTCAGCGTACCAATAACAATGCCCTTACAATGCGCATACGGCGCTGTTGTTATATACGTCTCTCCCCAATTTAATAAATGTATCCGCGCACAACCTTCCAAGATGGCCGACGTCGAATTACCTAAAACGAGAAAGATTTTCTCTGTAACCTTCTATCCCTATACGTAAACATATAAAAAAATAACTCCCTGAGTAAAAATAATCCCATACTAACATACAATACCCAAGATCATCAAAGCTCAAAATATGGCAATACCAAACTGTGCTAGAATTATGATTTAGCACAGTTACCCTCACAGTCCCGCGCTGACGATCGCATGACGTAATGTCATAACCGCCTCAATCACGCATTGGAAATTAAACTTTAAGTTTGCATAATAAGGTTTTATTTCAAAATTTTAAAAAGTGGCATTGGTTATACTTTGTATTATTTGCACACACACAAGTAAGCATGGGACACTTTTTCAACTTGAATTCTTAGGCGAATGTGTATCTTGGGGATTCTAATTATGTATACTAACCATAAAATTTAGACCTAGCTAATAAGCTGCCTTCTATAACGAATCCATCTTTTCTATTTGATATATAGAATGCTGATACGGGCGGATGGTGAGAAACCTGGAAGCAGAAGTTAACTTCTGAACACTCAACACCGAAATCTGATTATGAAAAAAATTGTGAGCCGTCACGTAACGCCTGGCAGATGAGAAACATCGAGATTATTTTGTAAAAGTAATAAGCAGAAAAGAACAGAACTAAATATATACCATCATATAGCGTGGCGATGTGTCGCCACGGCATGCGTCGCCACGCCAGAAATCGGCTTTACGTGCGGCTACAGATGTTTCACATCAAAAGTAAATTCTCAATTTGAGTGATATTTTTTGTATGTTAACGATTGTTAAAACAAAAATAAACCAATTTTAATGATTCTCTTTTTGTATGATATGTCATACTTTAAAAGTGGTTCCATACAATGAATCGGTGCAAAAGTATAACAGAATATCATAAAATGCAAACACCGATTACCAAATATTTGCTTCGCAGAGTTATTTGGAAATCGTTTTAGTTTTTTTTTTATTAATTTTATCAATCGATAAAAAGAGGTTCTCACCTGTTCAGCAAGATAGTATGTATACGTATCATCATTGTGGCGCCAACAACATCGGAAGGTTTCTCCAAGTACCGGGTTGTAGGGCTTTTTGAGTCCTTTGGGCTTTCGGTAGAGACCTGACAGGTACCACTTCAACACGCCTTTGAATCTTTGGTAAGGGTCCTCTAGAGATTGAGCTCTGAAAAGTTTATCAAAGAAATTAATAATATATATATCAAAAATCCCAAAACACCAACAAGATATAAGTTATGCTTCATACTGAAAATAAAGATATAGCCTAATATACAAATTGCGTTGCATACGCCAGTCATTTATAAAATTTAAAGAATTTAGGTGGTAAAATAGTGTAGTTAAATGAAAACAGAGTCACTAGGAATGTCAATGGTCAATAACTTGTTGCTCTGAACTCAGCAGCCCTGTATCAGATCCTACTGGAGCTTGCTGCCCTCCTTGAAGTACTAGCCCGAAACCAGTTTCACCTTGTATCTGGCAGGCTGCAGTGATGAAAGACTCCGATAGTAAAGCTATGCCCTTGTGATGGTATGTTTGAAATTTCATTTCTCAGTGGCAGATCACTATAGAACAAAGCACCGATGTTTTGTTCTATAATGGTGCCAATTATGATGTGAATTCTAATTTTAGTTTGGTGATTACAAAAAAGCTAAGTAAAATAAAAGACTGACAGGAATTAACTAAATTACTCTAGTTTTGTGTACAGAATTGGCGTCAATGTAAACTGATACTTACTGCCCCAATAAATCTGCATGATAGTAGTTATCTGACAGCTTATCTAGGAACGAACGTGGTTCTAATATGAACGTTGGCAGCACCACTTTACTGAGGTCCATACCGGGCCTCACTTGCTTCAGGAGGAACCATAGTAGCGACTTGTTTTCTTCCGCCACCTCCTCCACTAATTCACCAGCCTGAAAGATTATTCAGTCGTAGTAAGGGCGAGAACAGTTGAAGGGGAAAAAAAATCAACAAATGGCAAATTAACACTGTATAAGTAACGAAATGAAATCTATTTTGCAAGAAACAGAAATTTTTTTTTAAGTCGCTTCATATAATATAAGAACATTCTGACTACAAACGTAAACGCTATAATACAATGGGTTACGGAATTTAAAAGAGCTTACCACACCAATCTCCCGATCTGGGTCCTCCACGTAGAGGTTGTCAATCCGACTGAGGATTTCCCGTTTCCTCGCAACGGGATCATTGGGCTGCGCCTCCGGCATTCCCTGCCTGGAGGCCTCGCTGTCTGTATCTGACGCTGCACCTGCTAGTTCTGTCGAATAATCGGGATTCAGGATTTCTAGCATTAAATAGCGGGTACCAGGATGACATAAGTAGCATACAAGTGGCACGGAGCAACAGCCAACGTCTAGCGCCAGGCAAGGCCGAAGTACGAGTATGGTAGACAATCATTAAAATTAATTATTTATCTAATTAGTGTTCCGGTTCATCACACTTTATGATGTGCAGAACCAAATAATTGTTAGTTTCCGCTATATTCACAACGATCAAGAAAGTTAGCCGCTATTTTAAATGGGGATAGTTTTAATTTTATTAAAAATCATCGACGTTATTACTTGTATAATTAAAATTATTGAAGTATTCGAACTTTCAAGCACATCCCCCTAACTGCAGCCTTGCCAGGACAGCATAATTTTGGTGTATTTAACGAACTACTTTACAAAGACTAGCTTTAGTGTTTAGGCGTATCCTAAAACGTACGAGGAAATCGTATTTCATTACGATTTTAACCCAATATCGCAAACGTCATGAGCATCAGTTCCGTTATTTTGAAGTTCCCTCACCCGCATGAGCTTTCTTCCAGCAAAGTTTACGCACGACAATCCCAGCAGAAGTTCAGTCAAAAATGTTTATTTATGTCACTTAAATCTAACGAACACCAACAGTATTTATAGTATAGCAACTTTTTCAGTTCTTAAGAGGCCTAGCTCGCCAAAGAAAACGTGGAACTATAGGCCATTAGAAATAACAGCGAGACTAACAAAAAATCGAAGATATTTTCAAAATCAAAAAAAGAGGGGTCTTATATTATGTTTGACGTGTCTGTCTGTGCATCGTGGTTCCTAAACGAATGGAACATTTGAAAGCTGATCGAGTTGGTTAGTAGTTTCGTTTCATCTACAATTATTACGATCAATTTATGAAGTGTTCTTAAAATCACAAGTTGATTTTTAAACTGTCTTCAATGTCGCTTGTAAACAGCTGCTAAATGACTAATTTACATCACAATGCAAACAAAAAAGCAGACATAAGTAATACTTTAATATCGCATTTAGATATTACATTTTTCTCTATACAAAAATAATGATAAAACATTAATCATGATATTTTTTCTTGTTCAAATAACAAATAAGTCGAGAAAGAAATAATATTTTATGTTGTTTAATATTTTGGTAATTATATAGAACCTTCACACCCTCAACGCTAGTTGAGCCACAGATGCATGGCCGGCCTATTAAAGACTCTTTTCTTGAAGAATAAAGTTTATACCATTTTTTACGTAATTTGGATTTTACGTGATCCAAAATTTATCAATTGATATTGTTTTGTTACATATCTACTGTTCGTTTTTATCTACTTGCTAACAACCTTAACTTTATTTTTTTTAAAGTAAAACGTTCTGAGGAATTTTCTATGCTTTGTATTTCATCTTATAAAATGTTTTAACTGCTCTGTTTTGTTTTTTATTAAATAAATAGACAGATAATCGTTGATAACAATCATGGTTGCGTAATGAGGTAAAAACTATATGAATTTGAAGTTATCTGATAAAATTTCTTTTTCAATTCAACCAAATTTACCAAAACACCAACTTCGTAATATTTATCTGTTAGTTAATATTCTGTAGTGAACACTAAAAATTAATGGGTTATAGTAGTCTATCTAACAATAGAAATTCGTGTGACATAATTTACGTTAATGTGTTTGTACATTAGACACTCAAGCTATTCTTAAATATCCTTTACCATTGATCCTAATGACGCGAAAGGACAGAGATAAGATTGTATGCACGCCTTTCCATTTGTTTATTTTACAGTGTTTCAATAACAGTTGGCAAATGCCTTAATTATAAACTTTGTTTAACTTTAATCTCTCAAATGCTCTTTTTGATAACGTATTTTGTAATAGCGAAACTTTTAGATTCTAAATTTTTTTTTTTAATAATTCCATATCTTAAACTCGTATGTCCGTATACTAATTTCATAAATCTTTCATATGCTTCGCTTCCTTTTGTTTAAAGTAATAAATTATGGGATAAAGAAAAAGGCTCACTTAACAACGGTCTGTCCATGGACATAGCGTCTGTAGATGTGGTACCTGCCTTTTAGTCTGTTTATGAATGTTAGATAGACTAGTTTCTCATCAATTAGGTTCAGATTTTTGTCTCACCAAGCTATGTTGAAGAGTTTGTTTGTTTGAACGCGCTAATCTTAGGAACAACTGGTTCGAATTGAATAATTCTTTTTGTGTTGGATAGTACATTTATTGAGAAAGGCTTTAGCCTATATAACATTACGCTGTGGCCTATAGGAGCGAAGCTTCAGCGAAAAATGTTGCAAAAACGGGGAAAATTATCAAGTTTATTCAAGTTACCCAAAAAATATGTATGAAAGAATTATTACTCTTTAAATGATCTAAAAAATTATCCGCGACATGTCTGTCCTTATGTCTTTTAAGATTATAAAAGATCGGGTTGCGGACAAAATCAGTACGTTCTTCTGTCACAAGAAAATAAAACTAAATATATCATTTACGCAGAAGTACTTTAAAATGTATTCTTTTAAAAACTTCTTAATCGCAATCATAATAACAGAAATTGACGCGAAGTCCCGGGCAATAGCTTATAATAAATAATGTCATAGATGAACTGGTTTATCATGAACGATATTACCTTAGTAAGTAAACTGTGGTAAGAGATTATTTACTCAGCAAACGTTGTCTACTATAATTTAACGACGCCCTTACAATTTATGGTTTCATACTAGATATATTGACATGGTCATGTACTTGATCGCTGTTCTACACAGAAATATGTCTGTGATTATAAATTAAGTGACATATTTTAATAATATCTGTAGAAAACATAATTTGTAGGTCCATAACCTTGTATAAGTAAATAATCAAAGCCTATGACATATACGTAGATTATATAAATTAGATAACAGCTTATTTCCTTCAGTGTCAATTTTTGGTCTTTGAGGCCTTTTTTAATAAACCGTAAAAATATAAGTCAAGACGTTTGACCGGCAATTGATTTTTAGCTGACCTTCGAAACCAAAAAAGGGTTGCCAATTCGACGTGTATTTTTATATTAATCAATAAACGTACTTATAAGATGGATTTTGAATATAATAATTATATCGTCACGCCTTAAAGCATTTGCCTTAAGGCAGCCTTCACCAGATATTATGCTTAAGTCCCATTGTAATACGGGGCGAGCCTATCGCCAAACACCGGGCACAGTACCAGACTACGCTACTATTGTGAGAATCCGAAAACCCAAAGATGCCCGACCCGGGATTCGAACCCGAGAGCTCATGTAGGCGCTATCACTACCCCCACGCTACGAGGCAGTTTCTGAATAGAATTATTTATTTAAAACATCAAACAAGTCCTACCCGCGACTTTGACTGCTTAGCATTAGACTTCTGCTTGTATAGAAGATATCTAAAGTATTTCTTGCTCGCATACTAATTTAATACTTTTTAGGATTCTGTATCCAAAGAGTAAAACGGGACCTTATTACTAAGACTCTGCTGTCCGTCTGGCTGTATCTCATGAACCGTGATAGTTAGACAGTTGAAATTTTCACAGATTATGTATTTTTTTTTAAAACATAATAAATAAGTATTTAAGGGGGCTCCCGTACCACATACACGATTTTTTTCCCGTTTTGTATAAACAATGGTACGGAACCCTTCGTGCGCGAGTTCGACTCGCACTTTCTCGGTTATTTACTTATATAATTATTAATATTATATAATTCATATTTACAATTTTATCATTTTGAATATTTTTTGCATTTGTTTCGCACCTACCACTGCAATGTGTTGGTGCGACGTTTAAAATAATTAAATTGAATCATATTAACATACCTCCATTGCATTTAATAAACACTTCGTCCACCTCATTCTGCAAAATCGCTGAGTCAACTGAATATTTCCTCCCCAGTTCCAGGGTGTGAAAACTGCTACGATCTGACATTTGCCGCCCGTCCTTTTTGCGTTTTAATAATGAAAAAATACTGGAACGCCTTCGCCCTTTGTCTTTCGCGTTTCGTAATATTATTTCTGGTTCTAGATCCATTGTCATTTTTCTGAATATTTCTTTAATGCAGAATTGTAACTTCTAAGAACTTAATTCTTCGAACTCGATTTCTCACTTATCACTTATTAGTTTAGTTAAAGTCATCAGAAAATATATTCATCACTAAATTTGAACACATTTATTTTTGAAACTGTTATGGTCTTTATTGGTCTTCTCAATGTTTTTTTATGCATCTGTATTGTTTATTGATGTAATAATTAATCGTATTACAATATTTTTACTAAGAATGTTTGTTTTAAAGTTTTAGTTCATCTACTAATAGAATCAGCAAGAGCGAAATATTACATATCAAATGCTCTGTCGCATTCTCACTTACGTGCAAATGTTATGGCAAAAACGAGACAAAACACTACTAAGGTAACCTTTTGAAGTGAAAACTTCTTTAGCATCGTTGTGATTTGAGTGTATGAAACGAAAAAGAGACAGTAAAGAGACAGACACATAAATTTATAAGATTTAACGTGGGAGAGAATGAGATAGGAAGCATTATACAGTGTTTATAAAAAATTTCAAGGTTTCACTTCTACCACGTGTGAATTGACCTTGACCGCCTCCTTGGTCTAGTGGTAAGCGCTTAAGCGTTACAACCGAGAGGTCCTGGGTTCGATTCCCGGCGAAGATAAAAAAAACTCGGTCTGGCAGGACATTGAAGGCTGAGCACCTACTTGCCCCTAAAGAAAAAATCGATCAGTGAAACAGATGTGAAATGCATCTGCCCCATACCCCACTAGGGGACACGGGACTTCACTTACATGTGAATTGCACACATGTTTTTTTTACTTATTTATGGTTTAAGGTTCTTTGTAAACATGTTTTAAACGATGTGACAGATGTCGCCATAACTAGTTACCTACTTGTAAGTAAAATTAAATGTTAGAAACAATTGTAAAAACTAAAAACGTTTCGTTTTGAAATATAAAATATACCTAATATGCACAAAATTGAATGTAACGGAAAACTTAACAATATATTATAAACACAATTTACCTTGTACATAGATAGTATAGGGTTGCCATTTTATAAAATGTAGCATTAATCGACTAATCAGTACACATTTTAAAGTCCAAATCTGAATTACCTGTGTATGAAATTACGTTGATAGCGAAATTTTAACTTAGGCGGCATAATCTTGACTAGTAAGATAATTATTTTACGAGGTCACATAATTATAACTTATAAGGTCGTTAGATTTTATTTTTTTGCGCATTAATTATATTTAATTCTGCAGTAGTTCAAGATATTTCATAGGTCATTGGAATTGTTTGAAGTGTACAATTTTTCTTTGTAGCAAGCTGACCCCGCGAACTTTTTATCGCTTCTAAGTTTAGTCACGTGTCATTCCAAAGAAAATATACGAGGAAACGAATTATCTTCGTAAACACTTTGTCTTCAATTTTGCTATTTCAACAACCTGACCCGGCAAACATTGTTTTGCCAAATAAATTATTTCTAATGAATATTTTTGTATTGGTCAGTTATAGAAAATTATTACAGTAATATTAAAAAATGGAGGTTGGTGTTAGGAGGGTAAAAATTGAGGGTTATATGTATTTTTTAATGACAACTCATAAATATAATTTATGGGGTGGGCCACCCTTATCACCAAAAAAAAAACTTGAGAAGTGTCTAGGGACACCCGGATGGAACAGTTCCTTTCGATTAATTAGTGAAGGAATTGTAATAAAATTTTATTTCTTTTAAGTTATAATATTTTTTTATTATTAACAAATGTAATATAAACTTAATCAGTAGGCTCAATTTTAGTAATAATTGGCTTGTGGTAAATGAAGTAGGAAACATAAAAGTTCGCTCGCTTATTATAAAGCACCATGAAAACACAATTTATACGAACGATATCACTTTAATTTTTAGTTTTTAACAATTCAGTTTTGCGTCTTCTTGTTACCATTAAAAAGTTAAAGTTTCCATGTCATAGTTTCATTCTATATACGTAGGTATATAAATTTTAGATCTCTCTTGCGTCTCAGTCGGGAACTGCAATAAAGTGACAAAAATCGCGCGAAATTTTATTCGCAGTGCGTACTAAGGTGATCGCGGAATATCTCTGTGCGGACGCGTTCTAAATGTCTTGAAAAAACTGCATCAATGGTATTATTAAGTATATTAGTACTCAACAAAAATAATCTTCGCGACACCACACTGTTCAATGCGAAATAGAAAGACGAAACGAAAATAACTGGCTCTCTTTCTATGAGAGAGAGAGAGAGAGAGAGAGACAGACAGAGAATTCTATGAGAGAGAGACAGGCAGAGAATTCTATGAGAGAGAGAGAGAGAGAGAGAGAGACAGACAGAGAAACACGCGCACGCCGCACGGCTCACAACTATCAAATTGTAATTACAACTTCTGGTCTTAATTTTTTCCGTCTAGCCCCCCTTCGCAACGCGCGATTAGGAACTTAGTTCCAATAGTTTACGACCTTATCTACAAACCTACCGAATATAGACAAAAAAAAGTTTGGTTACAAACACTGTGAAACGAGAATTTTATATATACATACTAGCGACCCGCCCCGGCTTTGCACGGGTATAAAACATATATAAAAACCTTCCTCTTCAATCACTCTATCTATTAAAAAAACCGCATCAAAATCCGTTGCGTAGTTTTAAAGATTTAAGCACACAAAGGGATATAGGGGAAGAAAAAGCGACTTTGTTTTATATTATGTAGTGATATAGTTAGTTATTCTGATTTTCTTGGATTAGACGAATCCCACAAATCAAAGATCATCAAAATCGGTTATTGATTTATGAATGGTATAAACCGAATTTTTGTTATGTAGGTAAATAATATAATATTAGTAACATATAATGACATATAAACCCTACCATACGTGTTTTGTTATAACTCAAAGTAGGCAGCGTTTCCTATGAGAAAACCATCGCGTCATTTTAATATCCAACATGATAACATCTTTATTTATGGGAGTCGTCCAAACCGTCCTCGACGTGTGACAGCCCTAGCCAAAGCAATGGACGTCCTTGACCCATCATTGTATTGTATGATACGTTTGTTATTACAAAAATTAAACACATTGTGTATTTATTTTGATTCACACAAATTCGTTGAACAGAAAATATATAACTTAGCAACAATATATTTTATCTAACAGATTTATCTGATATATAACTAACTTTTAACTTGACCACCACTCGTAATAAATATTGTTTTCATATATTTTGCCAAACGTGTGACATTTTATGTACAAAATTTCATAATGATTGCTCGTGTAGGTTAAACGAGAAAGGGTAACAAACAAATTCGCTATTACCTAAGCTAGTTCTAATAATTTTAACAAATAAGAAACCGATTTCAAATTGTAACTCTAAAACTACTGAACAGACTTCGATGAAATTTAAATAGGACCACACGGGAAGCACCAGATTTCAAACAAAAAAACATTTTTATGTTTGTTACCTCAGAACTTTCGAATGGGCAAATCGATTTTATGATTCTTTTTTCTATGAAAGCTGGTGCTTCCCATGGGGTACCATTTAAATTCCATCAATATCTGTTCAGTAAGTTTAGTTATAAGTTATTATAGCAATACAACGTGGTAATGTAGCCAGTATTTTGGATACGCACTCTTACGGCTTTGATGAGACTTTTGTATTTTTATAAACATAATTAAGTACATTATTGTAAATCACTACATAGTATAAAACAAAGTCGCTTTTTCTTCCCCTATATCCCTTTGTATGCTTAAATCTTTAAAACTACGCAACGGATTTTGATGCGGTTTTTTTTAATAGATAGAGTGATTAAAGAGGAAGGTTTATATATATGTTTTATACCCGTGCAAAGCCGGGGCGGGTCGCTAGTATTTAATAAACATGTTATAAGTTAGTATACATACAAATTTAAGAACGTTTTCGCCTAGAGTTATCATTATCAGTCCCAGCAGATATCAGAGATTACTTTATCTGCTTTATCATTAAATTTTAATCATGTACGACATAATCAGGAGATTAAGCAGCATATGTACATAACTCTGTCCGTAAACTGATTTTGAGCCACCCAAAATCATAGTGTGTGTGTCCCGTCCCCTAGTGGGGTATGGGGCAGATGAATTTCACATCTGCTTCACTGATCGATTTTTTCTTTAGGAGCAAGTAGGTGATCAGCCTTCTATGTCCTGCCAGACCGAGTTTTTTTTAATCTCCACCGGGAATCGAACCCAGACCTCGGTTGTAACGCTTACGCGCTTACCACTGGACCAAGGAGGCGGTCGACGAAAAATAATAGCTTGTGTTTCAAATTGTGCGGATCCCTGATCTATTTCGGGTTGGAAAGTACAGAAAGGATTATCAGCGACTTGCGGCTGAAGATGATCAGGGAAATGCAGAAACCACCAGCACACACCATGTCTAAGCTATTGTTTATACAGATAAATCAAATTGGAGTGTCTGTTTGTAATAATAAAATAACCGCTTTTTACTAAATGCATATGGATGTATACAGGGTACATACACCAAAATAAAAATAAAAATAATTTTTGTCTGTCTGTTTGTTCCGGCTAGTCTCTGAAACGGCTAAATTTTGATGGGACTTTCACTGTCAGATAGCTGATGTAATAAGGAGTAACTTAGGCTACTTTTATTTTAGAAATTAATATAAATATATAATAAAAAAATAACTATTCCGCGCGCACAAAGTACTTAATACATATCTATTATTATTTTGTCGTTCGCTATTTAACTCTGTTTATAGGTTTATAGGCAATATAACATCACGTTACGACGAAATTAACGCGGGTGACACCGCGGGGAACAGCTCGTCTACAATTAATCAACAGCAAGGCATTAAAACCTGTTACCGATAACTTTATAAAGTTTCATTTAAATAAATTTAAACATATCTACACTAAAATTACAAAAATAAAAGATTTATTTTTTGTTTATAACGTATACCGAAACTCAAAAACCAATGGACGTTTTAAGTTATTTCACTGAGATAAATGAATTCTTCCTAAGATAGTACAGGATATGTTCCATGTCCACGCAGACAAAATCGCAAATATCATTACATATTATAACATCGTTATTAGATATTAAACCTTTTATTTTATCTCGACAATTTTTTATTAGTTTTAGTTTCAAAGTATGTAAATATTGTCTCGAACACTTAATTCATTTCATAATTCGCATTAACACCGGAATCAGTCGAATAGCGCTGACTCAGCGTAACGTCAACGGAGTAACAATGTACAATCAATTACAATCTAATTGCAACACATAAAATATGCCTTCACACAATTTTATCAAATTTCAAACACACTAAACAAAGATCCATTGAAATTCTCACGTATTCATCAACACGTCCACACTGCACGGAGTGAATTACGAAACTGAGTTATCATATGTGATAATGATTAATGACAATATGAGTTAATATTTTTGTTTATGGTTGCATTTAAGGCAAATGTTTATCTTTCACATGTGACTTATCGTATATCAATCACACAACCGGCTTGACAGCTTTGGATAGAATCAAAAATTGCAGGTTAAAATACGTTAACATGTAAATTGGAAATAATACTTCATTGTTATTATTGTATCTCAGATCTATCTGCATCAGCTTTCAAATAAAAACCGCATCAAAATGGGTACATTCCATTAGGAGCTTTTATACAAACACGTAAACATTACAAGTTATTATTAGTATACGTGAAATAAAGAAATATTAACTGAATTAACCGCCGCTAATGTTATAAATCCGAAAGAAATTTCTGTAACGTTTTACACCTAAACCAATAAGCTGGTTTTTAGGCAATTTAGTACAGAGACAAACTGCAACTAGAGAAAGGAGATTGCACAAATACTGAACCACGTGTGTTATATAGGCTTTGCGAAACAATATGCGAAGGTCATGCATCGATGACATATCAAATTTACACAAATACATTTATAATAAAAATATGATCAAAGGTCGTAGGAAAGGTTTCTTATTTTGTGATATTTATTATCTTGTATATAAAATTCTCATGTCACAATGTTAGTTACCTTACTCCTCCGAAACGGCTTTACTGATTTTTACCAAATTTAATATGCATATTCAGTAGGTCTGAGAATCAGCTACTATCTATTTTTCATACTCCTAAGTGATAAGGGTAGCTCACCCCAAAAATTAATATGGCAAAACAGCGTTTGCCGGGTCAGCTAGTTTATTATATAAATAATATTGAAGACTAAATAACACTCAGACGTGATGATTACAAATAATATCTCATAAACGGATGAACCAATTTTCAATCAACCTTCATGTAAAAGTCAAATACGCCAGGTTTCAAAAGAATTGCATCGAGGTCGGTACATTCGTCTACGAAGCCATTGCCAGACACAGACACATCTACACAGACACATCAACTCATTTTATCATTAAGATTTTTTTTTAATTTTTTTGCCAAATAAATACATCATTAAGTCAGTCTCATATAATTAAAAGTTGTATAGATTAAGAGGCCTACTATATTATAACCTTACTTTTTGCATAAAATTGTTAATTTTGACACTCTTATTATCTGAAACCGAAAGTCTTTAACAAAATTGACTTATAGAATAGTTTAAAGTAGTAATTATTATAGTCAATTGCGGCCTCGCTTTTTGCAATATATTTCAATTTATTTAAATATATTCGAAATTCAGCAAAATATTTTTGTTGGATAGTCCATTTATCGAGAAAGGCTATATCTAGGCCAGGGGTCGGCAGTCTTTCAAGTGAGATAAGCCACATATCAAGTTTAAAGAATCTCCCATTTTTTAGGGAGCCGCAACTTCAAGTTTATTAGTGCGAACGCGCAAATTAAATGAATAAAAAATAGTGATTGTGAATTAGTTATTATTGAGCCGTTTGATTTTTTTAGGCATTCATTTGAGCTGTGGAATTATAGTGAGTTATTTATAGAGCCATGAAATCCTATGAAAAGAGCCGCATGAGGCTTACGAGCCGCGGACTGCCGACCTTTGATCTAGGCTAGAAAATCACACTACGGCCAGTAGGAGCGGAGTACGCAGAAGCGGAAAAAAGTATTTCCATTTGAGAGCTAGTGAAAACGCGAGGAAAGTGTACCATATTCACCTCGCCATACTATAGGGAAATCCTAAGACTTTCCTTACCGCTGTTAACAATTTTCCCAGCCACGTACACACTGTCATGGGATATCCTGTCGTCTCGTTTACCACTTTCTGATGCCTCAAAGTGGTCTGACGGTAGTTTAGTATAATCTATTAGTGAATATTTTTTGTATGGCGTCGTCCTAAAATTCAATAACTTTTAGTTTGTCAAGCCTCCATTGCTAAGCTCACACATTAAATAAATATTTTAATTAGGGAGAGAAAGCCGTACCCACTTGCCAGTAAAGAATTATCATTGAAACAGACGCAGATTACCACAGAATTTGTTCAGCATCCATATATTGTTTAATATATTTTCTTTCATTTTCGTATAATTTGGTAACACAAAGTTGGTTATTTTTTTTTTATTTTTTCTAAAGTTAATGCGATAGATGTTTATTTTCTACTGTCAAAAATTCACTAAGAATCGCGTTGGCATACCGTCTACTACAGCTATTTACTTCGTCAGAGGACGAAGTGGTCGTGTCTCTAAAGATCTCATCCGATGGCGCAGTTTTGGTAATTAATATATTCTCTGGCGTATCACATATAATCTCTTCTTTAAAAAGTCTATGTTTCATACGGACATCATCTTCTGAGTCTGATTTAACCCCGGAATCACGAAGGCGCTTTTTGACACCAGTCTTTCTGATAGATGGCGTTGAACTACGTCTGTTATATTTCTCTTCGAGCGATTCTCGCATTTTCATCTTTGGCATATCAAAGAACTTTAGTATCGGCGACCGTTTTAACATTTCCAACGTCATAGGACTGGCTGTAAGACTTCTATGGCGTAAATGTTTCACGTCTAGAGTTTTTATTTTTATATTATCGGTTGAATTTGACCTTTTTGCTACTTTTGTGGGTGTGCATATGGTAGAATCTAGCCTAAATCCTACTTAGCGTACGGGGAGGGGAGAATTCACCATTAGTTATTTTATTCCCAGGGTCTATAAACTACGGATACTTACGTTACGTATATTTTTGAACTTTGAAGTACATAGAACAGATAAATTTAAGTTTCGTAACAATTACGACTGCCATTATGGATATAGAAACAGAGCTTTACAGGTATTGTCATCTCTTTTGTATGTGTAGGAAGAAGAGAGACAGATATACCTGTGCAAAAACACAACTTACATGTTATTTTTAATGCCTTAAATTGACTTAAAAATCTAAAGTTCACATGAGGTGTTCCGTAGTGATGTTCAGATTGCTGAGACAAATATTATAATAAAATAATTATTAGTAAAAAACTTAATACACAACTGTTGAAGTAAATAATCTAGTACAGTCTCTTCGCGAGTGTATGAAAGCGATTCTTTATTTTATAATTTCTCCCCAATTATGATGAATTTTAGTAAAAAAAAAATATGTTGACTTCTATTTCCTTTCGTCTTAAAACTCACATCACAACGTCATCCTTTCCGACCGGAGTGTTTCTCTTAATCAGACAGATTAAACGTGTGACTTTGGGATAAAACGTAGGCTTCTCTTTCCGCTAATCGCTATGAAAAATTTTAGTCCTTCGTGCCAGACTTACCCTGTTCATTAAAGTGTTTCTCTAATTCTTCGTGCGATATGTTCGTCTGCGTTGAGGGCGCGTCTGCTTCTACCGTTTGTTCGGGACGGGAGCGGGAACATCTGAAGTAATTCTTTTTTTTTTCAATAAATTTTTCAAAAAATTACATTTTTAAAATAAAAATACACAAAATGAAATAAAAATAAGAGACAAAAATCCAATAACGTCATAATTATTATTAAATCTTACCGACTGACTGCAACCAAATTTAAGTTTACTTTTAACATCGAAATATATACACACCTCTTACTTATAAGCCTGTATAAATTAACAGAACATTCGGAATTAAAGTTAAAGAAATTTTAATAAAATTATAAAAGAAAGTAGTCTAATGCTCACAGCATGCTTCACTACATAGTATGTATGCTTAAATCTTTAAAACTACGCAACAGATTTTGATGCGGTTTTTTTAATAGATAGAGTGATTGAAGAAGAATGTTTATATATGTTTTATACCCGTGCGAAGGCGGGGCGGGTCGCTAGTATTTATATGTAAACAAAGTGCTTGACACTTCATTTAGCTTGATGTGTATATGTCATCTGTGAGGGAACTTGGAGCTGTCTGTCAGATTGACATATGAATAGTTAGGTTATAAAAAATGTATTGTGGTTTGAAAGTTTAAGTGAGCGTGAATAAGAACTGGTAAAGCAAAAGATCTAAATGTTGTTTTATAATGTGATGTATCCTTGGATAGGTGAACAGTAAAACTTTAGCTAAAATTGAGTTGCTCCGAAAAGAGATTTATTGTTGTAAAGCAAGCCTTTAAACTATTTACACGTAATACTTTATACCAAAAGAATTACAAGTATTTCTTAACTGAAAAGAGAAACAACATTAAGAGCTATTAATTTACCACTTCTTATGCTCACTTAAACTTTCAAACCACAATACATTTTTTATAACCTAACTATATATACGTCAATCTGACAGACAGCTCCAAGTTGACAGATGACATATACACATCAAGTTAAATGAAGTGTCAAGCACTTTGTTTACATATATATATCCAAGATGAGAATTGAAAACCTTATGGCCATTTGAACTAACGCAATCTTCACTAAGAAATAGAGACTACGTAAGCAAAGATTTGTCATTAAAATAAAATTATGTTGAACTAACCTGAGCATAGCATTGCTGCATCGCAACGCCAGTTCGAGGCCATCGAGCCAACAATGTCCCGCCGCCTGCGACGGAGCGCGGAATATCAAATGCGCTGTCGGTAAAGGTTGAACGACCGCACCTGCAAAATGGCATTACTCATATCAGCAAACTCTACCGAGACGGGAAGTCAAAGTCAAAAATATATTCGTATAGAATTAAATTATCGCTTATCATACAGGTTGATTGGTAGAGGGTTAGACAAACTGATTGGGCGTGTTCGGGGACCCATTTAGAGAATTCAAGTTGGCCAAAAAAAATTCCTTGACCACCCATTTTTTTTGGGATTTTCACTGTTTTCATCGAAACTTTACCTATTAACTACTAAAACTTATGTGACATCCGTTTTAGATCGGATGTTTTGATTTGAGTTTAGTCTCTGATACATTTATAAGCTAGGGAAAGCATAATTAGATACAATTTAGTCCTAAATTAGTGATTAAGAGCTCACGAAGGAAAAAAAATTAAATAAATTTTACCACAAAGTTTAACTTTCACAAAGATTTTAAAAAAAAAACTCTTGTGTTTATGAAAGTAATTTGCTTTTAAAAACTTCTCTATTTATCACTTATTATAATGGCATACTAATTTGGTATAATACTTCCAATCAGTTTGTCTAACCCTCAATCAATTATATCACCCAAATTTGAATATTTGAGGTTTTAAATCCAGCCCCTAGAAATAAAGACACAATATAGTCCTTTCTCTGAATGAAAAGTAACAAATTTTCAAATAAAATGACATTAAATACTAATTTAAGTACAGCAACCAATTTTTATTTATCAGGCTGTGCCTGGACATAAACCTTCCCTAGTAAGTAGATAATAGGTCTCACATATCTATTATCAACTAAGTTCTACATAAATTAATCATTAAACAATGAATTTTTAAAAATCTATCTTTATATATTTACAGGATGGACTCCATTTTCTTTTGAGTATTTAATAACAATCAAAATTTACTCATTAGGATATTTTTGGCTGCAATACCGAGTCGTAAAAAAACGTGTGGGTGAAAAATTGGCAAATTTGACGTTAAACTTGAACATTTTTAAATCTATTTATTTTTACATAAACATTTTATGTATATTATTATATATATGTATATAATGTACCTATAGTTTCGTTATGTGGTCCTCTCGGTGCCCAAATACTCTGTTCCAACGGATGGTAAAGCTTGAAGCAGAACCCGTCCTTTTTACTTGGTCTTTCGATCACTTGGCACGAAGTTAGCAGCACCGTACCAACCCAGTGGCTTTTCTGTGAACATAATATTTAATTATTAATACATTAAATTATATGAATATAGAATAACTATATAAAATAGAATACAATTAATCTTAATATATATAAATCTCGTGTCACAATGTTTGTCCTCAATGGACTCCTAAACCACTTAACCGATTATAATAAAATTCGCACACCATGTGCAGTTCGATCCAACTTGAGAGATAGGATAGTTTAAATCTCAAATTATAGTCGCAATTTTAATTTATTGCAAATTCGTTTCCTCATGCATTTTCTATGGAATGACGTTTTAGGTGACACGTTATTATTCGGCACTGAAGCGATACGAAGTTCGCGGGGTCAGCTAGTATAATAATATAAAAAGTCCCGTGTCCCCTAGAGGGGTATGGGACACTTCGCATCTGTTTCACTGATCGATTTTTTCTTTAGGAGCAAGTAGGTGATCAGCTTTGTATTCTGCCAGACCGAGTTGTTTTTTATATCTCCACCGGGAATCGAACCAAGGACCTCTCGGTTGTAACGCTTACGCGCTTAATACTAGACTAAGGAGGCGGTCAATACAATAATATACCTACTAACACTAAAAAGACCTTTAATGATAATTATAATCAACGGGCTACTCTCCGAACATAACTCAACCTTGCCTGACCTTGATCAGCGGTTCACGGCCTAAAAAGCGCGCGTCTATCGTTCGACTATTTATTCATTCTTCATTTTTAAAGACAATACGTCTTTTAAGAAAATAACATTGTACTACATATTTAAATACAAAAATGTAAAAAATAAATAATTTTAACGACCGTTTGGCGCAATAGGTAGTGCTCCTGCCTTCCGCGTCAAATGTTCCCGGGTTCGGATCCCGGTAGGTGAATAATTTTTGTGTGTAGCACGAATGTTCGTTGCCTAGTCTTGGTTGTTCATAAACTTATTTAAGGTTCGGTTAGATCAATAGGCTTCTGCGCCAAAAGATCCTGAGTTTGAATCCCGGAAGGTGCTTTAATATGTGATGAGCACGAATATTTGTTCCCAGTCGTGGTTGCTTAATATGTATTTATTGTGGTACCCTCGTTGTTTATGATTACCATAACACAAGTGCTTCAGCTACTTTGGGATCAGATCGATGTATGAGAGTTGTTCCAATTATTATATCATTAAAATTATATAAATAAAGTACAAGTTAATCTTTTTAAAATGCTATTTTGGACCATGAACGTAACGAAAAGGTTTTATTTTCGGAAATGGTATGTTTATATCCGGTATATAATGAGTACATAGTAGGTTATAGTGTTGTGTAATTCTTCCAGGTAACCTCTATAAAATAAGTGGTAGTCGTTTCAACAGACATCGTAAAAGTATCTATAAAAGCATAGATCGTATACAAAATACTTTTTTATAGAATCGGTCAAATTTCTCAAACTGACATACGTAACAGCAACCCGGAGGTAGTGGGTGAATTTTATTTACAATCACACATACCTTCGCCTTTGGGCTCTTATAGAGTAACAGCAGTCCAGGTTTGAGAACGCACCACAACTTGGTCCATGATTTGAGCGAACCTCGTACCTGAAAAAATATATTTCAATTAAACTACATAGTATAAAACAAAGTCGCTTTTTCTTCCCCTATATCCCTTTGTATGTTTAAAACTTTAAAACTATGCAACGGATTTTGATGCGGTTTTTTTTAATAGATAGAGTGATTGAAGAGGAAGGTTTTTATATATGTTTTATACCCGTGCAAAGCCGGGGCGGGTCGCTAGTTAAATATAAATAAATAATTTTTAAAATCTTTAAATAGTAATTGGTTTTATTTTCTGTATATTATTAATATTGGTCTTGGGATTTTTCTACTCAAAAGCATTAAAAAAAATCAATCCACTGAAAATTTTATAATAGTTACAATACCTTTAACCAATCAGCAAGCACCACAACCGAGGGGTCCTCAATAGAATGGAGCAGCGCTGTGGCGGCCCTTTTTTTCTCTTTTCTATAGTGCTGCCTCTGCGCTTTATAACTCTCTTTGCGGGACAACGCCGTGCTTGAATTCCTCGATACGCCCACAGCCGTTTCTGAGGACTGGAGAGACAGACAAAAAGAATTAAAACCTAAGTAATAATATAAATACGAAAGTGAGTTTGTTTTTCTGTTTAGCTTTAATACCTAAACTCCTCATCTTACTTATAAACGGAAAAAGGACGGAAGATCAAACACTGCTATTGAAATTTCATAAAGAAAATATTTTTAATTCTTATAATAGTTTATCAACTCTTGAACATTAAATTTAACTCGCATTGTTAGAAAAACCTAAATATATAACTTTGAATAAATTATATATTCGTTTAAAGGTTTTAGTTGTGTTAAAAGGATAAACAAACTAAAGGCAAAATATATAATCGCCGATTTTAACACAATTACCACGTGGGGATATAGCTCAGTGGTAGAGCATTCGACTGCAGATCGAGAGGTCCCCGGTTCAAACCCGGGTGTCCCCTATAAAATTACTCTTTTTTTATTAGCAAAAATAAAACATTACGCAATGTTTCAAGAATTATTAACAGGTAACAGGTGATCAATAAGATTTTTAATATTATAGTGTCATGTTGAAAAGTAATTGTATTCAATAGCCACTTTAGTTTATAACTATACTAGCTGACCCGGCGAACTTCGTACCGCCTAACAGTCAATGAATGTCGTGTTACTTTTTAGATGAACTAATTTAGGCATTGAAGAACGTAAAACAATGATACAAAATAATCTTCTATATATATAAAAGAAAGTAGTGTTTGTTACAACACTTATAACTCGAGAACGATTTTTATGATTTTTCTTGATAAGCTATTCATATGTAGTGGTTATATACTCTTTGAGCTATTGTCTATGTCTGTTTCGCCATAAAGGTCTCAGCAACCAGGCCATAATCTCCAAAAAAAAAAAAATAGTTGTTACACTATTTGACAGGATTGGACAACAAATGTTTGACATGTAATAAACAAATCAGCATTATTGAAATGATTAAGTATTCATTACACATATCGAGTTTTTAAGATGTATTCTGCTATTCGGGACGGGAACAAATCCAACAAATCAAAAACCATGGCAATCGGTCCAGCCGTTCTCGAGTTATAAGTGTTGTAACAAACACGACTTTCTTTTATATATATAGATTTATTTATTTACCAGTATGTGTATACAAATAAAACGTACATACATTACCACACACAAATTCTTGTTTCGGTGGAATATTGAACATTTCTTATTTCTTTCGGAAGCATGTTCAGGAAACACGTACAGAATAATTGTTACATAAGATATATTATCTGATTCGTGGTTCAGCTGTACATACCTTATCGGATGAAGTGCCGTCAGGTGGTTGGGCGCGGTTATCGCCAGAGGCAGGTGTCGAGAGCGGAGCACCCGGGGAACGAGGCGGGGGTGTAAGTATAGGTTCGCCTGTAAATAATATAGACCTCCTAAGAATCGATCATAACAATTAAACAAGATGAGTTGCAGTTAAGATTGTGATGAGTAAAATTACTATTGGGGAACTTTATCTTTTGAAACTGTAGTTTTATCTACTATCATTTCACCAAGAATCTCTCATGCATTTGTTTGCGATAGGTATGACTTTGTTTTCATATAATTATTGTAAACGGGCAAAAGAGACAGAAAGAGACCACTGATGCGATGGAAAGACGAAATAAAGAGAACAGCCAGTCCTAACTGGGTTCAAATAGCTCAGCATAGGGAAATGGGGAATAAAAATAACTTTACCCAATCTGGGGTTCTTGCATAAAAATTACCTAATAAAACTAAAAATTAAGATAAATAACCAAATACACACCAACTAGAAATATGTTACTATTGTAAGAAATAAAAGGCTACTTTATTTTATTTATTTATATATTTTTACCGTAAACTGGTGGAGACGCCGGAGCCGAACTTGATAGGACCACGTTCAGAGGTTGGTGTGACTTCTGAAATATTTACAAATAGGCCATTAGAGACATGGTGAAAAATATTATTTGGACTATTTTAATTCTTGGGTTTCTAAATAGTACAAAACTTGTTTCTTTCTGAAGCTTAATTTATTTAACATAATTATAGTATTTTGTGATAATATCTAATCACCTTATAATGCTTTCGGATGTTATTAGAATTTACAATTTCTCGGTTCGATCCAGTAGAAACTTGGGTTTATTAATTTAAAACAAATTATTTATTTAGTTGACAAGTACCGTAAATCATGTGAAATATGGGATACATTTTTGTCTCATAATGCATTTGCATGCATTCACAGACAATGATAGAATAAATTGTATTTTCCAAACCGAACGAGTCGCCGGGAATCTAAATCAATCCCTTTAAGCTAGATGCATTGAATGCCCGTTGGATTATAAACTGAATCAGATAAATTACCTTCAAATAATTAGGCGTGGAGGTTTGAAAGTGCGGGTAGTCCGGCAAGCGAACCGCGGGCGAAGATGGTGTTGGTGTCGACGACTCCACGGCTGGTGAGGAACTCATTGTGAGGATCAGATCATCATGGGAAATGGATCGGGATTTAAATTTAGAACACAAATGTCAACGTTAATGTAGATATTGTCAAATAAGGGTACCGCTGCCCCGTGTCTGATTTGTATGTGGTATGGTTTTCAATATTGACTGTAGAACGTGGCAGTTTTTTCACTTATCGTTATGAAGATTTAGAATAATAGCTTTAGATATTTTTCTAAATACGAATCAACAAATATAAAGCTATACCTTATATAAATACTAATTATTGCTTCTATTTAGTAATTAAATAGTCAATTATTGTGTGCTTAAAATATTGAAGTGCAAATATTTTTATATCTTTCTCTATTAAGAAAATTTTAAGCTAAGGTATAAAATAGATAACTTCTACTAAAAAGTAGATTATATATCAATATGACGTGTGAATTTCATAGACAAAAATATATTTTTTATCACTTACAAAGACACTGGGTTCGTAACTAATGGAATGACAGAGCGTTGGCAGTATTTATTTTGAGGAATGTCGCTAGGAAATGTAGTTAGGAAATGGGAATGAAAGGGATAAATCCTGCAAAAATAGAAAAATCGTAATATAACAAACGATAAAAAAAGTAAAAAGACCCGCCCCCGGGTGGGCTCGAACCACCAACCTTTCGGTTAACAGCCGAACGCGCTAGCCAATTGCGCCACGGAGGCTATATTCGGCGTGTCGAAATTATCAATGCATTTCTACAAAATATAATTCAGCTTAAAATTAACGTTTTATTATTTTAATTTAATTCGTAATCACAATTCCAACCCAAAAAAGGCAATCGAATAGAATTTATATAATACTAACTGTGCCCCCGATTTTGTGATTTTGTCCTTGGCATTAAACGATGTATTTAAATTGCTTGAACGCACAACTTCTATAGGCCTTTATTGTTCCGAAAATAAAGATATGGCCATTTTGACTCTTAAGTGAGTTATGACCTCCTAAAAGCAGGAGGATGGTGCTCCTTTTAATGCCTCGAATGCTCGCGTCGTCCGTCGCGTCCCTACTCGAGAAGAGAAACAGAGAGAGAGCAGAGTGTTGTACTGTGTCTGTGACGTTACGCTGCTGACACGAGTTGACAAACTTTAAATGGATACATAAAATCAAAAAGATTTTGCGTACCTAGTGATATTTTCCTTTTTGCATCTGTTTCCCTATAATTTAATAATCATTTATATAAACATTCAACCTTCTATCTCTACCCCAAACATTTATTCGCTTCCCCGGAATAAAAACCCAGTATCTCCGGCGACACACGATTATATGCGTAAGTCCTTAGCCGGTTGAAAATTACAATTCGTAATCGCAATGTCTCCAAAGATAATGAATGATATATCGGTATTTGATAAAAATGTTTATTTATAATCGAAAAGAATTTATGGTATCTTTTAAAAATTCCTTCATTCAAACTACAATTACCATTCACATAATTGTCCAGAGATTGTCTTATGAAGTTTCAATTAGAGATCATATCACTTAGATCTGTTTGGCAAAACAAAACAGTTATGGGTCATTAAAACCATTAAATGTTAACAGATGATAATTACAATTCCACTAATTAACGCAACCCAATGTGTGTTAACTGGGTCGAAGTTACCGCCCGCACAAGGTCAAGTGACCTAGATACGTTTTTCTAATCACTAAAGTCACTAACAGAACATTTTCTTCAAGGGGGCTCGTTTGGGAAAATTTTATCGGCCAACAGAATTTAGTCTTGCTTGCATTCAACATTCGTTTTGTAAGCATTCAACAGAACAATATTATTTTAAATACCACTCACTACCTTTGTTTACACGACCTACATGGACATATTATATTATGTACTAGCTCACCCGGCAAACGTTGATTCGCCACATTAATTTTTGAGGTGGGCTACCCTTATCACTTAGGGGTATGAAAAATTGATAGTAGCCGATTCTCAGACCTACTGAAAATGCATATAAAATTTTTTAAAAATCAGTAAAGCCGTTTCGGAGGAGTAAGGTAACTAACATTGTGACACGAGAATTTTATATATAAGATATATTATACATACTCTATACTATAGCAGCCGGTCCAAACGTTGGCAAAAATTTTATACCTTAGATATACAGGATGTGTCGTTAATAATGGATAATCCGGTAAATGGAGGTAGTCCAGATGTCAGGCTACCATAAAATCATTGTTTTATGTCAGTTTTACCAACAGTGACCACTTTTATTTTATTTTTTATAAATTTTGTTCTTTTGGCCGTTCAATCGGGTAACATTTCAACAAGATCTGGTATTTTTGTGTAATTTTTGGGGCATCGTACTCCTAGAGACTTGTTTTATTTTATTTTATTAGATTTAGAGGCGCTTTTATCATAAAACATTAATAAAATTAACATTTTTTTTTTCTTGTTTTTTTTTCACTACTTGTAGTTTTGACCCATGATTGTGAAAAAAAATGAATGACTCTATAGCTACCCATTATTTTAAAACATGTCTGGTATGTGTGGATTCTAAAAAGGTATTATAAAGTGTACCTAAGCAAGCAATACTAACTCCAGGAGCAAAAAAACTAAGTTAGGTCGGGATTTTAATTTCTCAAGTAATGTCGTCACTTCAAGACATGATTTTATTCCATTAAGATTGCGATTTTAATCTAAATAGTATCTGGATTACCTCCACTTACCGGATTATCCATTATTAACGACAGACCCTGTATATAAAACAAAATCGTGTTAGTTACACTTTTTATAACTAAAGAACGGCTGGACAAATATTTATGATTTTTGTGTATTTGGATTCGTCTTCACCCGGAATAGGAAAATAAGTATTAAAAATATAGAAAAATTCACGAAAAAATTTTTATGAATAAAATTCGTTTTCCCATATATTTTCTATGGAATGACGTTTTAGGTGACACGTTATTATTCGGCTTTCGCGAGGTCTATTACTTAAAAGTAAATAAAACATAATTATTGTTATTTATTAAGTACCCGGTTTCATTTAGATAATCACTACATAGTGTAAAAGAAAGTCGCTTTTTCTTTCCCCATATCCCTTTGTATGCTTAAATCTTTAAAACTACACAACGGATTTTGATGCGGTTTTTTTTAATAGATAGAGTGATTGAAGAGGAAGGTTTTTATATATGTTTTATACCCGTGCAAAGCCGGGGCAAAGATTTAAAGATTTAAGCATACAAAGGGTTAAAGGGGAAGAAAAAGCGACTTTGCTTTATACTATGTAGTGATATAATATAAATATTATTAATCACAATAAAATAATAGCCTATGTTACACAGGGTGAATGTAGCTTTCCAATGGTGAAAGAATTTTTGAAATCGGCGAAGTAGTTTTTGAGTTTATTCATTACAAACATACACACAAAAATACAAATCTTTCCTCTTTTAAACATTAGTTTAGATTATCCAGCCTATAAATATAGTCAGTAATAACTTAGTAAAATTTCCAAAATTGTAATTGTTCTCGTGGTTGTTGTATCTGTGTACAGTAATGGTAACAATGATAATATGTTACATAACATTATTTGATGGGAAAATAACTCCGCCATATCGGTTAAATAGTACGTTCTATACTTTGCCTTTTAATGTTGTACAGCGTACTGTTACTGACAGTCTTTGGCCTATAATCATTTCTATCTTCATTAACGTAAAGCGAGGCTTAGGAGGCTATAGCCTCTTAAATTAAAATTATTCCTTTACACTCACCACTGAAAAAAAATTATCTAATACTTAGGAGGCACAGCAATCAATCAACCGAACGACTCAGAAACTAATAAACGATAGCAATTCGTGTAACGCGATCATGCATTTCTAATAAAACATTATGTAATATCTATATTCCAAGAATATTATCTATATTTGAATCTAAAACTTTTTATCGCGTTATAAGAATTCTAATATACCTTCGCGTACGGTATCTAATAATAAAAAAATACACGTCGAATTAAAAACGATTTTTTTTTAAAGGCCGGTTAAAAAAATACGGTATCTAAATAAAACATCTAACTAACTCATACCACCGATTTCTTCATTATAAGTTAGACTAACAGATGTCTAAAAAGTGAATTCCCGTAACCCCTCAGTGGGACATGGGTCCTGTTTCACTGATCATTTTCTTCACAGGCAAGTAGGTGATCAACCTTCCATGCCTACCAGTGTTGCCGTTTGTACGGCAATTGCCGTTTCGTACGGCAATCAGGCTCTTTTAAGACAAATTGTACGGCATACGGCAGAGTGGTCATTGCCGTACGCTAAAATACGGCAATCAGGCAGGCAATCTTAGCATAAGGAAGTATTGGCAGTAAGATTTACCTTAAACGAAAATAAATGAATTTGAATAAAAAACCGTCTGATTATGAAAAGAATGCCACTGAAGAAGCCTTATTAGATGAAGTTGTGGATTTGATGGGAAGAGAGGAGTGATCTGTAGTGCCTTTTTCTATTTAGAATCTATATATTCAGTGGCATCTTTTTCATAAACAGGTTTTTTATTTGTTTGACTTCGATGACTATATTTTCTTTTTCATGTAACTATTAAAATAAAACAATGTACGGCAATTTTTGTTTCAATACGGTAATTTCATCTTTTGCGTACGGTAACCCTGTAAATGACCAGCGGCAACACTGATGCCTACCCAACCGAAACATTCAATTGTATCGCCGGGATTCGAACCCAGGTCCCCCGGCGCATCACACAGACCACTTAGTCACGGAAGCGGTGTTAACAAGTATCTAAATTCTATTTTAATAAACTTGACCAATGGATCTTCATTTAATAAAGAAAATTGTTTTTTTGAATGCTAGCTTTTCAACATGCTTGCTCATAAAATTACTCTTATCGCACTGCAATTAGGCATATGATGGCGCTTGTAACCAAACTGTGACAATTTGATTACAATTACATACAAGTGCGATATTGTAGTAAACCTCTTTGTTCTCAAAAAAGAGTTCCGATACGAAATAAATTCAGACTGGATTATTACCGTCTTACTTGTTTTTTTTAATGCAATTTCGTGTTTAAATAAACAATTTTAATTTGTATATGTAAATAAATAAGTCTTTCATACAAATAAAATTTTATGATTTTTTTGTAGGTAAGCATCCTAATTCTTATTTTTAATAAAGCAGTCTAGCTAGTCTATGGTTGCCATTCATATATGCGCGCGCATAAGACAAACTTTTACTTATTTTTCATTTATTTTTATTCAGTTGTGTTGAAAAATGTCTTGATATGATACACTTGAGTATTGATGATTACCGTCCTCTGCTCTCTTAAATACCGAATCGGTGGTAATCATAAACTTTACACACCTATATCATAATGTACTTTTAACTGGCGATTATTTTCGCATGATCATAATATACCTATAGCTTATGTAATTTTGAAATAGTATTCGCCTATTGGATAATGCTAGTGGAATTTTGGCAGATTCAGTCAACTGTACAGTTTACGTTATTCAATCAGTTGAAAACGTTAAAAAGTGCTCTCAAAAAAGAAATAAATAGATGGTATGAGATACTGTTGTGTACTCTATCTTGGTAACTAACTGAATTTGGCCTTTTGCCATTGAATCTTAAACAGTACTACTGCTGAACAAAAGACACATTTATATACTTAATAAATAATAAGACATACATGCTATGAATATATTGAAAACACAATGGTTTTATTATATAAATAAAACATTAACATTGTTATTAATCTCACCGCCAAATAAAAAACAAGATATGACTCCATAGAAGATTAAATGATTTAAAAAATGTACTAATTTTATTAATATGAAAGTAATATAATAATATAATAACTCTGTCAGTTGGTCTGTCTGTTATACTTTCCCTAAACCACTGAGCCGGTTTTTATGAAACTTAGTACATAGATAGACTAGAGCTTGAGAAAGAAGATAGGTAGTCATTTGTTGTGAAAAGGGTTGAAGGAGTTGAAATAGGGCAACCGCCAGTCACAGGCCTTAAAAAAATATTTAATTGTTTTTGTTTAAGTAGTTTTGTATCAATAAGGTATGATATAAAAAAATTATATCAGTGGTTTAGATAAAAGGCAATATCTATGTGTAAAAAATTAAATTAAGCTTACAACATTATTATAGCAGTGTACCTTAATTTTCATCACAACTTGCAATGTATTATGATTTTAACACCTCCATCAGTATGTAGCACAATTTCTTTCAAGAGGTTTGGCATCAACATTTGTGTAAAATATGGTTTTTTGATCATTACAATGTCAGTATAATACATAACTTGTTTGCCTTTTTCAAGTCATTTTAAAAACAATTACAGGTAATTGTTTAAAGAGGAAATATATTAAATATCAGAATTATATTTTATTTTAAGTAACAAACTTTATGATAAAACTAAAAATTATCACTGAAAATACTAATATTTCCAATTGCCAAGTTGGCTAATTGCAATTACAATTAGCCAACTTGTTACTTATAGCAAATGATAAGGAAATTTTTATTCAAATTTAAGAAGCAGATCTTGAAATAATGTTTTAAAAATAAATTTTTCATACTATCATTGATTCATGATTTCTTGCTATAAAGAATCTAAGTTGAATCCTATTAGACAATCACCTACTGACCTAATAGTACTAATTAGATTATAATAACACCATCTTATAAATAAATTGATCCTTATTACAAAATATGTTATACAATGTCCTTTGAAAACAACGACATTAATTTTAAGATAAAATTATCCTTTTTCGTATTTTTTTTTTTCGGCAGTTTTTTTTTTAAATTGAATATGACCTCATGTGTACCTTGAAAAATGCAGACATTAAATTAAAAAGATTAATAATATTATTTACATACCAAAGGTCTCACAGCCAATATCATCGGTAGATTGTTTCTTCATCAAACAACTTGTTTAGCACACACTGAGGAATTTTCTATACCGGTAAATGTTGCGAAAAACATTACTATTCAAGAGGTCACGATACTACGAAAAATTTTCTTTTAATTTAGAATTAAAAGATTGTCGCAGAGTACAGGAAACTACGCAAATAATATAATTTAGAAGCTAATATAGATTTAGATCAAGGCTCATATACTTCTTTAGTATAGGAAAATATACACTGGTACCGATCTACACTAAATGTTTACAACTTATTGTCCACCAATTAGCACTGTATTTTATTATTCCGCGAATAAACAGTCTGTTTTTGGATAATTTTATGCATCGAATTCAAAGCACAAAAATTGCCTTTCTTTTCTGACGTACGACATGCGTGATTTGGTGTTGCCACACGCAAAATTCAAAAATTATTTTGTCATCTGTCTGAATTTTTAATATATATATATATATATTACTGTTACTGAATATTATTGTAAATTATAATTATTATCAAACATCGGTTTTATTATATATTTTTTTTTAATATTATATTATTCTTTTTTTATTATAAAATTGTATGTGTTCCATATATATAGGTCCACAGAACAATACTACTCACTAAAGGAGATTGCTAGTTGCAACTCGAACGATGCTGAAGACAGGAATAGAAACTCTCTTTATTAAGTGGGTGATCGACAGGCGAGCTGTATACCGCGGTTTTGGAGACGACGGTTTTTACTCGCCGAGTCGCGGCTCGTAGGTGCTAATCAACAGGCGAGCCGTATAATATCGCGGTTTTGAGAGACGACGGTTTTTCCTCATGCTTGCAGTAACTTTATATCGTTCTTTTCTATATGAAGCTCGCAATGACTGAATTTATTTCTAAAAATCTCCAACAGTTTATTATAGGCATTAAGAAGGGTTCCTTTGTTTTGGTACTCATTCAATGTACATGGCTATAAGCAAGGGCAGTCTCTGAAGACGTTTATAAATTATTCTATTATGAAATCGTGACTACAGCTTCGCAAATCCATTAAAAGTGTGCACGTAGGTACGTATGTTCACTAGCGCTGTCGCGGCAAACTGTCGGCTCGGCTCGTCAGTGGTAATCGACACGCGGTCTTGCGCGGCTTGCGCAGCGTGCCGAGCAAAATTTCAAACTTAACCAACGAGCCGCGAGCCGGGCTCGTCGGTTTTTAATACCACGGTATTGCAATGATCCATAGGCGAACTTTACCGACGAGCCATAAAACCGCAGTTTTACTCGCCCGTCGACCACCCGCTTTAGCCTGTTTACACGTATTAAGTAGACAAGTGATTAAATGTTAATTTCAACTTGATTTTACCTAAATTTTAAGTAGTCCAGTGTTTCCATGTATTTAACATATAAGAACGATGCCCACTTGTGACATATCGACGCTGACAGATGTCATCTAAATCCTGTAGGTAGGTAGGTTACCTAAACTTTCTAAAAATTGTAAACAAATATTTTTGATTTTAGTTACTTAGACAAATAGCGTATCGTTAATCGTTATATTTAATTATACCAATGTCCAAATTCCAAAAATCTGTACCATCGTGTAGGTACTGAGGTGATAAATATTCAGTTGTTCAAATAAAGCACAAATAAAATTTCAATCCGAGAACGATTTTAAATAATGTCTTCCTTTCTGTGTTTTTTATGCCACAGTACAGTTAACGATGAAACCAATGAAGAAACACGTGAAAAATACAAGGAGGTTGTTGGTATACATGTAAGAATTTCATGCTACTGTTATACCTAAAGCCCTGTATTTTTAATATGAAATAATTTTGTTTTCATAATCATGCTTAAACTATTTATTACAAATCGCATTTGATGAATTTTAATTAACACATGAATTCACATTTACCTATATCATCATATAGGTAAATGTAATTAACCAATCAAAGTAAGGCGAAAGTAGCAAATTGATGCAGATTCGCATGAGAATAAAGTAGTTGGTTTGGCTACAACCATTTATAAATCTGCTATTTTTATACAATATCTTTAAAATTAAATATGTTACATTAGGTTAAGTCACAACAATGATAATAATGAAATGTCATTGGGTATACTTCAGATAAGTAGATCTTTGCTTAGTACAACTTAGCGCAACAAGGCTCAAAAGCCTTGCAACATGAACATTGAACTGGCAACATAAACCAGTATAAGTATCAAGTACATATATGTTGCTAGTTCTTTTATTAAAGAATTTCATTCCAGTTATGCCCTGACTCTCATCTATGCTATATCTGTTGTCATGTCTTACACAAGCTCTTTATGTTCCGGTCCATTTGTTTAAAGCGGAGCTTAGAGTATCCTGTGTTGTTCAGGTGAGCTTAACATGTAGATTTATATTCAAGGACAAAATCTTAATCACTTCTGAATAAAAAAAACATTACCTGTGGCCTCTAGTTGGACATGAGGCAGATACAGTTCTGCATCTATTTTACTGATTATTTTCTTCAGAGACATGTTATTCCTTCTATGCCTTCCAAAATGTTGTTTGTTTTCCTGAATTTGAAAGCAGAATATCCTATGCTATGTTAGTTGCATGCCAGAAGCATGACACAATTCAATATTAAAGATGTTTTGTTATTTACTATACTAATTTATGTGATTAAATTTTCAGTGAAAAGGGTACAATAAATTTACATAGAAGTGATATAGAATTAAATATATTATGTCCTGAAGAATGTGACCAATATCATGTAAAGCAATATCATTATGACTACAATAATGATTTTAACATTCACTTTAATGACAATCAATTTAATGCAAACCAATTTAATGCAAATCAATATGTTGAATTAGAAGATGAGTATGACTGCTTCAATAGAAACCAATATGAAATTGAGAAAGTCACAGACAATTATGACTATATCAATGATAAAGCAGATACAGTGTTAAATGATTTCCATAACTTCAATCAAAGTTTTGATTATTTTAAGTACAATGAAGAAATACCACAGATAAACAATGTACAATTTAACAAAAATAATGAAAACATTTGTTTTAATTATGATGAAAGTAGGACAAATGATTACTCAAATGTTTTTAACCAAAATACTTTTGATATACCATTAGATGACTATGAAAATCAAATTAAGCATAATATTATAAACCAAACTCGTGTAGAAACATTAAATAATGATTCAGATAAAATTAATGATGTAGAAATAAATTATTCTGAAAATAACACAAATATTAATGAAACAATTAAAGAGCATAAAGAAAGAACTGAGGAAAAAGTGAGCAATGAAATTAAAGATGTCGGTATAGGGGACGATAATAATGAAGAGGAACATTTTAGTAATAATGAAACACAAATTGATAGTCCTACAAGTAATAATAATGATGAAAATCATAATGACATATTAAATAATTCAGTTAACATTCAGTCAGTAGAAGATATTGAAATTGTAAGCATAGAAGAAGCAAAGACTTTTAAGAAAAAGAAAAAAGGTTTTAAAAAAATAGTCCTATCCTTGGAAGAGCAGAAAAAGGAGTTAGAAAGAAATAGAAAAAGTAAGAAGTACATAGAGTCTGAGTTCAAATGCTATAATTGTGCGATCGGGTTCCTGTTTAAAGATACATATCAAGCTCACATGATGAGGCATGAAGAGGTAAATTCTTTGGTTACTTACAATTTTTCAAGATTAAATAGTTGCAACTCAGTATTGTACAAAAGGTTTGATTCTAGGGGGAATAAAAATTATTTTAATATAATTTTTTGCACATGCATTATTATGCATTTTATTAAGACTATTAACGTTGCTCAAAGCGTTTTGTCTCCTTGCAAAAACAATCGCATCAGTATGAAAATTATACACCAGTTGAGACGCTGTTTCATGTTGACCAAAGCTTCTAAAAAAGTATACCTCATAAGTTTAGTATTATAATAAAAACATATTTTAGAGATTTCCAAGTGGATAAAACTCTGACATGAAGGAAGACTATGTATATTTTTCTATACGTCTCTAAAAAAATAATGTTTCAGTTGGGTAGGTACAGCAGTCTGATCAATGTGTCTGCTGATACAACTTGAGATTACAAAAGTTCACACAATTACACACTGGCTTTATGTTTCATTTAGGTATAGATCGCATTTATTAATACTAAATTGACTCTTTATCAAACTCATCAACTGTGTAAATATAAAATAATAATACCTAATATACTATAAATAGATCATTGAATTATTTATCAGTATCTTTCATATTGTTAACTTATTGATAATTTCACATTATTCTCTATAGCCTCCGTGGCGCAATTGGCTAGCGCGTTCGGCTGTTAACCGAAAGGTTGGTGGTTCGAGCCCACCCGGGGGCGCAAAAAATTTTTTTGGTATATAATAAATATTTTTTTGTTGATAGTTAATATTGAAATTATAACATTCAATCAATCATATCTTTTGAGCACTTGTCGCGCTCGTAACTAGATTCTGAACTATTTTGTTAGCATAAATACAAACCTCTTTTTATTTTATTTTAAAAATAAATTTTGCAGATAAAAAACATGACTTAATGATACAAACCATGCGTTGTATTTTGGCGAAATTTTATATTAATTTACATTATAAAACAAATGTGAAATCATGTAGGTAATGCTTTTTAAGGTTAGAGTAGACACATTTATATACCAAATGCGCTTACCACTAGACCAAGCAGGCGGTTTAAACATAGTAGTGAAGTCCCGTGTCCCCTAGTGGGGTATGGGGCAGATGCATTTCACATCTGTTTCACTGATCGGTTTTTTCTTTTAGGGGCAAGTAGGTGATCAACCTTCTATGTCCTGCCAGACCGAGTTTTTTTTTATCGTTTATATTATCAAATTTATAAAAATCTCCAGTCAAACGGTGAATTTCGTTGCGTCACATGCACGCTACGGTTTTCGACGCACGCTTTATTACGGACACACAATACATCGCACTCGGACATTTATAAATGTCTGAACTGCGGTGAGCTGTTGAAGCCGCGCGCGAAACGGACACACCCGTGTTTCAAAACGAAACAAGAGCAGAGCGTGTCGTGTCATCAGTGTGGAAATTTATTTAGGTATGACTTCAGATATTTTTACCTATGTATGGACATCTATTAGACTGGTTCCTACTCGCGGCTCCGTCCACGTGGGCACAATATTATTCCATAGGAACACACGGTATATGTTAAACCAGAGCATATTTTATCTGCGTGCCAAATTTTATTCAAAACCGTTCAGTCGTTTAGGCGTGATTGAGTCACAAACTTTAGTATTTATAATATTAATATTATGAGTAACTACTTCTACCGACTTCAAGGTTCACAATTCGACGCTGTTTTTTTTATTTTTAAGTTTGTTACCTCAGAGCTTTCGACTGGGTGAACCAATTTCAATTATTCTTTTTTTTGTTTGAAAGGGGTCGCTTCCCGTGTGGTCCCATTTATATTTCATCAAAATCTGTAGTAGTTTTGGAGTTACAATTTGAAGACGGTTTTTTGTTAAAATATTAACACTACTATATTACTCAGCCCCGAGAAAAGAGGTTTTAAATTTGATGTTTGTTTCTGTCTGTCTATAAAATCTTAGCTCTTAAATGAACTGAGCGTTTTCGATGCTGTTTTATTTTTTTGAAAACGGACGCGATTGAAATGGGTCTTGGCTACAGTTTATAAACTTCTGTCAATCCTTTTATGAGGTATTCTTATTTGTATTAACCTGTCGGGTGTTGTTTCTCTTGTTCCCCAAGCTAATATGTAAATTAACTATTTTAGAGATGCAAACGGCCTTCAACAGCATTTAAGAAGAATTCACGCAAAGGCATCGAACCGGCTACACTCGTGCACAATATGCAATGAGAATTTTACAAATCCATCAGTTTTGAAAACTCATATGATGTAAGTAAGCATTTTTAAACTATTGCATAGATTTTATTGCGGGCTTTGAGCGCGGCGACCGAATCAAGAAATTTCGTAACGAAAACAAAATCCTAACACCCGGCCCCAGCCGTGCATCGTCTATTTCTCTCACTTACGCCTTCATAAATGCTTCGTGTAAGAAAGAGACAGTGTCATTTCTATACAGTTTGAATGTAAAAAGAAACTACAAAGAGGATTTGTCTATTCGCTCCTAGAAGGAGCGATTTTCAATTTGATGTATTCTTAAGGTGGTTCGATCAGGTCCCACAGAACTCAAAGCTGAATACTTAATACTTACAATACTTTTTCTAGTTTTTATTTTTTTGTGAAATTATCTTTGCATTTTTATAAGTCTACTGACGCGTAAAGTTTGTGTGTACAGTGTTTTAAATATGAATAAATACTGCATAAATAAAATAAATAAATAATTATAATTGCATAAGTTGATAAAAAATGCTATGCAATAGCTTTACCGCGGCAATCTCCGAGTGTCACACGTATTTTATTAAAACATCAAATGTGAAAGTGCCAGGAAAGTGTTCTAACAGTATTGATAAATTTTTCACCAAGTGACTCGCGACTAAAGGCGAATCTAATAACGTACCATTTATCGAAATCTGTTGAGCCGTGAAGGACATGAGACACAAGAGGCGACACATAGAAACATACATCAGCCGCTGTCGGATTTTTATATAAATTATATAGATATTGTTTTCAGAAAGCATATAAATCGCAAATTTCAATGCGAAAAATGTCCAGCGGTTTACAAAAGTCCATACACTCTTGCGCAACATAAGAAGAAACATGAGGCATATGGAGAGAAGCACTGCTGTACACTTTGCGATGTAGTTTTTGACAGTCGGAAAAGTTTACTAGCTCATTTTCGACGGACCACAGCTCATCAGAAAACTATGTAAGTACATCAGTGTGGTCTAAGACTATAAAAATTATATATTTTTATTATAAAGCCTGTTTCTAAAACCGGTGAGATGCAACATACCTCTTTATTTGTAAATTTTATTGTATATAAATTTATTTAAAAAATTTATCGTCTTAATTAAAATAAATACATGGCTTAAAGGTCTTGTAACTAAGCCAAAAACCTTTAATCATAATTATTTCGTCTCTGAGATTAAAAAACAGACTTGTTTGTGTTTCAAATAAAATAATTTTGATTACAGCCTAGAATGTCCAATATGCGGTCGAGTATGCGCAAGTCAAATGGTGTTAGAGGCGCATGCGCAGACGCACGGCGCGGCTCAGTACAATTGCACGCATTGTAACAACTCTTATACGAATAGAAAGTCCCTGATTCGACATCTGAGAAGACATACGGGGCAGGTGATTGAAAAAACTGCTATATGTCATTTATGTGGAAATAGCTTTAAGGTAAGCTGTCTTTATGTATCCGGTTTAAGCATGCGTGTTGCGCTGGAGGTACTGGGTTCGAATATAAATGAGGACAGTTATTTTGGTTGTGTAGGCACAGAAGTCTGAACACCTTCCTTTAAAGAAAATAATCAGTGAGACAGTTACAAAAATATGTCTAAGGTATGCCCTATTAGGAGTTACGGAATTCCACATACATTATTATCATGCATATTGTGATGATGATAAGGCAGAAAACCTTTAAAAGAACTTTTTTATTTTCTCATTTCCTCACCAAATACTCAGTTTTGATAATAACACTCGCTTTGTCATAGATGATAGAGAGTTTAGTATAATTTTTCCGAAATCCGTACACACTGCTGGATAAATAAAACGGAGCAGTTCGACGGTGTTCTCGGTCAAACAAAAAATTATATTTTTTTGTTGGGTTACACACTAATTGTCTTTGTAAAATAGTTCTTATTTTATTTGACAATATATTTTGTGACTTGTATATAGTTCGCACATATTGAAGCTGCTAGTATGTTAAGATTGCTTGTCTCATGTTGGCGCGACATTTAAAATACATAAAGCCTTGGTGATGTTTCTAAGTGGGTTTTTTATTTAATGAATTTTATTGAATTTATTAAGTTATAATATACTTTCGTAACTAAAGTCATCCCTTTAATCTATATTTTAGACTGATCTTTCTACGTTCCAGGGCAAAAACAAATTGAACAGACATCTGAAACAAGTCTGTGAAAAGGCGAAATTAGAAGAACAACTGGCTTCTTTATATGACTAACTGTGATATTAGAATAAATTATTTAATTATTTGCTTTTGTTTTTATGAAATGTTGAAGATTAATCATTGCAATTAACTTTGAATTACAAAAAAAGTGTTTTTATCAAAATCATTTTTTTTTTTGAAAATTAATCATGATAAAGACAAAAGTAATAAAGGGATTAATAGTGTCATCAAAATTTATTTTTGCTTTTATGCCTTTATTTTTATAAACAGTTAGTAAATTTATTGTGGTGTGGTGTAGTTCCGTTGGTATAAATCTTTAACGGCTTTTATTATTTAAGACCCTTTTTATCTATTATATTTACAATTTTTTAAATAATTTTGGTTAAAAATCGGCTTTCGGTGTATAGTGCAATCTAAAAATTTGAGCCTAATAAACCTCTTAATTAAAAAATATTGATTTATTACAAAATATATCAATATTTATTATAGAAAATAATACAATAAAGCACCCTTAACATTTTCATAAAAACATTACAAGACATAAATACATTGAAGATATATGAAAAACGCTAACATTTAAAGTGGCAATACCTGTTTGAAGACAGCTGAAGAGGAGCACGAAAACAGATCTACATCTGGATGAGCATCGTATCATGTGCACATCCTGTATACAGGTTGGCGAAGCCCGATCAGTTCTGGGGGCTGGTAGATGTAATTTATTTTTTGTACGCAGAGACCTGGCAGGGAGGATAAAATAAATAAAAACACATTTTTTACAAATAATTTATTCAAGATTGCAACAAATTGAAACATTGTAAAGCTGCGTACGCAACTAAACTGTATCTTTCCATGGCTTTAACAATAATTTTATTTAAAATATCACTACAATCAACCAGAATGTCTTTTTCCTCTTTTTGGGCAACGTCTGCTTTTGTCAAATTCCATTTTTTTCGCCAAATTTCAGTTAAAGTTGAACGTTTCAAAGATTTCTCTTCTTGCGACTGGATTTGACTCAATTTTGTGCTCTGGCTAAAACTTGGACTAAATTTAGTATATTTCTTTAATAATGTTTCTAATAAGTGAAATATATAGCAGATATTTTCACTTCTATTAATATTAGTCAATTCGATTATTTCATCTTTTTCTAAGTGTTCATAGAACGATTCGAGTACTTTTATAATTTTTTCTATTGTAAATTTAATTATATTGTTGGATTTGTTGAGAAGCAGCAGCCGTTCTATGGACTCGTCGGTTTTTAAAAACTGAAAAATAAATTATTTTTACTTACTACATATTGTATAAAATAATTAAGTGGTAATGGTGCCTAACCAAAACGTAGGTTAATAATAAATATTTAATATTTTTATGATTAATTATGTTTTCTAGACGCTTTTTTTCCAAATCTTAGGTAAGTAAAAGTCAAAAAGATTTTCTGAAAAACCTTGATGGTCCAATATAATAATTATAAGTCTCTCTTAAACAACATTTAACTTTTTAATATTCGAAATAATCTAACCATATTATTTTCATAATCTTCTCCTTCATATAAGGATAAAATCAAATTAGCAACAAATTCTAAAATTTCTTCGAGAAAATTGGGATATTCTTCATTTTCATGCAACCTGTCAATTAATTCACCTAAAACCTGGAAAAAATACCTAATAATTTAATAATAATAGATTACTTTTTATTTTCATTATTTATATATCTTATTTATCTATATTTAAATAATTATATATTAAGTCAACTGACTGAATGGTTTGATAAAATTTAGTTAAACGGCATTTTTGTACCTTGAAAGATCCTTTAATAAAAGTTAGTTTATATCTTATGACAAAAATTTTTAGAATAAACTTTATTTATAAAAAATGTTACCTTAGCGATTTCACAATTAATTTCCATACTAGAAACAAGGAGTGGTGTTTGAGATAAATACAAAAATAGGGACTGAGCAGACTGGTTTAGCCAATGTGTTGATTGTGATGCTAAAAATATTGAAATAGTATAAGGAATTAAGAAATTTTTTCTTATATGTATAAAAGAAAAAATATGTATTACTATTGGATTATTTATACCATTTTAACTCAAGAACGGCTAGACCGATTTTGTTGATCTCTGATTTGATGAATCCCTAATAGCAAAATGGAATCAAAACATAACAAGTGTTCATGAATAAAATATATTTTAAAGGAATGACGTTTTAGATGACACGTCATTATTCAGAACTCTGAAGCGATACGATCTTAGTTAATGCGAAAGTTTTATTGGGTGTTCAGCCACGTCAGGACGGCTTAATTGATACAGATGAAATTAGCCTGAAAAGATATAGTTCCCGTGAGAGTATCATAGCACTAATGATAGTCGTGGGGTAGTTTCAATACTATAAAGGAAATTTACCACTATACATTGACGATCTGCTGCTTTTGAAACCAGAATCGGATGCAAATTCAATTTTATTCAAATAAGTTTTAACTTTTTGTAACTCTCCAATAACTTTATATGGAATTATTTCAGCTTGAGATTCTGTCAGTTCATTTAATTCATCATTTTCATTTAAAAATTCATTTATTCTATCTTTATCTTCATTTGTAAGTAAAGCTTCATTTATATTTGTTTCTGTTTCATCTTCAATAGCTAATGGTTCATTAGTTTTAGATTTGGTATCTTTAATTTTCCATTTAGCTTTCTGTTGTGTATTATCAAGTTCCATATCCGTATTTTGACTTTCTGAATACACATTATATTCAAAGGGAGAATCACATTTCTTCCCAGACAAATTTTGTAATTCACTATTGTTATGATTGTTTTCATGTTCCATTATTATTAAACTGTCTTGACTATATACTGGTCTGTCTATAAATGATTCTGAATTATCTTGACTCATAAGTTCCAAGTTTTGTCTTGAATTATTAATTTGAGAAATTCTTTTATTACTATTATTGTTAACCATCGAAACTATCGTAGAATTTGTATTTTGTGTAAGTTTTGGTTCTTCACAAATTTTAATTTGCTGTGATATCCAAACATTTCCTTTGTTAGAATTTTCAGAATATTCAATATTTTTATTTTTAGATGGGTCACTAAATTCACTATTTTTTGCTTTTAATGTCACATCATCTAATATTATAATGTTTGGTGAAGTTGTTAGATGAATACAATCTATTTCTTCCATATTTTTATTAACATTTAATGGGTTAATTTGTGATTCATTATCTTTATTTGAAGCTTGGTCAAGTTTTAAACTAGGAGAACTATATTGAGTTTCAGGAGTATTATTTTCATTGTTAATATTAACATTTGTCTCCATACTTTCGGTATATACTATTGGTTTTGATTTTTTATGAACATGAATTGGTATACTTTGAGATTCGAGGTCAATATCTCCGTTTTTGAATGTATTGAGACTTGAAACAGATTCAAGATCTTTATTGTAAGTTTTAAGTTTAAGTAAGTTCATTTTTGGATCACTAGTTAGATGATTAGTTTTTACAGATATAAAGTCTTGGCTTTGACTAATTTGTGTATAATTTTGATTCAAACATGAGTTATAATTTGTGTCTTGAGAATCATATTTATTAAGTAGTGATTGGGTTGGGTTATCTTCTATATTTTCTCTGTTTAAATTAGTTTTCACTCTCATTTTTATTTCTTTGTCATTACAAAGATATTCTAGATTAGTATCAGTTGTTTTACTAACACCAGAAGGTATTTTTCCTAGTTCCATATTTGTTATATCTTTATTGGTTTTCTCAATAGTTAGTGTTGCCACATTTTCCAGGTTTTGACTTATTTTGTCAACCCGTGGTGTTTCTAAAAACTGAGAAAAAGAATGGAGTGATATCACTTCTTATGCAGTATTTTATAGGTATGTGATATTATTAACAAAAAAAAACATCTTTGTACGCTCTGCGTAGGCTAAGCATATACCTAGACTACTTTTTGTATATTTTCTTCATAGACGAAGTTTTGGACTTTATATTTTAATTGAATTACTAGATAAAATCTAAAACTAAATTGTCTGTTTGTAACATTATAAAAATGTTTTTACAAAATTAATTTGGAAAAAATTAATTTTATTTCTAAAAAAATAATTATAGTAAATAATAAGTTATAAAATGTACATTATTGTAAATACTTTCTTCTTATCAAAATAAAATTGTTTTAATAAATATTATGTAAAAAAAATGATTAAGTAAAGTAATCTTTAGATAAAATGTTTTACCTCATCACGCAAGTCTTTCGCTAACTGTTGAGTTTCATGCTCCTTGTCCAATCTCTCATCAAAATCTCGTAATAATGTCACGCTCTCAACAGATTTATCGTCACCATCATCTGTTAACATGTTAAGGTCCAGTTCATCATCACTCATATTAAAATCATCTTCATTCACACTAAACTGTGACTCAGATTCTTGTATTTTATTCCTCAAATCCATTATATAATCTTCCACACTCATATTACTTGGTTTGTTCCTCAAAACAGCCAATACGACTGCAAACCGGTACTTTTGTAACAAAAGTTCAACTGAAACCAAACTTACGTAAATATTTTTTACAAAACTAAAATACAAAAAAACTTTGTACGTAAAACACACCGTAATCTTCCATCATATCTTTAAATATTTTGATTTAAAATCTATAATTTTATATGATTTAACATATTATTACATATTACATTTTGTAATGTTGTAAGAAAAAACTTTAATACGTCAGACGTTTTCCCGCTTGATATTTCAATTCATAGACAATTAATTATTCATAACTACAGAAATTCTAAACATAAATGTTGTCACTAATTGTCATAATATTGTCACAGAATATAAATTCTTGATAAGATTGTCAATTTATTTATTTTTGTAAACAAACAAAAATATGTTTCTTATAACTTTTGTAAGAAATTGTACAATTAATGGCATTATACACCATTTTATTTGGAATAAGTATTTTCATGATAGCTTTAGTAATAGCGATAATCAAGAGAATGTTTTTTCATTGGAAACAAGAACATAAAATTGAGAGAATGACCACTGTAGCTGTTGAGAGACCAGGTAAATAATATACTATAAATAATAAAAAAATTAAATAATTTCTAATAAAATTTATATTTAAAAATACTATTTTGTAGAGCTTTTATGATATTATAATAATTCAGTTAAAATTAAATTGGTGTAAATAAACCATGACTTACATGTTTTTCTCAAATATTAGCTTCAGTTAAACAGACTCAGAAATATGTCTGCGATTCAATGAGTTTCTTTGGCACATATTTCTTAGGGCATGATAATAAAATAATATATTGATACCTACCAGATGCCACCTACGCCGATGTTTTTAATTTCGTACAAATGAAGTAACAAGTTTTATCAAAATCTATTACATCTTTTGGATCCTTAATATATTAAGTATATTACTTCTTATTTGCAAGCTCTTGCCAGATCTGTCGTGGTTAGGTTATAATATAAGTAGCCTATTATTATTAATTAAAGAATGACTGATGAGCCTTTTGTGTTTTTGTAAATATATTTAAAGTATATTATTGTAAATAAATTTGTAAACTTAAAAAAATATATTGAAGAACTAGTAAGTCATAATTAGACAGATTAAATTTGCAGCAGTATGTATGATAATATATGCAGAAAAATGTGTCATGCAGCGGCGGCAGTACGCAGGCGATGTTAGCACCTTTGACGTTATCAGTAAGAGTGATATTAGCTTGACAAAACACAATTTTGAAGAACAAGTTTTTCAATAAAATTCTAAATTAATGGTGGTTTTAATTTTACGTAAGATTGCGATCGTTAGTTAAAATGCTGTAACAGAAAAAATAAAATCATGACAATTACATGAGTATTTCGCCAAGGTAACATTATTGTTTTTAATTATTTCAAAAAGCAAATTACTTATTTTGATTACCTACATACAGGCGTAATATTTTAAGAGTATTTTTTTTTGAGTGGTTTTAATCATAAACTGCTCAGGTATGTGCATAATTAAAGGAAAGTTATATATTTCAGTAACATTTCCGCCATTTTACTTGGCGCACGAAATAAATAGTACATAAAATAAAATAAAGTCTATATAGAAGTTTTACTTTTATAACATTAATAATAACAAATATTATGATAACAACTCTTTATAAGTCTTATACTTTACTCTCTAATCTTCATTCTTCGTTGGTTAACGAAACAGTCTATGCCATAGACACTATTAATTTTTATTATATCGTATTTCGACAATAGATTGTCATTTTGTCCTAATGATTTCATTAAGCTCCCGTCTGGATCCTGAAAAAAAATTGATGCTATGAAATTTTGCTTACGTAAGAAGCGGACGACAAACTAGCCTTGTCCATAATAATTTAGCCGAATAAAAAATCATTCAATTTTGCTTGTTTATAGGATTATTGTATTTTACGCTAACCAAAATTTTTAAAATCTATTAATACAAAACGTATTAAATTTTTATAGGTAGGTACATAACATGAAAATATATACAACAATTATTTACACTATCAAAAACGGCAATTCAAAATTAAATTATTTTTTAAATTATTATTTGTAGGTATTTTTATGTATTTGAAAATTTCAATTTCTGATATTTAATATTAAACAAAACGAAAAACCAATATTGATACTTATAAATAGATCTATGACAAGCGCACTAGGTACCTACTTTTTATCGTAATAATTTTTGTAACGCAGACAAAATAGTGGCCATCAATAATGCGTTAGCTTACCGTCAGTTAATTTTTTTTTGAATTGGTCGAGTAGGTACCTTGTTTGTTGTACGTTTATAATGTTAGTGTAGGTAAATTAAATCAGTTTAAACTATATTTGTTTTTACCTTATCTTTATATGTAGCAACTGTGGATATGCCCTTCTGGCCGAGTCTTCTCCAAAATTGCCAAGCCGCGTGCCTGGCGCTCGCATAGTCATAGGGCAGAGGCAGGGTAGCGTCAGAACGGATCTTCTCAAAATGATGCAGTTTATCTGGAGTAGAAGTTTTAAATGCAGTGCTTATTGATGCAGTCCCGTAGTCATGGGACAAATATCTCCCAACCCTTCTGTTCCTAACAATATGCAGATATAGTTACGGGAGGTCTTAGAAACTATTTCATTCATAAGTCACATCTCACCTGCCCGTACATGTCGGTTGTGCACGCGTATGTGCCCATCTCTGTCGTGCCGAGAGACTTCGAAGTAGAAGCCAAGCATCGCCATTACCACCATGGCGGCATGTTGCCGGTGCTGCCCGCCTTCAAACAATTCAATGGTGCCGAATATCTGTGCAACATTAAAGAATCTCTAATCCCATCACCGTTAAACAACAAGTACATATGTTTACATATTTATACGATTAAAAATCAAAATACTATACTAAAATACCTGCATCTATTGCAAAAATAAGTTACTTAATTTGTTTAAAAGTAGACTTTTCAAGTTAAGAAAACATTTGTTATTCAAATTAATTGTTATACATAAAGAATGACACTACCATATTAATATTATTTCTTAAATACCTACAAGTTAATTATATTTGTTAATGTTTTTTACAAAACCGAAACACCACTCGTGTGATTATATACAACGTGTTTCGTAGGTAATCACATTTATTAAAACACATACTAGTATGGGGGGAAACACTCATGTCGGCATTAAAATAAAGTGAATATCTAAATAAATAAGAAACCCGTTTTTTTCAAACAAAATAAAGTAAAATTAGTTGCAGTCTTACACCATTGCGAAATCAGTCATATAAAGTCTTGTACCTACCTGCAAAATAATATTAAAACATGTAACAATTTACATTTAAAATAAGACTTTCTGATTAAAATTGTATCTACACTGTAAATTCAATATTCTTGTTCCGGGGCTTAAAACAAAGTCAAAAATAAATCATAATTTACCGTATAAGTACCTACATGATAATTAAAAAATTTGAATTATTATTATATTGCTTATTTTTTCAAGCTTAGGTATGCGTACCCCTGTGGATTATTTCATAATTTTTTCGTATATATTTTAATTAAATAGTTTTTTTTAATTTAAAAGACTTAAAACTGTTTAAAGAATTAGTCTTGACCCATTAACTTCACTGTGAATGAAATATTCTCGAAAAATAATTCCTGTGGCCAAAGGGCTCGTTGTAGGTAGGTACTTAATTAATTTTTTCAAATCGTCTAAGGTCAATGTACTATGTACACGTAAAACAAATAAATGTGATTAGGTAGTTAACACGTTGTATACGACGAAATACAATTAAATTATTGTAAAATAACGCTTAAACGCCTGCCTGTTTAGTGGGTTATTGTTTTATTAAGAACTTACAAAAATATCTTGTTTTATTAAGAACTTACATCGTAAAGTTATACTTTTTTGAATCATTGTGAATTTGTATTCCAAAATGTATTTTAACCTTAAATTATTTAAGGAAATGAGTTATTTTTCGATTTTTATTGTTTAATAAACCAATCCAATTGTTTGTTAGCGGGTAACCGCTTGAGTGCTGTAACATTTTTCATAAAAATATTTTAGAGCAGTAGCAAATGCTAAAATGATCTGAATGTTCTGACTCAAAACTCACCATATTTTTGATAACTCATATTGAGTGATAGGCATGAGTGAATTCGAATTTATAAGGATATTAAATAAAATACTGTATACTAAAACTTTCGCCACACTATATTATTATCACAAAATGAGGTAAATTCAACAAGATACAACTTTACTACTAACTAATTTCCTTAAATGCTTTTGAAAATATTTGAAACAACGAAGTGAGATCTTTTGAACCTGAAAATAATCATAGGTATTATAGAAATTGACAGCCGAGTCATACATATATAAAAATATGACAGTGATATAAATTCTAACTGTCCACTCCAATTTCTCAGAATCTACCGTTGTTGCGTTTACTGTGTGAAAATATTATATTATAAGAGACAAAACTGATCTTCATAAATCGTAGCTAAGATGTTTATTACTCCTCGCCACGGTCACATCAAACCTGCAACAACCCTCTTTTGTCGGGCATTTAAAATTAAATTCAAAAACGTAAAATTCTGGGTAGGTAGTCTGAAATTCTGCAACTCAAAGTAGAATTCTTGTTGTAATTAAAAATGGGGCATTGAGACTATTGATGCTCCTAATTATTGCAACCCTATATGGTGGTAACCCAGTGGGGTATGGGGCAGATGCATTTTACATCTGTTTCACTGATCGATTTTTTCTTTAGGGGCAAGTAGATGATCAGCCTTCTTTGTCATGCCAGACCGAGTTTTTTTTGTTATCTCCACCGGGAGTCGAACCCAGGACCTCCCGGTTGTAACGCTTACGCGTTTACCCCTAGTGACTTGGCAAAGGCGGTCATTGGTATATTTAATAAGTTGAATTAATTGAAAAAGTAGGTACTTCAGTTTAATTTAAGTAATTACTCTAATATAACAAATAGTTGAAAATAACCAATATATACCTACTGACGGACTCATAAATTGCATCAAAGTTCAGGATTACTTTGAAATGATTTTTTTTAATAAGTATACAAACTTTTTAGATTAAATTATATAAATACGGAAAGACTGGCTCTTAATCTTAAAAAAAAGCAAAATTTAAAAATAGAACTGCAGTAAAACAAATGAATATAGGCGGGAAAAGAAAATTTACTCGTAGTATCACATTTGCGTGTTATTTAAAGCAACGTTTTAAATTGATTCGCGTTGATTTTTTATTCTTTTGCCAATTAAATTATTGTTACCAGCAGAATTGTTGTGTTAGTTTTTTAACTCATCAAGAGTTTTTGAACCATAATATGGATGGGTACTTCGTCCGAACAAGCGGCTCAAATTGTAGAACTGGTGCGAGAGAGCTTGGATCAACGAACGATTGGTAGAAATTTAAATTTAAACCAGTCTACGGTTTTTAGAATATACAGAAGGTTTGTGAAGACAGGTTCTTACAGAAGGAGACGTGGTATAGGCAGGACTCGAGCAACCACCGGTCGTGATGACCGATTTATTGTTATAACTTCCCTGCGAAATCGTTTCCTCACGTCAGTAAACATCAAAACAGAGTTTAATGAAGTGCGTGGAGTAAATTTGAGTGCAGGAACAAGAAGAAGGTTAAAGGAAGCGGATATCACCCTTTTTAGACCAGAAAATGGTCCAAAGTTGTCTGTAGCTCACAGACAAGCTCGCTTAAGATTTGCGCGTGATCACCTAAATTGGACAGAAGAGCAATGGGCCTCCGTATTGTTCACGGACGAGTGTAGGATATGTTTATATGATGCAGATGGTCGCAGAAGAATCTACAGTCGACGTGGGGAGCAAAATGCTCAAAATTGCATTGAGGATCGTTTTCCTTTTGGATGCGGTTCGTGTATGGTCTGGGGTGGCATGTCGATGAACGGACGAACAGAACTTGTGTTCATAGACATGGTCCGTCAAAACGGTAATAGAGGAGGTTTGACTGCACATCGCTACATAACAGAGATCATAGAAGATCATGTGGTGCCTTACATGGGATTCATAGGCGAAAATTTTACTTTAATGCAGGATAATGCCTGGCCGCACGCTGCTGCACAAGGTCGACAATATTGCGAAGAGTGCGTTGGGATACGTACAATAAATTGGCCAGCACGCAGCTCGGATCTTAATCCCATTGAGCATGTTTGGGACAATTTAAAAAGAGCTGTATATGCGAGAAATCCTGTGCCCACGACAGTGGCAGCACTATGAACAGCACTTTCAGAAGAATGGGACAATATTCCGCAAGATCTTTTAATAACCCTAATAAAATCTATGCGGAACCGATTAGAATCCGTAATAAGGGCACGTGGAGGTAATACACCTTATTAAAACATAAATAAACCCTTGCATAAAGTTTGTGTCTTTTGTTAAAACCAATTTTTTTATTAAACCAATTTTCCTTAAATTTCTGTTTTTTCTTGAAAAAAGTCTTAAGGTCCTTTCCAGTACACAAACTTAAACTTAAGAATATTACCCTACGCTGTTTAAAAGTTCGCGAACCAATCTAGAGGTTTCAATTTAAATCTATATAGAAAGTTTGCATACTTGGTTAAAATATTTATTTCAAAGTCGTCTATTACTTTGATGTAGTTTATGAGTCCGTCAGTGTATATATACATTATATATATGTGTGTATATATACACATTATATATAATTATGTGTGTATGTATATATTATATATGTGTGTGTGTATATACATTATATATGTGTGTATATATATATTATATATATATATGTGTGTATATATACATTGTATATGTGTGTATATATACATTATATATATATGTGTGTGTATGTGTATGTATTATAAATATTGTTTGAGGAAACGAATTTTCTTCATAAACACTTTTCCGGATTAGTCCGGTTCCGGATGAATTCAACAAATCAGAGATCATTAAAATCGGTCCAGCCGTTCTTGAGTTATAAATATGTGAAAAACCCGACTTTGTTTTATATTGTAATTAAGGTAGGTATTTAAAATTATTACACAGACCTTAATATTTCGGTTTTCAATTATTATCTAATGTTGTATTAGAGTAGATATGTTATTAGAGTATTATTGTCATTTAGAGCTTTAGTAGGAAGCTGAAACTTAAATACCGCAATTTTAAAGTTTGTTATACAGATAAATAAAGTTAGGGTGTCTGATTGTAATATTTAAATAACCGCTTTTTACTAAATGCATATGAATATATACACGGTAAATACTTATACCAAAATAACATATTTTACAATTTTCGTCTGTCTGTTTTCTTCTCTAATCTCTGAAAAGGCTAGACCGATTTTGACGGGACTTTCACTGGCAGATAGCTGATGTAATAAAACTATTCCGAGCAGACGAAGTACATAACACATATCTATTATTATTTTGCTGTTCGCAATTTTACTCTGTTATAGGCTATATAACATCACGTTTAACGACGAAATTAAAGCGGAAGAAACCGCAGGGTACAGCTAGTAATAAATAAATTTGTAAGCGCGAATTAAAGTATATTAGCAATCTCTTGCCATTTAGCCACAACATTTCAAGTTTTATTTAATTTTTTCTAAAATACTATGTCCTGATAAGTAGCTCTAAGGAATTAGCTTAAAAAGTAGTAAACGAAACGATAATATAATTATTAGGTATTCTGATACCTACAAGTTTTATGTAAACAAAGAAACTCACCAAATTCTAAAGCTACTTCTTCTTTTTTTCTGGCGCGTCTTTATCAGCCTCTGATTCCTCGCTCTTATGCTTTTTGGCGGAATGACTATCTGTCGGATTCAATTTTTGCATAATATTGGACCAACGACATAGTAATTCTGACATCTTTAATTCATAATCCTCCTGAAGAGAGTCCATGTTCTGTTCTACCCATTCTAAAGCGTCCCTGCATTCATCAATCATAAACGAAGACTCACTGCTACTCAGAATCTCCTTGTTATCCTCTACATTATGTTTCACGCCATAAATATAAGTCTCCAACTGATTCCTGACTTCTAACCGTCTTTTGTTCTCTTCGTCTTCTTCTTGGAACTTCTGGGCATCAGCAATCATTTTACTCACCTCGTCACTGGTCAAACGAAGCGTATTTTCTATAGTTATGGTCTCGGAATTGCCTGTGCTCTTATCTTCTGCTGATACTGTTAAAATTCCGTTAGCATCTACGTCAAAAATCACATCGATTTTGGGTACTCCTCTTGGTGCTGGCGGGATGTTTTTAAGCTCAAAGACTCCTAGTAAATTATTGTCTTTTGTCAATGTCCTTTCTCCTTCAAATACTTCTATTGTCATTGTAACTTGGTAGTCTTCTAAAGTGGTGATCTCTCTAACTTTACGACATGGCATAGTTGTATTACGTTCTATTACTATAAACATCATACCTCTAATTGTTTCTATGCCTAGAGATAATGGCACTACATCAACTAGAAGTGGATTTTCTTTTTCATTTTTACATTCTCCAGTCAAGAGTGCCGCTTGAATGGCTGCACCACAGGCAACAGCCTCTTCAGGGTTAATTGCAGTTGTTAATTCTTTATCGAAAAATTCCTTTAAGAGACTTGTTATCTTAGGTATCCGAGTACTGCCACCTACTAGGATTACTTCATGGATACAGCTTTTCTCCATTTGAGCATCACTAAGGACTTTCTCTATGAGTTTGAGTGTGTCCTTGAAGAGATCAGAGCAAAGATCTTCAAAGAACGCTCTAGTAATGCGGGTGTCATAATCAATGCGGTCGTAAAGCGATTCGATGTGCACCGTGGCTTCAACCGCTGAGGTCAAACATAGTTTAGCTTTCTCGGAGGCAGATTTTAAACGCATCAAACACTTTTTGTTTTCAAGCACTTCTTTGCGGAAGCGCTTTTTAAAGTCCTCCGCGAAATACGTGACTAATCTTTGATCAAAATCCTCACCTCCTAGTCGCGAATTACCAGCAATTGCCTTGACCTCGTAAACCGAATCACTTATAGTTAAAATGGAAACATCAAAAGTGCCGCCACCTAAATCATAAATCAAAATATTTCTTTCGCTAAATTTTTTATTATACCCATACGCAAGCGCGGCTGCAGTCGGTTCATTTATAATTCTAATTATTTCTAAGCCTGCAATCCTGCCGGCCAATCTAGTAGCTTGTCGCTGAGCATCTGTGAAGTAAGCTGGCACAGTTATCACAGCTTTATCTACTTTCTTACCTAAATAAGCTTCAGCTACTTGCTTCATCTTGATAAGTATCATACCACTAACTTCTACTGGTGATACCAACCGCAAGTGGCCTCTTTGCTCGACTAGAATCTTTGGTCTTCCATCTTGGTTAACAATTCTAAAGGGATAGTGCCGTCGGTCCATCTGAAGACCGACATCCTCGTATCGACGGCCTATTAAGCGTTTTGCAGCGAATACAGTGTTGGTTGGGTTGATAGCTGCCTGGTTTTTCGCGGCTTCCCCAATTAAACGCTCCCGACGCGTGAACGCAAGATATGATGGTGTTGTTCGATTGCCTTGTTCATTCGCTATCACTTCCACATGGTTATCTTTCCACACGGCCACGCACGAATATGTAGTACCTAAATCAATGCCCACTGCCACCATTTTGCTATAAACACAAACTACCCACCAAACTTCAAAACTTAAAATTGAACTTCAACTGACGTTATGCTCGCGCTTATATAGATTACGAATGGGAATGCAGCGATTTCTCGCAGTTGTTCCGCCAATCAGATTGCAGTACGCATCGATTATTCTAGAAACGGGATGCCAGTTGTGAAATTTTTAATTTACCTACTACTACAAACTTATGTTTATTTATTTATTTATTAACACTTCGTTGCAATCAAAATAGAATACAAATAATAATAATAAAATAACTTATGTTCCATATTTTAATTATTTTTATAGATTAATTATTACTGTCACTTAAAAGATACGAAAGTAATAAAAATGACAACTAAATATCGCGTTTATTTCTATATTTTACTGTTTAATTTTAAAACAAGTCGTTATTGTAGTTTGGTAAATTTTTAAAGTATCGTTGCAAAAGGAATCTTAGATAAAAAAAGTGAAACAAAATAACTAATAAAATTAGTGGATACTAGCAGAAAACAATATTTTGAAACATGTCAGTAGTTTTGAACCTAATTATTAAATAGTAGTATCGTATCGTCGTAATATTTGTGAAGTTGTCATTTAAATTAATAATAATTTAAATGTATATAATAATTTTATAGCTTCGTATCGTTTGAATAAAAAATCGTTAAGTCTATACAAAACACCTGTAGATAAGATTTGAGTTTTAAATAATAATCATATCTTATTAACAAAAACTAACTAAACTAATAAATATTTAAGTGTCACACAGATTTGACAGAATAAAAAAATATTTCAATATTATAACTTTTATATGAATGCTAAGGTACCTACAACTTGGCTAATACTTTACGTATGGCAACCTTTTTTGATCACCGGTAGTGTCTTTGTGTCGCATCTCGCTTTAGCCCGATGTGAACATTATCTCTCTCACTCTAACTCATAGCTTCGCTGTATTGCAATCAATTGACTGCTTGAATTAGTGCCTTTTTAAAAATATTAGGTACTAATCTTTGTTTTGAATCAACCGCAAATTTTGTCATAATATGATATTTAATTAACTCCTTGAAAGTAAGAGATTACATTAGGATATGCTTTGGAATGGATATGCATGTGTAGTACATAATTAGTTCCCGTTAAAAAATATGAAATAACAAAATAAAAATTATTTTTTGTAACTACCTACTTTATACTTACAATGAATAGATATTATAATACATTTTCAAATCGACATTTTCGACACTATTTCTAATTCAGTGAAGTATATTGAGTTCTTTTTACATAGAACTTCGTGAAAACCGATTTTTTTAATATTTCCCGTTTGGGTCTATTAAAATTGTATTGATACGATAAAGTTTTAAAAAAGGGTATCTGCATTTGAATATATATATATATATATATATATATATATATATATATATATATATATATTGTATTCGGATTAAACAATATTAATAATTATGTTTGAAATACATATTAAAATATTATATTTATGTAGTATAAATAATACCTTTGAAAAATAAACCAGATATATTAACCAGAGGCACTAGTGTAGATAAGCATTACTAATAATTGTGTCAAATATGGGATTGCGTTCTGTGGTGGGTGATAGAATTGGAACGCAAGCACATGTTCCTTGTATTGTCAGTTGTCAGTTGTCACTTTTCTATTGGAGCCACTTCTTCCTTTCTATGCTTTGTAGGTACATGTAGTTACGTATTATACTTTGTAATAAAACTAATTATTACTATTAAAATACTTCTTTATTTGCTAAAAATCATAGATATACATATTATTATAATTCAATTAAAATTTAATTGGTGTAAATAAACCATGACTTACAACCATATTTTTGCTCAAATATTAGCTTCAGTTAAACAGACTCCGAAGTATATCTGCGATTCAATAACTTTCTTTGGCACATATTTCTTTGGGGATGATAATTAATCAACAAGTTTTATCAAAATCTATTCTTACAATCTTCTGGATCCTTAATATATTATATGACTTCTTAGTCGCAAACTCTTGCCAGAGCTGTCGTGGCTAGATTATAATATTACTAGCCTATTATTATTCATTAAAGAATGGCTTTGATGAGTCATTTTAGGTAAATATATTTAAGTACGTTATTGTAAATAAATTTGTAAATATATTAAAAAACTAGTAAGTAATAATTAGATAGATTAAATTTGCAGCAGTAGGAGTTTATGATAATATATTATGCAGAAAAATGTGACATGCAGCGGCGGCAGTACGCAGGCGATGTTAGCACCTTTGACGTTAACAGTAAGAGTGATATTAGCTTGACAAAACAGAATTTTTAAGAGCAAGTTATTCAATAAAATTCTAAATTAATGGTGGTTTTAATTTATGAAAGATTGCGATCGTTAGTTAAAATACTGTAACAGATTTTTTTTTATTAAATTTAATGACAATTACATGAACATTTCGCCAAAGTTACATTTTATTTTAAATTATTTCAAACTACTTATTTTGTAAGATATAAAATAATATTTTAAGAGTATTTTTTATGAAGGCACAACTTTTAGGCACAAGTTTAAAGTATTCAACTGTTCGTGTATTAAATGCATAATTAAAGAAAAGTGATATAATACAGTAAAACATGACTTTTTGTGTTGTGATCAAAATTCCCTACACACAAGTAAAATTTGCGCCATTTCACTTGGCGCACGAAATAAATACATTAATTAAAATAAAGAAATGGCTTAAAGGTCCTGTAAAATAGCCAAAAATCAAGTGCCAAGAGATTCGTTTTTTGTATAATTTAGTGTAGGTAATTATTTTTATTAAATGTTAAGCGTGATATAAGTTTTAAACTACTTCAATAAGTTTAAACGATTATTTTAAAGACAATAGCATTTTTAATAGATAATAATAACTGTAATAAAAACAAATATTATGATAACAACTCTTTACTTATACTTTACTCTCTAATCTTCATTCTTCGTTGGTTAACGAAACAGTCTATGCCATAGACACTATTAATTTTTATTATATCGTATTTCGACAATAGATTGTCATTTTGTCCTAATGATTTCATTAAGCTCCCGTCTGGATCCTGAAAAGAAAATTGATGATATGAAATTTTGCTTACGTAAGAAGCGGACGACAAACTAGCCTTGTCCATAATAATTTGGCCGAATAAAAAATTTTACGCTAATGCGTTTTGTCTTAAGATACATAGACGAAATAGTGGCCATCAGTAGTTAGCTTACCGTCAGTTTTTGAATTGGTCAAGTAGGAACCTTGTTTTCGAGTTTATTAATTACATTTCGTTTATAATGTTAAAGTAGGTAAATTAAATCAGTTTAAACTATAATTGTTTTTACCTTATCTTTATATGTAGCAACTGTGGATATGCCCTTCTTGCTGAGTCTTCTCCAAAATTGCCAAGCCGGGTGCGTGGCGCTCGCATAGTCGTAGGGCAGAGGCAGGGTAGCGTCAGAACGGATCTTCTCAAAATGATGCAGTTTATCTGGAGTAGAAGTTTTAAATGCAGTGCTTATTGATACAGTCCCGTAGGCATGGGACAAATATCTTCCAACCCTTCTGTTCCTAACAATATGCAGATATAGTTACGGGAGGTCTTAGAAACTATTTCATTCATAAGTCACATCTCACCTGCCCGTACATGTCGGTTGTGCACGCGTATGTGCTCATCTCTGTCGTGCCGAGAGACTTCGAAGTAGAAGCCAAGCATCGCCATTACCACCATGGCGGCATGTTGCCGGTGCTGCCCGCCTTCAAACAATTCAATGGTGCCGAATATCTGTGCAACATTAAAGAATCTCTAATCCCATCACCGTTAAACAACAAGTTCAAATTTTACATAAATAATACTTATACGAATAAAAATCAAAATATATTAAAATACCTGCATTTATTGCTGCGTTATTACTGAAGTTAAGAAAACATTTGTTATTCAAATTAATTGTTATACATAAAGAATTTCACTACCATATTAATATTATTTCTTAAATACCTACAAGTTAATTATATTTGTTAATGTTTTTTACAAAACCGATACACCACTCGTGGAATAATTATATTTAACGTGTTTCGTAGGTAATCACATTTATTAAAACACATACTAGTATGGGGGGAAACACTCATGTCGCCATTAAAATAAAGTGAATATCTAAATAAATAAGAAACCCGTTTTTTTTTTTCAAACAAAATAAAGTAAAATTAGTTGCAGTCTTACACCATTGCGAAATCGGTCATATAAAGTCTTGTACCTACCTGCAAAATAATATTAAAACATGCAACAATTTACATTTAAAGTAAGACATTCTGATTAAAATTTTATCTACACTGTAAATTCAATATGCTTGTTCCGGGGTTTAAAACAAAGTCGTATAAGTACGTACATGATAAATTTGGAATTAATTATTATATTGCTTATTTTTTCAAGCTTAGGTATGTGTACCCCTGTGGATTATTTCATAATTTTTTCGTATTATATTTTAATTAAATAGTTTTTTTTAATTTAAAAGACTTAAAACTGTTAAAAGAATTAGTTTGGACCCATTAAATTCACTGTGAATGAAATATTCTCGAAAAATAATTCCTGTGGCCAAAGGCCTCGTTGTAGGTAGGTACTTAATTATTTTTTTCAAATCGTCTAAGGTCAATGTACTATACACGTAAAACAAATAAATGTGATTAGGTAGTTAACACGCTGTATACGACGAAATGCAATTAAATTATTGTAAAATAACGCTTAAATGCCCGCCTGTTTAGTGGGTTATTGAGAATTACATGTTAATATTATTGTTAAAAAACTACAATATCTTGTTTTATTAAGAACTTACATCGAAGAGTGCTGTAACATTTTTCATAAAAATATTTTAGAGCAGTATCAAATGCTAAAATGATCTGAATGTTCTGACTCAAAACTCACCATATTTTTGATAACTCATATTTAGTGATAGGCATGAGTGAATTCGAATTTATAAGGATATTAAATAAAATACTGTATACTTTTACTTTCGCCACACTATATTATTATCACAAAATGAGGTAAATTTAACAAGATACAACTTTACTACTAACTAATTTCCTTAAATGCTTTTGAAAATATTTGAAACAACGAAGTGAGATCTTTTGAACCTGAAAATAATCATAGGTATTATAGAAATTGACAGCCGAGTCATACATATGTAAAAATATGACAGTGATATAAATTCTAACTGTCCACTCCAATTTCTCAGAATCTAGCGTTGTTTCGTTTACTGTGTGAAAATATTATATAAGAGTCAAAACGGATCAACTGATCTTCATAAATCGTAGCTAAGATGTTTATTACCCCTCGCCACGGTCACATCAAACCTGCAACAACCCTCTTTTGTCGGGCATTTAAAATTAAATTAAAAACGTAAAATTCTGAGTAGGTAGTCTGAAATTCTGCAACTAACTGAGTTGAGTTAATTCTTGTTTTTATTTAAATGATATATTTAAGTTGAAATAATTGAAAAAGTAGGCACTTCAGTTTAATTTAAGTACATACTCTAATATAACATAAATTGTGGAAAATAACAAAATGTTAAGACGTATGTAACAATTTTTACTGTACTTAATTATTATAGAAGCGACTGATTGCCACGAACTTCGTATCGCTTCAGAGTTCCGAATAATAACCTGTCATCTGTGTCACCTAAAACGTCATTCCCATTGAAATATTATACACTACGTTAGTAATACCTATATACACAAGGGTGGATCCAGGGGGGTCATGGGGGTCATGACCCCCTCCCGGGCTGGATTCAAGACCTAGGTGGACCACTAATTAAAATTGTGACACATAATGTTTTCATATATTTTTTTGTCACAATATTGAATTTATGTAATTATGTATATATCTTCAATATTTAATTAATTTTGACTTGACCACGACTATGTGACCGCCCTCCCCCCTGGCAACAAAGCTGGATTCGCTCTTGCTGATACATATGTATATAGCTCAATGGTCATTCCATAGAAAATGTATGAAACGAATTGTCTTCATAAACACTTCTTCGATTTAGATGAATTCTAAAAATTAGAGATCAATAAAATCGGTGCAGCCGTTCTTCAGTTATAAATGTTTTAAATAACCCGACTTTGTTTTATAATTATTGTAATTAAATAGGTAGGTACTTAAAATTATTACCTACACAGATCTTAATATTTCTGTTTTCAATTATTTATTAATGTTGTATTAGAGTATGTACCTATTATTGTTAATTAGAGCTTTAGTAGGATGCTGAGACTTAAATGCCGCATTTTTGAAGTTTGTGTTAAGCTGTACAGATAAATAAAGTTGGGGTGTCCGATTGTAATATTTAAATAACCGCGTTTTAGAAAATGCACATGGATATAAACATGGTAGATACTTATACCAAAATAACATATTTTACAATTTTCGTCTGTCTGTTTTCTTCCCTAATCTCTGAAAAGGCTAAACCGATTTTGACGGGACTTTAACTGGCAGATAGCTGATGTAATAAAACTATTCCGAGCAGACGAAGTACATAACACATATCTATTATTATTTCGCTGTTCGCAATTTTACTCTGTTTATAGGCTATATAATATCACGTTTAACGACGAAATTAAAGCGGAATAAACCACGGGGCACAGCTAGTATTAAATAAATTTGTAAGCGCGAATTAAAGTACATCAGCAACATCTATTGCCACTTAGCCACAACTTTAAGACAGATAGATAGATAGATAAAAAGTTTATTTGCAACTTCGGACACACACACACAAAATACAGCAATTATACATAACACTAGGAAATCAAACAATTAGAACACAGTTGACTAAAACAAAAAATAAAACAAACATTGTTTAAATTCTAAGTAAAATGTGTCTGTGTGTGCTGCAGTATGTCAAAAAGGCCTTGGCTCAGCTACTTATTAGGTTATAGTATTTTCGAAAAAATTAAATAAAACTTGAAATGTTAATCTGTAAGTAATAAGCTTAAAAAGTAGTAAACGAAACGATTATATTATTATTATTATGTATTCTGATACCTACAAGTTTTATGTAAACAAAGAAACTCACCAAATTCTAATGCTACTTCTTCTTTTTTTCTGGCTCGTCTTTATCAGCCTCTGATTCCTCGCTCTTATGCTTTTTTGCGGAATAACTCTCTGCCGGATTCAATTTTTGCAAAATACTAGACCAACGACACATTAATTCCGACATCTTCCTTTCATACTCCTCCCGAAGACAGTCCATGTTCTTTTCTAACCATACTAATGCGTCCCTGCATTCATCAATCATAAACGAATACTCGCTACTACTCAGAATCTCCTTGTTATCCTCCACATTATGTTTCACGCCATAAATATAAGTCTCCAACTGATTCCTGGCTAAGAGCCGTCTTTTGTTCTCCTCGTCTTCTTCTTGGAACTTTTGGGAATCAGCAATCATTTTACGCACCTCGTTACTGGTCAAACGAAGCATATTTTCTATAGTTATTGTCTCACAATTGCCTGTTCTTTTATCTTGTGCTGATACTGTTAAAATTCCGTTAGCATCTACGTCGAAAATCACATCGATTTTGGGTACTCCTCTTGGTGCTGGCGGGATGTTGTTAAGCTCAAAGACTCCTAGTAAATTATTGTCTTTTGTCAATGTCCTTTCTCCTTCAAATACTTCTATTTTCATTGAAACTTGGTAGTCTTCTAAAGTGGTGATCTCTCTAACTTTACGACATGGCATAGTTGTATTACGTTCTATTACTGTAGCCATCATACCTCTAATTGTTTCTACGCCTAGTGATAATGGCACTACATCAACTAGAAGTGGGTCTTCTTTTTTATTTTTACATTCTCCAGTCGAGAGTGCTGCTTGGATGGCTGCACCATAGGCAACAGCCTCTTCAGGGTTAATTGAACTTGTTAGTTCTTTATCGAAAAATTCCTTTAAGAGACTTGTTATCTTAGGTATCCGAGTACTGCCACCTACTAGGATTACTTCATGGATACAGCTTTTCTCCATTTGAGCATCACTAAGGACTTTCTCTATGAGTTTGAGTGTGTCCTTGAAGAGATCAGAGCAAAGATCTTCAAAGAACGCTCTAGTAATGTGGGTGTCATAATCAATGCGGTCGTAAAGCGATTCGATGTGCACCGTGGCTTCAACCGCTGAGGTCAAACATAGTTTAGCTTTCTCGGAGGCAGATTTTAAACGCATCAAACACTTTTTGTTTTCAAGCACTTCTTTGCGGAAGCGCTTTTTAAAGTCCTCCGCGAAATACGTGACTAATCTTTGATCAAAATCCTCACCTCCTAGTCGCGAATTACCAGCAGTTGCTTTGACCTCGTAAACCGAATCACTTATAGTTAAAATGGAAACATCAAAAGTGCCGCCACCTAAATCATAAATCAAAATATTTCTTTCGCTAAATTTTTTATTATACCCATACGCAAGCGCGGCTGCAGTCGGTTCATTTATAATTCTAATTATTTCTAAGCCTGCAATCCTGCCGGCCAATCTAGTAGCTACTCGCTGAGCATCTGTAAAGTAAGCTGGCACAGTTATCACAGCTTTATCTACTTTCTTACCTAAATAAGCTTCAGCTACTTGCTTCATCTTGATAAGTATCATACCACTAACTTCTACTGGTGATACCAACCGCAAGTGGCCTCTTTGCTCGACTAGAATCTTTGGTCTTCCATCTTGGTTAACAATTCTAAAGGGATAGTGCCGTCGGTCCATCTGAAGGCCGACATCCTCGTATCGACGGCCTATTAAGCGTTTTGCAGCGAATACAGTGTTGGTTGGGTTGATAGCTGCCTGGTTTTTCGCGGCTTCCCCAATTAAGCGCTCGCGACGCGTGAACGCAAGATATGATGGTGTTGTTCGATTGCCTTGTTCATTCGCTATCACTTCCACATGGTTATCTTTCCACACGGCCACGCACGAATATGTAGTACCTAAATCAATGCCCACTGCCACCATTTTGCTATAAACACAAACTACCCACCAAACTTCAAAACTTAAAATTGAACTTCAACTGACGTTGCTCGCGCTTATATAGATTACGAATGGGAATGCAGCGATTTCTCGCAGTTGTTCCGCCAATCAGATTGCAGTACGCATCGATTATTCTAGAAACGGGATGCCAGTTGTGAAATTTTTAATTTACCTACTACTACAAACTTATGTTTATTTATTTATTTATTAACACTTCGTTGCAATCAAAATAGAATACAAATAATAATAATAAAATAACTTATGTTCCATATTTTAATTATTTTTATAGATTAATTATTACTGTCACTTAAAAGATACGAAAGTAATAAAAATGACAACTAAATATCGCGTTTATTTCTATATTTTACTGTTTAATTTTAAAACAAGTCGTTATTGTAGTTTGGTAAATTTTTAAAGTATCGTTGCAAAAGGAATCTTAGATAAAAAAAGTAAAACAAAATAACTAATAAAATTAGTGGATACTAGCATAAAATAATATTTTGAAACATGTCAGTAGTTTTGAACCTAATTATTAAATAGTAGTATCGTATCATCGTAATATTTGTGAAGTTGTCTGAATAATTTTATAGCTTCGTATCGTTTGAATTAAAAATCGTTAAGTCTATACAAAACACCTGTAGATAAGATGTGAGTTTTAAATAATAATAATATCTTATTAACAAAAACTAACTAAACTAATAAATAATTAAGTGTCACACAGATTTGACAGAATAAAAAAATATTTCAATATTATAACTTTTATATCAATGCTAAGGTACCTACAACTTGGCTAATACTTTACGTATGGCAACCTTTTTTGATCACCGGTAGTAGCCTTTGTGTCGCATCTCGCTTTAGCCCGATGTGAACATTATCTCTCTCACTCTAACTCATAGCTTCGCTGTATTGCAATCAATTGACTGCTTGAATTAGTGCCATTTTAAAAATATTAGGTACTAATCTTTGTTTTCAATCAACCGCAAATTTTATTTGTCATAATATGATATTTAATTAACTCCTTGAAAGTAAGAGATTACATTAGGATATGCTTTGGAATGGATATGCATGTGTAGTACATAATTAGTTCCCGTTAAAAAATATGAAATAACAAAATACAAATTATTTTTTGTAACTACCTACTTTATACTTACAATGAATAGATATTATAATACATTTTCAAATCGACATTTTCGACACTATTTCTAATTCAGTGAAGTATATTGAGTTCTTTTTACATAGAACTTCGTGAAAACCGATTTTTTTAATATTTCCCGTTTGGGTCTATTAAAATTGTATTGATACGATAAAGTTTTAAAAAAGAGTATATGCATTTGAATATATATATATATATATATTGTATTCGGATTAAACAATATTAATAATTATGTTTGAAATACATATTAAAATATTATATTTATGTAGAATAAATAATACCTTTGAAAAATAAACCAGATATATTAACCAGAGGCACTAGTGTAGATAAGCATTACTAATAATTGTGTCAAATATGGGATTGCGTTCTGTGGTGGGTGATAGAATTGGAACGCAAGCACATGTTCCTTGTATTGTCAGTTGTCAGTTGTCACTTTTCTATTGGAGCCACTTCTTCCTTTCTATGCTTTGTAGGTACATGTAGTTACGTTTTATACTTTGTAATAAAACTAATTATTACTATTAAAATACTTCTTTATTTGCTAAAAATCATAGATATACATATTATGATAATTCAATTAAAATTTAATTGGTGTAAATAAACCATGACTTACAACCATATTTTTGCTCAAATATTAGCTTCAGTTAAACAGACTCCGAATTATATCTGCGATTCAATAACTTTCTTTGGCACATATTTCTTTGGGGATGATAATTAATCAACAAGTTTTATCAAAATCTATTCTTACAATCTTCTGGATCCTTAATGTATTATATGACTTCTTAGTCGCAAACTCTTGCCAGAGCTGTCGTGGTTAGATTATAATATTACTAGCCTATTATTATTCATTAAAGAATGGCTTTGATGAGTCTTTTGTATTTTTAAGTAAATATATTTAAGTACGTTATTGTAAATAAATTTGTAAATATATTAAAAAACTAGTAAGTAATAATTAGATAGATTAAGCTTGCAGCAGTAGGAGTTTATGATAATATATTATGCAGAAAAATGTGTCATGCAGCGGCGGCAGTACGCAGGCGATGTTAGCACCTTTGACGTTAACAGTAAGAGTGATATTAGCTTGACAAAACTGAATTTTTAAGAGCAAGTTTTTCAATAAAATTCTAAATTAATGGTGGTTTTAATTTATGAAAGATTGCGATCGTTAGTTAAAATACTGTAACAGATATTTTTTTTATTAATTTTAATGACAAATACATGAATATTTCGCCAAAGTTACATTTTATTTTAAATTATTTCAAACTACTTATTTTGTAAGATATAAAATAATATTTTAAGAGTATTTTTTATGAAGGCACAACTATGTATTGCGCGAGAGTTTTGGAGGAGTTTTAAGTATTTAACTGTTCGTGTATTAAATGCATAATTATAGAAAAGTGATATAATTCAGTAAAACATGACTTTTTGTGTTGTGATCAAAATTCCCTACACACAAGTAAAATTTGCGCCATTTTACTTGGCGCACGAAATAAATACATTAATTAAAATAAAGAAATGGCTTAAAGGTCCTGTAAAATAGCCAAAAATCAAGTGCCAAGAGATTCCTTTTTGTATTATTTAGTGTAGGTAATTATTTTTATTAAATGTTAAGCGTGATATAAGTTTTAAACTACTTCAATAAGTTTGAACGATTATTTTAAAGACAATAGCATTTTTAATAGATAATAATAACTTTAATAAAAACAAATATTATGATAACAACTCTTTACTTATACTTTACTCTCTAATCTTCATTCTTCGTTGGTTAACGAAACAGTCTATGCCATAGACACTATTAATTTTTATTATATCGTATTTCGACAATAGATTGTCATTTTGTCCTAATGATTTCATTAAGCTCCCGTCTGGATCCTGAAAAGAAAATTGATGATATGAAATTTTGCTTACGTAAGAAGCGGACGACAAACTAGCCTTGTCCATAATAATTTGGCCGAATAAAATTTTTTACGCTAATGCGTTTTGTCTTAAGATACACAGACGAAATAGTGGCCATCAGTAGTTAGCTTACCGTCAGTTTTTGAATTGGTCAAGTAGGAACCTTGTTTTCGAGTTTATTAATTACATTTCGTTTATAATGTTAAAGTAGGTAAATTAAATCAGTTTAAACTATAATTGTTTTTACCTTATCTTTATATGTAGCAACTGTGGATATGCCCTTCTTGCCGAGTCTTCTCCAAAATTGCCAAGCCGGGTGCGTGGCGCTCGCATAGTCGTAGGGCAGTGGCAGGGTAGCGTCGGAACGGATCTTCTCAAAATGATGCAGTTTATCTGGAGTAGAAGTTTTAAATGCAGTGCTTATTGATGCAGTCCCGTAGGCATGGGACAAATATCTCCCAACCCTTCTGTTCCTAACAATATGCAGATGTCCGGGAGGTACATACTACATATATTGAAAGACTTTCTGATCAATCAATTTAGTATCAATTCAAGCTTGTATTTTTGCTTATAAACTATTTGACCGATCTTAGAAACTATTTCATTCATAAGTCACATCTCACCTGCCCGTACATGTCGGTTGTGCACGCGTATGTGCTCATCTCTGTCATGCCGAGAGACTTCGAAGTAGAAGCCAAGCATCGCCATTACCACCATGGCGGCATGTTGCCGGTGCTGCCCGCCTTCAAACAATTCAATGGTGCCGAATATCTGTGCAACATTAAAGAATCTCTAATCCCATCACCGTTAAACAACAAGTTCATATTTTACATAAATAATACTTATACGAATAAAAATCAAAATATATTAAAATACCTGCATTTATTGCTGCGTTATTACTGAAGTTAAGAAAACATTTGATTCAAATTAATTGTTATACATAAAGAATTTTACTACCATATTAATATTATTTTTAAATACCTACAAGTTAATTATATTTGTTAATGTTTTTTACAAAACCGAAACACCACTCGTGTGATTATATACAACGTGTTTCGTAGGTAATCACATTTATTAAAACACATACTAGTATGGGGGGAAACACTCATGTCGGCATTAAAATAAAGTGAATATCTAAATAAATAAGAAACCCGTTTTTTTTTCAAACAAAATCAAGTAAAATTAGTTCCAGTCTTACACCATTGCGAAATCAGTCATATAAAGTCTTGTACCTACCTGCAAAATAATATTAAAACATGCAACAATTTACATTTAAAGTAAGACTTTCTGATTAAAATTGTATCTACACTGTAAATTCAATATTCATGTTCCAGGGTTTAAAACAAAGTCGTATAAGTACCTACATGATAAATTTGGAATTAATTATTATATTGCTTATTTTTTCAAGCTTAGGTATGTGTACCCCTGTGGATTATTTCATAATTTTTTCGTATATATTTTAATTAAATAGTATTTTTTAATTTAAAAGACTTAAAACTGTTTAAAGAATTTGTTTTGACCCATTAACTTCACTGTGAATGAAATATTCTCGAAAAATAATTCCTGTGGCCAAAGGCCTCGTTGAAGGTAGGTACTTAATTATTTTTTTCAAATCGTCTAAGGTCAATGTACTATACACGTAAAACAAATAAATGTGATTAGGTAGTTAAAACGTTGTATACGACGAAATACAATTAAATTATTGTAAAATAACGCTTAAACGCCTGCCTGTTTAGTGGGTTATTGAGAATTACATGTTAATATTATTGTTAAAAAACTACAATATCTTGTTTTATTAAGAACTTACATCGAAAAGTTATACTTTTTTGAATCATTGTGAATTTGTATTCCAAAATGTATTTTAACCTTAAATTATTCAAGGAAACGAGTTATTTTTCGATTTTTATTGTTTAATAAACCAATCCAATTGTTTGTCAGCGGGTAACCGCTTGAGTGCTGTAACATTTTTCATAAAAATATTTTAGAGCAGTAGCAAATGCTAAAATGATCTGAATGTTCTGACTCAAAACTCACCATATTTTTGATAATTCATATTGAGTGATAGGCATGAGTGAATTCGAATTTATAAGGATATTAAATAAAATACTGTATACTAAAACTTACGCCACACTATATTATTATCACAAAATGAGGTAAATTCAACAAGATACAACTTTACTACTAACTAATTTCCTTAAATGCTTTTGAAAATATTTGACACAACGAAGTGAGATCTTTTGAACCTGAAAATAATCATAGGTATTATAGAAATTGACAGCCGAGTCATACATATGTAAAAATATGACAGTGATATAAATTCTAACTGTCCACTCCAATTTCTCAGAATCTAGCGTTGTTTCGTTTACTGTGTGAAAATATTATATTATAAGAGACAAAACGGATCTTCATAAATCGTAGCTAAGATGTTTATTACCCCTCGCCACGGTCACATCAAACCTGCAACAACCCTCTTTTGTCGGGCATTTAAAATTAAATTCAAAAACGTAAAATTCTGGGTAGGTAGTCTGAAATTCTGCAACTAACTGAGTTGAGTTAATTCTTGTTTTTATTTAAATGGTATATTTAAGTTGAAATAATTGAAAAAGTAGGCATTTCAGTTTAATTTAAGTACATACCTATATACACAAGGGTGGATCCAGGGGGGTCATGGGGGTCATGACCCCCTCCCGGGCTGGATTCAAGACCTAGGTGGACCACTAATTAAAATTGTGACACATAATGTTTTCATATATTTTTTTGTCACAATATAGAATTTATGTAATTATGTATATATCTTCAATATTTAATTAATTTTGACTTGAACACGACTATGTGACCCCCCTCCCCCCTGGCAACAAAGCTGGATCCGCTCTTGCTAATACATATGTATATAGCTCAATGGTCATTCCATAGAAAATGTATGAAATGAATTTTCTTCGACTTTGTTTTATAATTATTGTTATTCAATAGGTAGGTACTTAAAATTATTACACAGATCTTAATATTTCTGTTTTCAATTATTTATTAATGTTGTATTAGAGTATGTACCTATTATTGTTAATTAGAGCTTTAGTAGGATGCTGAGACTTAAATGCCGCATTTTTAAAGTTTGTGTTAATCTGTACAGATAAATAAAATTGGGGTGTCTGATTGTAATATTAAAATAACCGCGTTTTAGAAAATGCACATGGATATATACATGGTAGATACTTATATCAAAATAACATATTTTACAATTTTCGTCTGTCTGTTTTCTTCTCTAATCTCTGAAAAGGCTAGACCGATTTTGACGGGACTTTCACTGGCTGCTGTAATAAAACTATTCCGAGCAGACGAAGTACATAACACATATCTATTATTATTTTGCTGTTCGCAATTTTTCTCTGTTTATAGGCTATATAACATCACGTTTAACGACGAAATTAAAGCGGAAGAAACCGCGGGGCCCAGCTAGTATTAAATAAATTTGTAAGCGCGAATTAAAGTATATCAGCAATCTCTTGCCACTTAGCCACAACATTTCAAGTTTTATTTAATTTTTTCTAAAATACTATATCCTGATAAGTAGCTCTAAGGAATTAGCTTAAAAAGTAGTAAACGAAACGATAATATTATTATTAGGTATTGTAATACCTACAAGTTTTATGGTAAACAAAGAAACTCACCAAATTCTAAAGCTACTTCTTCTTTTTTTCTGGCTCGTCTTTATTAGCCTCTGATTTCTCGCTCTCTTTCGGAATAAGTTTTTGCAAAATACTGGACCAACGACATAGTAATTCCGACATCTTCCTGTCATACTCCTCCCGAAGACATTCCATGTTTTTTTCTAACCATACTAAAGCGTCTCTGCATTCATCAATCATAAACGAATACTCACTGCTACTCAGAATCTCCTTGTTATACTCCACATTATATTTCACTCCATAAATATAAGTCTCCAACTGATTCCTGACTTCTAACTGTCTTTTGTTCTCCTCGTCTTCTTCTTGGAACTTTTGGACATCAACACTCATTTTATACACCTCGTTATAGGTCAATCGATAGAGGTTTTCTATAGTTATGGTCCTGGAATTGTCTTTGCCTTTATCTTGTGCTGATAATTTCAAAATTCCGTTATCATCTACGTCGAAAATTATATCGATTCTCCTCCATCCTCGTGGTGCTGGCGGGATGTTGTTAAGCTTAAAGACTCCTAGTAAATTTTTGTCTTTTGTCAATGTCCTTTCTCCTTCAAATATGTCTATTTTCATTGTAACTTGGTAGTCTTCTAAAGTGGTGATCTCTCTAACTTTACGACATGGTATAGCTGTATTACGTTCTATTACTGTAAACATGCCTCTCGCTGTTATTACACCTATTGATAATGGCACTACATCGACTATAATTTCATTTTTACGTTTCCCAGTCAAGAGTGCCGCTTGAATAGCTGCACCATAAGCAACAGCCTCGTCAGAGTTAATACAACTTATTACTTTCTCGTCAAAAAAATACTTTAAGAGACTTTTTATCTTAGGTATCCGAGTACTGCCACCTAGTAGGATTACTTCATGAATATGGCTTGTCTCCATTTGAGCATCACTAAGGACTTTTTCTATGAGTTTGAGTGTCTCCTTGAAGAGATCAGAGCAAAGATTTTCAAATAACGCCCTAGTAATGCGGATGTCATAATCAATGCCATCATAAAGCGATTCTATGTGCACCGTGGCTTCAACCGCTGAGGTCAAACATAGTTTAGCTTTCTCGGAGGCAGATTTTAAACGCATCAAACACTTTTTGTTTTCAAGCACTTCTTTGCCGAAGCGCTTTTTAAAGTCCTCAGCAAAATACGTGACTAATCTTTGATCAAAATCCTCACCTCCAAGCCGCGAATTGCCGGCAGTTGCCTTAACCTTGTAAACCGAATTACTTAAAGTTAAAATTGAAACATCAAAAGTGCCGCCACCTAAATCATAAATCAAAATATTTCTTCCGCAAATTTTTTTATTATACCCATACGCAAGCGCGGCTGCAGTCGGTTCATTTATAATTCCAATTATTTCTAAGCCTGCAATCATGCCGGCCAATTTAGTAGCTTGTCGCTGAGCATCTGTAAAGTAAGCTGGCACAGATATCACAGCTTTATCTACTTTCTTACCTAAATAAACTTCAGCTACCTGCTTCATCTTGATAAGTATCATACCACTAATTTCTATTGGTGATATCAACCGCACATCGCCTTTATGTTCGACTCGAATCTTTGGTCTTTCGTCTTGGTTAATAATTCTAAAGGGGTAACGCCGTATGTCCATCTGAAGACCAACATCCTCGTATCGACGGCCTATTAAGCGTTTTGTAGCGAATATAGTATTAGTTGAGTTGATAGCTGCCTGGTTTTTCGCGGCTTCCCCAATTAAACGCTCGCGACGCGTGAACGCAACATATGATGGTGTTGTTCGATTGCCTTGTTCATTCGCTATCACTTCCACATGGTTATCAATCCACACGGCCACGCACGAATTCGTAGTACCTAAATCAATGCCCACTACCACCATTTTGCTATAAACACAAACTACCCACCAAACTTCAAAACTTAAAATTGAACTTCAACTACGATAGTATGTGGTCACAGGCCCCGCGGGGCCCGTGCTCTATTTTGATCGGCCCTGAGGCCCTTCAAAAAGACTGTGGTCCGCGCCCTGTTGATACAGGGCGGTTATTTGGGCGGGCCTAATATAGCCCTGGGTAGGGGGCCGAGGAGATCACTCACTCGGCCCGAGATGTAAGTCCAAGAGTGTGAGGGGCGGGCACGCAGCTCGCGGTCAAGCCCCGCCAGGTGAGACTCCCGGGTAATCCGGGAGAGGCCCAGTGAGGCGACCAGCGGACGCAGCTGAGGTGTCCGCCCTAGTCAAGATGGGGAGGGGCCGAGGAGTAATCTCACTCGACCCTGGTGCCAAATCCGGGGTGTCAAGTCCGGGGGGGGGCCGGCGGTTGCTCGGCCCCGGTGTCAAATCCAAGGTACCCGCGCTCAAGAGCTCACGCGGGTACGGTCGTCTCTGGTCAGGTGGCCTGGAGTGCCACGGCGCAATGCGATGGAGGTGGGGGAATCGAGAGGCGTCCGCCCTCTCAAACATCCGTTTCGCGAGCCGTGTGACGAACTCGTCTATACACTCCATCCGCAGGTCCCTCGCAATTGTGGCGTTCCTCACGTAGCGCGGCGCGCCGACGATGCGCCGGAGCGTCTGGCTCTGCACAGCGCGCAAACGTCGGCGGTGGGTTTCTGCAACAAGAGCGAACCACGCTGGCGCCGCATAAGTGAGGTGGGGGCGCACGTACGTCTTATACAGTGCGAGTTTCGTGCGGAGCGGAAGGCGCGACTTGAAGAGCGGGCGAAGAGCACCCGCAACATACTTAGCTCTCCCCGTGATCCGACCGACGTGCTGCCGCATGGTGAGGCCCGAGTCGATAGTCACCCCCAAGTAGGTGACGGCACTCAACCACGGCAGGTCTCGGTCCAGAAAGCGGAGAGGAGCAGTCGGCAGCCTTCTGCGGCCAAAGGCTATTGCCTGGGTCTTATCAGGGTTAGCTGCGAGTCTCCAATTCTGCAACCAGGCTGGCAGGAGGTCCAGGCAGCGCTGAAGTTTGACACCCGCGTGTCGCGCCGAGAGCGATGTGGCGACATACGCCGTGTCGTCGGCGTAAAGAGCCACGGAGCAGCCCTCGGCGCATGGAACATCGTCCGTGTAGAGAGTGTACAAGGCGGGTGACAAAACGCTGCCTTGCGGGACACCCGCCGTGATGGGTCGCAGGCTTGACGCTTCCTTACCGACAGAGACAAAGAACTGTCGGTTCTCCAGGAAGGAGCGCAGCACCGCGACGATCCGGCGGGGGAGTGGAGACTCGGCGAGCTTCAGCACGAGGCCGGCATGCCAGACACGGTCAAAGGCCTTAGCCATGTCCAACAGCACGGCCGCCGCGCCCTCCTTCTTATTAAGGGCCGCGGTCACTGTGTGCAGCACGTGCGTTAGCTGCAGTGTCGTGCTGTGTTCCGCCCTGAAGCCAAACTGCTCTCGCCTGGGCTGTACGTACGCGACAAAGTGTCGCAGCAGCAGGGTCTCGAACAGCTTGGACTGGGTCGACAGCAAGGTGATGGGCCGGTAGCTCTCGGGCTTCAAAGGGTCCTTGCCGGGCTTTGGTAATACGATCACCTTGCCGGTCTTCCATGAAGTCGGGAAGTGGCCGAACCGGAGTACCGCCGTGAAGAGACGCGTCAACGCCACGATCCAACGCATAGGGAGGTGGCGGAGCGCTCTGTTGGGGATTCCATCTGGTCCGGGCGCCTTCTTCAGTTTCAGGGCGGATATATTCTTCCGCACTTGGGATGGCGAGAAGAATATCGGGTCGAGGTCGGGAGGTATCGGGCCGGAGGGCTGCGCAGCAAGCGCGTTTTCAACCTCTACCACGCGGCTAGGGGACGCCGCGGGGTTTGGTGTGAACTGCTGCTCCAGGTGCGCAGCGAATAGTTCAGCCCGATCCTTGTCGTCGTAAATAAGGGTGCCATGCTGGTCACGAAGAGGCCGCGTTGGCTCCCGGGTCTTATAGAGGCTCCTGCAAATGCGGTGAAGGCGAACCGGGTCCGTGGTGGCGTCGCCTAGAGTGTACTCCCATGTCCGCTTCTCGTGGTTCGCGAGCTCGTCCTTTACACGGGAAGCGAGGCGATTCAGCTGAGCTTTGAGCACCGGGCAGCGATTGTGCTGCCAGCGCCTCCTGAGGCTCCGCTTCAGCTGGATCATCCTCTTGACATGGGGTGGGAGGTCGGAGATAACTACCTCCGGTGGACGCTCTGTGGTGGCCTCGGACAAGGCCCGTTGGAGCTCTGCCGTGATGTGCGCGGCCGTGGAGTCAATGGCACTCGGTGATGCAGGTGCGGGAGGTGGAGGGGCGTCCGCGAGGAGACGCGAAAACGCCGTCCAGTCGGTCATCCGAGCGGAGCGCGTCGGCGCGGAGGGACGGTCATCCGCTATGACGCAGAGCACCGGTAGATGATCCGAAAGGAACTCATCCACAACTACCTCCTGCAGAATGGGGAGGTCGATCCCGCGGTGCACCACTAGGTCGAGGATGTCTGGTAGGTGATTGGCATGTGCTGGATAGTGCGTGGGGGAGTCGGGACCCTCGACTGAGTACCCCAGCATCTCGGCGTGGTGGAGAAGTAAGCGGCCACGTGGATTGATGGAAGCCGAGTGCCATGCAGTATGCTTGGCGTTCCAATCACCTGCGGCTATCGTCGGCTGGCCCGAGCAGACGATCGCTTCCACCTCGGAAAAACTGAGTCGTTCATTGGGAGGGGCGTAGATGGCATAGAGATTTGTGGGCCGCCCTCCAACAGTAATCTCTACCCCGAGAGAGTGGAGGCCAATGGAGTCACGGGCTGCGATGGTCCTGTGCGGGATGGAGCGGCGTATGAGAACCGCTAACCCCCGATAGGCGCGCCCTTGAGGCGAGATGTGGTCCACCCGGTAGACACAATAGCCCGCAGCGCTGAGGCGGAAGTCGGGGCGGAGTTGTGTTTCCGAGAGCAGGGCGACATCGATGTTCTGCGCTCGGAGGAGGTGACGTAGATAGGCGGCCTTCCCCTTGAGGCCATTGACGTTCCAGTGAATGAGGCGTAAAATCATTGTGAGAATTTTACGCCTCGACTGCGCGACCTACGTCCACCCTCCCCAGGGGGACCGGCCGGGTAGAGAGCTCCCAAAAGCTCTCGGACTGCTCTATCGACAGCTGCGCCGATCGCCACATCTGACAGGAGGGTATTCCTGGCAGGGCCCCCCCGGCTAGAGGGGCGACTGGCGTCACGACGAACAACTGGTGTTGGTTTCGGTTTTGCTGCTGCTTTGGCTGCAGCAGAGGGCGCCTTGCGGCGGCCGCCGCGTTTACCGCGTCGCACCGTTGTGGTGGGCGCAGCTTGCGCGGTGTCAGCGGCAGAGTTAGCAGCGACAGCGGCAGATGGTGCGGATGGTGCGGAGGAGGCAGCAGGAGCAGCAGGAGCAGTAGGTCGCGGAGCCGGAGTCGACCTGGCAATGGTCCCGGCGCGTTTATTCCGCGCCTCGTCGCGAAACACCGGACACGAGGTGTTGTTCGCGGAGTGCGCCCCCTGGCAGTTGACGCAGTGGGGGGTGCCCTCCTTGGGCATGGTGCAGTCAGCTGCGCGGTGTCCTTGGCCACAGCGTACACAGGCAACAGGACGATGGCACAGGTGAGAGGAGTGCCTGAACCCCTGGCACCTGTGACATTGGGCGGGGCCCCTCTTGCCCCGCCAGGCCTCGATCTTGACACCCGGCATACAGAGTAACTCCGTGATATTATAGATGGCAGGTGTCAAATCTGGAGTGCGGCGAAGGATAGCCAGGAAAAGGCAACCTGGTTTGCCCTTCCTGGCGCGGATGGGCTGGGCGTGCTCTGGTTCAAAGCCCAGCTCACGCAGCTCGGCGACAATCAATTCCGGGTCGGTGTCGACCGGAATGCCGCGGATAGCGACCTTCAGCTGACGCTCGGCGGGCAGGGAATACGAAAACCAGGTAACCTGGACTCCTGACCGCTCGAGTTCAGAGAGGTACCGCTGGACCACACGGTACTCCTCCTCGTCAGTGGGTGTTATCTTGAGACCCTGACCAAAGGCCCTGGCGTTGATTGTGCGCCCAAGGCGCGCCCGCATCTCCCGCACGTGGTTGAGCCAGTTAGGCAAAGACTCAATCACGAAGGGCGGGTACTTGGGCTTGGGCGGCTCGGAGGGCGGATTTGGCAGAGGCGCCAGACGAGGGCGACAAGGTACCGTCGGGGCGGCAGCCATCTGCGCGAAGGTAGGCGGCGGAGAGATGGGGTGAGCAGGCGGTGGTGGCGCAGGTTGCTGCGCGGGCTGCGAAAGTTCTGCAGGAAACGATTGTTGCTGCGCGTGAGGCGCAGGAGAAATGTGAGGCGGCTGCGCGGCCGCACGATCAGGCAGCGGAGACTGCTCGGAGGGCTGAAGCGGCGCAGCTGAAGAAAGCGCAACGCTTGGGGCAAGGTTGCGCGGCGAAGGCGTAGGCGCTGCGGAGCGCAGCACGAGCGACGAAGCAGTGGAGATTGGAGCTGTGGCAGAGGCGGCAGCGGCCAGCGCGCGAGTGCGGCGTGGGTCACGTTGCGCCAGAGGGCGCTGCTGAAGCAGTGGAGGTGTAGGCAGTGGCGGCGGTGGCGGTGGCGGCGAGGCCGCAGTGCACGGCCGCTTGGTTGCACGGGCGTTGTCAGCGGAGTCATCGGCTGGGCGGCGAACAGCCAAGCGTCGGGTGTGCTGCTCGACAAAGCTGTGTTCAGCCAGTGACAGCGGGGACGTCAAGGCGCCATCACGGTGGAGGCGGCCTCTGACCGAACTTAAGTAGTCGATCATGGCCCGCGCGAGGCCAGCAGACGCGAATCGGTTGATGAGCGTCTGCGCTACAAAGAGCGCATCCGCCTCATACTCCGACCGCGGAGAAACCGGCTCAAGCGGGCGCAAGTCCCCCTCGAGGAACGTCAGCAACTCATTGGGGTCTTTGGAGAGATCACCAGGTGCGACGGTACGAATGAAAAAAGATGGCTCTCCCGCGCTAAAAGCGAAACTCGCGGTGTCCGCTGGTACTTTAGTCGCGGGAAAGGGCGGAGGGGTAGCGCGCAGGGAAGATGCGCGGTGCGGTGTGGAGGAGGCGAAGTGAGGGTAGCCCCCGCCCCCTGGCGTAGTAGTGGTAACCGCGGTGCGGGGGGTTGGGGGGTGCATCTCTTCGCGGCTGGAATGCCTCGGCGAAGAATGCGCCCTTGCGCGGCTTTTCGCATCACTGACACTAGCACTAGGACGCGGCGAAGAAGAGCGCGGATGGGATCGCGACGAGCCAGCTCGGGCCAGCATGCCTCGACCGCTAGGGCGGGAGGCACCAGCGCGCGGGCTGGTTTCGCGAGAGCGTTGCTTCATTTCGAAGCAGGGAGTCTGCCAGGCACAGCCGAGACGTGTTCAGCGTCCTCCGCACATGAGCATCACCCGGTGAGACCCGCTGGTGGGAGGCCGGGGTAGGCACAGCACGGAATCAGCCTAGCACGCCGGCGATAAATAGACACAGGCGGCTCCCGCTAACGGCGATCTTGCACAACTTTACAATTAAAGTAGTAAAAGACTCGGAACGTAGGACGGCTCGTGTGCACACTGGGTAGCAGACGGCGATACGAACTTCAACTGATGTTATGCTCGCGCTTATATAGATTACGAATGGGAATGCAGCGATTTCTCGCAGTTGTTCCGCCAATCAGATTGCAGTACGCATCGATTATTCTAGAAACGGGATGCCAGTTGTGAAATTTTTAATTTACCTACTACTACAAACTTATGTTTATTTATTTATTTATTAACACTTCGTTGCAATCAAAATAGAATACAAATAATAATAATAAAATAACTTATGTTCCATATTTTAATTATTTTCATAGATTAATTATTACTGTCACTTAAAAGATACGAAAGTAATAAAAATGACAACTAAATATCGCGTTTATTTCTATATTTTACTGTTTAATTTTAAAACAAGTCGTTATTGTAGTTTGGTAAATTTTTAAAGTATCGTTGCAAAAGGAATCTTAGATAAAAAAAGTAAAACAAAATAACTAATAAAATTAGTGGATACTAGCAGAAAACAATATTTTGAAACATGTCAGTAGTTTTGAACCTAATTATTAAATAGTAGTATCGTATCGTCGTAATATTTGTGAAGTTGTCATTTAAATTTAAAATGTATATAATAATTTTATAGCTTCGTATCGTTTGAATTAAAAATCGTTAAGTCTATACAAAACACCTGTAGATAAGATTTGAGTTTTAAATAATAATCATATCTTATTAACAAAAACTAACTAAACTAATAAATATTTAAGTGTCACACAGATTTGACAGAATAAAAAAATATTTCAATATTATAACTTTTATATGAATGCTAAGGTACCTACAACTTGGCTAATACTTTACCTATGGCAACCTTTTTTGATCACCGGTAGTGTCTTTGTGTCGCATCTCGCTTTAGCCCGATGTGAACATTATCTCTCTCACTCTAACTCATAGCTTCGCTGTATTGCAATCAATTGACTGCTTCAATTAGTGCCTTTTTAAAAATATTAGGTACTAATCTTTGTTTTGAATCAACCGCAAATTTTATTTGTCATAATATGATATTTAATTAACTCCTTGAAAGTATGAGATTACATTAGGATATGCTTTGGAATGGATATGCATGTGTAGAACATAATTAGTTCCCGTTAAAAAATATGAAATAACAAAATACAAATTATTTTTTGTAACTACCTACTTACAATGAATATTATTATAAATTTTCAAGTCGACTTTTTTCGTCACTGTTTCTAATTCAGATTTATTAAGTTCTTTTTAAGTAGGTATGTATTGTACATATAACTCCGTGGAAACCGATTTTTTGTAATAAGTATTACCCGTTTGGTTCTATTTAAATTGTAGTATTTGTTTAATATATTTGTACATATTTGGATTAAACAATGGTAATATTTCATTGAAATAGTGTTACTTAGGAGACTGAATTTCAGACTTTTTAACCGACCTTCAAAAAAAAACAAATAGGAGGTTATCACTTCAACGTGTTTTTTTCCGATGTTCCGCTCGTACGTCGCCATCCGTAGACCGATTTGGATAAATGAGGTGTCAAACGATAGGTAAACTTTTTTAAAATTTTTACGATCAATAGATTTCAAGATATTGAAAGAATAGTTTCACAATCGGGAGAGAAATCGCTAAAATGGGCGCGAACGCGTCGTACTTATTTGCTTATAACTCTATTAAATATGAACCCTTATCGATGAATTAGTCGTTTTTAGATTAAATATTATATTAAATATATACCTACTAATTCTAATATGTACTTTCACTTTATTACCATTTATATAGTCAAGCTTTCCACAGAATATCATGAAAATCTAAGCCATGTTTCGATGTAATATCAGTATATATCGATGACTTACATATCATTTAATAAACATTAAAAGGGTCATATCAGGTAAAGGCTCCTATTATGGCGGTAGTCAAAATCGCTTCCTATTGCGGTGGCATTTCTATTTTCGAGTTTTATTCCTGTTTTATTCAGTTTAAGTACACCAATACGTAAACTATTTATTCCAAAAAAACAAGATCAATCAGTTTGTGTAATGGGATCGACGTGAGAGGCGTTTCCATATAAACACGGAACTACAAAATTAGGTACCCTAAAATTATAAAGGAAGTTTTTCGTATTAATAAGCCTATAAGTTTGATTGTGTATTATTTATAGCATTTTCCTACTATTACCTACACTCACTATTTAAATAGCTTGTTTTATATTTTTAACTCATTTTTTACACAAAAAAACAAGAAATTAAATACCGGCGTAATACGGTACGAATTTTATAGATTACTCCTAATATGGTGGTATAACTCTGAAATAGGAAAAATACTGGACATGTTTAATTGTTTATAACTTTCAATTTATTAACTAATTGAATTAGTTCCAAGTTAAGTTGAAATAATTATTAATCTCATAAATTAGAAACCATATTCTGCGGTATATGTTTTTAATTAGAAATCTAGTTAAATATGAAAACTGTTGAGTACAAAATGTTGGTTTCTAAGAAGGGGTAAACATAGGAAGAATTTTAATTTATCACAAATCATTTATTTTGTTTAACTGTTGACTTGAGTTTTACACATCTGAGTCAAAAAACTGTTATCGTTTAATTAAGCATTTACACTCTTTTGTTTACCGAAATTTTGATGGGTCAGAATTAGGATTATTATATATAAAAACACGAGAGTTTGCCTATTACGGTGGTAGTTATTTCCAGGTAACTCTGTATTAGGTTATATGATCTCCTATTACGGCCTTATTAATCTATATACATAAAAAATGAATAGCTGAATGTGTTGCTAAGCTCAAATCTCGAGAGTAGCTGAACCGATTTTGCTAATTCTTTTTTTATAATATTCCTTGAAGTACGAGGATGGTTTTTACGAAGAGAAAAATTTGGAAAATTGACGAAAAAATAAGAAATATCATGAAAAGAAATATAGACTCAACAGCAATACAAAATTTAAGTTCCTCTTTTGACGATAATGTTGTTTGACACCTTTAAAAATAGCCGCCTTTCAAAGAGCAACATGACAGTTTTATGCCCTTGGCTTTGACGAGCCTTTTGTATTTTTGTAAATATATTTAAGTACATGATTGTAAATATTTAATAAATAATATAAAACTATTCACGTCTTTTTATATTTTATAGTAGGTTCATTAATAAGACAAGATTTATTTTCCACTTTTTAGTGCGTTTTGAAGTCGGTTTTATTTTTTTATTTAAAATTAATCAGTCTTCCACTATTTATAAATAAATTTAAACTTTTTCAGCGAACTTTTAAAAAAGAAGGTGGTTCTAAATACGTCTGTTATATGATTATAAAGCTCAAAAAAAGAGGCTATAATATATCAAAGAGATTTAGAAATTTTTCGAGACGTACCTGTCTCCCACCAACCCTTCCCGTAACGTAGTCAGGGCTGGTATCCAGCACCAGATAATCCTGGAACTGGTCCTCATCAGAAATTTCTTCTAAACGAACGCAGGTCTTCTTATTCAAAATACTTTTCACTTCTTCTAGACGTCTTCTTACATCTTCTATGTTATCTAAAAATTATTATAGCTTGGGATTTAAGTGGAATTTTCATACAAATTGTATAGACCTACTCCTTTCCTATATATAGGCAATTTCATCAAAAATTAGTTCAACCGATTAAGCATGATAGCATTAAAATTTTTACTAGCTAGTGTCCGTAGCTTCGTCTGGGTTTTAACGTGAAATTATTATAACTATGTATTACTAGGAGTACCTACCTTGTAGCCTACCTAAGTACCTTTCATTGAAAAAATATTGCATAACATATAAACTAGCGTAAGAGTTGACTTCCAGGACAAAGGCTACATACGACCTATCTGTGTAAGTATGACCTTACCTTGGGGATTTTATTCTATTTAATTATACAAAATTTCTTTATACAAGATTTTATCAAAATGGATCAAATTTTTTGAAAATACCTAAGTAATTAGGTACAGTCTAAAATGAGAGTTCTCAACCTCCACCGTAGCATCTGAGTGTTGCGCCGGAGGTCCTGGTTTCGATTACCGGGGAAGCAAATGTTTCTGAAAGCACAGAAGACATGATCTCCTACTGAAGAAAATAGCGAAATAGGTAGATGAATTGCCTCATGCCCGACTACGGGATTATAATATTCAAATGAAATTCTTACATTTTCCACTGTCGTCTATAATATACCTCACGGTATTTTCCGGCCATTTTCTCTCCTCATAAAACTCCTTATTTTCCGCCGACAGTTCAACTATTCTTGGAGACTTCTTTTTTCTCGATTTAATTCTAGAATTGGTCGGATTGATGTCTAATATTACTATTTGTAAAAAACATCAGGAAAATTAAAAAAGAAAAATAGAAAAACGTTTCTTATTTCACGTCTAAAGGGAGCTCTGAATCGACGTGATTTTTGACAAGAAGATAGTTGGATGAAGAATGACACAGGCTATTTGTCCTAGTATTTTAGATAATTTTAAAAAACACTATTGTAATTTGTGTTTTATTTTATAAATTAAGAGATACGAGTATTTATTTAGATATAGTTATTTTAATCTTTAATTGTCTAGTAGTTTTAATATTTAAATATATAATTCACTGTTGTTTAATATGAATTATTACTCGATTAATGCTCTGCCACACATTTAATACAAACGAGAAGAGACAAAACAATGAGGTGTTAGTTGAGCAACTTTTATAAGAAAGGTAAATAAATAAATACCTTTTTTGACCCTCAACATCAATCTTCCTCTCGACAATTTCTATTTTCTCACTCTCCTCTTCATTTCTTTCTAATCTCTTTTTATGGCGAAATCGTCTGGTTCTCATTACGTTCTTTGGATTTTCTGACTCCGGTCTTAAAATGTTTGTTTCCATCAATAGTTTACGTATAAGTTCAAAAAAGTTAGTAAAACATACCTAGGTACACTCATTTTAAAAAATACATTAAAAAATGGAACAGATTTTCGTGAAAACTAGCTAAAAATCTACCCGTTTGGGAGCTATGATGGCACAGAGAGGTACTTACACATTTCAAACTTATAAAAAAATTTCAACCAAAGTACCTACCTCAAAAATTTTACTTTTTTGTTATCACTACATAGTATAAAACGAAGTCGCTTTTTCTTCCTCTATATACCTTTGTAAGCTTAAATCTTTAAAACTACGCAACAGATTTCGATGCGATTTTTTTTAATAGATAGACAATTGAAAAGGAAGGTTTTTATATATGTTTTATACCCGTTAAATTACAAATTTAATAACTGATTTTTTTAAAGCGTTCACAAACATTCTTTAAAATCAAAACGTCTTTAACCAATCAATCTACCCCATACCCCACTAGGGGACACGGGACTTCACTTTTCACTTTGTACCCGTGCAAAGCCGGGGCGGGTCGCTAGTATGTAATATAATAATTATAAAGATGATATTAAAATGTAATAATAATAATATCGTCACGTCTTTAATTTCCTGAAAGGGCAGGCAGCGATGCACCCACCATATTTCGCCAGATAATATTAAAAACAAGTTACATCGTTTATACGAGAAAATTTTATTAAAATTAACAGTATATTAAAAAAACCTTAATTTATTTCACCTAAAATTTACTGTTATTTTTACCAAATAATATAGGTACTAATTTATAATCATATAATCAAACAATATCGTATTAACCTTAGTATTAATTCAGATCTAAATATTATTTAGTAATTATTTCATCGTATCAATTAGTGACTCAGTATCGACCTAATCATTAGCTCTGATTTGGCCAAGGTACCTATGCTAGATGCGATTTAGAATAACGCCAAATAGTACCTACCCCGATGATAAGGTTTATTATAGAAAACGTTTATTGGCAGCAACACGAAAATGAAAGAAACAAATGAAACACTAATACTAAAACTAAACGAAATAACATTAATAATTATACAGCTGGCTGGCCAAATAGCTTTAATTTAGCATCATGTTACGAACACAAGGGTCACGTTAAAGATCTATACTTAATTATAAAGCTGAAGAGACTATTTGGTTGAACACTAATCTAAGGAAGTGCTGGCTGGAATTGAAAAATATTTTTGTGCTGTATATTAATTTGTCGAGGAAGACTGTTTATACTTTATAGGGTAAAAAGGTTTCATTACGTTACGTGTGAATATAGTAATTATAATAATAAACATTTTTATAATTTAAAAGAAATAAAATCGCCTTTTAAAGGATTTTTTACGTCTGGGATGAAAATAAAGACGTTAATAATTAGTCATTAGGATCATTTAATTTTAAATGCCTTACCTATTCTGATTCGATCTTCGCATTATTGGTGCGTAATTCCTGTTCTTTTGCGAATTAATTGTTGTTGCCATTCTCAAAATTGCCTTTGATGTCTCAACACTATCTGTTAAGTTATTTTTCTCGCCTGTAATTACATCTGTGGTATTTTGAATGTCTTCGTCTTTGATAGTCTCTGTAATATCACTAATAATACTTCTTCTTCGTCTTTCTAATGTTTTATTGTCTGTGTTATTGTTTGTATCTGGGCCTGCTCTATAGCCAATATTAGCATAATTATACACGACAGCTCTGCCTTTGTGCTTCGTTGATTGGAAGTAGACTGGCCTATGTTGAGTTGAATATCTAACTGCGCCTGATTTAGTAGATTTAAAATACAATCGACATCTACCCTTTCCTTGGTCATACCAGCTGCATTTTGATCGAACATATGTGTCCATAGATTGTGAAGATTCACAGAATTCTGTTAAGTTAGAAACTGCGTTATCAACTATATTTTGTGTATAATCTGTTATAACTTCAATAATGCCTAAAATGTCGGTTTTTGGATGTTTTTCTTTTTTTGTTATATCTGAGCGCAGAGATTCTTTAGAATCATTACAGTATTTAACTCTAGCATTCTTCAACGCCAAGGCAGTCAATTTATATACATCTTCTATTATATTCTGAACTTCGTTAACAATTCCGAGATCTTTGATGCTTTTAGAAATTTCATCGGTAAGGTTCTCTGGTGGTGGGGTAATGTCAGGGTTGACTCGAAGACTTCTATGACTTTCTATATCAATGTTACGTTTTTTACGAATTATTCCTGGGTAGTGCTGGCACAAATCAATTTTCGCTTGGCGGTCTCGCTTTTGACACTCAGGACCGTAGACAATTTCTATTTTACGAAGATCTGAGGTTGTGAGACCTATTATTTTTTGTTTTGTGTTACGATCCTAAAAAATAAACCAATCGCTAATACACCTCCACATTTTTTTATAGTTTTCTTTATATTTATACGTATAAAGAAATATTTAGATGAATACTTGCCTTAAATATGATAGTCCTATGACCATTCTTACTGAAATCCCGATCACCAAAATGCAGAACGCTATTGACGTCATACGGTAAATTTCTCAATTCTGGAGGTAATTTTGCGTCCTTCGCAAATAGATCTATGTGACCTGCAATTTTTCATTCATATTCAATATACCTAAATCATAAAAATTAATTAATTTTCTGGTATATGTAACAACAACATAATTTTTTTGTTTAATTATGTGTTGGAATATGTAACTAAAACTCAAAAATTGAACGATAAGAATTGTTTTATTAGCTAAAGTAGGTATGTGAGCGGTATGAATGGATTTTTGGACTTTGTGACCATTATTCGAGTCGTGTCAATTATTTTCTTCTTTTTAAATAAATAAGTCATCTTCGCTTTCCATTTTCCATATTAAAATAGACTCTGTATATATTATTATTTATATTTTTGTTTGATAATATATAATGGATTTGTATAAGTGTAAGAAAACTCTGACGCAATGGCTCGTTCCTCTTAAATACGAAGACGTGGAAGACATATTACATACATCAGGTTAATCTACGGATGTGTAATTCTACACTTTCATACCTTTATGCTCATAACTTGTCACAAACAAACAGACAAATACACACACATAAGAGCGCATATACGCACGCACGCATTTTTTCTCTTTTTTTCTCAGTTTAAAAATAGTATTAAGTTGGAAAACACATTGTAAAAAAAATCAATATTGTAGAACTAAATCTTTGTATACATAAGGAAGAGCGGGGTATTCCCAACACAAGTATTTTTAATTACTTTCTGGGAAGCCCCGGCAACTGTTTTGCAAAAATTTAGTCAAAAATAAAACGCATTTATTATTAGTATTATTAACTCATTGATACAACCTGTCGTAGATTTTTTTAAAATCGTATTTTATTATATTGGTATTTTAAATAAAAAACCGTATCAAAACGAAAGCTTATTAGTACAATAGTATACAAAAGGTATTGTGACCAAGTTGAAGTTATATTATAGATATATCATTCTTTGTTATTTATTAACCGAACCACAAACAGTTCAAATTAAATTGACATTATGTCAAATGAGATATTAATTATTTTCTAACAAATCTTTCAAATTGATGTAATAATCTTTCAATCAATCTTTTATAATCATAATGATTTGAAATTATAAATTATTACAAGATTCTAATTGTTTTAAAAATATTTTCACACGTATATAAAATATATGTCTTTACACAATTATAACTGCACTTGATTTTATCAACAAACTTCAGAGAAAAAAAAATAATTAAATTGATAACATACTTTATTTTGTAATTATGATTGTTACGCATATGCATTATAGATAATTATTAATCAACAAAATATATCAGATAAACATATTTTATTTTGAAACGCCTATCTTTTATGTAAGTACCTACATTTTTATTACATCAATGCAGACAAATGTTTATAACTTTATAAATTTATATGTTGAAGATAATTTACATCATTTTATCATCTATAATATTATCAACAGTACCTATACATTTTCACAGGCCGATATCTGTGAAAATTTTTTGTAGAAAAATGTTATACTTTTTAACAGTAATACAAGCATAATATTTTAATGTACCTAAGTTTTTCTTTTGGTATTGAAGGTGACTGTAAATTATTTGTTTTCATTATTTATAAATTGGATAAAATATAGTTCACAATTGTATAACTGTGAGTTATGTTTTATATTGAAAGATCGTATTTAATAGTCATTATATTAGAGGTCTTTTTATCATTTTAAAGACTCCATAAATTGTTTCTCTTTTATTATCTGCTAGGTATAAACACCAATCAGCTACTACCTACACGTAGACAGATTACGCTCGCTTACAATATCTAAATTTATATTTCATACAAAGTGCATATTTTATATAAGAGTCAAAACCTTATGGGCGTGGCACAATGTCAGTATGGGCACAGCCGTTGGCTCTTCCGGAAAGCAGCCTGCCCCACCAGCAATATCCAAATGTGTATATTTAATATTATTTTCTTCCACTCCTCCCACTTTAATCAAGAAACCAGCGGCCAACTGATGGTTACGACACTTCGCATCAGTGTCATACTGGACCAAATCATCACCCTTACATTTTCCATTATTAACAGCCAAGTCTTCAGCTCTGACAGTCGATACTTCAATTCCTTCAGCCATTCTGGATCCACTGAACTGTAGTTTGCTTGAGTGATTGGTCGCTTTCGCACTGTGGTTATCCATCGCAGCTGTATAGTTCCCATAGCATGCTCTGGCGTGACCTGTCAACGTTGCTATGGTGTAGATATGCGGATTTAGCTCCTTCAAGGCAATTTGAGAGCATTTGAACACTGAGTCTGCCATTGCCAAGCGGCCTTCAGCATCTGTATTCGTCACTCGTACAGTTTTGCCGCTTTTAGATATGAGCAACTCATCGGCTACATACGAATCTTCGCCTATAGAGTTTCTGCAAAGACACAACACACCAACAACTTTAAGATGGGGCGGTTTTAAAATGGAACAAGCTTTTAGAAAACCTGCTACTGCTGCCGCACCGCTTTTGTCTCTAGACATCCCAGCCATTCTTCCTGAAACCTTAACATCAGCACCACCGGTATCGTATGTCACTCCTTTTCCAACCAACATAAGTGTCTCAGTAACTCGGCTAGGGATGGACGAGTTATAGTGTATTTCTACAACCCTAGCTTTATGTCTCTCGACATTATTAGCAGCCCTAGATACAGCTGCCAAAAGAGGATACTCCTTAGAAATTACATCTTGATCCTCAATTACATTGATGCTTATATTGGTGTCGCCAGCAAATGAATGTTTTACGTACTCAACAATCTTAGCAGGAGCCATCCTTTCAGGGTCACCACCAGCGATGTCGCGCGCGAAGATCCTTGACCTCTCCAACGCCAGAGCATTTCTTACAACCCTCTCAAATCCTTCAGTGATGTTTTCATCCGAATGGAAACCTATATGGATAAAATTCTTGCATTCCTTAAACTCCCGAATTTGCAAAGGCACATATATGGCTTCTAGAGCTCCAAGGATACCTACAAGCTGACCGTCCGGAAAATCAACCACATTTTCGATAACCAGCAGAGGCTTTTTCATTCCCGCATCTAGAGCTCTCGTCATTCCCTTCTTAGCTGCATCCCGTATCACGCTGACGTCATTGTATGGCGTAATTTTTCCCGTCGGTGAGAGAACAATACGACCACCTGATACATAATCACAATTCCACACAGTAGGAACCTTGTAGATATGTTTATCGAGTTTCGAAATGTTGTCTATAAAACTGTTAATGTGGCGTGGAAGACCAACATTCATTTCTTGAGGATAAAGTATGAGAATAACTCCATCGTAATTCGCCGCTTGTACGTTAGTTTCAATAAATATATTCTCGTATAATTTAAATTCTTGAACCAACATGGCGCCGGCACTGACTGATACCAAATGATCATAACTGCTTATGAATGTTATCGTGTTTATGCGGGCTGCGGCTTTGTGTGATTATTACGATTAATTATCTTTATTAAAACTTTATTATTGTTAATAATTTATTATAGAAAAAATATGTTAAAGAGAAGTTTGGGTTAATAAATCTGAATATGAAAAACAGTTTCTTCGTGATTTCTTTCGCGTGGGCGTATAAAAGATTTGGCCACTTTCATTGCTTTTGAAATCCGGGTAGGCAAATGTTTTAAAATATAATTTTAAATAAACAAACATGTGTTATAAATTGTCATTTATTTACGCTAACTTTGATAAGGAGACAATGCTTCTGTAATTGAGTAGGTACATATTTATTGAATGTCAACAGGTTAGTGATAAAAACTGTTGCCTGCAGTTGTAGGTACAAATGAAGCCACAGAAGACGGTTATGTACAATACTAGCTTCAATTGTTTTTTCACAATAAAAGGCAAAGGTAGCCTTTGGCCTTTCCCAAGCTCTAGTCTATCTCTGTGTCAAAATTCATCAAAATCGGTTCAGCGGTTTAGGCGTGAAAGCGTAACAGATAGTTACTTTCGAATTTGTAATATTAAGTAGGGATTAAATATCAAAATATACCTGGTTCAATATTCTCAAACTGCACATCAATGAACACATCGCGGCTCGCCCTGTTGTGTTCGAAGGGAAAACCAAGTGCTCGCATTATCATCATGTCGATGTGTGGGGACTTGAGGCATTCATACCCGAGCACTAACCGCTATAATGTTACCAAAATTTGTAGCAAATAAAGGAATTTGATTTTTGAAGTAAAAATTCTTCACGCACGCTTGATTTGGGGAGGAAGCTGGTTAATGCGTGACAAGAGCGTTACGAAAAGTGTGATCTGGTGAGGCGAACGGAAGTTGAGAGGGAGATATAAAATAGTGAAGATAGAAAGAGAGAGAGTTACGTTTCCTATATTACTATAGGGGCAAGAGAGAGAGGTGAAGTTTTACTTAAGTCGTGTGGTCTAAAGCACACTCGTTTTCTTTATTAACACAGCGCCTTAATACTATGAAACATGAAGGGCGGGCGTTTTTTGGTCGCCGTCAAAAAATATGTTGTCGGACATAAAGTGCCTAAAGAGGCTTATTTTGGAAATAAATCCCTGGACATTGGCTGATTTAGCAGGTTGAGTAAGCTGGAGCACAGGTCAACAAATTCCAGGGGGCGGCTAACTGTATAGATTGTAGTCAAAATATTATATTAGAAAAGAAAGTACTTAAAGTATTTAAAAAAAAGAATTACAAAAATTACATTTTCGTCTGTTAACTTTTAACATTAGTCTCGGGAATGTACCGCGAAATGTATTAAATCAATTTTAAAAAAACTAACATCTCAAAATGCACTTTAAAGTAAACATATTTATAACTCTATGAGGCAAATAATAGTCTACATTACTCACTTGAATCATTTCTGTTTTATTTATTAGGAACTTCTTAGTGCATTTTGAAGTGTTAGGTTATTTTATTTACTAACGTGAGGCTCTTCAAAACTGTGCCTTTCATTATTCATATCGCAATGTCGTCTTCCATTGGGATTTTCAATCAGCAAAACATGATGATTAACAGGTTCGGCCATCACGGGTGCGAATTTCAGGCATGTCTTGAACGCGAAGAGAGAAAGGGATGATAGAATTAACTGTGATTGTTCTGAATCTGTTGAGAAACCATATGGTCTAAGATCCCGATATACAACAACCTTCACCGAGATGTTAATTTGATGAAACATATTTTATATTTAATTCAATATGTCAATAAATATATTGCATATGGGTTGTCTAACAAATTTCAGTCCAGTCATATGATTAATTAATACCTACCTAATTAAAAAAATTTTTTTTAAACATTTCACCGGTTTGATTATTAGACAAATTCTATACCAATCGAAAGTATGAAGCCCATAGAATATGAAAATTGTTAGATTGTTTATTCTTTTCATGAAAATAAAATTAATTCATTAAGAACACGGTGACCTAATAATCAAACCGGTGAAATGTTAAAAAAAAAAAATTTTTTAATTATTAATTAATACTGGACTGAAATTTGTTAGACAACCCATATGCAATATATTTATTGACATATTAAATTAAATATAAAATACGTTTCATCAAATAAACGTCTCTATACTAATAATAAATCCATTCGTTTAGCTGTTTAAATGTCATATGTAGACAGACAAACTGTCAAGTCAAACTAATGACACTATTATTTTAACGTCGTTTTAATTGCAAAAAGTAGAATCGATCAATCCATACATTTAAATCCAGGAATATTTAATAGAAAAAGGGGGTTTTATATTTTCTTTCATAAAAAGTTGTTCTACAGACTAATTTAATCCAAACTTTGTCGAGGAAGCTGTTAAGCCCTAAGCAACACATTTATCATGCATAATATTAGAATATTATTTAATGTAGAAATAGGATAAAATAAAAAGCATAGAAAGTAAATAAAATATGTATAAAATACTGTTTGTACTAAAATAATAAGATTAGATAGAATTAATATCTAATTATAAAAGGCTTACCAAAATGTTCAGGGTTAATGTAAAATGGAATTGTTGCATTTGGCCAGAAAACGAATGGGCTTTCACGGGAAACTGTCAAAATAACATAAAGTTGAGTAAAAAAAGTTAACTAGTTTATTAATAAAGGCGATGACTAGCTATTGCTTACCATGAAACAATACAACTTTTACAATCTATACAGATAAATAAAATTGGGAGTGTTTGTAATATTCAAATAACCGCTTTTTACTAAATCCATAGGATGTATAGGTACATATACCAAAATAATTTTTGTCTGTCTGTTTGTTCCGGCTAATTTCTGAAACAGCTGAACCGATTTTGACGGGACTTTCATTGTCACATAGCTAATGTAATAAGAAGTAACTTAGGGTACTTCTATTTTACAAATTAAGTAATATAAATAAATTTAAAACAAAAATATTCCGCGCGGACGGACAGAATACATAATATGTATCTATTATTATTTTGCTGTTCGCTATTTTACTCTGTTTATAGAGTATAACATCACGATACGACGAAATTAACGCGGGTGATTGACCCCGGGGCAAAGCTAGTATAGGTATTATATTTAAGGAAAAGATTGAAACAATATCTCAATGTTTTGCTATTTCCACGCTTAGGTACGTTTAATTGTTGTTGCAAAAATGAGATAAAAAACTGAGCATAGGTATTACGTTATTTGAGAAATAAAGTTTTCTCTATGGTTAAATTTTAACCACAAATTAGATAATAGACTCTCTATAGTTTATGGACATGAATAGATATTATTATACCTACCTACTCGACTTCTTTTCTTACAAGTACCTAGTAGATATTATTTCGTATTTCACTCGAGAACCAATCTCGAGGGAAAAACGAAATTTTGACTAGTTAGATATTCTACGACTATAGGTATTTGGTTCTACTTTAAACTTATACGAAACAATCGGATATAATATATGAAGACTAATAATTATATGCAAACAAAATCGCGAAGATTACATAGTACTTAATATGTAAAATTCTACTCACAGTCATCATTAACGCTATATATTTTACACAAACAGAATAAAAAATTACACAATACAAATATTAACGTATAACTCCACATTATTTTGGCAAATATTCTTTGAAATGCAGTTTAATTTGTTTTTTATTACTGGCAGTAAAGTTTAGTGGAGCTTATAAAACTTATGATTGAATTTTTATTATGTGGTACTAGCTTGCTTTACGGATTTGCTTACTTCAAGTAATTTGTATTAGAAATACGAAAGTATGTTACTTAGATTGTTTAAATTCAGAACAGATGTTATCTGGTACAAAGGATGACAGATATACATGCCTATGTTTTCCATTATTTAAATCATTTTTAACAGCTAACTAGTAAATACTTCTTTAAGTTAACAATTTGCAAAATGTACTTTTTAAAAATATTATAGGTTTTGAAGTTTTATCTTGAAAAACATCTTGATCCCAATGCCAGGACAAGTTCTGTTACGAAAACTGTATCTGTAAGATGAAGTTTTTCTGTCACTGAATATATAATATTCATTTAACAATTTGCTTTAAAATAAAACACCATCTGAAATCTATATTTTTAATACTAGACATTATTCTATAACTTTTTTCTCTGGCAAACCTAATAACTTTCTTACAGCTGTATCATATTTCTTTAATGTCTCTTCACTTTCGCCATCATTAAATAAACTAGACACTGCCTGTTTATACTCCTCACTATGCTCTATAACTGATGTATCAAAACTCTTATAGTCATCTTCACTTAAAACCTTAACATCATTATTGCATCTTAGATACCAGTCAACCAAATTTCTCTTAGACTGATTATTATTCCAGTCATAATATTCCATATCACTTTCAGTTTTTTCTTTCTCCCAATCTTCAACTGTCCACGCCTCATGGTAGGATGCTGTAAGCAAATAATTAACATAATCCAAGTTCTGCTTTTGCATTGGACACCTATCTGCAGTTAGGGTTACTAAATCGGTTTCTGGGTCATATCGATCTCCAACTAATCGTAAGAACTTGTCTTTAGCATGTGTGTCAAGGTTTAAAGCAGAAAGTTTTACTCGTAAGTTCACAACACGGGCTAATGGATTTCGAATGGTTGGGCTTGCGTGGCAATAGTCTGACATTATAACTTCCACTGGATAATGTTTTTCTATCGCTTCTTCAGAGTTAAGAAGCTTTGGCCATTCAGTACAGAATTTCTTTATGGCTTCACACTGTCTTTTGATAACAGGTGGTGTTAAATGTAAAAAATTTGGTATTTTCATGAGTTCTGCATTAGCTTTCTTTCCTGGTGGCACTTGCCCTTTCGGTACATAACCTTGGCGAATTGGTAAAGGTACAGTAGATGGATGGAATGATCTTGGACCAGGCCAAACATTGCCCCAATTCTGAAAAAAATAAATTTTAAACATGTCATATATTTTAGTAAAAATGGTTTAGTTTGATGATATGCATGGTTGCACAGCACTGTACCGTTATTAATTGTATATGTTATTTCATACAAAGGGTTGTAGGGTTCAGACAAGTGTATGTTATTTACCTGATCTGTAGGCATTTTCTCTGCTCTATCGGCTGGCACATCTGCTCTACGGGCAACTTTTTTCTGTTGTCTATCTCTTTTTTTAAGAATATCAAGAACTCGAAATTCTTCTTCGTTTTCGTGGTTCTCTACCACCGTTGAGTTTAAGCGCCATAGTATTTGCTTGTTTAATACCAACCCAGGTCTATAATGTTTGATAAATAGAGACATGTTAACTTAACACTTAATAAACTTATTAGGTACCTATAAATATTATAAGGTACTCTTAAATTTATTAGTTTCTCATTATTTTGATTGGAGTTTTTACTTTTAATCTATACTTTAGAGGTTAGACGATTTTATTAATGACAATTGACAAATACAGAAGACACTAGACAGAACACGGAACAATAACTTACGTAACGAATAACAGACTAAAATGACTTCACAGCTTTTCTTTCGCCAGTTTTCGTACAAAATGGTTCTTTACAATATTAAAACAAAATACAAATATGTACTTCATCGTTCATCATTTAGTTGTAAACTTAATTATAATTCACAAAAATAAAATAACTTCACATGAAAATATTAAATTAGAACAAAATTAAAATAATACTAAGAACAGCTGATAAATAAATAAAAAATACTCTAAAATATAATAGTCAATTTTATTTTTAAATTGGTTGTAGGAAACAAACAATTTCAAAATAAAATTAATATTTTTATACTTCATCTAAATTCTAAGTTAAAATTTATGAACGCATTTCTCGCTGACTACCCGTCTACCCACTGACTGTACTACTGCGTCGGTAAGGATAACCCTTCAAAATTAATTTGACATTGTGATTTATTAAAACCATTCCTATTTTTCTCTTTTTTTAAAATAAATAGTAAGAGACAACACCATTCTCACATTATAGGTTGTATATTTTTCAATGAACCGGTTTATTGTGAAGAACTTTCAAGTTTTAGCACCATGAATGTTTAATTAATAAGATGATTTTAATTTTTACTAAAGTAATAAGTGAAATGTGTGTATTGTGTAAATAGCACAAAGAAATTAAAAATGGATAACCGAGGGAAAAAATGCAGAAAAACTAAACTTGTTCCACGTGAAATTAACGAATCAGACGAAGAAATATTTGCATTGCAGGTAGCTACCTCCATCTTGTCTAAAAAGTTATGTAGGTAATACTACAACATTAGAAAATGTCGTAAATGATTATTGAATTATCAATAATAAAAATCAATATTGCATTTCTAAGTTCAATTGATTGTAAACACATTATGTAAATTTGTAGGTACCTCTTATGATTTATTAATTTTTCTATACCTACCTACCCTTTTTTTGTTATAAAATTATATAACATTGTTGAGGACAGCGATTTTTCTATTAAAAATAACTTGAAAATAAAATTTCTAAACTTAATATATTCTTTGTGCCAAGAAAATTGGATTATATTCCTCAAATATAAGTGAATTCCCATAACCCCTAGTGGGGCATGCCACATGGAGCATAAACATTTCATTATCTATTATTTAAATAATTATTTAAGTAAGTAATAGATACAGATATCATTTAGTAAAAGTTATATTATTTACTTATTTAAAAATATTTTTTAAATAACTAAATACTGATATAAATACAAATTAAAATATAGCGAAATCTATTATTATAAATGGAGGGTATTTAAAAATTTACTCAAGTTAACAATTAATATAGATAAAAATCAATGATACTGGACTAACACAGATTAATTAAAATTTGGTGGATAATGTTCAGAAATTTGGAAATATAATTTTGTCTTCTTCTAATTTATTCTCCTTAAATTCTCCTTAATCAATTACAAAATAATTACATTTTTGGTGATAGATTCACATCAATCTCAGGTCCATTCAGAATTAAGTATTAACCACTATTACCTTTACGAGATGATGTAGACTAAACTGATTAATTGTTTTTATATTTTGTGTAATTTTATATGTTTAGAAATATAACTGATACCTGATAGTAGTTAAAAGTTAAAAATATTATTCAGACTTTATCTTCATATTACTGGGTATTTTGAAATAGAAATAAAAATATAGTAAATAGAGAATGTACTATAAAAATCAAATGTTCTATCACTTTTCATCAATGTCCATCTTATAAGCATCAGAATTTACTCTTTAATCAATAAACAAACTTTGTGATTTGAAGTTACAAAACATTCAAGAATTAGGGCTTGTTGAGATGTTTATATCTTTATGGATAACATGAATAATCTTTTGTTACTATTTATTTCAGAGTGAGGTGGAAAACACACTAGCAAAAATTAAGCGGACATTTAAAACTGCATTTCCAGCAATATGTCAATCTAGTCCATCAAATCCGACTCCAGAATCAAATTCTACAAGGTCAGATGATTTCATTCCTGTCCAGAATGTTATGGGAATGGATTTTGATATTAAAGTGGAAGTGGAAAATATTGAAGAGAGAATTGATATCAAAAAAAATTTAGAAATTCAGTGCAATGAAATTATAACTGAGTCAGCAAATATCGCCCATAACTCAGACAATATTTTTGATAAAATTTTACATATTCAGGTAAGTTGTAATAAGGATAATATTTTTCTCAAGTATGTTTGTGTCCCATCCATCTTAATGTTTATTTATTTAATTTCAGACTACAAAGGTCCATACAATCACTTTTTTGGGTTAATTACAATACAATAGTTTATGTTAGTAACTTTAGTAAGATTAGTAAATATGGTTCATGCATGAAAGAAAATTAAAAAAAAATTTTTTTGCATATTCTGCCGACAGTGACGTTATTGATGGTGAACCCATTAGTGATGGTGAATCGGGGAAAAGAGTCATAGCCATAGGAAACCTCAGGGTTTTAGAATTTTCTCGTGTGTGTCCCCATGCTATGACGAATCTAAATCTGACATTGCATAATCAATTACTTACTTTGAAATTTCAGGTCCTCAATTCTTTGAAACCTGAACCAAAAGCATTTGATAAATCTTACCAAGATAGACTGTTAGATAAAGCGCTCATGCGATGGCGGGATTGGTCGAGTATCACAGAGGAACCGAAAGACTCGCCTTTATGCTATAAATGCTATATTTGCGAATTAGCGTGGTGGCATTTGAGCCATTTCCGTGACCATATACAAACACACAACATCAAAAACCTACGTATAACATTAGAAATGAATGACTATGTGGAGTGCACTATAGTAGCGTTTGTTAACAAATCAAGCAAGAAATTCATCAACATAGATGGCAAATGTTGGAAGTGTGGTGAAACAGCTATCAAACATACAACACCAAAACACTGTTCAGGTTGTAATAAGAGGTTTTATACTTGCATCAAGCTAAGACAGCACGAATGGTACTGTGGTGCGTTTAAAAAGAAGTACTTGGAGCTCTTTGATAAAGCACAGATGATTTTCAAGTGTCATTTGTGCCGCTTTTACTTTTTCAGTGTTAATGACAATGAAGAGCATATGATATTGGCGCATTCAGTGCGGTCAGATGTGCCAATAGCAGGCTATAGTGTATGTGAACATTGTAAGGGCTTAATAGCATATGAAGACGATCATATATGTGAAACAGAGGAGTATACTGAAACTTGCAGTGCATGTATGAAACATTTGACTTCAATTAGTGCAGCAATGCATCGAATAGTAAGAACGTCGCCTTTAACCTGTCCTGAGTAAGTTTATGCTTTAGCTCGCCGATTTGCTTGCGTTGAAAGCTACTAAAGGCCAGTTACCTACTAGTATTACCGATCTGGTAATTAAATGCGAAATACATCTGCCCGACGCCCCAAGAGGGTTCGCGGGATCTTACATTAATATGCTATTCGGATGCAAACAGATAAATTCCCTTACTTTTAAACATTGCTCAACTATAATTAATGATCAGTGCTTTGTCTCGTTTTTTGCAACAACAAATATTGTCAGCGAGAACGTGACAGAACAGGAATAGAAGTTAAGCAACGTTTATGAGTAAGAAGGTGAGGTCAGTAAGTGAGGTAATTTTTTTGAAACAATGACTAATACACAAGGATTTTTAATAAAGTGCTAATTCAGACTAGTAAAGCGTACGTCTGAATGTTTATTACTTCAGAAATTTCACCGGATGAACCGATTTTGATGATTCTTTTTTTGAAAGCTGGTGCTTACCGTGTGGTCCCATTTAAATTTAATCAAAATATTCAGTAGTTTTAGAGTTACAATTTGTTAAAATTTTAACACTTATTATTTTTTCAGATTAACATGTCAAATCAAACTATCCCAGCAATGCATGTTGCCTCATCACAGTCTTTGTCACACGACAAACTATTGCGAAGCATATAAATGCCTCAGCTGTAATTTTTTTATAATCATTGACCCGGAGAGAAAAAAGGAACACCAAATGACATACCATGCCAGATCTGACTTTGACTTTGATCATGTAAGTATGACTGTCTCAAAAATCGAATATGCGGCTTTTTTGTAACAATTCTAACGTTATCGAGATGGTTCTTAGTTAAAATTTATTAAGAATTGTTGATCCATGATGAACAAAAGCAATAACTAGTAATAAATTACCAATTAGTTTAGTATTATATTTTCATATAACTACGTTTATATATTAAGACGGTCGGTTGGCGCAATAAATAGTGCTGCCTTCTGCGCCAAAAAGGTCTTTGGTACGAATCCCGGTAGATGCATTTCTTTGTTTGATGAGCACGAATGTTTGTTTCGACACTTGGTTGTCTATAAACTTATATATGTATTTATTGTGTTACCCTAGTTGTTTCTGATTATAACACAAATGCTTCACATTTCTTAGGATTTTACTTCACTTTAGGATCACAGCAATGTATTTGAGTTGTCCCCATTAGGTTAATAATTTTAATGTCAAAAATTCATAAAATAAATAAAATTTTAATTTTATTGCTAATTTAGATTTAGTTATAGTGTGTTCTTTATTATATTATTCTGCCATTTATAGAAGGGACATGTCGGAACTCGGGGTATTGGAATTGTCTATTATTTAATTAAATAGTACTCGAGACTATGATTTAGTAACATGTACATTTTTGTTATTATTTGCTATGCTATATAACAACATTGATTTTTACTACCATTTATAATTTCAGGTTTACGTCCCAAAAAAAATTATGGATCAATTAAGAAAAACGGAAACTGTTAAAGAAAATTGTAAGTGCTTATTCCATATTAACTTAAAATTACGTAATAAAAGTGGCATTGTAGCTACTAAATTGCTGAATTGATTTCTAGTTATTTTCGTTCATAGGGTTGCATTAAGTCGTAACGATGTTTTTACTCGGAGTCAATTTTTTTTAAACTCATGGCTATTTAATAGTATATTAATAATAAACTATATTCAGTCAAAAAATAAATCATTCCAACTAATATTTACTTATAATTTTATAAAATTTCAACTCCGAAAGTAACTATTTCTGTCCGTCTGTTAATCGTTTTGTAAAATTTGACACGGATATAGAATAAGTTTGAACTATAGTACCTAAACACGCGTACAGAGTTCAAAAGCGACTTTTTTTAAAATAATTTACACCACTATTACATACCATGTTTGATTTTTTTTTGACAGCGCACAATAATCGACTACGTAAATACAAAAAAACAGCTGATAAAAATATAATAATTATGAATAAAGAAATAGAAAATAAAAAAATGGACGAAGATGATGACGTAGTTATTATTGATACAGTACCTGATGTGGTTGTTGTACCATCCGATGACGTACAGACCGATGTACCTTGTTTAATTGCTAATATTAAATCTGAACCACTTGATGAAATAGAAAACAGAGATACAATACATTGTACTCAGAGTAAACAAAGAAATACTACAGCTGTCACTACAAAATCACCAAAAAATAATGTCGGTGATGTATCAAAAGCAAACGGTGTTGGAAGTAAGTCTGTGTTAGATGGCAGAAATAATGAGACCTCTAATGGTACTGAAAAAAAAGAAAAAGATGAATACGAGAAGGAACTTAATGTTGCCGTAAATTCTATACTTGGCATTCCACCCGCAACTAAGAACAGTATTAATATAAACCTAAATCACCTAATATGCGAAAAAACAACACATGAAGGAAGATTTCTTATTCTAAATCCTAATACTTTAGACATGTATAATATAAAAAAAAACACTATACCTGAGGAAAGATCTCCCACTCATTACAAACCAAAGCAAATAACTGAAAGGGTCACTGATGAAGGAAAATTTCTTACATTAAAAAAAGAGTCAACTAAAAGTAAGAAAATAAAAAAGAAAAAATCAAACAAGATGAATTACAAACAGGCATTGCTAAATATTAAAAAATCAATGGATATGACATATAAGGAAATGGAACTTATAAATAAAACATCTACTAGGAATATCGTAAAAGAAAAGAAAGATGATGATGCAGAACAAACAATGCCTATAGCATTCGTACAGGCAAAGACAGAGCAGGAAAAGCAAACAGTGCAAGATGTAAACGAAATGAAACCCAGCACGTTGTCAAGAGCGACAAAAAACCCCCAAAAACAATTCGGAGATAACAAAAAATCTAATATCTGTTTACGTGAACCTGAATTCATTTGTGTACGTGGACATGAATTCAATTTACCGAAAGAATACAAAAATAAGAAATTATCTGAAACAAATGTTCCACAAAATAATTGTAAAGTAGATGGAATAACTAACTCAATGCTCGGATGTAACACTGAAACAAAAGACTTACAACAGAGCAGTGTTTTGATGGAAGAAAACAGACAGACAGACAAACAAACAAATACACAGACAGAAAGGGAATGTGCAACGAATTCAGAACATGTTGAAGACATAGAAATTGAAGTGCCCTTGGAGCATGTTATAATAAAACAAGAATCGGATCCGGAAATGGATTTAAAATTATCAGATTTTAAAAAGTTATATCATATAGAAGTTAATTTAAGTGAAAAGGCGGTTGATGTTAAGCAGGAGATCAATGAATTCGATGTATTGGATCAAAGAGAGGATTGGGCTGTAATGAACGAAAGTTCTGCTTCCAATGTGAGTTTTTTAGTAGTAATAGTTGATTCACACACCTTTACTGGGCTCGTCTCCAGGGAATGGAAAATCATAATATTACTATCGTTTTCCATTATATTTATCTTAAAGATAATTTGATAATTATAATATTTTTTCAGTATTCAAATTCCAGTCAATGGAGGCAACGCCCTTTTGCCGAATACTAAAAATCTTTCCGTAAAACAATAGAAGAGAAAAGTTCAGCCTTTCTGAATTATAAAAGCTTTCTGCGTTAAAAGTTAATTTTTAAATAACTAAATTAATTAAATTAAAAAAATTAAGGTATAAAGTGCAAATTTCATTAAATTCAGTTCAGTATTTTTCGATATGTGGATATCTGTCAATCATTTCACATAATGGATGCAAGGGGCAACCTAAGCAATCTCTTTCAGGCAACATGTTATATATTATTTAGGTTACGAATAGGTATTACTAGTTTATTGTTTAAGAAATCTCTAATGTTTAAATCTGGTGGACGTAAGAACCTGAACATTCCATCTTAATGAATCTTAAGTTTTTTATAAATATATATTTCAGTTGCAATCACCAACTGATGATGAATACGAAAATGATTTGGTCATTGTATCACCAATTAATGATTGCAATGATATGGATGATGATGGTTATGACGATGATGCTAGATGCAAAATGCGTTATGATTATGCGAATATGAAAGGAGGAAAGTAAGTTAGTTTTAAGTGATTTTCTGTCTGCCCCAGCCTCACTTCAGAATCCACCAAACATCAAAATCATGTGTCTGCCAGTGCCTGGCATTGATTAATTTTTAAAGTAACACGAGGCAAGCGGGAAACCATAACATCCGGTTTCTAAATCCAAAGCAGACCTACGTTTTTCTATAACACTTAGCATTACTATAATTATTTAAATAGACCTATTTTGGATCACGACGAGTCTAGAATCCGTGAGTTTACGGTGCCACTGGTGCGTTGTCAAGCCTGGGCAACAGCAAGATCGATTTTCCTAAACAGCATAAAGTAAATTATATTTTAATATTGTCGTTGGTTTTATTGACGCTGACGCCTATAGAACCTTGTTGTCAATTGTACAAGATTCAAATTCTTGGCTATAAACTTTGTAAATTGTTATTAAAAATTTCAGGTTATATAAGTGTATCCGTTGCAATTTCCAAGGCTACCACAGAGCTTATAGGCAGCATAAGGTACGGGAATGTCCAAGAACAATACGGATATCTAAATATTATTGTCTGAAATGCCAAAAATACTTCGAATCCATACAGGCTTATCTACTGCATTTTGAACAGCACAATTTACCGAAATTCACATGTCCACAATGCAGTGAGCCTTCGAAATCATTAACCAGGATGACGTCACACGTAAAATGGCACATAAACAGTTCATTTGTTTCGTATCGAGCCATGCAGGAAACGGTCAAAGCGTCAGCTTTTAGGTGAGTAACATAACTAAGTTTAAAACAGATACCTTCTTTCGGTTATCTTATCTTACGCGGTTGTAAAGTTAGAAATATACGATTATTTTTTTGAAACTTGTAAGCAGCTGCTTTAGACAAGACATGTTTCTATTTAAAGTTTTATGGAAATGACGTAAATCGTGTCGTTACGAAAGCGACATCAAATGTCATTGCTATACAAATTTTTAGCATTTGTCTCGAGAAATGAGCGTGAGCTACAGGACTAATCGAACCCATATATATTTTATTCCAATTTAACTTTATTGAAATTATTGCAATTTTATTTAAAAATTAGCAGTGCCCCGCGGTTTCACCCGCGTTAGTTTCGTCGTAACGTGACGCAAAATAATAATAGATATGTATTATGCACTTCGTCCGCGCAGAATAGTTAGTTTTTATTATTTAATTATATTTATTTCTTAAATGAAAGTAGCCTAAGTTACTCCTTATTACATCAGCTATCTGCCAGTGAAAGTCCCGTCAAAATCGGTCCAGACATTTCAGAGATTAGCCGGTACCAACAGACAGACAAAAATTGTAAATAATGACGTTTTGGTATATGTACCGTGCAAAAGGCGGTTATTTTAATATTACAAACCGACACCAATATTATTTATCTGTATAGATTAAACAGATTTTGTAGACTTCTACAAAACTTGAAAATTGGTATTCCTAAAGTTTTAATCGCAGCGCAACTCAAAAACATTGTTTTGAAATTAAAGCAAAAGAATTGTTTTTAAAAATGTTTTCTTTTTTAGATGCAGAATATGCCATCTCGATGTGACCAGGCCTTATTTTTTAAAACACTGGGACTCACACCTTGACTTGGGAAAGGTACTCGAGTCACTTGAAGCAGAAGAGACGAACAGTACACCAACGAATAATCTGTGCAAAGATCCAGAAATCACAAACGCTCTACGTAAGCAACTATTTATTAATTTACACCAATTATAATATAAAACCTCTTCGTGGCTAAGAATCCTGTGACCCTTGTGTTCGGCAGACATAATAATGTATCTGTTTCACTGATTTTTCCTTTACATAAACAATAAACCTATTTATTCATAACTTCTCCTTAAACCTAAAACAATATTGTCAAACTTAAGTCTAAAAATCTTTTATAATATATTTCTAATATTTATTTATCTATTGTAGATCTGCCAACCGCTTCCATTTTGAACTTTGTTGTGATACTCATTCATACCTGCAATTTGTTTGATGTCATCATCCCAATTCTTTTGCGGTCTCCGTTTTTTCCTTTTGCTCTCTCTAGGGTACCATTTGCTCCACTTGTCCATATGTATATACAAAAATCAATTGCTGTTCGTTCTTCCCGTTAAAACTCGAGAACGGCTGGGCAGATTTAGCTGATTTTGGTTTTGAAATGGCGAGAAAATATGGAAAAATTGCAAAAAATATAGTAAAAACAACAGTTTCATTTTCCCATATAAATTTCCAGACATTTTAGCGAAGGGAGTTTTATTAGGATAGGTAATACGAAGTACACCGAGTCATCTAGTTTTATATATATGTTTTTATATGATATGATAAATGTTTTTCCGTTTTCAGAATTATTCTCGAACCCGGAAAAATTAATGGATGTGAACAGAAGGAACTTCCGGTTGTGTATTTTATGTTCGCGTAGATTCAATCGCCGGAATGACTGCAAGCGTCACTTGATAGAACACTTTTTGAAGAATGCCTATTCGCACAAGAGCCGACACCAGGGCTTGAAGTGCCAGATATGTGGCGAAGTTTTCATAAAAGCCGACCTGTAAGTGTTTATTTCCTTTATAAAAGTTGATCAACATTTTATGTATGTCGGCAGCGAAACAAGAATATATTTAAAAAAAACGGGTTGCACTCCGGGAGTGCCGGCAGAAGTGAAAACTTATTAACGTTGTGCGTTTTGGATATTTTGGAATGGTTATGGAATAATTTTGCACGAATTGCTTTAATTATCAGAACAAAAGTACTATCTTTTATGTGGTAGAATACAATATTTATTCATTGCGCTATCGTACACAAACATGACAATTTATATTACATTAAAAAGTTTATCCCTCAGAAAAATACGCCACGCCAGCTGTCTACTCTCCATCCGTCTTACGAATTTTCGATCAGGTCACGTGTCCTGACGCGAGTTTAACATTTTTTACCCATTACAAAAAATTGTACAACGCCGCTAAAGAAGTTTTCACTTCAAAAAATATTAATTTCACAAATAACAAAGGATTATAAAATATAAAATAAATAGACGAAAAACAATACTAAAAGTATACAGGCGAAAGACATTCTTTTCTTTTCTCGCGTGTTTGGTTAGTCCCTGTCTTTCTAAATGTCTGCAGGTTGTACGAGAAATGTCGGTAAGGTTTTGTAATAAATTGTATTCATATAATTGTAATCAATTGAAACTTTTCTGGTGATACTCGCGTAAGTAAGAGAAATTCTTTACAGTTTCCGAAGCCATATGCGCTTGCACGCGTGTCTCCCCGTCTACAAATGCGAGCTTTGCGATAGAACTTTCAGTGACTCAAGTAACTTCTCTAAACATAAGAAAGTACATAATTTCCAAGTATTGATTTGTGATATATGCAAGAAGAAATTCCACTATAAAAGGTTCCTTATTTCGCATTTGGAGGTAAGTTCTCTTTTTATGGGTAACTTTTTTCAACTCGCGCAAAGATTGCTCGCAAGGTAGCCTATGTGTTTTTCCAAGCTTTAACCTAGATCTATATCAAATTTCATCAAAAGAGGTTCAGTGATTTAAGTGTGAGAACGAAACGACAAGTAGGTTAGGTTTTGTGTATTTCGTAGGTATGAGAATGGGTCGTAAAATATTTTTCACCCTCCTTTCCCGAACTTATCCCCTAGTGGGGCATGGGGCAGATACATTTCTGTATCTGTCTCACTGATCATTTTCTTTACAGGCAAGTAGGTGATCAGCTTTCTGTGTCTACCCAACCGAAACACTAATTTGTTTTTCCGAAATTCGAACCCAGGACCTCCGGCTCAACACGTAGACGCGTAAACCACTTCGCCACGGAAGTGGTCTTTCACCTTCCTCCCCCACCCAATTTCTTTTAATCTCAAGAGCGGTTGAAACCGCTGTGCACAGCAAGTAATTTATAAAAATTGAATTACAAATATTACTTATGTTAAAATAGAAATCACTATGGTTTTTCCTTTTCAGGAACACGAAAAGATCCCTCCTATATCGTGTGAATTATGTAATAAGATATTTTATGCCAGATCAATGTATAAAAAGCATTATAAAAATATTCATGCGAAGCAAAATATAACATATAAATGTTACGAATGCGACACCGATTTTACTTCACTGAAGCACAAATGGGACCATATGTGGGAGGTAAGTTTGTATAAATACTTAACCTCTAGCGGGGTAGACACAGAAATGTGTCTGGTTCGCTGATCCATTCTTTCCAGCAAGTAAATAATCGGGGTAAAAACTTTATCCAACTGCAGTTTTTCAGTTATATTTAACTATCTCATAAGCTACCCATGTTTATTCTCTGCAAGAAATATAACGAGTTCTGTATTTTTTTATTTTCGTATATTGTATGTAAATAATTTAAGAAAATTATTATATATAAAACTTAAGTATATACATATAAATACTCTTTCACACTGAACACTAGTATCTGCTATCAATGTAAATTTAGTACACAGTAGATAAATCACAGATCTAGTAAAAGTTAATTGTAAACTGAGGATACACTTCCTTTATAAACCTTGTCTATGGCTTTTCCAAAATACAAATTTATTTATTATTTAAGAAACAAAACAAACATTTTAAAGTAAATTATATTAGGGCAGAACGCAAGTAGGCAATCACAGCAAAAACTAAACCTCGACAGAGTTACTTCACGCTATTTTAAAACAAGAACCGCTCTGTCGAGGTTTTTGAACAATGAATTGTTCAATGTTTGTTTTGATATTACAATATTTATATAAAGAGCACGCGAAACATATTTTAATGTATACAAATACAAAGATAATTTCACAAAAAAATAAAAACTAGAAATATGGAAACGTAGCGCCATCTAGCGAGCTTTGAGTTTTGTGGGACCTGATCGAACCACCTTAAGGGATAGTGCAAGATTTAAGTTTGCCTGAGCACAGCAGGCGAGCATAAGATAATATCAACACATGACACACTTTAACACATGGTTTCATAAAACTTGTTCGCTATCTATAAGTTTTTTAAAATAGTATTTTTATATATTTGTTTTCAGGTACATAATGAACGCATACACCAAGCCGATTGCATGATATGCAACGCAAAATTTCGGAAAAAGACAGATTTAAAACGTCACTATGTTAAAGCACACGGCATTAATGACTGTTCGTATATGTCACTGGATCACGAAGTTGTCATTGTCAAAACTGAGCCGTCGTCTGATAGTAAAAAGGTTTCCTATCAGACGACGATTATTAGCAGAGGCTAATTAGACGAAAATGATTTTTTTAAACTTGGCGAAAAAATATTCACATCAATTTAGTTTTAATCCGCAACCCAATAAAATATACTTATTGACATAAAAAAATTATGTCTGTTTTAATTAAGTCTTCGTAAGGCTGGACCGATTTCGGAAGAATCACACTAATTCAGATTCTCCATCATCTACGGCAAAGAAGTGTTATTGACTTATTTACTCAATAAGAAACAAAAAATGTTTTTTCAAAGGTTTTCTGCCTCATCATTGCAATATGCATGGTATACTTTATATGTATGTGAAATTCCGTAACACCTTGCGGGGGCATGGTGGTGGTGGTGGCTATGGGGCAGACATATCTGCGTTATCGACAATTTTACGTAAGCGAGACAGTGACAGAGCATTTGAGTTATTCTCTCAAGTTAAGCAACGTTTCTAAAGGGCGAGGTTTTACCAATGTACTCGTGGTGTGGAGATGTGTTAACGATACATTGTATTATTTTATACTTATAACTTGTAAGAGGTTTTATCTTTTAATTTTGTATTTAATTTACGTAGTTAATAATACAAAGGATAAATTTGTATTAAGTCTGACATGACATTACATAAAAGAAATTAATATATAAATGATATAAGTCCAAAATTAGTCAAATATATACTTCTCATTAAAAAAAATACATTTAAGTTTGTTTACAAAAAATTAATGGAAATTATTAAATAGTGAATTCCCGTAATCCTGGCGGCATGGGGCAGACACATTCTGAATCTGTTTCTCTGATATTTTTTACGGGCAAGAAAAAATCAGGGTTCTGTGCCAATTCAACTGAAACATTCGTTTATCCGGAGTTCGAACCCAGGGCCACCGGCGCATCAAGCAGCTACGTAAGCCACTTAGCCGCGGAGGCGGTGTGAGTTAATTGCGGATGTTATAAGCCTATGAAGTATCTCAATCCTCTTTTTTTTAATGCCGCAGTACTGTTTCTATGAAAAGTATATTTTCATGTATGTATAAAGTATTATATGGCTCATTTTGGATTTTTAAAAAATGGATTGCATAGTTTTTTTTTTGACATTTTGTTTATAGGTCGTGATTGGATTTTAAAATTGGCTATTTCATGAACGGCTTGGCTATATCTTGAAATTTCCAACTCAAATCATAAGTCTACGTCGAACGAGGTCGTTCAACGTTCTCGTTTGAGCTAGACATTTCATGAAATGGCAACTTTTCAGATCTGGCCACGACATACCTTTAAAGTTGAGATCACAGAAATAGTTAAGTTATAGATAAATTTTAGTTTTTAACTAGTTTTGACGATTCGATTCGCATATGTAGTGTGCAATGGCAACCAACTTGAAATAGATTTTATTGTATTTTATTTTTTGCATGGTAAGACTTGTCAAACAATGTGAAAAACAAAGAATGGTTATTTTTTGTTTTTAAACATTTTTTTCAAGAGGTTTTTGACATAATAGTTTAATGTTGACATAGATATTATTTAGTTAAGTTTAAGCGATTGACATATTCCTTACGGTCATTTGTTTAAAATTATTGTAAAGAGTACGCGTTACTATCTATACAATAAATTTGTTATTGTTGTGCGTTTTGTTAAAAACTAACAAAATGCAAAGCATGTTATTTGATCCAATAAAATTGATTTAAGTTATAAATTCTTTAACTCTCCCTTAAAAACACAAAAAATATCAACGAATTTAACAAATACGTTGATTTGAAAACTGTTGTTTTTATTATAACTTAGCAAAAGATGTCTCTTTAAATTTTACAAAGGGTTGAGAAAAATAAAAACCATAATTTTTCTTATTAATTTATTTATCAATATAATAATATGTATATTATGTATAACTTACAGCCTTCTACATGCCAGTCGGGATGCGTTTATGAAAAGAGGATTTAATTTTGAAAAAAAAAAAATTACACCTCATTTGGACAAGATAAAATTAACCCAACCTCAACCAGCGAACAAGCAACTTATTTTAACTTTCTTATTCGACAGTACATCTAAATTACTGACTAAATCGGTGCCTATATTCCAACTAGTAACCGTTAGCAAAGGCTCCGTTTATGATTTTAGATGTAATGCTAACGACACATCGGAAAAGTATAGAAAGTGGTTAATTTGACCTACTATCAGTATTTTACAAACAACCGTTTAGCAAATTAAAATCAACAAATTTATACTGGAAGTTATTTTACACCACTTATAACAGCATTTTTTTGTATTTTCATTTATACAATAATCCTAAAAAAAATTAAGTTTTCCAACCATCGTCTCCTTTGGCTTTCTTTCAAAGAAATTGCAACAAAATACCAACTAACTTAAAACATAACAAATCATTGTGTCGTGGTATAGTACAAATTTATCATCCAATTCGTTCTACTGAAAAAGCTATATATAGATACGCTATCACTTTCAAGACGGCGTTGTCTGCAGAAACAGCAGTTAACCACATGAATGCCTGGTTTTTAATAATACCTATTAAAGTTTAATTACCATAAAAGCTTCTGTTGCATTCAAATAACTCATTATTGGCATTAAAATTTGTTAAAATGGCATTAAAACTTACCATAAATACTCGAGAATTTCTACACCTACTCAATCGATGATGCCCCATCATAAACCTTCATTTATTAAGCTGTTTCAAGTTACGTTTACCGCGGCCTTAGCATCTGGCAACGTGAATCAACTAACGCTAAACAAGTAAAGCCATTTACAGACTGAAACAACCGAAGATAATGCTACAAACCTCTTTATTTCAAAACTATACCACGACAAGCCCTCGATCGCTTCCGAAACTCCCGCTAAAATAGGGGACGGTATAAGTTTTTTTTACAACACAGAAATCGTCACAACCAACATGTTTTCAGAGTTGCCATAAAATAAATTGTAGCAATAAATTTACTGGAAATAATAGTTATCATATAATCACCGTCATACTAAATAATTATTTCGAAAAACAACGCCTCCATCTTGAAGTCAAGAAAACTGTTTCGAGTGCGATCTTTATGAATTTCTTAATAACATATAGCGCCAGTTGAAGGAAAGAAAAGTTAGTACTACGTATTGAATAAACATTAATTTTTAAAACACGATTTCTGTGTTGATTGTAAAAATAAAAATGCTAACGGCTTTAAAATATATTAGGAACTATGTTTAACATGATAGAAGCGACCAAAGCAAACTAAAAATTACTATAAAGCACGCGGCTCCGGATTGTTGGTAACGGAGATAAATTTTTTATTTTTTTTTTGTATGGCAACCGCGTACTTAGCTTTACGATATTTTTAGCGCCGGTGACACCTAACTTGACAGTCTGAACGATAGCTGGCCTACTATTATGCAATTAATAGTAAAGAATCGAAAACCAAAGATAATGTGAGAAAATGTTTATTAAGTAGATTCAGATAGACTTATTGTATCTATTGATACAATTAATATCACCGGTTCTAAATTTATCGCGTTGGCTCTTAATATTATTAAAAAAGCATTCTTATATACTAGGAAAAAGAAAAAATAATCGTCACACCCTTAACTTTGTTTATATTAGTGCAATATACATATTATTTTACCATGAATTAATCAAGAAGAAAGAGGATTTTATCTATTTTATTTTATTTTTTACATTTCTTTTAATATGCGCCAAATAAATCATAAAATGGCTGTAAAATGGTCATCTTTCTGGTTGAAGAATTCATTCGTCAACCTAATATTTGAATAAAAAACCATATTGAGCAAGTTAGTGCAACTATTTTTATGACACGTCTGTATTAAAATAGAAATCATATTATATTTGTCGATGAAAATCTCATTAAAATTATTTGCTTTATTTCATAGACAAATCGAGAAAACCAGCATCAGCATATTTTTTTTGTAACTGTCAGTCTTGTCAAAAAGACAAACCCCTACTTATAAACTTAGCTTAACTTAAAACAATGTCTCAAATTAAATGCCTATCACTTGCTCGATGAAGTGAAATTGCTGAAAAGGCGAGACGAAACATTGAACAATGATCAGTTGAAAACCGTTTTTAAGTAAGCGGTTTCAGAATACATTACATTATATCAACACAAACAATCAATCACTAAGTTTTTGTGCTGTTCAATACGGCTGCACAGCAATGATAACACAGACGTGTCACAGAAACCGAACGTGATCAATACATGTCTATACTTAATCTATGCGAAACTCACGTATACAAAAAAAAATCAAATGTACGTCGTCGCAGGGATGAAGGCAATTTTCGAAAAAAATACATTGTTTTACGTACATATATAACGTCAAATGTATGAAAATTGTCATTTTGACATCTAAGACTAACTTCTATATCATACGTCAAGTACGTAAGACAGCGATGTTTGCCCTAAAGCACCATAGACAGCAGTTCATGTGTTGTCCTAAGTAAAGCTTAGAGATCACTTAGCCTGGCGTGCGTTAGTTAAAACACTAAAAATTACAAAGAACTTATTGACTTAGAAACGTTATCCGCACTTATTAACAACTTGCACCAACTAAGCTCAGTAGGAAAATGATATTGTCATTCAGTACAGTAAGCTGAAATTGGAACATAAGAATAGGTGGTATGGTCAATGGAAAAATTTAGGCTATCCATGATTTGGGCAAACGAAGAAGAAAAGCTAAAATGGGTTGATGCACAAGAAAAATCAAAAGTTACCAGCGCAACATTTAAAGTACTCACTGCGCCTGCAAATGCAGTCGACACCAATTTCTGGCGAAATCGTAAAATTTATATTTCACATACATCCCCGCGAGTGGCACATTTCGTATAGGTATGTTATCTTAAAAACAAATAAAACCCATGTGATTTTTGTGTTGTGACCAATGACGTGGCAGTTTTAAAAGAGGTATAAACGATTTTGCGCGTCCTTGGTAATTTTTCCCACGAACGATAAATGTCTAAGATTAGCTGGTATTATAAAAATCTGCTATAGAGACGCATTTAGGGTACCTACGACAAATAGCTGTTGTTTGTTTAATTAATTATTATATCATCAAAACATATTTGAGTCTTGATGTAACAAATTTGAAACCACAAACGCATGAAACCACAGTCCTGAGAAATTAACCTCAAATTCTAGAACTACCAAATATTACCAACTTTTTACAAAATTCGTCTAAATAGCGTAAGAGCCAGTCTTTCTGACAGATTTCCAAAGAGGCTAATGTCATTAAGTTTAACTATTTTGGGCCTTAGCGAGAATTTTTATTAATATACAATCAGTTACGCGTAATATTTTTATAACAAAAACGAATAACATCGTCGTTTAACTCAAGTTCTGAAATTGCAGATATTAAAAAATAAATATTTGTAGCAGTTTGTGTGGACTTCGAAAAATTAGTTAGTTTTTAATGAATTAACAGATAAAACATAGACATCAAATCTCAATGTCAAGTAGATTACAGCATAGGTAATAGAAATATGTGTATTTTAATTAATAAATACATTGAACAAGTTGGTTAATTTAAATGAGTTTAGAAAGTTTTCAGTAATTATACTATAAAAAATGTATGGTATAATTTTATAATAAAATGTACAATTCCCGCTAGACCCAAACATTAACACTGTACATAAGAAATCGAGATCTAGTCAACTGCGAGCAATTATAATCAATTCGTTAAATCCCCAAATTAACTGTCAGCGATCACAATCGCGAAATTAACTGTCAGCTGTCACAATCGCCCGCCATTGCACCATAGATACGACAGCACCACAGTGTTGCCACTTATTTCTACCGAAAGCTACTGCCTTTTCCCGCATTACAACTATAATTATTAGCCAATGAATGCAATTTAATATATTTATTACAATGTTTCGATTACAGCAAAGTTATATGCGCATAGGCAGTAGTAAGATATTATTTTTGAATTTAATTTTAAAACTTAATTACAATGTCAAAAATATATATAAATATATTGCTATATGTAACTATAGCTACAGAATGCGTGCAACGCGTAGCCTTATTGTCGATGCGTTTACAAGCTGTGGACAAAGAAAATTTTATTTTAGATACATTTTAGAACATTTAAAAGAGAGCTCTTGCCTTCCTTATTAAGTCGATTAATGAAATTTGATATAGAGTGAAATAGAATTGATGAGATTTGACAAGAAAACATATCTGAAGGCAAACATAGGTAATATACAGGCAAAATAGGTATAAATCTATTTATGTAAAATTTAGCATATTTTTCTGGATTGAAACGTTTTGGACATCATTATTTATTGGAAGATCATTTTTGCTGAGCCGATTGTGATAAATTTAATATAGAATAAATGGTAACTGGAAATAGAACATTGACTACCATACTATGAAGATGAAATGGCAGACATAAAACTGGTTAGCAAAATATTTGCCAAATGCTTAACGGATCTGTATGAAATTTGACACAGGTATCCTTAACCCTAGAAGATTGCACTTCTTTAATGAAATATAGCATAGACTCTCGAAAAAATATACACTTTATTTACTGTTGCTAATTGACTATAATATAACAGAAATTAACTCACCTATGCTTTATTCACACACAGCCTGCAATCCCAGAAAACCGCGAGGTCGCATCGTGACCGAATAAAACCGGTTTAGACCGGGTCGAACCGGTTACATACACTTAACACTATCGTTCAACACTTTGGGTCCATAAGATTTTTTGAATTTTTTTTTTTAGTTTTATTTATATAAAAATGCAATGTCTATAATTATACGAACAGCTCAGTCTATGTATATACACGTTATGTAGGTCCGTACGTACTCATCACTGCGTACGCGCCGCCACCGGTTGCTTCACTTCCTGATCCGGTTTTGATTTTGGTGCTAGAAAGAATAATGAAAGAATAATTAAAGAATAATACTATAAAAATACAACATAGTGGGGTCAATTACGTCCTCCCATACTTATAAATGTGTACCAATGACTGTAACTTTCTTTTGAATACTTTGAAAAGCAAGATCTAGATTGAGCAAAAAAATTTAAGCCTATGAGGCATGACTTAAAAGAAATTTTTTTTTTTTTTGTTTATATTTTTGGTGTTGTTTTACTTGTTAATATTAAAATATAATACTAACGTCTGGTCCTGTTGATGGCGACGACACTCTGAGCGCCGCAGGAACCCGCGCGACCACGTTCGTTGTTGCCAGATGTGTTAGGAGCTCTGCAAAAATAAAATATATGTACGTTTGGTAAATAATAAAAACTTTTATTCAGAGATTTTCATAAATAACATCTTTAAACTATAAACTTATTTATGTCCCAGTTCTATTTATCCCTTTAAGCCCTAAGATGTAGGTACTTATATATTTAATGTGAAAAGCTTAGGAAGAGATTTCCACTCACTTGAAATAGTTTCTGTGGTGTTGGCGGTGAGGTCTATCGCTTTCGGACACAGATCTGTGTCTGTCGTAGGGGCGAGCGTGTGGCCCACGGCCCGGTGCATTGGGTCCTTGAGCGCCTAATAGCTCGTTAAGTTGCGGCTGAAATAAAATCATTATTACATTATTATTATTATTATATACAAGTAACGCATAAACAAACTTCATAATTAATATTATAAATGAAAGTGCAAAAGAAAAAATGACAGGCCATGGAAGTCGGCTCAATCTCGTCTCGAAGCCTCGCCACGAATGGAACAATATGACTTTCTACTCTGGAGGCCCCTCCGGAGCAGAACAGACATTGAAGATGTTCCAGCGATGGAATATAAGAGGCAGTGACAAGTATGCAATGTGTCGTTTGGACACTTGGAAAGAAACTAACAAATCTATACCTACAGATAAATAAAACTGGTGTCTGTTTGTAATATTTACATAACCGCTTTTTACTAAATGAGTATGGATGTATACACGGTAGATACATATACCAAAATATTTTTATTTGTGCCTGTCTGTTCCGGCTAATCTCAGTAACAGCTGGACCGATTTTGACGGGACTTTCACTGGCAGATTGCTGATGTAATAAGGTGTAACTAAGACTACTTTTATTTAAGAATTTAATATAAATAAATTATGAAAAAATAACTATACCGCGCGGACGAAGTACATACATATCTATTATTATATTCCTGTTCGCTATTTTAATCCGTTTATAGGCTATATAACATCGACGAAGTTAACGCGGTTGAAACCGCGGGGCACAGCTAATTTTTAAATAAAATTGCAATAATTTCAATAAAGTTAAATTGGAATAAAATATATATGGGTTCGATTAGTCCTGTAGCTCACGCTCATTTCTCGAGACAAATGCTTATATAGATATAAGTGATTATATTCATGACGTCCTCACCTCCACCACCCTGAAATCCTCGACAGTGTTAAACTTGGCGAGGTATCCTTGCAATTTGGGCTCGACTTGCAGAGCGGCGGCGTGTTTATAGTACTTCAGGAACGCCCAGAACTTCTCTAGACCGTACAATTGACCTGAAACATAGGCACAGTTTTTTTATATGTCAATGCCTGGATTTTCCATTGTTACAAAGATGCGCGATCGACAAGTCAAAATTTTGAAAATCTTTCCATCGTAAAATAATATGTGTAATTAACGTTTTATATTTTATTAATATAAGATTAATCTTTGTACCAACTATTCTTCTCTTTGTAAATTTAAAGAACAATATTGTCCATAAAATACTTAGGAATCTTTTACATTCCACGCACAAATAAATGTTTCGGTGGGTATAGAAGACCGAATCGTATGTCAATCCGCCTGGTTTCAAATTATAAGTTAATACACATGTAGAACGCATCGCTCGCCTTGCTCCAAGCCACGAATGCGGGGTGAAGATGCAAGGCTTTAGAGCGCATTGAGGCCGGCTCCGCACGCGCTCTCACAATTTTTTATTCTTGTAACGAGTTTCATATTATCCAAAGTAAAATCAATTTCAACCACGCCCAGATGTCTTATTCCGGGTCTGCCGGACCTCCAACACAGAATCCTAACCAACTAGTATAATAATATTTAACTGAGTGGATTAGGTTTAATAAAAAATATAAAATTCACCCTTCTCATAGTCCTGGATGGTTTCCACTTGGAAGTCCTGGTACAATTCCGGACGGAATTTCCGTTCCAGCCCGTACGAGTAGAAACGGAATAGACACTCGAGGCCATAACGGAATCCTGCGGCTGCGTCTTCATTCGCAACCGACCTATACATAGAAAATTATATAAACTCATATCTGCCGTATCTACATCAGTACATATTATAAAGCAAAGTACCTACTGAAATTAATAACTAGCGGACTCCGCGAACTTAGTACTTCTCTACTGCTTCAGATTAGACGAATCCAACAAAATCATCAAAATCGATCCATCCGTTCTTGATATATTAAGTCAATCAGTAATTTTTACTTTGTGTCCGTCAACAGGTATTGCAATAATAATGAATGTAACAATACTATACTAAACATAGAACTGACTTTAAAAGAAACTTTAAAAGAAGACAGTATTCAGATACAGACTACAGTGTTGAAACAATAGAAAAATAAAATTATCTAAAATAACACAAGTCAACAAAAAATCTTTTTTTGTGTGTCTGTTTTTAAATGACTACTGTTGTTATGAATGTTTACATGTTATGAATGTACTGAATGTTTACACTGAAAAATAACCAAAAACTCAATTTTAAAAAAAAGTTTGCTTTTGTACTTTATACGATGATAAAAAAAATATACGATTTTTGACAAATGCTTAGAGGTTACCACTCTTAAAAGCAAACTTTATGAGACAAAAATATTATTTCTTTTATTAATTAGGTATAAGAAATCAAAATCAGGTACACAGAACTCAGACCCTAAATTCGTGTTGACTTATGTAATTAATTTATAGCGAATTATATCAAATAACATGTACATCCTGTACATACCTAAATTCGATGTACATAGTCCTGTTGAAATGGTCCCGAAGGAAGAAGGACCAGAAGCGGAAGAGCGTGTTCATCTCTTGCGACTGACCGATGCCGAGTTTCTTGCGTTCTGAAGAGAAAAATTTCCATTTAAAAAAGGACCCTTTTATGTAGACCATGTTTTATATTAGATCGGATTGACTGATTTTGGATGTATTGTTTTAAGTCCCGTGTCACCTAAGTGAGTGGGGCATTTCACATCTGTTTCACTGATAATTTTTTTTCTTTAGCGGAAAGTAGATAATCAGCTTTCTATGCCCTGCCAGAACGAGTCTTTTATCTCCATTGGAAATCGAACCCAGGACCTCCTGTAACGCTAACGCGATTGCTACTAGACCAAGGAGGCGGCCTAATTAGATTTATTGCATTAGTCAAAACATCATAGAAACGACAATTATTAAGTTCTAGTTAAAAATAAATTGAAACAAGAATCTCTTTCTTTTTGGTACAGGGTGATGTTTAAAATTACCTTTAAGGCACCGGGAGTGGTATTTGTGATAGGCCAGCTGAGTGAAGTGGTTCTCCCTCAGCAATCCGTGCGAGGGGTGATGGAAGGCCGGTAGCGATTGGGGAGCGGAGCCGCACGACGAGCCTAGAGTTGGTGAAGCGCCCAATGACGACCTGAAACATTTTTCCCACATAGATTAGATCCTTAAACAAAATCCTTCAAAAAATATTTTATGAATATTTTTATGAATTTATTTACCTTGAAAGTGAAATTAAAAACAAAATAAAAATTAATAATCTCTTGCATCTCAAAAGTCGGTTAAAAACCTGCTACTGAAAAATTAAATAAAAAAAATATTGGAAGAAAAAGAACCAAAATTATGTATTAACATTTTTAACATATTTAAAATAAATTAAGGGGATGCACCCCCAGAAAAAATGAAAAAAATCACTCAACTATCCTAATTAAAAAAACAGGCTTCTACATTATTATTTTTAATAAATAAGTTTATAATTTCATTTCATATACTCCAAGATGTTTTATGTGTTGGTATTGCTAGTTAAATCAGATTTATAGTAAAAGAAAAAAATAATAGTTTTAACAAAAAAAAACCGACTTTAAATTGTAACTTTTAAAACTACTGAATAGATTTTTCTGTTAATAGATAACAAACATAAAAAAATAATACAGTCATATTGAGAACCCCCTCCTTTTTTGGAAGTCGGTTAAAATACTAACCCGCTATCCTTACGATGTCGCCTATGCTCGCGGACGTCCATAACCCAACCGACGTGATGCTCCACGGGAGGGTTGAGGCTGTGCCGCGTCTTGTGCTTGCGGCTACTTCTAAAACGTATCGATGCCTCAAATAAGTCTACGTCACTATAGAAAAATTGACCGCCTCCTTGGTCTAGTGGTAAGCGCGTAAGCGTTACAACCGAGAGGTCCGGGGTTCGATCCCGGTGGAGATTAAAAAAACTCAATCTGGTAGGGCATAGAAGGCTACTACTTGCCCCTAAAGAAAAATCGATCAGTGAAACAGATGTGAAATGCACCTGCCCCATACCCCAATAGATACGGGACTTCACTTTACACTTACTAAAGAGAAAAGTATATATACATTTTGTGTGTAAAAAAACCCAAGCCACAGATGCGTTTTTTTTAAATTGTAACAATATATTGAACTTTTGTACGATTGACTTTCAAGATCAAAAAAATATTATTATCACATATTTTTTGGTTAAGGTTGGGTGTATAATTTTTAAACTCGTGCTGAATTAATTATTTTTTTAAACTCGTTCAAAACTACGTTAACAGTAGAAAAAAAAATAGAGGTTGATTTAAAACAAAATCTCCCGAAAGAAAGGACTGAAAAGCACGTTTATTTTCAGTAAAATTCGATCACTTGTGTGAATGTCGGGGACAGTAACTCACATGACATCAGTAGCGTGCGGGTCCTTACTGGCAGCGTAAAAACGCGCGGTGCGTCTTGGCCGCTTCACTTTATAACTTGGCTGGCTCTGCTGCTCCACCTGTGACACATCTTATATATAAAATCCTCGTGTCACAATGTTAGTTTGCTTACTCCTCCGAAACGGCTTTACTGATTTTTACCAAATTTTATATGCATATTCAGTAGGTCTGAGAATCGGCTACTGGCTATTTTTCATACCCCTAAGTGATAAGGGTAGCCCATCCCAAAAATTAATATGGCAAAACAACGTTTGCCGGGTCATCTAATACATATATGTATATAATTAATTCCTGCCTATACAGAGATTAATCCGTGAAACAGATTCGGAAATGTCTCACATATGATATGTGACATATCCCACTGCAGGTCGCTGAATTTCCCTTAATTCTTCTGTGTCGCATCAATATCAATGCGTGTTGCGCCAATTTTTGAACTCAGTTAAAATTTTTTAGAGTTCTAAATATATATATTTATTAACTGGTACCAAGATTATCTATCTCCTCTTTGTGTTCAGCTGTAACATCCATTTTAAGGAGCATCTTAAAATTGATTTTTTTCTGTGTCTACACTATCCAAAATAATTAATTATTAGTAAAAGGATAATATTTTTTTCAAAATCTTTCACTCGGTGAACAGCTATCGTAATAAATTATGCGAGTGGCTGCAATTATAATGAGTCACTTTCTCCCCTCGGTGTGCAATATTACCTGCTGTGTCTGATGCGGTGGCGGTGGAGGCGGTTCAGCAGGATTCTGGTGTCTCTCGGAGGGAACAGTCGCTTCGAACTGTTCGCGGCTTATCACAGAGACGGTGCGGTATTGACTTCCGCCGCTGTTGCACTGGTAATTTTTTTTTTTTTGTATTAAGATGTTTTTTACAATAAATGGAAAAGGTATGTTTGTTATTAAATGTTATAATGTTTATTATATAAAAGTATAATTGCTTTTGATAATTTTTTAGTATGTCTCATTCGAATATTTAGTGTACATTTGTAAAAACTCACCGTAGAATACTCTCCCCACAAATCCTCTTCATAGCGCCGGAGTCCATCAGTGATCACCTGAATTTCAAATAATTATTAATGCACTGTGCATTCAACATCACGAAACTGCTAAGGCAGTCGCTTGACATTTTTGTTTATGGGTTCATGGTCAACAGAATAATAATAAAGATACAGGAGTAAATTTACTATATATTTTTAAAAATACGTCATATTTAAAATAAACGCGTCTAAATAATTAGTGAAGATAACTTTTTAACTGACTTCAAAAAAGGAGGTTCTCAATTCGACGCGTATATTTTTTAAATTAATATTTGTTACCTCAGAACTTTCGAGTGAGCGAACCGATTTCAATGATTCTTTCTCTGTTTGAAAGGTGGTGTTTTCCGTGTGGTTCCATTTAAATTTCATCAAAATCTGTTTATTAGTTTTAGCGTTACAATTTGAAGTCAATTTTTATTTTTTGTTACCATTATCTTATTTAAATAATACGGTAAAAATAAATTTTACCTGCTCCAAGTCCTGAGTGATCTTGGTGCGAGTGCACCAGTCGCCTTGTCTGTCATAGCCGTCGTGTTTGGGCGCCCTCGTTGCAGTCTGAGTGACGATAAGCAGCCGGCCTATGTCCCCGTCTGTGAACTCCACGTCAGATTCATCATCGGACCTGGGCAATGAGCGAACAGATAAATAAACAAATACTATGTAAATCCTAATATTTTTAGTACTTACATATATAACTTACACTTAATGCTTTTGAACGACAAAAGGCACTAAATTTTTAATCTATTTGCAGACCCAGGTCTAATAATACTTCCAGGTCGATCTATAAGAAATGATTGAAACAGACTCGCTACTTATGTAACGTATTGAACATTAGAAAAATATTATTTCTTAACCTACTGACACCTTCTCAATCTCTCTCTCTCTCTCTCTCTTTAAAATGACGTCGATCCTTCCGTTGACTCTCCTTATCGTCCATCACTCTTTTTCGTTTCCCAGGAATCAGTATCCACCTATCAATTTCCCTCACCTTGTCCCCAACCATCAATACCCATCAGCAATGTCTTAATCTTCATCGCCGTATCATAGCATATCCACCATATTCCCTAACTACTGCACTACAAGCTGCATTAATTGTGCAATGAATAATGTTACTAGGTACGCAAAATCGCTTGAAACTTTGTCACAGTAGAGCTTTTATGTATACAAATACACTAGTTTATGTTTTATTCAAAAAGAGTAAGTAGTTTTGATTTTACATGCATTTAAAGTTCTTCAACTCGTGTCAGCAGCGTGACGTCACAGTACAACACTCCGCTCTCGCTCTGTCTCTCTTTTCGAGCAGCGACGCTACGGACTACGTTGAAAATAACCACCGTCCTACTTTTAAAATTCTGTATCTCGGGAACAAATAGTTTTTTTGTTTCACACGATTGTCAATTTTCAATAGAGAATACGGTGGGCTAAAATTCAAAATGTGTGAACATTCTCCATTAACTCACCATGCGTCTGTAAAGGTGTTATGCCTCGGCGGTGGCAGATCCAATTCCTCGTCGAGTTGAAAATGCAATTCCTCGCGGGGCTCTTCCGGTTCCTCGCGTGCATTGCCACGTTCGCGCGAACCGGCCTTCGTACGCCGTTTCACCTGCAATTTGAAAATGATGTAAACGTGTCGTAAAATACTTTTTATTGCAATTCTACCCACGGCACAACCGTCTCAGCTAAACAAGTGAAATTGGAGACAATTCGAAAACCCACTTATTAATAAAAAAACCATATACCAATAAAACTACAAAATAAAAAAACCAAACCTAATCCAAAAAACGTGTACACTAAGAAACAGGGAAACGGTACGCAAACTTAAAACCAACAAACCCAAACAATAGTGGTAACAGATAAAATTACTATTACAATAATTATAACATGACATTAAAATTACAAATAGGAATATCTCATAAACGGATAATCAGATTTTCATTAATTCTGGCTTAGATCCACAACGACCACGTCAGCTTTTAAACAAAAAACGCATCAATCAAAAGTTAATTCTTTAGGACCTTCGATGCCATATAGACCAGAGATGGCGAACCAATGACACACGTGCCATTAGTGGCATGTGAGACAATATTTTGGGCACGTCACAAAGTCCATTATGCACTACACAAACTTCAATTTTAATTACACGTATATTTCAAACATGCATTGCAAAATGTTCCTAGTTTTTGGAGTAAATACATAATTTTGAGTTGATATTATTTACCCAATAATCACATAGACTACATTATTTGATGGCACGTCTTTGAACTGATTAAACTTTACTTTATAAAAATGTCACGTTGATATGTAAAGGTTCGCCATGGACGCCATAGACAGACGTACAGACTCCACAGACAACATAAGTTGAATTATTGTAGAAATAATATTGTGTAGGTAAAAAATAAATTCTTCAGTCCGAGATAATATCTAAAGCCTTAAGTGAATGAAATAGCAGTTAAAAACATTTAAAACCTGTGACTGACATCAATAAATCTGTTATTAATAGATTATATCAGCTTCTTGTCTCGACACCTAGTTAATTAGGCAACTTTTGAAAGACTTACCTCAGTCCATGCATCGGGATCAGCTCTCTCGTTGTTTGAGCTGTTTGCTTGCTCGGCCATTTCCTCTTGCTTCTCTAGGTTTGGTTCCTCTGTGGAAGCAAATGTATTATAAATGTGAATTGTTCGTTAGGTTTAAAACTTGATTGAGTAGCCTATAGCTAATTTTGTTAATTTTGAAAATTATTATCAATTCCCGCTTTCATCACTAAAGTAGCATTTTTAAGTAGCTAACGCAATTATTAGTCAAATATGACGTTTCAAAACATTAGTTATTTTGAAATATAACTATTGTTCAAGTCACTTTAATCGATGGTCGCGTTAATTACGGATCAAAAAACTGACACTAAGGCTCAAATCAATAAATGATTTATAAAACAAACCTTAAATACTTCAGCTATTTAATACTTAAGTTTAAAAAGTTTAACTAAATTTAACTAAAGTTTAAAATTTTAAGTTAAAGTTACGTAATGTAATAAGCTGTAGACAAATTATATCAAGCATTTGTTAAAACAAATTGTAATAAACTAAAATGTACGCCATTTTTGTCGAAAAAAATCTTTAATAATGAAGATTTTCTCGCGAAAATGATGTAAATTACTTTTCCCGTAATGCGTAACCCAAAGGCTCTATTTAAGAGAGATTTCGGGCCTAAATTACGGGTGAACAAAATTATGAAATATAGAGAAAAATATTATAAAAAATAAACAAATGTTTATCACATGCAAAGCTATTCAAATTTATTGAGTCTGTTCGTAATGTGAGATAGTTTAAAGCCATATTTTTGTCGTCGTAAAGATCGATTTAAGTGATTGAATTTGGTACAAAACTACTAAATATTTTCCCGATTTACAGCCCCAGTATACTCTATAGCCTATCCTCTTTTTAACAGACAACAACAACAACAACAACAACAATCATATCATTCTTCCATGAACATAAAGTCATTTAAGACTTTTTTTTTTTGTTTAACGCCTACGAATAATAATATGTCTAGAAACGTAACTCTCATACAGATAGCGCTTCAAAATGAACCCACCAACGTTTGACCTTGACAAACAAAGGTTCGCACGTGATTGGTCGCGTCAAGGCGATTTGGGCAAGTGATTGGTCGAGTCAAGGCGATGTGAGCAAGTGATTGGTCCAAGGCCACGCAAATATGTACCATAGTATCTATTTGTGTGGGGCCATTTTTGAGTTTGAATTACACTTCTAGACATATTATTATTCGTAGTTTAACGCCTATTTTGAAAGGGGTAGGCAGCGAGCACAGACTGTCACCTGTCATGATCCCTACATACACTTTCAATAAATTCATGTAAATACTCGCCGATTGCGTGTGCCTTATTTCTGATTTGATCCAGAAAGGTACAACTAGGTCTACCAGCTCATCATTCACATTCGACCTATACATCATACGTTACTCTGTTTTCATTAATTTTTTCCAAGTGTCCAAACCATCTCATCTATGCTAATAGAAAAACTTAATACCGTCAAAAAAAATTAAATGAAACCAAACGGAAAAATATCCCAAAAAAGTCTTCAAAGCCAAAAATTGAAAAATATCACGACACCCACTTTTATCACTAGAAGAATCATAAATAAATGTGACAATGTTAGTACTCACGTTGTCTGATAGACTGTGGCACAAACTCGGGTACATCCGGGTTCAAGTTGTCCCGGGCGAGGGGCGATGTGGAACCTGTGCCGCGACTGCTTCGAAACATTCTGTCAATACAAATAATTGCTACATATTTCAAATAGTGTTTACAAATTAACTATTATAATTTTGTTTAGGAGTGAAACCATATTTATGGTACATCGTTTAACAATCTGATGTTCATAAAAAATAATGACAAAGGTTGTCAGTCAAAGGCGAAAAATTAAATAAACCATTATGTTATTTGACCGCTTCCTTGGTCTTGTGATAAGCGCGTAAGCGTTACAACCGAGAGGTCCTGGGTTCGATTCCCGGTGGAGATAAAAAAAAACTCGGTCTGGCAGGACATAGAAGGCTGATCATCTACTTGCCACTAAAAGAAAAATATCGATCAGTGAAACAGATGTGAAATGCATCTGCCCCATACCCCACTAGGGGACACGGGACTTCACTTTTTTATGTAAATATTACCGTACAATAAACATATATAGCATAAATCTTAATTTAACTTATAAGATATTATGTGTTAAGATTTACACATATTAATATCTAGTTTTATTTATGCGACTGATATATACCGTTAATGTATTGTGAATAAGTTTTGCTCAGTCAGCGAAATTTATTAACTATATGGAATACGATGAACTATATTTTTATTAAATTAGATACAAGTATATAATAATAACACATTGTTCAAGCAAGCTTAACCATCATTTTGGTATTGCGTTGCCAGCATTTTCTTTGGCAAGTGCCTCGTTACTTATATATAAATCAGTTCTCAAGCGCACATGAATGATCTACGTCACATTGATTCAATATGTATCTCAAAAATTCTTTAAAATAGACAGGAAAGTCTTACCTTGGCAGAGGTGGTGGTGGAACGCATCTCAACAAACTAGAAACTGGTGCTACCAAAGGCCCGCCCATGGTCGCTAGCGGGAAAATGCCCACCATTTGTTTCTTGCGGCTGTATAATAAAGCAATACATTTATAATATAAATTGTGTTTGACAGCTATAACTAATCATCAAATTTCAAAAATTACTTCTAAACAAAAAAAAAAACAATTGAAAACTTGACATTGATTTGTTTTGATAGTTGAATCTATATATATAAAAATGAATCGCTGAATGTGTTGGTAAGTGCAAATCTCGAGAGCAGCTGAACCGATTTCGCTAATTCTTTTTTTTATAATATTCCTTGAAGTACGAGGATGGTTCTTGCGGAGAGAAAAATTTGGAAAATTGTCGAGAAAATGAAATAAAAGAAAAACATTTTCCTCAGACATTTTCTATGGAATGACGTTCTAGGTGACACGTTATTATTCGGAACTATGACGGGGTCCACTTGTTGGAAATAAATATGCTGCCTTATTCCACAACGCGGTATAAAGATAGGCCGGGTTTGTTTCGAGAAAAACCTAATTTTTGTAAAAACGTTAGACGTGTATCCTAGCAACCAATACTGAAACATCTTTAGTCCAAGTTTTGTAATGAGGTCCATGGAGATTACATATATGGAAACATAAGATTTAGTACAAAGTAAATGATACTAACCGTTTCTCCCCAGCCTTCTCAGTACCATCAGTTTGCAGCGGGGGATCATCATTGGACTCATTTTTCGCTTCGTTTTTCACTTCACTTGTTTCATTCACCTCACTTTTCACTTCAGTATCCTTTTCAGCTTCGTCTGTTTGGCTAGCGGATTGCCGGGCGGCCGACTCACTTGTTACCTTTAGAATATAAATTTAATAATATATTTAAAAATACAGATATAGCAGTTCTAGGATCTACGTGTCTTTAGGCCAATTAAAAAGTAATTTAAAAAAATGTTTTTTTTTTTAAAAAAAGCTAATATCACCAGTGTCCAATGTCCATGGAATTGGTCAAATAAGAAATGGTACGTTGATTGCTAGAACTAAAATTCAAAACATCCAAAACGCACCGATGCAACAATCTCATTTTGATCTATCCTCGGCGGGTCTTCTATCCGCTCCCCGTGAAAATCCTCACTCTCCTTTACCTTAACTTCATCATCCCCATCCCCACTATCCTGTTTGTCCACACCCTCCACTTGATCCACACCCTCCGTTATCTCTTCACCCAAACTCTCCGCTTGGTCCACGTTCTCTCCACTCACAGTTTTGTCTTCGTTCTTTTTGTTCTCTTCGGTTTTCTGGGATTTGTCCGTTTCGTCTGTTTTTTCGTCATCATTACTTAAAGCAATGTCAGCTAATACCCATTTCATGGGCTCGATAGCTGTTCGCACCTGAAAAAAAAAATAATAAACTAAATTTTCGAAATTTCAACTCATTGTTAGTAAATGTAGCGGGGCTTATCGAGAATGACCTCTCGTAACCACGGCCCTTGCAACACGGTCGAATCGTCGAGGTAAATAAGTAACATTTCTATGCGCGATAAGTTCCCCCGCTATATTTACTAACAAAAAAATAGTTATAATTTTATCTATACTAATATTATAAAGAGAAAATATATATTATGTATCTTTGTTTCTGAATTAACACTGACTGAAAAACTGACCAGCTACATTCATTCTGGACGACATAGGCTATATTGGAGGCATCTACACAGACGATAGTTACTTACATAATTTGTCTCATACTAAAAATTATGTACCCACAAAAAACAAGGTAACTAAATATTTTTAAAAGATCTTTTAAGTTCAAACAACACAGGAATTCAGTCATACTGGTATGCAATGTTTCGAAGTATGGTGACTAAATTTTTTATTATTTTTTTAATAATTGGGAAAACTCACATACTCATTTCTCTGACCTTAACGTAAGTATCTGAAGCACTTGTTATGGTAATCAGAAACAACGAGGGTACCACAATAAATACACAAGTTTATAAACAACCAAGACCCAGAAACAAACATTCGTACTCATCACACAAATAAATGCACCTACCGGGATTTGAACCCGAGATTTTTTTTGATGCAGAAAGCAGGAGCACTACCAATTGCGCAAATCGGTCGTCCTAAATTAATATCTAATTACCTTTGTTCTTTTGTAGTATGCGTGTAAAGAAACCACAAGTGACCACCAATCCCTAACTGTGAAGATGATAGCTTACGAATTTCCCAAGTTGAAATTACGCTATTGACAAGGCTTTGCCGGCATACCTTGAAGCCCTGTATCAGTTCCAGCTTATCGGAGTCTCTGATAGCGTCGAGCACGAGCTGCACGTCAGCGGTGAGCGCGCGCACGCGATGGAACGACGCTATCAGCGTTACGGGAATCGTGCCATCCGGAGACATCTTGCGGCGGAGGAAGAAGTCGCGCGCTAGGTTGTCCGGGCTGAAGTAGTATTCGCTGTCGAATAAAATATATTATTAATATGTGGCGCCTTACCTTTTCGCCATTATACACTACCGATATAGGTGTGGCAACACCGGACGGAAGAACGCGGCTAGAGAGAGACGATACCGTTAGATAGAGGATTACAAAATGTCGTCGTACGCGCCTTACTTTGCTCCTAACATATAATTAATATTGTGATAATATAATTACATATTACAACAGTGCCTGTGTATATTATTAAACATCTATTCAGTACAGGGTGTATCCTGCAAAAGAACCCTCAAATACATACATGGGCGATAAATTGATTAATTTAGCATCGTGGATAATGCGTGCATTTGATAGTTGTACTGTTAATATTTCTATTCAATGTACAAGTCATGTAAAGGAGTAAAATGTATTCACTGAATAGTAAATGTATGCATTTACCTATGTTACAATGAACACTTACTGTAACATATATAGATTAATAGTGATTTACGGTTATATCAACCAGTTATTATGAGCAACAATTACTCAAATAAGCGTAACGCTCTGATAATATCAAATTGTGTAATAAATTAAATGTTATTAGTGCAATTAGCCATGCAATTATAATAAAAATAATTAACCCCAGACACTAAGAGGGCTGTTGTGTGGATCTGTGTCTGTGGCAATGTAGCACCTACATGAATGAACCATGATGATTTTCATTCGATTGTTTTTTTGTCCAAATGATTTAATTACCTAGTTTCTCATATAACCGAAATTTGATTTTACTGAGAAATAAATCACAACAATCACAAAAATCAACAATACAAATTTATTATAAAGGACATGTTGTTTGTTATATGACTTGTTTTGTTGGTTGAACGCGCTAATCCCAGAAACAACTGGTTCAAATTGAAAAATTCTGTTTGTGATTTGATTTGTCAATGACGGTTTAAGGCAATGTAACATCGTGCTACATTAACCGCAGAGCACAGTTTATCCTAAATAAAAACATAGATTTTTGCACCATTTGTTAATACTTACATCTGTTTTTTAATGAGATCCTTAAGTGTGACTTGGTCCAGTCCGATACCAAATGCCGCTGTGTTAGCCGCTGCAGCGCCATAGTAATACGCTTGAGCCAGGGGCGGAGCCATAGTCGGGGCTAGGGGCCCGGGCGTTATCCCTCCGGGGGGTATCGGCCCGGGCGTGATTGCACCGGGAGGCGCGAGGGCCCCGATGCCGTAGTGTAGAACCAGGCCCTGAGGCATCGCCGGCTGAGCAACTCGAAGCTAGGAGGAGGAGGGGATGATGCGATGTTAGTTTACCCAAGCAAAATGAATGTTTCAATTGTTCAGCTACAAATAATTGGCATAGAAATAAATGCGCTTTATATGCTACACCGTGAAAACATAACCCAGGTTAGTTTAAAATAATAATATATTTCTAATACTACACCACCCTCATCATGATGTGTTTGTTTATAACACATTCTGTCAAAACTGTTTGCAATTAACCAACCGTGCGATCAAAATAAGAACGACCTGCGGTCTCATTTATATTATTATACTTTTCATATAATTTTTATATGAAAAGTAAGTTAGTAAGTTTTATCTACCAATTTTTTTTTAAATTAAATTAAGTAGAAAATATGTGATCTTATAAAATATATTGCTGGTTATTTTCCTAGTTACACATTTGATTTGGAGATTTATCACATCTTTATTTTGATCGCATATTTATATACTTATTAGTGTTCGATGATTAAGTGAATTGACTTTCTCATGATTGCTTATAAAGACAATTTTATATGGCTTAGTTATAAATTTTTGTACTTTTGAAAAAAAAAAAAACAATAAACAATAGAAATGTCACACCATAGACCAGCCAAATATGGAATGAAAATTTGAAATACCCATTTTAATGTTTGAATCGTGAAACAAATATTAAATATTAAATCATTTAAATATAAAAAATGGCGGTATATTCCATAAATTAATATTATATTTGATGATAAATCTGCCCTTGGTAGATTGTTACCAAGGGAGATGTGAGTTTATGTGAGCCATGCCCGAAAAAAGCGTCTTTAATGATATCCAGGTAAGGAATATTGGGATCGTGTTTTGGTGTGATTACTCTTAAAAACCGCTAATTATTTATGTAAGAAAAAAAATTGGGTGTCTGTCGGTTTACGGACGATAATTTTACGTGATAACGTCATTAAAATTTATACTTTTATACATTGAATTATTATCACTGAATTATTATTATTTTATATAATACAAAAGAGTTAATATCGTGCCTCTCTATCGCTTGTTCCGCGCTCTCGCTTGCACGCTCGGCTCACGCGGAACGTGACACTTTTTCCTGCGAGCAGCCAGCGTTCTTCGATTTATAAGACGTAATCACGTCAAAAATTCCATTTTCGCAAATTAAAAAAAAAAATATTAACGTAAAAGTAATCACACCACGGACATGACGTTCTCAGCCAAATACGTCATACCCGAAAATTTAGAAAAAGGTAATAAAAAAACATAAACTAACATAACTAAATTAACACTATAATAGAAATAATATACAAACTAATTGCAGAAATAAAGAAATTTTCAATAAAATCCTATCCAAATCTCTCGCGCCACGAGAGCCATTTTTAACCGCAACATAACTTCAGTATTTGCAAAGTATTCTTTTCAAAGATTAATTTGGGAAAATTAATTAATTTAAATGCCTGTAATCTTAATTAAAAATATTTAGAATTAAATGAGCAGAAAGTGATATCCTTACATATTTTTCACCACTTTTTTGTATGGAACAAAAATAATATCATTAGAAAGAACTCATTCCTTTCAAAGACAACAAACTCACCTGTGCCAAATCGTGATGCGGATAATCCGGATGGTGGTACAGTGGATGCGGATGCGTGTGTACGGAGGCGGGGCGGGGTCCCGGTCGCCTCACCCCCCTAGCGCCTCGCACCGCGCCACGACCACGCGAACCCGGCCCGCGCTGTCTGTCCTCGCCGTTCAGGGATACTGTGTCTGTATTCACATTTGCTAATACAATACAACATACTCAACAATTTTATGAAATGACAATAAATTATCCCTTACTCGAGTTAGGGGAGTAAAAGGTGTGAGTTATAATGCTTTCTATTATTTATGTCATAGGTTTATATAACATTTTTTTTTTAATATGTATGTTGTACAGTGGTGTGGGACTGAACGCCCCCGTGTTAGAAAAACTCGAGGGTCGTAAAGAAATCACTGCTTACGATTTTTTATACAAAAAAATTGGTTATCTGTAAAGTCGGTTTACGGACGATAGTTTTACGTAATAACGTCATAAGAAAACATTGATAAAAATTGCATACTTTTATGAATTGAATTATTATCACACAATTAGGCCGATCGTGCCTCTCTATCATTTGTTCCGCGCTCTCGCTTCCACGCTCGGCTCAGGCGAAACGTGACACTTTTTCCTGCGTGCAGCCGGCGTTCATCGATTTATAAGACGTTATCACGTATAGAGAACATGTTATGATTCATATGTGACATATATAGCATTCAAGTCAATACACAAACTATACTAACGACACCGCTTATTTAATTAAGTTGGTTACGACAGATTAGTCATACCATTATCCTGCCTGGTGGCATGTTGAGCAGCATGCTTGCCCGGACGGGCAGCTTTCACATCAATATCGAGCGGCACCCACTTGTGCTTGCCCGATTTGTTACCGCCTTTGCCACCTGAAATTACACATTAACTCTTATTTGAATGTAGTTTACTATTATACATTTATTTATAAAAAAAAATTAATTTGATGAGAATTCAGTGCATGTCTAGTTCTCGCAACAATTTTACAATATTGTGAAATAACTTATACATTGATTATTAATATATACAAACTCGTCTGCGCTACAACAACATCACACCGATGCAGCTTCACACTGGTGACGTCAAGTATCAGCGTGAACAATGGCCGAGTTGGAAAAGTTTCCGATCCGGTCTTACAAGGCTATGCCGTAAATTAAAATGTATAAAACAAAACGGGAGGTGTGGGAAGTCTAGTATTAAGGCACTTTCGCTATAGAATACGATAATTCTATTGCAGGACACGTTTCTGGAGCTGTAGGCACAGAAAACCGAGCTGGGACGAGCGAAAGAAGCCATTGGGTTTCAGTTTCGGTGGGTAGTGAATAGCTGCAGTGGATAAGTCCAATACTACAGCCCACAGAACAATAAGTGTTAAAATTTTAACAAAAAAAAACAACTTCAAATTGTAACTCTAAAACTACTGAACAGATTTTGATGAAATTTAAATGGAGCACTAGCTTTCAAACAAAACAAGAATCATCGAAATCGGTTCACCCAATCGACAATAAGTTCTGAGGTAACAAACATAAACAAAAAAAAACATCGTCGAATTGAGTGCCTCCTCCTTTTTTGAACTAGCTAAAAATAATAGCATTCCCAAGGAAAGAATTCTAAAAGTTCACAGTACCAAATTCTTAAGCTAATATTATATTGGCGATTGAATGACTTACCAGAATTCTTGTTCTTCTCATTATGCGTGTGTTTGTCGTTGTAATTGTGCGGTTCGACTTTCTCGGGCTTTGGCTGCTCCTCTGGAGGTTTCCTTTCCTGGTCCTGGAAACATTCAAGGTTCTAATAAATACAAGATCAATCATATAGCCCTTTACCCCGCATTGGATTTGATACCCGAAAGAAAAATGCGATACTTTTATTAAAAAGACAAAGTAAGCTCATAACGTTGACTAATTTCTATTAAGTAGTGATTGATTATTTTAATCGCGTAATGTCTTCTAGCATTACATTACATTACATATATAGAAAGCATTAGCAAGATTTCTCTGCTAGTATAAATACACCCTTACTTATAAACATTGATTAACTTTAGTCAATATCTCAAACGCTTTTTAACTTTCTCGCTAGCAAACATTTTTAGTGGATAGTTAGTTAGAAGTCATATTACCTCAACGACCGATTGGGGCAATTGGCCATCTCTATTAAAGATTTTTTCTGTATCAAAAGTTTCCGGGTTCGAATCCCGGTAGGTGCATTAATTTGTGTGATGAGCACGAATGTTTGTTTCCGAGTCTTGGTTGTTTATAAACTTATATATGCATTTATTGTGGTACCCTCGTTGTTTCTGATTACCATAATTCAAGTGCTTCATCTACTTACTTTGGGAGTATATCTTTGCAATATATGTGAGTTGTACCAATAATAATTATTATTATCTACCCCCAGCTGACCTTCAGCCAATATAAAAAGACCTCTCTCACCGCATTGCCGTTATGGTGCGCGGACTCCTCGTGCGGCGGCGGTGTTGAATGACAACGTGCAGCCACAGCAGCGCCAAGCGTTGGCCAATCGCCTATATCCGTGAAATCCGATGCCTGTTGACAAATGTATACGTTATTGCAAGGGTTGGGTCAATAACCTGATTATAAACTAGTATGTTCCAAATGGCCAAATGTTTATTATCTGTCCTAATGGGGGGAAAACTTAAGAGCCAAATGTTTACACTTCATTAAACTCTCCGTAACAATAAAAAATGCACTTATATCAAACCGATTCTTTATCAACATATTTTTTTCCCCTTTATTTTTATTAGTATTGTTTAGTTAATGGCTATGTGATTAAGATTAAATTTAATTTGATAAATAGTACATCCGTCCCATTGTATGCGACAATTAATCACGGTAAATACCTGGTACTAATTTTGTATAATTTGTCACCGATATTTTTGAAACTATTCCTCAATTATTCCTATTTACTGCGTCTATTTATTTAAATAATTGGACACAGCAATATAATATACAATAATACAACCGCTACAAATTTAACAAAATACATAAGTAATTGGAAGCAAGGGGCGGCCTTATAGATAATAAGCGATCTCTTGTAGTCAACACGTTTATGTTGTACCTGTGCGTCGTTCTCGATTCGCGCCCAACATCTCGGACGCGACTTTCGTTTGGGCGCCATTCCGGGTGTCATAACTTAACTTACACTTTGCTACACTTCACTTTACACTAACACTAATCAGTGACACATTTTCCCTTTTACTAAATAATATACTTATGTCCATAAAACGACCTGTTAGGTAAATAATAAATTCAGTAAAATCGCTGTGATAAAATGGGTTTTTATATTGTGCTAAGAATGAAATTAAAAGAGTCTATTTTTAACCACCAACGGAAAAGAGGGAGTAATAAGTTTTGTGCATTTGTTTTAAACAACTACGATTCCACAAACAGAAGTCACAGTATCTTAACGATTCAATATTGAAAAGATGAAACGGCCTTGGAGTCGAGTAATATTTGGATGTGACATAATATATTCATATGACATATACTATGTAAATGTTGACATTTCGTATAGGAAGATATTAAGTTTCCATTTCGTTGGAATCCAGTTTCGAACCAGTTATCCAGATCTGGGCTTTTGGGGTGTCTAATGTTTATCGAGTTAGTACTAGGTCAATTGGTCAGAGAGCGCTGTGTTCGAAGTGTGTGGCGGCTTACAAAAAAATATATAACAACGCTACGCTAATTAAATATTAATTTAAATACTTATAGTAAAGGACATCTCACAGCGTTTACAGGTCTTCGTCAACCGATGCCTCCGGCAAATTCTTAAAATTTTCTGGCCTGAGACAATTAGCAACGCCCAACTGCTGGAGCGCTGCGATGAAACACCTATTGCAACGCAGATCAAAAGGCGAAAATGGAGCTGGATTGGTCATACGCTTCGACGAGGTCCCAATCACATCCCTCGGCAAGCCATGGATTGGAACCCGCAGGGACGAAGAAAGCGAGGCCGTCCAAAGCAGTCTTGGAGGCGAACTATCCTGTCGGAGGTGCGGGATATCGGGATGACGTGGAGCGAGGCCAAACGCGTGGCCCAGGACAGGACGAGATGGCGGAGCACAATGGACGCCCTTTGCCCCGCCTAGGGGTCGTAGGACTATATATATATATATATATAGTAAAGGGGAGTCTTCTACCCTCTGGTAGATATGAAAGTACGACGATTGCGTGCTTCGCGGTTATTTAATGCCCGAGTGGGCAAATTGCGGTACAGCTTTGACTCGAACAGTTGAAAATGCAAGTTTATGCAAATAATTAGAATAAATTAGGGATGCATCGATGTGCCTTTTTGCCGATACGATACCGATCCTCTATAAAAATATCTTAATCTATCTTATCTAAAGTTAAATTAAGGTAAAACATTATATGAAACACAAGTCTGCTTAAAGTTTTTAATTTCTATTAAAAAATAAAAACATTTACAGACTTTGAATGAGATTCAAGGTTTAGCTATTAAATTTAAGAATTAAGTGTAGTAATTTTCTATTCGTTCTATTCTACAAATTTTAAGTCTTCGAGGTAGGTACTAAAAAATAAACGTGATTTTAGGTGGGGGAGGGGGTTTAGTCTTAAACCTCGCCATGTATCACCAAGGGGGAGGGGGGAGGTGGTGTTAAAAATGCTCAAAAAACACCACGTGATTAATGGACGGGCTGTCCATTAATTTCTAGAAATTTATGAGTAATATCATATACGCCAACTGAATGCCTACAGTGCAACGCCAATTGATATCCGATAAGCTCACTTGTAAAATGTTTTATTAGGCATGTCGCTGATAACACTGATAATGTACCAATCAAAAAAATTAAATGAACAGCTATAACAAATTATGTTTTAAAATTTAGACTATTACAAATAGCTCGTAATCTTATCTTGACAACTACGATGACCAATTGGCGCAGTTGATAGTGCTCCTGCCTTCTGCATTGAAAGGTCCTGGGTTCGAATCCCGGTAGGTGCATTAATTTGTGTGATGAGCACGAATTTTTGTTTCCGAATCTTGGTTGTACATAAACTTATAAATTGTGTATTTATTGTGGTACATTCGTTGTCTCCGATTAGCTACTTAGGTACTTTGGGATCAGAGCAATGTATGTGAGTTGTCCCAATTATTATTATTATCTTACTTAATTACATTTTTGAAAATTTAAAAACATATCGACTGGTTAATTAGTTGTAATTACAAATAAGAATACTTCTTAAATGAATGAAAAAATATTCATAAGTTGTAGCTAACATTCATCTCGTCAGCTTACAAACCATTCATTTAGGAGCCACAATGCCACAGACAGACACACACACGTCAAACGATTAACACCACGCTTTTTGCGAAGGTACTAAAACTTATGTCACTATTTTTCACCTTACATTACTATCTAACCTATCTATAGTAACCGTTACCCCAAAATGGCTGGGATTAAATAAATCCGTTCTTATCATATTACTATTACGTATTTTTTTTCTATCACCAGAATAAACTTATAATTTGATACCACAACTACTGGACATTTTTGATACCACACATTTTGATATCAAAACACGCAGAATTCATGTTTACATGGCAAGTCATTTCTTTCGAAGAAAGAAAATCCATACTTATTTGGGCAACAAGTAGTAGATAACCTACGACTTCAAACATATCGGCTCATTTTTTCTACATAGAACCCGGATATTAGATAAAACTATCTACTTACTACAAAAAAAATATATAGTAGGTATATTTATATATAATAAAATTAAATAAATCATTATGTAAATATTGACTGCCTCCTTGGTCTAGTGGTAAGCGCGTAAGCGTTACTGGGTTCGATTCCCGGTTGAGATAAAAAAGTCGGTTTGGCAGGGCATTGAAGGCTGATCACCTACTTGTCCCTAAATAAAAAATCGATCAGTGAAACAGATGTGAAATGCATACCCCACTAGCGGACACGGGACTTCACATTCACATATTTATAAATAACTTCAAAATTCCTTAAACGAAAAGCTATTATGTTATTTATGTTAAATTCAACAATGTCATTGTCCAACCATAAACCGAAGAGCATCGTCGTCAAATGTTACGTAACCTGTAACATAACCTAAAAAACCACGTGCTTTTACCACGTTGCCGAGTTACGCAGCCATCTCGCTCGCACGCCATCCAGCCGGTTCTATCTCGCTCTTACACACGAAGGTCAACCCGACGCGATCTCACAATCAATCATTCGTCTTATAATACGTTGATATTCAAAGTCGCGACTTGAAGCCAACCTTTACATTGAACGATAAACATTCGTTACTATTTTGTGATCCATAAACAATTATTTAACTTTGTTAGAGTTAAAAATAATCTCAAGGTTAAAACACAATTCCTACAAGTGAAAACTGATAATCATCTCGATCAAGACAGCTTTTTCAAACAAAAAATCCGCACCCAATAAGCTCTTTTCGTTTAGAAGATACTATACCACTCAGACTAACTCATTAACACCTGTCTTTATGCATCGGGATTTTTAAATCAGTAGAAACAAAAAACAGATTGCGTAAGCATGAAATGCAAATTTTAGAATCCACTGTAACAAATCCATTCTTGAAACTGCTAACGAATCATTGTGATTCACTCATAATAAGCCTTAAAAAAACGTAAAATTTCATCTATTCAATGTAAGTAACGGAAAAGGCATATTTTAGTTCGAACATAAATTACTCTAATTACAACTAACCTAAATTCCGAAATAATTACAATACGTAATTCGCTCGCTTGCTCACGTTCATTACCCATTTGCACCTACCGAAACAAATGCATTAAAATGCAGCTTTTGCTTAATAACCATGAATTTCAACCGGCTGATTATATATTCAAAATAAAACAAATAAAATCAAACGTATTTAAAAAACTACCCGATATATTTATTACAAACTAGCTGACCTGGCGAACTTCGTACCGCCAATAAAAGAGAGAATGGGTTATCTTGTATAGTTGGCTAACTTTAAAAGGTAGATATATAATAATTATTATTTCATACATATTTTTTGGATAACTTGAACCGTTTACGCAGCGCACGCAACAGAAGCCCTCGAATATGGATAATTTTCCCCGTTTTTGCAACATTTTTCACTGATACTCCTATTGGTCGCAGCGTGATGTTATATAGCCTAAAACCTTCCTTGATAAATGGACTATCCGACACAAAAAGAATTATTCAATTCGAACCTGTTCCCGAGATTAGCGCGTTCAAACAAACATACTCTTCAGCTTTATAATTTTAGTATAGATAAGAATAGCCCATAATAATAGATTTTCACTGTGTCATCGTCAGATTTCATCATTATCGGTCCATTCGTTTAAGAGTCTACGACACCACAGACACTAAGACTTAACACTACAATTATTATATAACTTTGCTTTTATGAAAAACGTGGTGTAATCCATGTATATGTACGCAGCCCGTTAAATCAATGTTGAATAAGAAATGTTATCTTGGTGGAAGCTTAAGGTTAGTATGATAATATGTAATAATATAATATTATGTTATATAAACAAACTGTTGTGCTAGTTATTTAGTATTAGTAATTAAACTTCTTAATATTTATTATAACTAGCTGACCCGTCAAACGTTGTATTGCCATATTAATTTTTGGGGTGGGCTACCCTTATCGCTTAGGGGTATGAAAAATTGATAGTAGCCGATTCTCAGACCTAATGAATATGCATATAAAATTTGGTAAAAATCAGTAAAGCCGTTACGGAGGAGTAAGGTAACTAACATTGTGACACGAGAATTTTATATATAAAGATTATTCGTTTTATTTGAAGGCAAAGTTTTACAATCGTTTTTTACAAGTATTTCCAGCGACATCCGCGATAGTATGGGAAGGTTATTTATTATTTGTTTTTGACAATTAATACGAAATGACATTATGCTTTGACATTGACTTGACGATGTTACACAAACAACGTCAATTCGGATAGTTTTATATTAATTACTAAGCTGAGTTATAGAACTCCGTTTTAGCAAACATTGTGAAATTTTTAAATTTTTGTCTGACTTCGATATTTAACATCGCCTGCATCAGACAACAAAATCATGGCACTTGCAGCAAAATATCGCTTAAACATAAATCGCAACGCGTTTGCATGTGCAGGGAATCACAAGATTACTGATCCATCTGAATTCTTAAGATATGTGTGAGGCAAGGTGCCGGAATTTAGATTTTGAATTCAGAGAAACAATTCTGGCAATTGCTGTGTGATGCCAGCCTTAAAATTATGTCTAGATTCAGTGAATACAAAATAATAGGTACACAAACAATCGATGATATGATAATATAGAGCTCATAGACAAATTTCACTGATCATTTATAACTCCCGATGCAAAAAGAGGTGTGTTTCTGTGGTATCATGAGCTCCTAAACAGTTTTTCGTGAATTTTTCTTAATAAGTAGTTATTCCGCTATTCGGATTTGACGAATCCAACAAAGCAGAGATCATCAAAATCGGTCTATCCGTTCTTGAGTTTTAAATGGTGTAATTAAACTAACTTTGATTTATATATTGACTAGCTGTTTCCCGCAGTTCTTATTTGGTTTTAACATGGAGGGGACACTGTCATGCTGACGTCCTAATGTTGTTGAAGAACGAGACGAAAGACGACAAAGATTTAATTTTGGCAATGTTTATAAGGGACAAGGACCACTAAGGGCACGTGACTTTCTATAGACACTTTTTTTTACTAAGAAATAGTGTTAAAATTTTTACAAAAAAAAACGACTTCAAATTGTAAATCTAAAACCACTGAACCTGAATTGAGTTCCTCCTCCGTTTTTGAAGACGGTTGAATCGAATGTTAGCAACGTGATCAATGCTAATTATTAAATATTAATATGCAGTCATTATAGTATGATAGTGATTAAGTGAAATGTGCAAAATTATATTAACATATGATAAGGACGCATGAAATTATAATTATATAATTATGGAATCGATCGATATTCTTTACATTACAATGTAAACTGAACAAATGAAATCTATAAAAATGCTTTCGTGTTCATGTGAGAACGTTCATAAAGCGATTTGAAATACATCTACCCAATCTATTAACATTTCGAAATGACATTTTTTTTTTAAACAATTCGTTGCAATGTAGTGCAACGGGTTGTTTAAATCACCAATCAGCGATCTCTTCCAGGCAACTGCAGCCCTACCAGAGACCAAATACAAATACAAATTAAATTATAAATTGAATTCGGGACCGGAGATCGAACCCGATACCTCAGGCTTCGCAGTACACTTATAAGACCGCTTAGCCATGAGGCCTCTAATATTTTACAAGTAATTAAATCAAATGCTGCCGAAAAATACTTCTCCAGATTTGTGTTACATCAACAGACTCAATCATGTGTTTAATTTTTAACCTTCAAAAAAATCAAAAACGAGGTTACCAATTCGTGAGACGTTTATTTTTGTAATTTAATTCACCTTTTATAACTAGTGATCGCCCATTGGTCGAAATTCGACCACAATTTAAGAGTAAGTCAGGTGTGTATGTTGTGTGTCATTCAAGCAGTGTTGTAGCAGTGTTTATTTTAATTAGTTTAATGTATTTCTAATGCAAAATGCATATAAAAAAATAACTTTATACACTTCTTATCCATATAAACTTTAACTGTGACAAATTTCACGACCACCCGTTGGCGCGATTTTCATAAAAAGGGGTACAAACTTTTTGCTTCGCGTATTAATATTACGATTATAGGAATCGTTAAAAATTTCGTTTGCTATATTATGTTGTATCACAAATTTCAATTCATTTTCTATTTAACGATGGTAAAAGCAATTAACCAATCTCTAACCAAAAATAATTAACAATAATTAATCTTAATAATAACATTATACATTACAAATGAAAAATAGCTGTTCACTTAGCTTTAACTTAACAACAGGTACTCAGAATGACGTGAACATTCACAGCAAAATGATTTACAACCATTTTAAAATTGCAAAAACGTCAAGTAGTAAATATTATAATATAGCAATAACTGTCAAATAACTTCCATTAATCACGTTAAATATTGAAATGCATGGGTGTATTTATTTTACATTTTTTTGATTTGAACAACGGACTAGTAAATTATAAGACATCCTTAGAATTTCATCAAAACTGTTGCAGCCGATAAAGTAAAAACAATGCAGTTTCATCATATGAAAATGTAACAAAATATCTCACTATTGTGTGGAGATATACTGACGCATTAACATATCATCGACCTTGAGCAAAATATGTTTTCGTTACACGCAAAATATCACAATTTAAGGTGGTTCGATTCGGTCCCACAAAACTCAACGCTCGCTAAATGACGCTACTTTTGCAAATTTCTAGTTTTTAATTTTTTGTTTTAAAATAGTGTGAAGGACCACTCTGTCGACATTTAGGGATGGTTTCTGTACAATGAATTTGTTCAATGTTTGTTTTGATATAACAATATTTTTATAAAGAGTACGCGAAACGTATTTTAATGTATACAAATACAATTTCAAAAAAAAATAATAACTAGAAATTTGCAAAAGTAGCGCCATCTAGCGAGCTTTGAGTTTTGTGGGACCGAATCGATCCACCTTAACTTAGATTGCAGCATTAATAATTATTCAGTATAATAATTTCATATTATATAAAAATCAATCAAAACTCGAGAACGGCTGGGCCGATTTAGCTGATTTTGGTTTTGAAATGTTTGTCGTAGTCCAGGGAAGGTTTAAACGGTGAGAAAATATGGAAAAATTGCGAGGAAGATAGTAAAAACAACAATTTCATTTTCCCAAACTGTTCTAGGTACCTCCGTTCCTGTCAAACATTTGACGTTCGATTCCCATCCTACTTTTTATTGGCGGTACGAAGTTCGCCAGGTCAGCTAGTTTCATATGTAATACATATATGTATTTAAATTTATCTTCTATGTATATAAAAGTATGATCGTAATACTTTCCAGAATTCAAAACCAGATTTACGATTTGATTTTTTTATTTTTTGTTTAATTCGCTTTAGGGCTATTCCTGGAAGAGATTGCAATAAGACCGCTTGCACTCCAACTACCTTAAATTATCATTTGTATTCTATTGTTATTGCAACGAAATGTTAATAAATAAATAAATATCTCTGTAGTATTACAAGGACGATTAAATGTGGATAAAAAAGACGAAAAGACAGAAATAAACTGTTGCCTAGTATAAATTAATCCAAATCAGATAAATAACATTTCAAAGGTGCTAGGAGAAATGAAAAAGCATCAAAAAATTTAGATACAACTTATTACAAAACCACCTTTTTTTAAATCAATTGTCAACGAAGTTTTTCACGTATCTGATAATCGATTTTTTTCACAGTACGACTTTACGTCAATCTTAAAAAAGTATACTTTGAACGTGAAAGATAATTTTCTTTTTAAATTCCTGACAGTTCCCTCAACTTTGTGTTGAATTGTAGGTAAAACAAGATATGTCCAAATAAGGTACATAATTCAAAAAGCCATCTATTAATCTAAACCTAAGACTAACAGTTGTTATTCTGTTACTCTGAGTCTTAGACCTGTTTTATACCCTATTTTTGATCCCAAAAATTGTATATATTGTCTAAAATTTCAGTTAGTAAATATAACTAGTACAACATAAGTTAGAATTAATTTAATTCAAACTATATAAGTATTTAAAATCTATTAACTTAGTTTAAGCTAATTTAGACTGGGTGAATATTATTTTTATTTTTAAAATAACAAAAATTGAAACAAAAAGTTAAAATCTCAACGTAAACGCAATACCATTGCTATCGAATTGGTGCAGCAGACGTGCCCAACTTTCGCTCATGCAGCGGCCGTCACAATAGCATTGTATCATCATACAATGTAAACATTTTGTCGGACCGATAGGTCTATTGTGTTGATGTTTGAAATGCTGCGACCACTGGATATCCTAACCAAAATTTATGCATCTTTCCCACCCACCCACGACGAAAAAATAGGGGTTTTATTAGTCTCGTGTGTCTGTACGACTAGATGGAATTAAAACTAGTGGTCGCCTATATATCGAAAAAGTGAATTCCCGTAACCACTAATGGGACACGGGGCAGACACGTTGCTGTATCTGTTTCACTGATCATTATCTTTACAGGCAAGTAGGTGAACAGTCTTCTGTGCCTTCCCAACCGAAACATTCATGTGTTTCCCCGGGATTCGAACCCAGGACCTCCGACTCAACACGAGGCGGTTGCCTATATATCGAAATTAGACCATAATTCAAGAATAAGTAAGGTATGTATGTGTGTATGTTGTGTGTCATTCAAGCTGTAGTGTGTGTAACGTTAATTTTAAGTAATTTAATGTATTTCTAATGAATTTTATGTAAAAAACAGCTTTATGCACTTCTCCATATAAACTTTAACTGTGTCATAAGGTTCATCCATTAAGCACCCTCCTTGCGTTAATTACTGCCTATTAATATGTTTTAAACAAATTTTACGTTCATGTTGTGTAAAATTAATAAAATGACAAACATAATTATTTAATAATAGAGTTGCACAAGAGTGAATATATCGCAGCAAGAAAATAAGAATAACAATCAATTAGGAATGCAACGGGCGGCCTTATCGCTAACAAGCGATCTCTTCCATGCAAGTCTGTACCAGAATATTACAGGAGTATGTAGAACCGTTTAACGAGAGAATTAGTATTCAATGTATTTGTACAAGACGCTTTCGATGCTTTCGGAAGCGAGTGGAATTTTACTTTCATTACGTTGTAAAAATTGCATAAACCTTGTCACATATAGACATTTAATGGATCATTATCATATACATATGGTTTAAGCAATCCCATAAATTAGAATTTATTAAATTGAAACCACGAAAATCTACATAAGGGATAAAATAAAAATTAAACAATAATAATGTAACTAAACTAGCACTGCGCCGCGATTTCACCCGCGCCTACAATATTAATCTCAATAAGATAAAGCCTATGTTACTCAGGGTGAATGTAGCTTTCCAATGGTGAAAGAATTTTTGAAATCGGCACAGTAGTTTTTGAGTTTAGGTATTCATTACATATATACACACAAAAATACAATTTCCTCTTTATAATATTAGTTTATAAGATTTTTTCTTATATATGTATATGTAATTATATTTTTTTGTTCTTTTTAAATGTCTTCTTTATGCCTTAACATAAAAAAGACATAATCGCTACGGGACCCCCGACAAAGGGATCAAATAACATTAATCATTAGGTATGTCATTCATTAGATTACTGTCAAGTTTTCGATAGATTTTCTACTATCCGAAAGCTGTCAAACCCATAGTGGCCAAGTAAGGGTACACAATGCACGCGAGGCCGGCAACGCACCCGTGACCCAATCGGGTCGAGGTTGTCCATGAGGGGTGGATTGTTTATCCCAAAGTGCGCCCCCTGCTCGTTTGACTCTACTATAAAAAATATGTATGTAGGTATATAGATGATGCGTTGTAAGATTTCCCATACAAACAATTAACGCAGCAATCAGCCATTATCTCATTTGAAGCAATGATACTGTTTCTTATCTTCTATCTATCTAAGTGTATTAATAAAAATGAATCACCGAAATTTATGGTACGCGCAAACTTCCGAACGACTGTACTTGGATAATTATTTTTGTTATTTCGTGGAGAAGGTTCCTATGAAAGAAAGAATTATGAAAGTTGCGCGGAACATTAGAAATTTGAAAAAAACTTTTCTAATGTAATCTTATAGCGTTTGACATAACTGTCAGTTTATAAATTATGCCAATTCGAATTCAATATTCCTAGTTATGACGGGACGACGTATCAGGGAGTTTTCATCGAAGACGCTGCCTAATCCCTTTGAGATATAACAAAACAATGCATAACGGGATATTCCTCTTTTATAGATGTACAAAAAATACATGGTGGCATATATGGATAGCGTTTAATTAAGCTATTTCGTTAATGTAGCTTATCGTTGATGAGACTCCATTCTTGTTATTACAGGCTGCGACATCCCATCGTCTTGCTATTGCAGATAAATAATAGTTCTAATTTGTTGTAGATAATTTAATATAAGGCAATAATACATAACTATATAAAACACATATAGACTCGATGAATGGTTGAAGAAGTGATGATAGATATAATAAAATATTATTATGTAATTTTGTGAAGTCACAGCTGGCTTCCAATCTTGATTTGAATTCGAATATTATTAGTCATCAATTTAGCGCGTGCCAAATAAAGAGAAAAGAGTTCCTTCATAAAGGAGGCTATACGCAATTCGCCACATTACTCCCTTCCACAGACCGACTTAGAACGGGCGATAATAATCACATAAGGATAGCTTACTATACCCATTCTATCTGTTACAAAGTTCGCCGGGTCAGCTAGTTAATAAAGAAATATAAAAAACAACTCAAAATATCGCTAGACATTGCTTAGTGGTTAATGAGACTCGATCCAACAAACATATAATGTATACGAACGCATAATTAAAATGACTGTATTATAATTATATCAGTTGCTAGCGTTCACCTGTCGGACCGGTCCGAGTCGTAACATTTTGCACAATTCTACATCTTATGAAATTTTTTACCGCTTTATTCAATCTGAAGCATAACCGTATATGTATATTAATATTATGAAGCGGTTGTGCCAACTCAACCGGGACATTTTTTGTTTCTCCGAAAATCGAACACAGTGCTTCTAGCATATTACATGAACCACTCAGCAACAACGACAGAGAAGAATACTTCTAATTCTATTTTAAAGCACACATTTTATTTCACTGAACATTTTTTTTTAAATTTCTAAGTTTTGCGTCTTCCACATCAAATTTTTTCCCGAGAATTGAACTTATCGAATTGAATCGCAAACTCGATGCAGGTAAAATGTAGCAACTCTTTAATTTCTTTATATCATTAAGGACAATAACATTTATATAACTAGTGTACATAAAAAGTTTCCTAGCAGTGATAAAAGTATAAATAACTAGCTGATTCGGCGAACTTCGTATCGCTTCAGAGTGCCGAATAATGTGTCACCTAAAACGTCATTCCATAGAAAATGTATGAGGAAACGAATTTGCAATAAATTAAAATTGCGACTATAATTTGAGATTTAAACAATCCTATCTCTCAAGTTGGATCGAACTGCACATGGTGTGCGAATTTTATTATAATCGGTTAAGTGGTTTAGGAGTCCATTGAGGACAAACATTGTGACATGAGATTTATATATATTAAGATATCGTTTAATTATCAAAAGATTCGAAATCTATAAAAACTTATATGTCAAGTGTATTCAAACAATAATTATATTTGAAATAGTTATAATAAGATGTAGCAAGTGGCGACGATTTCTTAGTTACATAACAGCGGTTTAGTGGTAATCAACGTGACATACAAAATTAATGTCTAGAGGACATAACATTGTTTTATACATTTTACGCGATACAGCATTTTTGATGTTCCGCCAAATACTATTCATACGCAGAATGTGAAGTTAAGGTGTTTAGAAATGGTTTAAAATAGGTTATTATAGTTAATTTAGATTTACTTTGCGATTGCTTGCAAAGAAAATAATAAATTCAAAAATCTGTTCATACTGTCAAACAGGATGCGTTCAAAGAATAATTTTGCCACTGTAATATAAAGAGAAATAAGTTTTAAACAATAATAAAAGCTTGTTAATAATTTTTTTTTCCTTTTTATGAAATTTTAATTATTATTAACGTAATACGGGACCTTCAAAAATCCTTCAAAGTTTGGTGAATTGTTTTTTTCTGAACGACATGACGCGTCGATTCATTGACTGAGTGAATGATTAAAAATTAATACATCATTCTTTTCTGTAAGTGAAATCCTGTCTATTTTTATGAAATAGGAGGCTTCACTTATGAAAAGCGATCAGCCGCCCATGGACATCCCTAACACCATTTGGGCCACGGGTGCGTTACCGGCATTTTAAAGAGAGGTACGCTCTTTTCTTGAAGGCCCCTAAGTAATGTTTCTGAAGGCAACTGGTTACACATAGAGGTGGTGCGCATCAAGAAATGCCTAAGAAAACGCTCAGTTGTAGAATGATAAACATCAAGGTACAGATGACATTTCGTATTCTGCCTCGACGTTCGAAGATGAAACTCGGCTGCTAATTATCTTTCCAAGCAAGTAGATGATGAGCCTTCTGTGCCTACCTAACTAACACATTAACTATACCACCGGTAGTCAAACCCAGGACCTCCAGCAGATCTGTAAAGCACGGACACATAGACGCGTCACTTATAACATCCCCCTTTCCGTGTCGAGGATTAAAAATATCCGAAATTCCGCACCTGATCGAAGCTAATAAAATCCGTTAGAACATAAATTCCGTTCTGACCTTTGCTATTACTTTTAATTATTTGACCTTCGCATCGAACGCATACTACACTGGCTATTAATTATATTATTTATATGCAAAAATGCAACGAAAAAAAAAACATGAAAAAACGAGTTTTTTATTAAACACTCTTGCTTTTATTGTGTCTCGTCGGTTTTATAAGAAGACTTCGATTTATTTTATGAGAGAATGCACATCTTTGTTTTTAACTAGTGGACTCAGCGAACTTCGTATCGCTTCGGAGCTCCGAACAATAACGTGACACTTAGAACGTCATTCCATAGAAAATGTATGAGGAAACTAATTTTTCTCATAAACACATTTTCGTGAATTTACTATATTTTAATACTTATCAACCAAAAACACAAAAATCATAAAAATTGCTCCAGCCGCGTTTTTAAGTTATAAACTAATACGACTTTTTTATATACATCAGGGGTTCGCCGATGTATATCAGCGGATATATATCATGAGTGATTTTTTACTGTCTAGTGAACTAAAAAAATTTAAAGATTAAAGTTTACCCTGGCAACACGTAGCGAAAAACTACAATTCAGCATAATTTAGATTCTTCCTAAAATGGCAACCTCTTTTAAAGTTGGGGAAATTCCATTTAACTAAACCAGCACGGACAGCTTTTTATTGAAATTATTATTTTTAATTAAACATGTGGTAATTTGACACTTACTTACTAATGAAATATTATTTTAAAAATTCCTCTCACATTTTTAAGTGTTTAATCCAATTACAGAATTAAATTAGCTTCTTTTTCTTAGCCCGGATAGGTATATATCAAAAAATCGGATTTTTTATTTTAATCATAAAAATCGGCTTTTTTCGAACCCTGATATCCATATAATATTTAGATGAAACAATTTTTGCTAATGTTTGAATGCACAGATTTAATCACCCAAATGTGATAATCACCTATATATTATAACTATTGAAATAGACAACGAAATTTCGATGTCATATATTTCCCTTTTAGTTACTGGACCTCAGTTAGCTGTAGAAAATTGATAAAACCGATTCTGCTAACATATGGCCTAATATTTATTAAAATTGCTGCATACTTACCAACATTTAACGAAACTAAAATGTATTTTGCTATGTTGGCAATTAGTAAACTCAAAACTGTTGCATTTATAATTGCAAAACTGTTATCGAAAAATAAAATCCGATTTACACCTAAATATTTTTACAATGATCATACTTAGATGCATTTAGGCCATATACACATATCGCCGAAACTAAACATAACAAGAGAAATATAAATAATGCAGTAACAACTGCGTATTAAAAATAATTGCATTTTACCACAGCGAACGTGTACATTCCAACACCAGAACAAATCTGGTTAATAAAAACAATTTTCCGATAACACAGGCACTCAATAAAAAATAAAAAATAAAAAACAAATGACACTATCGCGTTGTTATAGTCTGTGTTTATTGACGAACTGACAAGTAACAAAACTTTTTAAACTTAAACACGGTATTCAAATAAAAGTTCTATTTTCGAAACTCGTATAATGCGGACGCGCGACCGATACTCGAGACGCGCGGCAGTAAACTGACAGACGGTAGAGATGGGAAAAATTCGATACATTCTACTATAATACACCGGAAGTCGTTAAGGATCTTAATTGCTATTTTAAGTGCACTGCAAACAATGCATTGAACGCTGAAGATAAGTCATAAACATTTCTACAACACCGCTACAAAAAATAGACAATCAAATAAACCATGTTTGAAAAAACCATTAAAACAAAGTAGGTATTCGTATTTTTATTTGAATGTCGATGTTCACTAAAAGTCATTACAGCGTCTCATATCGATACACAATTACCCATAAACTATGTTACTTTACTCTCAGTTAGATTCGACATACAGTTATTATCAATTAGGTAGAAGATATGACAAATTTTTCGAGCACAATTAATTAACAATTAAATATCTAGTTAAAATAAGTAATGAAAAACCCAATAAAAAGCTGATGAGTTCAATAATTAAGATTATTAGTCACATTTTATTAACTTGCTACTGCAAATCAATAGAAAATACTTAGAAATGATATGTCTGTATAACAGAGATTGTCTTGTGTTTTTTATGTGTTATCATGAGGTAATAGAATAATTTAAAGGACTAAAACTACGTTTATGTGATGACAACAGTTTCACGGATTCAGTATTATTTATCGATATTACTTATCGACTATTATACATCACTACACGGTACAATAGAGAACCGAATGAAAACGTGTTTTTGCACACTACAATAATGTGTTGTTCTATAAACTAGGCATATAATTATATTCCTTGACGCACTAATCAACGTGAAAAATTTATATGTTTCTTCTATAATGAAATCAATAATAAAACATTATTACATATAAAATTTAAATAAAAAAATATATGAATATGATTTATATTAAATTATTATTATTTTATTAACATTTATAATGTTGCTGCTTACAAATAGAATCTATATCAATATGTATAGAAACAAAGTTGGGTTATTTACACCATTTATTTATAACGCAAGTACGGATGGACCGATTTTGATGATCTCTGATTTGTTGGCTTAATCGAGAATAGCAGAATAACTGTTAATATATAGAAAAATTCGTTTCCCCATACATTTTTCCTAAGAAATGACGTTTTAGGTGACAACTGCAGCGACACGAAGTTCGCGGGTTCCACCAGTCTACACTAATATTATAAATTGTGTATATATGTAATGAATAAACTCAAAAACTACTGTGCCGATTTCAAAAATTCTTTCACCATTGGAAAGCTACATTCACCCTGAGTAACATAGGCTATATTTATTGCTAGAAAAGATTAGGGATCTTTACTAAAACTTAAGTAACATAACCCAAGGTGTAAAAAGTGCTCTACAAATTCTTTCGTCGCATGCGCTGCGGAAACTATTGATGATAGAACAAAAGTACACTGTAAAAACGTAAGGGGGTTGTAAGGGGTTGAAAGGGGAGGGATGAAAAGTTCCATGGGAGTATCGTCATTTTTAGAGCTAAATGCTTTTAGACTATAAAACATCACATTACGACGAAGTTAACGCGGGTGAAACCGCGGTGCACAGCATCTCATAAATGGATGAACAATATTCATCAAATGAACTGTACCGTCATACTGATAACACTCCTCGTTTCGTCTGAGGTTAAAGAGTTACCTAACAAAACCAAGAACCACCATTTTGAATACGTTTTTGAAACGTACCAACGACCCATCAGACTTTCGTAACTGCTTTAATATATATCAAAATACATGTCAACACCCTCTCAAGGTCGTTTACGTATTAAACTTTTACTTATCGGCCAATCTCCATACAACTTAAACGTTTAATCTATACAGATAAATAAAATTGGAGTGTATGTTTGTAATATTAAAATAACCGCTTTTTACTAAATGCATATGGATGTAGACACGGTAAATAATATACCAAAATATTTTTTTTATAATTCTTGTCTATATGTTTGTTCCGGCTAATCTCTGAAACGGCTGAACAGATTTTGATCAGTTTTGCCACAGACATATACTAGAGCTTGTGAAAAGACATGTGTTACCTTTTATTGCGAAAAATGACTCAAAATGCTTGAAAATTTGAAGCCATTATTACAAACAGTCGAGCCTTTAGAAGAATGTACACTACCTGATATTTATATTAGGGTACATGTTATTTTAAAAGGAATAATAAACCGAGTCATTTCTTTTTAAACTTAAACACAATAGAATCTTTTACTGTTATGTTCACCTAATTCCGAGACAGCCAAGGTATTTGAAATTGCAATTGGAGGTATTCCCACATTACGATTTAGGTAAAGTTCAGGAAAAGTGCATACAGTATTGGGCAAGAAATAATGTACATCGACCTCTAGAAAGAGATATTCGGCTTTGTAGAGCATTGTCCCTTTCGTTACGTTTTGTCAATCGTTCGACAAACGCGTTGGGAGTTATAGTTGGGCCATTACAAACGTGCGCACTGAGTCATAAAACATTTTTATCAGGTCTCTCGCTCACACTTCTAGGCATATCGGAACTCTCGCTCGCACTGCTAGTGTTGTGTGTAACTACGTCAATGTCATCGTCTGAGCAGCTAACTAACACAATTTTCACAAACACCTACCTGCGTCCGAGCGGCATCCCTTTTTCGACAACGAGTTGTGCGGCATTGTCACATCCCTTTGACATAATGGTTTATGACTCAGTGCGCACGTTTGTAATGGCTCAACTATAGTCCGTAGAGACAGTGGAGGTAGAGAGAGACCTCTTTCTAGAGGTCGATGTGCATTATTTCTTGCCCAGTACTGTACTCTATTTAAAAGGCCGGCAATGCACCCGTGGCCCAACTGGCGTTAGGGTCCATGGGCGGCGAAGCCTCCTGCCCCTTTACCTGCTATATTAAATAATCGCATAAAAGATATTTAAATTTTGTTAAACTGCCATACAATCAGATTGAAACGTCAGTTTAAATTGACGCGTCTTTAACACGCGAACGAATAGAAAGCATAATATTAGAACGGGAAGGTTTGTTTACACTTATTTAAATAGATTCAAGGCAGTCGATATATGTAATAGTTTTCGTCTATTCGATGAAACTTAATCGTATCATAAGGCTTTAAGGAAATTTTAATAGTTAATTAACTCGCATTCGTAGTGAAGTTTAGAAATTTAAACGTTTGATAGACACATAATAAAAATTGCATAATTTGATATTTAGTACAATTCGAGAAAATAAAGTAATATTAAATTCGAATTACAATACTAAAATAATCGACACGAATTAAAAAAAATATGTTCGTTTGTCTCGCTAAAACTCGAGAACGGCTGGGCCGATTTAGCTGATTTTGCTTATGAAATGTTTGTCGTAGTCCAGGGAAGGTTTAGACGGTGAGAAAATATGGATAAATTGCGATCAATACCAAAATATTAACTAGAAAAAATTTATATGGCAAAACAACGTTTGCCGGGTCCGCTAGTATAAGAAATATAGAAAGAATAAATATATCTTGTTTAGTGAAGGTTATATTTTAGGTCGATCCGTCAATAGATGCATCTCGGAAAACGGAACGAAACGAAAAGAAAACGGAATTTAATTTTACGTTCTACACGACAATTACCGTTTAACCGATGGCTCTCATAGCATAACCCAAGCCTTTTCAATTCCATTTATGGTTTCAAAACCTCAAAATCTGTATGACAGAGAAATCACAAACCTTTTGATTGATTTTGACATTCTTGACCGCTTTCACGACTGCAGGCTTGGCGACCACTGGCGGCGCCGGTTCCGGAGCTGAAAATACAATACAGCATTATTATAGCCCGAGGATTTGTATTGTTTAAGTATGACAGCACTTCCTATGCTCACCTATAAACGTTAATTAAAGTGTCGACTGTTATCTTGTTGACAAACTATTACTTTCTGTTAAGATGAGACATTTATAAACAATAAATCTAAAATAGAGCGCTTGCGACAGGAGTTGAGAAGATTGTTAGATTGTGTGACATTTTCATACAAAAAGCAATAACGTTTTCCCCCACATTAACATAGTCTAATTTTCATAATTTTTGGAAATGTTGTAGATAAAATTAAAAACTAGGTCCGTACGTTTTTATTTAAAAAAATATAGCGTATGATAGAAGTTATTAGCAAAAACGTACAGACCTAGATTAAAGTATACTGAATCTAAAGAGACCGAAATTGTCTCATTTCGTAAACGTTTAGGGGGGTAAAAACGTTATCGCCCGAAACTATTTTAAAAAGGAAATGTAGGTAATTGCCTCTAAGATTTGCAACTCTCTCTATCGCACGCCCGGACTGAGCCAAAGCGATATGAAAGAGATAGCATTTTTTTAAATACCTACTCACGCCGCGTCTACATTGGAAAGGTCGTATACAAAAATACAGTTTTTTACGTTTAAAACAAAAACTGTTATAAGTACAAAATAATGCAACTGTCCCATTGAAGTGTGTATATAGGCTAATCTACTTAAAAATTATTAAGGATTTTTGGTCCCGTATATCTGTAAAATGTAAATCTATTTTTAATAAGAGGTAACTTTGATAATTTTTTTCTCTGTTACAAAATTTAACCAATTGTGTAACAGCAACCCGTTCCAACTGGTGAAAAGAAACCCATACCATGAAGTGTCATATAGTCAAAAACTACTTTCCCAATTCCTTTAATTTCTGAAAAAAATCGAATCTCCTTATCTTTGTAATTTCATTATGTTTCAATGGGATTTGGTTAGGATCCTATTTTGTATTTTTTAAATGTATATCTAATAATGTTGTCTAACAAAATGTGTAAAAAAAGAACCACTGTATATTGCTTGGGCGATGGTAGCTTTTACATGTAGTTTAATGAATATTTTCATTGAATTTTGAATAATAATAAAGAAAAAAGATTTTACTTTATATGTTTGTAACAATTAAACTCAAACTACTGGACCAATTTTAAAAATTCTTGCATTGACGAAACTAGACTCCATTAGAGTAACTTAGGCTATATTGTATGGCCACGCGGACAAAGTCGCGAGTAATGGCTAGTATTGTATAAAACCCTTAATACCTGGTGCTACGACTGGAACTGGCGCAGGCCTCTGTTGCTGCTGTTGTTGTTGTTGTTGTTGCTGTTGCTGCTGTTGCTGTTGCTGCTGCTGCTGTTGCTGTTGCTGCTGCTGCTGCTGCTGCGGCAAAAGAGGTGATCTCTTTTCTGTGTCATGAGCGGGCGCCGCCGGCGGCGGCACTCCAGTACTTCCTCCTCGAACCTAAAAAACGAAACAATTTATGAAATTGCCTATCAACTTACGATAAATCGTCCAAATATTCAGTTTAACTAGTTTTACCCTAGACCCCATTTATCCCTATAAAAGGTGAATCCCCGTAACTTCTAATGAAGCACAGAATTGTCACTGATCATTTTCTTTAGACGAACCAGCTCTCACCCAACTCATATCTTAATTATATATTTATTGCTTAAATATGGATTCTATGAAGTCAAATCACTATTGCTCAAGATTAAGAGAGTATATTATATAATACAAAATATTTAAGAGATAGTATATGTTGAGAATAAATCTAAAAATTATACAATATAATAAAAATTAATTATTATATCATCAGTAGACATACTTAAAACAAATTATGACCGTCGTAAACTTCGCGGTTAACATATAACCCGAAACTGGGGCTAGTAAATGACTATATCTTTGCACTACACTGCAGCGGACCCCCAAGGATATCAAGCATAATACCAAGGACCCCTGAGTGAAAAAAAGGTGCAATTTTCGGACAGTATTATATTTTAGTATTCCTTCATTAAATTAAAAAACAAAATTTTCGTAGAAAAACATCAATGAGAAGGTTGGTGCTGTTTTTTTGCAACCAAGTTAGAAATGTTCGGGTTGATATTATTACCTACTCAATCGCAATCTCAAATCAAATTCTACATGTAAACTGTTCCTGTATTTGTTTTTGATGTATACAAGAGTAGATAATGTCTTTTCACATAGGTATGTGGTAGATTTTTGTTAATGCTCTAAGTAAGATAGATGCGTATGGGACCGCGGACCCCTAAACATATGCTCGCGGACCCCTAGGGGTGGTCCGCGGACCACAGGTTAGGAAACAATGCGCTATAGCATGGTGCGGGTGACAGTTGCCTAAGGGATGTGACGTTATGCAATTCATTAACGATACTCGCAGCATAAATCTAGTTCTCTTTAATATCGTTATAAATTATTGTGTTATTCAGTTTTGCAGTGTAACTAAGTGTACAAACTTGTCAATGTAAATGTTTTATGGCTACATAATTATTTTTGTACTTAATAAAATAATCGAATTAGTGTTCCGTTGTAAAATTATAGACAAATTACAACAATAAAAATTGACCTACGCACAATATACGTTTTTATTATGAAAAATATCGACTATCCATCGTAGCAGTACATCCCATCACTAAATACGTCTATGGCGTTACGTTACGCATAACACTGCTTAATTTTTCATTCAATTTTATTTTATTTGTAGACTAGGACATTCTGGTTGGTTTAATTTAATTTACTAGTTTTAATTCAGTTCAATTAATAATTTAATATATTACGAATGTGGTAAAGCTGAAATACTAAGTCATAATTTGTAAATCGCGGCAACTTTCAAGAGTGAAACGAAATGTAACTGAAACTGTCACCCGCACCATGCTACAGCGCATAGAGCAATGATTAAATAGAGCTGTATTAACAGGTCTTTATATTTAAGTGTCCGGTGATTACAAGTTTAGATGTGAACTAAATAAGTCAAGTAAGCTTATGATCCTACCATTTCTTGCTACTTCCACCTCGTGTATGTATGTATGATGAATTGCAACAACCGGCCGGAGCGACCATTTTTGTAATCTTGACCGAATCAAGTTTGATACTGGAACCTGTTTTGTGTCAAAAAAATTTGTTTGGTACACGTTATCGGCGGTTTGTTTTTAAATTGAACTACGGAAAATGCCTTTACGTCACGTAAGAAATTTAAAACTTTAGGAATTATTACAATATCGCTGAGCTCTATTATTGATAACTAACTGAGCCGGCGAACTTCGTACCGCCAATAAAAGGTAGAATGGGAATCGAACGTCAAATTTTTGATAGGAAAGTAGAAAAGTTTGGGAAAACTAAATTGTTGTTTTTACTATCTACCTCACAATTTTCTCAACGTTTAAACCTTCCATGGACTACGACAAACATTTCAAAACAAAAATCAGCTAAATCGGCCCAGCCGTTCTCGAGTTTTAGCGAGAAGCAATTGGTTTATATATTTAAACTAGTAGGTAAATTCTTAAATGTAACCAACTTTTAAATTTAATCTGCTTTTATATTAGTATTTTTAGTTTTTAACTTATTCCTTATAACTGTAGTAATGTGTCACATAGTAAAAAAAATATATAGATCTATTAACACCTGTAAAAATTCTCTAAATCGCTAGCGTCTGTAATATAAACCACAACCAATATAACCAATGATATCAATTCGCTGTTATTCGTATCAATAATTACGTATACAAATTTATATCTTATCATTTGGCAATACAGCCTATATTCATGTGAAGGTTTGGCGCAAAAATGTCAAGCCAGTTGGGTAATGATTAATTAGTATACATTCATTTCTCAAGTATATTATGTGGTAAAAGTGCATTTAGTATTATGAATCTAGATCTTAAAGACTTGACTTTTACATGACGAAGGACATTAAAATTATTTCGTATGATTTAATGAGACTCCTTGTGTAGCATAGCTATACAATATAATACAATATTTTTCACCGGGATTCGAACCTCCGGCGAAATCACTTAGTTATATGTGTAGTCAAAAAGTTAGTATAAGTTTCTTTGTCAATAACTCCGATCTGTCTCATACGATCGTGATGAAATTTTGTACACACTACCAGAATTACATCTTCTAAGGTTATGAGAGCAGTCTCTTGACTCTTCTTTAGGCGCGTTTAGCACTTTTTTGTCTAAAAGGAGATTCCTATCATTAAATATATTTTATGAAAACATTTATAATAAACTTATTCTGCTAAACAGATAAAAAATTGGAGTATTTGTTTGTAATATTAAAATAACCGCTTTTTACTAAATGCATATGGATATATAATGTATACAAGGTACATATTATTATACCAAAATATAATTTTTTACAATTTTGTCTGCCTGTCTCTTTGTTCCTGATAGTCCCAGAAACGGCTGGACCGATTTTGACAGGACTTTCACTGGCAATAAATAATAAAAAAATAACTATTCCGCGCGGACGAAGTACATAGTATAATATCAATTATTATTTTGTTGTTCGCTATTTTACTGTTTATAGCTTATATATATAAATAACATGACTACGTCAAAATTAACGTGTGAAACCGCGGGGCACAGCTAGTATTACATAAAAAGACAATATTTTGACTCTGTAGCGAAACTGTATCGCATGCAGCATTGCCAAAACTGTAATACAATCTTAGCGTCCTTGTAACCCCTGCAATAACGCCCTTGATTTTCAACCCTCACATTAAAATTGCACAGAGGGTGAAATTTGCTGATCGAAATAATAAAAATTAAGTTACTTTAAGCAGGCCTTTTAGAACTAACGATATTTAGATTTTTCTCTAAATTTTACATTAAGAGCGCTATTATAATAAAGCGTTTACACATATTACAATACTGACACACTGTAGTTAAACATTTGTTAATCGAATATTTTAAACAATTTACAATATTTTTCTGTCATGAACTAACAAATCTATACATAAAAATGAATCGCTGAATGTGTTGGTAAGCGCAAATCTTTTGTTTTTTAAGATTCCTTGAAGTACGAGGATTGTTCTTTCGGAGAGAAAAATTAGTAAAATTTTCGAAAAAATAAAATAAAAGAAAAACATTTTCCTCATACATTTTCTATGGAATGACGTTATAGGTGACACTTTATTATTCGGAACTCTGAAGCGATGCGAAGTTCGCGGGGTCCACTAGTAATTGGATATAAATTTTACCCAAAAACACTAATACAATAAAGAGAAATTTTGCTAGTTAAATCTGAGCGTTTTTTTCTAATTTTATGTTTATGATGAGATTTTATTTCTAAAAATTTCATACGTACTTCAAAATTTGGGGGCCGCTTTAGACTTTAACACTATTTAATGGACATTATAAAATACATTTCATTTTATTTACTTACTTCACTAATTCAGTCCATGATCTCAAAAATCAGTCGTCGCGCATCGGATATATTAAATATATTTAAATTAATTAAAAAATATTGCAAAAAGCGAGGCCGCTATGCACAGAGGCAGTTACATAAGTCAAATTTGTCAAAGGATTTTAGTTTCAGAGAAGAGACGAAAAATAGATGTTATACTTTTACGTGTCTGTGTGTCCGTTGGGAGTGTATTATTATATATATTATATTTTGGATGTTGGCATCTTTAAAAATACTATCTCCATAATACATTTCATTAGATTAAGCGATTTATTGGAAAATATAATTAATAATATATAAAATTCTCCGTTACATAACTCCTCCGAAACGGCTTTACTGATTTTTACCAAATTTTATATGCATATTCAGTAGGTCTGAGAATCGGCTATCTATTTTTCATACCCCTAAGTGATAAGGGTTGCCCACCCCAAAAATTAATATGGCAAAACAACGTTTGCCGGGTCAGCTTGTTGATACTATAGATTCAAAATACCTAGTACTGAAAGCAAAGTGCCAACTATTATATCATCGCTAAGCCAAAGAAGCTGTTTTTACACGATTGCGCACACTTATAGAAAAACATACTTTTTTATCGGACATTGTAAGCCACAAAAACTGCGAATAATAAAAGTATCCAGCTAATATTTGTGTAGAATTATCTCTATAAATACATACTAGTAAATAAATGATTGCAATATCAAAAGTGGATGCATAAATCTTTACACTGGCAATTAGCTGATAAGCTTATCCACACTACGTCTCTATAATCATAAAATAAGCTGGTCATAAATATGAAATAAAATCGCCATTTTCACGGCCACATCAACAGCGTGCAACACCCACGAGACGTGTCAAAAACGGAGCTGGCATTTTTTGCAAGACATTGGTCGTTGACATTAACTTCTCAAGATGTTTTCAACAATCATAGATAAGATACTATTATACAATGTAACTAGTATATATGTATAACTAGCGACCCGCCCCGGCTTTGCACGGGTATAAAACATATATAAAAACCTTCCTCTTCAATCACTCTATCTATTAAAAAAAACCGCATCAAAATCCGTTGCGTAGTTTTAAAGATTTAAGCATACAAAGGGATATAGGGAAAGAAAAAGCTACTTTGTTTCATACTATGTAGTGATATAATGAAAAACTAACCCTATTTATGACCATCTCACACTTATCGGCTGAGCAAACTTAAATCTGGTATAAACTAAAACTGGTATAAATTGTTAACCTCCTTTTTGATTTTTTTGAAGGTCGGTTAAAAATAGTATATTTTTCTTGCACTAAGAAAAATGTAACAATTATAAGAAATAAATTCTCTATTCTCTATTCTCAATCTCACTTCTGATGTTAGAAATATAATTTTGAAAAGGTGTGGGGAGTCCCAACCTCGCTTCCCCAACGTGAACTTCAACTCAAAAACACCACGTTGAGTTCTCCTGATGACATAGGAAGATGGCCTGTAATTAATTTTAAGAAGCATGACACAACCACCAAGGTTAGAGCTATCGCCACAACAGCACAAGTGAGAGTGCCTCTGAGGAGGTCCAATCACCATAACGGCACAAGAGAGAATGCCTCTGAGGAGGTCTAATCACCATAACGGCACAAGAGAGAATGCCTCTGAGGAGGTCTAATCACCATAACGGCACAAGAGAGAATGCCTCTGAGGAGGTCTAATCACCATAACGGCACAAGAGAGAATGCCTCTGAGGAGGTCTAATCACCATAACGGCACAAGTGAGAATGCCTGCCGTCATTTTTTTCCGGAAGGTTCCGCTGCTAGCCTGATGACTTTTACAGCAAAAGCGCGGACTTGTTTATTTTGTTTTTCTACGACTAGCACAAAGGCGTCTCCTGTGAGACTCGAACCTCGGCTTGGGCCGTCGTAGAGGCAGGGATTGCCTGAAAGGCTGGTCGGTATTTGACAAATAAGGGTCCACGCCTATATCGGTGGGAACCTGCCGTCTAGGGTGTGCACGGCCTTCTTATAGTAAAACGGAGTGCAGGCGAGCCACGACCAACACGCGCCTCGGCTCCACTTGCACAGGCGAGCCACTCCGAACCGGCCTGGAGCGCTCACGACACCAGCCGACACAACCAATTCCTAACACAATATATACTTATAAACGTTGTTTTACTCAAAACACTCTCTTCGTCACTTTCTCGCGGACGAGCAACAGTAGTTGCTAAAACGAGACAGAACACTGAACAATGAATTTAAATGATCAATGTTTATAAGTAAGGTAAATGCTCAGATTATTTACAAAAGACTGCTATTCTATCTCATTCTTTAATGAAATTTGGTACACAGATAGGAGCCTGAGAAAGGACATACTTTTTAATGCGAAAAAAGGGTTGAAAGAGGAGATGAAAAGTTCCATGGAAGTATCGTCATTTTTTGAGCTTTTAGGCTATATAACATCACGTTACGACGAAATTAACACGGGTAAAACCGCGACGTACGGCTAGTTCGAAATAAATCTATACACATAAAAATCAATTGCTGTTCGTTTGTCTCGCTAAAACTCGAGAACGGCTGGGCCGATTTAGCTGATTTTGCTTTTTAAATGTTTGTCATAGTCCAGGGAAAGTTTAAACGGTGAGAAAATATGGAAAAATTGCGATCAATAGCAAAATATTCACTGGAAAAAATTTATATGGAAAAACAACTTTTACCGGATCAGCTAGTAAATAATAATAATGTGTAGTCTTATAAATAGACAGTAAGACGGTAATTTGTTTTCGATGGGGCAATAAAGAAGCCAAACAATCAAGCAAGACAGGTGTATAGATGCGGTGCGATGCGTTGGCCCGTTATCACTCCAAGGCTCCGCTAATCAGTTACCCAGTTGCGCCATCCAAGTATTAATCTATGTCATAAGAATATGATTGAAGACAAAGAAACATATTTCAATGATGTAGTGTTAAAATTTTAACAAAAACAAAAACGACTTTAAATTGTACCCCTAATACTGAACAGATTTTTATGAAATTTAAATGGGACCACACGGGAAGCATCGGCTCTCAAACAAAAAAAGAATCATCGAAATCGGTTCACCCAGTCGAAAATTCAGAGGTAACAAACATAAAACATTTTTTAAAAAGCGCCGAATTGAGTACCTCCTCCCTTTTTATTGAAGTCGATTAAAAAAACTATAAAAAAGACAAAACATGCATATGGATGTATACACGGTACATATACCAAAATATTTTACAATTTTTGTCTGTTTGTCTGTTCATTTCGGCTAATCTATGAAACGGCTGAACCGATTTTGACGGGACTTTTCGTCTCGGGAGTGGCTAATGCGAAAGATTATGAAGACATAATTTCAAGTGATCAGATCCAGCAATAGACCCAAAAGAAAGGCTCTTTAGTTATTGTTAAGCATAATCGAATGGGACGTCTCATTCCATTATGTTAATAAATAATCGCTTGACCTCCGATAAGCGACGTAGCAACAAAATCATAAATATATTTTTTAAGTTCTCTTTCAATTCACTTTGATAACTCCACTTCGAGGCGTTTTAAGATAAGAAATTACATGTTTTTAGTTATAAATATCATAACTATTACACGTGAAGAAAAGAACGATCTACTGAAACCTATGAATTATTTTTGTGTTTTAAACAGAACTTTGACAGTGCTTTTTAAGTACATGTTTAGCCACAAAATTTCAAATTTATACGGTTAATATTTTATTTCAAAACTAGCCGTGACCCGCGTTTTTCACCTGCGTTAATTTCGTCGTGATATTATAGCCTATAAGCAGAGTAAAACAGCAAACAGCAAAACAATAATAGATATATTATGTACTTCGCCCGCGCGGAACAGTTATTTTTTTTAATACTTATTAATATTAATTTTTAAAATGAAAATAGATTCGATTACGTCATCTTTAAAAGAACCGCATCATAATGAGTCCATTCATCGACACGTTTAACCTCTGCGTCTGGTGTTATGAACCACGTGGACGTCCATAATAATAATCACGTTTTGTTTTATGGCAACTTTTTAACCACCCGAACGGTTTTATGCCACCCCCTCCCCTAACCAAAATCACGTGTATTTAGTACAAAGTATATTGAAAATTTCAGAATATATGAATGTTATATTAAAATAACAGCTTTTTACTTAATGTATAAGGATGTATACACGGTATAAGGATGTATACACGGTACAAGGATATATACCAGGATATTTTTTTTTGCAATTTTTTTTTCTGTCTGTCTGTTTGTTCCGGCTAATCTCTGAAACGGTTGGACCTATTTTGAAGGGACTTTCACCGGCAGATAGCTGATGTAATAAGGAGTAACTTAGGTTACTTTTATCTATTGTTATTTTGCTGTTCGCTATTTTACTGTTTATAGGTATTAACACGACATTACGTCGAAATTAACGCGGGTAAAACCGCGGAGCACAGCTAGTATTTATTAAAAAAGAATATTTATTGCTACGCAGTACGCACGCAACAGAAAAATAATTCTAAAAAAACGGAGATTAGAAGCACATCAATTTTTAGTTCTATCCGTTTAATACGTCTTTAAGTTTAAACTTAACCTGCCTTATTCCAAAACGCGGTTTAAAGATAGGCCGGGATGTTACCAGAGAAAAACCTCATTTTTGTATGAACGGTAGACGTATCCAATACCACCAATACCGAAACATATTTAGTCCATGTTTTGTAATAAGGCCCAATGAGACATGCCATTTCTAAGGTACCAAATAGTATTCCTAAAATATTCGTAGTTATAAAAATAAATAGTAATCCATAAAAAGAAGAAAATGGGACTGCGACAGACGAAATGTCTGGCCAACGGCCAACAACCGCACGTTCAGAATGACAAGGTAATAAAATAATGCCTCAACAACGCAATGTTGCGTGCGTGTGAACACAACATCAATGTCTTCGAGAGACAATCATCATGCTATTCCAAATATCATTGACAACGGCTTCATACGCGTACAAGGGAAATTAAAAATTACAAACAACTCCTAATAAATGGATGAAAAGTATACAGATTGTAGCTAAAATTATTTTAACAAAAAAAAAAGACTTCAAATTGTTACTCTAAAACAGATTTTGACAATAAGAACAAAAAGAGAATCATCAAAATCGGTTCACCCAGTCGAACGTTCTGAAGTTTACAACATTAATAAAAAAACATACGCGTCGAATTGATAACATCCTCCTTTTTTGAAGTCGGTTGAAAATAGCTCGATCGCGTCAGCTCTCAAACAAATCAAAAAAAAAAAACCGTTGCATAATAGGTCAATTGGCTTTAGAGTCAAACTTTTAAAAACCTTTCGCGTCAGGGTTTAAAATTGATATATAACCATATTTGCGTAACTCTTATGTAGTTTGTATAAAACGGCTGTTCTTTTTTGTGTAACCTGGCACTTACCTATAAATTATAGTTACAAATGCATATTATAACGTAATTAAGTCCAGTAAGAGAAAGTAGCCATAGATGGTGAGTATTTCCCAAATAAATCCCAAATCTCGTGTGACAATTGGAGTGTCGTTTGCATCCTACCTCTTTTAAAAAATATCTAAATGAATATGAAAGATGAATTCATTCGAATGCTTACATTTGTATACATCTACGTTGCTAACAATATTAACGGCTGGCTGTCAAATCGAAAAATATGGTAAAAGAAAAAAAACTACGATTGCGTTGCGTGCGTATTAATAGTGACTGGCGTCTGTCCAATGTTAGAGCGTTCAGCTGATCATGATGAAATAAACAATAAAATTAAGGGTCTTAACAGCACCTAAAACTCAATAACCATTTCATTCACAGCGAACTCTGAAAACAGATTTACACATAACGGTAATCACATGCTGCAAATATCAGCTACTGTTTTGCGACCATTCAGTTAAAATATCAGATAAACAGGCACAAAAACCTGTAACTCTTTACTCTTTAGCCAAGGTCCAATCATGACGTAACCATGAAGTCTTGATTCCTGGGCTAGGTCTTACTATTTTTCTAAATTTAATATGGTCTAATAACCTCCGCAGAAAGTCGTTTATTGTTACGTAAACTAACTTATTGTTATTTGAAATTAATATACAAACGTTGAGGATTTTTTAATTGTGTTTAATTTCAATTGTTGTCAATACTATTGGATGGGTGTCCAATGGATCTGAACGCGAAATCTGAATCCGACCTTGCCCAATATGTTTCGGATAATTTCGAGTATAAATTCACAGCCATAGGAGAGACTTGCGACTAATGCAACCCCTGTGTATCTCAAGGCCGTAGGTCATGAACAAAAAATCGGCTGGATGTATGCCAGGATGCATTTGTCAATTGTCATACGCACAGATTGGATTTTGAGATACTTAGAGGTCACAAGGTCAGTGGCTTTACTGCGTTACAATTCGTTTGCCATTGTCATATCAGATGCATACAAATGAACGAAACAATAATCGCCTTATACAGTCAGACACATAATGAGAGGAGCATGAAAATATGGCAAAGAGAATCCTTTTATATTTCAGTGAATGGGAAGTATGGCCAAGGAAAAGATTGTTTGAAGATATAAAGATGTGTGAAGGTGATAAAAGTATGGTTGAAGACAGTATTTTCGAATGATAAGAGCCACAAAACTGACTCTCAGTAGAACCAAATTAGAATATACATCACAGGGTTTTATATCGAAAGAAGCTATAATCCCTATAGACATTAATGAGTAGTCAATTGATAGACTGAAGAATGAAAAATCTTACACCTTAATCCTTACTACCATATAAGTAGGTACTATAAATGCGAAAGTGAGTTTATGTCACTGAACAATAGATGTTCAGTGAAGATATATATATATCTTATATATATATATATATATATATATATATCAATTTAGAGTTTTTTGAATCATGTACCCTAAATTTTGAATTATGTACCCTAAATTTAATTATAGTCTAGCCAACATATAATCATATAATCTAGCAACTACACTAACTCAAAGAGCCTTATTACAAAACATGGACTAAAGATGTTACAGTATTAGTTGCTATGATACTAAAATAAAACAATTCATTTTTGTATGAATATTGCCATTATATATAAGCCATTGGACTTTATTACAAAACATGGACTAAAGATGTTTCAGTATTGGTTGCTAGGATACAAGTCTAACGTTCATACAAAAATGAGGTTTTTCTCTGTTAACAAACCCGGCCTATCTTTAAACCGCGTTTTGGAATGAGGTAGCAAAAGGTTTAGTTCTTTTCAGTCTTCTCACTAAACCGTGTCGGTCAGTTGGTAACATGTTCTGTGAACTGTCACTTAAAGTTATCCGGGAAACGTGGCAGCACCGTGGCATTTGCAGACGTGTCATGAATTCATTACGCGTGCTAAAACAGCAACAGCTATTTACGAGTATTACGTGCAAGGTCGCACAGTTTTGACGTCACCTTGAAAATTATATTATATATTGATGTGTGTAAAATCGATTCCCCATATTTAACAACGATCGATAATCAATTTGTAAAGACACAACTGCACATTTATAGGTGTTTCTATGCGATATTATTAGAAAATAGAAAAATTGTTTGTTACATTAATTATAGTTGCATAACATTACTGGGACATTTATATTGTTTCTATGTTATAGAGACAAACGTTTAATAAGTTTATTGGCTGTTCAACTTCTCAAAAATTTCATTGATTTTGGAAAACAAAGCCCGAAATTTGTGACGCGTGGTAAACTCAACCATTGACACCAATGACAGCCAAAAACAAGCTTTGGTCTTGTCATTATTAAGTATGAATTAAAATGTACCTACATATATATCTGAAACAGACCCATTTTTAAATACCGACGCGAAAAAGCGATGATACGTTTCTGTGTCTTTCTGTGGCATGCAGTGTAGTTCCGATACAATTTTGGTTATTGAAACATTGCCTAAAATTTATACAGATCTTTTCATGTATTTATGAGGTTAATATTCTTATTTAACATATAAGGTATACATATATAGGTTTTAAAATTATCTTTAATTTCACTTGTTACAGTATGAAATTACTAAATTAAGCTAACAAGTTAGGTATTATCTTTCACGAATGCCGAATAAAATGACATGTACTGACGTCATGTAACCTTGGTGATAACACTGAAACATATATTATATTGTTATTGCTAAGAGGTGTAACCTAGTAGTATAACACAATTTTTGAGTGCGAGTCACAGACGCGATATTACGTCAACATTACCAAAGATTTAAAGTTTACTCGTTTTATATTGCCTGCACTTTGGTACGTAAATATAATGACAATTGATGAAATTCAAGAAGGGGGGGGGGGGATTTGTCTTGAATGAATAAAACTTGTTAAATTAATAAAATTTAATAATTAAAAATGTTTTAATTAAGTGGGAAAAGTGGGTGATGGGAGTGTAATTCTTTTTGCTTCCTATACTGTAAAAAATATATAAAAACACCTTAATACGTCTATTCTAAATATACATCTTTACTTATAAACGTTAATTGAAATAATCTCAAATTCTCTGTCACTCTCTCGCTTACGTGCATTTGTTTTTGCGAAAACGAGACATAACACTGAGCAACAATGTACAAGTTAGGAATTTCTTGTCATTCTTCAAACTGAAGTTCGATATTTGATGGCTTTTTAAATGAAAAAGAATCGTATAATATATGTTTCTCTAGTTATAAGCTACGTGGCAATCTATACGCAAACAATCTCGCAGTTATCATAATCAATGCGTATTGCGATAATTTTGGGAATTAGGACGCTTATCTTATACATATTTAATCCCGAATAAAAATTGATTATATCATTGTTTTAATGCAAGTATGGCATATTAAAGGTATTATTATTTATTTAGAGGTAAATAAAGGGGTTTATAGGTTTTTATTAAAGGTATTTATTATTATTTATTGGTATTATTTTATTAATTAGTTTGGCCTTTTCCATTTTGTTTACTTTATTCATGTATATTTAAAATTTATTATTCGAGTTACATACTTGTAACACTGATTAAAGCTATTGGTAAGTTTATCTAAAGTAATATTATGATAAAGAATTGATATATGGTCCATAATTAAAGCGCTGTGGCAACTTGTGAGATAATTTTCTACACAAATGTCAACGAAAATTCAAAGATTAAAGAAATCTAAACTATGTAACAGTTGACACAGTATCTCAATGTTCGTATTGAATACAGAGTCGGAAAATACAGTGCCGAAAGTTTGGTTTATCTGTATTAATAAATATTGATTATCAAACAGTATATGGGTAGTTTTTTTCGCAATCTCGTCTCAAGTCTAGCTGCCCATCAATGAGAATTTTCAAAAATTGGCCTAGAATTTTTTTAGTTTATTCATTACAAACCAAAAAAACAAATTTTCATTTTGAAATACCAGACCTTGATCAAGCATACCATTATCATTTGCGCTATATCGGTGGCAGTTATAAACTGCATAGCTTAGTTAAACTGGCTGAATCATTGCATAAAGCTGATTAGAGACTAGACGTTTTTGTGGACTGGTTATCAGGACAGTAGCTCCAAAGCCATAGACTATAAACCATGTTAAAAATGACAATAAATGAATATGAATTTAGATCAAGCTTCATAAGATTTTCGGTGTGAAACACACAAAGAACGCTGAAGTTGTTTTATATTCTGGGAATGAAAGACATTTTATATTTATTTATATTTAAAATTGAAAGTTTTGATTGAATAGAATGCGTTGCCCTGATTGCCCTACTAAAAAAATCTTATAGGCAGGTATTTTTTTTTACTTTCCTATAATTTCACGAACAAAACCAGTGTAAATTGTTGTGTTAAGCTTGGATCCACCAGGCGGGCTGCATCGGGTCGCATCGCATATATATTAACACAACATAACAGCATAAATAAAAACTATATTTCAGATACCTATGTATGGGATGATGGGTTATTAGTATATTGTCCAAATAATTAATGTTAACAATTAAATTTATGAGACTGTTTGTTTCTATGGTTATGTATTGTTCTTACATCTTTACAAAATCGCAATTCGAAATTCGAATTCATATGTGGAATTACCTGCCGCGTGTATACGTTTCGTGCATAACAAACCTTAAATATATACTCTATTAAAATTCAAACAATATTTAAATGCTTTATAAAGTATCGTTTATGCACTTTATTCACGATTCACGCCAAATAATTAGATGTTTAACCGTTTAATGATTTTATTAAATGTTTATGCCCAACCCACGAAGAGATAACGTATCAGTAATAGTTAATTCTAATATACTTTTTATGCTTTGAACAAATTATTTCAATTATTAAATAAATTATAATTTAAAGTTAAAAATTAGCAATATTTATCTGTTATGAACTCACAAATATTTAGGTAATTTTACGAAAAAACACCAATGCAATAAAGAGAAATAATCAGTTAAATCTTAGCGTTTTTTGTAATTTTATGGTTATGATTTGGGATTTTATTTTTTAAAATTTCATAAGAATTAAAAATTTGAGGGCCATTATGGACTTCAGCACTATTTAATGAACATCATGACATAAATATATTTCATTTTATTTACTTACTCCACTAATTCAATCCACGATCTCAAAAAACAATTGTCGCGCATTTTATGAAAATCATACAGCTGAATTTCGGATACATTAATTGAAATGTAGTACAAATATTGCAAAAAGCGATGCCTTTATGCATTACGAGCGAAGTCGCTGGCGGAAGGTAGTTACGTTAATATAATAAATGTGAAGACAAAACCCTCCAGGAAGTTAATTACAAATAAGAATTCTTACTGATATTATAAATGCGAAAGTAACTCTGTCTGTTGCGGTTTAACGCCAAAACTACTGAACCGAATTAAATGAAATTTGGTATACAGATGGTAGAGCCTGAAAAAGGGCATAGGCTACGTTTTAATGCGAAAAAAGGGTTCTAAGGGGTTGAAAAGGGGGTATGAAAACTTCTATGAAATTAACGTAATTTTTATAGCTAAAAGCTTTTAGGCTATATAACATTTTACGACGAAGTTAACGCGGGTGAAATCGCGGAGCACAGCTAGTATCTCATAAATGTAAAACAACTTCAATTATTAAGTTTAAGATTTAAGATAAACAAACAAAAGCCACATCACTTTACACACACCTATTTTTGAGTCTGTACATAAAATAAAGAGATAAAATATAATTGCAGGGTTAATCTCTGTATCCACCGATCGGATATCAAACACTTCCGACTAATAAGGCTGTATATATTTTTACAAGAACAAAATCGCGAATAAAAACAAAATGGACAGACATTACCCAATAGGTAACATAATACAAAATAGATTGTCATTTACGAAATATACATGTGGCGAATACCAAGGTTGTATAAAATACCTTTCGATTAATTGAGTGAGAGTTGAGATTCTTTAATTAATATCACACTATAATCAAGCCGACCTTCAAAATAACCAAAAGGGAGGTTATCAATTCGATGTGTTTTTTTAGGACTTCGATAAAATAAGTAATAAAAACGAGACCCTATATTACTATACCTAGACCCTATAAGACTGCTGTCCGTCTGGCTGTATCTCATGAACCGTGATAGTTAGACAATTGAAATTTTCAGAGCAGTGATGTTTTTTAACTTTATAACCGTCTTCCCTCCTCAGGTGATATGTGGTGAGTAGGATTCATTCGGATTCATTGCGCTTTGCAGCGGCACCCTTTGATCTCTCTGCAAGCGCGAAGAGCAGAAGAGCGCAAAGAGTTCTTACTTTTTGAACAGACTGGGAAGAGGTCACCAAATTTAGAATCAATGTACAAAGAGCATTGCTTTCAGTTAAGCCTACTTCAACTGAAAATGAAAGTGTTTTCAATTTCAGGAAATATAGTTAATAAAATAAGAAATCGGCTCTGATAAAGCTATAAATGCTTTAGTTTTTCTAAAGGCATATTTCATCAGACAGAGTAAGCTGACCTAATTGCTATGTATCTGTCTGTATGTTCAGCTCCTCAGTGTGAGATGTTCCATTGATCTTGCAGTTTTCATTTGTTTTTATTCTAATTAACATGCCATAAATGGTGCTATGATTGTAATTTCATTATAATTTACATTTATTTTCTACCTGAATTTAAGATATTAACGGTTTCTTTCATGTTATTTTTTTATTTTTATAGAAGCTTAAAGAAGAAGTTAGAAGTTTTAAGTTGATTTTTTTTTTAGCCAAAAATGGTGTTGTCATTATAATTATGAGTCTGAATAATATTTTTTCTGTATTTTTTTAAAAAAGTTAATTAGCTTATTCATAAGATTAATGTTTTTGGATATAATCAATAAAAGTTTAAAAGTTTAGAGGAAAACCACTGAATTTATTGACGTTATTGGAACCAAATAATATGAGAAAACGTACGAAAATGTAATTTTCTCGACAACCCGAGAAGCCCCGAGAAATTAGCCTCGAGAATTCTCGAGACCCGAGAAATTGAAAAACTCGAGAAATCATGAACCCTAGTGGTGAGGTTTTAGAGGGGTATCTCTACCCCATAAAAATAATAAAGGAAGGTGTAAAATAGTTCTGAAAAAATACACATAAACAAAAATATAAAAAATAGTAAAATTGAGAACCTTCTCCTTTTTTGAAGATGTTTAAAAATGAAGCTAGGAACCAGCTCAATCATATCAGCTTTCGAATAAAGAACTAGTCATAATTGGACAATTGAATAGGAACTATGATGCCAAAAACACCCAGATGTGTTAAACTTGAAAAAAAAATGTGTTAAAATTGCATATCCATTTTTGCATCAAGCATTAATAAAATTGATTTTTTATTTATGATATAAATATGTAGTTTAACATTGTGATAATTATAGCAGTACAAGGAAAAAAATATTATAACAATGGGTAAAACAAGCTTTATAGAATTCTTTTGTTTCAAATAAGCAGTCCACAACACAATGGCCCAATCAGGAGGCTAAGTGTGTTACATAACACCCAGAAAAACTATTATTATTAAAAATTAAATATATTAAGAGTAAATATATTAAATAAAAATTTCATAAGTATTTAAAAATTTTGAGGCCATTATTTCGCACTTTTACTTTACTTCACTAATTCAGTCCACGACGTCAAAAAACAATTGTCGCGCATTTTATGAAAATCATACTGCTGAATTTTGGATATATTTAAATATATTAAAAGATATTGCAAAAAACGAGGCCTCTATCAACTATGTATAATAATAACTATATTATACTACTCTGTAAGTCCAAGTTATCAAAGGCTTTTAGTTTCAGAGAATTAAGCTGTTGTTCCTCCTAATAAATAAATAATTAAAAGAATATGTGTCAAAATTGAGCATTTTAAGCAAAAAATAAGGTTAAAATGTAATATTTTTCTTAATAATAAAATCAATAAGATATGAGTATATTTTATACTCCATACAATGTAAGTTATGTCGTACATAAAGATAAAAAATGAAACCAATTTATAACTAATATTAAAGCATCTAGGCAATTATTAAAATCTTATGGAATTGTTTAAAATATAAATTGATAAAATATATCAGATACAAAGTAATCTAATCTAGTTTATACATTTACCATAGTATAAAAAATGTTTCACCTAATATTTTTGCAGCAAATTACCAAACTATCAGGAGATAGTTTGGTAAAGGTAAAGGAATTTAACTTGTAAACTATTAATGCCAAAAGCAAATTATTAATTTTCATTCATTTCAGTTTACAATTAGATTTATGATATAAAAAGAAACACCACAAATTATTTACTTTCTGTGAGACTTAATTATATACGACATCTTTCAGTAGATAAGGAAAACAATATACCTATCCATAAAAACTATGTTAAAATATTATTAAATTTTAATTTTATAAATTGGTAATTCGTAAGTTTCAATATAATTGGTTAGAAAGCCACAAACAAGCTTCAGAATGCCTCTTTTTAAGACTACTTCATCATATATATGAGAAAAGCATTTAGAGCTTCGTATCATCAATAATCTAATCACTTCATATTCTACCGGAGCCTCATTGTCAACCTGGTGGTTATCATATTACTCACACCATTGACAGTCTCATCATGACCATCACAAATATCTAAAACACCTGAAACCTATTTTAGATATAATGTTTTGTCCTATCAACTATATTCATTACATTTTGAAAGAAAGAGAACTTTCTATATCTAGATATCATTGAGGTATTTAATTTTAAATAAATAACCCTAATAATATAAATAATTACTGTATGACATATTTCATCAATCTCTCAGATATATTAGCTTTGATTACACAAAACTCAAGAGCTAGTCATGTGTGTGTGTGTGTGTGTCTTAAAGAATGCTTCTACACAATTACCTACTTATGTTTTCTTTTATTCAATATTATGGATTTTGTTGATCAAACTAAACATGCTGTTGATTCATTACAGGGGACTTCCCGTGAACCTTCAACAAACATAAGTCATTTAATGGTAATGACTGCAATATTGCTATGTCTAATAAATGGAGCTTTATCGTAATGCCTATAAACAAGCATCATTTAGAAATAGTATGTACTTGAACTAAAATCAAATCTGAAGTTGATGCTTTGATTGTAGTTTTACTCCTCTATGTAGATGCAGTTATTGTAGAAAGAACTAGCCAAAGCGAGGAGAGTAGTTCATACATAACATTATAATAATAATTAATATCATGTTATATTTTTAATAGTATATAGGATGTAGGGTATATTGAATTGTCACGCAAAGTAATGTAAGAATATCAGGGTTAAATCTAAAAACATTGTCTAAATATATATCTGAAAAGCTTGGTGGATTCCTATATGCAAACAAAATTTGCTTAATAGAAAAAATTAAATTAACTTGAGAGTATTTGTGCTTAATCACAGTGACTTTAAATTTTAGAATTAAATTTTTCATAAATACCAAAAACAATGTATCTGCTAAAGGCATAGTAAAGAAAAAATGTTCTTACTTATTGGTCATGACACAAGACATTACATAATAATAAAATATTCAAGATTAGGCAATGTTATCAGAAAGTGAGTTTTAAGGTTATGTCAGAAAAAAACATGGTGATAGTACAGTTTTCAATTTAGAGTAAGTATTTCATAACTTAATGTCAGGTATGTTATCATGATGACATTATAATAAAATATTGTTATGACTAACATTTTGTACAGCATTCCTATTTATAATTATATACCAAGAGATTCACAATGGATCAATACATAGTTCAAAACCATGATGTACAATTATTGAAATATTACAAAGAAAACAAAGATATATCATAAAAATAGTACTAACCTGCCAGGGATTGACTTTAGGTATTGGAGCCTCAACAAATTTTTTAGGCTGAGGGTCTGTTGATTGTTGTTGCTGCTCAGTTGTTGGCTGGGGTTCTGTGTGTGGCTGGGGAGCCTTATTATGAGGTCTAGGGGGCGCCCTACGCTCCCGTTCTCTGCGGCTCTTCGCCGGTCTCCTCGTGTGCGACACAACAGGCACAAATCCTTCCTCCCCCTCGTCTTCATGTCGAGGAGGAGTTTCCACGATCTCCGTGGACTCAATGTTTTCTTTGTTACTGTCCGCACCACCGAAATTTAGCACTGACGCATACGAGGGTCCGCTTCCCTCGACGGAGACCCGTGTGGCCATACCACGGCTAAGTTATGTAAGTGCAGGCGCGCGCTCCGCGCCAACCGACGATCACGAGCGCGACGCCATGGAACCTCAACACATGCTTGCAACCAAACTTCCAATGGAAAAACTTTTCAGATTTATTGAAGGTCAAATCTGTATTACCGCACTGTGTTATAAAACGAATACTCAGTCACAGAGATATATGCGCACAAACCGCAATGCAAAAGAAGTTGACCCTGGATCGACCGTATTTACATCGAGAAAATTCACTTCCGTCGTCTTGTTCCAATTTATTCGAACACTTGTACACAGGGTCTAGTATACGTAACAAATTGAAGTATGGAACACTACCGAATTGGTCTTTTACTACCCAAAATCACTGAAAAACTATATTTTGTTCACAATTCACACATGTGGTCGGACGCCCAAAAAGGGTATTTTCCGCAACACACACGGAACTTGCGGAAGGTTGACTTCTAATTTTACAAAACGACATTTTGACAGCAGAGGGCGCTTGTAAACATTAATTTAAGAATGCGTTCAAATTATTTAAGAGTTAAATTTTATTTGCGTTACATTGAGATAATTAAAAATGAAAATGTATTATAAAACTTAATGCTCTAAGATTAAAGTATCCTCAACAGAAGAAAATTGTATTTATTACTAACAAAAAATATTTAACGCAATAAAAAAATTACGATAAAAATAAACGCGTCTGCAAAAACAATCACATTGCATTCTCATTCGAACTTTCAGTACAAAATAACCTAATTAAATTATTCATTATTTGCTAATATGCATTAAATATGTCTCCATTAGAGACAAAATGAATAAATTTGAAACGTTATTATATTCTAACAAGGAAACTTATAGAAAAGATTTATTGACACGTATTTTGAATTCAAATGTTAAATATATTTTAAGAATGGTAACATTTGTTTCGCAAAAAGATTTTCTATAGATAGTAAGTACAGATTAGTAAGTAACATGGTCCGTGGTTCTATTCAATCTATTCTACTCTTCAACTACACAGTATATCGGATCTATGTCTACATTGATTTAATATTTTACTACTGGCATACATAGCAAGATCAAACGGCTACCACTCATTAGACCGCTTTAATAACATTGCTAAGATTTTATGGCCTCTCTTCACAACAGTCCATGGTGGGTGACTGAAGGGATGCACAGTTAATGTGGAGGGCAAAATGTCTGATCGGCCATGATCGAGTATGAAAGCGCAAAGCGGAAAGGTGGACCATGATCGTGTGCGTGTCTACACATTTGCCGATTACTCAGTACGTGGCGGTGTGGTCGTGCGTAATATTATATTATGCAATATGCGCTGGTGCCTCTGTCGATACAAGATACTGGTTTGGTGGACGAATGAAGAGACTTTCAGATTTATAGAACTATTTAATTACTATATTTTGAACTGAACGTATCTTGTGGTACGCACAATTTACGTTTTTTGCGCATATTAATTAATAATTAATTAGAAGAAATAAGTAAAAATATTTCCGCAGCTGCGATGATCTCGACGTCCATATTGATGACAATCGATATTCAGTAAATGAATGTTCACTATTGTGTGGTGTGGAGCGCGCGATCATGGCGGCGATGACAGTCGATTATCTAACGGTCCATCATGGCCTGTTGTGAAGAGGGGCTTTACATGATTGTTACACACAAATTAATAACACCATCGGTCCAGAGACAATATTATACAAAACTTAAATTAATATAATATTCAACGCCGTTGTCTGAAGGTGCATGTATTATAAGTTATGCCCATGCTTAGGGAACTTTCTTTCATTTTTCGCTATTTCATCTAATCATGATCTTTGACTAACAAATAGGTACTGTGTGGAAAGCATTTAACTATATAAAGCACTTTTTGTCCTCATAAAATAAAAATCAAACGTAATATGTAGATACTTTCACAGTGATTTTTTTATTGTATAATGTTTACTACAACATTTATTTTTACGAATATTATGTATTATTTTCTGGGTTGGTAGGACAATACATACCTAAACAGTTGCGACAATTTCTACAATAATGATATACATCTTTACAAGAACGTAGAACGTACGGAAGTGGAGCACAAATCCAACAACAAAAAATACACAACACAAACGCACACATATGTGTACATAACGTTACTTTTGTTCTTACCATAGTCATACCCGTATACCCACATTGTGTGCAAATCACAGGCGTTGGAGTAAATCCAAAATGGTAAACTCGAGCCGTCGGAGGTGGTACGGAGCTGTCCAAGTAAATGTCAAAAGCGGCAGTATAATTGGGAGGTGGAGGATGTGTGACAAAAGAAGGCGACGGAATGAATGTTCCCATTAGCCTAGGTCTTCGTCTAGCATTCATTTGGCGTAGTACAAAGGAGTAAGAAGGAGGTGCACTTGTTAATGAATCAGGTGGTGATGGTTCTTGAAAGTTAGATACAGTATTTCCAAATTTAAGGGAATTATTAAGTAAATTACTTATTTGGCTGTTGTTGGTGATTGCTAAACTAATAGAACTTTCGTTAAGTTTTGCCAAAGTGAGCAAGAATAGAGATTTTGGCTGATTTAGAATGTCATCAACTGCAAGAGACTTTGTAATTGTTCCTTGTTCAAGTGATCTTTCTCCTGGATTTTGCATAATAACTGATGTTGGTCTACTAAAGATAAGTAACGGGATTGAATTTGGGGACTGCTTCCTTATTGGTAATGTTTGTATAATTCGACTAGGTAATGTTTGCGATATTGTTTGCGCAGGTTCAGTAGATGTGAAGTCAATTGCATTGGTAACTAGTTCTTTGGAAACTATCGACGTGTCATCATTTTCTTGACTAGTTTGAGTTTCTTGTGATGAAATCGAGCTATTATTTTCTAAATTTTTAAAATGACTTCTATGTTCATCCATTTTTTTAATAATTGTAGTACGTCTTATAAAACATTAAACATTTTTAAAGAGTTATTTTCTGCGCTAAATTATTATAAATTTAATGACTGTTATGCCTTAGATAACGTCATGACAATCATAATATTTTATGACACATTTTAATCATGACTTAACTTTAAAAATAGCTTTTGATCACAGGTACGATTATGTTTATTGTCTATTGTGTTTTTGCGACTTATAAACTGTGAGCTTATGATTCTGATTTTGTATAATGGCAATGGTCGTTAAAAGCAGTCAAAGTTTGACATTTTGACAAATTTGATAACCATTTGTTCCGGTCCTTTTACTTCTCCGTGGCATGGCGGATGGTCTATACCGCCGCCAATAGTGTGTTTTTGGAGAAATAGCTTCGCTAATCGAGCGAAATGGTAAGTTAAGCTAAAATAATCGTGCTAAATTCATGCTAAACTTAATTTTGTGATTACTATCCTCAAATGTTTCCAAATAAATATTCGAATCGCGGTGTGGAATCCACGTGTTGGTATGGAAAATATTCTCATTACTGTAATTTTAACTTCCAAAAGTGTATTTTATGTATAGATCAGAATATTTTATCATCAATTATATCATATTTTCAACATTGACGAAATTTCTTAGTCTGAAATATTTTGTTGTGGTTATGGTGTCATTTTGGAAAACACTCGATACTTTTCATCGTCTACCTATATATCATGAAATGAAATAAAAATAAAAATGTGAACTAATGTATTTCTAATACTTGAACTATCTTAACAAAAAAATTTTTTTTTACCTCATACATATTTGCTGTTGTATTATATTTGAGGTTAGATATTAGAATTTGTTTTTGACGTTAACCTGCTAGTCAAGATTCATTGTTTTTCTTTCTATTGGTATTTATTGAGTTTTAATCCTTAAATAGGTGTTAACCACCCATATAAGTATTATTAGTTTAGTTCTAGTACAATTCCAATCTATATCTTACTTAATAAATAAAGATAAGAATAAGAACTTGGGATACTATGACTACCCCTTATTACTCTTCCTAGTTGCACACTGTTGTCTCCTAGGTACAATTACAAGGGAATATTAAAATTTCCTTTAGGAAACATCATGATGTTTGTGTTCATGGTGTGTCGACATATGGAAAACAATATAGTCCAACCTTAATTTTGTATATAAATTGTTACTATATTAATGAATTCTTTGAAAATTTTTAATAAATATTTTACAATATTCACCCTATTTCTATTAGTCAAATATGTATTAATTGTATAACTAAACAATACTTGTTGATTCATTTAAAGACATAATCCTTATTCATATATAAAATAAATGTTATTTTCACCATTTATAACTCAAAATTAATTGATTTTGATGATCCTGGATTTGTGTAATTCGAGAATAGCAGAATAACTAATAAATATAGAAAAATTCATGAAAATTGTGTTTTAAGAAGAAAATTGGTTTCCTCATTTGATATGGAGTAATGTTTCAGACGACACATTATTATTTGAAACTCTGAAGCGATACGAATTTCGCGGAGTCCACTAGTATTTTAATAATGTAGCCTATATAAATTTAATTTCAGAGTCTATCAGTTGCCCGACCGTTAGTGTCGGTTTATTCAGAGAAGAGTGAGGTTGTCAAGGATGCCTCTCTTCCTCTCCCATTTGTGTTTAAGGCACCAATCCGCCCTGACCTTGTTAATGATGTCCATGTCTCAATGTCCAAGAATGCAAGACAACCTTACTGTGTCAGCAAGGAAGCAGGTAAGGAGTGTTTTTAATAATAGTTTATTTAGCTATATTGAGTAAGAAAAGACCTTATTAATTTTGATAAAATGATTGTTGATTTATTTAATATTGAAAAAAAAAAAATGTTTTTAATAGTTAATTTGAATAAAGTAATTTGTTTTAATTTATGAGATAAGTCCAGTTTAACATTTCTCGCAAATAATCATGCTGATTACTGTATGTAAACACCCAGTAAACTGAACTAAGGATCTTAAGTGCACTAAATGTCCACATTCATATGATTATCTATATCATTGAGTGTTACTGCGGAATAGTGCTATAACAATGTATATGCTAGGCGTTCCATAGCTTCTCTGTAGATGTGATGGGTGCATTGTGTGTACAACATTTCAATTTGGTTATAAACACATTGTTAAACCTATAATACTATAGCAAATGCTCAAAAAGGTTAAGCAATGGTTTACTGAATTCCATTTTAATTAATTGATCCATTTTGACAGGTCACCAGACAAGTGCTGAGTCATGGGGTACTGGTCGTGCTGTAGCTCGTATTCCACGTGTCCGTGGGGGTGGTACTCACAGGTACGTTAGCAGTTAATTGTAATAAAGTACTAAAGTATTCATTTAAGTTAAAACCCACATACATATTTATAATCAGCCTTTTCTTTTAACTCGCATGAAAATTAGTAATTATTTCTTTCCCTTTACTTCAAACCTAGGACTTTCTTATTATAGAAAATTGTTTAGCTATTTGAAAGTTACCAAAAACTGATTTCTTTGTTCTACAAAATTAGATATATCATTATTTTTTATACAGTTTGAATGGAAAAGAGAGCGCAATATATTTTATTTAGTAATGGTGTTGAAGAAGACTAATGCTCTGTTTTCTCACTCTAATAAAAATGGTCACCATGGCAGAGTAATAGTTTTCCCATTACATAGAAAATTTACTTAGCTTTTCTTGTTTTTAGAAAAATATTTTCTTTTTTATTTACACATCTACTGTCTACATACTTATGCCATATTACTTATTAGGCTAGATACTATTAAGTTCTGCGCCTGAAAAACTACTGTTCAGGTTTTTAATGCTTACTTGCAAATTATTTATTAGTCAGATAATAGAAGAATATTCCTGCTTACTCATTTTATAGTGTGTATTAGATTAATAAAACATTTTTTTCAATTGAAGTATGTGTTGTTATTAAATATAGCTGGACTTATCGCGTATTTATTTACCTCGACGTTTCGACCATGTTACAACGGCCGTGGGCACGAGAGTTCTCGTAAATAAATAAATAACGTTTCTATGCGTAATAAGTCCCGCTATATTTACTTAAAATGAGTTCGAATCGCGAAAGTAACGTTTATGAAGTATATAAGTATACTAGGTGACCCGGCAAACGTTTTGCCATATTAATTTTTGGGGTGGGCTACCCTTATCACTTAGGGGTATGAAAAATAGATAGTAGCCGATTCTCAGACCTACTGAATATGCATATAAAATTTGTTAAAAATCAGTAAAGCCGTTTCGGAGGAGTAAGGTGACTAACATTGTAACAGGAGAATTTTATATATAAGATTAGGTTTTTGATGTATTTTAGTTTAATAAATTGAAAGTTAATTGAATGAATTTGATCCAAGTTTCCATAAATTACCTCAGGTCCGGTCAGGGTGCGTTTGGTAACATGTGTCGTGGTGGACGTATGTTTGCCCCAACGAAGCCCTGGCGCAGGTGGCACCGACGCGTGAACCTACGTCAGCGTAGAGCGGCCGCAGCCGCAGCCGTCGCTGCTGCTGGTGTTCCCGCTTTGGTGCAGGCTAGAGGTAAGCATTTTATAGTCTCTTCTCCACGAAACTATTTATAAGATACAAAATCTGATCATACAGTTACGATTGATGAGCTTATTATTTGTACTAAACATGTTTGGAGGGTTTTCAAATTGTCTTCAATTTCATTTGCTAATAAATATTAAATATTATATTTATTGTATTTTCTAGAGTATCTCGATCGCCTCCTTGGTCTAGTACTAAGTGCGTTATCATTGCAATCTTGGTTCGATACCCGGTGGAGATAAAAAAATACTCAAGGCTGATCACCTTGTCCCTAAATAAAAATCGATCAGTGAAACAGATTTGAAATGCATATGCCCCATACCTCGCTAGGGGACACGGGACTTCACATACTTTATAGAGATGTTATAGTTTTCACGTTTATTTATTCTTTAGGTCATGTGATTGAGAAGATCCCAGAACTACCCCTGGTTGTAACAGACAAGGTGCAAGAAATTAAGAAAACCAAGGATGCCGTCATCTTCCTCAGACGCGTCAAGGCCTGGTCTGACGTGCTTAAGGTGAGTCAAATTTCAGCTAAAGCTGAGAAAGAATTTCAAGTAAATATGCCTGACTTTGCACACATATTACATCAAGTAGAATTAAAGTCCCTATTCTATACCACTCAGTGTTATAATCTGTGTGCTATTCCATAAGGGACCACATTAAATTCTGGCACAACAATCGTGATGATATAAATTATCATGATATAGAGTCTAGAAAACATGTCTGATCCTGAAAATGACAATAATTAAATAGGGGCTTATTAAAACTTATAGGTTTTTCCTTATAACTTCTATGTCCGTCTCTGTCCGTAATTCTATATGAACATTTATAGTTCATTTTTCGATTCCAATACATTCAGAGATAAACGAAACTGTCTCACAGTGTGATCTATTTGAAAAGTTTCTAAAAATTTCAATTGATCATTGGACAAGTTCGAAACTGCTAAATTTACTTAAAATGTGTTACCCAGGTATACAAATCGCAACGTCTACGCGCCGGAAAGGGAAAAATGCGCAATCGTCGTCGCGTCCAACGCAAAGGGCCACTTCTTGTATATCACAAGGACCAGGTATGGCGATTGATTATTTTAGTCTAGCACAAATGATCATAAAAAAAGAACAAACGAGTATTAAGCCCATCACAGACTTAGCTATAAAATATATTAATATACCGTACTATAATATATATTATAGCAAGTTACCACACACTGAGAAATATACATTTTGCCTTTATTTTTATGATGGTCGTCCTAGTGCCATAATATATATTAACATGCAATAATTTATATTACGGTATAGCTTGGTGACGTCACAGAAATATATATTATAGCTGAGTGTGCGGTCACTCGAAAATTAGTATAGAAAATGTATAATAATATGCCTAGCTATAAAAATATTAATATATATTATAGCTAAGTCTGTGATGCGCTTAACATTAAAAATACCTATAGCACTGAAATGAATTCCTATTGTACCCTATTGTATGTATGTAGTCAATAAGTTATTCAGATGATTACACACATTGATATAGATAACCTAAATGGTGTATTTATTTGATTGTAAAATATTTTTTATTTATCATCACTGGTAGCCTTAGCTTACATATGTCAAAGTAGGGTTATTTATACCACTTATAACTAAAGAACGGATGGACCGATTTTAATGATCTCCGTTTTGTTGGATTCATCTAATATGTAGTAGAATAACTATTTAAAAAATTCATGAGTGTTTATGAAGAAAATTAGTTTCCTCATATATTTACTATGGAAAGACGTTTTCGGTGACACGTGATTATTCGGAACTCTGAAGCGTTTCCTGCGAAGAATTTTGCGACTATTAGTTATAATATTGAGTACATAATATGATAACCTTCTAGGGTCTCAGCCGCGCCTTCCGTAACATCCCTGGTGTTGAGATGCTCAACGTAAACAAGCTTAACCTTCTGAAGCTGGCACCAGGTGGACATGTCGGCAGATTCGTCATCTGGACCCGCTCTGCTTTTGAGAGGCTCGGTTAGTGTTTCTTTAGTTGACTTACATAAAAACATATTGTGAACATTATTTTTATAACTACATAGTCTGAGATTCTTGTTTCTTATCAATATTTATTATATATCCATCCTTTATTTTGTAAATTCATTTTGGCCTTGATAGTTGATAGTCTTATTATTTATTAAAACTGAGTTGAAGAAATTTTTTAACAGAAAAAATAAGTCAAAGTTGGTGTTAAGTACACAGATGATTGTAAAGTTGTATAAATTGTATATACATCCAGTATCATTGTGTAATAACTACAACACTTGTTTTGCAACATTTAAAGAAATATTGTACATACAAAATTGATTTGGTTACCGTTTTCTATGATATAAGCTTAATTTTGTGTTTATATTGTTTACTTACCCCAGTGGTCGGCAAACTTATTAGCCAAAGAGCCAAATATGAATATTACAACAATTTAAAAAAACCAAATTTGCTTGTTTAGTAAACTTTTATTACAATAAATAAATCTAAATTTCATATTTAATAAATATTTATAAATGTGAACAATGTGCTTGCATCTCCTTGGAAAGTTTGAGTATGTCAGGTTTGTATGTTGTTGTTTAATTTTAGGCATTATTCCAAGTTCTTATCAACGAGACGACTTCTCATTTTACTCTTGATAATGTTTATACTTGAAAAAAATTGTTCGCATATATTTATAGAACTGAAAAGGGAAAGAACAGCAAACGCGAGCTTTTTCAGCTGATCGTAAGAGTCAGGAATACTATTTCAAGCGTTGAAAATGATCATGTCTTCCTTCTCCATGTCATTCAAAGCAGACCATTTGTGTTGTGAACTAAGTTCACATTTTTTCTTCTCTAATATTTCCAATTCAACACAAAGACGTTCGAAATTAGAGCGCCATCTCTTTGTTTTTTAAATCCAGCATTTTCAAAGCTAACAATGTCAATTTTAAAAAGAGAAAATTTCAACTCGGTTATCATAGCATTAAGAGGATTTTTGACAAATGCTAAAGTTGCTCTGCTGTTTTTAAATTCCTGAAACCTGCTAAGAAATGCTACTCTCATATGTAAAATGGTGTTTATCAATAGATGAATTATTTACTTGGCAATGCTTCAGCAGGATCGTAAAGTGAAACAATGTTTCCCTTTCAAAATCCTAAGCAAAAATAGCTAATTTTTTTCGAATGTTATTACTTCTTCTAACATCGAAAAAATTAAGTTTCCTTTCTCATTTAGTTTATGATTAAGCTGATTTAGAGGAGATGTAATGTCTACCATGAAATAAAAGTTTTATACCCACTGATCGTCTGTTCTGGATAGTGAACTACCTTCTCAAGTAGAAATGCTTTAATTTCCGGAAAAGGGGACGCGAAACGTTTTAAAATGTTCCTGATAACCAACGTACCTTGTTTTGAAGCAGAAGATCAGTGTACTCATTCTCCAATTTAAATAAAAATTCTTTAAATTGGCGTTGATTAAGAGCTTTAGCTAAAATGGAGTTGATAATGGTAATCACTAATTCCATAACTTTACAAATTTCTTCGGAAATGTTTGCGCACAAAGCGCTTCTTGGTGAATGATACAATGGTAAACAAGTATTCCGTGATTAATTTTTTTCTTTCAAAATAGTATCAAACCTTTTTCTGCAACTGCTGGTCTGTGGTGCCAATTTGTACCCACACTATTTTTTGAAAAAGTATGTACTGTACCGTGACTCCGGAGTACGCCGAAAGCATACGAACAATTTCAGGCGGTAGCTTGTACATGGTTTGTGTTTACGTTTACGAAAATTAATAAAATTAAAATCGATGTGCGTTACGTATTTTTAAAACAATATAAAATTTAAATTACCTATCTATTTTTTAACTTAAACAAAAAATTATAAATGTTCTAGATTTATAGAAGAATTTTAATTTATCAAATATATTTTCATAAATTAAATATATATGTTTGTGCCAGAGCCGCACTTAAGGAGCCAAAGAGCCACATGCGGTTCCGGAGCCGCACTTTGCCAACCACTGACTTACCCCAATAAGCCTTACTTGTTTCATTGTATGTGATTCAAGTTATGTTAAAGGGGTATATTAATTTAGGCCCAAAGGAAACATCAACTATACTTCACGTGTATTGGTGTGTCGACATGAGGCTTACATTAATTCATTAGGATTCCTATACAGTGGCGTAGCGTGGCCTAATATAGACGTGCGCGAAGTCGAGCCTCCGACGCAATAAGCGAGCCCCCTTTTCTTTCGTTTCCAACATCTACCCAATAAATCTATCTTACCAAACATGCTTAACCGTGTTCTTAGGAAGCGTAAAATGTTATGGTACTTTAATCCAGATCCTACATAAACTATCTTATCTTATTCTGAATTAGGTACCTACTTCTAGAATTTTTGAAATCCTTACCTTCCCTTCCCTTCTTCTTTCCCTTTATCAAAATGTTTACAACCTTCACTATTTTGTTTGAAGTACCTATGCATGTAATGAAACGTTTGGCAAAGCTAAGCTAAGCAGAATGTGACGAGTATGGCCTATATTTTTGAGGTTCCTATTTTATTAAAAAATAAATAGGGAATTTAAGTTTGTTTTCGTACTTAAAGAGGCCTTGCGAGGCTGTGGCCGTGGCCGTGCCACGCCTAGCTACGCCACTGTTCGTATATTTTCCACCTCTTGACGAAAAAAGAGTGTTGTAATAAGTTGAGTCTATGAAATTGTAGATCTTAAACGGAGCCACATTTTTATGTGATTTTTTGTTTTTGTTTAAAAGCTGACGAGACCACGATAGATTTTGGCTACAGTTTATGAAGATCTTTTATCTCAGAGAATATTTTAATTTCTATACAATTTCACCTTTTATATTATTATTATTGCTTAAAAAGCCTTATATGTTACGACATTCTACTTAAACTATAATAAACATAAATTTTATTACTCTGTAAATTTCAAATAATTTTTAGACTTGATAATTAATATCTATTACTCAAAGTAAATGAACAAGAACTATTTTTTCAATAAAATGTATATAGTCATAATTTGTGTTATACTCTGTAAATATGACTAGAAACTGAAGGCTTTATTTGTCAACAGATGCCCTCTTCGGATCATGGAAGACCCCATCTAAGCTGAAGAAGAACTTCAACTTACCCCAGCCTAAGATGGCCAACACTGACCTGACCAGGCTACTTAAATCTGATGAGATCAAGAAGGTGCTCAAACCTGCCAAGTGAGTAACAAGACTACCTTGAAATAATTAACCTACATAGGTACCTTAAATATTGATACAATGGGTCAAATGGTCTGTTATTGTTAGTTATGTGCATTACAAAAAGTGTTTATTAAATATTATATTAAATCTATAAAACTACACATATTTTCGCTTTAACGATACTTAAAGATTTTTTTGCGATTAGACACTTTATTCCTGTATTGTACTTTATTAATATAATGTAAAAGAATATTTTGTTGTCCTGAATAAAAATTGCATGCCCAAGTGGTTCTTGGGGCAGACACACGTCTGGCATAAACCCCCGATGCAAAAAGAGGGGTGTTATAAGCTTAACGTTTCTTATGGGTTTCTGTTGCATAGTAACTCGTAATCAAATTGAACTATTATGATGCCGTTTTTTGCTGTGAGATGGCTCTTAGTCAATATTTATTAAGATATGTTCATCCTTTTATGAGGGATTCTTATTTGTAATTAACAGGTCAGGGGGTTTAAATTGTCTTCAATCGGCCTATGTATGGTGGTTCTATGTTAATGATGATATTCTCTTATCAGAGCATTGGGTTATGAACTACCATGATTACCCATCACGTTGACACATTCTGACATTTCCTACATTAGAGAGATAAGTGAACAGTCTACCAAATGAGACTAAACGAATAAATTAAATTATTTTTAGCAAACGCGTAGTACGCGCCACACGTAAACTGAACCCGTTGACCAACACACGCGCTATGCTGAGACTTAACCCATATGCCGCTGTGCTCAAGAGGAAAGCCATCTTGGACCAGCAGAGAAGAAGGAATGTCAGAGAGTTGGCACTCGCCGAGAAACGTGGTGTAAGTTATGTTTTAAGGTATAATAAAAAAAATAAACGTTGACGTCGACTTTTGGAATTAAGCCCGTACTTTTATAATTTAACTAGGCTTGCAACGAATAGTATATTCGGCAGTATACCGAATACCGAATATTCGGCGAGCCCCTTGACCGAATAGCCGAATATTAGGCAAAAGTATTCGGCCGGATTTTAGCGCCAAAACTTGTACAGACGTGTTTGTTTCGCGCTCGTTTGTTCTAATGTACTCACCGCCCGCCCGATCTACGATTTAAAATGAATGTTTTCACCAATCAACTGCAAAATGAAAAGGTGAAGCAGTAGGTATGTATTAATGGATAGCATAAAAATTAGCTGTGAAGAAACCAGTGACGATAGCGCGAGTTCGTCCTCTACTTTGACCAAGAGGATAAGAACTGAAGAGTCAACACAAATTGATATTTTCTTATGTATTAGTAATATATCACGACATGACAATTCATATACTTGGTGGCAAGCAAGGAAATTTAAATTTCCTTGTTTGATGAAGATTGTAAAATATTTGTCGGCGCCAGGAAGAAGTGTTTATTCAAAGCGACAAAAAAAAAGTAAACTACTTCTTAAAAATGCAGAAAAATTAGTCTTTCTGCACCATAACCTTCCCTTACTAAATTTTGACTATGAAAATGATTCAATTCATAGAAAAATTCTTAAATTTTCTAATATATAAGATGATTATGCAGCTGTTTTATGTACCAATGACTACTTAAATGATTATAAAAGAAATGAAAACCTTACCGTTCTAAATTTTGATTACAACATTTCAAATACATAGAATTCTTAACTTTTCTAATGCAGAAGATGATTATGTACTTAAATGATTATAAGAGAAATGAAAAGATGAATATATGTATATATAATGAATCTATTTTTATTTTCATTTTACCCATTATCTCCCTATAACAAAACATATTACTTAAGTATTCAGTATTCGGCCGAATATACCTAATAAAAGCAGCCGAATACCGAATAGTAACCGAATATTCGTTGCAAGCCTAAATTTAACCTGTAGTTATTATTTACTCACGCTAAAATAATAAATCTAGATCAGGATATATGCTTTCCATTGTTTTTAATTTTAATATAATTTCAACTGCAGTGTAGAAGTTTAATTAATCATGATAATATGTGGATCAAATAAGAAATATTTTAAAATAATTTAGAGTATTATTTTTAGTCTTTATTGTCTAGTGATAATAATTTAAATAACATATATTATAATATAATGGTACTGTATATTTAAATAGTACTTTTAAAATGACAATTACTTTGTAACATATTGTGTAAGTTGATTTTATGATGATATTCTCTTTTCAGAGCATTGGGTTATGAAATACCATGATTACCCATCACGTTGACACTTTCTGATAGCAAACATAGAAAAATGACCCAAACCGCTTTCAAAACATAAATTCTAACATCTTTTACTTTTCAGATTAAATTGCCTGATGATCACCCAGCTGTAAAGGCACAGAAACTTAGGGAAAAACGCAGCAAATCCATCAAATTGGCACGTTCCAAGAAACCCAAGAAGCCCGTAGCCAAAAAGACCCCTCCTCCCCCACCCAAAAAGAAGGCGGAAAAGAAGGAAAAAAAAGAAAAGAAAGTGCCGGCTAAGAAGTAAAGATAATAAATTTATCCATTGATCATGGTGTTTTATTTCAAACTAGTTTTTACTGCCACTCGCGTAACTCGTCAATTCGTCCGTGCTCGCACAAATAAAAATATATGTAACTTAGTGAGGTCAAACGAGCGTAATTTTGTCAGTTGAGTCGCGTAATTTCGGTCTTCATTCACTTTCATAGAAAGGTCGAATCATTTTGCGTTGCCGTGTGGCACAAACTGGATTTGTATGAAACCGAATGCAGCAGAAATTACGCAACTCACAAAATCACTCGTTTAGCCTCACCTATATAAGTGCATGAACGAGGAATCAGTTTTTTATTGATACATAGACCAAGTTTATTATATGATACATCCTCAATAAAATTCAAAGTATGTAATGATTAAAAAACTTATATTATTCTATGGGAAAAGTAGAGGTAAAAGGCGTATAAAAAACCTATCACATATTTTTAACAAAAGTGCATACTTAATCACTACATAGTATAAAACAAACTCGCTTTTTCTTCCCCTATATCCCTTTGTATCCTTAAATCTTTATAACTACACAACGGATTTTGATGCTTTTTTTTAATAGATAGAGTGTAGAGTAAAGGTTTATATAGGTATATGTTTTATACCCGTGCAAAGACGGGGCGGGTCGCTAGTATAATTATAGACCTTTTATATAGTAGATACCTACATACTTATTACGCAACTGCGCGCTTCGCTTCACGTATTATGTAGTTACATTACCTACATAGTTGGCATGCACTGCATAGTGCGTAGTACTGAGTACCTTAGTCTGATTCACTCGAAGATTGATACTAATTACTACCTATTAGTTAAGTTAAACAATAGGTCATGAATGAGAAATCGTAGTCATTTTGGAAAAATGATAATTATAAACCCAATTGTCTGGTGAAACGCCCTTTATGAAAAACTTATTTAGGTACCTACATTACTTGTTGAGAACAATACAGTTTGCTACAGAAGCAATATTAAGAGTTTATAAGACAAAACGAGACCTAGATAGATATTATATCAAAGATTTAAATCTTTGTATTATATAAGTATTTTGCCACTTCAACTACTACTACTGTAGGTAGGTACTTGGCTAGAATTTTTTGATTTTAGTTGTACAATACCTAATCAGTACCTTCTTAGTTCTTGGTACCTACATAATCATTTTTCAAGGTTTCATAATCATTAGTGATCGTCCCTTGACATCTTGACAAAATAATTGTCAATTTTTGTCATTATTTACATGACAATGACGTATTCGTCATTCAAATCTAAACGCAAATGAGGTTCAGTTGTATTAAGATTTTCAATTCATAAAATGCATTTAAATTCAAGAAACTCATTAGAAATAGGTTATTTCCAAAAATAGCCTTGATGCACCGGAAGTTACGTGTAATGAGAGGAATGGGATCAATACGCAACTTCTGTCTATGGTAACAAAAAATGTATAAATTTAAGGGAAGCGTGATGCCACCATTCAAAATTAAAGAAAATAATCACTTTTTGTAATTTAAGCTGAAGATATCTTTTAAATCTATTGTAACTGGCTTAATTATAGATTTTAATTTTATTTTATTACTGGCAGCATTGCTAAATATTAACTTTTTCGTGCCTAAATAAAAAAGTAAAGGTTAGTTTATGATACATATTTTTGCATCTAGTAATAACTCTAATCGATTATTAGATAATCTAATATATATTCGATATATTAGTTATATTTTATTGCAAGAATGTATTTGAATTTAAAAAACATATAAATATTACAAATACAAAAACTTAAATGGATTTTAGATATTGTTAACTGTTCTTAAAGGAAAAAACCTTCAAGGTAAATAGTTAAAAATGTTCAAAAATAAAGCAAAATCCTCAGAAAAAAATATTGAAATAAATAAATATAAGTTGATGCGTTTTAGTATTCGAAATAGTAAATTGAAATAATGATTGAAGTGTTCTAATTCAAATCGATTTGCTTTCGATAATCGATTTTATGCTTATTGTTGCCATTATCTATTTCTGTAGAAAATTACATCACCGTATTATTTTCATGGCAGTGGCACGCATTTGGGACTTGGACTTTTCGTGACAGCATGTCATTTTCGACATTTGATTGATAATTTTCCAAAGATCCATCAAATTAGTTTGTTTGAAAGTTACTTTAGGCGCTAAGTGTGTATATTTTTAAGTTTTAACTTTAAAATAAGGATGTGAGTGAACAGGACTCGTGTTTGGTTATCGCTGTTCAAGGTACCCAAAATGAGCGCACAAAAATGTGTTGTCGAGGGCTGCAATTTGGAATATGATGTGGTGTGCAGTTTCTCCTTCTACAAGTGAGTGTTTTCCCGCCTTTTATTCAATTGTATTTAAAAAATACTTATTTGTTTGTATACGATGTCTCGGGCTTCGCCCAATGACCTCGAAGCATTGTTCATACCAAAAGCGCTTGATAACGCTAGGCTATAAATTAATTTCCTATAAGATGTTTAAACTTCATCCGTACCCATAATAATAAACGAACCGACTTTAAAACGTTATAACAATGAAAATTTTATGTAAATTTAATACTAAAATGGTTTTAAATGCTATTATAAATGTGATAAATTTTTTGTTGGATTTTGAACTCCATTAACATTAGCATAAAGCCTACAAATAAATTTAATATTTGATGAAAATTTCTCCTAATCCTTGCAAATACGGCAACTTTCTATTTGTTTCGATATTTGTGAATATATAATGCAGTCAGAAATTTTAATACTGAATTCCTAATGTTATAAAATGTATTTTATAACAATATAATACAACTAGGTATGAAAATAATTTTTAAATGTATTTAAATAATTAAATTTAAAAAGTTTCATTTAGGCATTAAAAATGTATACTCTAGTTCATAGTGTGCATTGAAACAAAACAAACACTATTTACATTATCATTCATATATATATATATATACATATTTATAATTGGGACAACTCACATACATTGCTCTGATCCCAAAGTAAGTAGCTGAAGTACCTACTTGTGTTATGGTAATCAGAAACAACGAGGGTACCATTATAAACACATATATAAGTTTATAAACAACCAAGACTCGGAAACAAACATTCGTGCTCATCACACAAATTAATGCACCTACTGGGATTTGAACCCGGGACCTTTCGCATAAGGCAAGAGCACTACTAATTGCGCCAATCGGTCATCAAATATATTTTACTTGATGAATTCTGTTTCATATTTTTGATATTTTATATTCAAAAATTTCAAAGCAGATAAGGTTTATGATATCTGAATTGTCAAAAAATTACAGCTGTCATAATTCTGTGGTATTAAAAATCAAATTATAGATATAATAAACCATTAAATATACTATAACTGCTATGTTTTTTTTTTACAAACTAAGTTCTTTATTATAAAAACTTGTTAAAGTACATAGTAATAATAGTGTGAAAGTAAGTTTTTAGGTATTTGTTTTCCTTTAAATAAGAATTCAATACACAATAAAGGTAATATCTGTATTGGATTAAAGCAGCATATTAATTAAAATTGATCAGATACCATTCAACAAAACCAGATTAAACTGAGCAAATTTTTATTTCTCTCCAATAAGAATTGCCGCATCATAATAATAATTATGATCTACAGAATCAGGTTAAAAAGAACATACATTTTTCATTTTAATCATAGACCATAATGGTTATGAGGGATTGATTTTGAGCTTATTTTTTATAGTGTTAATACCACATCAGAGCTCGATGAGAAGAGACAGGATTGGATTGAAGGGGCAATGCAAGAAGAGAGTGAGTGTCTTTGGCGACATGTCAACTTACAGTTGTGTGCGTAAGTATCTACTGAAACATTGTCCTATTTCTCATTTGGCAATTATGCAGAAAGTTAACTGATTTCTAAAATTCTAATCACATTTCATATCTAACCCAAGCAAGCTGCTGGTTTTAAAATTTAAATAATATTAATCTAGCAAATAATGAATTTGTCACAATCAAATTTAAAACATGAATAGCTTAGATAAGATTATCAAGGAATACAATTTCTATAATTCCAAAGCTGCATCTGAATCCAAGTAGTTCAATGTTTGCTCAAGAGGCCCAGGATAAACAGGTTGTTTCCGCTACATTGGCACTTAATTGCTTGTAAAGAACTGTTAAATAGACTCAAAAGTGTCTTTCATTCATCACAATTTTTTTTTTCACCTACCACAAAATTTAAGAAGGCCAGTCACTAAACAGGTCATTTATCAAAAGAAGTGCATAATATAGATCAATGGTTCATATTTGCAGGTATCACTTTGAATTGGACTCACAGGGTCTATGGATAGACTCACCCATGTTACCTGAGCTCCTTTCACCTCAGGAAGCTGCAATTCGACCGACTCCTGAACAGAAAAAAGGTTAGTTTTTACCATGTTCCCTATAGGAGTGTCCCAGTATGTGACCCACCCACTTCTCCATATTTTGCAATAAATATATGAGCTGTGGTCAGGGCTGTCTTGAAAGGGCCTCTGTATTTAACTTTTATTTATTGTTACAGCTGCGGAAATAATTCGCATTGAGCACAACTACTGTATGGAAGCTTGCAAGACAGAGCCAGAATCTATCTCTCGTTTAAATGTCAGACAATTGGTCGACACACTTGGATACCTGTAAGTTGATCCCAAACATTAGGAGTGTCCATGGGCAGCGGAAACCCCTAACTTTTTTCATAACTGAGCCTCCTGCCCATTTGCCTCTTATTATATTTAAAAAAATAACTTCCGCAATTAATTAATTATGAAAATAAATAGTTAATTTATTCTTTGTCCAAGCTTTATACAAAAACACCTCAATAAGAACTTTAAATTGTAGAATGTTTCTTCACACTTTTTCAAATCGGGATTTCTTGAATTTCAAAGAAGGTAAAAGATAATCCTTCTATGAGACTGCTGGGCTTATTGATTTATATTTGTCTTTGAATGAAAGCAATGTAGGAATCATAGTAAGTGGGGGATTAGTTGTTACTGCCTACCCCTTTGAAAAATGCATGATAATATAAATAAATATCTGTTTTTTATTCTGCCATTGTAAACCATATTATAAGTATTAGCGCCACGTAGAACAATGTTCACTCGATCGAGTTATACAAAAGTCGCTAGTATTTAGTATGATGAAAAATATGACTAATAATTATGTATTAAACAAATTTAATATATTTTTAAAGATCCCTGAAGAACATTCAGAAGAAACAACTATGGGTGGTGAAAGTTGAGAGTGATAAAGCAGAAGCTTCCATCACTCAATCAGAGCAAGTCATCACCAAGATGGCCAATCCCAAACAGATTATTGAGGTATTGTTTTGTACTACCTGAGTCTTTAGACGAGAACGAGTCTAAAACACTATATCCACAGGTCTGTTTATTGATATTTTTGTGAAGACCTTCAACGAGGTGATGTTTAGCATCACCTATAATAATTATACAAGACAATTGAGTCAGTTGTAACAAATGTATCAACAGACTGAATTCATACATTAAAAAATACTACTTAATATCGTAGGTGGAATAAAGATGAAATATAAAACTTTATTTATTTTGTTAATCGCGTTACAATATACATATAGAAAGGCTGGACCGATTCTAATGATCTCTGATTTATTAGATTTTTCTCCATCCCGAATAGCAAAATAACTTAAATATCGGAAAGTTTTATGAGGCTTTAGTGATTGAAAAAATTGTAGGTAAGCACTTGTTATTTGTAGGCATAAGAGGTTTAGGAATATAAAGTAAATAAAATTAAAGTGAAGTCCCGTGTCCCCTAGTGGGGTATGGGGCAGATGCATTTCACATCTGTTTCACTGATCGATTTTTTCTTTTAGGGGCAAGTAGGTGATCAGCCTTCTATGCCCTGCCAGACCGAGGTTTTTTTTATCTCCGCCGGGAATCGAACCCAAGACCTCTCGGTTGTAACGCTTACGCGCTTACCACTAGACCAAGGAGGCGGTCATAAAGTCGATTACAAAAGTTAAATTGTTCACTTTATAATTATCTTCTTTTTTTCCAGATAATACCACAAACATCTCAAGCAGGTGACAGTTCTCTACAAAATCAAACTGAGGTTCTACAGATGATAGATGACAACAACATTACTGATAGCTTTATTTATGAGATCGCTGAAGAACAAGAAATAACCATGGATGAGGTGAAGGAGATTCCTGCTTCGGAAAACCAGGTAATTTCTTGTTCTCCACAAGTGAAATTGCAGATAATTTAAAAACTCCAACACAACAAGAATACCTCTTAAATGTATGAACCGATTTTCATAAATTATATCGTAGAAATCTCGGTCACATCAGCTTTTAAACGAAAAAAACGTATCAAAACACGTCAAAGTTGTGGATATTTCTTAAGTTGTTTACCCTATAATTGTTTTAGGAGTGGACGGTGAACATAATACCAGACGACTCTAAGCCTAAATACGCATATATCAAACACTGCAACACAGGCAAGAAAAAGCGGCATTTCACGTCAGAAATGAATACTATCTCATTACAAGGTAATAAAATTAAATATTTGCACTAACTCTTAAGCTAAGTTTGGGCTAGTGCAAATGCCCATTATGTGTGATCCTTATTACTTACCAAGTAACTTATGCCAATCCATGACTACAGTATACTGGCAGATTCCATTGTTTAAATGAGAGCTAATTCTTAAAAAATAGGATAAGGTAACAATGGTAACAGACAAAACTGCTAAACAACCATAGGAAATACATAGTAACTGATGTTTTTTATTTAAACCAAGAGTTTGAATCAAAACTTTTATCCCCAGGTGACTTTGAGAATTACTACATCCTCCCAGATGTGGACCCTTCAGTTGGTGTGGAAATCACCACCAGCTATGACCAAGAGAACTATATAATCGAGGAATATCCCCACATGGTCCTCGAGGAAAGACCAAGGAAACGCGATCCAGAAAGGAAGAAGAAGAAAAAAACTTCTTCCCCAACTGTCCGACAGCAAGTGAAACAAATAAAAACTGAAATCGGTGAAGATTGGGTGATTGATGGCAATATTTATGAGGAGCAAGACGAAGATTATGATGATAAGAAAGCGGCCAGGGTGAGGAGAAAAAATAAGAAATATTTAGGTTATGATTTTGTAACATAGTCTTATTCCTGATTAGTTGTACATGGGTGTTTGCATAATATACCCCAAGGAGTTGTCAAAAATGTAACTAATTGTCAAGTTGATAACATAATTCGCAATTTAATTTATCACTATCCCTAAAAAATGCTCTACTGAGATGGTAAGATAAGGTGCATCGCGTTTTTGCAGCAATTAGCAGGTCGAAAGCATTTGAGACATTGTACCAAGTTAATAAATAGTCTATTTGAACTAGGCCTAACATTTAAGATTTTGTTAATTATCATCAAATACATAATTAATATTACATTTTTGGGTCTGTCTCCTCCAACAGCGTTCTTAGTTTTACATTAACATCAAAAACATTGAAAATTTTCTTTTTTAGAAGCAGTTTAAAAATGTGACGTCACGGAAGAAAGTGGTGTTACAAATGTGACCTGGAGATGGTAAAAAATAATAGTTTGAACCAATATGAAGCCCTTAATTTTGGAAGTGTAGTAAGAACGGTCAACGTAATTGTTCTGAATATCTTAGCACTAATTTAATACAAGGGTATTTTGGCTGAGATTTATAATCGGTACTAAGCTCTAAACTCAGTTATAAAATTGTTATTATTTCCGAAAAATTTTTTGTAAATTTTTGACGAAAAGACTTAATGCATTATTGAGGTAATATAGTTTTTTATGAAGAGCCCGGAAAAGATTTTTATTAATGTCAATCAAGTGCCAAAATATCCTTGTATCTCTATAGGAGGTACACACTTAAAAAATAGTTGCTGTAATTTATTTTTAACAAAAATGTGCTCCTTAATTTTAATGAACCTTTTTTTATTTGATCACCATAACCAAAAAGTGCTTGGAATTTTTAAATAACTTGTGGTGCGACACCTATGCAAAACAACTGAAAATTGTGTAAAGAGCTAATAAAAGGAATAAAATCTAAATATATTCAGCTCTACATTAGCTAGAGATAAACTTGTAGTATAGATATTAATATATTATAAATGTATTTTTTTTGCTTCCTGAATAATCATTATTAGTGTAATTGATGTTATAAATATTAAGCAAATTTTCATCTACCTTCCAAATTAAATTATGTCATTTACCTTCAATAGATGTATGATCCTCATGGTCCTAAAATTTTTCGAAAATGTAACTTAAGGGTAGATGGATATTTGATTGTTTGTCTATAACATAGTTTTCTTTTAATAATGGAGAATGTTACTAGGCACGCAAAATCGCTTGAAACTTTGCCACAGTAGAGCTTTTATGTATACAGATACACTAGTTTTTGTTTTATTCAAAAAGAGCAAGTAGTTTTGATTTTACATGCATTTAAAATTCGTCAGCAGCGTGACGTCACAGTACAACACTCGGCTTTCTCTTTCCCTTCTCGAGCGGCGACGCGACGGCCTGTGCGAGCTGTTGTAAAATGACGTCACGTCTCACTTTAAAACTAGTTTGGGAACAAATTGACGTATCAAGTAGTTTTTTTACTTGAATTTCCATTTTCAATAGAGAATACGGTGGGCTAAAAATCAAAATGTGAACATTCTCCATTGCTTAAAATTAGTGTAGGTGATTTTTTTTCATATGTTTATGGGATAGTATTTTAATGTTTACAGGTGGTAGAACTACTACATTGAAATCCGTATTATGCTAAAAATCAAGTAGATATATTCATGATATGCATTAAATATTCAAATATGGTTATAATAAATCATAAAAAGCACTTAATAAGAATATGCAGAAAGGCATCATCAAATTAAGTATGAAAATTTTGAGTATATTAAATTCATAAGCTGCACTGTTTTGGTGAAAAGTCAAATTTTTCAGTTAGCAAATTTTGTAATAGAAATAAAGATAATGATAAATCTTAGCTAGAGATTCGTAAGTGGCATGCTGTCATCTTTTCATTGATTACAGTAAGAGATAGAAAGGTTTTATTAAGAGGTCAGTTGAATTTTTCATTGAATTTAACGAATCATTTCATTCATTATAAAAAAAATTCGCGATTTATGTCGATCTCTGACTTAGTGTAAAAAATATTCGTATAAATATAACGTTTTCAGTTATAAAAAAAGAACGATTTCGAAATATGTACATTAAGAATTACTTTGCTTAAAAATTGAAAAATAATATAAAAAATTACACTAGCGTAAAATAGTACCTACATAATTTTGCCACTAATTACGTTTTTGATTTTCGTTAAGTACTGAATATAAGAATATTTTAAAATGGAGTTTTATTTCAAGATACGTATTTGAATTCTAACAATCTGTACTTGTTTGAATTATTTTAAATAAAAATATTACATACTAGGCTAAGAGCCTGTCCAGATAAGGCGTTTTACGCGCGTTCCTTCACAGAGAGGGATTTGCCATTTATAATAATAATTATTTACAACTGTATAACTATTACAGATAATATTTACATAAGTTTTTCTATAAAAACAATTAAACTAAATCTTAAATCAAAAATAAATAATATTAATAACATAAAAATTTGGAATACAAAATATAGTTTTGTATGTTTGAGATACTTAATACTTTTTATTATTTTAATATCAACCCAACTTTTGTACCTATGAACTAAGAAAGCATCAATTTAACAAAAAAATGTGAATCATTTAAAAAAAATATGTATTCTAAATACATCCACAATACGTCCACTCGCTCCGGATACGCGCGTATTGCGTAATACTGGACGCAGCATAATATGGCGCCCGAGCTCCTCGACTCACGCTACGCGCGTATGTCTACGGGCGAGTCCGTACGCGCGTAAAACGCCCCATCTGGACAGAGTCTTAGAGTAAACTTCTGTAAACCAGTGATAAATTTTATCAATGTAATTATTGGTCAAACACGGGGAGTTAAAAGCCAATTCCATAAAGATTAAAAAAAAAATTAAATATCCGAAATTAATAAAACAATAAGTTTCTATCACCATGGAGTCAATCAGGAAAGCAGAATAAATCGTTTTGATTGCAGTTCTACACCCTCTATCATGGACGGACGGAGAACGATCGGTGTAGCCCGCCTCTGAAAATTTATAATTCATTTTTCAGCCACCAGCCGCGCTGCCGTCGTCGGTAAGTAAAATCTGCGAAGTTCGCTGTAACTGTAGAGTATGTATTAATTACGTACAAGTAGATGAAGTTAGTTGAATTGAGATCGCAGCGCTTCACTTATTATGTCCATATTTCTGGGACACTATTTTCTACAGCAATCGTTCTCCTTCCCTCTAACCTTCACGCCCTCTATTTTTAGCAATTTGCCTGGAAATGACAATCAGTAGGTACCTATTCTAATTTTTCTAATTCGTCGATCATTCATAGAATTAATTCTTAGCCAAAATCTGCTACTTGCTCTGCTCTGTGGCGTTTTACTTCTTTAGGGGATGTCAGTGTCATCTCGATCAAATAATGTCATCTAAATTCAGACTTCAGTTTTGTTTTCCAATTTGCGTCGGTAATCGGTATAGATTGGTGTGGTTGTTAGGTGATTGTTTTTTGTTTATCTAATTCTAGTTTTACTCCAAAGAGAATACTGCAAACATGGCTGTAAGTATTGCATATTTTGTAATCTAAATTCTTTAATGGTTAAACTATTTGATCACTGATAAAATTTAAAAATATAACCTCAAAAGCGGCTAAAAATATGTTTTTTTATAAATTTTACTATATAATCCATGCGTTGCTTATATTAACAGAAATGAATATATTCATAATTCTCATTTAAGTATGTTAGCTTAAAGCTACACAAACTTTAAGCTAAGGCAATCTTTTAAAAGTCCAAAAATGCCAACAATAGTACATTGTTTTATAAACAGAAATGGTACATTCTTGATTTTAGTCTCTCGCCGCGGCCCAAGTACAGGAGGTACGCTCAATAACACGAATAGAAAGAATTGGCGCGCATTCTCACATACGAGGGTTAGGTCTCGATGATGCATTGGAACCCAGAGCAGTGTCACAAGGCATGGTGGGCCAAAAGATGGCGAGGAAAGGAGCTGGATTCATCTTACAAATGATAAGAGAAGGTATTGACTATCAACCAAACATTATCAGTTGCCATGGTTACCACTCATGTATCTCTAATATATTATAGATCTAATTGTGTTAATATGTTTGATATTAATATCTTACATACTCCATATAGTCAATGTCTCAAGCTAAAGTTATTCTGAAGTTATTAAAACTGCATTTAAAAATATCACATGTATTGTGAACACGATCCTAAACAATATATTTAGGATGTTCATAAACATGTATGTAATTGTATATTAATAAATAATTTTTGACATTGATTTTACAATTTAAAAAAAAGATTTTTCTATAAACCCTACTTGATCTTGTCTTGGTTTTTTTAATGTTTAATAAAGGTAAAATTGCCGGCCGAGCCGTGTTATTAGCTGGTCAACCAGGAACAGGGAAAACTGCAATTGCTATGGGCTTAGCACAAGCTTTAGGACCTGATACACCATTCACCAGCATGGCAGGTAAATTATTATTATTAACAGTACAAGTGTAAAGTCTAGATCACTCTGAACAGAGGCATTATTAAGTTACTGTCACCAATCCCATGTGCTCTTCGATTCTGTTCAGAGAAAAAGTATTTCTAAATACATATTATGTGTGTGCCTATGGGCTGGTCAAAATCTGTACTGTACAAATACAAATTGCTGATAGTTTTTGTATTCAATCCCCAATAAAAATAAATGGTAATAAATTTGAAGTGTTTCAAAGTCTGTATATGTCTGTGGTAGTTTGGAAAAAAATTGGACCAATTTTGATGCTGTTTGAAATCTGACGTAAATGATATGTATCTTAGGTACAATTCATTATATATATGAGATATACTTTTTGTGTCATGTTAGGTGTTTTTTTAAATGTCTTCAATAATATTTGTGTTAAATAGATAAGGAACTTTTATGTTATTCATGTTGTTGTAAAGAAACTCTTTTATTTTCAGGATCTGAAATCTATTCATTGGAAATGAGTAAGACTGAAGCATTAACCCAAGCTATAAGAAAATCAATTGGAATAAGAATCAAGTGAGTATAGTCAATTTTTACTTCTCGGTTTTTATTTAATTACTAGCTGTGGATTCACGCGCTTTAATTTCGCCCTAGCGTGATGTTATATAGTCAAAGCCTTCCACGATAAATAATCCATTTAACAATATTTTTCCAACACAATATTTTTTCAAATAGAAACTAATTCCTGAGATTAGCGCCTTGAACTAAACAAACTATTCAGTTTTATAATATTAGTGTTGATCTCTTTAATTACGATTACGATACTTTTACGATTTTTTTTAACGAGGTTCCGGGTTCAAACCCAGAGAAACAAATGTTGGTTTGCCATAGACATCTGATCACCCACTTGCCTGTAAAAGAAATATTCTGTGAAACAGATGCACTAGGTGTTACAGGATTTTATTTTTAATTATTTTGCTATGGTGAACCAATTTTCGCATAGATTGTTGTTAAAATACAAATATACTATATTAAAATATGTTATATAAACAAGATATAAGTTTTTAAAGTATGTATTTATAATATTTTTCTTAAAAATTGTTTCCCATAATATGTATTTTGTGTCTAGTTGATATGGAAGTGTCAACAAATTTTAAAATTATATAATTTTACTAAAGTATATAAAGATGGTAGTTCAGTTGTTGTACAGACAAGCATACTATTTTAAGATGTAAAGCTATAAACTCTGTAAAAGATTATATACAATTATTATTATAAGATTTTTTTTTAAATCCTCTATTGTCATCATTTTTAACCAATCTTCAAGAAACGAATATTTTTTCTTGAAGGTCGTTCTTGAAGGAGACGAATTCGACGTATTTTTCACGTTCGTATAGTTCCACTTCTACGTCGCTGTCCGTTTACTAATTTTGATAAATGAGGTTTCAAACGATTGGGTTTGGTGTGGTCCCATTTTTGTTGAGTAGTTTTAATTTTATTACAGAGAAGAGTCCGAGATCATAGAAGGTGAAGTAGTTGAGTTGGTGGTGGAAAGAGCTGCAGGTGGAGGTGGAGCAAGAACCGGGAGACTGACTTTAAAGACAACTGATATGGAGACCAATTACGATATGGGGACAAAGATGATTGACTCTCTGTTGAAGGAGAAGGTAAGTAAATACTTTAATTTTAGCTTCTAGTCTTGCTAATATCAACTTTATATGTATTAATAAAGAGAGGTAAAAAGTTTTAAACCTAACTGCACTAAGATTAGCATTTTTTGTAAATTATACCTACTTTACTTTCAGCAATTACCGCCTTACTAAATGGTTCACATAACTGTGTGTAGCACCGGAGGTCCGAGGAAACAGCTAATGTTTCGGTTGGTTAGGCATACAAGGCCGATCACTGCAGTGATCAATGCAACAAATGTCTTCGTTCCATGCTCTCTGAAATTGCAGCATTTATATTCAATAAGAAAATTTTAAAATATGTAAAAAAAAAGGCATTTCTGTGTTAAAAGCTACTCAGGAAAGATATCAACTTTCAATCGCTTCTGTAACAAAGTCAAAATTCATAAACCTAACTGCATCTAGATTAGCTTTTAGTGTTTATATCTTTTTGAAATTTCTTAAGCATTAAATTGTCTCAAAGGCAGGCAACGCAACGACGTGAGGGCGCTGTTCACAGTGTAGTTGCCCATGGGCAACAGGACAGGATCCGGCGGTGATCCCTGATGGTCAGGGATCACCGCCGGATCCTGTCCTGTTGCCTGCTCTAATATATATCTAGATAAAAAATGCATCTTCAAGTTATGTCAGGAATGTATAAATATATCTTCTGAATTTTTAGGTACAAGCAGGAGATGTAATAACTATTGACAAAGCCACAGGCAAAATAAATAAACTAGGAAGAAGCTTTGCTAGAGCCAGAGACTATGACGCTACAGGTAATATTAGGTCATCAGTATTATTACATATGAAATTAGCGTTTTGTATGGAGAAAAGGGAGGCTTTTGCCAAAGGGCACACAGATTCTGAAGGCTGTAATTAAATAAAATGAAGAAAAAAAAGGAAAAGGAAACAGAAAACACAACACAAAATAATATATTACTTAAATTAATCCAAGTTGTTGTTAATACATAAATTAATTCCCTTTCTTAGGCCAACAAGCCCGTTTCGTACAATGTCCCGAAGGAGAGCTTCAGAAGCGGAAGGAAGTGGTCCATACAGTAACATTGCATGAAGTAGATGTCATCAACTCTAGGACACATGGATTTCTTGCTTTGTTCTCTGGTGAGCGTTATTCTTTAATCTATCGCAAAAACAGAAGTGTTAACTTACTTGAATCTCAAGGAAACTATTGGAAAAATTTAAAATGAAAATGAAAAGCAAGCAACTGTCTGCCTCATTATTTCTCTCAGATGGCATTGACAAAAAAAGAGGATTGATGTCATAAAACATTCGAAACATTAATATTAGTTTAACGATATATTATTATATCAACAATTGACGGGCATTATTATTTTTGTTCACTGTAAAAAACATGAAACTCAACAAACCTTGTGTTTGTTTTTTTTTGTGGTGAGAATAAATCATATAACAATATATTAATTTTAGGTGACACTGGTGAAATAAAGTCTGAAATACGAGAGCAGATTAATAGTAAAGTGGCCGAGTGGAGGGAAGAGGGCAAGGCTGAAATGATACCGGGAGTGCTGTTCATTGATGAGGTAAGGGAAAATCTTCATAAATTGCAGCTAAGAATCTGTCCATTTGTACCTATAGAAAGTTAGAGTCCACAGACAGATATACACACGTCAGACTTGTAACAGCCCCGTTTTTGTGATGAAGGTTTCTCTCATTTCTCTATTTCAAGAAACTAAATGGTGGTTGAAAGCTAGTTTAATAAAAAATATTTGTGATAAATTTTTCAGGCTCATATGCTGGACATAGAATGCTTCTCGTTCCTAAACCGAGCGCTGGAGTCTGAGAGTGCTCCAGTAGTAATAATGGCTACTAATCGTGGAATAACCCGGATCCGAGGTACGAATTACAAAAGTCCCCACGGGATACCTTTGGACCTTCTGGATAGAATGATTATTGTCCCAACTGCGCCTTATTCTCACCAGGAGTTGAAGGAAATACTTAATATTAGGTATGGTGTGTTTGTTTAGCTCTATTTTTGCTTTCACGTGAATAATAAATAATAAAAAATTGCTTCATAAAATTGCACACACATAAAATTGCTTGAATAAAAATATTTTCATATATTTATAATCATACATTCCATAGGTGCGAGGAGGAAGACTGCCAAATGTCAAACGACGCGTTGACAGTACTGACACGTGTCGCCACGGAAACGTCACTTCGGTACGCGATACAACTCATCACCACGGCTTCGCTTGTTGCCAAACGAAGAAAGGCTACTGAAGTAGTGTTCCATTTAAATTATTTGAACAAATTATAAGATATGTAGATGAAATCATAATTTTACTAGCTTTACTTTGACAACTGTCAAATCAAACCAATTCATGTGACAAATTTGCGCCTATTTTAACAAAACACGCCGTAATTGAAAAATACGGCAAATATGTGTAGAGCAAATATACAAATTGTATGTTTTATTAATCACATGAAAAAGTAAACGAAATTTAAATACTTAATATAAAATGAAATCGACAAAAGAATGAGAATAAAATGTCGTATTTATTAGATTTTGAAATAAATAATTAAGTTGTTTTCAGGTGAGCATGGAAGACGTGAAAAAGGTGTACTCTTTGTTCTTGGACGAGCACCGTTCCGAGCAGTTCCTCAAGGAATACCAGGACGAGTTTATGTTTGACGACGGGGGTGGCGGTAAATCATTTTTGTTTATGTTTATAATTTTCAGTGAAACATTTGACAAATTTCTTTCACGAGTGACAGATAGTTTATTTTAACGATACCCGATATACCACAGTGTCGCTAATAAGGGATAAGTTTCGAGAAGAAATGACTATATGGCAAACTCAGAGCTTATTTTTACTAAAACACTTCTATTATATTTTTTTCAGATGCACCACAATCAATGGAAGTGTCTCAATAATGTTGGCAAGAGAAATGTAATTGAATGTGAAAAAAATTTGAGTTTATAAAACATTACTTTTAAGTTACTTATAAGCACTTAGCTTAACATTTTTTTACTGACTAAACACTTTACTTATATTTTTGTTTTATTATATAAAAAACCCTAGAGAAGAACCGATTGAAATGTTTATTCTGTTTAAATGGCAACCTATTACATAATTATATTATATAGGCTGTTTCATTTTCATTATTAAGTGATGCGGACAAAGGCGTGAGCTCGGCTAGTTTTAGAATTCATTAATTGCCTATGCCCTATGCTATTTGTTCAAATGTTGATTCAAATAAAGAAAATATTGTGCAAGGACAACAGGAAAATATAAAACCAGCAATGTATGTGATTCTGGATGAATTTTTAATTGAATGACCCCTGTACTTTATTATTATTATCTCCAAATCATGTAGTAATTAGTATAGCACATAGACTTCTTTTTATCTTGGCCTATCAGTTGTGGGGGCTTCACTCGTTTATTATTACACCCCTTCATTCAGGGTTTTTAAAATTTGAAAAAAAAAAAATTATTTACAACCTTATTTTAAATTTTACTAGTTAAAATTTTATTACTTTAAGTTATTCAGGAATGTTTTCAATTTAATTGCTGAAATATGATCCTATTTAAAAAAAAACTATAAATTTTGCAATATGCTTTCTGAACTTAAACATTTTGGAATTTCCCAAAATTTGCTAAATGCCCAGTTCAAAGATAGAAAGAAAAACATCTAGAAATCAAATTGTGGTCATTAAATAAAACACAAGTGCTTTCGATAAATTAAATTTTACTTATTACACCTACAATACTACAGATGACATTTATTCCTTACTGCGGTAGTTCTTCATGTTGACAAGAACCCATCCAGGAATAAACAGCCAACCAAACACCATGCCAATAGAAAGAGTAATCATTTCCTGAAAATAATATGCATAATAAATACATTGTTGGTGTGAACCACATTCTTTTTAGAAAGTTTTCTTATTAAAATATTTAAAAGATTCAAACTACATAAAAATCCCTCAAAGGTTGGTAATGATGAATCAATTCATCTTGGAATATTGTTAAAGAGTCTAGCTTCTATCTTCAATAATATAAACATTATCATGATTTATCTAGTCAATCTTAGTTAAAGAATGGATAAGCATAGTGGTCTAATATCCAGCTTCAGAATTAGTGCACTCATCAAGCATTTCCTAAAAACTAAATTTTTATGCATATTTATGATTAGAAGAAGATTAAGGGATTACCAAGTAGCCTATAAAAATGTGGCTGCTAGTATTTTAATTAAATTATTGTTAATTGTTTTTTTCGAAAAATTTCATTCACTTGTTTTTTAAATAAAATATCGTTCACTTCATGGCAATATATAGGGTTATTAGTAACTCAACGTATTCCCACCAGGATCAGATAAGGGGGCATATATGCAACAAATTTAACCACCCCAATGTATGGCCGAAAGTTAATACGTCGAGTTACCAATAACCCTGTATATATATAAAGACTGCAGCCGGATCTCATCCTACTACTACTACTATACAACTCGTAACTCAGAAATTTAAAGAATTGATCTTAATTTTTAATCTCAGTTGTCTATAAATAATAGTGTGAAGCTCAAATCAGGGTTTGATTCACAATCATAATAATATCTCATTAGAATTTCTTAATACAAACTGTTATCTACCACAAGGAAGATAACCTATTTCTATAAAATTACGTAATATATTGATTGGCTAACTGTAATTTATTGATCGATTAAATAAAAAACAGTAGTTAAGGATAAACCTGTGTTTAAAAGGTTTACGCTCAAGGGCAATCGTTAATTTATATCGCTAGTATTACGACAACTTAATTTGATACTCACCCCCTTCGATACCTTATTCCTCGGAGGAATAGCCACCACACTCATATTTCTAACTTGTGGAGCATTCTTAACGACTTGGGAAGTTCTTAATAGGGTCCTGACGGCTTGCATTTTAATCGTTTTTAATTACTTTCAATGATACTGTAGTAAAGCAAAACGGGCGTAAAGTAATTTTTTTGTGCTATTGGTATTGGGTCTACAGAACTGTAAGCAGTCAAATTTTTATGTTAGCGTCAACTGTCACGTCTTGGAAGTTAAAATAGACAACAATGTTGTTATTACAAAATCTATAATTATACCACAGATAATTTTTTCATATATGTGTGACATAGTCTATAATTTGGAGTGACTATATTATTTTAGGTACCTAACGCAAATTAACTGTCATCCGTGTATAATAATTATAGTAAACAAGGCGATAAGACGTACATAATTATCTATGGAGACATCTAATCAAAATCAATCAATCCATACACATTTTGTGGAAAATAAAAATTTTTTTTAGAAAAAATGAATATAATATTTTATTGATATCAATTAATATGAAATACAAATAGTATTGAATGCGTCATAAAATAAGATGTCAATTATTGCCTCTGTATCGGTTGGCATTCCTGTACCAGCCACATGTAATCGTCCAAAAATCCCCTCTGTTTCAGAATAGGTCCCAAAGTGTTAATCACTTTAGCGTGGTAGGCGTTTATGTATGACAGCTGAAAGAAAAGCATTAAAACAATGTTTATTTTATTTATTCGTACCTACACCCTTCAGACAAACAAATTATTATTTTTAATTAAAAATACATATTATAAAGCAGTAAATTATTATTATGTAACATAAATTGTTACGATAGTTGGAAGGTCTTTTTAGTTACTCACAGGATATAGTTTTCAACATAGTAAACAATTTATTACCTCAAAATCATCCAGCAAATCCAAATTAATACATTTCTTGTGGTGAGGCACCATTGTCAATGTAGAGAAACCGAGGACACCGCGACCGTCGTAGTCGCCTAGTAGATTCGATGCCTGCGAAAAAAATATTATACCATAATGTGGGTGGCACTTAATTATTTATACAATACAATAGGACATTATTTTAATGTGGGGAGAAAGTAACATATTACCAATTTGTTTTGTGTTTGGTTAGATCAACATTTTATTTATTTACAGAGTCCTATAGCTAAGAAAAATACATCTTTAAATACGGCGTCATCAAATGTTCAATGTGTACCTACTTGAAGTATGTTTTTTTAAATTTATATGTATTTCGAGTATTTCAGCCTTTGCAATATTATACCTTAGGATTAATTTGACAAATACATAGACTCTTACCCTTGGATGATTGGAGTTTTTGTCCACATCAATTATTTCCACCAGGTCCTCATGTCGGATCCCGTATTCTCCCACTTTATAGTAACCTGGCTCTGAAATAAATTAGAGTTATATAGCAGTGCATTAAAGATATCTAACTATCTTGTTTTCAAAGACCCGCCTCCGATCTCCGTGGCTGCCATCTGCGTGTGGCGCCGGATAACCTGTGTTTGAATCCCGGGAAAACAGATGTTTCTTTCGTGTAGGCACAGAAGATTGTTCCAACTTAAAGAAATGATCCGTAAAACAGATGCAGAAATGCGTCAGTCCCTTGCTTTTGTGTTGTTTAGAAGTAACTATTTATTAAAAAAAAAAAAAAAAAACGAATTTCATTCGAATAGGTAAGTGAAAGATGCAGAATTGTGTTTATCGGACTGAGTTACGGAACATTAAAATTACTTCTAACGTTACATACAACATGCAATCTTTTTTTTATATCTGTCCACCCAATTTTACTGAGCCATGGGGCAAACACACGCGATTTAATTTTTCACCTATATTTCCAAAATCAATAAGATCAAAAAAATACTCCTGTAACTGAAAATTAGGAATTGTAGACTGTAGAGAGGACTCCATAGGATTAACTTTAATTACTCTCTTACCATTACTCAATATCTGTCCAGCTTTTAGACCAGGGTCATGAGGATACGGTCTCCAAGACACCCCCGAGGGCCCTTCGTGGACATTGAGGAAATGTCCCACCCCATGCCCCGTCCCGTGGGCATAGTCTAGCCCCACGTCCCAGAGGGCCTTGCGGGCCAAAGTGTCTAAGACGTTACCCTGGTGAATAAATAAATTGTAAATTGCCTGATTGTTTTTTTTCCTTGGGTTTTTTTTATTTTTGACATTTTTGATTTAAATTTTGAATTACAAGTACATAGTTACAGTTGCAAATGTCTGTGTACTGCAGTTTGTCTTTACTAACCCTAATATTTTTTGGAAATCTAAAATAGCCTATGAGTCATGCAGTGTACCAATCTAGATAAGTTCAGTGATTTAGGCATGATTAAATAACAAACATATGTCTATACTTCCAAACTCGCATTTACAAAAGTAGTAATACTAAAAAAAATATTTTGTAGTCCTGTAATAAAAAATTCACACACTCCTGACAATTTACTTTAAAATTTTAAATGTCTTATCTATATATAGAAAATAAAGTCGGGTTATTTACACCATATAACTCATTAACGGATGGACCAATTTCGATGATCTCTGATTTCGCACCTTTAGAATGAAAGTGACTCAACTCAAAATTCCTGTAACACTCGATTTTACCATAAACTGACCTTATAAAGCATATTCTAAAACCTTGTAAAGTAGAAGTGACCTATATTTGAGTATAACAGGGGGCAGCGCATACTTCGGCCTCTATATATTATTAAGATGTATTCAATTTTTTGAAGACTTTAATGCTCATTTACCACAAATTGCATTTTTGGATTAGGTCACTTTCATTCTAAGGGTGCGATTTGTTGGATCCATCTAATTCGAGAATAGACTCAAAGGCTGGCAAGCGACTGGACCTCTTCGGATCGGCATACCCGAACCTACGGGACTATCGGCACTTCGCATCCAACGACATCCTGAAGCTTATGCGGTCCTTCTTCGGGGATCTTGGAGTGAGTGAGTAAGGCATGGGGTAAGTACAAAAGGACCTAAAGGTTCGACGTGCGTCCCGTCAGAGAACCCCTGATGATAAGATAAGATAATTCGATAATAGTAGAGTAACTATAGAAAAATTCACAAAAATGTTTATGAAGACAATTAGTTTTGTCATACATTTGATATGGACGTTTTAGGTGACACGTTTATTCTTTGGAAATCTGAAGCGATACGATTTTCGCGAGGTGCTCTAGTGAATAATAAACAGATTATTGCAATTATCACATACCTTAACTCCTTTAGGGAATAGAGCTGTTCCCAAAGAGATTTGGCCTTTCAATACACGCGTGAAAGCATTTTTTTGCTCCATACTAGGCTCGCCCATGTGTCGCGTACGAGTTATATCTGTTGTTCCGTCTCTGACAAAGATAATTCATTCTTATAAACAAGTGAAGTTTGGGACAATTTAAAAATGTCGTAGCGTTTCCGTTGCTTTAATTACAAATAACTAGACAACTTACATACATTGCTCTGATCAGAAGTAAGTAGCTGAAGCACTTGTGTTATGTTAATCAGAAAAAACGAGGCAAACACAATAAATACATAAGTTTAGTAACAAAGACTCGGAAACAAATAATCGCACAAATAAATGCACCTACCGGGGTTCGAACCCGGACCTTTTGATGCAGGAGGCATCAGCACTACCGGTTGCGACATTCGTCGTCAAATATAAATAGTGATAAGACAAATACAATTTTTTATTCCCCTTCCCCACTCACCTATATTGACCTCCCGAATCCAATAAAAACATGTCCGTGCTATTAATGACCCTCTGAGGTCCGTCTTTTGACGGGCTGTAGTGGATCACAGCACCATTCTCGCCCGCACCGGGTATTGTTTCAAATGACGGACCCATTAAATTTTGTTCATCCCTATAAATTAAAAAAAATTAAAAACTTGAGAGAGAACTTTAAACCCGGATGGAAGGAAGTTCCATTCGATTAATTAGTGAAGGAATTGTAATAAGATTCTTTTAAGTTATAATATTTTTATTATTATTAACAAATGTAATATAAACTTAATGAGTAGGCTCAATTTTAGTAATAATTGGCTTGTGGTAACTGAAGTAGGAAACATATGTCTGGGATTCCATTTTATTTAAATGTCTTGAAAAAACTGCATCAATGGTAGTATTAAATTAGTACTCAACAAAAATAATCTTCGTGATACCACACTGTTCAATGCGAAATAGAAAGACGGAACGAAAATAACTGGCTTGCTTTCTATGAGAGAGAGAGACAAACAGAGAATTCTATGAGAGAGAGAGAGACAGACAAATAATTCTATGAGAGAGAGAGAGACAGACAGAGACACGCGCACGCCGCACGGCTCACAACTATCAAAGTGTCATTACAACTTCTGGTCTTAATTTTTTCCGTCTAGCCCCCCTTCGCAACGCGCGATTAGGAACTTAGTTCCAATATAACAATTGATACCAATCTAATTTCTAAAAATCTTGTGCCACGAATATATTCGAATAATAAGGATTTAATCGAATGATACATCCATGTATTGATTAATCTTAATATATATATAAATCTCGTGTCACAATGTTTGTCCTCAATGGACTCCTAAACCACTTAACCGATTATAATAAAATTCGCACACCATGTGCAGTTCGATCCAACTTGAGAGATAGGATAGTTTAAATCTCAAATTATAGTCGCAATTTTAATTTATTGCAAATTCGTTTCCTCATACATTTTCTATGGAATGACGTTTTAGGTGACACGTTATTATTCGGCACTCTGAAGCGACACGAAGTTCGCGGGGTCAGCTAGTAATTAATAATAATTGGGACAACTCACAAACATTGCTCTGATCTCCAAGTAAGTAGCTGAAGCACTTGTATTATGGTAATCAGAAACAACGAGGGTACCAAAATAAATAAGTTTATACAACCAAGCCTCGGAAACAAACATTCGTGCTCATCATACGAATAAATGCACCTAGCGGGATTCGAACCCGGGAACTTTTGATGCGGAAAGCAGGAGCAATAAATCATTCTACACTTAACAAGGACCAATGATATACAATAATTAAAAAATACAGATAATGAGTTTTTTTAAACTTCGCTAACACAATTTTTTTTTGTAAAGCAACACTCACTGTCGGAATTTCAATAGCCGATCATCAGCTTGTAATTCCGTGATAGTCGAACCCGCGGCTATTTCGTCATGGAGCCACTTGAAGAATCGAACAACCGCTGTACCGTCGCGAATGTGACATTCACGGAAACCCTATATTAAGAAAGAAATAAAAAGAAAATAGTATCAATAATTAATGCCTGCTGTTTTGTCTCGGGCGACTGATGCAGGCAAAACGTGTTAAAAAATATTATAGTATCAAAATTTTAACAAAAAAAAAACGACTTCAAATTGTAACTCTAAAACTATTGAACAGATGATGAAATTTAAATGGAATCACACGGGAAGCACCAGCTTTTATACAAAAAGAATCATCGAAATCGGTTCACCAGTTCTAGAAAAACATTGGAAAATTTACAAAAAAGTGTTTTATTTTAAAAATTCGTTTTTTCATACATTTATTTAGTTTAAGATGACACATTATTCGGAACTCTGACGCGATACGAAGTTCGCGGTGTCCACTGGTTAATTATGTTCCAATCGTATAGTACTTAATAAGTGTCCATAGTGCCTAGAATTAAAGGTACCTATTACGAATTTCTGATGCCTAATCAATTTCAATTAATTTATATGAACTTTTAAATAATCTGTGAATATATGACTTCAGATGGACCCAAACATGTCTGCCAATATCACAAGGTTATGCGACTTTGGGAAGAAATCTTACCTCCAATTCGACGTTATTCTTAACCAACTTCATGAGCGCAACTGGCGACACTTCAGATGCCAAATTCAGTGGTTTCTGCAACACATCCTCCTGAAAGAATACGTTAAACAAATGTAAGTGACGTCCCGTGTGTAGTGGGGTATGGGGCAGATGCATTTCACATCTGTTTCACTGATCGATTTTTTCTTTAGGAGCAAGTAGGTGATCAGCCTTCTATGTCCTGCCAGACCGAAATTTTTTTTTTACAAATATAATTGAAGAAAATTTAAAAAATTCTCGTTATTACGACTGCAAACCTCATAAATGGATGCACATATTTTTACAGCTAAGATCCATCTCAATCCAGCTTGAAGCAATCAAAACAGCATCGAAATTGGTCCATTCATATCTTTTGTGTCATCATACAAAAGATGAGTTTAAGGGAATAAATACGTTTAAACCTAACAAATTATATGGATCTGAAGTCTATACAGATAAATAAAATTGCAGTATCTATTTTTAATATTAAAAAATTTCCTTTCACTAAATGACATGTTACGGCTAATCTCTGAAACGGCTTGGCCAATTTCGACTTTCACTAGCAGATAGCTGATGTAGGTAGTAAGGGGTAACTTAGGCTACTTTTATTTTAGAAATTAATAATAAAAAAATAACTATCCCGCGCGGACGAAGTACATGTTATTATTTTGCTGTTCGCTATTTTGCTCTGTTTATAGGCTATATAACATCAAGTTAGCCAGTAGTAAATAAATGTATTTAGAATTTTTACTAATTGGCACATGTCTGTTATAACTCACCCCAGCAGCAGCTCTATGGATAGCTTCGCTTGCTTCACTTGACAGCCAAATGTCATGTTCACCGTCACCGCTTTCTGATAACTCTTTCTGAAATAAAGCATTCCCATTAAATTTTTACCAACTGATCTTAATAATACCATTTAGTTAAATATTTTTTATAACTGCAAAGTCATTGATATTATAAATTCCGAATAATATGTACACAATTGGCCTAAGGGCCTGTGCACACCACGTTTTTTAAACGCGCCGTCGACAAGCGTTTGCAGCGATACAGACGCGATACACACGCAAGTCAGATAAAAGATTAAAAAGGATATGACATGTCTGTGGATCTAATAGCCCGATTATGATGAGATTTTTGTTGGGAAGCTGACGTAATTACGATGTACAATGGTACAATTTACGAAAATCTGTTCATCTATTTATGAGTGATTCTTATTTGTAATTAACATATCTTAGTTTTTATATCATCTTCAATTTCACTTGTATATTATATTTATTGCACAGAACAACGATCTTATATTCATAATTGCAGAAGACAAATAGAGTTGCCAGCAGGAAAAATGTACAAATCACAGACATTTACAAAGAAAAACATATTAAAACTATTATGTTTCATAGAGCAATGTGAAACCATAGAGTCGATTCTCTTATCATTTCCGCCATGCTTTATGACCGTTTTTCACTAAACAGAGTAATGTCTCTCGAATATCACACAAACTTAGTGGTAATTAAATAATTGTAATATTGTATTTAATATACGCGCTTGATTCTTTCCAATATTTTAAAGACGAATAGATATTTAAACTTACAGCCATATTTTCTAGCTCCGGCACAATTTGTTCGTAGGGCAATCCTTCAATTTGAACACCTTCTTGTGCCAAACATTTTAAAATCTTCTCAGATATTTTGCCCTCGTGCCAGAAAAGTTTGACCTTAGCTGGCGTTATTACGAGGTAAGCGAAGAAAACCGGGTTGTATTGTATATCACTGCCGCGAAGGTTTAGTGTATCTGAAAGAAACCATGAAAGTAACTAACTTTGATACTTAATATGATATAATATGTTATGAATGGGCTATCAAATTGCCACTTCAACCAAATTTGATCTATTGTGGCGGCCCTTTATAGTTCATTATTGATTCCCGTTGAATCCAGAAACTTCAAACCCAAAAGATACGTCATGGGAAGCCTACAAGGCCGATCTTGAACTTTGATACTTACTACATTAATTAAAAATTAGTGGACCCCGCAACATCAGAGTGCCGATTAATAACGTGTTACCTAAAACGTCATACCATAGAAAATGTATGAGGCTACGAATTTTAACCCAGGTGTGATTCTTAGGATTCATTTATACTCATATTACACATCACATAAATAGACAGGATTTTTTTTTATTTGATGCAACTTACAAGCGACTTCATCTAAAGCTGTAATAATCAAAGCAGACGCTCGGTTTTCAGACATTTTCTCTCTCAGCTCCTCAATTTTTTTTCCGGCTGTTTTACCTGAAAACCATTATCAAGACTAAAAAAGGTTCCTAACTGTATGTACATATAAAAATCTAAATGTGTGAACATTCTCCATTAAGATAATAATCAAACTCAAACACTAGTACAGTAGTATATGTACAGTATACACACATAAAATGTTTTACTAGGGGTGCATCGATATGCCTTTTTACCTATACGATACCGATACCGATACTCTTATAAAAATACCGATACCGATACCGATACAAACTCTTAGTGAATTCAAATTAAATTAAGGTAAAATATATTATGAAACACAAGTTTGGTTAAAATTTTTAATTTCTATTAAAAAATAAAAACAGTTACAGACTGAATGAGATTCAAGGTTAAGCTATTAAAATTAAGAATTAAGTGTAATAATTAAAATACAATCAGTAACTGTTAATAATTAAAATTAACAAGATTTTTGTTTAAAAAACAGAGCATTATCAAGTTTTGCGGAGAAAACCGATTTCGGAAGTCTGTCTGTATAAGACCTGCGGTGGAAAATAATCTCTCAGATGTATCGTTGTATCGGCAATAACAATATCGCCGATGGCGATTTATCGGCCAACCCAAAGTATCGCCAATATATCGGTATCGGTATCGAATGCATCCCTACGTTTTACTAAATCCATTCAATTTTATTTATATACGTCACCTGTATAGATACAGATTTACTGTTATGTTGGTGACGCGAACTCACGAGATTTCACCTATCCAAAAAGCATCTAACGCGCACAGCATACGGTCAGAGCAATATATGCTATATAAATACATATATACTAATTGATATAGATATATAATTAACGGCTAAATGTCATTTCAAAAAAAAAATAAGTAAGGCAATAAAGCGATAAGTTTTATAAAAGATTTACCTGTATAATTGACAGGTAGATAAATGATATCGTTGTGCGGCCGATCTGGTAGCGGGTCTTTAAGTTCCACTCTGGCTTCATCTACCAGGTTGTTAGAAACTGCAAGGAGTTGGATCTTTGCTTTCTTGAGAGCTAGCTGTGAAGTTATTTCATTATAGACATTATTTCATATAACCTAACATTAAAAGCCGATTGTTTGGTACGCGCTACTCTCAGGAACAACTTGTTTGAGTTAAAATATTTTTGTGTTGGATAGAACATTCATAAGGGAAAGTTATGTAACATCACTCTACGATGAAGTGAAACCGAAGGGCAAAGTTTGTATTATATACAAAGGTGTCGTGAATCGTCTAGATAAGGGGGCACGGAGCGTCCCGGATTGCGGGAAGAGCTGCTCTCAGAGTAAAATGCAAAAAAACATAGATACTCAAATCTACTAAAATCGATGATAATGACGCCATTTTGTACTTCTTGGACAATTAAAAGAGCAAACTCCAGGTTCAGTATTTAATTTACAAGTAAAATGTATGTTTATATAGGAATCGTAATAACTCACCTGTAACGGTGTCTTTTCTTCCCTGCTCATAGTATGAGGGTCATATCCCACCACCGAACCCACTCCCACATTGGAACTTAACCATTTCTCGATAGATGGCGTGTCTGGTAGGGCTGTAATAGACAATATATGTTCATTTGTTACTTTGTAAAAATATTTTTATTTTTTTTTTGATATAAGAAAGACAACATTCAGTTTGACATACAATAAATCAAATAAAATAATACAATGTTTCGTATTTAAAAATTGAAGGCAATTTAAAAACTCCCGGCTTGTTACTTACAAATAAGAATACCTCTTAAATGGATAAACTTCATAAATACGATTTAAGCTAAGAATTAACTAGATCAAGTTAGATTTCAAACAAATAAAAAAATGCGTCAATGGGTCAATTCGTTTAGCCATCATCAAACTCCATACTTTTTAAACCTCCGACGCAGATGTGTATCTGTCTGCAGCACAATACTTCCTACACGAATGGACCGCTTTTGATGGATCTTATTAATTTATTTAACAAAACAGATATATCACAAATGCAACATAAAGACGAAATACAATATATAACTATAGATGCATTCTAAGAATGATACATATCTAAATATATACATCTTATCGACAATATGAAGCTGTGTTCACCCATTTATGAGGGAATCTTATTTATAATTAACATATCGGGGGCGTTTTTAAATTGTCTTAATGTTTAGGTACATGGTTTTACCAAAGCACGAAAATACAATGCGAAAATTTATATACTACAACACTAACACTGCTTCATTAAAGTCCACAGATTCAAATCGGCCTCCTTCTCGAACTGCGTGTAATATCGCCCGTCAGTCCACACGAGCGCCTTGTCAATTGTCACCACGGCCGTGCCAGCTGACCCCGTGAAACCCGTCAACCATGACCGCCTTGCGTCTCTGTCTGCTATGTATTCTGACTGCGAACAATAGCAAACTTCAGAACGGACATTTCTTACATTTATATCCCTGATAGGTATGCGTTATAAGGCAAAGTCAAAGTCAAAAATATCTTAATCCATTGAAATCATATTTGATCAATTTGAATCGTAATTTTTTTTAATATTATGTAACTAGTTTACAAAAATAACTATTCTAAAAAATTATAATATGTATTTGGTTTTATTAAGACATAAGTAGTCACAGCAGGTTCATTCCCAAACTTTTTTATCATCTAAGTAATCCGTTAATTTTTAGACATAGTAAGACAAAGTGCCCAGTGGTAAAAGTTTTCAACTTGACGCTGGGACGCTGAACAATTGCTTTCCTAAGGTGCTTTTGTCCTTTGTCTATCAGCTCTCTCTCATTCCATATAAAAACACCAGTAAGTAAAAATAATGTTTTGAACAAGCCTCAATTTGGTATGACAACAAACTACAAACTAATGTCAACGTTAAGCGTGGAATTTAAACTAAATTTGATATTTTAGTAATAGAAATTCAGTCTTCACTGAATTCTTAGTCTTATTACTATTACTACTAATTACTAAGTCATCCTGATGACGTCACAAAATTGACGAAACAATACAGAAACTATATTGATTCGTACTTTGATCCCAGATGTAATAAACGACTTACATTATGTGGATCAGCTGTCGGTACAATGTATGCTGTCAATGCTGTCGGCTGGCTGGCCATCAAAGCTCGCAGCGTCGTTAAACGTTGTAACGCCATTTTGTTCACGCTCGCCACATAGGGAATGACACTGAAATAAAATGAAAACAAATGAGATTGAAAACAATAGAAAAACCCCACACATGCTAATCTAAACTAATATTATAAAGACGAAAGATTTGTATTTTTGTGTGTATGTTTGTCATGAATAAACTCAAAAACTACTGTGCCGATTTCAAAAATTCTTTCACCATTGGAAAGCTACATTTACCCTCAGTAACATAGGCTATATTTATTGCTAGAAAAGATTAGGGATCCTTACTAAAACTTAAGTAACGTAACCCAAGGTGTAAAAAAAGTGCCCTACAACGTCTTTCGTCGCATGCGCTGCGGAAACTATTGATGATAGAACTAAAGTACACTGTAAAAAAGTAAGGGGAGGGAGGGGGTTGTAAGAGGTTGAAAGGGGAGGGATGAAAAGTTATATGGAAGTATCGTCATTTTTAGAGCTAAAAGCTTTTAGACTATATAACATCACATTACGACGAAGTTAACGCGGGTGAAACCGCGGTGCACAGCTAGTTACATATAAGAATATCTTTTGAACGAACAGAATTTTAAGCTATCCACGTATATCATTCTGCTTCCAGACAAAAAAATTGGTTATCTGTAAAGTCGGTTTACGGACGATAATTTTACGATTTATGATAACGTCATAAGAAAACATTGATGAAAAATTGCATACTTTTATTATCCCATGCTAGCCGATCGTGCCTCTCTATCGCTTGTTCCGCACTCTCGCTTGCACGCTTGGCTCAGGCGGAACGTGACACATTTTCGTGAGTGCATCCGGCGTCAAAAACAGCATTAAAAACGGTCCATTTGTTTGCATATTTATCAAAGCGACAAGCGTAATATTATCTAAGTGTGCTATGTTAAAACTATTAATTATGTTAATACAATTTTAAATAATTTAGTTCAAAGAACGAATAATATTTTTTTAATCTCTTACAATAGAATTGTTCAGTTTATTTATGGTTAATTATATAGATTCTATTGTAAGACAAAATAATATATAATATTCAAATTAGAGAATCTTTATGACGGTATTAGGATTTATTTTTTATATTAAATCGAATTGTTATTTCTGATGCAATCATTACTTTCTAGTGCAGTTTCTATTTTTTTTTGAATTACTGTTATTTTACCCTTTTGAGAACATTCGCGAGACAAATATAAACTAAGATATCGTAAGAATCGAGTTTTTATCTGTTATTTTGTTAAGTCGCCAATAATTAATAATTATAACATAATTTATAACCTAACAAAAAAGAGATCATCGTTCGGCCTCAAATTCGCGTAAAATTGAGAATATTTTTATTTTAAAAGTACCTAGATAATAAATTTCGCCCCACGACGTTTCAATCAGTACTAATGATTTTACAAACAAATGACAATAACTTTTAATTGGTTAAGTTAGAAACCTTAATCATAGCTAAAAATTGTTCCAAATTCTTTTTACCCTACGGCGAAACACAAATCGCCTCCATGTCTAATTGGTTTGCACCTATTGCGTCGAAGCTCGTGGGTTCGAATCCCGGAGAATTAATGTTTTATGTTGGGTAGCCACAGAAAACTAATCACCTCGCCTGAAAATAAAATGATCAGTGAAAAAGGCGCAGAAATATATTTGTCCCATACCTCATCCAGAGGTTAAAGGTTTTCACACACGACGAAGCACTAAAGGTGCTTGAGGAAGTGACCGCCAGTAACTTTTGATTCATCTTGATGAACTTCACTGGGTACATTCAAGTTTCTTATTTTTATATCTAGACTTCACCTATACTATAGGTCCTATAGGGACGTTAAGAACCAGACTTCAGACAAAAATCACGCTTCAAAAACCTTAGATACCTAAAGAATACAATTAAAACATGGAGGCGATTGACTTGTACTTACTGTATATCTATTTTCTCATAAGGTCAAATTTTATAGTTGACTTGTTGGCATTAATTGACCTTTTCAATATCACCGTAAAATTGTAAATACCGTTACATTACAATCTATCTCGCGAGATTGTGAACCGTAACATATTGCTAACAATTTACAAGGTAGGCCGTTCTGTATCCATAGAAATGAAACACAGGTGTCAGTCAAATAAATGCATATTTGAGTTTCAATTCGATAGATCTACCGAAAAATACTGTGTAAATTGTTAGCAATATGTTACAGTTCACAATCTCGCGAGATAGATTATAATCTAACAGTATTTATAATTCAAGTGACATATATATTTTAAAGCATTTTGAGAACCTCAGACCGAGCTAAGCTCTCTTAATGTCAATCTCGTGTTGCGATTCTTAATCCATATTTGCAAAGTAAGATTCGAATGCCAACGCTTAAGCACCTAGTTTCTTTTTAAGATTTACAATCATTTCTTCAATTTAGCCGCGAAAAAGAGACGATAACAATATAATCATAGAAATAAAGAATGTATGTATTAAATGAGTGCAATTAAAGACCAGAGATTTCAAAACCCTTCCCTATAATAATTTAAAATATGAACTTCTTAAACTTTTAAATCCCTAATGCAAAAATGTGCATTAAAATATAAGGTGTCCTAATACATATCAATTAAAATAATGACTAAAACTTTACAGGAAATAAAACTACAGAAAGTATCTTAATTTTTTTATAAGCCTTATTAAAAAATTACACATATCTACAATTTGTTACATAATTACTTATAAATACACTGAAACTTATTGTATTGGGACAAAATAATCAAGGAATTATTCATTTTTTAATCATTCTACTTATGTTTACATTTAAAAATGTTCAAAATCTTAATCAGGAGAGAACAAAATATGTTTAATTTGTCCATTGCAATCTGACCATGTCCTGTCAGACATTCGAAGGAAGATTTCATAAACATATAAGAATTTCTTCATGATTTTGTACAAAATTAGATTTTAGAGAAAACGCGGACCAGCCTTCATTCTGTTTTTCGAAGATTCAAATTTGAGAGAGAAAAAAAAAAATACTTCTTTAAATCACAACTTCGGGACTGAAGTTTTTTTACAATATTCAAATACATCCTTCATAAGAACAATCATATATTTCATCTAGAATCAAGGTCCAGCAAGATAGTGAAATCAACTAATTATTTTACTAACAATCAGTATTGTTTACCCATATACTGATTTTTGAATTTATATCATAACAACTAAAACTATGTACTTGAAAAGAAAAAAAAAATATTCTTTTTGGTTTCAGAATATTCGTCAAATATTTCATAAGAACAGCTAACTGTAACAAAATACTGTGTGTGAATGAATCTACTAAAGACTAAATTTGTAGAAAATTATTATTTTTACAATTCTTTTTAAATAACACCTTAGATTATTTCACAAACATTATCACAACAGTTCTTTCGTTTCAGAGCTAGAAGCTCCTTATTGAATCTTCATTTATTAATAAATATAATCTGAAAACAAAATCATCAAATTAAATAATTACAAATAAAAATATCTCATAAAAAGATAAACACATGTTCATAAATTATAGCTAAGCTCAATCTCAACATCAGTAAGCTTAGAAACAAAAAAAACCACATTAATTAAGGAGCTATGTTGACATAGACAGACAATTCCTATTTTGTCCTAAGATAAAAATAAGCAACTTCTACAAATTTTTAAAGCAGTAAAATATGTTATGGCAACTCACAGTGATAGATTATACCTACTCACACTTTATATAGTTTGATGTTTAAGATTTATATATTTGAATAAGTAACACATCCAAGTAATTATTTAATTGTGCATACAGTAAAAGCTCCTTATTCGCGCTTCCTTCATCCTCGTTTTCACTATTCGCGGATTAAACAATTGTGACCCAATCCCTATATTCGCAGATCTAATCAGTACATAGTACATGCATATTAATAAAAAGAATTCCAATATGTATACAACCAAATATTTTTTGTAAACACGCCGATAAATGGACTAATGAAAAAGTAATATATATATAATATGTTATTAAATGATATGGCCGCTTTATTGGTTCGGCCTTTGACATAAACCATCTTCACCGCTGAAACCGACTTGGAGGAAATGTTAAATTCACAGCCCATTGAGAAACTGCCAAGCAAGAACTTCAATTAAATTGTTTTTTTTAATGTTTGTTTTTTATTTTGTCACGGAGGAACATATCTCCTGTAATCCCATATAAAATACTATTCCACATTCACGCTTTCTGTATTCGTGGCATATTTACGGAATGTATACCCCGCGAATAAAGAGCTTTTACTGTATATAAAAAATAAGGTATATTTGTATATAAGCTTAGAATTGCATTTATACAAATATTACTTTTATATCTCTTACCTCAGCACTCCATAGGAGCTATAGAATTTGAATTATCACCATATCCACTAAGGCTTCCTTGAAATTCTATACCACTTATTTGACTATCAGCATTAAATGATGCTCCGTATGAATCATTACTGGGGGCATGAGTAGATTCAATATTACATATATCTCCAGAATCTGTTGGTACTGCATCAGGTTCTGCCCAATTAATCTTAAATCTGGTTACTCTAGGTTCTGATGCTAGAATATTCCTTACTACCTTGTCAAACTGCGGTTTTGCTGGTGGATTTTCACGTAATTCGGGCTCCGATTCACTGTATTCGTTATTTATGAAATAACCGACACGAACAAACTCCTGCCCTCTATATGAGCACGTTAATAGTACAACGGTTACGCCTAAAGCATCGTTCTCTGGAATACGGTTAACATCAGGTGGTGGTGCTTGGAAAACGAACATGTGCCGCCCCTCTGGTATGGGGCCTACGTAAATGGTATCTAATGTTTGATCGTGCTCCTCTGTTTCTGCTGATCCTACGTATATCATCTTCCATTCTAAGTCTTCTTTTAATTCTTCTATACATTCGAAGGTTAATTCGAATTGAAAAGGGTTAAGGAAAGGACTAGGATTGTCCAGCACAACAACATTGGTTATATGCACCTTTGCCATTTTTAAATGTTAAGGTTCGTTGACAATAGTTGAAATTTCTTTATAGAGAACACTAACGTATCTAATTTTTGTTAAAATATATAACACAAGTAAGTTACCTACGTTGAAAGTAATACGTTACAAAAATGAAACAGAAAATAGAAATGCAGTAAAATGCCGATCGTAGAAAACTATAAATGACAGTGACAAATATTTTGGCGGTTGTTTTAACATTAAAGGTTAAAGAAGCCACAAACCGAAGTGGAAGTTACCTATAAGCTATAAGCCTTTATGGTAGCCTGTAACTTGGCATAACCAATGACAGTGCTGTTGTGGCCTGCGACATAAATTTTGACAAAATCATATGATTAAAAATTGTATTGAAATTTTTTATTCATTAATAATTGTTAATCTAAATCAATATTTTCCTTTCAGTTTACAATAAAAATTATGCGAACCTAAAAACATAATCACACGTAGGACTCAGTCAAAAATAAGAAAATTGTTTTCTATTTACCTCACTTTTTATACCACGGGCTCTCAACACAGCATTTATAGACTATAGAGTATAGATATAGAAATCATAGACAAGAAGAACTGTTATATCTGTCAAAACTCATAGTAGGTATGGCTTAGATACTAGCCTTTTTGCCAATAGCAAGTCATTATTTCATTATAATATACTTTGAGATTAGTATTTCAAGATATAGATAACATATTAATTGATCACAATATTGCGAACATATCAAAATAGAAAAAAAATTATCTAAGATTTTTTTATATTTGCAAAATGTTTTTTAACATTATAGTAGAACAAAATAGTCATAATCTATTTTTAGGAACCGGCTCCTTTTTCAAAAAGCCTTGTATTCTTAAGTATATGATAATTCTCTTTAAAAAAGTAAAATATATAAACAAATATGGCTTCGACTACATAGTACATAGTGCAAAATACAAATTCCTTCAATGTTTGTTGAATCATGAATGTCGAGTGAAGTCCCTTGTCATTTGTGAATTGTGATCCATTAATAATTAATGCAATACACTGTTCTAACAAGGATATGTATCATTATTCATTAGAGTAATGAAGGTCGTGCGTATTAAATGAATAGTTAACTAGTGAAACCATTTGAACTAGCGCTTTCAAAAGGTAACTTTATCGTGTATTTTATTTATTATTTAATCGTTATCTCTATTTTTGTATGAAATACAATAATGTCGCAATTAAAATACATATTTTATTTCAAATTTATTACTGTACTTATTAGAATTTAAACTAAAGTTTTTCACGAGATACTTTCACTTAATTTACCTACTTCCTCTATATGGTATTCGCATTTTTTTCTATTGACTCATCGAGGCCCTAATGTATTCTTTATTAATGCTGGCGTCAGTTTCATTTAATTGTTCGCAACACCTAAATTGGCTAAGACGTTTTGTAACCAAGTTTCAGTCAAACATGGACATTTATTTATCTTGTACTTTGAATATTAAAATTTATTTTGTAATAAAGCCAGTTTAATAATTTTTGGTATTGAATAATTAATCATTAAGAAAAAGAAATAGACATCAAATTGTAATATCTTTCTTTAATTAGTTACTTAGCTCTGTATTATTTTTGTTCAACTTATTTTTTAAAATTTACTTATTCCCAATGTGATAAGAGTGATGTAAGAGTGTTATTTTTATTTCAAAGTTTATGTGATCGAGATAGACTCCAACTACAATTTATGAAGATCTTTTTGTCCATTTATGAAGTACTATCAGTTATACTCAGTTATAATTAACATGTCGTAAGGAGTTTTAAACTTGTGTTTAATCCAATTTGTTTTTATGAAGTAAGTTGTTATTATATATTAAGTAGACTTTTTTCATACACTAATAAATGTACCAAAACCTAACTTACATATTTTTTAGCTCCTGAATGTTGTTGAAATGTCTTTGAATCGAGAGGAAGGGCCTGTGTACTATCGTGAGATACAGAAAAATGCATATCTCAAGAGAATACCAGATGACTTTAATAATGGCAAATTACGACCATTGGTCCATAAGGTAATCTAGATTCAAGAGTATTAGGAGCTTTGATTTCTTGCATATTTTATATAATCAAAATTTTCCTGATCCTATAGTGACCTATTTTATCACATAATTACATCCATACAATGTAGACTACATTTTATTTTCAAAGAGATTAGAAACCATTTACATAAAAATATTTTTACATACAATTCTAGAAACCACCTCTCAAGCCAATGTGGACTTTGTTTTGTGTGCACAATGGAAAAACACCATATCTTGAACAATATCCACAGCAAGACTGCTCATCCACACATGCACATAGACCATTATGGAGGGCCTGTCTTAAAACAACGAGACATGTGACAGCAAGTGTGAAACCACTATGTGGGCAGGAATATGATTTTTTGATTGATACCGATGGAGGGCCAGTTAGAATGCTCGCTCCAGATTGGTGAGTTTGTTAATGGTTGTTTTATGTGACTAGCTGATGATCCATCTATTTAAGAGTTATAGAAGTTATTATGCCTCTCTATCATACAAAATTCATTATCATCAAAGGATAGAGATTTGGACAGATACTTCTTCTCCTTTATGTACAGTCTTTCCTATATTATATCAATAAAGTTTCAGAATTGCAGATGTAAAAATTAAAATTAGACACATTAAGTTTAAATTAATAAATAAAATTATTACAATAGCAGTTTTTTCGATAATTAATATTGCTTTTACACATATACATAAAAACAGGCTGTTTAACCTTCTATACTTAACTGTCTATTTATAAGGGTAAGGGTTTGGGTTTCATCCAAAAAAAAACTTATTTATAAAAAAATAAAAATAAAAAAATAATAAAAAATAAAAATATATGAATATATTAATGTTACAGGGATGCAATGCAGGACTGGGTAACAACGCTCAGGAACAAATTGCATGAACTACGAATTCTCTCTCGCGGTGAGAATGTTTATGGAGCACCTCCTGTTGCCCCTTTGCCCCGCGCCGCCGCTCGTGATCCCAACTCCCCTTTGCCACCAACTCCACCTGTACCAGTTGATAGGTGAGTTGCTCATAATAAAATATGTACTTTTTACTTCTAGACGATAGGGTCTTGATAACAAACCGAGTAGGAAAATAGTATTTAAAGCATTAGTAGTGACATGTATAGAAAAAATACTAAGGAGCTTAGGGTGGTTTTTCCTGTCATTTCTTTAACGAAAAAACGTATATGAGAATAAATTTTATCATGGTTGCATGGTTATATATATATATTCAAAATTCAGTTCCTACCCAAAGAAGGGGGGCTAGACAAGCGACAACGTGTGATGCCTGACGAACGTGAGATTTGTTTGGAAATGTCAGTGTCATAGTTAAGTGCATTCCCAAATCACTAACGGTAGATAATTGTATGGAAATGACATTACTGTCGTTACCGTAACAACATGACTGGTTCGAACCCGAAAAAATAAATAAATATTTCGGTTAAGTAAGAATAGAAGGCACGTCACCTACTTGCTCGTAAAGAAAGTGATGGGTGAAACAGATAAAAAAATGTGTCAGACGGCCTTTTGGGGGTTACAGGGTTACATGCGTATGACTCTAAAAAAATTGCATTTCAGGGTACCAGGCATAGAGTTGGGTCCAAATATCCGTCCAGTAACAGAAAGTAGCGTTGATGTTTCAAATAGCATCACTACTACTACACACATTACAGAACCAGAAAATGTAAGAAGTAATGTCAATAATGTGACAGCAGTAACAGATGTCATAAATGATATAAATGTGTCAAGTGAAAGTGAAAATACTGAAAATAGAGAGACTATGACTTTAAAAAATGCTAGGAATCTTTTAACTGTCAATACAACTAATGTAAACTCCACACTTAATGACATTAGTGTCACAACCTCATTGACGAATGTTAGGAACGCGCTAAACAGCATAGTGACGTCTGACATTGATATTTCGAATTGGGATGCTCTGCCAAGCACGAGTAGGGAAACTGATGCCAAAACGAGTAACAAAATTGAGTCCAAAAGTGTGGCTAAGATTTGTGGACAAAATGTATGTTTGGATGATTCTATATTGAAAAGGGCTTCTAGGAATACTGATGATGAATTTTTTGCTGAACTTGATAGGATAAGTGATTCTGTCGAAGATGATAATTTTAGTTATACACAACGATTAAGGATAAACGATGAAAATACTGAGAGATCAGAGAGGTACGTATTTTTAGTGCCTTTAATTTTTACAGAATTTAGTATTTCTTGGTTATTGGGCGCTATACTTATTTGCTGACACAGATGCAGGAACTTCTCAAACTTTGAAATTCTAGAGTTCATTTGCTTAAAATTAGGTACCTATAGCCTTGCAAATGTTTGTAGCAAATGCGCCTTACCAATGATTAGAATAAATAATGCCTATACATGTCATATTTCTTTGTTTTAGCCAATCGCAGCGCTCCAATATAACAGTTATACAAGTGTCAAACAAGGCCCCTCCACATACAGCTATCCCAGTTTTAGGTGACACCGACGTTTTCGACTTCAATTTCAAACAAAACGTTCAAATAAAGCCGGATTTCATTAATATAGTTCATACAGAACAAAATGATTACGGCACGGTGTTTGAAAAACCTGAGTCTGAATACGGGCATCTTAGTTTGACAACAACTGTCAGTGTCACCAGGTCTGAAAACGTTAATTCGGTGCAAGACAACTCTGTCACGAATATCAATACTGTCACCAAAGTCAAATCTATGAACGTCAATTCTGACACAAATGTCAATGGTGTATCACATGATGGTGTCTATGAGAGGTTATGTATGGCCTCTACGTCAAATGCTTCTCCTTTATCTATAAGACGCTTACAAAATGTAGATAAAGTCAGGAAATCGTCGTTACCTAATTTGTCAGAATCGACTTACGAATGCTTATTTCCTAGTCAAGTTAGTAGTTTAAGTATGGAAGTGAATTCCCAAAACAATCAAAATTTAAATGTATCAAAATCAGTTGTACCAATTTCAAGAGTCATTCCAAAATCAAACGATTCTAGTGCTCCAATTTCGAATTCTAATGCTTCAAATTGTGGTTCTGTTGTTCCAATTTCGAATACCACTCCGAATTCAAATATGTCTAGTTCTATTCCAATTTCAAATTATAATGTTTCAAACTCGACTGTTCCTAATTCAAATTCACCATTTGTTTCTAACGTAAGAAATTTGAATAACGGATCTAGATCGATTATCGATTCTCATTTGAGGGGATTAAGCAATATTGAACGTTCCCATAGTCAAAATGCGTATGACGTCGCACCAGGTGTTAGAGAGAGACGAAGATTGCTGAATAGTAGTCCTAAGAGGGAGACAAAAAAAGGTAAGCAAATATTTTTCTTCTTTTCTACGGTCGTTTTCAACACAATCTTAACGTAGGAGATTCCTGATGTTTTCTGCTACTCCTGCTCTTTTTCATTCGTAGTATTCGATGGTAGAGTCTCCTAGCTAAGATTATGAAATCCTGTAATCACAAGCAGACACATTTCTTAGAAAAGTTAATAGATTTTACTTTCATAAAAGTCGTCTTTCAACTGATAAATTCAATTAAAAAAAACTGCATCTAGGATATTAATATTTTCAAATTGTTTTAGACAAGCTGGAACCGACACAACAGAAACCAATATGGCGGCGCGGTTTGACAGAACTGTCATTGTTGACAAGGTTAAAAAGTATCAGTTTGAAGCGACAAGAAAGTCCCTCTAGGCAGGATAGTGACAGGTAAATTATTTTTTTTTTTTTAAAAGGGATTTACAATTTTGCCAAAATCCCAATTTACTGAATTTGTATTTTTTGTATTGATAAAATATCAAGTGTGTGTGAATGGTGAAGTGGATGCGTTCTTTTTGAAACAAATTCAGGACGTACTTGAGAAAAGGCTTGTGTGAATTGTGTGAAGTCCCGTGTCCCCTAGTGGGGTATGGGGCAGATGCATTTCACATCTGTTTCACTGATCGATTTTTTTCTTTAGGGGCAGATTTAAGTTGTTATACCAAATTTTAACTTGTACAAAACATTATTTCAGCTTCCTTAATATATTCGTAATCAGCTTTCTTATCCGTTATAGGTATATTAATAAAGACATTGAATAAACAGAGGGCAGTGATATATTCATTATTTATTTTTTTATTTTTTGGTATATTCTGCTTCATGGCAATCTGTTTCAAACAATAAGCCACTTCTTTGTTTGATTTCTCTGTTTATGTATTCCTCGAAAGCCATACTTGTATGAAAATTCATTTCACACGACTTGATGTCAAGTGGTAAATCTTATTGAACCATATTTATTAGCAGAGCAATAAACTTATTTTACAAACGTGAGAAGTGAACCATGACATATTTTCTTTTTAAAACAATGATACCAGTTACTAAAAAGTGTTGCCAGGTAGGGATATCAATTTATTGTTGGGAGTTTTTATTACAATATCAACAAATCTTTTCTTCTTTTTAGCCGGGTATGCTGAATTCATTAATGTAATGCTCAGTTGAAAATAGTATAATTTTTTAAATATTATTTTAGATCATTGACATCTCCAGTGAAAGTGGTACATCGTTCAAGAGGAGAAACAAGAGTTGATAGCAGTAGGAGAAGAAGTAATTCACTTAGCAATGGTAAGTTTTTTTTTAACATCCAACGAGTTTATTTTATCAAAACATAATTCATCCATTTATTCATTCGCAGGTCAATCACCAAGGATTCCCCAATCTCCCCCCGCGCTACTTCCCCTTAGAGCCCGTCAAGCGGCCTCGCTATTGGCCGAGCAACGCCGTGGGGCGTGTGTAGCAACCACAGTACCAGTCCGAGACCCACCGACATTTTGTGATTATGAGAAGCAGATTTGGTAAGTTTTTGCGTAGACTCAAATTCAAAAATCATTTTCGACTTTATCAAGATAACTTTATCAAAATACAATTCATATATTTTGCACCACTGTTACTAAGTATTAAACATAAGAAATATTTTAAAAGAAAAATTTCAATGCCCATCATATCCTATTGTTTAGGCCCCCTGTAGAGGGGGTAAGGCAAGGTTTGCCTTTTGTTTAAACATATCGGAATTTAAATCCAACACTTAGGGATTTTATTTTCCTTACTAGCTGTTGCTCGCGACTGGGTCCGCGTCAATTTCTGTTATTATAAGTTTTTAAAAGAATTCCTATATTTTAAAGTACTTCTGCGTAAATGGACTATCCAACACAAAAAAATATTCAATTCGAACCAGTAGTTCTTGAGATTAGCGCGTTCAAACAAACAAACTCTTCAGCTTTATACTATTAAGCATAGATTTTATATTATACAAGGGATTTTATTTTTCTTATTTTATATTATACAATAGATTTCATTATCCTTATTTTATATTATATAAGGGATTTTATTTTCCTTATTTTATATTATACAAGGGATTTTATTTTTCTTATTTTATATTATACAAGGGATTTTATTTTCCTTATTTTATATTATACAAGGGATTTTATTTTCCTTATTTTATATTATGCAAGGGATTTTATTTTCCTTATTTTATATTATACAAGGGATTTTATTTTCCTTATTTTATATTATACAAGGGATTTTCTTTTCCTTATTTTATATTATGCAAGGGATTTTATTTTCCTTATTTTATATTATACAAGGGATTTTATTTTCCTTATTTTATATTATGCAAGGGATTTTATTTTTCTTATTTTATATTATACAATAGATTTCATTATCCTTATTTTATATTATATAAGGGATTTTATTTTCCTTATTTTATATTATACAAGGGATTTTATTTTTCTTATTTTATATTATACAATAGATTTCATTATCCTTATTTTATATTATATAAGGGATTTTATTTTCCTTATTTTATATTATACAAGGGATTTTATTTTTCTTATTTTATATTATACAAGGGATTTTATTTTCCTTATTTTATATTATACAAGGGATTTTATTTTCCTTATTTTATATTATGCAAGGGATTTTATTTTCCTTATTTTATATTATACAAGGGATTTTATTTTCCTTATTTTATATTATACAAGGGATTTTATTTTCCTTATTTTATATTATGCAAGGGATTTTATTTTCCTTATTTTATATTATACAAGGGATTTTATTTTCCTTATTTTATATTATACAAGGGATTTTCTTTTCCTTATTTTATATTATACAAGGGATTTTATTTTCCTTATTTTATATTATACAGGGTGGCACGTTGGGGAGGAGCAGGGGTGCGATGTGGAGGCCGGGTGGGAGATAGATTAGCGGCTGTGGGGGGTGCTCAGCCCACATCAGCACAACACGCGCGGCAGCTTATCAAGGCTTCTAATAGACATATGGTCAGTTACCTATATCATTCTGCTCTTTATATATTTTTTCATTTTATTTTAAAATTTATAAGAATAGTCACTTGTTAATGTCTTTTTTGTGTATATATTTTGACTTTCGTCATGTCATGGTATTTGTTAATTTTTAGTATATCTTTAATGTTTTTGTTCGTTTATTTTAAAATCTTATTGTATTTTGTGATATATATGTTTTATATATATTTATTTTATTTTCTTCATAAATTAATATACAAAATGTACCCGTTGGCTTTTGAATGTAACGTTCGAATAATTAAATGTATATTATTTTAACTCTACAGAAATTTAGTAGTTTAAAAATAAACGCGTGTTTTTTTTTAACAGGTAGACATATTGTTTCATCGGGTGCCATTGGGAAAGATATATGTTATTACTAAAAAGGACCACGAGAGTTTGGGTAAGGGATTTTATTATTGTAACGTTGCTTAACTTTTCATCTCAAATGCTCTGTCACTTTCTCGCCGACGTGCAGTTATTTTTGCAAGAACGAGACAAAACAAGATCAGCACCGACGTTGAACAACACAGAAGTTGAGCAACGGTTTTAAGCGAGAGGGTTTTGTAATTATTTTTCAAAATAAGTTTGTGACAATATTCTATAACTTAAATAGGCTCTTTAGAGTTTTAATAACCACACGGAGAGTTTTAAAATGTGGTTATTTTTATAAACAGATTTAATTATACCATTCCTCTTTTTTGACTCGGACAACGAGAAAAAAATAAGTTATGTATTACATTTCTGCGTGTTTGACAGATTAATTTCCCTTACAGACAAGTACATATATCAGTTTTATGTACTTACCTAATTTACTTAAATGTGAATTTGTTAAATAAGGCTTCCCTTTTCATTACTAATTTCCTATTTGTTATCTTTTTTACTAAGTTTTAATAAATAAACATTTCAGGTATAAAACTAGACGGTGAATGTACTATTCAATCAGTCGATAGTGCTAGCCCAGCCTCCCGGGTCGGCTTGCCGCCCGGCAAGTGGGCTGTTACGGAGGTCAACAATCGGCCGGTCAACTTACTTAAGGTATTCAATTATTAATTAGTTATTTTACATTGTTTAGAGGGAAGTGTAAGAAAAGAAAAAGAATTTATTACCAGCGCGTAGCGTTCGAGTTGCTAGACGGATCGCCGTTTTTTCCCCTGGATTCGAATCCATGATCTCTAGCGTAACACGCCTGGTAGAGATCGCTTGATAGATATGGCAACCTATTAAACTTACTGATTTATTTATTAGTTATGTCCTGTGGTTTCAGCCGCATTAATTTCCTAACGTGATGTTAAATAGCCTTCGTAGTTAAATGGACTATCCTATACAGTTATAATTTTTCAATTTGAACCCGTAGTTATCCTGATATGTGCGTTCAATTTCTCAAACAAACAATTTCTTTATAATATTGATATAGATTTCAAATGTATTTTGTGTTTTTGTATTGTTTTTTTCGAGATATTGATGACTTATTCACATTTTTACAATGAAGTACTTAAAACTAAAAGTTAATTAAATCCGTTGGGGTGCGTACCCAAAATAGTGACCGCGTTGTATCGCTATACAAACGCATTGGGCGAAATATGAGCCAGCTTTCTGGTTTCATGTAGTCTCAATTAAGCGTGTCGATATTTCTTCAAACAATCGACGCGCTTCTGGCACCCATGGACTCAAAGTATTCCAAAAGGAAAAAAATAATAAAATAAATAATAAAATGCAGGGTGGCGAAGAAGAGATGAATAGACTGAGTGCGAGAGGGACAGAAGTATCAATTCTGATCCAGCCGACTGCGTTAGTGAAAAAATTACGGGCAACTATGAAAGGCAGGACGTTGTTAGCTATAAGATAATATTTACATTACCAATGAATAAGTTTTGTTTTATTATTACAGTGTAAACTCTATATAACGACATTGAAGTGACTGTGCATTTTATGGCGTTATAGAAAGTTGTCGTTAAATGGAGAGAAAAATAATCAGAATTAGAAAAAGAAAAAGTTTATTTCAGACTAGTGTTAGTAGTTATGTACATAAAAAAAAATCTTATTTGAATGCTATTGCATATAGTCTGTTATTTTTGTCTGACGTCTTTTACTGAATCCTTTTATTAGCCATGGTCAAGTGTCAACAACAGTCTACACGTGCAATTAATCCCAATTTGTAAACAGAAGAACGCATTTCTAAGAAAGTTCGTATATAAGATGTCGACAGTCGAGTTTATTGCGGGCTAGTATAATAAAGCGACAAAAGAACGTACAGCTGGGCAGTTTTTACTAATTTTAGCAACTTAAAAAGTTCTTTATTACTCAATTGTTGTCGTTATTGAGAGTGGGTGTAATTCTATGTAGAGTGTATCATTGTATGGAAGACGAGCTAAACCAACCAAAGCCAATTGATTTCGACGCTTTAGGGAGTTCGTCGTTAAATCGAGGGACGTTGTATGGAGTTTACACTGTATTTGCAATATATACTACAGGAATAATGCGGTATATGCACATTTTTTTCTTTATAAACCGCATTAAAATGTATAGAAGAAACAAGGCAAGTATTTTGAAGTCGATGAATTAGGGTTAAATACTATTTTCTGTTTTTTTACCTTGCTTGAATGGACTTACATATTTTTTCCGTTTTTTGGTCTATGTATATGATATATTGGCAACAATAATTAATAGCAATAATCTGTTGTGAATAATTTTTATTACAATATAGTATATCGTTATAACAATGTTCATGTTTTAGCACCTTGTTGTTTTTTTATTAACTAAAAAAATCAGATACTCTAAATTGTAGTGCCTGGTGCATATTTTTCTTGAATCCAATCAAATATTGTACAGCACTGCATGACGTGCATAATATGTAAACAGTCATATTACCTAGTTAAGCTTTTCTCCAAATCATTATAGTTTTTGTATTGTCTTTGTCCGTCTGGTAATATATACCACCGTTTTGAAGTGCATATTTCAAGGAATTCCTTCAATCAGTCTTTACTGAATTGCCAATTATTATATTGCTTAAATCAAATATATTCATATTAAATTCCTCTCTCCTTGATACATGACAACGCTGTGAATTTTAGGGACACCCTGTAATGCCTTATGTCAGGCGTAGTGCAAATATATTTCTGCGTCTCACAGGCAAGTAGGTGATCAGTCTTTTGCGCCTACCCAATTGACATTTGGTTCTCCGGAACTTGAATCTAAGACCTCCGGTGTAAAAAGTAAACCGAAGACAGTTTCAACATGATTGGAGGGAGGAATTTAATATCCTCATATCCAGAGGAATTAGGAGTGAGTCGAGATGGAAATTCTTATGATTCGGGTTCCTTGAGAGTGCAGCACTAAGCGGTGGTAAACTCCACCAAGAGTAACAAGTTAGCAGACCAAATTATAGATCCTGGCTATTATGCTTTTTCCATTTCTTTATTTTCTCGATGACAACTCCTGTGGAAACTTGAACGAGCGTCTTTTTTACATTATGTATTTACATTATTTTATACCATTATGACGCTTATGCCCGTACAAGGTTAGAGTCCGAGAAACTGAGAAAAAGAGCTATCGATAAAAGTAACATGATAACATACCCGATATTTTTTTACAAAATATAAAAAATTAAACTACAGCCGGATACTTTACAAATTTATTAACTACTAGTGAACACCGCGAACTTCGTATCGCGTCAAAGTTCCGAATAATAAAGTGTCATCTAAAACGTCATTCCATAGAAAATGTATGAGGAAAATGTTTTTCTTTTATTTTATTTATTCGAAAATTTTCCAAATTTTCCTCTCCGTAAGAACCATCCTTGTACTTCAAGGAATATTATAAAAAAAGAATTGGCCAAAATGGTCCAGGCGTTGTTGAGTTATGGGCTTACCAACACATTTTACGATTCATTTTTATATTATAGATTATATTTCATTACAAGATGTTACACGTATTAATTCTTGATTGATAATGCCAACTTCTTTAAAATTTTCAAAGCTGTTGTAAAATAAGTAGGTACAGGTGACAATGAAACGAAATAATTATAATGACAGGTAATCTTTATTTATTTTGTCTTTGTTCAAAATATAATAAATATATGCGATCGATATCATTACTTATTTGGTCACAACACTAAACTATCAAATTAGAACTGTCGTCGAGAAAATAAAGAAATGGAAATAGTATATTGTGGCTATATCACAGCGATGAAGAAAATTGGCTGCTATATTAAACAGCTAATAATTAATTATCAAAATACTAGCTAACCCGGCAAACGTTGTTTTGCCATATTAATTTTTGGGGTGGGCTACCCTTATCACTTAGGGGTATGAAAAATAGTAGCCGATTCTCAGACCTACTGAATATGCATATAAAATTTGATAAATATCAGTAAAGCCGTTTCGGAGGAGTAATGTAACTAACATTGTGACACGAGAATTTTATATATAAGATTTTGTATAAAAAATCTATTTACCATTTATTTAGAAATTAGGTAAAAATTATCTCGATCTCGTATTGGCGATGGGTAATTTATTTTAAAAATAATATATTCACGAATATTTGAAGGCTACTTATAACTAGGCTGAGATTCATAGAGAACTGATAAAAGTTGACTTTTAACGAAAATACGAATCAAAAACCTAACTGCATCTGTTTTAGTCGATTTTGAATATGAATTTACAACCGAGTTTAGAAAACATTTTTGAAGTTCAAAGTAAACTTTTACTGCCTTATCCAAGACGTGGTTCAAAGATAGGCCGGATTTGATAAAGCTACGAACTTTTCGTCTATTATCGTTGCAAAAGCAATGTCTCAAATGATCTGTCACTTCGCTGATGAGTAACCGTTCCAAAAACTGGACAAATGTCAATGACATAAGATTTTAGTTGCTAAATTTACTTTGAACTTCAAAGATCATTATTTATTCTCATTTTTAGATTTATATTTCTAAGCGAAAAATGACTTTTATGATAAAATAGATGCATCATTGTTAGATTAAAAAAGTTCAAAATTGTAGCTCATGATTTTTAATACACACTTTTGATTTATGGTATTAAATAAAAATTTAATATCTAGGATATGTGAAATTTTGCGACCATTTTAGAATTTATATTTAAAAAAAATAATACTAAGTATAATTTTTTACCCAGTCTTTTTGATATTCACTTTGAATTTTACATACATACATATCTCTAAAATTGTGATCGATTGAATATATGTTTATATGAAATCTAATTGTTGTTTGTTTTTTGTACTTTGCCGTTTTACCTTCGACCGCCTCCTTGGTCTAGTGAGAAGCGCCTAAGCGTTACAACCGGGAGTTCGATTCCCGGTGGAGATAAAAAATCTCGGTCTGGCAAAGCATAGAAAGCTGATCAACTACTTGCCCCTAAGGAAAAAATCGATCAGTGAAACAGATGTGAAATGCATCTGCCCCATACCCCATACGGGACTTCATCTACTTGTACATAGTACATACTCATTAACAGTTAACTTCGCAGATCCTACTTACCAACGGCAGCGCGGCTGGTGGCTGAATAAATGAATTATACATTTACAAATTACAGGCGGGCTAAATCTTTAGTACGTAGCGATCGTTCTCCTTCTCTCTAACCTCCATGAACTGAGCCATAACTGACATGTGAAATCTCAAAAACCAATTTTGAGTCTGTTTTATAGATTATAGATGTGCCCCGCGGTTTCACCCGCGTTGACTTCGTCGTAACGTGATGTTATATAACCTAAAAACTTTTAGCTCTTAAAGACGAAACTTCCATACAACTTTTCATCCCCCTTTCAATTCCTTACAAAACATTTTTCGCATTAAAAAGTAGCCTATGTTCTTTCTCAGGCTCTAGAGTCTATCTGTGTACTAATATTCATTTAAATCGGTTCAGTGTTGGTGTTAAATCGCGACAGACAGAGTTACTTTCGCATTTATAATGTTAGTAAGGATTTTCTTTCTGGCAAGGTGATTATGTGTGCCTATGTCATCTAAACATTTGTTTTTCCGAGATACCAAAACCCCGGAGACTGTTTTACGTGTAACATGGACAATGGTTGTTATGAAACACATGGGATACATTTTTTCCGTAAACATACAGACTAAATTATGGAATAAAAAATATATTTAAAATTTTCAAAACCTGTGTACAGTTAAGTAGATTTACAATTGAGTACATCATTATAATACTTGACACAAGATTTAATAATAGTTACAAATTATTAAATATTAAAGTAAATGACATTATTAAATATTGTAAGCGTTTTTTTGTAATTATTAAAGCAGCTTATATCATTCGGCTACTAAGCAAAATATTTAACTAAATTTAATGCAATTTAAGTACGGAAATAATATTTGCACTTGACTAATTTTTCTCCTAATGTCTAGATGATTGTAATAATTAAAACATGACAAATTGACATTGGCAAGCTAGAATTTACATTAAAATAATATTTGTTTCCAATTTCATGATTTATAATTATTATTAATAATAATTATACAATAATAATTTATTAAATTAAAATTTACTAATAAAATAATTACAGATGCATAATTTTAAACAAATACCCTTCAACCACGAATGTTGAACTTGTTTCACCTGTTTGCGCCAAAAGTTACAACTATATAATGTATTGTTATTTTTAATAATGATTCATAGAAAATAACTTAATAATGTTTGTAATTTTAGGAACATCTACAAGCAATCTTTTTTTGTATCACAGAGGAAGAACCAGTACATTTTGTTTTCGTATAAGAGTCCAACATATCCAATTACCCTGGGTAACTTGATTTATATGGGCATAGGCGCACCCTAGTTTTCAGGAAGCATAAAGACAGAATAGTGGCTTATACAATTGGCTTCCTTGTAAAGTTACTATTTGGTCCTTTGGACTCTATTGCATAAATTGATCTCTAGGCTACTAATTGAAAGTTTTATTTTTATAAACAAGTTAAATATACACGATATGTTATATCTACGATTATTGAGAGAAGGTACAAAATGCGATGTATAATTACTTTTTGAATTTATTAAAGCAGTACAAGGAGAAATTGACAGTTTATTTTTTACAATTATTAACTATTATAATCATTAAAAACGGGAGTGGGTAACTTCAAAATGTTTAAATAACGTAAGATAAAAATAAACTGAGTATTTCTTCATAAATAAAATACTTATATAATGCAATTTAGGGTATTTAATGCGTGTATATCCAATTGATTAATCGTAAAATGCACTGCTACACCGAAAATATTAAAGTAATGGTTGGATGACGATCTGGTCTTATCAATAATTAGTATAGGATAGATTGGATATATATTAAAATAAAATAGAGGATGTCAAAAAATAAAAAATGATGTTGCTTTGTGGTCTGCGTAATAATAATTTTACTTATATATTAGCGGTATATCACATTATTACTTTTTGTCATCAAATATTCGATATTTTCAATACTGAATGTAAAACGAATGCATTCTTTGATTATCACAAAATATTCCAAGTTTTAACATAAAAAAACCATAAACTATACCTAGTTATAATTTGGCTCAGAGATTTCTACGCCATTTCAGCATTTTCCAACTTCTTCCTTCGTCTCTGTATGAAGGGTACAAAAACCCATAGACAAGCCCCAAAACTTAAGATAAAACCAAGAGTAACAAATAAAGATTTATACGATTTTGTACGTTCAAACCATATTCCACAAATAGGCGGGCCGATCAACTGTAATATACCATTAACAAATAAACTTATACCATACGAAGACATTAATCTTTCCGTTCCTAACATTTCTGTCATAACTAAAGCGGTAACACCCGTATTTATGCCCGAAGCCAGCCCAAAAATTGAACAAAACGCACTAATTCCTGAATAAGTAGAGACTAACGGGATCATAGACAAACTAATACCAGAGAGCAATAGACCAGTTATAAAAAAATAACGCTTCGGTGTTGTCACAACATCTGACAGCGCGGATCCTCCAATTCTGCCAACCAAATCGAGCAATGATATTATAGATAACAAATACGCGCCCAATGTCTTGTCAAAACCACACTCTTGCGCGTAAGATGGAACTAAAATTAGGAAATTCGTATATGATATTGCATTAGTACAATTCGATATTAGTATTACTAAATAAATTGGATCTTTTAGTAAATTAAGATCGAAATATTTGCTTGGTTCTTTTTTTGTACCGTCGTCTTTGCGTTTCCTGCATCCGCAGCAGTATGTGATGGGTTCTAAACTATTTGTGACGGATTTGATGCTAAATTGCGAGGCGAATTCGCTTGGTTTTTCAAATGCAGATAAGGTAGAACCATGGAATGGCGTAGACATGTATTGAAAACTTGAAGTAGAGGGGCTACGTTTGGGGGTTTTCGGCACCAATTTCTTCCCAAAACCTTCTTGAGAATTGACTCGACTTGTTCTACCTTCTGGCACGGGTTCTAATAGAGACGGATTGCTTGGTAGATGGTTGGACATCTTACTCGATATATGCTGTAGGCCCTTTGAAGTTGATACCTTTCGAATCCTTTCGTTGGTGATTTGAGCTGAACTAGTAGATCTTATGACGTCAACTTTCTCCAAGTGTGTGCTAGATTTGAGTTTCTGTGTGAGTGGAGATCCGTTTGGCTGCTTTTCTGCTGGATCTTCTTCGGAGGTTAAGACAAGTTTTGGATTGGGTAGGTCCAGCTCGTTAGGGTCTTCTTCGATGAAGGTTTCTAACTGAAATCAATAATTCTCTTATATAAAAATCTGAATTTTGAAGAAATGTTCTTATCAAAAAAATCGAAGATAATTTTAACAAAAATAACCGACTTCAAATTGTAACTCTAAACCTACTGAACAGATTTTTACACACAGGGACCACACGGGAAGCACCAGCTTTCAAATAAAAAAAAAAGAATCATCAAAATCGGTTCACCCAGTCGAATATTCTGAGATAACAAACATAAAAAAATACAGTAGAATTGATAATCTCCTCCTTTTTTAAAGTCAGTTAAAAATAAGGTTTCAGTTATCGGATTCGCGCCATAGTCTTATCCTATGGAGATGAAATATATTTTAAAGTATGTATTTCATCGTGGTTCTTGCTTGAAGCGCTTTGCTCTGAGAACACTCAAGAAACAGTAAAATTTAGTTGTAGGTTCTTATTTTTTCTGACCATGTTAACTATGATAATTAAATTTCTAAACTATAACAAATCATTCAAATAATGAACAACTTAAATAAACCTTTAGCAATAAATTTGTTTTATGTATATTTTAAATGTATGTTAGGTCAGTTCTTTTATTTCGCAAGGGATTTCGTAGTAACATACTTAAGACTTTTTTATTTTTATGAAGTCTAATGGATCATACATTAACATTGTTTTTAAATTTATATCATAATAATTTTATGTCAATTGTTATCCGAAACGTAATAACAATAGACAAAAAATATTACGGCCATATTGAGAAAAATAGTTACATATAATGTTATGGAATCAAGTAAAAGCACAAAAAATATATCAAAATATTTATTTACATAACAATAATAAGAAACCCATTTAACATATTTGTGTTATATATTTGTAAATTTACAAACAGTTAAGTTGTAAGAATAACAATTGGTAGATAAGTGTAAATACGGTCAAATATCTAACAGAACATGCGTATATTATAAAATTCTACAATATAATCTACTATATTGAAATTCACCAATCTAATCTTGTAACACAGAGCAAACAATTCATACTACATTTTTAAAACAATAATTGGGGCAACTCACATACATTGCTCCGATCGAAAAGTAAGTAGCTGAAGCACTGTAATGGTAATCAGAAACGAGGGCACCACAATAAATACATAAGTTTTTAAACAACCAAGACTCGGTAACAAACATTCGTGCTCATCACACAAATGCATCTACCGGGATTCGAACTCAGGACCTTTTGGCGCAGAAGGAGCACTACCAATTATGCCAACCGGCCGTCAAGGACGGGTAGAATACTGTAACATTTTGTTTTTAAATTATGGAGGATTTGTTGGAGGGAATTTTATTACTTATGATATTCGAATAATCGACTATACGAAAAAGTTTCTTAGTCACATTTGACAGCTTTCAGTATGAATAAAGTAAGTAAATTGTTTATTAATTTCACAATAAAGTTATAACTTCAAAATAAATGATACTGTGTACCTACTCTCTGTACCAAACTCACGTTGTAGAATTTTGATGAAATATTAATGTAAAATATTACTTTAAGAAAGTAACTATAATAAAGTGCGTTACTATATAGTTACAAATTGCATTAAAATACGCGTATTCGTTAAAAATGGCGGCACATATACTTAAACCATAATTCAGTTATACGCGCTATTAATTAACGTTAACATTTATAAAATTTGCAGAATATTTGAAACAATCCAACCCCAAGACTATAGTGAATCGACAATCATTCATTTTACTAAAAACTAATACTTTATTTACCTTTCGATTAAAACCTGTGTTTGAAAGTGAAAAATTAACCGATTTTGACGTGATAATGTCTTATAAATCGATGAACGCCGGCTGTAGGCATGAAAAAGTGTCACGTTCCGCCTGAACCGAGCGTGCAAGCGAGAGCGCGGAGCAAGCGATAGAGAGGCACGATCGGTCTAAGCGTTCGGCTTGTGATGCATTATCAATGTTTTCTTATGACGTTATCACGTAAAATTATCTTCCATAAACCGATTTTACAGACAAAAATTTTTTTTTCACTCATTTTGTGATATTAAATATAAATGGGAATGTGAGTGTCGCGCATATGCTAAACCGACGCAACAGTTTAGGATGGAATTTTGTACATTGTCAGGGTACAGTAAGTACATAGGACAACATTTAAAGACATCAAGTGAACGGAGCCTAAATAAAAGTAATATATGTAAAATAACCATAATATAAAAGTTTATTTCATTCCTAAAAATTATTAACCTAGATTTTAAAATAACTACTTAATAAATGTTAAAAAAGGTAACTAGATACTAAAATAATGTTTATTGTATTTCAGTAAGAAAAACATAACCAAATTCGCTGTCTACTAAATTGTCAAAACGCTAAAGAAGTTAATTAATTCATAAAGTTGTAACGAAATCACAGTCCACTCCTAAGAATGACTTTTGTTTTTATGATAAAATTTCGACAGCGCGATTTAGGTTATTTATTTCAAGTACATTAATTTCTTAATGTTAAATTGTTTTGTAAGGCTTAGATATCATTTCAGAGCTATATACTCTATTTTGTGATGTAATTTTTTTTTGTGATGACTGTAACAAAAATCATCGCGACAACATTTATCAATTTAATAATCAAACCTGTATAAACCTCAACTGTTTAATACTGATTTGTTGTATAATTAATAATCAATAAAAATTATTTCCCTAAAAAATATGAAATTTGTGATGACACTGGGTTATATATTCGATAAGTGAAAATCCGATAAATGTCATATTTGTCACCATTGAGCTTCTAAATTTAATACATAATTGTATACTTTTAATTAAAAGAATTCATTTAATATATTAATATTTAAGATATTGCATTAATATTCTAATTCGTCGTTTTAGAAATAAGTTGTGCTTATTAAATTCGTTAAAATACCATTGTGCAGTTTATAAGTACTAACTGTGTTTTTATAAAAATTCAAAACTAAAAACTCAGTTTATAATTTCAAAGTGATTGAAAAAAATATTTGCGTTCTAATTTTTTATAAAAACACGGTAAAAATATAAAAATTCTTATAAAATCTTAATTATATATTAATTTGTACGCTATACATGTTGCCCCTCCATTTTCTTTTTGCGCCTATTAATTATGGGCATAAATAACCATAGAGACGAGCCCGCTATGAAGATAAAACCAAACGTGACAAACATATTGACAAAGTTCTTGTCATGTTCGAACCATAGACCACAGACCGGGGGTCCTATTAGTTGTAGCAGACCATTGACAAACAGACTGATACCATATGTTGACATAAGTCTATCCACACCTAAAATTTCCGCCATTACTAACGTCGTAACACCGTTATTTATCCCCGATGTCAGACCAAATAACGCGCAAAATATACTAAGTGTTGTATACGAATGCAAAAATGGTATTATGGCTAAAATAATCCCCGAAAAGAATAAACCTCCAACGAAATAAACCGTTTTCGGTATTATATTTAGATCGCATAACGCGGAGCCGCCGATACGTCCGACCAAGTCGAGAGCTGACACCGTACTGAGTAGTAACGCGCCTTGCGACTTATCGAAACCAATATTTTGCGCGTATGAGGGTAGGAGGATGATAAAATTCGTAACAGAGATAGCCACTGTGCTGCTAGAAATTAAAATTACTAAATACGTGGGATCACTCAATAACGATACATCGAAAAATTTATTTGGCTCCTTGCGTTTTTTACGCTTGCAACAAAAACAACAATATGCCACATCGGCTACGCTATCTGTGATTGATTTTAGAGAGAATTGTGATGCAAATTCGTTCGGTTGGTCAAAAGCGGATAACGTGGAGCCATGGAAGGGGGTGGAAACATATGCAAAGCTGGTAGTAGACATGTTCCTTCTGGTAGAGCTGAGTCGTCTGCTAAAAGTCTCTGTCGAGCCGAGTTTTCTAGCATCAGGGACGCCATCTAGGGCCATCGATGCTGAACTGGTAGGTTTCGGTATCGGACGCGTGTAAGACAACTTCCTTTTCGAGACATTATTACGTAGATTTTGTGTTGAGTTTGTATGTATCTGAACTGATGAGTTGTTCTCAGATATCTTGTCGAGTTCACCATTTTCTTTCTCAGCACGTAAATTGATTGTTTCTAATGGTTCCTCCTCTTCGAAAAGTATGTCATCCTGCAACGAAAGTGTTACATAAGTATTATTTATTAGAATTTAAAACCTAAATAAGCCTATTTTAGATAAGAATGTTTTGTTTCAGTCAATTCTTGGTTTGGAGTGATATAAAACGTTCTAAAACTAAAGCAGGCTTATAGTAAAATCGCTAAACTTGGGGCAGATAACTGCGTATGTTTCACTGGTCATTTTCTTTAGAGACAAGTAGGTGATCAGGCTTTTGTATCTACCCGATTTAAAGACTTGTTGCCGGCAATGCAACGAAAAGCACGGTTGTTCATGGGCGATCTCTTACCATCAGGGGATGTAAGAGATCCTATTCTGTTTCCAGAGATTCATGCCTGTCCCGATGGCCCCTTTAAAAAAAGCCTGTCTCGCTTAAGATCCTGGTAATCCAGGATCCACACACACATTATACTTAGAATTTAATCATTGTTTGTTTTATTTTTTGTTTAAGTCAACTGTGTTCTATTATTGTTTTCCTAGTGTTCTGTATAATTGCTGTATTTTGTGTGTGTGTCTGAAGTTGCAAATAAAGTTTTTATGTATCTATCTATCTAATCCTGGAGAAAAAGACTATTAGGCAGACAAATAATCACCTACTTGTTAAGAAAATAATATGAATGTCAGAATTTCGTCTGCCCCATAAGGGCCAAAAAGGACGACGATTCAGTCCTGCTGATTAAATACAATTTCTGCATTGAAAATATCATTTGTAAAATACTATCATAGTTTTAATGCTTATAGTAACTTTCATATTTGATACATTGGTTTTCTATTAATTTCTATACTGTAAAATTTTTTTATATTTTACTTGTGACAACTGACCCCGCGAACTTGTATCGCTTCAGAGTTAAGTCGTCACCTAAAACGTCATTCCATAGAAAACGTACGAGGAAAAGAATTTTCATCATACAACACGTTTTCATGAATTTTCCTATATGTCAATATGTGCTATTCACGGATTTGACGAATCCAAATAATCTGAGATTGAGTTATAAATGGTGTTAAAAACTCGACTTCATATAAGATGAAAAAAAAAAACCAAAAACTACCTACTTACTGGGTCGATTTTAAAAAGTATTTCACTAATCTTAAAGACATCGGTTACATTGTACATACCCACATGACCGGAAACTCGAGTATTTTTTTTTTTTATTTTTTTTTTATATTTTGTTTATACAAAAGCTCTACATTTTGTATTAGTCTGTCTACAGCCAACACCCATTGTTATATCTATGCTAAAACGTTATCAAAGTTGGTGCTATCAGCTCATAATCACTTTCTTAACTAATCACATAAAATTCAATAAAAACTCGTTTAAAATCCGTATCCGACGTTTGAAAATGAAACTTCACACGTTAGGGAAAGTGATTATTAATGGCCAGTTCTTATATTTAACGTACGGATAAAAGTTAACAATGACTAAGAAAATGTATGATGAGTTTGTCCGTTACTAGAACAATTAACTCTTAAAGGTAAATTTAAATACAATTTTTATTTAACGCGTCGTTAACCGTTAAATATTGTAACCAACCATAAATGTGCATTAGTGACGTGCAAAGCTAAGTGAAGAAAAACAAGTTATGGTGACAGTCTTTGATACTTTCTGAGAACTTTGTGTTAAATTCGATGTCAACTTTAACCGACTTTAACTGACTTTAAAAACTAAACCGAATTTTAAAAAAGGTGAAATCCCAATTCAACGTCTGTTTCACCGATCATTTTTTTACGTGTTTACTCATAAACAGCTGGTTCGATTTTGACAGTAGTAACTGAATGACTGAATTATTTAAAAAATACTAGAATTTGTTAGATGTCGAAAACCTCTGGCAAAATACTAGAGTCGGATAAGCCGTCCTGGATTCGAATACCCGGGGAAACCAGTTTCAGCTGAGTAGGCAAATAAGGCTGATATTGCTTATAAGAAAATGATCAGTGAATATGCCGAAATGCGTCGGATCTAAAACGAATTTGTTAGTCACACATACAAGTGTTAAGGAACAACTTAAGACCTCCAAATAGGGCATCGAAAATTAGTATGTGATTTAGACTGCCACCAAATTACTAATTACAAAGACAACACAATGAAGCAACATTAGCATAGAAAACATACATCAAGGTTATGTGAGTTGTCAAAAAAATAAAGAAATAATTCTCTTTAAAAAAAAAATATTTTTTGACAACCCAACATGACATTGCATAAAAAAATGAATATCTTACTTTATGAGAAGAAATCACCATTCCTTATGTTTGTTTCATTTTCAAAACACTCGCTTTTTTGAAAAAATAACGCCTCATCGACCGATTTAAAAATATACGCACTATTTCATTACAAGTACACGAAAATAAATACATTACGATTCATTATATTTAAAAAAAATAATACAATAATTTTATTCTTTCTATGTACGTTGCATATATATTTGTATCAATTATTTAAATTAGTTCTTATTTATACAAATTGTTCAAAATTCAAAAGAATTTGTTGTCAAGTACACAAAGTCAATTACTTTGGACACTTTTAATGTAAATATTACATTGTAAATATAATAACTTTAATTTTATTAAACAAAAAATTATGTTGAAAAAGCTCATTAAATAATTGACTTTTGGGTATCCGAAAAAAAAATCGAAAAAAGAGATTTTTGTTTTCTTACCTGTGGTACCTCCTCCTCTTCTTCGGGAGAGTTGAACTTCTTCACCATGTGCTCTTCAACCGGTTGGAATAACAACGCAGCTGCCCAGACATTCAGCATTATTCCTCCAAGGATCAATACTGCACCTCTGAAATATACGTGAAAAATCATTTAGAATTTTTTAGATCAAAGTCAAAATTATTGGTGGGCCGCAAATCCTTATCTTAAAGGGGAAAATCTATTATTTTTTCATTAATTAATTTTATTTTCATTAAATTAATTAAAACATTTAATCCATTTCTTAAAGGGGAAAATTCTTGTTAAGAAAAAAAAGGACGTGGATTTTTTTTCCATTTTCAATAAAAAGGACATTTCTTTTCAAGACTCGCTTACATAATCATTTTTTCTTTCTGTTTCCTATTCGATAATATGGGATGGATGACAGTAACAACTGACACAACGTAAGTTTGCACAGAAATGAGTATCATTATGTTCTTTGGCACTATGCCACAGACACGGCTAATTTAGATGGAGTACCTCAAAACACAATCAAGGCAAAACTACATATATTTATTGTTTTTTTTTTTTTTTTGTTGAGAAAAATCAGTTACTTAATTTTTACCGCAAGCACAATTATCCTAGGCTCGAACCCCAGGAAATCAAATAAATGTTCCGGTTGGGTAGGCACTGAAAGATGATCGCTTATTTGTCTTGTATAAAAAATAGTAATTCAGATTCAAAAATGTGTCTACATCTATATCGAGTATAAAAACCTCCAGAAAAATACAGGCAGTTCTCATTTTTGTAAAAAACAAAACAAAAAAAGACTCACTTATATCCGTACGTCTCCAACAAGTATCTCAACACAGGCGGTAATATAATACTGCCAAATGCTGAGCCTGACATGCAAATCCCGTTTGCCAAGCCTCGAAGGCGGACGAAATATGACGTCACAATGTATACTGTTGGAGGGAAGGCCAGACCCGCCCCGGTGCCCACCATCGCACCGAAACTTAAAAAAAAAATCGTTTCAACAAAGAAAAAAAAAGCGATAGACATAAAACAAAATTCATAAAAAATATTTTACACCAAAAAAACGCTAATAACAGCTAATGCAAAAAAAATTCTTCTGAATTTGTCTTTCTATCAGTGAAAGAAATTTTATAATCAGTCCAGCACTTATGAGTTTATTTCATATAAAAAATACATGTTTGATCCCCGAGCATGGTGAATGAAACTTAGTCCAGACTTACCTAATATATAAATATCCTATGGAGAAGGCCATACTACTAAATATCATCCCGAAGGCGGCAAAACTGCCTCCGATCAACGTGACCGTACGATACGACCATTTCACGGACAGAATTGACGACAGTGGACCTGAAATTTATATAAACTTATATAATATATATTTATATTATTCTAGCTTATTAGCTTGTTAGCTTAATAGTATAAAATTAAACTGTAAAGCTATTTTACATGACATGATAACGTCTTATAAATCGATGAACGCCGGCTGCACTCACGAAAAAGCATCACGTTCCACTTGAGCCGAGCGTGAATGCGAGAGCGCTGAACAAGCGATGCACGATCGGTCTAAGCGTTCGGTTTGTGACGCAAAATAATGATACCTAATTCAATGATAATAATTCAATTCAATTCATAAAAGTATGCATTTTTCATCAATGTTTTCTTAAAACTTTGTAGCGGTATGTGCGGCTACAATTAGCTGACTTCTACTTTTGATTTATTTCTTAACTAGCGACCCGCCCCGGCTTCGCACGGGTATAAAACATATATATAAACCTTCCTCTTCAATCACTCTATCTATTAAAAAAAAACGCATCAAAATCCGTTGCGTAGTTTCAAAGATTTAAGCATACAAAGGGATAAAGGGACAGAGAAAGCGACTTTGTTTTATACTATGTAGTGATGTAACATAGTAGACCGCGCTTCAATCGTCTTCGCAACACCATTGATAGGTCGCTAATAATATATTTGAGTATTTTCTCAATGTACCGGTGCTAGAAATAAATAAATAATGGTATCACATAGAATTATCGTCCGTAAACCGACTTTACAGACAACCGTTTCTTTTTAATGTGACGTAATTTTTTAGTAATCGTTGCGTTGGTCCCATTGTAATGCGTGTTTCAATGTTTGTGGTGTATATGTCTTCCTGTTATTGTCTTAACATGTGTTTTGACGACCAATTGGCGCAATTAGTAGTGCTGCTGCCTTCTGCATCGAAAGGTCCCGGGTTCGAATCCTGGTAGGTGCATTTGTGTGATAAGCACGAATGTTTGTTGCCGTGTCTTGGTTGTTTATATATGTATTTATTGTGGTACCCTCGTTGTTTCTGATTACCATAACACAAGTGCTTCAGCTACTTTGGGATCAGAGCAATGTATGTGAGTTGTCCCAATTATTATTATCATTATGTGTTATGCGACAACCTTTTTTTTATTAAATATTTACAATAATGTACTTAAATATATTTACAAAAATATTACAACAATTATAAATTAATTAATAAAATTTGTTACAACTTCAGCAAAGATCTCAGTTGGAACATTGAGCTAAAATAGATTTATTTTTGATGTTTCGTTTAATTAATATAGACACGTAAGACATTGTAATAATTAATCTCGTCGTAATGTGATGTTTTATAGCCTAAAGCCTTCCTCGATAAATGGACTATCCAACACAAAAATAATTATTCAATTCGAACCAGTAGTTCCTGAGATTAGCGCGTTCAAACAAACAACTCTTTAGCTTTATAATATTAAATAATATTAGCATAGACTACGAATAATAATATGTCTAGAAACATAACTCTCATACTGATGGCGTTTCAAAAATGAACCCACCAACGTCTGACCTTGAAAAAAATTAAGGTCAATATGTTCGCAAGTGATTGGTCGCGTCAAGGCGATGTGACCAATCACAAAAGACCAAATATGTACCTAGGTACATATTTGCGTGGTGCCATTTTTGAGTTTGAGCTACACTTCTATACATATTATTATTCGTAGAGTATAGATAAAGATTTCGAAGCTACTCACCCAGACTACTGTATAAAAAGTAGCACAACGCTACTATTCCTGATGATGCAGAGGCGCTGGATTGGAACACATCGTTGAACTCAACTAGAAGCACTCCGAAGGACTTGATCGTGCCCGGGATGAGAATATTCACCAGCGTCGCACCTGGAATTGAGAAGTTCACCTTTAATGGATAAATTTTCAAAATTTGAATAAATTAAAAAAAACTCGTGAAAGAATCAATAAAATATCTCTAGAAATGAAAAAGTTATGGGACTTTGAAGTTCCGCTTGCGAGAATAATTTGTTTAACACGCGGATAGGTCAAATGACGTCACAGGCGAATCAGAAATACGTATTATGAATCTACTTCTAAGTCATTTATTGATGGATTTCAATTTTTTTTGTAATTGATTACTTTTGATCTATATTTTAATACCATTATGTTGAGTATAGTATTAACAACAACGTGAAACTTCTCTATTGTATGGATTTTATTAATAACAATTCCGCGTGTTTACCGTATTTCAAGTCTTAAGTTTCAAAAGGTAACCAAAGGCTTTCCTCAGGCCCCAGTGTCTCTGAATTCCGTCAAAATTTTAGGTTTAGTGGTTTAGGCGTGAGAGCGTAATAGACTTTCGCATCTATACAGATAAGTATAATTATTCGAGTGTCTGTTTTTAATATTAAAATAGCCGCTTTTTACTAAATGCAGATGTACGGTACATATACCAAAATAACATTTTTTTTACGATTATTTGTGTCTATTCGTTCCGGCTAATCTCTGAAACGGCTGGACCGATTTTGACGGGACTTTCACAGGCAGATAGTTGATGTAATAAGGAGTAACTTATTGTAAGGCTATTTTTATTTTAGAAACTAATATAAATAAATAATAAAAAAATAACTATTCCGCGCGGACGAAGTACATAATACATATCTATTATTATTTTTCTATTCGCTATTTTACTCTGTTTATAGGCTAAATATAACGTGACGTTACGACGAAATTAACGCAATAATCGCGGGGCACAGCTAGTTTATTATATTAATATGGATTGTTCAACGAGGGAGCAAGTGATTGGAGTCATACTTTTCGAGATATTTCGAGTGAAAAAAACGAAACATTGTGTTCATTTTGTAAAAATCATAGAATTACAAGAGATGATAGATTTATAATTATTATCAATTAATCAATGTTTGTTTGTCGTTTAAACATACAATACTGTTTCAATTAGATTTGTTATGTCCATTTTAATTGGACGCATCTTTTGAAGGTCAGTACTCATAGACCACTGATGGCTTCAAAAAAGGAGGAGGTTTTCAATTCAACGCGTATGTTTTTATATTTTTTTAAGTTTGTTACCTTAGAACTCTCGATTGGGTGAACCGATTTTGATGATTCTTTTTATCTTTGCAAGCTGATGCTCCCCGTGTGGTACCATTTAATCAAATCTGTTCGGTAGTTTTAGAGTTACAATATGAAGGTTTTTTTTTTGTTAAGAGTACATGTCACCATGTAAAGTTGTTCTTTCCGACCCGAATTTGTTTTCGACTCGTGAATACCTTTAGCGGTCTAATAAAGTGAAGTCCCGTGTCCCCTAGTGGGATATGGGGCAGATGCATTTCACATCTGTTTCACTGATCGATTTTTTCTTTAGGGCAAGTTAGTGATAAGCCTTCTATGTCCTGCCAGACCGAGTTTTTTTTATTATCTCCACCGGGAATAGAACCGGTTGTAACGCTTACGCGCTTACCACAAAACCGAGGAGGCGGTCTAATAGCGTCCTCAAAAGGATGTGATCAATTAAAATCTCAAAATAGATTGACAGGACGTCATTGATAGATCATGATGAACACGGAAAAGGAAATGTTCAATACCTCAAAATCCTGTAATAAGCAAAGGAAAACACACAGTCGTATGCCTCATATTTGAAATTGGTTAAGAATAAAATTGTACACTAGCTAAAAATTACTCCTTGGATAGTTAGGTTTTTGACATGACATTGCAAGTTATATAAAAGCTTGTAAAAATGGATTCTGCCAATGCAGTTGTGAGATTATGAAATTTTAACTTTTATACTAGAGATTTTGTGATGTACATTATTTAGAACAAATTTTATTTGAAACCAGATGACCCAGCAAACTTCGTACAGTCAATAAAAGGTAGAATGGGAAACGAACGTCAAATGTTTGACAGGAAAGTAGGTAGAACAGTTTATATGCGAAAATGAAATTGTTGTTTTTACTATTTTCCTCTCTAAACCAAAGCCAGCTAAATCGGCCCAGCCGTTCTCGAGTTTTAGCGGGACAGACGAACAGCGATTGATTTTTATATTGATAGATTCGACTTTCGTCAATCATTGCGCTATGAAATTGATTGAGCTGTGTTTTTTTGCAAATATTATCAATTCTCTCGCTGTTGTTCATCAAACTATGACGTACGTTGTACGTTTTATTGATAGAATCTAAAACATTGTAACAAACTGTACATTGTTCAACCATATTTAAAATTATAACTATTTCACGTAACATAATTTAAATGTTTTGTGTGTTTCTTTGACATTCAATGTGAAGGTCAATTGAAAAGTTACGCATCCAGGTTTATGTTTAAAAATCATACATTCGAAGTGAGGAAAAAGGCTCTAGACTCCACATGCTTATTTTTCATACTGACGCTGCAAATTTGTATGGAAATGATGTTGATGATTCTTTTACCGTGTCTGGCGCAACTCATTTCCAAATGTATTTAAACAATGTGTATCGATTGATATTTAGTTCAAAAAACAGAAATATACACATACATATAAAAAAATACTTAAAAGTTTTGAGTTATGCATTCGTTGATCTAATTGAAAATAATTTATACTGAGATGTTGCGAAAAAAGATATTTGAGAAACTATAACATACAGTTAATCATACTATACAGCATCAATAAATCAAACCAAGGTACTAGATGCGAAGTTACGTTAGAAAAGCAATACTGGAACTCCTCTTTCAACTTCTTTTTTCTCTTATTTGTAATAAATACCTTGTAACTTTAATAATAAAATTTTGGTGTAATTATTGCCGAACAAGCTTAACCTAGACGATCGCTACGGCGAAGAATGCTCTCACCAAAGACTGTGTTGACCATATGCACGCATAGTATATATAGCTTAAGTTTACTTTAAGAAGTGTTAAGTGTTTAGTCTTTTTAATTAATTTATGGTAGAACTTGAGTTTTTTTAGGAACATATGTGGAAGCTTGTTTAGCATTTAAGTATTATTTTTTGTTAACTATTTTGTAAACACTGCTGTAAGCCTCCCAAATAAAATAAAATAAAATATTTAAAATGTTCAAATGCCGCTTCTTTGTGTACCTTCGTGATTCGGTTTACTTTTTAACCGACCTTCAAAAAACCAAAAAGGAGATTATCAATTCGATGTGTATTTTGATGTGAAACATCTATAGCCACACGTAAAGCCGATTTCTGGCGTGGCGACGCATGCCGTGGCGACGCGTCGCCACGCTATAGGATGGTATACATACATAATATACAGTCTATTATATGTAGTAGTGTATAGTAAATAATATCGATGTTTCACATCTGCCAGGCGTCCCGTAACGGCTCACAATTTTTTTTTAAATTGTTTTCGTTAGCGTAACCGTCTGTTAGCGTATATACCTTAAATAAAAATATACAATAAACAATAAGGTTTAAGAGCTGCTTGACTTCTTAGTGCCTTAATATTTCAATGCTTAGTTGTTTTATTTTTATTCAGGTTCTGTTTTTCGACCGTAAACCGACTTTACAGACAACCAATTCGTTAGTAGCAGATATACTTTCCTTTAGACTTAATTTCTTTTAGCAATACGTGTTTGAAAGTTTGGGTGTCTATTTCCTGACTGTTATGTGGCTCAACCGAAATAAATAAAACTAATAACAGACTAAAAAGTGGCACTCACCTATAAGCACCCACCAGCCCCACTTGCCATCTGGTGGTACCATCTCCCAGTCGCGCTCCGGCGCCGGTCCGATTGTGAAGCGTCCAACTTTACCCTCTTCATCCTCTGGTAATTTCACTGTAACATTTCATATAAATTAGCACATCTAATCAATGACAATAGATAACTCCTCCATGCCTAAGTCATACATATCGTTTTGTGCCGGAGTTCCTGGGCTCGAATCGCAGAGACACAAGAATTATGATGAAGTGTCAAATGTTATCCAGTTCCTAAAAGGGATAGGCAGCAAGCACAGATCTCCACAAGCTACGAACCCTTCATACCACTTTCACTTCATCCAATTTCATCCACCACTCATTAAATTCATCATACATGCTTACTGGCGCTTTATTAATAAAAAATAAAAGTTTTTAATAAAATAGCTTTATTACTGCAACAAACCATTAAACAAGTAAAGGCACACTAAAGTTAAAACTAATGGGCCTTATTACAAAACGTGGACTAAAGATGTTTCAGTATTGGTTGCTAAGATACACGTCTAACGTTCATACAAAAATGACTTTTTTTGGTTTAGTATCAACAACTAATTCTGTAACACCTTTCGTCCCTGTTTTGTAATAAGGCCCAAAGGATTTGTTACTTCGATAAACGCTGTAAAAATGTAATATATATGTAATATTATATATAAGTAAATAGAATATAAGGTTTGGTTATGTAGGTGGTGTATAAAATGTAGATTTACGAAGAACGCATCTCGCCAACAAATGACGAGTTTGGCGAGAAAAAATGTAAAAATACATAGTTTTATTTGTTAAAAAAAGACCTTCTTAAGTACGTTCTGGATTTGGTCCAGAAACGTACAACTAGGTCATCATTCACACTCATCCTATACATTACTCGATAGTGTATTTCCATTCTCACCAAGTGTCCATACCAACATTTCCTTTCAATGTCTTTGTCACTATATCCTATTTCACACTATTCGCAAATCACCACCCTATTTTACGTATCCTGTCACTTGCGTATAATAAACTAGCGATCCGCCCCGACTTCGCACGGTTATAAAACATATATAAAAACCTTCCTCTTCAATCATTCTATCTATTTAAAAAAACCGCATCAAAATGCGTAGTTTTAAAGATTTAAGCATACAAAGGGATATAGGGACAGAGAAAACGACTTCGTTTTATACTATGTAGTGATTCAAAAAGGTCAAAGAATACTTTGCAAAAATTGACGTAATCTCGCGACAATGAATTCACCTAAACGTATTTCATTCAACTTACCCAGTTTTTTCGTTTTATTTTTAAGTCTATTATATCTTGGCATTTCACAATACAAATTTTAACTTTAAAATGAATAAGTAAAATGATTGACAATAAAACACTAATAGTGAAACCACAATTCGATTAATAAACCCACGCAGCTCTGACAGCCAACTAAACATAAACTACCTTCAAGGGAAACTTAAAAATACTTAACATAAATAGTATTTGTGGGTATTGTCACAAATTAAATGAAGATATACGAGTGTTACCAGAATAAAAAATAATTATTGATTTCAGAATTGTCATGTTTTAATTAAATTATTTAAAATAATATTATTTATAATAAACAACCATTTAAATTATTTAGTTTTTTGATCTCAATTTCACGAGCAGGTAAAAATAAAGATTAACTTATTATAAAAAGATAATTATCAACTTATTTCCGACTTTTAAAAAAGGAGGAGGTACTCAATTCGACGCTATGTTTTTTATGTTTGTTACCTATGAACTTTCGACTGGGTGAAACAATTTCGATGATACTTTTTTTGATTGAAAGCTGTTGCTTCTCGTGTGGTCCCATTTAAATTTCTTCTGTTCAGTAGTTTTAGAGTTACAATTTGAAGTCGGTTTTTTTGTTAAAATTTTAACACTAGATATTAATTTATTTAAAAACTATAATTTATTAACTTCTCGCATCTCAAAAAATCCACCTTAAGAATATGACGTTTTTTAACAATGTCCAATTTCAAAGACACGACTATTGTACCCTATTGTTTGGACCACCTTGGCGACTTCTTCCAGCAGTTTCTGATCTCTCATAACAATGACCTGACATATCTTTTCTACGACGCACATTTCTTTGATTGTCAGACAGCCTATCATAATAAAATCCTCCCTCACACGTCTTATAAAATCCAAAAAATGTCCTAAATTCGGCGTACCTTTCTTTGAAGACTTGACAGACAGCAGCCCATCGTTCTGGACAACGGGCGCTGTTCCTACCAGCAACTTCTCCTGCGCCTCATCGATCACCTCCTCTTGCCGTATCGCTGGTGCCGCCATTTTGTCACTTGCTCGTGCGCATGCTTTTTTGTGGAATGTGACTTAGTTGCATAGTCAGTCTTCTATTTGGCTGGTTTCGGTCTGGAAAATAATACAACATTTATGAATCGAATTACACAAACATATGTTAAAGCGTGAATAAATGTTTTGGGTTATTCATCTTCTTCTTCTTGTGGTGCCATCTCCTACCGGAGGATATCATTAGGGCTATCTGGATCCTGGACACAGCGGCTCGGAACAAGGAACTTGTGCTCAGGTTGAACCATGTCCTAAGATTCTTAAGCCACGAAGTGCGTCTCCTTCCAGGCGGTCTCCTACCGTGAATTTTGCCCTGCATTATGAGCTGGAGCAGATGGTATTTGCCATTACGCATTATGTGACCAAGGTCCAGCTTGCGTTTTTTGATGGTAATTAGGATCCTTGCCTTTTCATTCACCGTCTGCAACACCCTCGCGTTAGACACCCTATCCGTCCACGATATTTTCAAGATTCTTCTGTATACCCACATTTCGAAGGCTTCGAAGCGGTCGCTCATACTCTGGTGGGTTATTCATACATTATTCAATCCATTCTTCTAGAATACGCAGGCTGTAAACTTGAATCTAAAGACTTTAATATATAATAAAGATCTTTATTACATATTATATACAATCACAAATGAAAGACATTGTTTAAATTTTTCTTATTCTAATTATAAAATTCAACTCGTATTGTCTTTTATACAAAGCAGTCAGATAGTATTTAAGTGGATTGTTTACGCGTGTTGCGCCGGAGGTCCTGGGTTCGAATCCTGGGGAAACCAATGAATGTTTCGGCGTAGGCACAGAAGGCTGATCACCTACTTGCCTGTAAAGAATTATCAGTTAAACAGATACGGAAATCTGTCTGCCTCGTGTCCCAATAGGGGAACGGGAATTCACTACTATGGCGCCACAGAGTGGAGAATATTCACACATTTTGATTATATTGAAAATGGAAAAATTGTATGAAAAAAGATATTTGATACGTCAATATGTTCCCCAGATACGGAATTTTAAAAGTAGGACGACGTGACGTCATTTTACAATACCTCGCGCAGTCCGTCGCGTCGCTGCGCAAGAGAGAGAGAGAGAGAGAGAGAGAGCGGAGTGTTATACTGTGACGTCACACTGCTGACACGAGTTGATGAACTTTAAATGCATGTAAAATCAAAACTACTAGCTCTTTTTGAATAAAACAAAAACTAGTGTATTTGTATACACGAAAACTCAACTGTGACAAAGTTTCAACCGATTTTGCGTACCTAGTAACATTCTCCATTACGTGATAATTGTGTAAACAAACCTACATTTCGGCGTGGTTAAAATAATTCATTTCGGAGTCGATAAAAGAGTGAAGTCATATAATAATCTACAATTTATATCGAATGCGTGAAGCGTATAATAAAAAGCGATAATATAAAATCACATTTCATTGAATCAATGCGACTAAACATTGATCAAGGTCATTCCGAAATTGCTTTTGACGATATTTTGAGTCGCTAATTACGTAGGTATAAACAGATGACACATTGAATCGCTTATCTGTTTATAATACGAATAAAATACTTTACTTTTTCATTAAAGACGGTGGGTACCCCAGAGAAAGGAAGAGAGAACCACAGAAAAGAGATGACGATATCAGACAAGTGGCAGGAGTCATGTGGAACAGATTGGCTCAAGAAAGAAAAAAACGGAAAAGGTTTAGATAAAATGTAAATGGGACCACACAGACCACCAGCTTTCAAACAAAAAAGAATCATCAGAATCGGATCACCCAGTCGAAACTGGGTAGCAAAAAAAAAATTCAATAGAACTGAGAATCGCCTCCTTTTTTGAAGTCGATTCATCAAAATCTGTTCAGTAGTTTTGAAGTTACAATTTGAAGTCGTTGTTTTGTTAAAATTTTAACAATTTTTATGTTTGTGTTAATCAAACTTCGTTTTACGGTCTCACTCACATGGCGACACTGCACAATCCTTTTATCACATAAAACAAGGTCAATACACTCTTATCGACGCGTGATATATTTTTAAATGCTACAGGTTTTAGACAGAACGGATAAGACAATTATTGTAATCTCAAGAGCTATAAACATATTATTTGATAGTTTTTACCGACTTCAAAAAATGGAGGAGTTACTCAATTCTACGCTATGTTTTTTTATGTTTGTTACCGTTAGAACTTTCGACTTGGTGAACCGATTTCGATGTTTGGAAGCTGGTGCCTCCCGTGTGGTCCTATTTAAATTTCATCAAAATCTGTTCACTAGGTTTAGAGTTACAATTTGAAGTCGTTTTTTTTTTTGTTAAAATTTTAACATATTATTTAGTAAAGGCATTTTTAATGTATTAATTATTATTCGAAAGCCGGCTATGACAAACTATGTGAGCCAAATATCCTTACTATTAAGTAATTATAATATACTAGCTGACCCGGATTTTTCATATTTTCTCACCGGTTAAACCTTCCCTGGACTACGACAAACATTTCAAAACCAAAATCAGCTTAATCGGCCCAGCCGTTCTCGAGTTTTAGCGAGGCAAACGAACAACAATTGATTTTTATATGAAGTTTCTATAATATACGCGAAAGTTACTATTTGTTACGCTTTTACACCTAAACATCGGGACCGGTTTTAATGAAATTTGTTAGAGAACTTGAGAAAGGACATAAGATACAAAGAAAAATATGTTGAAATAGATCAAACACGTGGACGAAAGCTATATATAATATATATAAATTAACCGTAAAACGCGTAAGATGTCCAAACATCAGCTGCTAACGAATGTTAATAGCAGTGAATGCTCATGACTATCTCAGTAATAATAAAACACATTTAAAAAATCTATAAAACGACATCAAACTGAACTAAGAATCTTAACAGATAGATAAAATGGGAATCTGTTTGCAATATTAAAATAACCGCTTTTTATTAAATGTACATATACATATACCTATATATGTATATGTATATATACATATACGTATATGTATATATACATATACCTATATATGTATATGTATATATACATATACCAAAATATTTTTTTTTCCACAATATTTGTCTGTCTGTTTGTTCGTTCCGGCTAATCTCTGAAACGGCTGGACCGATTTTGTATATAAAACTGTACATAATATAGATTGTATGGCAACAACATTGATCTATTCAAATTCAATATTCATCACCTGTGTTATTGACCTCCAGCGCTGCGGAAGTTGGTTAGACACAGTTGTATATAATATGCCTTACCTTACCTTACTTTATTTACCTTATATGCTTATGTACAATTTGTTAAGGACTTGTATCAGCTTAGAGATTTGTAGCTACAATTTATTTATAGATCTATTTACGAGTTATTCGAATTTGTAATAACTCGTCGCGGGTTTTAAAATTAACTTTATTGTTTACTAGACATGTCCCGCCTTAATTTCGTCGTAACGTGAAGTTATATAGCCTATAAACAGAGTAAAATAGCGAACAGTAAAATAATATTGTGTATTATGTACTTCGTCGCGTGGAATAGTTATTTTTTATTATTTATTTATATTAACTTCTAAAATAAAAGTATCCTAAGTTACTCCTTATTACATCAGCTATCTGCCAGTGAGTCCTGTCAAAATCAGACAAAATTTGTAAAAAATGTTATTTCGGTATATGTACCGTGTATCCATATTCCATATGCATATTTTAAAGTAAAAGGCGTTTATTTTAATATTACAAACAGACACTCCAATTTCATTTATGTATAGATAGACGGGTCATTTACATCGTCTTCAAATTTATTTGTTAAAAATAAATCTTATTTACGGATGCATCCGATACCGATACGATATATCGGCGATATTTTTATTGCCGAAACGATACATCTGAGAGATTATTTTCCATCGCAGGTCTTATACAGGCAGACTTCCGAATTCGGCTTTCTCCGCAAAACTTGAGAATGCTCTGTTTTTAAAACTATAAATCTTGTTAATTTTAATTATTAACAGATTCATTTCAATTATTACATTTAATTCTTAATTTTAATAGCTCAACCTTGAATCTCACTTAGTCTTTAACTGTTTTTGTTTTTTAATAGATATTAAAAACTTTGACCAAACTTTTGTTTCATAATATATTTTACCTTAATTTAATTTTAATGCACTAAGAGTTTGTATCGGTATCGGCGATATTTTTATAAGAGTATCGGTATCGGTATCATATCGGTAAAAAGGCATATCGATGCATCCCTAATCTTATACATGTATAGTAATCATCGAGGTTGTTGTTCTCGCCTTAATAAAACAATGCTCTCCCGTTTATTAATGTTAACAATAAAGCAGCACGCATATTAATTACTCACTTGATGTGTCATACACTCGAATGTAGGCCGCGCAATCTTTTAAACTATGATTATTATAAAAATGAATTTCCGTAACCCTTAGTGGGGCATGTTAGACACATTTACGTATCTAGTTCACTGATCATTTTTTACAAGCAAGTATATTACATTCATTTGTCCCCCGGGATTCGAACCCACGAATCACGAAGACGCGTAACTTAGCCACAGTGCAGTTATTATATGATGATGTTATGGACCTGCTCAAACTCTGTCTTAATAAAACCAAACATTATAATTTTTAGAATAATTGTTTTTATAAATTACATAATAATTTAAAAAATTGACGATTCGAAATGATCAAATATGATTTTAATGAATAGATATGATGACTTTGACTATAATAGGGAAAAATCTATATTACTATTTTAAATCTTGCAGATTTAGAATGCGCTAATATCAGGAACTACTTCGAATTGAAAATTTTTGCGAGAGGCTATAAAGCATCACGCTACGACCGATAGGAGGCATCAATAACGTTGCAAAAAAACGGGCAAATTAATTAACAATTGTTTGATCATAATGGAGAATGTTACTAGGTACGCAAAATCGCTTGAAACTGTGACAGTAGAGCTTTTATGTATACAAATACACTAGTTTTTGTTGTATTCAAAAAGAGCAAGTAGTTTTGATTTTGAAATGCATTTAAAGTTCATCAACTCGTGTAAGTAGCGTGATGTCACAGTACAACGCTCCGCTCTCTCTCTTAAGGTCGCGGTTCGCGTCTTAGACCGCGACGCGAGACTGAGACGCGAGACCGCGACAGTACTTGACGCTATGAAATGTATGAGCGCCAGTTCGCGAGCGAGACCGCGACCGGAGACCGAGACGCGAGACTCGCGACAGCGAGACAATCGCTGCCCCGGTCAAGTAGTGTCTCCGGTCGCGTTCGAAAAGCACATGTATTTATTTAGTGTTTATGGAACAAGAAATGCGAATATTTAAATCTCTCATTTGGCATCATAAGATTATTAAGGGTATATCAATAAGCGATACGGATGTCTGCAAACCGAATTTAAGATTTTCAAATAACAATTCCGAAATTATAACTTACTAGCTGTGCACCGCGGTTTCACCCGCGTTAACTTCGTCGTAATGTGATGTTATATAGTCTAAAAGCTTTTAGCTCTAAAAATGACGATACTTCCATAGAACGTTTCATCCCGCTTGTCGCGGTCTCCGGTCGCGGTCTCGGCCTACAGTACATGCCGAAGAGACCGAGACACTTGTCGCGGTCTCGCGTCTCTGTCGCGGCGTCAATCGCTACCTTTACTCTCTTCACGAGCAGCGACGAAAAGCATCAAGCATTGTAAAATGACGTCACGTCGTCCTACTATTAAAAGTCTGTATCTCGGAAACAAATTGTCGTATCAAAGATTATTTTTTTCACACGATTTTTCCATTTTTAATAGAGAATACGGTGGGCTAAACATCAAAATGTGTGAACATTCTCCATTGCTAAATTGCAATTCTGAATGCGATGACAACGTATAGAAACCTTCGTTTAGTGTCTAGACGTTAAAGAGCAAACAAGTTTATTCAAATGGTTATCATCATAATGATCTTGAGTAGGTACATGATTGCCCAAATATTTACTCAAGTGATAAAAATATGTTTAAAATCGCAATTGCCTACACTATGAAGCAAGCATTGTAAAACACTGTACATTTATTTCTTTAACCTTTAACATTCTAATATTTTTACTATAGGAAACATTCTTACAATGCATCAACTCATATATCTTATTTAATTTATTTATATCAACAACCTTCCTCTATTTCAAGCATTTTGTCTTTTTTTACATACTTTATTCTTCCTCAAGCTCTAGTCTATATCTGTAATCTGTGTCAAATTACATCAAAATTTGTTAAGTGGTTTAGGTAAAAGAAGAAAGAGTAAAAGAAATTAAAAAGCTTGAAAATATAACAGGTAATAAAATTAAAGTATTACAATTAGTATAGATTATATAATATAACTTGGACTTTGGTAACCAAAGCGAACTAAGTAATTTTTTTACCTCTATTTTAACCTCAATATCTCTAAAATTTTAAATTAGATTATCTTGATTCTTATTTATTCTTGTTGTAAATTTAATACTGAATCGAAAAACATCTAATTCATTGATAAGGCTTCATGTGTCATAGAGTTAAAAGCAAACAAGTACCTACGACGCGGTCGCGAGAATTTCAGCAATTTTTCGCCAGATTGTGAAACTATTCTTTCAATATTTTGAAAAGTATTGATTGTAAAAATTCAAAAATGGAACTACTTCGACGAGTTACTCTATTGTTTGACATCTCATTCATCCAAATCGGTTCACGGACGGCAACGTAGGAGTGGAACATCCAAAAAATAAAATAAATAATACGCGTCGAATTGATAACCTCTTTTTGGGTGTTTTTGAAGGTCAGTTTGTAGTAAAAAATACAAATCTTTCCTCCTTATAATATTAGTGTAGATAATATATGGTGATAAACAAATAAGTATACCCAAGTATGATCACTTTTGCTATAATTATCCAGACATGAACCTACTTATCTTTTACAATTATCAACAGAGACTCTAATCAAATATGAACATTATATCAATCATAATAATCCTACAATGACCTTAAATATTTCATCAGACAGTAAAAAACCCAACACATGAGCTTATATCTTGGCAACATTCCAATGAAATAGTTTAATCATTTTCTTAGAAAAAGAAAAAGAAAAGGGTATGGAGATACAATTTCATTCAAAACAAAAAAGTCTTCAAAAACACTTTACTGCCATAAAAATACTTCAACAACAGTGAGATAAAGTATTAACTTTCCTCATACTGTAGGTCTGTCTTTTTTTGTGCTCAGCTTTCTTCACCTTGATAAACTAAACATTTTTCCTTAATGCATGTTGCAAATGATCCTATGTTAAATTCAATAAAAAAAGTTGCTTAATTTAAAAAAAATAAAACACTTAAGATTATCCTCAATAAAGAACAGCTAATTGCTGTAATTATTACATGGCCTTGTTCTTTAATAACAATAACTCACCTACTTAACTAGAGCACAGAATGCTTTAATGAAACCATTAAGATAATGATTAAGACTATTATTTAATGTCTTATATGTTGTTTGATGTATTTTATAATATATATCAGAACTCCACATTTAAGTTAAGCAACATTCATAAGTAAGAGGGAAACTGAACCAGTCATTTTGATATAATGGTAGAACCTAGACAAAGGAAAATGCTACTTTCATCTGGCTAATGACTACTAACTAGTCAAATTAATTTCATTTAAAAGATGTAAAACAAATACATTTACACTAGAATAAACTGCACAAAATAGTTAAATTACATAATGTAAGTACTATGTTCATTTAAGTATATATTAAACATATGTATAATTAATCACCTAAATATTGTAAGAAATCTTTGAAGAGATCATGCAAGCTGTTTCTTTGTAGCATCAGACAAAAGATTACTCTTCCAAAGTAGCACCTTTAGAATATAAATCAAAACACTGTTTCTATAGCTAATATATACACACTATTACTGGAAAATCCCTACATTGGATTTTTTATTAATCATTTATAAACATTGGTATTGTGGAAATATATACAAATTTCAAGGAAGTATATTTCCATAATATTTGTATATCTCATAATTGGTGAAATTATGAGAAATGTTCAAAATGTGTAAAAATATTATTCCTTCATGAATAAATATATTATGTTGTTGTTTGTTGTACTCTTCTTATTTTATATAAATACGGTATCATTTATAAAAAATAAGAACAGTACGTTTTTACAGTAAACGTTTATCAGCTATGAATTAGTCATACAACACAATTCTCAGCTGCGCGAGCGACAAAGATATTATATATCTATTTTATTAAATAATAACATTATTTAACAAATTCATAAAACTTACCATTAATATACAATCAATATCAATAAATAAAATCACGTCATAGGAACACTTCACAACAACTACGCGACATTCACACAAAAATGAAAATTCATAAAAATAATAATTCAGAGAGAATCACATTGCAAATCACAAAACAATGAATGAAAAAATACAATGAATATGAAATTTACTACGTACGGGACTGCAGCAAACGTATTTTGACAATTAACATATTTTGTCTGACAGTTGTCGCTGACAAGTGTTACTACAGCGAATATTTTTGTGAAATAGTCTTTATTTCTGTATAGGTACTTAATTTAATCAAAATAATAATTTCCTTTTTTACTTAAATGGTTAGAAATTATTTACTTTCTCTCAAAGTGCATTACTATTCTGAACAAGTGATACAAAAATATTATTTAATAAGTAAGACCGTATTATGTAATTACGCAGCAGGCTTCTAGATAGCGTTGAAACAGACGTCAATCTTATAAAATTCTCGTGTCACAATGTTAGTTACCTTACTCCTCCGAAACGGCTTTACTGATTTTTACCAAATTTTATATGCATATTCAGTAGGTCTGAGAATCGGCTACTATCTATTTTTCATATCCCTAAGTGATAGCCTACCCCAAAAATTAATATGGCAAAACAACGTTTGCCGGGTCAGCTAGTAAAAATTATAAAAACTTTAAATATAACTTCTAGGTAATAATATAATATAATGAGGTAAGTTATTTTTGTAATAAAACATTGTTAAATATAAATTATTTAATTTCACAATTTTAAGTAGTTATCAGCAGTGACGTTATTTTTACTTTAATGAAAATTCCGATAGCAGTTCGATTGTTTATAAACATTAAACCTAACTAAGGTTTTTAAACAACAGTTCCATAAATCCATACAATTAGTAGAAAAGAATTTTTTCCAATAACCGTTTCCCAAAAATTATGAGAGTAAAAATATTTTTATTAATATTTATTTTAAGAGTAAGTTTAGAAATCGAATTGAATGATAACTGGATTTTACCCGAATATGATTTTAACTTAATAACAGAAAAAGAAAATTTAAGACGAAGATTTCTTGATCGTAAAATGGAAAATGACAATCAATTTAAGCGACTTAAATTGTTTGATAAATTATCAAATACTGTGTACTCCGAAAATATTTTACATACGAAAAATGGACAAAATCAGCAAATCTATGAAAAGTTATTCAGAAATTTGTTGTCTATGAATGGTGTTACTTATGTGTTTAAAAGAGGTTTTAATTGGCGAACATGGAGAAAAATAAATAAGGAAAATAGTGAAGCGGTTATTTGTTACAAATGTCAGAATTATTTAAATAACTCTTGTGCTAAGTGTTTCAATGGCTATTGGGTAGGTAATTTTATAAGTTCAAATTCAGTGCAGTCCTTAAAGCATGAATGCGTTACAAATAAATAATCCAATTTAATGCTTATGCTAAGATAACTTTTCGTGTGAAGTTCCCCGTTACTATCAATTATTAAATAGATTTGAAGCCTTTTGATTGAAGTAATATCTTACAGGAGTTAGGTTAATCAAACTCTTGAATCCAAACTAACGTGAAATCCTCGCGGGCTAAATTGTAAGTAAAAGGTATTTTTTTCAGGTTATAGATGAAAATCCACCATGTCCATATGAAATATATTCAGTAATAAAACCAAAAATACTCTGTGTTGTTAGTATTACGGAATTTCATAAGCCATTTAAGCCTTGCCCTGAGGTTATTAGCTTGGAAAAATTATTAGAAACTTGTAATAACCCAATTGTAACAAAATGGCGAGTTATTCGTAATTATTCTTCGAAAGAAAATACGATAGAAATATGTCAAGGAAGGGATAGTTGTGAGATAACAACATTATATTTGGTACATTAAACTTTGTTTATTATCTGACTGTATGATATCCTAAGTTTTTTAAAATTTAGAATTACCGAACCAAAAAAGGTAATTTTTAACCGACTTAATCGATTTTAGAAAATAACAAAAAATAGAGTAGGTATTTAAAAACAATCAAATCGGTTCATCAGTTTTATGATGTCTTCGGGGTCTTCCAAATCGAAATATCCATCATCCTTCCTGCAATACGTATTGAATGTCAGACACATGATAACATATCTTCATTACCTACTTCTTTTGAAGTCGATAAATGATTGTATTTCAGATAAACCCGGATTCAATTACGTTTAGAATTATTAATTCAACAAGCCACATAATATATTCTCGTGTTATGAAAATTGAAAGACAAAATTACGTATGTGAAAACAATTGTGGCTATTTAAAGTCTAATCTGGAAGTGGTTAAAAACAATGAACACATTATTTTAGACTTATTAGAACGTAATCCAAAACAGAAACGAGAAAATTTTCACGAAAAAAGACTAAAAGTTCAACATAAACTGGCAACACCGGTTACCATAGTTAACGCGGTAAAGAAAAACGAACATTTCAATTTTAAAAACAGTTCAATTACAACATATGGTTTGCATGAATCCATAAAATCAGCGACGAGTAAAAAATCTCCATGCAAGAAGATTCAGGATTCCTACATGAACATTGATGATAATCTGTCAGAATATGATTATTAAATGCATGTTATTATTTTGCTTTGTTTAATTAGCCTGAGTCATGGACAGGCGAACGTTTTACGACCAAACCATCGTGTATGTACCTAATCAGATTTGAAAATATCACTTAACAAAAATTAACAAGTCACACCCGGTGTTTTGAAACGCACGTTAATATAATAAAATTATTAATATAAGTCAAAAACACTGTGGTACACTTTATTACACGTTTGACGTATCTGCTTCTGCGTGAACGTGACAGTTCATAGCTATAATTTATAAGTTCATCCATTTAAGGCATTCCAATTTGTTTTTTTTTTTAATTGTCATCGATTTCACTTGTTACATACGAGAAATTAAAGCTTTGCTCACAGTATTCAAATTGGCGAGAACACAGACATTCAATTATGTACAAAAAAATAGACAGCTGGTCCTAGTTCTTTTCACACACTTGCCTAAAGAAAATATTTAGTGAAACACACACTTAAAAAGAATAAGATCCTGGATGGAAATAAAATTTAAACATAGATATAGAAAAATACGAACTTTATTATCTTTGGTACTATTACATTCTATGACACCGTTGAATAAATACTAGTCTTACATCATCCCAAATATCACAAAATAATACCGTTAAACAGGATTTAAACTTAAAAATACAGCATTAAGATTAATATAAAAACGTATACTTAATAAAATTTGTAGCGTAAAAATTGGACCCACTAGCCGTCTAATGCGCGCGCGATTACTTCTCTATGAACATATTTACTCTGCTCTTTATAATTATAGGTACATGTAAACCCATCCCGGAAGCACTCTATTAGCGACAACCACAAATCCGATACATGAGCAGGAACAGAAAAGACGCGTCCAGTCTATTTACGCGCGCATACTAGACGGCTGTTTAAACTGTAGTATATAAAACAATATTTTTATTATACAAGTAAATTAACGTGATAAAAAATCTTTTAAAAATATGACTTAACTAAATATCTTTATTTTTACATAAAACACTAAAAAAAACTTTCATATAAGGTACCTACGTATATTTTTTATATGCCTTAGGTACTTACAAGATATGAGCTCTTCAATTTTCATTTGTACATTTCTGGTTTATATAACTTTTGTAGTTCTTGATTTCAGCCAGAAGTTTCAACAAAATTAATCAATTTTGTTGAAACGGAATTGGGTGTCGGCATGAATTGAGAAGGGGCCTTTACAAGTCTATAACTTTTAAGCACTCCCTACTTCATTACTAATATTATAAATGCGATAGTAATTATAGTAAAAGACATGACTCCGTGTGAGCATAGAAAAGCAAGAAAAAAATGGGTAGGTAGCCTATTCAACTAATTATAGAAAAAAACAAGATTCATAAAAATACTGATCTATACATTGACCAAATACGACACCGTCATCTGACGAGGAAATTATTCCTGAGGTTCCTTTATTAAATAATGAAAGAAGAGCTGAAGCTAAAAGGAGGAGTACCTGTAGTTCAATGGAAAATAAATAAATAGTATACTGAAGAGCAAGGACTTAGTCATTGAAAAGTTAAGGAAAAAACTTGCCAGCGAACAACAAAGAAACAAGACTGAAACATAGACAGCATAAAAAGAAAAAAGTACTTATACCAAAAAGTAAAATTGTAGAAATGGCCAACAACCCTAATCAGAAAGCAGAATTGATTTAAAAAAGCATAATTTGGCGAGATTATTCAGAGACAAATTTTAGATAAGATTGAAACACCAGAATAAAACCTGCTTAAAAACGATTTTGTCCAGTCCACTGAAACATAAAGAAGATATGAAGATATGTGATCTTTTTAAAAAGTAGTTTATTACATGAACTATATGTCTGATTGTCTACCTCAATTTTGCAATAAACATGTGATTTGACACAATAATCGTGTTTGGCGTCAGTCTCTAGAACACCGACTTTAAAAAATCGTAAATTTCTCGTAAAAATTACTTAGTGACTGGCCCTTTTAGATGCAGCAAAGTAGATGTTATACTCACAGCATAGAGTACAATTTTATTGATTATTATCTAGAAACACTATTTTCAAAATTAGGTCAGAAGAAGTGAAACCAAATATACATGAACCAAATATGTCAGAAAGAGGAGAACATTACTTGTTATGATCAGCCTTTACAACAATATATTACAATAACTTCTAATTTAAGTAACACCCATATTTTAGCGCCATTTTATAACCAATAAATTCTGAACTAAAACAATCCCACCAATTTTAAAGTGTTTGTTATTGAACAGATAATTTACTAAATATTTAAATTTTCTGTAGTATTGCTATTTAATAAAATTACCAAGAAACAAGGAAATACAGCTTAAGACTTTTTATATTGAATTATAAAAAAATATTATACTTAAATATTAAAAAGACGATATATTGGTGGGACCGTTAACAATGCACAGATTGAAAGTGACGTGTTATGTGAATTTCTTAAAAGCACCAAATCAATTAAAGAAATTAAAAATATATGTTAAAATTGACCTGAATATAGCAACAATTAAAGATAATTATTACAAGAATTGGCCACAACCTCACTAAAAATATACAATCGAAAAGATAACCTATTTTTAATTCGGATAGAAGTACATTTGGACCCGCGGTAACTATTATTATTAGATAAATATTTTTTTGACTGTCTTCGCTAAAGCGCTTATTCCACCACACTGAATTCAGACGTCCTAAATGATTCTGTAACTATATTCAGTCAAGTGAAATAGAATTATTTTAATAGACTGAATATAGTTACAGAATCATTTAGGACGTCTGAATTCAGTGAGGTGGAATAAGCGCATAATGTAGATAATGCATGATTGAGCAGGTTACAACTTGTACGCGAAAATATTTTTCATGAAATGTCTGACGAAGAGATTATAAAAGACATTTCTAGCGATACAACCATAAATCAGGAAGATGACGTAGTAATTGCAAGTACTTCAGAGTACATATAAAATCTTATGATTGGATCTGTAATTTGTCGGATTATAAGGTACTCGTTTGTAAAATATCCGGACTATAGGGAGTTTTAGGCAGTACTCTATAATCCGACAAATTTGATAGTTCGACACTGCCCTGCAAAACGTTTGTCGGAGTACCGGGGGTCCACTGTATAGTTATATATTAAATCTTTGGAAATAATGTTATAAAATGATTCTTTCTCCTATATTAAAAAATAATTACTATAAATAGCCATGAGCTGGTGCAATACTTAGTGTCATCATGGGTTGATGATAAGTATATCATCATCTTCATTGTTTGCATTTGATTCAAGGAGTTCGATACATTTTTTATGGCTTTTCCCTTTTATATGGTTCAATATAATGTGTTCTTTACTAGATATTATGGTATTACATGTAAGGCAGTTAAGTGTGGACTCATCGATCTGAAACATATAGAACCTTTGGTGAAGAAAGAGCTAGGTATATTTTTATGACCACTGATGAATTTTCTATCATGGTCCATAACAACAGATTTTTTACTCATAAAAATTTCTTCAACTGTTACAAATAAAATTGCAGAATGATTATTTCAAGTTTATTACTTTTTGGCGCGCTTTGAAGTCGTTTTATAGTTTTTTAAAAAACATTTTATTTCACGCTTCTGAATGCAACATTTCAGAGATCTATTTAAACAATGAGCAGACAGTGAAATTATCACATCATAGAGGTTTCAAAATGCCCAATTAATTTTGGATAAAATTCATTAAACAGAAATAAATAAAATCGGGTCATAATTTGCTTGACAAACAAAAAAATACAACCGAATGGTGACCCTAGAAGCGTTAAGAAAAATTTACGACGCGTGGGTACAATGTGCATAAAAGCATATTTTAGATTTTGTATTATGTCGCGTCCATCACTGTGGATAGTTTTTCCTCTCATTTTTGCGGAACATAAAACAAAGGTCCAAAACTAAGTCTCTTGCCCCTACAGTAATATAAGAAATGTAACTGGCTTTTTCTATCTTCACTAACTTATATCTCCCTCTCAACTTCCGTTCGCCTCGCCCGATCACACTTTTCGTAACGCTCTCGTCACGCATTCACCGGCTTATTCCCCAAGTCAAGCGTGCGTAAAAAAGTTTTACTTCAAAAAAGGTAGGTAGATACCTAATGGTAACTGGCCGAAACAGCCCAATAACAAAAACTTTATTTATAATGAAATAAATTAAAACAATTCAACAAAAGAACTTAAAGATATTCAAAAAACTGAACGTTATGTCAGACGGACGCGGGAGAGGAGTCACATTCTAGCGAGATCCAATATTTTAGAAAACGGATAGTACATACCTTTCTTATCAATTCTGGAAAATATTTCCTTTCAAATTTTTCTAAGCAATTCGTGTGGCTCGTTGAAATAACATGTGCTGCTAAATCATACATTTTTAATTTTATTCTGCACAGTCTACATATGTAGCTATTTTTATTTTTCAATACGCCATGCCACGCATCCCAAGTCAGTTTGAAAGTGTTGCCAGCGTGGGTGATAATCTTATTCTTCTTGGCAACACTAGCAGTGTTGACAGTTTCAAATTTGTGTTTCGCCACAATTTGCGTTTTCTCTTCAAAATCATCTTGTGGGATTTCCTTTGTCAGAATTATTTCAAAAACTTTGTGTTTTCCTCTTTTCAAATTTTTAGTTTTAGTTGTTAAATTGTTTATATGTTCAACCCATGTAATGTGCGTTTGTATATCTTTTTTCGATGTTATTATTACGTTGCATATTGCACAATGATAAACTTGAGTATTCTGGAATTAGTTCAACCTATTATTTTACTGTCTTTGAGAACAGATGGTACAAGCGTCCGCGTGTTGCGCCGTCTTGGGTTCGAATCCTGAGGAAGCAAATGTTTCAGTGGGTAGGGAAGTATTAACCACTTTAAAGAAAATCAGTGAGAGACGTACAAATATGTCTGCCGCATAGCATTAAGCATGGCCACGATATTAACATTTGCTTATTTTTTAACCATTTGTGTTAATGTGTGTGTGACTTAATAGAGGACCTAGGTTTGAATCCCGAGCAAGAGAAAAAGTCGTTAAAAAGTCTAGATCACTTCAATACCATTAAATAGCAAAACTATACAAGTTAAATTAATATACCAAAGAAAAACATACCTGCCGAATTAAATTATTATCATATTTATCGATAAATGAAAACTTCTTTAAATTCTTCAAATGCTTGTCAATTGTAAAGTGATCGTCAACATAAAATCGTTCCATAGAGCAAACAAAACAGTGCCAACATCCATTCCCTAAAGACACAAATGTATTAAACGATGAAAAGCTAAGTTTGATACATTTACTTTTGAATTTAGCCAGTATAATTTCTTCAAAGAACAACACATTAATATAATCTTTGTACGGCTTTTGGTTACCAAATTCCGAATAAATATTCGATTTTTCTAATTCAGCTTTAGCCCGATTAGTGATTTCTGTAAAGTGGTCTTTTGTTGGATCACTTTGACTTTTCTTAGCTTCGTAACTGTTGCTTGACTTTTGATTTGCCTTAAACTCATTTTGGATCCTTGCTTGTTCAATTACTTTTTCAAGAGCCGAATCCTTATTAGGCTTTTTTTCTTTTTCTTCATGTGTTTTGTTCACGTTTTCTGTTTTTCTTTGTTCCATCGCTGCATAATTTTGGTGCCCTTGATACATTTGTATATTCTCATTAAAACCAAGAGCAGTATTCAAGTTCGTCAGGTGAAAAGGTTCTAATATATGATTGTTTAATATCAACACGTTGTTTGGTAATATCAGATGGCAATGAGTACAGTGTAGACCGGAGTCAAACTGTAACTAGAAATAAAAAAAATCACACTAATATAATAGTAACAAGGCGCTTTCAGGGGGTTGATCCAAGGACAACGTTAACGATATCCCGCCATTTTTTTTGTATGCGGGAATGACATTAATTTTGCAACACCTATTGTCATTGGTTTACAAAAAACTCCGCAGCGTGATCTCGCTTTCGCAGTTCTTGGATCAACCCCAGGGACACAACGTAAAAGGATAGGAAGAAATAACAGTATAGTGGGTATCTATGGGTTTTAGATTCTAATAGACGAAAACACCAATACATTAAAGTAGTATAAAATATATTTTGTTGATTTGTCAAGTTCTTGTGAAATGAGGATTAAATATCTAAGCGCAGAGGCAAGCATCTAGACACCTCAATAGTTAACTAAAAGGAAAGCCAGTTTAGAGGTTCATCATTAACCTCTATTGCCACTTTTACTCCAAGAAAAGTGCGCATCTCTCATTAAAAGGCCGATAACGCATTCGTGGTCAAACAAGCGTTAAGGGTTCCCATGGGCGGCGGACTACATCTCGTAAGTTAGCCACACTTCGGTCCGCCGCCCATGCCTGCCCATTTGCCTCCTATTTTATAGAAAAACGGGCTTGCTTACTTGCTATAAAGATCAGAACAGACATATGAACTGTTGCCCGGACAGCTAATAGTGCCAATTCTGATGTACAAATAAACTCTTAACAGAATAAAAATCCTCTAGTTTTAGTTTGGAATAAATCATTTGGTGGAATAAGTTATGGACATATTTGTTGTGTTAGTGGGTGAGCGTTTCAAAACTGACTAAATTGATCTGGTTTAGTTAGTGGTACAGGTCGGCCTTGAACAACAGGGAACATTTAGACATCGATCAAGACCGTATCTTATGAAGCCCACCATTGATTACCAAAAATGTTGATCAGTAAATTGGAAAACTAGACATTGTTTCAGTACTCTGCAGTTCAAGACGCTCTCTGAACAGAATCTAATAATCGAGATGCTAAATAAAACATAATAACGAACCCCAAACTATCTATGGCCAAAGACTTAATCGTCTCATCCAAAAGTTTTACTCTTAAAGGTCGAAAAGTTTATAATTCTACCCAAATAGTTAACCGCTAATAATAGCAGTTATCAGTTGTAACTGGTAAATCCTTTCCAACCGACCAGGCGGATTCGGATTCGGATAAATAATGAAATTTTCAATCGAAGTTTTCTGTTTTCATGTATAAGTGACGAAAAAGTAGCAATTGTCAATCTTCAATATTTCCGCAAAAGGACGGCAACAAAAGTTTAAATAAACGCAGTTGTAATAGGTTTCACGCTATGGCTCGACGCGGACGTAACGGAACCCACATAATACCTACTTTGCGTCAAAAGCGATCATTAATTTTAATCGTCAGGTTTTAGTTACCTTACTCATTCCGCCTAATTATATTGTCTAAGAATTATTTACGCAATATATCGATACGCTGAAACTACCCTCAAATTGAGACATAGATAAGTTTGAATCTTATTCGATGAATGGTACAAAATTTGACTCTTGAAACGCATATTCGCGCTGAGTTCATAAGTTTTATTTGTCTTTCTATTTGGGAATGTTGAGACGAACTTTCTGTCATTTTGTTTTAGTTGATGTAGGTAGGTATTTTGTAGGTAACGACTATACAGATCTAGGTAAATAAATAAACGATAATTATTTCGACAAATGCTATAAAACAATTTTAATGCTATAAAGTAATTATTTTAATTAATTTTTACAACTCAAATAACATTGTAGGCACTTAGGTAAATGAGTTTTATTGACCCGAAAACCTTTCGTTGAAAATGTATTTATGTTGGAGAACAATAAAGATTTGTAGTTATATTATACCTAAAGAATTAGATAGCAATATTTGGTGAACTGTATTTATTGTGAATTATAGGAATTCGCGCGCGAATGGACTATAGTACAGGTCGGCTTTGAAACGCAAGGAACACCTGGACGTTGTTAAATACCGTTCCTGAAGAAGTCTACCCTTAATCCCCAAGAATGTGCACAAAGATATTGCAGCGAAAGGGTCAAGTTTGGACTTACTGGTTTTGATGATTGATTCGGTGGCAGAACTTCGTGGAGACCTTGTTTTAAGCCACCAGATATTCCCAAATCACTTCACCACAGTTTAGGATATCTGTTCACCTTGCACACCACGCAAGATCGTTTTTTATATAAATTTTATGCGAGACGGTACGTTGCGTCGTTCGTAGCTGTCGCCATATTGCTTTTGCGTATGTAGTTTTCTTAAATGACGGTGTAGGGAATCGGGAATAGAAAAATAGGATGCAAGCCACAACACTTAGTGTACATCAGAATTGGCGTCTTTGTATTAGTGAATTGAACTCAACTTCCGATAAAAAACTAACCTAGTTTGATAAAATGCAACATACCATTCTTATTAGATGAATTCCTAAAGTGGGTAGATACGGCCGTTGAAGTTGCAACATATGAAAATTTTCATTAATATGATACATAATATCATCTTTATTATATTTTTGATTACAAAAATGGCAGTAATAAATACCATCAGGTGAACGGGTCACTAGATTGTATGATAACAACGACACTTTTATTTTATAACCGCATACATGTAATGAAATTTTTCCATTTATTATTTCAGAATCTGTAAATATAGTTTTTTTATGCAATTCGATCGTTTTGATTATGTTACCGCCATCTTCGGTTTTTTTATACCCGTTAATATTATTGATAATATTATTTCCTTTATTTTCAAAGGAATTTTCGGTAACATAACATTCATTTGTTTTTTGTACGTTATGCCCACTTTTTTCGTTCTTTAAGCTATTTTGTGTTTTACTTTTTTTCTGGATTGTTTCATCTTCCTCGGTTTTGTTTGCCAAGGATTTATTCTTTTTATTATGTATTCGTTCTATATGATCGTCAATCGAATCTCTTAATGATAAATTGTTGCAACTTGCGCAGTGAACAAATCTGTCATCAACCTGAAATCATTTATGCAATTACTAGCGACCCGCCCCGACTTCAATCACTCTATCTATTAAAAAAACCGCATCAAAATCCGTTGCGTAGTTTTAAAGATTTAAGCATACAAAGGGATATAGTGAAAGAAAAAGCGACTTTGTTTTATACTATGTAGTGATAGTGAAGAGTCCTATTACAAAATTGCGTTGACAAAAATAACTCTCATACAACTGGTTTGGCATATTACACACCAAGTTTCTTATACGATTCTGGGAAATATTCTCCCATTCCTCTGACATAACTTTATAATAACTAAGAAGTTTTAATACCTCTATGGAATATTTAATTGTCTATTAAACACAATTAATTTTATTATGCTAACATTATTAGTTTCTGAGATTTTCAGGTACGTATCTTTAAGTGAACCGACATTGCTATCCAATTTACATTTAGTATTTAAATCATACTGTTTGTATTATGAGCTAATTTCGTTTAGACGTGAAATGTCCGTTTTTTAAGTAAAAGAACAAATCCATTCAGCCGTTTAAGCGTGACTGACTCACAAACATGCTCACAAACTTTCGCATTTATTCTTGTGATATATTTCCATAATATTCAGATTTACCTTACGTATAATATGGTTCTTATACTCTTCAAGCGGCGTACATTTTTTTAAATTTGAAATATGCGTGGCGTCCAGGCAGTGTTGCTTTTCTCGTTGTAAATCGTCAGTCACCTTGCAGGACATGCAGTAGAACTCACATTTTAATTTAATAATCATATTCCATGAATTTTGATTGATTTTATATTTAGTACCGAACCATTCTATAACTGAAAAAAACAATTTTATTCATGCATTTAGCAAGAAGTAAAACAATACAGAAAGATTAAGATTCTTATATATTCTTTTGGAGTAGAGACTTTGGGTCCATGGGGGTCAGAGGCGCGTTGATTGTTTAAAGAGATATCGACGCGCTTAGTTGAGAGCACAGGAAACCCGAAAGCTGGCTCATATTTCGGCCAACGCGTTTTAGCGATACAACACAAACTTTTCCATTTATATTATTAGTGGGATATATCTATAAATATATAAAATGTCTGTTTGTAATATTAAAACAACCGCTTTTTACTAATGCAATTTTTCACAATTTTTGTCTGATTTTGACGGGACTTTCACAGGTAGCTGATGTAATAAAGAGTAACTTAGGCATTTATTTTAGAAATGAATGTAAATAAATAATAACAATTTAAGTATATTATAAAACTTTGTACAGAGCCACCTATCGGCGAGCGGCCAGAGTATGTCGCGTCCGTCCGTTGATAGGTGGCCACAGCAAGAAACTGCATCGGGTGTTTGGGATTATATTACAGGCTATATCACATCACGTTAGGACTAAGTAGCGTGAGTGAAATCGCTGGGCACAGCCATGGGCGCTGGCAGAAATAATTTCCAGGTGGTGCAGATCTTCGCCGTATATGATTGTTAATAAAAAAAATTGAAATTTTAGTCTGAAACATCTGAAGCCCGGTTTATGAATTTATTTCAATAATTGCTGTTGATCTCGAGTTTCCCAAGGGGTGCAAGTGCACCCCCTGGCATGGGCCCACCGCCCATGGGCACATTTAGTATAGGTCGCTGTATGCAAGTTGAACTAAAATGGCGGTCGTCTGCGTAGGTAAAATTATGAAGAAGTGTTAGATAGGTTTTATAAATAATAAAAATCGAAAAGGAAAAGTGATTGCGTGGTATTCAAATAGGTTTTATTATTGATTAAACCTAACACTTTTCTTCATAATTTCACCTGCGCAGACGACAGCCTTTTTGGTTCAACTTACTTGCCGCGATGTGTACTTACTGTATTTCTTAGGAGTAGTCGCAGCAATAGTTGCATATGAGACTCTATCATTCGGCTCCTTCGGATGAGTCTCGACATTACGGAATCCATCACTCTCACTCAAATCAACGATCCCACTCTCACTTGTACCACAGCACACATTCGCAGGATAATCTGTGGGTGAGTGAACGACGGATCGATCGACTGAATTACTTGGTACCTCGTTTTCATCTGCTTTATTCAATTCATTGTAGTATAAGCATTTGTGATATGCAGATGTGAGGTTATTTTCATGAACTTCACTGTTGAAATGATCTTCTTTTGATTTATGTAATACATCGTTACATACACCGCAGTGGTACCATTCTGATATCTGGAAATATAGATTTTATAGTTTCTGTGGCTTAGCGTATTCGTGTTGTGCCGGAGGTCTTGGATTCGAATCACAGAGAAACAAATGTTCTGAATACTTGTCTATTGTATGGCTTTTGAACTGCCTTGGTCTAGAAAGTGATCAGTGATACAAAGACAAATATGTCTGCCCAAAGTTCCATTGTTTATGTAATTTCATAACACACATTTATAACTAATTCAAAGGCGATTAATTTTATTTCATCAATTACTTAGCCCTTGCCTGCGCCTCTGTCTGTATGTTTACCATTTATATTTTACACAATAATGAACTTATATGTGAGTGAATTCCCATAACACCTGTGCCTACTCAACCGAAACATGTGTTTTCCCGGGATTCGAACCTAGGACCTCCAACGCAACACGCAGGCGCGTAAACCACTTAGCCGCGGAGGCGGTTAACTTATATGTACACATATTTCGTATATAATCACATTCTTTAAAACACAGTAGTATGTGTGGAAATACTCATGTCGCCATATAGTAAATATCTAAATAACTAAGAAACCAGTTTTTTTCATACTAAATAATTAAAGTAAAAATAATTCCTGTGGCCAAATGCCTTGTACTTAAATAAAAAATTAAACAAATGTTGAATAAAAATGAAATAAAATGTTAAATAAAAAAAAATGTTAAATAAAATTTTGCAAATAGTCTAAGGCCTACACCTTGTATAAACTTTTACTCCCTATTTAACTGTAGTCTTTTTTCTAAACGTTCTTTATGTCTTAATCTCACTCTAGCAAACTATTATGTCAAGTTTCAACAGAATCGGTTTTGTGGTTTAGGAGTGAAATGAGATTAAGGTTAATATTGCTGGACTACAAGCAATTCTGGAAGTACTCACCAATCTAACAATACTCAAATCAAATTTCTCTAAAGGCTGGTTAATTTTCATGTTTTCTTTATGCACCTTAGTTTCAATGTGAACATTTATATCTATCAATATATCAGTACAAACGAAACACCAGTATAGATCATTTTCTAATAATGATACTGTATTCCAATTATTTTTTGGTAGGAAGATATCATAGTTAATAATAAATCCACTTGGAGTTTCCTGAATGTCATAGTTAAGAAATATGTCATCTGTAAACATATTTTAAATAAGTAATGAAATGTTGGTGCTAAATGCTAAGAGATCACTTATGTTATTTAAATCCTGCCATAGTTAATTTATAACAACATATTAAGTGAAGTGAAGTCCCGTGTTCCCAGTGGGGTATGGGGCAGAGGCATTTCAAATATGTTTCTTAAGGGGCAAGTGATTAGCCTCGTATGCCCTGCCAGACCGGGTTTTTATTCGGGAATCGAACCCAGGACCCGATTGTAATGCTTACGCGCTCACCACTAAGGTTCGGCGGCGGTTAGTATGTTTGACCGTTGAGGCGGTCAAACATTCCACACAAATTAAGTTATTAGTTTTTCTAGATTAGATAATATTACATTTGTTTAAAAAATGTATCTATCTATGCCTAGGAATTTCATCTTCATTTTATCTATACTTAATTGGACAAATGAAGCAAGATTAAATTAATATGTGTTTTGTTTTCTTTTGGGAGGTCTTTTTAATACATCTTTTAGTGAAATTTCATTACTCCTAGTGGGGCAGTTTTAGATAATCATCCTTCTATGCCATCCTCAGGACATATATTTGTTTCCCCGGGATTCAAATCTAGGACCTCCAGCACGACACGCAAGTGATTAGTTTTGTCTATTACCTGTCTTATCGTCCTTTTTATTTTTCCGCTTAGTTTCAATAAAAAATTCAAAATAAACATTGTAATTATCATTATTATCATTTTGTAGATAAAATGATTCTTCATTGACAATGTATTCAGTCTTTGGTTCATGTAATGATTTATCAGGAAGAAGTTTCTCATCAATAAATAAATTAGGGATTGTTGGCTCAGAGAACACAAAATCTTTATTGCAATCTGACATCCTGAAAAAATAATGAAAGACAACAGGTAAAAATTTAGTAGTCTAAATTATTATAAAGTTTTGTATTTTTGTTTGTAATAAATAAACCCAAAAATTCGAGATCTGATTCAGAAATTCTTTCACTGTTAGGAAGCTTTACTCCTTCCTCCTGACAAGATACATTTTGTATGTATGTCCATGCAAAATAAATAGGATTAGATACAATACACTTAGTTCTTGATTTTTTTGCTGAAACTAATTCAGCTAAAAAAATTCAAATTCAAAAAGTAACACAGTCAATTTGATTTTTTCTCTTATAAGGTCCTTATTAGTGTTGAAATACTCAAAAATAATTAAAAGAAATTTTTCAACAATTATCTGATAACAAAATAACCCACATATAATCGAGAAATTTTCTGAAAATTACATTTACTCTAAATTACATATAAGTATTTAAAGAGTTTTGAAATATATTTGCTTAAAAATGTACTGTATAGAAATTGATAATTTGATTTAAGTAAAACTATAATTACCTACTTAAAATATGTATAATTTAATGTTAACTGAGCAATACCTAAGTGTTGTTATGTGAAACATAAGGGTCCACAAATAGTACCTAATAATTTTTTTTTAACTTACCTTAATTACTGAACTATGATGTACTTATTGTCAAACATATTTACACAATTTTTTTTAACATTTACTTAGTATTTTATCGTGTTAGTAAATAGTAATTCGTATACATATCAGGAAAAAGATATTTATACTGACGGCTAATCGCTCAAGTAGCGGTAAATAAACATATTAGATACTATTTCAGCTAATTTTTTTATCGTTATTATTATCACTAAAAATTTGCTGATGATAATATTGAGGCTAGATGTTTTCAGACAATACTTAAGACTTCATTTAAGTTATTTCTTAGCACAAAATAAGTACATTGAATATGATAATATTATAATGCAGGTAGGTAGGTAGTCAGTGTTGCCAACTCAAATTTTAAAAGAAAGCCAGATCAGCAATTAAAAAAAGCTAAAAAATAGCTAAATATTTGAAAAAAATATAGCCAAAAGTTTTTTATTTATTTAAACATTAAAAATAAAAGAACTTATAAATTAAACATTATGTCATCATCGTCGGCAACAGAAAACGATTCTGGTTTTGGCAAGAAATTTAATTTCGATTGCCGGGAAGCAAATGGCTCTGCCGCTTTCAAATGCTTTTTCCGTTTTGTGTGAATTAATAGATCACCTTTTTTAGAATTTATTTCGCAATTTCAGTACGAGCAAAATGTTTTGGTTGCATCTGTTTTTACTTCTTTAAGCCATCCTCGAAATTCAGGTTCAGAAAGCCATTCTTGTCTGAACTTTTGTATATAGGGCTTATTTTGCGCCATCTCAGTAAAAAAACAAAACTCACTGGCGGAAAAACACCCAGGGATAATGAATTTGAAACCAACACCAATTACCAAACTATCTTAATAATTGAATATACACTATAATATACACTATAATATACACTATTTCAACTTACAAAATTTCTAACAAACGTTACTGTTTTCGAAGACAATATAATAGATCAATTAGCAACCATAAATACAAACTGAACGTATTCGTTTACGGGGAATAACCAGTCATAAATAATATTACTTACGGCACTACAGATGGCATACATTTTGTGCTCTGTGACATAGAATAAAAGTGTGGCATTTATAAATTTAACATAAAAAAAGCTAAAAATTGTAGATAAAAATAGCTTAATAGCTAGATCGAATTTTTTGTAGCTGATGAAGTTGATTTAGAGCTAAATCTAGCTATAAAAACTCTCATTTGGCAACACTGTAGGTAGTTCTTAATTCTTATTCTCACTAGCGATGGGCGACTCGAGTTGTCTAACTCGTAAACGGTTCGACCCGAGTCAAAATATCTGCAAACCGAGTTGACCCGAAGAGTGCGCGCGGCGGACACAGTGCTTAGAGCATTTACCCTAAGGAGATGGCATAGCTAAGCGATCCTCTCTGCCGTAGTACCGTGGCCATATGACCATGCACGTTATATAAAACTAATTCATCCACGACCGGCGCGACCACGATCTATTAATATAGGTAGTTTTTAATTATATTTCAATCACAGTAAATTAAAATTACACATACACAAAACATCGGCGTATACTCAATACCGTAATTTGTAAAGTGTACTTCAAACTTCCACTAAATTCATTCGATATGATTAATCTTTTAAGATGAAGACTAAAGTAAATTCCATTAATTTGAACTTTAAAAAAAGAACCTAAAATGAAAAGTAGAAGTACCATAAACCATTATATTCGTCCGTCCATAATATCACTATCGACGAAATATTATATCTTTAAAATAAAACAAACTCGTTGAATTTAATTTATTACCCATTTATCCTTTACGTTCTTGTTTTTTATAATCATAATACCTATTATATTTTTTGTTTTTATAAAAGTACAGTAAAAACAGAATACAATCTATGTCAAAAATATTCATTATCTATGACATAATATTTCATCATTCATGACATTTTGAAAATTGACAAAAATACTGAATTATCTAATAAAAAACCTTTGCAGTTTTGCACTTGAAAACTCAAAATAGTGTTTTTCTGATATTACATTTAGATATTTCTATTGTTAAATAATAATGATTTTTGAACGTAAATTCTAATGAGTGAATTAAATATAACATTATCCGTACTTGGAAACACAGTCCGCATAATATTATGTTGATAAGTTACGCGGGAACAGAAAATGTTTCAAAGATGTTCGCAGAGTTCATTCCACGGCAAAATCAAAGAAATAAAAGGTTTATCATAACTTCTTGCTTTTAGCATTTTTAAGTAATCTGAGCATGAGTTCATAGAAATCATTAGATGTACAATACATCGACTAATGCATTTATTGTTTATTTCAGGTTTATATGTAGATAATTTTGAACAAGTGGAATCAAACAAGCCGAGAGCATATTTTTTAAGTCACTGCCATTCTGATCATATGTATGGCTTGCATTCGGCTACCCTACTTAATTATTTGAAAGAAAATAAGGTGTTTATATATACTACTGAGCTATCAGTTGCTATTATCAATGACGAGGCAAAGGACAAAAAGATAATGGATCACTTAAAAGCTCTTAAGCTAGGTAAATAATAATAATATAAAATATATTTATATTAATTAATTAATTTATTGCAATTTTTAAAAAATAATAACTACTTATTACATTTATCTTGTATTGTAACAATTAGTGACCTTCATTGTATTAGGTTAATTAAGTATATTAAGTCTATAGCAGTAGTATATGTAGTATTTGTTAAGTCTATATCAAAATATATATTATTAGCGACCCGCCCCGGCTTTGCACTGGTATAAAACATATATAAAAACCTTCTCTTTCAATCACTATCTATTAAAAAAAACCTCATCAAAATCCGTTGTGTAGTTTTAAAGATTTAAGCATACAAAAGGATATACTGGAAGAAAAAGCGACTTTGTTTTATACTATGTAGTGATACAGTGATATACCAAAATCTATTAAAAGTTGGAATTGTTTCATCAGTTTCGATGCTGCATTATAATTCTGCCTGTACTATATTTTAAGTGGCATTCATTAAAATACTAAATCCAAGCTAACAAGATAGCAAAATTTATATTATTTTTATTTATTAAGATTGCCCACATTGCCCCAATAAAAAAAGGTATGTTACAATGATAATTGCACCCCTATGTAAAAGGTAATCAGCCTTCTTAAAATTAATAAAAATACAATTCATTTGCAAAAAATGTAGTCTATATTATTACTGATTATTATTTTATTTACAGATTATAAATATTATAATATAAATAATATTTGATCTGTATAGTTGAAAATTTGACATTGATAAACAAATTCAGCATTAACTGGACATCTCTTTTAGTAGACCATAATATGATCTTTTATTAAGCAAATCTTTTTTGACATATTCTAGGATCAACACTTATAACTCTGCCGCCTGTACCAGAAGAAAATATAGAAGAAACATATGTGACTGTAACTCTTATACCAGCTGGGCATAGCCTAGGAGCGGTTATGTTTCTATTCCAAACAATTTCCACCACAGTTTTATTCACAGGTGATTTTCGAATTAATGAAAAAGATATATATAAATATGCGGGATTGCATGATGATGCAGAGAATCCAGTAAAGATAAATATAATGTATTTAGATACAACTTTCATTGATTTACTTTATGAAAATTTTCCAAAACGGTCACAGAGTATAGAAGCAATGATGAAGGAGATAAAGACATCTTTGTCAATGGGTAGAGGGGTGGCATTGCATACGTCAGCAAAGTATGGATATGAATATGTGTTTAATGAGATTTATAAAAGTCTTGGAAAAAAGGTCTATGTAAATGAAGATCGGTGGAGGTTTTATAGGTGTGTTTTATTTTTTAAAATAAACTAGGTGGCCACTTTCAGCTGGATCAAACATTATTATACTCTATATACACTGGAAGTCCTGGCTTTGAATTCTGGAGAAATAAATATTTCACTTGGTTGTAAAGATGATCCATGTCAAACTAGGGTTTCTAAATTTATTTAATAAATACTTAATTTCCTAACAACAATTGGCAGAATTTCTTTAGATAACTTTCAACACGTCTAGTTTCTTGATCCGATTAATTCATGCTTTTTTTTCTGAATTAGGTTTTATCTATTTTTTTTTTTTTCAGAACTATTTTACATATAGTCCCTGGGGTTACAAACAACGAAAGCGAAACAGTAATACATTTGTGTACAAAGCGCAATGAAAACAATCACTCGACATGCATATCTAGGAACTACCCTCAATTTCTTTACATTCATCTCTCAGCTATGAAATGGATTAATAACAAGTTTAAGTCAGTCGAGCGCATGTCTTCAACGCGAGTCGACGTGTGTTTCGCAACTCATTGTAGTAGGAGTGAATTAATGAGTTTTGTCAACTACTTTCAACCAGATAAGGTTATTGGGTTTCCTAATCGATACATTGAGGATAGGGGGGTAAAACGGAAAAATTATTGTCAATATTTGAGGAAAGAGGGCAAACTGGAAAGTATGTTGGTGAAGAAGTTTTGTAGTTGACACTTAAACTATACAAATATGACTCACGGCCTGACTTTATTCAAAGGATCAAACTTTTTGTTATGATTTTTTCTTCTGAGGTGTTCAATGTAGCTCTGTGGGCAAACTTAATTGTTAATAAATATTAAAAAAAGATTACTACTTTTGTTTGTTAACAAATGAACTCCAAAATCACTAGACCGCTTTTTAAAAAATTTGCAACTGCTGGGAATCTTTTTGAGTGATATAGCGAGTACAAACTAGCGTTTAATATAACTTTGACAATCCCTTTTTTTATAAACGTCACTCAACTAAGAACTGCTTAAGCCTTAAGGTGTTTTGTCTCCTTTTTAAAACAACAACTGCAAATAATAATTGGGACAACTCACATACATTGCTCTGATCCCAAAGTAAGTAGCTGAAGCACTTGTGTTATGGTAATCAGAAACAACGAGGATACCACAATAAATACATGTATAAGTTTTTTTAAACAACCAAGACTCGGATACAAACATTCGTGCTCATCACACAAATTAATGCACCTACCGGGACCTTTCGATGCAGAAGGCAGGAGCACTACCAATTGCGCCAATCGGTCGTCAAATGTCGATAAAGTGACAGAGCATTTGTTACTGATTAAAGTTAAGCAACATCTATAAGTAAATGTATTTTGTAATTTTACATGCATTAAATTTTGTAAATATCTCTCGCATCGTCTTTTTCACTCATGAAGGGCATGACTTTCTTTGTCTTTGTCTTCCATAAGTATATGGGGTGGTTTTCTTGGGAATATAATCGCGATTCCCTTGTCCTTCCGCGTCTGTATTTTAGAGGTGATTTTAGACCTCTCGGTCACAGCTTACCGTTACAGGCAACCCACCCGTAGTGTGGTTGAATTTCTTCAGGCAAGCCTGCAGACACCTCTGCTACTTATTACACCCGTCCGGGAAGTGGCAGTCCTCCCAGAGACCCATGGGCGTAGCTACTGCCGTAACAGCCGTATCAATGATACGGGGCTCCCGGGCTACAAAGGCCCCTAATGTGTGTAATGGGCAGGTACGGCTATCAGATTTGTCACTATTGTTTATAGAGAGAGAAATTTTAGAAAAATTGAAATCGTCTTCAGCTGTAGATGATTTAATAAAACAATTTGCCGAAAAAAGGCAACAAAAGTGTATATTTAATTTGAATCGTTTTGCTAGCTCAATTTATAGGAGATAGCGATAACTTATAATCAATAAATATTTAATTTAATGCAAGCATTTTTGTTTCATTTGTGAGAAATCTTTACCCTTCATTTAGGCCCTTAACTACTTTTGATACAGGACTCCTCCAAGGGACGCTTCGCCTGAATACAAATTTAAATTATAAATTGCGTTTGGACTGGTGATCGAATTCGATACCTCAGGTTTCGTGGTAGGCTAAGACCACATAGCCACGAAACTCAAATCTTTAAATATAACCAGCATCAATCACATATTATATAAATTTTAAATATAAAGCAAGCAATCTGAAATTAACGATAAAAAATACATAAATTTTAATAAGTTGGATTGTGCATTTATAATTGATTTTAGTTAAAATTTATAATGCGATGGAAAATTTTATTGTTTGTTTTAAATTGTATTGAAATTGGTAAGTAGGTACTGGTTAAGTGGTGCACGAAGATGAAGTGTAATATCTATTGTGTTGGAGGTCCTGATTTGAATCCTGGCTGTGTAAAATGCAGAAATATGGCTACTGGTTATAGGTTTTCACGTTCCCAAGATTGCATATTATGAAAAATATACCTACGTAATGTTCACATTATTGGTGATAAAAATACGGGGTTATTTTAATTTTAAATTAATCTTAGGATGTATCTATACTTGTATTTCTCCTTATATATTGTACCTACTTGAAAAAGAGTGTTATATATTTATTTTATAAGCATATACAAGAATAAAAAGGAATTTTATTTGTATATTTTCAGCGAAACCTAAAAAAAATAATGCTGAGTGAGTATAAGAGTAAAATATATAGATTGGCTAGGTTGTTAGTGATTTGTTTAATAACAAATAAAATAAGTTATTCTTTTACAACTAACTGACTCAGCGAACTTCTTACCGCCAATAAAAGATAGAATGGGTCTAGTGAGCTATCCATAAAAGGTTTTTGTAGATCTATAAAAGAGTAATATCCCGCCATGCATTATTTTGTTTTATCTTAAAGGGATTAAGGTAGTATTTTTGATAAAAGTTTGAATTTTTCATACATTTCCAACGATTTCTTATTTCAACCAATTTACATACAAATTATATACCTAAACCTTCCTCGTGAATCATTCTATCTATTGGTGAACTTGTTATTCGCATGATAATCAGTTTAGTAGTTTTTAATTTTATCGCAAACAGACAGACAGATAAATTGTCTAGATTTTCAACAGTGAAAGAATTTTTAAAATCTGTCCATTTATTATGAGTATATTTATTATTAACAATTTCAGCCACGCTCCACTTACCGAAAAACCAAACTTCATAAAAAACAAAATTCGAGGTGTGTATTGCAGTCAGTGTATTTGTGGCATCCTAGTTTTTTGAGATCAAATAATCCATTAGTCAAAAAGACATAGCTAAGATCCCCTAGCTGGGGCAGAGGGCTTCCAGAACAGAAACACAACCTTTGTCCTGGACGTGGCTTGATCACGCTCCAAGTTTCAAGGCAAAACGTGTATTTACAAAGAATATTTATGAAAATCGGTTCATCTTATCAGATATTTTTATTTATCATCATGTCAGAGATGTCTTAAATGTCACTTGTTTTTAATACAGAGGAAATATGGAAACCAATGATGAACGACTCGTGGAAAATGCGCTTCAAAAAGCCGTTCAATCCGGCGTGGATGGATTGGTGTGATCCATACCATTGCAATGATTACCACAAGATCGTGTGTGGTTTGAATAGAAAAAACGATAGATTCAAATGGTTTCAAAGTGCCTGTCATCTTATTTTGAGTAACTTATGCTCGCGTTATAGAGGAAGCCTTAGTGAGTACTAACCAAATGTTGTCTCGTTTTTGCAACTTAATTGTACGTCACCGAAAAAGGGACAGAGCGATTGAGATATTGTTACAAGTTAAGCAACAGTTATAAGTTTGGGGGTGTTTTATTTTCTATATGTGCAGACAGGGCTGAAAGATCTGTTTGAAGACTACTAAAGATGATTCATAAATCCTTACTAATATTATAAATGCGAAAGTAACTGTTTGTCTGTCGCGGTTTCACACCAAAACTACTGAATCGAATTTAATGAAATTTGGTACACAGGTAGTCTAGAGCCTGAGAATGGACATACTTTTTAATGCGAAAAAAGAGTTGAAAAGTTATATGAAAGTATCGTCAGTTTTAGAGCTAAAAGCTTTTAGGCTATATACCTAACATCACGTTATGACGAAGTTAACGCGGGTGAAGCCGCGGGGCACAGCTAGTAAAGTATAAAGAATTCTTTTAGTGAAACCAACTTTAACCAACAGGAATGTCAACTTATACAACAAATATATTATTTCGAAAAATATCTATTTCGTGTTTCAGAGTATGATTTAGTGGATAATAAGTATTGCTCTTTATATGTAATGTTTTTGCGTCTTGGCTGTCCATCTGTCTGTTCAAACACCTTTGAACCAGTTTGTGCAGTTAGCCTAATTGATAACCATGTTGTGCTATTTCAAAATCGATGCGCTTTTGAACGGAGGAACTGTCAAGGAGGGATATTAGGAGGTTTGTTTATTTTTATAAATCTAGTAGGGCATGGGGCTCACTTATAATTTTATTTATAGGAAAGTGTGAAAGCTGAAGCATTATTGTTTCCAGTGAATCGAACCTAGTGTCATTCTGTATGTCAAACGCCGGTAAAATATTATTTGTAATTTTACCTGTGTATGTTGAAAGCTCTATTACAAATACGTTAAAATCCATTTAGTGGTTTAATATCATGAAAGTAACGTCGTAATTAAGTATAAAGTTAATTAAAAATTATTAGTAGGTAATGATATCATCTTTATTTTGTTTCAGAATATGAAGAAATTACTTCGGAAATATGTTTAAGTGTAATTGTGAAAAAATAAATCCATATTTTTATATTTCTTCTTTACGTAATCAATAATTTAAAACTTTTTACCTTCAAAATTTTAAATTAGTGAATGAAATATCATGCGTTCCATATTTGAAATTTAAATTGGGCTTCTAATGGCGGGATTAGTTTCTATAGATAACGTTCCTAAGGTCCTTCCAAATCCGCCCATTTAGGTATAATTTCGCATGTCAATTGTCAAAGCCTCGAAAGCCAGCTAAGATCTTAAATCCAAAGAGGTTTAAATTCTAGCGGCGCGTAAAAGTGCTTTGTTTAAAAATGCATGAAAGATTTTAATTTTGTACTAAATCTGATTGTTTTAGTGAAACCAATACTCTAAAACTTAAGCCGGTGCGTTCGCCTTTAAAATGAATTATCATTTTTTGAGTTTTATAATATTGGGTAAGTTTCGAAATTATTTGAATTGTTAAACGCTTATAAAAATAATCTACATTGCCATCTATGGTTTTAATTTACACATGTTTTTAAATTTTGTCGCGAATGAGCATTGAGCAAGAATAATTCTAGTTGTTTATACTTTGAAAAAGTATAGTTTAATGCGGATAACGTCTTTATATATTTCGAAATTTTGATACATAACATGTAAAAATCATAAATAAGTATGAGCATATATAGTCTATTAATGATGTTTTTATGCTTGTTTTGAAATTTTTAAGCGATTATCACAATTAACAATTGTAAAAAACAAAATACAAAAGTACCCTTACATCAACGTATTGAAATACTAAGGAGTCGCTTAAAAGACGAGATAAAGCAACATATTTTCGAAAATGAGGATGTCATAGACAGATTCGCATTTTCTGGTGAAAATTATGACTATGTGGAAAACAAAGATACAAGCGATAAAATCACTCCAATCATAGATACACGATTTGGGAAACGTCACAAGAAAATAAAAAACAAAAATGTCACAATCCCCGCCACTCCCGAACTGTCAAATGTTACTGACAGTATCGCCTACAAGCAACTTCGGTCGAGAATTAAAAGGAAAAAAGTGAAAAAACCATTAGACATATTTTATCGTCGAAAAATTCGAGATGATTTGGTGGATGAGGAAATTACATGGGTACACTGTCATTACATGATAACTCCTTACTTGACAGGCTTGAAAAAGGAAATTATGACTTCAAAAGGAGTCGGACCCACCGATCCTACAGTTGTCAGGTAATTTTTACGCGCGTTTAGTTTCACAATTTAAAAACTTAATGATGTCAATAAAATCAAAATGTGTAAAGAACTCCTTGATTGTACTTTTTATTGTCATCCGTTTCGGTTGTCAGTTGGTGCAATTGGCAGTGCTCCCGCCTTCTACGCCGAAAGGTCCTGGGTTCGAAGTATCCCTGTAGGTGCATTTATTGGTGTGATGAGCACGATGTTTATTTGCGAGTCTTGATTGCTTATAAACTTATATATTATGTATTTATTGTGGTACCCTTGTTTCTGATTACCATAACATAAGTGCTTTAGCTAGTTACTTTGGGATCAGAGTGTACATGAGTTGTCCCAATTATAATCATTTTTTTTCCTCCAGGTTTAAGATACATATCTGTATATTGTCTTGGTAAAAATAACCACCGACGAAAACTGAAGGGTGTTTTATGTTTAACGTATTTGTCGATGTCTGGCTGTGACAACGTAGCTAATCGAATGAATCGATTTTTGTTTGAAATATCTTTTCATCCATTCATAAGCTAAGTGAAATTCCGTGACCTCTAGTGGGGCATAGAGCATATTTCTGCATCTGATTCACTGATTTCTTTACAGGCAAGTAAATGATCAGCCTTCTGTGCCTACTCAACCGAAACATTAATTATCTCCCCGGGATTAGAACCCAGGCCCAACACGTGGCAACACGCAAATGAGTAAACCACATAGCCAGGCAGTTGTTTCAACCATTGTAATTAACATGTTTTTTTAATTTCAATTTACTTGTTTGCTTTTTCCTTCAAGTTTATAACTGATATTTCAGATTAATTCAACTCTTGAGTATGGATACAGCCGGTTTGGCGAAAGAAGACATTTTTTCGATTTTGTTTCAAATCAGTAACTTGCATATACGGCTCTTCCAATGGGATATTGTACCAATAAAAATGCTTTTAAATGTTATTATTAAAGGTAAAGTCGTTATTAAAGCACGAATAACCGTCTGCGTTGATCTAAGTTTGAATGCCAGGGGAAACAAATGTTAATTTGGTAAGCAAGGAAAGACGATCACCCTCTTGCCCGTAAAGAATAATATGATAAGTAGTCAGTGCGCTAGTTTCTTGAGTGCCCTGCCAGATCTGGCGTAACTTAGGGCACTCAAAAAGGCACCTATTATAGCGCTTAGAAACTATTAGGCGCGGTTTATACAGAAGAGACGTGTCGAGGACGTGCGGCGGTGGCGGACAGTCAAAGTAATTCAATATAAACCTTATAGTTCGTGGCATAGCGTCGTTTTTGCCACTCGGTGGCGTGGCGCGTCTCTCTTCTGTATATCCCGCGCCTTATCAGATGAAATTATGTGACTTTTTATCAAAATCTGACTAATTAAGAGACCTGCTTTAGGTACAACTTTAAGGAATAAAACTATCACTGTTAGTTGGTTTGTTAGTACCATTGTTTTATTGGCAATGCTGTATGTGCGTGCCGACTTCCGTGTCTTCTTATATCCTTAAAAAACGCTAAACATTTTCAGAGAAGACCCACAGCTTTAAAACCCTTAAGCACAGCATTCAGAACCTCTTCGCGGATTGGAAACTAGACGCCAGTAACGCTACGAGTCTTCTAAAACAGACTCGAATCTTCCGTCCGCCCTGCGTAAGAGTTTCCGAGTTGGATGGTAAGTTCAAGTCTTTACTAACGCGAGTATAATATATACTAGATGAAAACCCGGCTTCGCTCGGGTGAAATGTGACTCATAATACACATGTATTGCGACTGCGATGTGTCTTTCAGCCTCCAGAATTAAACAAATTACTCGACTGTTGTCGACTCGAAATCTTTATTTTTTTTATGTTTTATTATAAAGTTAAGATTTAAGAGTTAACCGACCTTGACGAAATTATTAAGATTTGCAATCCATATATAATAAATTCAAATGTAAGGTCTGTCTGTTATACCTAAGGGTACAGTTTTAGTATAAGAGTAATGTTTTTTTATAATTTTCAAAACAGGTTCAACAAAATCGCCCAGAATAACATTATATCCCAAAAAAACTCAACCAACTAAATTTGATGACGATGAAAATGATGAATTACAATAAAATTTGAAATTTTACGATGAATAAAACTTTTAAGAATTATTTAACATTTTTTCCCCTAATAACATTAATCTTTCTCATAATCCGCCTCCGTGGGTATGCGGTTTACACATTCGTGTTGTGCTGATGTCTCAAGTTCAAATCATAGGGAAACAAATATCTTAGTTGGGTTTACACAGTAGATAATATCTATTTGAGTGCATGTTAAGAAAATGATCAGTAAAAAAGATGCCGAAAGCCTGCCTCATGCCCCAGATGCACTATTAAGTTACATAACTGTAAATGATATTAGAAGATTAATTGTAGTTTTTTATATGATTTTTTTCAAAAACTATTTACTGGATCGATGGTGTATCTGTGTCTTTCTGATTGACATAGACTATATTTTCGATGCCCACGCAGACTAACTGCAACTTGTAGATATAATATTATAAAACCCGCGTATAATAGGAATTTAATTATTATTTAAAAAGAAAAAATATTTCAATAATTTTATTTTATAAATATATATAGATTTTTTTGTAAAAACCGATTTAATTTCTCCTTCTTGCTGAAAATGCATCAAAACTTCCACTCAGTCTTCCATTATTTTCTTCAAAAACAATTTTCTTATTTCCGCCATTAAATTTTCTCGGTAACTCTTTACTATTCATTAAATTGTATACAGACAATGGTTTTAATCCTTTATCTGTATAAATGTATTGGTTTATCGGATTTAAATCGTTAACTTTTATTGGTATTTTTATTATTAAATCTGTGGCAAGCGCCATTGAAACAAATAAAAACGTTGCAACCACTTTCAATTTCATTTTATGTAATTCAGTATTATAAAAATACTATCAGCTCACTGAATTTTTAAATGAATACGTTTTTATTATATTCTTTGTTTTATATTATGTAAAATATATTACATAGTATAAAACAAAGTCGCTTTTTCTTTCCCTATATCCCTTTGTATGCTTAAATCTTTAAAACTACGCAACGGATTTTGATGCGGTTTTTTTTGATAGAGTAATTGAAGAGGAAGGTTTTTATATATGTTTTATACCCATGCAAAGCCGGCGCGGGTCGCTAGTACGTTACTATAACAAAATCTCAAGCGAAGTACAATGTATTTAAATAAATTTAAACCGCATACTTTTTAAAGCCTTTTTATTAAACCATCCATTGATACTTGCGATTGAGATGTTGATAAAAATGAGAACCCTATTGAGTTTCTAGGCTTTTCTTCTCAGATTTGGTTGCCTTCTTGTACAGTATGTGAACTTTGGAATTAGAGCCATTTTTTTTTGTTAGTAATAGGAGGCAACGGATTTCGGAAATATCTTTGAAGGCATCACGTTATCCTATTTTCATACCTTTGTAATGTTTTTTTTTTTAAAGCGTTAATTTTAAAATAAATTATAGGTAGGGACTCGTTAAATTTTTTGTAGTAACTTTATTAAGAGAAATCCTTAAAAGGAAAATAATAGAATTTGCGTACTTTTTATAATACATATAATGTTTATAATAACCGAATTTTTTTATTGATCCTCGCGGGTGGATTTCCAATATACTTCACATTTTCTCTTTCTCTATCTCTTTCTGGAAGGGGTTCATTGAAATCATACCTTTCGGCCACTGTAGGCAAACTAACATAATAATTTGGTGTTACCATTTTATACGTCTCCCGTGTCGGGATACCAGTACCAGATTTTTCATTTGTCTCATGAAGGTCGTCATAATCCAGTGTTTCTGTCCTTGCTTTTATCTCATTATAATCAGCAGTTTCTTCAGTTGTTTTCGTTCTGTATTTAAATCGTTTAGTTTGCAAAGTAACAGTGGGTCTTATTTCGACGTTGTTATTTTTAACTTTAAATCTATTATCTTTACTTTCATTGCTGGAATCTTTAGCTGGTGTCACATAATCATCATAACTATCGTCTTTTGTTAATTCAATTTTCTTGAACGGTAAATTTGAGTCATGATCGCCATTTTTAGGGTTTGCCCCAATTTCATCGTATTGTATTGCATCAGTTTTTAAGGGTTCAACGTTTTCTCTTTCATTTCGGTCGTAATAGTTGTGCCATTTTGTTGTTTTAGTATTTCGTGTATATTTCTTAATTTCCCTATCATTTTGATTTTTTAAATCGTGCCCTTTGTCATCATGGTTTTTGTTTTCGAATTCCTTTTCTAGTCTTTGTCTTACTCTTTCAACCAGTTCCTCAAAATCTATTTTCGTACCGGTTTCTTTTAAACTCAGCTTCGGTTCTCTCTGTCGAACAGTTGGTGAGTTTTGGTCTGTGAAATCTTGCCTAGTTCTATCTCTATGATTGCTAGGTTTATATTTTTCAAATTCTGGCTCATTCGCCATTTGAACTAATTCATCTATGAATTTTTGCGAGCCAAGCTTCTTTGCAATTGTTTGAAAGTCATCTATGTTAGCAGCGAGTAGGACATAGCCATTTGTAAATGTTATGATTTTTATAAATATAACTGTAATGGTTAAGTTAAAATTATTAATTCTTCATCAACGTTCAGTTTTATGACCTACAGATATAATGTATCAATTATTTAATTATTTATATAAGCGAAAACTTAATGAAAATTATGTATTTTTTATAGTTTGATTCAAGCTATCACTGGAAGTTACTTCACTTACAAAGGATGATAGATTTATTTATTTATACTATCTCGCCTATTTTCCAAAGGGGTAGGCAGCGACCACAGACTGTTATGGATAGAATTCTTCTATTAAATATGAAGATTCTATAGTTTCATCGACAAGTAATTTTTATACATAGTTATTTATTTCATATGTTATTCCACATTGAGAAAATAGTATATTTTAAATTTAGCACCCTCTCAACACTAAAAACTTCAAACTTAATACAAAATATAACATAATAATATTGTGTACGGAATTTAAAATACAAAAACTTACAAGTCAGCGATAAGAAATCCATTTCGCATTATGTTTATTTCAACAAGTCCAAACATTTAGAGTGAGATTTTTCACGCCTCGAATAGTTTTTTAATTAATCTTAAGAATACAAAATGGTGGATTTGGTACAATTACCTTATTTAAAGACTTTTGAAAATGTAAAAAAAATAAAGCTTAAGTTAAAACTACAGGTACTAGCTGATGCTAACAACTTTGTCTGCCTTATCTAGGTACATGACCAAATAAATCAAATCTAGGTATTTTTATGTGAAACAGTAACAAGGAAACAAACTTAAGTTCACATAAGTTGAATTCAAATTAAGTAAAATTAAGTACTTACGATTAACAAAAAAATAAAAACGAATAGAGGCCTCATAGCTAAGCGGTCTTATAAAGGGGTTCGACCCCCGGTCCCTATTACAATTTATAATTTAATTTGTATTTGTATTTGGTCTCTGGTAAGGCTGCCACTTGCCGGACGGGGTGTCATAAATTTCTACAGGCTTACCTGAAGAAATTAAATCAAATAATAGAATTTATACGCTGGTTGGTAGATTATGCGTCAACAACTGAATCGTACAGTGTAACATAATAAAACAAAAATTAATGGTAAGCATTATAATTTTACTAATCAATTATTTTGTCCAAAACATTATGTCTAATTTTAATGATATTTATAAAATTATTGACGCATCACGTTGTCCCTTAGGTAAACCTATAATCATTTAAATGGTCGTTTCTCAGTTCGTTTTTGAGTTGTTCACGCTTCTTGAAACTCGTACGCTTGGGTGTAAGTCTGAAAGAAGTAATAAAAACCAGTAACTTAATTGATACATATATAAGTTTATAAATAATCTAGACTCGGAAACATATATTCGTGCTTATCACACAAATAAATACACTAACTGGGATTCGAACTGGGACCTTTTGATGCAGAAGGCAGGAGCACTACCAATTGCGCCAATCGGTCGCTTACAAAAGTCGTCGGCAAAAGTACACGGTTGCACGTGCATTTAGTTTTGAAACGTATTAATTCAAAGTAGACCTTTATCTAAATAAATGGGACCTTGGTGACTAATTCTGCAGATTTTTAGTAATAAACAAAACTTACTGTTTATTAGTTCTCTCCCTAATCGTGGTGAATAGTAATTCCTACCAAGTCGAGGAGAAAAGTAGCTTGGACTGGCGTCCGCCTTTTGGTCTTGTCTGTAGCAAAATGTTCAATTATTTATTAACACTTCGTTAATAAAAATAAAATAATTTAATTAAATTAAACTTAAAACTAATGTAAATGAAAAACAGTTTGAATGTGATTCAATACACATTTATATAGACATTATTGTCGCATATTTGAAAGCTCTAGGTATGACGATTGCTACTCGGCTCCTACTAAATTGGAATGGAAATGATATCAACCTATTTCAACATAATATGGCTCTTCTATGATGAGAATGATTATGCTCTTTTGTGATTCGTACCTTTCTTCTTCGGTGGCTGTAGGTAAAGCCTCATTGGTCTTCTGTATTCCCAGTCGTGGCGTGTATTCCATCTCATTAAGTATACGCTCGTCGACCGCTCTGCCCAATTTCGGCGTGAAGATTATTTTATCTACAAAACATTTATGTAATCTTGATTTGAATTGGAAATTTTTTGTGTTGGATAGTCCAAATTTTATTCAGAAAGGACAGACTATATACTCTAAGACTAAATTAACGCGGGAGACACAAATATTAGAGATATATTTCCAGACCTTTGCACTCCGATTCTTTTTCCTTCGAATTTCGATATAGAATAAATATTTCAAGTACTCAAAGTAATTATTACAATTGGCATTGTAAAACACCCGTGCTAATTACAAATATCTGATAAAAAGATGAATAAATCTTGTTTTAATAAGAACTTTTTAGAATGCAAACGTTATTTTCTTTTCTATAGATGACAGCTCTCAGTCTTTTGTTCTCTCTGTCAGAATAGCTTGCAAGAATTATATCTGAATTTTGGCTGTCCGAAGAATTTGACTTTTATTACATCCTATAATCCCCAACAAATATAATAAATTTAGCTATAAACCATCCCGAATACGTGTCAGCTTTTAATTATTACAATATAATATCTCTATTAGGGCAATAATTTACCAATTCTTAAACCAACGCAACTCACAAACTAAATATATAAGATAATAATATAGAAGTTTTAAATGTAATTTTTTTGGGTACTTCTCGTTTTATTAAAAAAAAATTATTATTGTCATTTTACTCATTAGGTAAAGTACTTTCGATATGAGTTTAAAGTTTTTTGATATCTGTAATAGTTACGGAATAATCGCCTGTGCACACTTAACGATTACACCCGGTATATACTACATTATAAAGAGAAAAACTTCTAGACCGATTGGAAAAATTCTTGCTCTGATGGCAAGCTTGATTCTTACTGAGTGACAAGCTATATTATAAAACTAGCTATAATATATACTCGTAATACCTTGTCCGACGTCAGATTGTAATTCAAATGGAAGCTGTTCGTAAAAAAACCGAAGGTTCTCTGCTGCTTCCAATAATCTCATGAGTGTTTCTTTGCTGAAAGGAATGTATTAACTAAATGAACATACAATTGAAACCAGCCAAAGGACACGCTGCGGACAATTTTTTTGAAGTTAGCAGACCCACTAATAACACTTTTTGTGTTCAAAAACTAAGCTACGTCTTCGATGAAAGTTAGAAAATAACGCCTTACTTACTTACTTTTTGAAGTGAAAACTTTTTTAGGCGCGTTTAGCACTTTTTGTGGGTACTGAATTGAACTGAGCCGTCACGCGTCACGCGAGTGTTACATAGCCTCAGCGATGTAACTCGCGTGACGCTCATTCGGATGAATTCGGCTCGAGTCGACTAAGCATGAGAGGAATAATCAGCAGAGTGAGACAGAGAGATAGATTACTTTCGCCTTGTTGAAATTTTCCTTCTGTCGTGTGGTCTTAAGCACACACACATTTTTTTTTCTTACCTGTAATTGTCATCAGCGAGTCTCAAAGACCGTTTGCCAAGACGTGGCCCAAACCACACACCACCACGATCGCTGTGAGCGCCTCTATCCTGGCTGTCATCCTGTTACAAGAAACAAACTCAAGTTTACAAAAAAATTATATTTTCATGATGATTCGGTAGGTATTTTTAACAAAAATTAAAAATTGATTTCAATCTCTGTTAAACTTCAAGCCCGGTTCTACCGCGAAAGGTTTTGTGTTTCTACTAACGAAGAGTTCTGCTTGTTGGTTCCCACAATGGAAATAAGGAAACGGAAAATGGGAAATGGAAAATAAACTGTCACTTTCCAGTTTCCACCGAAAGCGAGTTCAGTACGAGTTTTGAATTGGTTTAACGCTGTCGTCTTTTTTCTTTCTATTAAAATAAGAATTTATTTTAACGGGCCTCAACTCAAATTTGTCAAGTATTGAATTATTACTATTGACAGCATCCACCATACAGCTAGGAGGCTGTAAAGGACGTGAAAAGTCTGAAAAATTTAGTTATATATGTATAATTAAATAGTTGTTTAATTACTATATATAGGCGCTTTGTAGATTCAAACAATACAAAACAAAAAAGATAATAAAGTAATAATTCTATAAAGCAAATATTTGAATCCAACATTTTTTTTTAATTTTTCGAATAGTACAGATTTAATTTCGACAATATGCAATGTATATGGAACCAATTCTGAACTATGATCTTAAAACAAAACATAATGCTAAATATTTAATCAGTTCATAATTGGAATCATGAGTAATGAACACACAAGAATATACAAGCGAACAAAAAATTCTTCTTTTGGCGTCGGTTTAAAAAATTTGAGTTTATATTCGAATATTACCTTAGAATTATGCCCACACGCCAAAATCGAACAATACGTCACAAACAATAATATTGTAAACATTATTCTTTCTATTGTAGCCATTTTCCCTCACCTCTCCCTATCTCTGGGTGTTCACTGACGGTTTGTTTGTCGGAGATAGTCCTTTTATATCAACGTAGCAGAAAGTCTATGAAAAAAGCGAGGGGATGATAGGGCTAAGTGGATATTCAAGTTTTTATAAGTAACATTGAAGATTTTCTGGATTTTCACGATAACTTGTATCATGCAAGCAAATCGAGGTTTTTATATATATATATTTTTTTTTTTGGAGTCCTAAGTCCCCTGGATGGGGCAGAGGGCGTCCACAGTACGTCGCCATTCCTCTCTGTCTTGAGCTACGCGCGCTATTTTTATATAATAAGATTTTTTAATTTTTTTAGAGTAATAGCTGTGCATTTGGGTAATTTCATAAACAGCTGTACCGATCCATTAAGGAACATATAATATTTCTGTATGGGGACGCTGTAAACTAGTGCTCTATCATTTCTCTTTTTTTATAGATTTATGAAATTATGTGATCTTCTGTTTCAGTATATCTTATATATTTCTTAATTTATGTATATTATTTAAATTTAAGTTCTTTAATTTGTAGATATTTAACTATTATACCAAATCATAAATAAATCACATTAAATAAAGAAAAATTAATAAAGAATAAAAATTCAAAATAATTTAAAAATTGTGTGCTTTCCCAGCAGTGTGGCAATGCCAGCCATAACGCCGGCCATAGCCTCGTTTAATAATTAAATTTGACTTTTTATTCTATTCCATTCGTCTCCGATCTCCCCTAAAACCTTCAAGTAAATTGAAATAAATGTTTCAGGTGAGAGATTATCCTCGTGTATTGACATTACGCAAACAAAGACAAACTATCCATTTTAATCAAGTCTAACTAAAATATATCGTTTCAACAAAGCCATAACTAGCGTCAATCTGCGGTTTCACTCTCAAAATATGTATAAATAATTTAAAAAAAAAACTAATTTAATAACAACTTATTAAAGAGAACCACAAAGCCAACTATGTACATTTTAAAACCTTTGATTTTTCAATTGACTACAAAAAGGAACTATATTTATCAGACTGTATTTTTTTGTATGTTTGTTGTACGATTGTGAATTAAATTGTGAAGCGATTTTAAAATTATTATGATAGGTCATACTTAAAAGGTGATATAAATAACATTGAAATGGAGTGCTCACTTTATGAAAAATTCAACAAAATCTACTTAATACTTCACACCTAATCAGACGACATAATAATTCCAATTTCTATTCATTGGTAATATTGATCTGCGGAAATTTAAATTAAGTTTTGATAAATTTTAACGTAAATTAAAGTTATCATTTCTCATATATGATGATTTTGAAGCATTCTAGTCTTGTAGAATCATGTATAAATGATCCTATAAAATTACAAACAACAAATGTGCAAAAACATGTGTATAGTTTTTGGTTATTATAATATTAAGTGCTCATATGATGATAAACTCTCTTAAAATGTAACATATAGTGGTGAAAATTGTGCCATAATATTTATAGAAACATTACAGGATAATCTGAAAATTATCGTTAAGAAATTGGTTTCAAAAGGGCTCCTTGAACTATATCACAGCAGGAGCAAGATTAATATTATAATTCATGCATCTGAGGTTTGCTAATCGCTACAAATGTTCAAAACCATTGAATGAGGATTCAATTGTTAACCATGGTTGATTCACCTGGGAATTTAAAGGGATTGTACATAACATTTTTATATACAAAGACAAATTTAGAGTACCTTAGATTAATCCAGTTATTTTGCATAACTTAGCCAAATGCTCATTTTATTATCACTCATTAAACTTTGGAGAAGGTGAAGTAGAAGTCCTCCCACAAAATACAGAAACATATATTTCTTTTTCAAAGTTAATCAAAATCAATAATAGTAGAGTTACTTTAGGTTTTGTGGATTAATTAAAATTTTTGCCCAGTACCTACCCAAAAAATTTAAAAAGTAATGAGTTTCAAGAGTTTTTTCCTCTTTTTGTGGATTTTAAAAGATTAACTAAAAAATTGATTGTCTGTAAAGTCGGTATAAGAAAATATTGGTGAAAAATTGCATACTTTTATGTATGTAAGTATTATCACTGAATTATCATTATTTTGCATCGCAACCGGACGCTTAGGGCGATCGTTCGCTTGTTCCGCACTGTCGCTTTCACGCTCAGGCGTAACGTGACACTTTTTCGTGCATGCAGACGGCGTTCATCGATTTATAAGACGTTATCACGTCAAAAAGGTATATTTATATTTTCTTGATTTGAAATTGAATAAAATTGAATAAAAAAAAAAAAAAAAAAAATTGAAACTCCCAAATCAATTAGAATTTTATTACATTATTATTACAAACATGCTAATGATTTTGGTGTCATTTTAACTTATGTTATGGGCTTTGTCACAATACCTGCCTACGAGTAATTTTTAATGGGTAAATCCAGATACAGAATTTAATGTTAGCTGTTCTTCCGATGTAGGATTTATCTTAGAGGTAGATTTAGAATATCCACTTCTTCTAAGGATATAAGATTAGTGAAACTAAAAATAAAACTATATAGCTCAATGGCTATATACATATATAATTTAGTTGTGTAACAGCGGCAGTTTCCATCTCATCTTGGTACGTTTAATTTTGTTTCAATAATAAGTAAAAGGTTATTACAAGGGATTAAATTATATAATAATATATATTAAGAATAATTTACTGCGAGTCCGGACATCAGATTAAGGTAATATGAATAAGCGAAAGAAATATATAATAGAATGAAAATATTTGACGATGTGACGCTCCTTTCCAAATTCTAAAAGATTTGAATTTTGAATTTTTGTTATTTAAATAAACACATGGCAAAGAGTTCAATAAAGAAGCCACACGCAATTCGCCACAACTAAATAAGATAGCTACATATCTGTATATTGTCAGTTTAAAAAAAACCACTTACGAAAAATGTATATTGAATTTTTTTACGATAAATTAAAACTTATATTAAGGTGTGTTTACCTACAGAAAATGAGCGATCCCAACATTTGTTTTGTTAGATCAAATGGATGAATAGATTTTCAATATATTTAAGAATAAAATTATTTGTTTTATCGTAAAATTTTCGCAAATAAAAAAATTAAGAAGTATTTAACATTTTTTCCCCTAATAACATTAATCTTTCTCATAATCCGCCTCCGTGGGTATGCGGTTTACACATTCGTGTTGTGCTGATGTCTCAAGTTCAAATCGTAGGGAATCAAATATCTTAGATGGGTTTACGCAGTAGATAATATCTATTTGAGTGCATGTTAAGAAAATGATCAGTTAAAAAGATGCCGAGAGTCTGCTTCATGTCCCAGATGCACTATTAAGTTACATAACTGTAAATGATATTAGAAGATTAATTGTAGTTTTTTATATGATTTTTTCAAAAACTATTTACTGGATCGATGGTGTAACTGTCTTTCTGATTGACATAGACTATATTTTCGATGCCCACGCAGACTAACTGCAACTTGTAGATATAATCTTATATGTATAATTCTCGTGTCACAATGTTTGTTACCTTACTCCTCCGAAACGGCTTTACTGATTTTGACCAAATTTTATATGCATATTCAGTAGGTCTGAGAATCGGCTACTATCATTTTTCATACCCCTAAGTGATAAGGGTAGCCCACCCCAAAAATTAATATGGCGAATCAACGTTTGCCGGGTCAGCTAGTATAATATAAAACCCACGTAAAATAGAAATTTAACTTATCTTTATTACTTAAAAGGTAAAAAGGCTCCGCGCTCAAGCTCTCCTGAACTCATTTTAATCAGTTTTGGTATAGAGCTTCAAATTATTTTCAGACAAATTATAGGCAAAGTTTTTATATGATTATTTATTGTGTGAACTACTCATAATATAATCTATACACTGATTGGTAGGTTACGCGTCAACAACGGGACTGTACAGTAACTGTATAGGAAGGTAGGTTTATTAATAAAACAAAAAATTAATGGTAAGCATTATAATTTTACTAATCAATTATTTTGTCCAAAACATTATATCAAATTTTAATAATACTTATAAAATTATAGACGCATCACGTTGTCCCTTAGGTAAACCTATAATCATTCAAATGGTCGTTTCTCAATTCGTTTTTGAGTTGTTAACGCTTCTTGAAACTCGTACGCTTGGGTATAAGTCTGAAAGAAGTAATAAAAACCATACATATCTTCATTTTATATCAGAGGTCCTGGGTACGGCGACATAAAAAAATGTTTCGGTAAATATAGAAGGCGCTGCTAACATATTTGTAAAGAAAATTAGCAGTGAAACAGATTTAGGAATGTGTCTGCCCCATACCCCAACTTTACGTTCAACGCCATCTCGTGATAGATGGCGTTGAACGTGATAGATAGATCTTTTGTATTTTTGTAAATAACTTTCTATAACTTTATTAAATTAATGGAGACGGCTTTAAATAATTTTGAGTTCATTGAGTATTTACAAAATAGTAAGTAAATAAAATAGTAAGTATCCCAAAGTACATAAGGGGGGTCCATAAATTACGTAAGGTGTTTTTTAATTTTCTGTTTCTTTTTTGAAATGTATTAATTCAAAGTAGACCTTTACTTTATCTCAATAAATAGGATCTTAGTGACGAAATCTGCATTTTAGTAATAAACAAAACTTACCATAATATGATGATAGTTCTCTCCCTAATAGTGGTGAATAGTAATTCCTACCAAGTCGAGGAGAAAAGTAGCTTGGACTGGCGTCCGCCATTTGGTCTTGGCTATAGCAAAAAGTTCAATTATTTATTTATCACATTTCGTTAATTAATTAAATTAAATTATTTAATGTAAAAAAATATTGTAAATGAAAAACAGTTTGAATGTGATTCTACGAACTACCAAATTGTTGTATCCAAAGACATTGATATATAAATTATTGTCGCTTATTTGAAAGCTCTAGATATGACGCTTGTAAGTTATATTCGACACATAAATTGGAATGGAAATGACTTCAACATAATATGGCTCTTCTGTGACATGAATGATTATGCTCTATTATAACAAGTAGGTTAGTTGTAGAAGTAACCTTTCTTCTTCGGTGGCTGTGGGTAAAGCCTGGTTGATCTTTCGTCTTCCCAGTCGTGGCGTGTAGTGCACCTCATTGAGCATACGCCCGTCAATCGCTCTGCCCAATTTCGGCGTGAAGATTATTTTATCTACGAAACATTTATGTGATCTCGATTTGAACTGGATAATTCTTTGTGTATTGGATAATCCATATTTTAACGAGGAAGGACAGACTAGATACGCTAAGGCTAAATTAACGGAGAATGGCAGAGATATATCATCATATTTCGATATAGAATAAATATTTTGAGCATACAGAGTAGTTATTATTGGCAATGTAAAACACCCGTGTTAATTACAAATATCTGATAAAAATATGAACAGATCTCAATAAATTTTAGCTAAGAACCGAACGAACGACGCACGAATACGTTAGCTTTCATATATTACAATTTGCCGATTCTTACACTAACGTAACTTACTAAATATATAAGTTATATACTACTAGCTACCCGCCCCGGCTTCGCACGGGTATAAAACATGTAAAAACCTTCCTTTTAAAAACTAACCTTTATTTTATACTATGTACTGATTTACACTAATATTATAAAGAGAAAAACTTTTAGACCGATTGGAAAAATTCTTGCTTTGATGGCAAGCTGGACTCTTTCTAAGTGACAGGCTATATTGTATGGCCACACGGACGAAGTCGCGAGGAAAACTAGTTATATTATATACTCGTAATAAGTAGGTACCTTGTCCAACGTCAGATTGTAATTCAAATGGAAGCTGATCGTAATAAAACCGAAGGTTCTCCGCTGCTTCCAATAATCTCAGGAGTGTTGCTTTGCTGAAAGAAATATAGTAAATAAAAAATTAATTTTAAATAAAAAATAAAACCGACTTCAAAATGCACTAGAAAAGTAAAAATTAATTTTGGATTATTAATGAATCTACTATAAATAAAAAGATGTGAATAGTCGATAAATCAAATTCATAAAGGGTATAAAACTGTCATTTTGCTCTTTGAAAGGCGGCTATTTTACAATATCATGCAACTAATGAAATTTATTATTGATTTTAAATTTCAATAATCTTCATCATATTTTATTACATAATATAAATCTTTGACATCGATAACATAATTATAATCAGCTTGCCTTTTGGCAGAGGCCTCGTACGCCTACACACTGGTCACTGACTTAAATTCAAATCATAAAATATTTAGAAGTGTATGGCTTTCTAAAAAGTGTCAGTTAGTGACATTTTGCTTGTCATTATTTTAATTTTTGTTTCAGAGTTTACCGGGGTTTTTTTTCCGGCTAAAGCGCTTATTCCACCTCTGTGAATTCAGACATCCTAAATGAATGGAATAAGCGCTTAACGCACGAATATAGCGAACTCGATACAACGCGGTAATGCCAGTATTTTGGGTACGCACCCCAACGGATTCGACACGAGCCTTTTATATATTTGTTATATATATTGTTATATTTGATATATGTGTTCTTTAAGTATATTAAATAATAAATGTATATTATGGTGTGTATTGAAAAGCAAACACGTTTGGTTATTCGGTGCAGACTAACTCTTTATTTCTGTCACATAGGCTGTCATGACACATGCCGTTTAGTTTCACTTAGCTTATGTTATTAAAAAAATAAGTAATTATAAAGTTATAAAAGACAATATTATAATGTACTTACTACTATTAATATGTATTTTGATACCACTTAATTAATACATGTACTCCTACAGAAAAGGAACAATCCCAACATTTGTTTTGTTAGTTCAAATGGATGAATGAATTTTCATAACTTATATAGCAGATCTATTTCGATCATGTCAGCACGCGAACAGTTAAACTGCATTGAAGTCGCTTTATTTTTTAGGAGCTACGCCACAAACAGACCCACAGATCCACTAATAACACTGTGTTCAAAAACTTTAGGCTACGTCTTCTGAAAGTTAGAAAATTACACCTTACTTTTTTCTTACCTGTAATTGTCATCAGCAAGTCTCAGAGACCGTTTGCCAGGACGTGGCGGGAGCATTTTAAAAGGATTATAGCTGTGAGCGCTCCTATCCTGTTACAAGGAACAATTTCAAATTTACAATAAAATTATTTAATTTTTTCATGAAACTGATTCATACATCTAGATGACGTATTGATTTCAATCTCAGTTAACTTTAAGCCCGATTCCCACCGCGAAAGGTTTTGTGTTTCTACTAACGAAGAGTTCTGCCTGTTGGTTGAAACGGAAAATGAGAAATGGAAATGAACTGTCACTTTCCACCGAAAGCGAATGGTTGAATTGGTTGAACGCTGTCGTGTTTTTTTCTTTCTATGAAAATAAGAATTTATTTTAATGAGCCTTAACACAAATATTTCAAGTATTGACAGCATTCACCATAGATGGCAGGCTGTAAAGGACGCGAAAAGTCTGAAAATTTTTGTTATAATTAAATAATTAGTTGTAAAATTACTAGATATATATATAATAAGCGCTTTATAAGTTCAAACATTACAAAACAAAAAAAGGCAAATTCTTTATGGCAAATATTTGAAACCAACAAATTTATATTTTTATTTTTCGAATAGTGCAGAATTAATTTCGACAAGATGCAATGTATATGGAACCAATTCTGAAATATGATTTTAAAACAAAACGTAATCTAAATATTTAATCAGTTCATAATTGGCATCATGAGTAACGAACACACAAAAATATACAAGCGAATAAGGAACTCTTGTGTTTGCATCTGTTTAAAAAATTCGAGTTTAAATTCGAAAATTACCTTAGAATTATGCCCGCACGCCAAAATTGAACAATATGTCACAAACAATAATATTGTAAACATTATTCTTTCTATTGTAGCCATTTTGCCTCACCTCCCCTAACACTGGATGTTCACTGATGTTTTGTTTGTGAATGATAGTCTTTTTATATCAACGTGGAAGAAAGTATATGGAAAAAGTGAGGGGTTGATCGGGCTAAGCGGATATTCAATTTTTATAAGTAACATTGAAGATTTTCTGAATTTTTACGACAGCCTTGCTTAGGATTTTCTGACTTCCTACTTCAGTGATAAAGATTAGAGGTAAATAGAAAGCGTTCCCCGAGGTCAGTGGTTACTATGTGTGTGCCACAAGGCTCACTTGTGGAGGCTACTTGGACCATTTTTGAGAAGGATGATCATGCGGTTGTAGTGTTTGCAGATGACACGTCACTTTTAAATAAGCAACGACAAAACGATTTTGACGATGGAAAACAATGCAATTTCTAAGGTAGTAAAGTGGTTTAATGTTTATAATATTCTACTTCGACGAAAACAAAATGTATTAGATTTACATTACCAAATGTTAAACAAGTTAAAGCTAATATTATAATTAAAAAGGAATAGTTAGCTCTTGTGGACACCACTATTTTTAGGCATAACCCTCGGTAATATAACCTTATTACGCCATAGCCTCGTGTAATAAATAAATTTGACTTTTTAAATTCTAGAAAGCACTGTTTTATTCGTCTCCGATCTCCCCTAAAGCCTTCAGCTAAATTGAAATAAATGTTTCAGGCGAGAGATTATCCCGGTGGATTGACATTTCCATTAATAGTACGAAAATAAAGAGAAACAATCCGATTTAATTAAGTATTTAATTAAAATATATCGTTTCAAGATCGTCGTAACTAGCATCGATCTGCGATTTCACTCTCAACAAATGTATATCATTAAAAAAAAAACATATTTAATAACCACAACGCCATCTGTGTATATTTTTAAACCTTGTTTTTTCAACTGACTAGAAAATAGGAACTAAATCTATCAGACTGTATTTTTTTGTATGTTTGTTGTACGATTGTGAACAATCATCAATTATTCAAGTAGTGAACCGATTTAAAAAATATTTTTCATTATGATAATTCAAAGATGGTCCGACATAAATATCTTGAAAATTTAGAAATAAGACATGATAATTTCAATTTCTGTTCATTGTTCAAATTGGTCTCGGGAATTTTCCACATAGATATTGACCATTAATTAAGCGAGCCGAAGGAGAGGACTTGTATCCTAGCAACCAGTACTGAAACATATTTAGTCCACGTTTTGTAATAAGGCCCATTTAGAGCAGATGCTGTCGAAAAACACTTGGCCAATTATGTGGTAAAATTACTGTTTGAAATCCAATTGTGCCTAAGTATTTCATTCGATGGGAATATATGCATTATGTATGTATCTTCAAAATTCATTTAACGAAATAATTTACTTTAATTAAAAAGTCTCTATTTTTGAAAAAATCAGTTATATATATTTTAACCTAGTCCAAAAGTCGAGATCATTTCTCGACTTTTAGACTAGGATTCCAAACCACGCCACGGAGTCACGGAGGCGGTTTTAATCTACTTGTATAGAAAATGATCGGCGAAACAAAAGCAGAAGTCTGCCTTACTATGGATATGGAAATACTCTTAAATTTAAAGGGAAGAGATTCCAAGTTCCCTAAATTAGCGATTCGTCACTCGTTAGTTGAAAATTGAAACGGTCGTAACCGGATCCCCCGCCTACAAACGAAGTTATGACCACTTGGAAATGAACCGTTTACTAAATATAGAGATTGATGGAAATGCATTATGCAAAAGGTACATATTCAATTTAAAAAAATATAAATTCACGCAACTAAAATACACAATTGAATAATGGTGCAATTTCTGGTGTAATTCACTGAAATGAACAATTAAAACGCTATTTCTTCGCCTAAATTTAGAAAAGGTATGTTATGACTACTTTATATTTTGAGTTTAACTAAGTAAATAACTCGAGTTTAGTTACTTATTTGTGTACATCAGAATTGACGTCAATATGTAAGTATTTGATGTCAATATCTTTATATTAATACGTAAAGCGAAAACTTTGTACCTACACCTTTTTTAGAAAATTGCGAGAACGGATGAACGTGAAATTTGATACAGTTAAAGTTTAACGAAGTGCATAAAGCTATTTTTAACATAAAATGCATTAGAAATACATTAAATCAATTAAAATAAACATTACACACAACTGCTTGAATGACGTACAACTTATACACACATACCTTACGCACCTACTATTGAATTATGGTGAATTTCGCTCGCTCACTAGGCAACCGCTTGTTCTTTTTAAGATTCCACCTGAGTGTTATAAAATATGTTCAACGCGTCTGTGTGTTGCGCCGGAGATCCTAGGATCAAATCCCGGGGAAACATATATTTCGGTTTGGATGTAACAAATTATACAGAAATCACTCTAATCGCTTGAAAACTATTTAGTAAATATTGGAATTAGCGCAAAAAATGACGTGACAAAGGACTAAAATGTCCGATGTTACTGATGATGAGTTGCATGAAACCGTCCTCACATAAATTGCTATTACTAAAATTACTTCATTTATTCCTCGACTATCATAGCTCCACGTCGAACATGTGTGAGTTCATTTTGACCTTATACTTTATATATTTTTTTAAAATACACTAAAAATTCATTTTAAAAGCGTTAAAATGGCCGGCTTTTACCAATATTTATTTTTGAGATGCCATATTTAAGAATAAAGACTAAAATAACTCTGTATTAAATTAATAAATAATTAAATATACACCTAACCTTAAGGTATTCTTATTGTATCTTGAATCTTTTCGTCACGCCTTTAATTTCCCGAAAGGGTAGGCAGAGGTGCACGTAGTACACCCACATTCCGCCAGATATTATTATGTTTTAATCCCATTGTAATGAATGGCGAGCCTATTGCACAGGGCCTAGTTACAGACTCCGACCTACTATTGAGCGAATTCGAAAACCCAAAGATATACCCGAACCCAATGCCAATGTTACTAATTAGGAGTACATGCGATACTATGTATTAATCCACATCATATAGATATAAGTAACATAGATAATTATACTGATAAAAGATTTTAAAATAGTAATAAGATATTTAAACGTGTAGCAAATTGCGTATAGCCTCCTTTATGAAGGAGTTATTAGTCATCAATTTAGCGCGCGCCAAAGAGTTCCTTCATAAAGGAGGCTATACGCAATTCACCACAAACGTATTCCTTAAAAAATATTTGTATAGCATTAATACAAAAATATAACACGATAAATCTACCAAAAAATAAATAGTTAAAAAAAAGTAAAATGACCTCTTTTAGTTCTTAACCTAGTATTGTTGACAGTAAAGTAATTACTACGTTTGTATTCAAAGTTAGACGTTGACTCACAGTCACATCCCTTACATTTTGTTAAAAAAAACCTATCGATTATATTTTTTACTTAAATATATTTATCTGTTGGCAGGTACATTAATAATAGTACTCACACTGCTTGTGTCTACCAGAGCTTACCCTACAAAAGAAATAACAGACAATGAAAGCAACGCCTTAGAAAAACCATCAGATATTGAACAAATCGAAAAAGATATTCGCACGGTATCTTACATTCAAAATTTTAAAACAATCATGGCTGATTATGTAAAAATGCAGTATAATAATCTTACGATAAGTGATATGAATTTTGTTAAGGAAACGTTGGAAGAATTCTTACAAAATTTCGCCATTGATCTTCACAATGTTATGGTCAAAGGCGAAAAAGATGTTATAGAAGAAATAAAGGATGGAATACCAGATTCAACATTTGAAGATGTTAAGAAATGTATTAAAAACGAACTCGCTGAAGTCAATGAAGAAACAGCAGATCTTATTGTCTATAAATTGAGGAAGAATCTTTTAAAAACACGAAACAAGTTAGATGTTATTATAAGAAAGTCGAAAGTGGATAACATTTAAAAAAATTATGTTAAACATATAAAATAAGTTCTGTTAAAATTTTAGAAGACAACTTATAATATATCCGATAAACAGTAAATAATAGTCATTTGATTTTCTCCTCCACCAGCGCTTCTACTAAAAGTACCTACTTATTGTCAACTAATTTTTGATAGTCGCTAACGATATACAATATTATATATTTGGCACCAGAAGTTCAATACAATTTTACGCTCTCATTATTAACATAAAATTTACGGAACAATGGTTTTACGAACTTTAACTGAGGTACAATCATCATTCATTTCGTAATATACATACATATACAGATTAATTACTATGAAAAAATCTTCTTGGATTCGATATAAAATCTTGTAATTAATTGATTTTTACATGCAGGCTGTGACTTCACATGAATGCAATTGAAATATAGTAAATTTTTGTATTAATGTTAAAAATGTATTTGACCCAACTGTAGTGTAGGTATGTACTTAACTATTTTGTAAAATACTAAATTGCTAGATTGCTTACACAAATCATAAATGTAAGTTAGTTTAAAGAAAGGGTTTTACTTAAATGTTTTAATTTACATCAGTATAAACTTATCGAAATAAAACAAAGTTTGCAACACTCATTTATATATTTGGTTCAACACATGGTTTATTTTTATAATTTTTTATTTATTAACACTTCATTGCAATAACTATAGAATTTAATCAAACAAAATACATATATCCCTAAGCGTTATCAACTCTTGCATGAATTACGAATATTTTTATAAATGGAAACAGGAAGTGAGTTCTAGAGCCTTACAGCGGTGACAGTGTGACTTGTCGAAAAAGGAATAGTTTTGGCGTGAAAATTTCAGAATGCATCTATCAAAGAAGCGTTAAATGTAAGCTACGCCGTTGCTGTAGCAAACCAATCTGGTGTCGAATGGATAGCTTTTATTATAATGATTAATTAATAAACAATAAATTCGTTCGTTAGTAGATTCTTAAATGGTTTCGAATAACTGCCGGTATTTCTAAGTAACTTCCGAAACAGATGCAAAGTCTTCCTTTTGTTGGGTAAGGTAGGCCTCCAGGGATGATGGGTTCAATCACTGAAAATTAAAAACAAATTACACATTCTTCAACACTTATATCCATATGTATTGTATTAATGGTTCTACTATTAAAAATACAAAATTAAATCTGACTACCTTTTTGTTACGAATTCACGCCTAAACCACTAAACTGAATAATGTCTAACCGACTCTCTGATCTTATCTAACTGAATAATCTCTGATCTAACTGAATAATTACTCGGGGTGCCATGCAGTTTTTATTTTTTGTACAGTTACAAAGACAATTAACAATAACTATTTTTTACTACTCTATAAGTATAAGCTATTTATATTTTGGAATATTAAATAAATAATTGTCTCCCCTACGTTAAAAACATGCCCAATTTGTAATTTCAAGGGGGGGTGACAAATCATGGTATAACTTATTGATGTTACATTTTTATGAAGGGGTTAGATTAGGTGTTGAAGAGAATTAGATACCTAAGTAACGATTCTTGTAAATAAAAATTGAGTTTATGTAACATTTTTTAACGCTGCTAAAATACAATGATAGATTAGTTCGGTCAGCTGATGTCGTGAACACTCGGGTCGGGTTTCGTCTTTTTGTTAACAGGTGGAAACCGTTCCATTTAGTATTAGGAGTGAAAATTGACTCCCAGGTAATAAAAATAGTAGGCTTAGTTGCCGGAAGTCATTATCCAAGGGCGAAGTGTATTTATGTTTAGTGTGGTTTCTATGATTTTTACATGGTAAATTGCTAAAAAGCTTAAAATACAATATAGATTGGTTCGTAAATAGTCGGAGTCTACACCGGGCGCATGTGCTCGCGCAGCAATCTCATGAGTCAAATACTCGATCTGTCTGGACGTGCCTCGGGGTTGTTTTGGCTCTTGTTGTATAAGAGGTTAAGAAAAGAGTAAAAAATTTCAGATCACTAACCTGTAATACCAACATCCGATACTGAACCAGTGCCAGAGCTTGATCCTGAACCAGTGCCATAGCCAGATCCTCCATTGTTTCCACCAGAGCCTGATCCAGAACCAGTGCCAGAGCCAGATCCTCCATTGTTTCCACTAGAACCTGATCCTGAACCAGTGCCAGAGCCAGATCCTCCATTGTTTCCACTAGAGCCTGATCCTGAACCAGTGCCAGAGCCAGATCCTCCATTGTTTCCACCAGAGCCTGATCCAGAACCAGTGCCAGAGCCAGATCCTCCATTGTTTCCACTAGAGCCTGATCCTGAACCAGTGCCAGAGCCAGATCCTACATTTTTTCCACCAGAGCCAGATCCTGTACCAGTGCCAGAGCCAGATCCTCCATTGTTTCCACTAGAGCCTGATCCTGAACCAGTGCCAGAGCCAGATCCTCCATTGTTTCCACTAGAGCCTGATCCTGAACCAGTGCCAGAGCCAGATCCTCCATTGTTTCCACCAGAGCCTGATCCTGAACCAGTGCCAGAGCCAGATCCTCCATTGTTTCCACCAGAGCCTGATCCTGAACCAGTGCCAGAGCCAGATCCTCCATTGTTTCCACTAGAGCCTGATCCTGAACCAGTGCCAGAGCCAGATCCTCCATTGTTTCCACCAGAGCCTGATCCTGAACCAGTGCCAGAGCCAGATCCTCCATTGTTTCCACCAGAGCCTGATCCTGAACCAGTGCCAGAGCCAGATCCTCCATTGTTTCCACCAGAGCCTGATCCTGAACCAGTGCCAGAGCCAGATCCTCCATTGTTTCCACCAGAGCCTGATCCTGAACCAGTGCCAGAGCCAGATCCTCCATTGTTTCCACCAGAGCCTGATCCTGAACCAGTGCCAGAGCCAGATCCGCCATTGTTTCCACTAGAGCCTGATCCTGAACCAGAGCCCCAGCCAGATCCTCCATTGTTTCCACTAGAGCCTGATCCTGAACCAGTGCCAGAGCCAGATCCTCCATTGTTTCCACCAGAGCCTGATCCGCCATTGTTTCCAACAGAGCCTGATCCTGAACCAGTGCCAGAGCCAGATCCTCCATTGTTTCCACCAGAGCCTGATCCTGAACCAGTGCCAGAGCCAGATCCTCCATTGTTTCCACTAGAGCCTGATCCTGAACCAGTGCCAGAGCCAGATCCTCCATTGTTTCCACCAGAGCCTGATCCTGAACCAGTGCCAGAGCCAGATCCTCCATTGTTTCCACCAGAGCCTGATCCTGAACCAGTGCCAGAGCCAGATCCTCCATTGTTTCCACTAGAGCCTGATCCTGAACCAGAGCCCCAGCCAGATCCTCCATTGTTTCCACTAGAGCCTGATCCTGAACCAGTGCCAGAGCCAGATCCTCCATTGTTTCCACCAGAGCCTGATCCTGAACCAGTGCCAGAGCCAGATCCTCCATTGTTTCCACTAGTGCCTGATCCTGAACCAGTGCCAGAGCCAGATCCTCCATTGTTTCCACTAGTGCCTGATCCTGAACCAGTGCCAGAGCCAGATCCTCCATTGTTTCCACCAGAGCCTGATCCTGAACCAGTGCCAGAGCCAGATCCTCCATTGTTTCCACTAGAGCCTGATCCTGAACCAGTGCCAGAGCCAGATCCTCCATTGTTTCCACCAGAGCCTGATCCTGAACCAGTGCCAGAGCCAGATCCTCCATTGTTTCCACTAGAGCCTGATCCTGAACCAGTGCCAGAGCCAGATCCACCATTGTTTCCACTAGAGCCTGATCCTGAACCAGAGCCCCAGCCAGATCCTCCATTGTTTCCACTAGAGCCTGATCCTGAACCAGTGCCAGAGCCAGATCCTCCATTGTTTCCACCAGAGCCTGATCCTGAACCAGTGCCAGAGCCAGATCCTACATTGTTTCCACCAGAGCCAGATCCTACATTGTTTCCACCAGAGCCAGATCCTGAACCAGAGCCCCAGCCAGATCCTCCATTGTTTCCACCAGAGCCTGATCCTGAACCATAGCCAGAGCCAGATCCTCCATTGTTTCCACCAGAGCCAGATCCTGAACCAGTGCCAGAGCCAGATCCTCCATTGTTTCCACTAGAGCCTGATCCTGAACCAGTGCCAGAGCCAGATCCGCCATTGTTTCCACTAGAGCCTGATCCTGAACCAGAGCCCCAGCCAGATCCTCCATTGTTTCCACTAGAGCCTGATCCTGAACCAGTGCCAGAGCCAGATCCGCCATTGTTTCCACTAGAGCCTGATCCTGAACCAGAGCCCCAGCCAGATCCTCCATTGTTTCCACTAGAGCCTGATCCTGAACCAGTGCCAGAGCCAGATCCTCCATTGTTTCCACCAGAGCCTGATCCTGAACCAGTGCCAGAGCCAGATCCTCCATTGTTTCCACCAGAGCCAGATCCTCCATTGTTTCCACCAGAGCCTGATCCTGAACCAGTGCCAGAGCCAGATCCTCCATTGTTTCCACCAGAGCCTGATCCTGAACCAGTGCCAGAGCCAGATCCTACATTGTTTCCACCAGAGCCTGATCCTGAACCAGTGCCAGAGCCAGATCCTCCATTGTTTCCACCAGAGCCTGATCCTGAACCAGTGCCAGAGCCAGATCCTCCATTGTTTCCACCAGAGCCAGATCCTACATTGTTTCCACCAGAGCCTGATCCTGAACCAGTGCCAGAGCCAGATCCTCCATTGTTTCCACTAGAGCCTGATCCTGAACCAGTGCCAGAGCCAGATCCTCCATTGTTTCCACCAGAGCCTGATCCTGAACCAGTGCCAGAGCCAGATCCTCCATTGTTTCCACCAGAGCCTGATCCTGAACCAGTGCCAGAGCCAGATCCTCCATTGTTTCCACTAGAGCCTGATCCTGAACCAGAGCCCCAGCCAGATCCTCCATTGTTTCCACTAGAGCCTGATCCTGAACCAGTGCCAGAGCCAGATCCTCCATTGTTTCCACCAGAGCCTGATCCTGAACCAGTGCCAGAGCCAGATCCTCCATTGTTTCCACTAGTGCCTGATCCTGAACCAGTGCCAGAGCCAGATCCTCCATTGTTTCCACTAGTGCCTGATCCTGAACCAGTGCCAGAGCCAGATCCTCCATTGTTTCCACCAGAGCCTGATCCTGAACCAGTGCCAGAGCCAGATCCTCCATTGTTTCCACCAGAGCCTGATCCTGAACCAGTGCCAGAGCCAGATCCTACATTGTTTCCACCAGAGCCTGATCCTGAACCAGTGCCAGAGCCAGATCCTCCATTGTTTCCACCAGAGCCTGATCCTGAACCAGTGCCAGAGCCAGATCCTCCATTGTTTCCACTAGAGCCTGATCCTGTACCAGTGCCAGAGCCAGATCCTCCATTGTTTCCACTAGAGCCTGATCCTGAACCAGTGCCAGAGCCAGATCCTCCATTGTTTCCACTAGAGCCTGATCCTGAACCAGTGCCAGAGCCAGATCCTCCATTGTTTCCACCAGAGCCTGATCCTGAACCAGTGCCAGAGCCAGATCCTCCATTGTTTCCACCAGAGCCTGATCCTGAACCAGTGCCAGAGCCAGATCCTCCATTGTTTCCACCAGAGCCTGATCCTGAACCAGTGCCAGAGCCAGATCCTACATTGTTTCCACCAGAGCCAGATCCTACATTGTTTCCACCAGAGCCAGATCCTGAACCAGAGCCCCAGCCAGATCCTCCATTGTTTCCACCAGAGCCTGATCCTGAACCATAGCCAGCGCCAGATCCTCCATTGTTTCCACCAGAGCCAGATCCTGAACCAGTGCCAGAGCCAGTCCCTCCATTGTTTCCACTAGAGCCTGATCCTGAACCAGTGCCAGAGCCAGATCCGCCATTGTTTCCACTAGAGCCTGATCCTGAACCAGAGCCCCAGCCAGATCCTCCATTGTTTCCACTAGAGCCTGATCCTGAACCAGTGCCAGAGCCAGATCCGCCATTGTTTCCACTAGAGCCTGATCCTGAACCAGAGCCCCAGCCAGATCCTCCATTGTTTCCACTAGAGCCTGATCCTGAACCAGTGCCAGAGCCAGATCCTCCATTGTTTCCACCAGAGCCTGATCCTGAACCAGTGCCAGAGCCAGATCCTCCATTGTTTCCACCAGAGCCTGATCCTGAACCAGTGCCAGAGCCAGATCCTACATTGTTTCCACCAGAGCCTGATCCTGAACCAGTGCCAGAGCCAGATCCTCCATTGTTTCCACTAGAGCCTGATCCTGAACCAGTGCCAGAGCCATATCCTCCATTGTTTCCACCAGAGCCTGATCCTGAACCAGTGCCAGAGCCAGATCCTCCATTGTTTCCACCAGAGCCTGATCCTGTACCAGTGCCAGAGCCAGATCCTCCATTGTTTCCACTAGAGCCTGATCCTGAACCAGTGCCAGAGCCAGATCCTCCATTGTTTCCGCTAGAGCCTGATCCTGAACCAGTGCCAGAGCCATATCCTCCATTGTTTCCACCAGAGCCTGATCCTGAACCAGTGCCAGAGCCAGATCCTCCATTGTTTCCACTAGAGCCTGATCCTGAACCAGAGCCCCAGCCAGATCCTCCATTGTTTCCACTAGAGCCTGATCCTGAACCAGTGCCAGAGCCAGATCCTCCATTGTTTCCACTAGAGCCTGATCCTGAACCAGTGCCAGAGCCAGATCCTCCATTGTTTCCACTAGAGCCTGATCCTGAATCAGTGCCAGAGCCAGATCCTCCATTGTTTCCACTAGTGCCTGATCCTGAACCAGTGCCAGAGCCAGATCCTCCATTGTTTCCACTAGTGCCTGATCCTGAACCAGTGCCAGAGCCAGATCCTCCATTGTTTCCATCAGAGCCAGATCCTGAACCAGTGCCAGAGCCATATCCTCCATTGTTTCCACCAGAGCCTGATCCTGAACCAGTGCCAGAGCCAGATCCTCCATTGTTTCCACCAGAGCCAGACCCTCCATTGTTTCCACTAGAGCCTGATCCAGAACCAGTGCCAGAGCCAGATCCTCCATTGTTTCCACCAGAGCCTGATCCTGAACCAGTGCCAGAGCCAGATCCTCCATTGTTTCCACTAGAGCCTGATCCTGAACCAGTGCCAGAGCCAGATCCACCATTGTTTCCACTAGAGCCTGATCCTGAACCAGAGCCCCAGCCAGATCCTCCATTGTTTCCACTAGAGCCTGATCCTGAACCAGTGCCAGAGCCAGATCCTCCATTGTTTCCACCAGAGCCTGATCCTGAACCAGTGCCAGAGCCAGATCCTACATTGTTTCCACCAGAGCCAGATCCTCCATTGTTTCCACCAGAGCCAGATCCTGAACCAGAGCCCCAGCCAGATCCTCCATTGTTTCCACCAGAGCCTGATCCTGAACCATAGCCAGCGCCAGATCCTCCATTGTTTCCACCAGAGCCAGATCCTGAACCAGTGCCAGAGCCAGATCCTCCATTGTTTCCACTAGAGCCTGATCCTGAACCAGTGCCAGAGCCAGATCCGCCATTGTTTCCACTAGAGCCTGATCCTGAACCAGAGCCCCAGCCAGATCCTCCATTGTTTCCACTAGAGCCTGATCCTGAACCAGTGCCAGAGCCAGATCCGCCATTGTTTCCACTAGAGCCTGATCCTGAACCAGAGCCCCAGCCAGATCCTCCATTGTTTCCACTAGAGCCTGATCCTGAACCAGTGCCAGAGCCAGATCCTCCATTGTTTCCACTAGAGCCTGATCCTGAACCAGAGCCCCAGCCAGATCCTCCATTGTTTCCACTAGAGCCTGATCCTGAACCAGTGCCAGAGCCAGATCCTCCATTGTTTCCACTAGAGCCTGATCCTGAACCAGTGCCAGAGCCAGATCCTCCATTGTTTCCACCAGAGCCTGATCCTGAACCAGTGCCAGAGCCAGATCCTACATTGTTTCCACCAGAGCCAGATCCTGAACCAGAGCCCCAGCCAGATCCTCCATTGTTTCCACCAGAGCCTGATCCTGAACCATAGCCAGAGCCAGATCCTCCATTGTTTTCACTAGACGTTCGGGCGTCAGTTGCACTGCTAGCGTATGACTGAGCTCCATTGTTTGACAATTGCGTATTTGGTGCAATTTGCTGTGATGCTGGTAGAATAGGAATTAATGGAGCACTCTTTGCTGAGGGTATTTGAACAGGAGCCGGTTGAGAAATAGGAACAATTGGAATGGGGTTAGGGTAATATGGTAAGGGTACAGGTTTAGGGTAGATGTTTTGTTGATAACCTGGGTAGACTGGATATTCTGCAATTGGAGGGTATACTGGTGCTGGTGAAGGATTATACGGTGGTGGAGGTGAGTACGGTGGTAAATGGTGGTAGTATTGGTTGTAGTAGTTCTGTGGTACGGGTTCCCCTGAAAAAATTGTTTAGATTGGGTAAAGTAGTCCGTAACTCGTTGAAAAAAATTTCAATGGATTCAAAAGTAATAAGTATAATTATGTTCTTATAGCGAGATGAGCGATGAGAATAATTATTTGAGAGGTTATTAATATGAAAATATTTTTGTGTGCGTTTGCTTATTAAGTCACAGAAGCACATACGCTACACAAATTATACTTCTCTCGTTTGGATAAGATTTTTGAAATGTTCCTAAAAGTTTCTGTTCTCCGCGGAACGCCATTAACAATCCTTCCGCCAATGTTATATTTATTTTTTCAAAATAATTAAAACTGGTTCAGGTACACTATCAACCATCTTATTAAATCTTCCTTTTTAATCAACCAACAAATAAAAATACTGGACTTCTAACTGTTTCGATAGGTTAACTGTTGCTATACATAGTACATTAAGGTCCGTCCATTAATCACGTCATGTTTAGAGGCAACTTTTTAACTTTTAACATAAGTATATGTAAATCTGCGCTATGAGAGCTTATAAGATTTATTCAAAAAATATTATAAGCAGTCGCTATTGAATAATACCAAAGTCCAAAACACACTCACTTTTATACCCAGTAAAACTGTTTTGAGCATTTGAAGCCGCGCTCTGTGCAGTTGACGATCTCACATAGTTGCTTTCTGGTCGATACTTTGCCTGATAGTTGCTTCCACTAGATGCGGCACTATTGGCTTGTCCATTATTTTGAGAATAGCCATTGTAACCGGAATTACCTTTGTGGTAACTCTCGGCCTGGTTTCCACCATACGATGAGGCATGAGATTGCGCGTGTGTCGATGTGTAGCCTTGGTTAACACCACCATATTCTGAAACAAGAATAAATTGGATTCAATTTTCTTGATAGTTTTGTACCTTAAGTTAAGTAGTAGAACTTTTACGCAATATTTTATTTGTTACCAACTTCTGAAAAATTTTTGCCATTTTAAAATCAAGATGCTAGCTTGTGGTGACTTTTTTTCGAATTTATTCGAAAGCATGTTTCTATTATTTAATATATCACCTAACAACCCTATAATTTTGAATTTAGTCACGCAATTTAATGTAATTAGAGAGAGCCGAAAAGAGAGAACAAACGGAAAAATTCCTATCGACAACCACTTTACGTTGACCTCTCATCCCATACTTACCTATCGGTATCATGTTCACAGTATAAATTGGGTGACCGAATCGATCCAACGTCTTTATGGTTGTCACCTCGTATTCTACATCGTCATCTGCAATTAACGCTAATCTCAATTGCTTAGGAAACCGGCCTTTGTAAGCTGGCCTATATAATTCGGCATAACATGTAATAGTGTAGTGAATTTAGTGCCACGTATCAATATTGTATTGATCAAATTTTAGGCAGGTAAAACATACCCTTAGTAGGATTACATCGTTCTAAGTGTACTATTCAAACTACAATCTTCTTTTAATCTTTCAATCTATTCTTTTATTATCACTAAACTAAAGATACCGCCCAATATAAAAATCTATTTTACTAGCTCACTATATTAATATTTACAATAATGTACTTCAATATATTTATAAAAATACAAAAGGCTCATCAATACCGTTCGAGGGCGTACCCAAAATACTGGCTACATTACCGTGTTGTATCGCTATACTAACGCGTTGGCCGAAATATGAGCCAGCTGTTGGGTTTCCTCTACTCCAAAAGGAATGAAAACATAAGAATGTATGAGACTTTCATATTTTCGACCTTTTGTCGCTTTCTGCAATCTTTGCCGCGCCACCAGTGGCTACAGAAGTAGCATGGAGATGCGAAGACGCCAGTGAGTTGACCCAAGTAGCGTCCCACACAAGTGCCTTGCCACGGCTCCAAGTAACTAATGTCATATCATTAGGACGCCTGCTCTAAAATGGCCGGCACATTAACGGTGACAAACGCCCTTCGGATAACATCGTTGATGCTGGGAGTGGCGAGAAAAACGACCAGCACTCTTGAGACCAATTGAGGAAATTTTTATTACCTAAATAATGTCTCCTACGAGATTTTAAGTAGGTTTTCTCCCAGTAATTTGACCTATCCCGGCAAGTACTGAGAATTACGCCATAAGTGTACCTACCTAAACTAGATCATAGAGAAGCTCTAGAAGCCCTATTGTAACCTCGATAGGATACCGTTTGTCGAAAAAGTGGCATTTGGAATGTACAAGGAGTCTTGTTCGCCTTGTCTGGTGTCTGTTTCAATTATATGTTGATATGGATGTCGGTGAAATTTTTAGTCTAATTTTTGGGACTATTAACATAATTAAAAAATATTAAGATCAGCGATAGACGATTTTACAAATATTTTTCAAACTCGATTTTATAAACTCATCAAACATGTCATTTATGAAAAGATAATAATTAATCGTAGATCGCTGATGCCAAAATATTGACAATTGACATACCTGGTACAGACCAATGATAGCCTAAAGCGGGGTCTGGAAAACAATTTAATTGTTAAATTTTCTCCTATCATAAGCCAAATAAAAAATAATATTTATTAGGAAATTTATCAACGTTTAATTACCTTGTGGTGCTGCATTGGCATGCAGTATCTGAAGAAAAGAAAAAAAATTATATTAACAAGTGAAATTGAAGGCAATTTAAAATCCCACCGAAATTATAGTTACATATATGTCTTCTATCTAAAATCTAAATAAACACATTTTAATAAATTGTAACTAAGATCCATCTCGATAAGTCAAACAGAAAAATCGCATCGAAATCGATCCATCTGTTTAGGTTCTAGGACAGACGTACGTATAACACCCCCTCCCATTTATTCGGGGATATATTTCATTTATTTTATAAATTCAATTTCTTTCAATGATATCGTATTGCAGTTAAATTCCCCGCGCTCTGTTTGGTGGGTAACCGAAACATTTGTTTCCTTCCCGGGATTCGAACCTACGATACAACACACAAATACTTAGCTACGAAAACAAATAAAAAAACGGTAACATATTTAAAAAATACCAAACATTTTAATTAATTAGAAATATAGCAAACATTTAATTATTATCACTAAAATACTCGTAGAATAAAACAAAGTCGCTTTTTATTCCCCTATATCCATTTGTATGCTTAAATCTTTAAAACTAAGCAACGGATTTTGATGCGGTTTTTTTTAATAGATAGAGTGATTGAAGAGGAAGTTTTTTATATGTTTTATACCCGTGCAAAACTGGGGTGGGTCGCTAGTAACACTATATATCTATTGTACATACATTATCCAGATAGTTTCAACTTTTATTTATTTTTCACATATAAAACTTCATAGATAAATATTACAAATTTACCATTTAAAAGTAATAAAATAAAATAAAAACTTACGCTTAAAATGAAGAGTGCGAAAGCGGGAATCATTTTGGTCTTAGGATCTTGGGATCCGTTGGAGACCGTATCCGAACTATGATCTGAATGATTTTTTTTCGGTTTTTATACGATATTTGAGACAAGGTAAACAAAATAAATTTTAATGAAATAATAGGCAATAAATTATCAACTACATCTGATTAAATATTCATTGTTAATATAATTTATTGTTTTATTGTTAAATACATATTGGACTGTATGTAATTGTATCATATTTGATAATATTATAAGTTGGTATAATATTACGGGTCTTGGGACCGATACGTAAGGGACGCGCGTAAAATTTTCAAGCTTTCGTTTATTTCAATTTCAGGGGCAGGGGGTTGATGCAAAAATAACGTTAGCATAATCACTCTGCGAAAAAATTATATTTTTTATGGAAAAAACACAAATCACTACATATAAAAAATTGCGAGATCTTGTTAACGTTTTCCTTGCATCAACCCCTTAGATACCAGAATAGAGTAATTAAGATATGTGAAAACAGGTTTTTTTTTGTATGACAATGTCACTATCTTTGCAACATCTTTTGCTATTTCTATACAACAAATGTCTTTCAGTAACGTGATCTCTCTGATTATATCATACGTATCGCATTACACTTTTCCGTGAGTCGGTTAACTAGTTCTCGACAATCAATCCATCTGTATGAAGTTTATTTAAATATACTACTTGCGATAAAGGTGTACTCTGAAAATTATTTATTTATTTACACTTCCTTAATATAATAAAAATAAAAGGAAAAGGATTGAAGAGGATGGAGTATAAAAGGTGCAGAATGTCAGCATCACGCCGAAGCCGTTACCAACCGAGCTGCTGCTGAAAGGGTGAAATATGGTCGAATTTTCTCAAACCAAAAATGGAACGAATACAGAAGTTTGTGTCTCTTAGTTTGTAGAGCTGTATGCATGTTTTTGATATTAATTAATTTTTAAAAGGTTTTATTAAAAACAAAACTACTCTCTTATTGCAACCGCCATATTTGAATAAAATATTATCGCCCATTGGCAACAAAATTAACAGAGCAGCGACTGTTGGGTTAGCTAGTTAATAAAATTTTATTATCGAAATTAACTGTCAACTAGAGTTTGCACAGATGTTTTATAATTCCATATAACCATAATCAAAAGACTTACGTATTAAAGTAAATATTTATTTGGGGACCAACGCTGTTTATGTTCAAGGCCATTAAAATAGGCCAATCTGTGTGAGAGACGCATATCTGTGTTAAACTTTTTCGTAAAAAAAAACCCCGACATGATGATGATTACCAATAAAAATAACTGACTAATAACATCTGTTTTAAAGTTTGCATAATTTATTTGCATAAAGAGCAAATAAATAAGAGATCTTCATAAATAATAAAATTAAAAAAATTGATATTAAGATCTTAATTATTTTGAAACAAAAAAAATAATTCACATCGATCAATTCCTTTATTATTATTAAAGATTTTTGGCTTTTAAGCCGTGTCTTTATTTTAATTAATGTCTTTATTTTGTACCCCAAATAAAATGGTGGAAATGTTCACATTTTTCTAAATTAAATCACTTTCCTTCATACATGCACATTGCTATTTTATTCTTAAAACTCCACCAATTTTTGACATGAATTCTCGAAAATACACAACTTTTAGAAAATAATATAAAACATGACGCGCTCGTTGCTGCGATGGCGCTAAAACTTTCAATTCCTTTAGGAGCTACTATGACACAGACACATCACATCTTCGATCAGCAATACCAACTAGATATTTAGTATTGTTTAATTGTATACTATATAGTTGGTATTGTTAATCGAAGCATCAAACATGAAAGATAATATCCGTATGCAATTGCTAGTCAAGCTATATATACAAATTAAATTGACCCACTCATTATATAGTCAAGGAGAATGCACTGAAAACTATGAATTATTTTCTTATTGTGTGATAAAACTTTAATAAGGCGATTTAACGTTCATATTTCAAGTTTATACTCTTGATAATCTGTACAGATAAATAAAATTAGTGTCTGTTTGTAATATTAAAATAACCGCTTTTGACTAAATGCATATGGATGTGTACACGGTGCATATACCAAAATAACATTTTTTTACAATTTTTGTCTGTCTGTTCGTTCCGGCTAATCCCTGAAACGGCTGGATCGATTTAGACGGGACTTTCACTGGCAGATAGCTGATGTAATAAAGAATAACGTATGCTAAATTAACGTGGGTGAAACCGCGCGGTACAGGATGTTTCTAATACAATATAAATTAACTCCAATCAGATCTAGAATTTGTACACACACAAAACGAGACGCTTGTCTCGTATACTCATACGACATACCTAGTAGACCTTATGATGGTGAGACGGCCTGCTAGTACATATAATATATTAGATATGTATTATTGCCGTAACTCCATAAATCATAATAGTTTTAGAGATTCATTGATACCTTTTTTAGTAAATGAATGCCCATTGCTCATCTAAGTAATTATTTTCAGTTTCTTGCTGTTGAACTCTAAAGATATCCAAAAGCTGTTTGCCAACAACAAAGCAAAGTATTTTAAATGTTACGTAGAAAAAATACAAAGTGCAACTCACATCCATAGACACAAAACAAAAGTAAAATATATTTTAAAAAAAATCAAAACTCTGAAAAGGAGATGGGTCGGACACATTTATAAAGAGAAGACAATTAAATTGACGAGAGAGATAACAGACTGGTATCCCAGAAATGGGAAGAGAAATAGAGAACGATCAGAGAGAAGATGATAAAACTATACTATGTAAATAGGCTTCAAATCAGGAGGCTTTTGTCAAATGAGGAATTGTAAGAAGCACAGAAAAAGTTTGTAGATAACATATACAAAATATTTATAACTGTAACATTTGTATATATTATATTGTTAGAAATTTATCAAAATTAACTATTCATTTATTTCATTTCTATTTTATTATATTTTCTTATTGTAATGATTTATATCTTGTGCAACTAAGTGTTAATAAATAGTATTCAATAAACAGCTCTAAACATTCAAACATACTTAATCTTAAACAATTATAATAATGTGTAAGATGTCATAACTGAACCCGATAGACATCCCGTCTTCTTTCTTCTTTAATATTACTAAAATAAAAAATAAGATGTTCTTTCTATTAGTCTCCGAATAAAAGAATATTATTGTTATTCTGTGTTATTCTCTGAGAGTTAAGTGGATCAGACTTTTGTTATTTATTTCTTACATACTTTCATCTTTTCTTTTGTGGTTTCTAATCTGAAACTTTTTTATGTGTCCCCTGGAAGATCCTAGGATCTTGTTCTTTATCATGTATTAATTATTGTTATGGTCCAGAGCTAAAAAGCATCAAAAAAGGTCGTATATATACGGTATTCCGTATTCATTTTATTTTTAAAATGTTTACGACAAATATTATTATTTAAATCGTACGGCTGGCAGTTGGCACTACTACATCCTTTCTGTGTGACCGTCATGTTGCTGTCAAAACGAAAAACGTTAATTTTAACTGTCAACACGTAACGTGAAATTGTATGTGTCAAGTGTTAGTCAAATGTCATTGGTTAAATATGGTTATAAGTCATCTCAGATAAGTGTCACTTAACTTTAATGTCAAAATGATGTTAATTAATGTCGTAATGAGTAGGAGTACTGATTTTTCATACGTAAATAGTCAGCAGTGTTGGCAACCGTACGATAATTATCGTACATGTACCATAATTTGATACCACCGTACGATGTACGATTGCGAGTCATTGGAAAATCCAATTTTTTTTTTATTTCTGAACAAAATCGAAGATCGGAGTTTCGAAAAATGATGTGTCGGGACGGTCGAGCGCAATATAAGTTCATGATAAATATCTATTTTTATTAATAACTAACGCGTTTTTATGTTAATTTGAACATGTACGATAATTTTTCGGCATATACGATAATTTTACGCCCCTGGTACGATCAGCGCCATCTCCCAGGTTGCCAACACTGGTCGTCAACTCGTCAGTCGACCCGCGACCGTTTGCGGATTGCATTGCGCATCCTGTCTTTTTTAGAGTTTTGTGTCTGTACTTGTGTAGTTCATTACTTAATTTATTCGTAATAGGTACGATTTCTGCGAATTGTCTTCTTGCGTCGCTGTCTCAAGGACTTAATAAAACTAGCAATTTACTACTAAATATTTTAGTGAATAATATTAGAATAAGACTGTATGGTTGAAGTTGTGAAAGTTCAGTGAATCGTGTTTTGCCAGCATCGAAGCTTCTACATGGAAAAGTGTAGTGGTATGTAATTTTATGCTAACAATAATTAGTGTCTTGCATGCTACAAAAATTCTAACAATTATCTGTAGGTACCTAATGGTAAGTGCAGAAAAATTAAAAGTACAACAACAAAGACCTCTACTATCAAACTATTTAATGATCTTCTAAAATAATGTGATATTCTTACTCCTTGAATATTCGTTATATGATTAGTGTTTGAGCTCATTATTTGGTTTTTGGACTTGAATAAGATCCAGTCATACATTGTGGAGATATTAGGATTTTTAAAATGGTTTTTAATAAATTTAATACTTTGTTTTTGAGCTTTACAGTAAAGAGCCATGGTGGATGCAGTCTTTCCACCATGGCCCTTACATTGTTAGGATTTTATGTAAATTTGAGCTTTAAACTCTACATTTTTATATACATAGGGCATTAAGTTATTTAGGTGTCTTACCATCTTTATAGAACTTACATGCTGATTGAAAAGTCACTGGGCTTGAAGTAGGATGTTATGGAATATAAACATCTAAGTTACTATAAAGAATTGAGGTCAACCTTGGTGTCAAATTGAAATATGAATCTGTGTATTACACGAAATAGTCAATAAAATAACCAATTTTAATACAATAAATATATGTAGACTAAATATTGATATAACTTTATCAAACAAGGATAATTTCAGCATTTGATTAATACATTACTTACTAATTTAATATAAACATTTACAAGTGTTATTTCCTTATAACTGTAGATAATTAATACATGGCTCTTGAGTTTTAGGTAAGTAGTCCATATTCAGGATCACTGTTATAGTAGAAAACTTAGATTTCTAAGAAAATAAGTAATATTTTGGCAGTGCTAATAACTTCTGTTAGATCCAAAAATTTAGTTTTTTATTTACTATTAATCAAAATTAGTCTAATCAAACATACAGCTTTTCTATGATTGTTTTGAGATGATGTAGATACTGTATATAAGATTCTGAAATTTCATGTCATGATGTAAATCAGGGATTCCCAAAGTGATCGATATCAACCCCTTGGGGTCGACAAGGTCTTATAATCGACCCCTATTAACACAAGTTCTTTTTTATCAATATAGACTTACTTTTCGATATAGGCAGGTACTGTATTATTTATGTTGTGTTACGTGTACTAAGAATAATTAATATTTTTGTAGGAAATAGCATTATTGTAGTAATGTAAAGTCTCAAGTTTGTACTAGATGAAAAACTCGGCAAATCAGTGTGGAATAGGAAAAAACTAAAGATAGACTTATTCATAAGTCTGCTAACTTAAAGCATTGCTAATTCTCACTCTGTCTTCTTCTATTGACCTAAGTCAGAATGCAAAATAACACTGTAGCAGCTATTTTAAGTTGGGGACCTTTATGAATAAGGAGGTTGATCTTAAAAGTAGGTAATTTGGCCATGGGGGTCTGAGGTAACAGTTCATTTTGGAAAAGGGGTCACTTGTCCAAAATACTTTGGGGATCTCTGATGTAAATGATGTTAAAAATAAATATTTTGATTTGAATCATATACCTAAACAGTAAGACTTAATATTCTTTGTAACCAGGTCAGTGCAATTAACCCAACTAATTAATATTATAAATAATCAATTAACACTTTGTGGTGGCAATGTATTTAGAACATTAATTTTTGCCTCCACTGTACATATATTTATGTTATTGAATCTTTACCTACATGGAACACATCATTTAATATGAACACTCATATGAGCACTGTTCGAAAATTAAAAAAATTTCATTATATGAGTTTCTTGTCTGTTCTTACCTGATCTTAGATTTAAGTACCCAATGCATAACAATGCACTTATGTGAATCTATTTAAGAGTAAATTATTTTTGACTTGTAACAACCAACAATACCTATGATATATGATTCATTTTGGCTATTGAAAAAACTTACATGTTTTATCAAATGCTATCTTGTACCAAAACTGATAAAGATTACGTGTCATTCATAAAATACAAAACGCGTCAGCCCATCTATACTAGGAATCAAACACAAAGTACAAAAGACTGAAATAACTTCATGATTCAATAATAACACAACTTATGATAATAATGATAATTTAAAGTTCAGCGCCATATCTTGCTATTGATTCCAATACATTTTTTTTTTTCAATATTATATTTAAAAAGCGCAGCTAGTAAAGTTAAAAGAGAAAAATTTGTTTCTTGTTTTGCAAGAATCACCATCGCAACGGGAGGTACCTATTAGGGCAGTGAAAAACATGTTATCCCGTTTACTCAAGAAATAAAACCTGCCCATGTTAGCTCCATACTGCAAAAAACGCATTGACGTCATCCGCGAACCGGTTGAGAACTTTGAGAAGGAAAATTGTATCAGTATCAAAGCTATAACTATTAATTTATACCCAATAACCCATTTGTGAGTGAAAAATGAAAAAAAAAAAAAAATATATTCAAGAGCTGCTCAATACCTAACTATGAAATACTTTATAATTTTAAAAGCAGATAATACCTACAAGAAAGTCACCGTGGTATATTTAAACCGCAGTTAACTTCTACCGTATTATTGCAATTGCTAGTTAAGATATATCTATACAAATTTATATCCACTGATTATAAAACAAAGAAGAAACATCTGATATCTATGAATTATGTACTTAAATTTTATCTAATTGTTTAGTTAATATCTCTAGTCTAAATCTCTTGACATTAAGCCACAAACCCTTATACGCTTTCGCGTCGTACCTCCGCTTAGGTTTACATACTTTTAAACTCGCGAAGAAGAGAGGGGTGCTATAAGTTACACGTGTTGTGTATGGAACGTATACCTAACCATATAATATGTGTGTGAAGTTAGCACGTATAACTATATACATACTTACACAGAGTTTAATCTTAGCTACATTTTATGAGGTATTCTTGTTTAACATGTGGGATTTTAATATTGTATTCAATTTCACTCGTTATGTATAGACTATAGTTGATCCAACTACGAATAATAATATGTATAGAAGTGTAACTTGAACTCAAAAATGGTACCACGCAAATATGTACCTAGGTACATATTTGGTCTCTCGTGATTGGTCACATTGCTTTGACGCGACCAGTGATTGGTCACATCGCCTTGAAACGATCAATCACGTGCAAACGTATTGACGTTGTTGTGCGCGTTGGTGGGTTCATTTTTGAAGCACTATCTGTATGAGTTACGTTTTTATACATATTATTATTCGTATTGATCCAAGAACAAAGCAAGATCACGCTGCAGAAAGGCAGTTATATATTGTTTAGAAATGACAATAGGTGTTGCAAAGCTAGCGGGTCAATGTTATTCCCATACAGAAAAGGAGCGAAATCTACTCAACGTTGATGTCCTTGGATCAAACCCCTTAACACCATGTATACATTGCGACGTGGCCTAAGATTTATTATTAAGTGTTAATTTCTAAGTGGCTATACGCTGATTTAATGGTGAAGTAGATACAAGAACAAATTACTTCTAACATTAGTTTTCCTGTGTTTTGACGTCATATCGATTAAGTTTTGCGTCTGTTATAATGGAGTTTGAATAAGTTATATTATCCTTGTAACGAATAAATTTATAAAAAAAAATTAACCGATCTCAAAATGCATTAAAAAGTAATAAATAAAATATAAATAATTATATATATAAATATAGTAGATGCCAAAATATGTAATATATTTTAAGCACTTTAAAAATTATCATTAAAAAATATTAGGAACCACACTAAATATAAACACACTTCGTCTAATGAATGCCCCATTTACGCAAACAATCACTACTCAGTTGGACAGAATTTCTCTTTCCAAAAACTACTATTGAATGTCCCTTTAATGCTGGGGACACACTAGCGGCTAACTCAATTCCCACTAGCGCGATAATTATTGCGATTATATATTATTATTATTTTTAACGCGCTAAAGAAGGTGGCTACACTTGAACGGTCAATGCCCATTATTGGCGATAAAAATGGCGTTAATTTTACTTGAATTCAAGCAAGATGGACGTTGACAGAGCTCTGTATTTCATGAGTATAAATTTTTATTAAGAACTATTACAAAGAAAAAGAAGATGGTGGATGATACAAATGCACGGGAATGTACACTGTATGTACTGTAGTCTTTCTATGTTTATTCTTAAAGTTTGTTTTCAAATATAAGAATGACCCGTCTTACCATGTTAAACTTTCATGCGAGCGAAGCATTGCAATTTTGCAAAAACGACAATAATTCCTTTTAAAAGCAGATGAAACCGTGGGGCACAGCTTAAACAAAAGCTAAGACCAACAAAGGAGGAAAAAAATTCCATCATTTTGTTTTGTCTCAACGCAATTGGCAAATTTTTTGGCGACACCTTTATTTAACGTATTTCAAAATGATTTCAAACCATTGACAAGAAAACAATAAGAAATTGAATCGGAATCACAAAGTCTTTTGATGCAAAGTTGTTTTGGCAGACAGACGTGGCTGGCTTGGTTTTATAATTTGGGATATTGTTATATTACGAAAAGTTAAATGTAAATAGTTATTAAAGGATAATATATATATAATTTTATACGTGACACACAAAGAACGTTTTACAAGAATTTTGATACTGTTTTATTATCTAATCAGAAATATAGAGTCTGTTTGTCTATTCAGTAATAATATCAGATTAGGGGCTGTCCATTAATCACGAGATGTTTTTGAAGATTTTTAAATTTTGATTTTTCAGAAAACTTTGGTCGCGCATTTTATGAAAATAATACTGCTGATTTTCAGATATATTTGAATAAATTGAAATATATTGCAAAAAACGAGGCCGCTTTGGATTATTATAATAACTATTTTATACTATTCTATAAATCAAATTTGTCAAAGGCCTTCAAATTCAGAGAATAAGAGCATCATAATTGACAATTTTATGCAAAAAGTAAGTGTAGAATGGGCCTCTCAATGTGAAATAATACTGAAGAATAATTTTCTATAATACCTACTATCTGTACATAAAGAGGTAGTTAAAATTTACAATCTATAAACACAACAAAAGACAGTTGCGGCTTCATATTATATTTTACTAGCTTTGTCACTCAGTAAGAGTTTCAGTTCCCATTAACGCAAGAATTTTTAAAATTGGGCCAGTAGTTGAGTTTATTCGTTGCAAACACAAAAATATAAATATTTCTCTTAATATTAGTGTAAATTGAAATGAAACCTTGGAATAGACAGCCTACTTTAATGCAGGCGAAGTCACAGGCAACAGATAGTAAATACCTGTCTTGTATGCAGATGCTATGCTGTTCTTTTAGCCGTATACACGCCACTAGCTTAAAACCCGTTTGAAAAAGTAAATGAACCATGCTTTCAATTTTTCGCGAATTAGCTCAACGAAATTTAGATAGTTTTGAAATTCAATGCTTTCTTTAAAATAACGGCTTTCGATTCGAGATTAGCGTGTTTACTAAACAAACAAACTTCAGCTTTTTGATATTGACATATAGATATTGTCACCATAAATATGGTTTGGTTAATCCACACTTGAATTAAAATTACAATGATACTAGTTGACCTTGCGAATATCGTACCGCCAATAAAAGAGAATGGGTATGTATGCTATTAATAGGCAATATGCCACCGCGGACTTTTTTGCACATCTTTAAGAGATGAATATCCCACCATGAATTCTTTTGTTATATCTCAATGAGCGTTTCGTTTTCAATGAAAACTCCCAGGTGGCTTGACATTTTCCAACAATTATTATATTTCAACCAATTTACACAGAACATTGACAAATTATATACCTAAACGCTCCTCGTTAATCAATATTGGTGAAACTCGCATGATGGTAATCTAGTAATAATCAGTACTTTTTAAGTTTATCGCGAACACAAACAGACGCACCAAACGACTTTGTTTTAGAATGTAGTGATGCTTATTTAATAATCAATTCACAATCAACTCACACCCAACTTTGTTAAATGCTTAGTCAATTATCAATTCACAGTCTTTAACATGGATATCTAGAATTATTTCTTTAATTTGAGCATAGTGCTTCTGGATCTTTAGAAAAATAAAGAAAACTGAAGGCTCCTGCGCTACGAATTTTTCACGTTTTTTTACTTTTAAATCTTTTCTACTTTTCCTGGTAATCTAAATACTCTCGGTGGAAGGAGTGTTTCCATAGATAGGCCAGTGCATATCTTCCACAATGCGCTTCGCCTACAATTTTATTCCAAGCATCACATATTTGCTGTATGTATTTTAAAAAGCCGGCAACACATCTAAGGCATATCGTGGCAATAACAAAACTCCCTCATTTTCAGAGCAACTTGAAATTCAATGAGCGAAAATTTTGACAATATCAAGAATCATATTATCCCTACAAGCGCCAGCTTTGGTAACCAACTCGTGCGCACAGATTGTTGAATATTTTAAATCGTTTGGAATTCCCCGATGTATAGAAAACATTATTTGATTATGCCAGTATTTTTAAATGTCGTTTTAATAGGGTGTCATCATGTTGAAATTATTGAATACTAGCTGCGCCTCGCGGTTTCACGCGCGTTAATTTCGTCGTAACTTGACGTCGTTTCTTGACGGTAGTCAATCGTAAAAGATAGACATATACTGTCCGCGACAGTATATGTCTTTTTAAAGAGTAATTTAGATCATTTGAAGAGTAATAATTCTTTAAATACATCTTTTTTGGGTAACTTGAACCGTTTACGCAGCGCACGCAACGGAAGCCCTCAAATATGGATAATTGTCCCCGTTTTTGCAACATTTTTCACTGATACTCCTATTGGTCGCAGCATGATGTTATATAGCCTAAAGCCTTCCTCGATAAGTGGACTATCCAACACAATAAGAATTATTCAATTCGAACCAGTAGTTCCTGAGATTAGCGCGTTCAAACAAACTCTTTCAGCTTTATATTATTACTAGCGACCCGCCCCGGCTTTGCACGGGTATAAAACATATATATAAACCTTCCTCTTCAATTACTCTATCTATTAAAAAAAACCGCATCAAAATCCGTTGCGTAATTTTAAAGATTTAAGCATACAAAGGGATATAGGGACAGAGAAAGCGACTTTGTTTTATACTATATAGTGATTATAGATTAGATTTCCAGAGCAATGAAGCAGTTGAATAACGATCATAAGTTAGGGGCGCCAGATTTGCCTAATTCAAATTATAAATAAATTTAATAAAACCAGACATCTTCATAAGTTGTAGTTTAAATCCATCTCGATCTTGACAGCTTTCAAACAAAAAACCGCATTGAAATCGGTATATTCTTTTAGATTCTAAACTTTAGAAGTTAACACACATCAAACTTATGAAATCCCCCCATTTTTGCCTCAATCGCCACGGCATGTTAGTGGATGCTATAGACTAAGTAAAAATTGTTTTCCTCCATATTAAATTATGTATATGTTTGTCGTTTTTATGGCCTGACGCATTAATCCATTAAAATAATTGTTTATTGATTGATCCCTTTCAGTAAAACGTTATTGGTAAATGGTAATACGCCATCTTGTCCGTGTAGCTAAAGTGCTATAGGTTTTTGAACAAATTAAACAGCTATATTGTGTATAACAGAAATATATTTATCTGTAATTGTAAAATGTATTTTTTGCAAATAATCACGATCAACAAAATGAAGTCACATGCCTCGTCTGACAGTCTGTTCTCGAAATCCAGTGAACTTAATTTAACCAATTTGTTGTATGATTGAGGGTGAAATATTTTTAATTTTTAACAAGCTGTGTCATTAATCACTATGCGTTCCAACTTCTAAAAAATCGGTCTCGGGATAATTGATAAGCTATTTAAACGCGTAACTAAAATAAGTTGATTACCATAAGCAATTAGCGAATTACCATATTATGATAAATATATGTTTGCAGTTAAAAATAACTGATGAAGCAATTTTGATGATTCTTTTTTCGTTTGAAAGCTGGTGCTTCATCAGAATCTGTTCAGTATAGTTTTAGAGTTACAATTTGAAGTCGGTTTTTTTTTGTTAATATTATTACGTTTTTGATATTCATTTGTATAGGAATAAAATTATTGTTGACAGTAGGAACTGTCAAAAATCAATCTGCCATGAGTTCTGAACTTCTGACTCAGTAGTCAGTAGTCAGTAGTCATAAGTCAGTACCGCGAGATTACTGAATGCAGGCTGACGTATGTTATAAATGAAAATATATTTACATATGTTGTTTTGAAGTGTTCGTTTAATTTTGTGTACCTACTATAAAACGATTTGTGTGATTAAAATCAATCAATAAACATTATTAAATATAATTAATAAATCAAGAGAATTGTGTTCGCAGCAAATTTTACTTTAAAACTGTAAGCTATTTTGATTTTAACACTATAAGTTTTTTAAATATTTTTACTATCATAATATAAAAATAGCGTATCGCACTCGTAGAGATCATCTTTCTATCGGTGAATTTAGTTGTAAATTTAATATTTTTAAGTTCATCCATAACTACATAGTATAAAACTAAGTCGCTTTTTCTTCCCCTATATTCCTTTGTATGCTTAAATCTTTAAAACTACGCAACGGATTTTGATGCGGTTTTTTTTAATAGATTGAGTGATTGAAGAGGAAGGTTTTTATATATGTTTTATACCCGTGCAAAGCCGGGGCGGGTCGCTAGTAACAAATAAAATACAAATCTTTTTTTGTAATATTTTTATATTGAATACACTTGATTTATTTTAATATATACAGTTAGTAAAATAAATTTCTTCCGGTGATGGCGTCATTTAAGATCAAGCGAAACTTCAGTTTTTGTTTCAAACTCGAATTTTATCATAAATGGCATCTCCGTAGGTAAGCTATGACTTATGCCGGGCAAATGACAATGAAAAATCTCTACAAAGCCCTATTTCACCGAAACAACATGTCGATGTTGCCAATGTTAACCTTTGGATGCTAAATTAATTGCTAATTAGCTGGTTGGTCACCGAGTAAGTGTGACGCAACTTGGTCGTATCCATTTTATGAAGTTCCCAGCGTTCCAGATATTTAGATTCTACAAAAGTGACCGAATTGGTGGTCTATGCTTTCAAATTGGCACCATCGCCAAGACGAGATAACTGGCCATATATTTTAATATAGATTATTAAAACATATGGCCAGTTGCCTATATAGAAGTGTTACGCTCTTTGTACAATATTGAATGATGTTCGTTTATTTAAGCGTGAAATCGTAACATCATAATCAGGTTTAGAATAGTATTGACTCTAGGTATAGATAGGTAATAAATATGTATATATCATGTATAGCCCACGGGCCCCGCGCTAACTTCCTCCATGACATCATTGCTATATGTAAAGCCCAAGAATTGGTATTCTACAGGTATTGGTATATACAGGTTATAATGCGATAATTAAGAGTCAGAGACTAAATGTCTTTGAACTAGTTACTAACTTACTATATAGGCTAGAGATTTATAGTCCCCTCTCTGCAATTACGGGTTATGGGGCAGATAGATTTGTCTGTTGGTTTTTCTGATCATTTTCTTTACAGCCAAGAATCAGACCGTCAGCATATGATCCTGCCATCTCAAACGAAACATGTCTTTCCTATGCTCAAAGCCAGTACGTTTAGTATTTATTTTATTCATTAGCAAGTAAGACTAAGAAATGCCTGAGTAAGCAAATATAATAATAAATATTAATATTTATTATTAACTAGTGGACCGCGAACTTTGTATCGCTTCAGAGCTCCGAATAATAACGTATCACCTAAAACGAAATAGAAAATGTATGAGGAAACGAATTTTCATAATAATTTTTTTTCTATATTTTTAATAGTTCTAGTCTATCCGTTATTGAGTTATAAATGGTATAAAAACCCGACTGTTTTATATATACAGATAAAATAATAATTATCAATACAAAACGACATTTGAAAGTGTTAATCGGGCAATCGGTCTCCGTTTTTGTTTGTTGTTTGAAGATTGTATATTTAAGTCTACTCTTGATATAAGATGTTTATTTTTAGAATGCGCATATGTGCGTACTCATTTCAAAGAATGCTATAATATTGGCGAGTTTCAAGAAATTTTGGTATTTAAATAATTCAACTGGCGGCCATACGTTGATAACATTTGTGCAATGAATTATCAGATTATTAACACTTTCTCAACATTGAAGTACGAAAAGTTTACTTTTTATATCCATCGAAAAAGGGGAGTAAGCGTGTCTGTCCTGTATCGCAGCTCCGTATGAACCGATTATTATTAAATTTTTAACACTTTTTTTGCGTAGGAGGTTAAAAAGCAATCAATTTGGTTTTTTTTTGCCCACTTTGTTGCACTGGAGTGCAACACGGGCAGTCTTATCGCTAATCAGCGATCTCTTCCAGGCAACCCACAATTTTTTGTTGGTTTGGTTGAATTTCTGCAGGCAAGCCTGTAGAAATTCAACCACTCCTCCGTACCACTTATGACTCCCCGTCCGGCAAGTGGCAGCCTTACCAGACACCGAATACAAATACAAATTAAATTATAAATTGTATTCGAAACCGGGGATCGAACCCGGTACCTCAGGCTTCGCGGTACGCTTATAAGACCGCTTAGCCATGAGGCCTCTGCTTGTTGTGAACAGATAGGACACTGACTCTGTCTGATATAGACTAACTTTGTACTGCCAATAAAAGAATGAATGGGTATAATAAGCTTTACTGAAAAGGTATATGCCACCCTGGACTTTTATGTACATCTATAAAAGAGGAATATCTCACCATGCATTGTTTTGTTATATCTCAAAAGGATCAGGCAGCGTTTTCGATGAAAGCTGCAGGTGGCTTGACTTTTCCTACACTTCCAACAATTATCATTACATTGCAACTCGTACACAAAACCTTGACAAATTACATGTATTCACTCATGAATTCACTCTATTGGTGAAACTCGCATAATAATCCTAAATATTATAAAGACAGAGGCAGCATTTATAATATTTAGTGGATAGCACAACATAATATTATAAAACGTGGAGGAAGTCATGAGTATAAGCTAGTATTATATATATCAACGCTAATCTTATATATAAAATTCTCGTGTCACAATGTTAGTTACCTTACTCCTCCGAAACGGCTTTACAGATTTTTACCAAATTTTATATGCATATTCAGTAGGTCTGAGAATTGGCTACTATCTATTTTTCATACCCCTAAGTGATAAGGGTAGCCTACCCCAAAAATTAATATGGCAAAACATCGTTTGCCGGGTCAGCTAGTAATATATAATATATATACGAATATAGCTATTCAGTACTCGCAGAAATAACAAACAAACATTTAATGCCAAGCAGACTGCCAAATGGCGTTTACTAAGAAAACCTTGACAAAGATTAATTTTTTATAGGTACGATGAATCACTTGTTTAAATGTTTTGTATTATTTTAAGTCACGTTTCCAAGCCTTAATCTATTGAGTTTTTGTTAATCTCGGGAAAGGAGACATTATTTTATTTGTTTTTTAAATTAACACTAAAAGAGGAGTGTTATATTAAGTGTCTGTGCGTCTGCCTGTAGCGTGCTACTAAACTAAATTTACCTATTATGATGCGTTGTTTGAAATGTGATGTAACCGAGATGGCACTCAGCTTTAATTTATGAAAATCTTTCCATCACTTTATGAGTTACTTGTAATGATGATATTGGGGAGTACTTGTTTCTTAAATTTCATTTGTAGTTAATAGATTCCATCCACCCCGAATCGGTTTTTGTCAGTCTCTTGCACGTAATGTGTTAAAAATCTATCCGTCTCGTTACTTATAAACATTGTTTAACTTAAAATAATGTCTCAAACGTCACGTGCACCGTTGCAGAAACACTGATAAAAAATTGGTTGTCTGTAAAGTCGGTTTACGGACAATAATTTTACGTGATAACGTCATAAGAAAATATTGATGAAAAATTGCATACTTTTATGAATTGAATTGAATTATTATCCCACGCTTAGGTCGATTGTGCCTCTCTATCGCTTGTTCCGCTTGCACGCTCGGCTCAGGCGGAACGCGACACTTTTTCGAGCGTGATGCCGGCGTTCATTGATTTATAACGTTATCACAGAAAAAGGTATTAGTTGAACGGCGTTTATACCGTCACTGACTGCTCTCAAGACAAGTGATGCGTCAACGCCGTGTAAGGTTAATGGCCGCTGGACGCTGGTTTAAGACCACAATAACGCACTTTTAAATTAAATGCGATCATCGTGTTATTAAGAGGCCTATGATATTTTATTTAGGGATGCATCCTTTTTGCCGATACGATACCGATACAAAATTTTTGAATTTAAATTAAATTAAGATAAAATATTAGGTATATGAAACACAAGTTTGGTTAAATTTTTTAATTTCTATTAAAAAATAAAAGCAGTTACAGACTTTGAATGAGATTAAACGTTGAGCTATTAAAATTAAGAATTAAGTGTAATAATTAAAATAAAATCAATAACTGTTTAAATGAAAATTAACAAGATTTTTGATTAAAAAAACAGAGCATTCTCAAGTTTTGCGGAGAAAGCCGAATTCGGAAGTCTGCCTGTATAAGACCTGCGGTGGAAAATAATCTCTCAGATGTATCGTTTCGGCAATAAAAATATCGCCGATGCCGATATATCGGCAAATCCCAAGTATCGCCGATACACCGGTATCGGTATCGGATGCATCCCTAATTTTAACCTTATTTTTTGTATACATTTTCCAATGACCCTCTTATTATCTGAAACTGAAATCCTTTGACAACTATGACTTATAGAATAGTATGAAATAGAAAATAGACTTTTGAATTAGCTATGATATTCGAGAATTTGATATTTGACGATCATATATGAATAAAAAATAAATTTATACACATTCATTGATTAGTAATCGGTGGACACCATGTAGCCCACCAACCTTGGTGGTACCAATCAATTACCAAGTTTTGGTAATTGATTGGTTCGACGGTACCTACCTACTTTGTTGCTAAAATGATTTTTAATAAAAGAAATGAACATAAATATATACAGTCGGGGAATAAATTATAATTTGGTAATAAAAAAATAATTTTTTATAGTGCATCATTAGATCAATTTTAATATTTCCGTTTATTACAATATTAATATAAATATCAGTGTTTTTCTATTATGTATTCATGTATTTAAGACTTTATTTTGGTTTTACTAGATTTTTGTTGCTAATTAGGTAAAGGATATTCTGGATTAAAAAAGATTTTATTTTAAATACAAGACATAACAGATACAATAATTTAAATAAAATGAAAAACACTTATCTCTATAGAATGTTATAATAAATTTCACATAATATCTCTGTCTGTGTAAAAATAGCTAATAATCATAATATTAATACGCGAAGCAAAAACTTTGTACGCCTTTTTACGAAAATTGATCGTAAAATTCGCCACAGTTAAAAGTTTATATGCATAAAGTTATTTTTTATATAAAACTCATTAGAAATACATTAAATTAATTAAAATAAACATTACGCACTAGCATACACATACATACCTGACTTAATCTTGAAATGTGGTCGAATTTCGACCTATGGGCTATCGCCTATCACTAGTGATAATAATTGGGACAAATCACATACATTGCTCTGATCCTTAAGAATCGAAAGCACTTGTGTTATGGTAATCAGAAACAACGTTACCACATTTACCACAATAAATAAGTTTATAAACAACCAACACTCGGAAACAAACATTCGTGCTCATCACATAAATAAATGCACCTACCGGTGTTCGAACTCAGGACCTTTTGGCGCAGAAGGCAGGAGCACTACCAATTGCGCCAATCATATATCATGTAATTTTTCTGGTATGCAGTGTCTTATACCTAATGGAGACGCTTAGTTTGCCTGAATTTTAAATAGATGAGCAATTAAATATTTTCCTTTAAAAATTGAAATCTTACATAATCACAACACAACTGCATAATATCCAAATACTTGTATTGATAAGACAATTTAGGTACAAATCACACGACACTGCAATAAAGTATTTTCCCGGGGCGCAAGATTAGAGCGCCGTACTCTTCGGTGCTTGCGATGGTACTAATTAATCCCGGATCCCCCGGTGACGTATGAGTAATGCAAAATGCAGGGTTACGGGGTAGGGGACGGGGGTGGAGATGACATTGTTTTTCACCATCAACGTGCCTTGTCGCGTGATTAAAACATCAACGTAGGTATCCAGTATCCACACTTCATTCTTTATAGGGATTTTTCAACAAATTAAAAGTACATTTCATTACATTCCATATCGCAGGTAATTTATCAGTCTGTATAAATATATACACAGGTAATTTTACGTTCGATTATTAAACTGCTTTTGTTATTATGACTTAATTTTGTTAAAAGTCGACTTTATACGACAAAAAAAGAGGGTGGTATTGTAGGTGCCAGCGATTTCTTAATCGACCTGCCACACTGGAGGTCAAATTTAATATAACTAATGTAAGAATAACAATAAATATCATATTCCTTAAACCACCAACCACCACCACACCATAAAAGTAAAATTGAAGAAAAAACCAGACATGATGAATTTTGAGAATATCGTATAAACGGATGAATCAATTTTCATAAATTGTATTGATCGGGTTAGTTTTCAAACAATTAAAAAAAAGAGTCGGATACAGACATCAGGCTTATATAAATGAATTATTTATTTTATGCATCTAGTGCATCGCACAGTTTATCGTTTTTAAAGCGAGTATTATATTCGTAGAATCCCGAATTCTTCTTAAATTAATTACCATGTATTTTCCTAATTATATAGCCCTGCTAAGATCATGACATTTAAATTACTTAAATCTCGTGCGCACAGAGTCCCGTGCAGGGGTGCATCACAATTTATAATTTTAACAAAAAAAACTGACTTCAAATTGTGACTCTAAAAGTGCGTACCCAAAATACTGACTACATTACCGCGTTGTTACTAACGTGTTGGCGAAATATGAGCTAGCTTTCGGGTTTCCTGTCAACTCTCAGCGTGTCGATATCTCTAAACAACCGACGCGCTTCGGGCCCCTATGGCCCCAATGGACTCAAAAAACAAATTTCGTGTTCAAAAACTTGGAAATACAGATACTGAACATTTGGTCAGTTAATCTTTACTTTTATGAAAGTAGACTTAATCACAAATACGGTTTGGAGCTTACTTAACTTGCATATTTATTAGTAATTTTAGCTTTTGCACATATTTTATTTTGTTCTTGATAATGTATTTTTCTTAGGAAAATTTAAGTATGTTTATGAATAAATTAAAAAACTTTTTGACAGTTCAAATCAGTGGCGTAACTATAGGGTGACAGGGCTGGCCAAATGCCACGGCCAAATGCCCAAGAGGCCGCGAGCTCGGAAATATTTTTTTAACATTGTATCTGAGTATTTTATATTACTTGAAAAGTACATTTTTAGCCTGACTATAGGTACCTATAGCCCAATCTCTCTCGCCTAAGAGAAGAGACCTATGCCCAGCGGTGGGACGTATATAGACCGGTGAAGGTGAATGAATGTAACTACTAGCGGATGTCCCGGCTTCGCACGGGTAGACGTAAGATTTTTTTTAAAATATTTTTACCTTTTATTTATATTTTTTTTACAGTGCACTTTTGTTCTCAATATAATAATCAATAGTTTCCGCAGCGCATGCGACGAAAGAAGTTTTAGGGCACTTTTTGTACACCTTGGATTACGTTACTTAAGATTTAGTAAGGACTCCTAATCTTTTCTAGCAATAAATATAGCCTATGTTACTCAGGGTGAATGTAGCTTTCCAATGGTGAAAGAATTTTAGAAATCGGCACATTAGTTTTTAAGTTTATTCATTACAAACATACACACAAAAATACAAATCTTTCCTCTTTATAATATTAGTCTAGATAAACCCATGCTCTTGAAAATAAAATTGTTATTAGTGTTGGATAACTACTTATGAGTTATGTGGTTTATTAAAATTAAACTGAGTACAACGTGACGAATTTTACTGATAGGGTCCCATCGAAAGAATTTACCACGGGCCCCAGATGGTGTAGTTACGCCACTGGTTCAAAGCATACTTTGTAAAAACGGTTGTAAATGGTAACTCATGTTGCGGTCAGCGTTAAATATAGCAAGGTTAATTCAAGGTTATCGATATAAGGGTCACGAGATTAAAATATGGCCATTGGGCGAAGCCCAGAAACGATTTAATGTAAACATATTTATTACTTATCTGTCACAGTAACCATATCAATTATATATTTACTAGCGGTCAGCCATTGTTCGAAATTCGTTCACAATTCAAAAGTCAGGTATGTATGTGAGTCATCCAAGCATGTAATGTATGTAATGTATGTGTAATGTTTTATTTTATTGTTTTTATGTATTTTTTTATGCAAATTTTTTTAGAAATATTAGTTTTCTCCACTCTATATAAATTATTAGCTGACCCGGCGAACTTTGTGCCGCCAATAGAAGATAGAATAGGTATAGTAAGCTATCCTTGAAAGGTACATATATGCCACCGACGACTTTGTACATCTATAAAATTCCGTTATGCATTAGAAAAGTTTTCTTAAATTTTCTAATGTTCCGCGCAACTTTGTTAATTCTTTCTTTCATAGGAACCTTCTCTAGAAAATAACAAACAACAAAAAGTTTAGATTTGTTTGGGTTACCTGGAAGAGATCGCTGATTAGCGAAACGGCCACCCGTTACACTTTTCAATGCAACGAAGTGTATTAACAAAACAAAAAAAAATTTATCTAATTTGGTGCAGTCGTTCGGCAGTTGCGCATAAATTTCGGTGATTCATTTTATTTAATACTAGCAACCCGCCCCGGCTTTGCACGGGTATAAAAATATATAAAAACCTTCCTCTTCAATCACTATCTATTTAAAAAAACCGCATCAAAATCCGTTGCGCAGTTTTAAAGATTTAAGCGTACAAAGGGATATAGGGACAGAGAAAGCGACTTTGTTTTATACTATGTAATGATAGATAAGTGGGAAATTACTCTGTCCGCGCAATATTCGTAAAGTACAAAGTTTTTGCTTCACGTATTATTATGATGATAGTTGCTGTGCGCTGCGGTTTAGTTTTGGGCAAAGCCCAGAAATGATTTAATGTAAACAAACTTCTTATCTGTCACATTAATCACGCCAATTATATAACAACTAGTGGACACCGCGAACTTCGCATCGCTTCAGAGTGCCGAATAATAACGTGTCACCTAAACGTCATTCCATAGAAAATGTATGAGGAAAATGTCTTTTATTTTATTTTATTTTTTCGACAATTTTCCAAATTTTGTCAAGAATTAAAAATTCCATTACATCACCTTGACTTTCAAGACTTCAAAAGCTTGGGATATAAAAAATATTATAACAAGGAAAATGTGACCAGATTTTTCCTATCATTTAATAATATTACGAAATCTTACAGTGAATTACTCATTCATAGCTAGATACATAATTAAATAACTATCGATATATTTACAATACAAAACTTATTTGACAGCAACACAAGAACCAACAAAACAAACATAAAAATGAAATTAAGAGTTTATTAGGCTGTTTATTTTAGAAATTCATATAAATAATAAAAAAATAACTATTTCGCGCGGACGAAGTATATAAACATATCTATTATTATTTTGCTGTTCGCTTTTTTACTCTATTTATAGGCTATATAACATCACGTTACGACGAAATTTACGCGAATGAAACCTCGCGGCACATAGTTATGAATATAATATAACTAGCGACCCGGCCCGGCTTTGCACGGGTATAAAAGATATATAAAAACCTTCCTCTTCAATCACTCTATCTATTAAAAAAACCGCATCAAAATCCGTTGCGTAGTTTTAAAGATTTAAGCATACAAAGGGATATAGGGACAGAGAAAGCGACTTTGTTTTTAACCGACCTTCAAAAAAACCAAAAAGGAGGTTATCAATTCGACGTGTATTTTTTTTTCCGATGTTCCGCTCGTACGTCGCCATTTGTAGACCGATTTGGATGAGTGAGAAGAGTTTTATGCCCTCAAGTAGAATTTTAGATGAATTTTATTTATCAACACTATTTACGTCTTTTATTTATAGTAAGTTCATTTATAATACAAAATTGATTTTTTACTTTTCAGTGCGTTTTGAGGTCGGTTTTATTTTTTTGTTTAAAATTAATTTATATACTATGTTGTGATCTATGTTCGCAGGTTGTGGTGACATTGACAACAATCACAAGTGCGTGTTACCTTAGTATGCGCGTTATCATCTGAGTCTTAGGGCCATAAATCATTTCTCTACATCTATCTCACTTGCACTTATGGGCCTTATGGAGCCGTCTATATAGGGTCCGGCGCGCTGCATATTCCTATCTCTTTTGATTTTTATGACCTGACTACTCAGATGACTATAGTTCTAAAATCTAACCCATGGGATGAATAGCAGTAATTCTAAATTCTAATGCCATGAACTCACAACGAAACAAACACGGTGACGCATAAATAATTTATACTGTCGAGTCATTACAACTCGACAGTTCTTTTTGTATAATAAAGTTACTTCACTTAGTATATATTATGTAGTAAATTTTAACTTCCGTAGCGCTTATTACCTTACTTTTTGCATACAATGGTCAATTATGACGCGCTAATTCTCTGAAACTGAAAGCCTTTGACAACTTTGACTTATAGAATCTTATAAAATAGTTATTATAATAATCCATAGCGGCCTCGTTTTTTGCAATATAATTCAATTTATTTAAATATCGTTTTCATAAAATGCGGGACAACTGTTTTTTGAGATCGTGGATGGAATTAGTGGAGTAAGCAAACAAAATGAAATTTATGCTTTAATGTCTATTAAATCTATAAATTTCAAAACAAAATTATATATTTGAGCTAAATATTAGAAAAAATTACTTAATCATTTAAACTTGAAATTTTATAGCTAAGAGATGGCGTTGTTTGAAAATGCACTAATTGTTACATATAATATTTTTATATAACTTTGGCTATTGTTTCGCTAGGGACGTTAGTCACAAGATTTAATGCGGTTTTAATAAATCAAAGCAAGGAGAACGATGGCGTGTTTTAAGGTACATTAAAATATATACAAGGTGTCCCAAAAATAGCACACCACAGCGATACTGGAAGTAGGCTAGCCCTAGGTCTATTCCATAAAAAAAGACTGAAGAAAAGTCTCATGTATTTCGAGATATTAGAATTTTTCGAATTTTTTGAAAATTACCCGATTTTTTCGTTCTATGTAACAAATTTTATTCTGAACTCATTACTGATAGTTTTTGGAGCAAAGTAAACTAATCATTGGTCGGTAATTGGTGTAAAATACAAAAAATGGCAGTTCGGTCTTTGAACTCAATCAAGTTAATAAACAGTTCAACTTTATTCAGCTACCGTTGAAGAAAAATGTTCTACGCTTGGCTCGCAGTTAATTAAAAACTAGCCCTTTCTATGCTGATTTAGAAATGGTATAATCAGTACACAATAAATTTATTAGAATCAGTTTTTGTGTCACCTCTTGTTAACGAACGCCTCTGGTTTAAATTATCACGTAGTACAAAAAAACCTAATTGGAATGGCGACGAATTTTTTATCATTGAAATTTGTCTCAGAAACTAGTACATGTCAACGTAAAATTAAAAGTAAGATACATACATGAACATTAAACGTTGTAAGTCAAGCCACCGGGACCACACTTCCACTACTCCATTCTTTCTCTGTTCCATAATGACCAAAAGAGCAAAAAAATTTAATAGTAAGAGTTTATTATGTAGTCTATAGTTTTTTAATAGATGTTTCTTCTTTTCAGATTAAATGACACGGTAGTGCCTTCAGGGAACTATGGGTAGCGCCAAATACGCAACACAAAACATAGAAATGGCGACGCAAAAGAAATCTTTAAAGGATCTACTAAAGAAGCCGTTTCAGGTTCTCTTCAAAAAGGAGAAAAAAGAGAAAAAGGAAGTACCAAAAAATGAGAAAATAGAAATCGCAGCCAAACCAGAACCGATTAAGGTGGTATCAGTAACCGAGATACTAGAAGACTTAAAAAAAATCAAAATTAAATCCGAAGATGAAGATGAATTCAGTAATTTTACACGAAAAGTCATAGTCGATAAGCGAAAACCCTCCGAAGAGTCCGCTGAAAGTCGGAAAGCACTAAGTGACTCTCAAGTCTCTGAAGATATTTTTAAGGGCTACCAACTCATACAGAATGAGGGGAGAAGAACAAAAATCGACTCGCAGACGTCAGAAGACAGTGGGTTTGCGGAAAAAAATGAGACACCAGATTCAGAAGAAGAAGTCGCCGTGGTCGGAAGGAAGTCGGATTGCCGGAAGAAAAGGATACAGACCGTGGTTATTTCCCGGGGACCTATTCGAAACCATAATGCAGCACATTCACATCCATATCGGGAATCTGACTCCAGACAGGTAATGATGAATTTTGATAAGGTTGTCTTCTATTGTCCATGCAGTTTTCTTTTTAAAGCTAACGTGATGCAGATAGATCTTAAGTCGAAATTCATGAAGATCTGTTCATGTATTTATGAGATATTCTTATTTGTAATTAATATTTCGGGGGTAGGGTCGACTAATACGCTATCTAACCACTTTACTCCTTGTTGTAATATTGTGCAATATATTAATATTCAAATGTCAAAAAAATATCCGTAATAGTATATAAAAAAAGTTACGAAATAAAAGTGCTGATATTATATTCTAAATATATATTCTAAAAATACAATTAACAAACAAACAATTAACATTAAAAGAAACCGCAACACTTAATCAAATCTAATAATTTATTAATTATTTATTAGTTTTAACTCGCGACTTGGCCATATAATATAGAAAATGTCATTCAGTAAGAGTCTAGCTTTCTAAGATCATAAGAATTTTTTAAGTATGGAATTTTTGGTTTTATTCGTTACAAACATACGAAAATACAAATCCAGAATAGGAATATAAAGGAACTGTTGATAAAGAATTTAGAATAAGAAAGGTTTAAGGCGGAACATAACATGTTGAATTGATTCAGTGTGAATCTTATCTAGTGATAGCATTGTATACGAAACATGGTTTATTTGAATATTAATTTGTTTTCAGATAAACCAAGTAAATAAACAGACGTTTTCTGGCGGGCAAGTTATTGTGAATGACAGCACACGGACAGAGAATACGTATTTAAGCCAGGTATTAGAATTAGTCGACACAACCGTAAGAGATTATAGGAACGAGGACTATGAAACTTATATAGATGTAGCAGATGAGTTTTTGAATCAGAACACGTGTGTAAACAACACAAACTTTATCACTCCGTCTACAATACCATCGATAATAGAACCCACAAACACATACCCCGGACCCAGTTATCATAATGACGACCTAATGTCAAATTCAAACCAACTGACAGAATTATTCTCACAGTGTCTCCAAAACCCCGAGTTTGACACTTTAAACATCTACCCCACACCTCCGCGGTCAGAAATCGTCTCAAGCCCCCTTTCAGACACCACAGCCTTCTATACATGCAACTCAGACTACTCCTTATCCCCACAAACACAATTGTCGTCTCCAATGTACAATAGTGACTACGAGAAATGTCAAGATTTGTCCTTAGAAGACCTTCCAAGCTGGGTCCTAGACAACGCATCCGAGTCCACAGACAACAAACCGAGGCAACGGATACCGAGCTCGTCTATGACTATGAAACAATACAAAGACATGCAGAAGGATATCGCGAACGACTTTTCGAAAATGGAATGTTGCCAGGCGAAGCGGAAAACTTGTAAGGAGTTATTCGAAGCGCACATTTCAAAATTGAAAATGGAACACCGGAGGATGATGTGCCACAATATTTCCAATTTAGAATTGAAAAATGCATACGGGTTAGTTACAGTTTATTAATACTCTTGCGGGGAATAAATTATAGATTTTACGGCGAACAATTGTATGTCATTTAAGGATCGACATTTGAATTCAATTATACAACTAAGGTTGCTTATATTTGTATGTCCTTTATTTGTATTTTGTACACATATCGTAATACTAATCAATTAAAAAAAAAATCAGGAAAACAGACACAGAAATTGATCTGTGTCATACCCTACTAAAGGTTCCCTTTACTTATTTCGTTCGTGTCTCTAGTTGACTGTTAAAATTTAAATTGAAAAAATATTTTTTCAGTGTCCTTCAGCACATCATGGTGAGTCTATCAAGTGGCAACACCGAAGAGAATCTGCAGTTAGCGCTTTTTAGTCTTATCTGTGAGAAAGTGTTATCAATGCAACCGGATTTCTTCGCCCAAGACTTCGGTATGTGTTTCTATATATTCGTGTTATTAACATTACGATACGACGAAAAAAGTGTTCTGTGTGTCTCTCTGTGGCATTGCAGCTCTTAGACGAATTGACCAATTTATAAGATGGATCTTAGCTACAATTTAAAGAGATCTGTTCATCCATTCATGAAATTTACCGATTATATAAACATCGGATTGGAAAAAATAATAGATAGAATAGATAATAAGAGATAGATAGAATGTTGCTGTCAACTGTAAAGACATGATGTACTTGAAAACGCGCTATCAGTTGTTTTACACAAATACAAAATTCGTTCATATATATTAATTATTAGTGGCTTGGATTTGTATACTTTATAATCTATATAAATAAAAATGAATCACCGAAATGTATGTACGCGCATAACTAACGGACGACAGCACCAAATTGGATAGTTCTTTTTTTGTTGTGTTTGTTATTGTCTGAAGAAGGTTCTTATGAAATAAATAATTAAGGAAGTAGCGCGGAATATTAGAAAATTTAAGAAATCACCTTCTTAGTGCTTTTGACAATATAAACTTTTCTAATGTAATCTTATAGCGTTTGACGTAACTGTCAGTTTATAAATTATGACAATCCGAATTCAATATTCATAGTTAAGACGGGACAACGTATCTGGGAGCTTTCATCGAAGACGCTGCCTAATCCCTTTGAGATATAACAAAGCAATGCATAACGGGATATTCCTCTTCAATAGATTTACAAAAAAGTCGTTGCTGGCATTATATATACTTTTCAAGAATATATATCTTTTATTGGCGGTACAAAGTTCGCCAGGTCAGCTAGTAATATATGCTATCTACAGCTATAATATACAGTATGACCTACTATAAAATAAACATATTATACAATACAATAAAAAACCCACGCAACCGAATTGGGTTACCAGTGTTTAGTCTATTAATTTATGTTAATTTTTTGTTGTAGGTTTTCGTCTCTTGAAGTTAGCAGTGCTCCGCTGCCCCGAACAACCCCTCCTTACGCGATATTTGGTGCAATGCATTCGAACTTCTATCAAAACGAAAACACTGGAACAACGCGATTGCTACTTTACAGAGGTATTATTATTGATATGGTTTTAGTACTAGAGACTGGCCCAGTATGAATTTCTTAACCTTACCCATATAAGATTCTTATTATATTCTTATTGCATCAGAGTAAATTAACTGATAAGATTGAGATGATGTGACTTATTGTCAAGAGATGGCGCTGACTTCAATTCGCGCTTTTTTTTTCAAATTTTTTTCAATTTTTTCAATATCCCATTACGTAAGAGTGGCGAATAAAAAATATTTTCCATTTTCTAGGTGGACGTTCTTCGCGACAATTTAGTTATAGCTTGCGCCCGCAGCGGGGACGCGTATGCACAGGTGCTGTATGAACTCGTAAGGCCGAGCGGACTCGGGGAACAACCATTGTTCAATTTGCATCATGCTAATGCAAATGGTATGTGATATTTAACTAGTTCACTTTTAAATAAAACGTTTATGACAAAATAAAATGTTGTTGTTGTAAATATTTTTTTAATAAAGTTTTTTTTATAGGTCATAACGCCCTTCACGTCGCCTGTATTACCCACAGTGCACAATCACCGCGTTATCACACAGTACACGTATTGTTGGAACACGCACAGATCGATCTATGGAGGAAGGTCAGTTCAAAAAAATGGAGATTTAAAAACTATTTATTGGTGAACCGCATGAAGCAGCTTTTGGTAGGTTTCGAGATTTTCACGGACAGACATACGGCGGCAAATTATAATTTGTTTGATAATATTACCAAATTGTGTAGGTAAGGGCAGAATTTGATAATTCATTTATTTATACATAGATTGCACATAGGGGCTAAATTATACACGCGCAAAATTTGAATAGATTATCTAGACCAGGGATGGCGAACCAATGGCACGCGTGCCATTAGTGGCACGCGACACATTATTTTGGGCACGTCACTAATATCAATCGCAAAGTTCATTGTCTATACCAGGGATGGGGAAATTTTTTCCTTCGCGTGCCAATATAATATTAACGAAATATATGGCGGGCCAAGTTGTTGCATTTTTGGCTATGTTAATTACTGATATAAAAATATTGGTATGTATATATTTTCTGAAATACTAATTTATTGTGCAATATTACAAAATAACTATTGGAATAAAAAAGAAATTGCAAATTGTTATTTTATTAAACTTTTAAGTTAAGTAGAAGGTTGAGACAGTCCATAACTTTATTTTTTGATTTTCGCTCATCCCGCCCGCGAAACACTGCATGATTGATGAAACTATGCAAGCTGGCCATTGTCAATGAGGATGAAATTACAAAAAATATGAAATATTCTCTTTTTGTTTGATGGTTGAGGGCCGGATTTCAAGCCTTCGCGGGCCGTACTTTCCCCATCCCTGATCTATACACCACGAAAGTGTGAAAGAAGTTATTAGAAGTTATTAGAAGTTAAAATTTTGGAAACATGGAATGCGTTACCAAACACATTTAATTGTTTGAAGAAGCTGGCTTATGCTATTTTAACAATATTTCCATCAACCTATGCCTGCGAGTCATTATTTTCAGAGATGAATAACATTAAAAACTCGGTTAGAAATCGTTTGACAGATGTTTCCAGTTCAGCATGAAAAATATAATAACTTAATCTTTTATTTATAGGACGTGAAAGGCGGCGAAACAGCCCTCCATCTAGCGGTGAATTCGGCGAACTGCGACCTCAAACTCATAATGATTATGTTCAAACACATTGATAGAAAACAATGGTACGACCTCGCGCACGCGCAGAATCTAAGGTAATTAACACTCGAAAAGTAACATTTTGATAATGAGTAAGAATTAAGCATATACATGATACATTTTTCTGCCCGCATGTAATTCAACCTTTTACCAAATTAACGAATCTTTTTTTATTTTCAGTTCGATATCTCCATTAGATTACGCGCGGTCTGCGAACAAATCAAAATCGGAAAACTTCCCAATTGAAGTTTTTGAATTTCTCAAAAAGTGTCGCAAGAATTAAGATATCCAATTTTTATTTAAAAATCTGTTTCCAATTCAGAGGAAAATTTTGGTTCGAATACGTTTATTTGTGGTTAAATATAAGTTTGGTTTTTTATGTAATGAGATTACTTTGTTGAAAGTTAGTTTTGTTTTTGTACATACTCTTTTTTACTTTAATAATCTAGTATTTAAAGCAAAGTTTATGAGTAAAGAAACATATCTTTGGTAGACAAAGTATACTTTGAAAAGAGAAAGTAGTTTTCTAAATGTGAATCAAGTTAAAAAATCAAGTCAATCTATTCTCTTGTAGATGTTGGGATGAGGTATTGAAGTGAGAGAGAGTTTATTCGTTTTAACCCCGAATAGTCCCGGAGGTTGATAGAGTTAAAAAACCGTTATTTACAATCACTCAATAGTTTATTTTTAATTTACAGAAGAAATATCACGGAAGAAGTATAATTGTAAAATATATTATATAAAATATTGAGAATATTTCACTATTGTCCGGACGTCGAGAAGTAATGTAAAAGTATGTGAATTGAATATATCAGAGTCCAAATATTTGACAATGACATTCTATGTTTTAAATTTTGAATTGATGTTCTTAAATAAAGCGTTTAGCAAAGAGTTTCTTTACTAAAGAGATTCGCCACACTCTGTGACACTTTGACAGCTGCCAAGTCTCGAGGTAATTCTGTACTTTTTATCTATGAAAATAATATTTCGACTGTTTTTTTATTTTACATTGTTACAATATATTAGATACGATGACTAGAGAAAACTATTATGCTTTATTTAACTAAAGAATTAGCGTAAACATTGCATTTGAAAACTTAAAGATATAAATTCAAAATTATGACAACGTCTCTTGTCAAACAAATTAAACGGAAAACGAAGGAGTTCATATGATCAATGACATTCTTCATTACTTTGTTTAAGTGAATAATTTTCGAACCGAAATTATTTCACTATTTGTACCAGTCACATTTGTAATTTAAGAATAATATAATTTTAACATTCGTCCAGTGATCTTAAAATTGTAAAATAATGCGAGTTTCTAGTGCTAGATTAGTTTATTAATTTTTAGTATCAAATTATAAATGTAAATAGTATCTTTAATGTATTTTTAGTAAAACGTATCTTTAAGCACTTAAGAGGAAATATATATTCTTTAATTAAGTTTTTGTGTTAGAATGTAATAATTATTTTTTACACAAGTTACATGACAATTATAGATCGGGTTTTAAAAACTTTTTTATCCTTATTTGGTCTGTATAATTAAACTTCATACTAATTGATCAAATTTAAGAAAATTCTTAATAATTGTATCTACTTCATGATAAAAGTATTTATAAAAGATTAATTTGACCAATATAAATTAAAAATGTTTCCAGAAATTAATAAAAAGTTTTCTTAAAACAAAATATTCTGTTATTTAATAATTATAACTATTGTGTAAGTGTTAATGCACGTCTTGATTTTTACATTAAAAATAATAAATACGCAGTTAAAATTAATGATTCTGAACATGATCTTGACCATCAAAAATTGGAACTGACAAAATTATTCCCTTTACAAACGTTTAGTTTGGCCGGTTTTTTCTGTGATAAAATAGTCGCCCCCTAAAACCAGTATGTAATATAATCTAGATTCATGAAAACAAACTACTTTCATTAGCGGAACAATGTCTGCTCAATTTATAATTTGAATCCTTTAAACTTTAAAGCATGCTCAAAATTGAATCTCGATCTTAATTAGCGACTTCTTAAATACCAATGTGCCTTTAAAAATTAAGCGTTAAATGTTAATTTTTAATAAAATTTTGTGAATAATTAATTTTGTGTTTCATTTGTTTTGTATTTACTTCATACCTTATATTATCTTCCTTCGCTTCCCAATTTTTGGCAAATTAATTCTAGTGAAATAGGATCGCATGACAAGATTTACATTTCATCGATATCGCTAAGTACTACTTCGTGTGCCTCATGAGTGAAACAGACATGCGTTACACTCAACTACGAGAGGCAAGATTCAGCGAACGCTTCAGCCGCCTTTTAACCGACTGACACTGATATGCGTTCGCCTTACCTCCCGCTCGTTATTTTTCGATTACTCCTGTTGGGAGTAAGCAGAGATGTGCAAAATAGGTTATAAAATGTATTTAAATGCAAATACTTGTTGTATTTTATTTCAAATACAAAATAGTTTTTCATTCTATACTTAAAATACTAAATGCAAAATATGTATTTACAAAATGCTTTATTAAAGTAAAATATTTTAACACCTCACTCATAATCCCCTAGTACTTGTGGTGCCTTATACATTCAAATTTAGCCTCACTCAGTTAAATTTTGAAGAAAAAAAATTTGTTATTCTATTCATGGTTGCTAAATTCTTGTTTAGGGTAATAAATCCCTTAATATAAAATTATAAGAATCTTTTAACTATTCGCTTTAATTATTTTTTTCACTAAGTACAGTCTTTTTATTTAGTAGGTATCTCTTAGGTATTTTGAGTAACATCTTTGAATGTGACTTTTTATAACTTTAAATTGAAACTGTCATTGCACACTAATCTGATGACAATATTAAATTTAACAAGTGGAATTGAAGAGAATTTAATCGTTCTCTTTTTGCTTAGTGGGTTAAAATAAACTATTACACTAAACATCATTTTGAGATAAGTTATAAAACCTTTGTTACTTCTGCTATCCTGGTACTTAGATGTTTTAAATCTTCGAATATGACTTTTTGACGACTTCGTTAATATACTTCACGTATGTTTTAACTACATATTATATACATATGTAATTTAACAATTGAAATGACAATTTTATTAACTATTACCAATGAATGATAGCACGGTAATTCGTTTTATAATTATATCAACCTTAAATAATAATTTTAATAATAGTCGCTACTTAAGTCCTTGTTTAACCGCTAAGGGCGCTGTCACATTTTACACATGTTAAAATATCCTAACATAGTTGATCCAGCAAGAAACCAGACTATTGTCTCGCCTTTTCCTGTATTATGTTATTAATGTTTTTTTATTTATTAATCTATAATGATAAAATCTGAGGAACTGTGTTGTTCGGGCTAACATCTGAAAAGACTCAAGTGATTGAGTGAGGTGATAAGTGCTTTAAATAAAAGAAAAAATAAGGTCGCAATTTCTTTATTCTTCTAATTCGAGTTCCACAACAGAATTTTACATCATCCGTCAAAGTATGTACAACGTGTTACACCAATTCATAAATTTAAAAAACTTCCCCCAAACACACAACAAATTTTAAATGTTTGCACTAAAATAAAATATAAAGATATTATTAAACAAATTTAAAATTATCATTAAATATTGACGTTCTATTACTATTATAAAACATAATCAATGGTTTTTAAAATTGCCAATTTATTTTACAACAAAAAATAAGTTTTTCCGTTTCTGATAACAACAAAATTTACAACACGTTGTACACAACATGTCAAACACTAAATGTTAAATGCAAATACACAATTTTACATAAAATATGAACACATTACTCGGTCCTGGTGATAACTCGTGATTCGTTCACACCACTAACTTCTTATATTTCACTATATAATCTATGCCACATTAAAGTACAAACTCGCCATAAATTTCAAAATTTACGACACGTTGCAATTACCATATTTCGGATACAGAACATAGACAAGACCAAGGAATAGATTATCTAGTATAATGTTTAGAAGTCAGTTTAGCTACCATTGAAAATACATTGACAATTATGTACTTAATATATCAAATGCTATAGTAAAAATATGAATTTAATTAAATAAAACACTACTTTAAAACGCTCCATAATATAAGTATAAAATACTAAAATTTCACTTATAAAATGATTTGTATATTCATTACAAAATTAAAATTTTTGATGAGTAACGTTAAGGAAAAAGAATTAAAATAGGCATACAGGGGTTTTATATTAAACAGCCGTTGTGTGCTATTGGCCACCATATTCCACTTAAACAATACAGGTTTCAAGAAATGTGAATTTTTTATTTTATTTAAAAAATGAGACAATAAAGAATGTCAACAGATATGCTAGAAATTATTTCAAAGATGGATATAGGTCTGTGTCAAAAAAATGATTTCGTTGATTCGAAACCGAGGACTCGTTTTTGAGCTCACCAGTTGGCGCCATTGTCGAATTAGGGCCTGAATAAGTCAACCATAGTAATTACGAGCATTTTTTTACAATAGACTAAAAATAATAAAAATTTAATAATAGTAAAGAACCTGATGCACGGCGAGAAATAAAATTTTATAACATTAGAGGATTTGATTTTTTTTTTCGTTTAACTTCTACTTGACTGATTTTAAAAAAAGTACATTTTAATATAATATTATACTGAATTAATTACTAATGCTACAACGATGATGTTGTCACCTTAATCAAATAAACGTTTACATAACAATATGTATAATGTCATTGATATCATAAAATCTTCTGAAGGTAGTATTTAATTGTAACTACCCTCAATATTCTAGCCATCACACATCGCGCTGTCATAGTTTTTCTGGTTTTGAGGTATTAGTAGCTTGCATGTTTTTAAGCCGTCGGGGTCCGCCTCTACGAGTGAACCAGTGTTACCCGCTGGCCTAAAGGGGAGAAGACTGAATCACATTGAATCCGTACGCTTTATCTTAAGTAGGAAACTCAACGTAGTGCTTGAGTTTAGCGTTAGGAACTCGTAGAAATTTAGTGATAAAACAAACGATACCTTGTTGACATGACCCCACTTTTGCTTTTTATTTCCCGATAAATATTTTTATTCTTAAAATATTAATAATCGACAGAAGAATATTAAATTTTTTTCATTTACTTTAAGTAAAATTAAAAAAAAAAATCGAATTTAACCCAGCCAGGACTGATACAAGACTAAGGACACGTGGGATTTATCTCTCAACTTTTAAAAGAATTGAGCTTTTTCAAATTTTCAAGATTTTATTTAACTTCCGAACGACAGCACGAAATTTGATAATTCTTTTTTTTTTGTAATTATCTGGAGAAGATCCTTATTAAATAAATAATTAAGAAAGTTGCGCGGAATATTAGAAAATTTAAAAAAACTTAACGACAATATTAACTTTTCTGATGTCACTTTCTTAGTGCTTTTGACAATATAAACTTTTCTAATGTAATCTTATAGCGTTTGACATAACTGTCAGTTTATAAATTATGACAATCCGAATTCAATATTCATAGTTAATACCTACAGGACAACATATCTGGGAGCTGCCTAATCTCTTTGAGATAAAACAATGCTTAACGGGATGTTCCTCTTTTATAGATGTACAAAAAGGCAGTCCAGGGTGGCATATACCTTCAATCTTGTTATAGATACAATTTTTTAAAAAATTAAACAATAATCGATTAACAAATATTCAAATGGTTTAAAAAATTCGCACGGGACATAATAAAATTTTGTTAAAGGATTTCATATTAAAAAAAGTACATTTTAATATAATACATATTATACTGAATTTATTATCAAAGCTAGGACGATGATGATATTTATTATTAAAGAAACGCTGTTTAAATAATATGTACATACCATTGTAATTAATATCGTGAAATTTTCTGACTGTAGTATTTTATTGTAACTACCCTCAATATTCTAGCCATCACACATCGCGCTATCATAGTTTTTCTGGTTTTGAGGTATTAGTAGCGTGGATGTTTCTAAGCTGTAGGGGTCCGCTTCTATGAGTGAAACACTAGAGGAACTGAATCCTATTCTAAATCCTGGCGCTTGACCTCGGCGTTAGGAACTCGTAGAAACCGCTTTGGCCATAAAACAAACGATACTTTGTTGATATAACCCCACTTTTGTTATTTATTTTCCGATAACGAATATTTTTTTCTTATTAACAATCGACAGGGATGGAAAAATGATATTTTCATTAATAATTTCTGTCAATTTTTTATACTTTATTGTTAATAACTTAAAGAAGTAACTAAACTAAGTTACAAATTTTTTTTTTCGAATTTTATTTGGCCAAGACAGAAATAGACTAAGGACATTTGGGGCCTGGCCTATCTTTCAACCTTTAAAAGAATTGGTCTTTTCAAATTTTAAAGAGTTTTTTATCTATAGGTGCAATATCATAAAACTGAATATTTCAAAATAAAAAAAAATCTAATCAATTTTCCATAAATAATATGTAATGATTAATCATAAATAATCATTGTTTTATCTAGCTATGATCAATAAACAACGGTTTGTGGTTGACATTGACAACTGGTCATAAAAGTGATTAAACAACAGACTAGTCGATAAACTTGGTTCTCATTCATACTAATATTACAAAGACAAAAAAATGTTTGTAATGTATACAATTTTTTTTAAATTAAACAATAATAATTAATATATATTCAAAATGATTTAAAAAATTCGCACAGGAAATAATAAATTTTAATATATACATGTATTGTAATTGATATCGTGAAATCTTCTGTCGGTAGTATTTTATTATAACTACCCTCAATATTCTAGCCATCAAAAATCGCGCTATCATAGTTTTTCTGGTTTTTAGGTATTAGTAGCATGTATGTTTTTAAGTTGTCGTGGACCGAATCTACGAGTAACCCAGTCGGTTTAGGTCCGGCTGGTCTTATGGGGAGTAAAGAAAGAGCTTACGCGTTATCTTAACGCATTGCTTCATCGGAGTGGCTTAGGTTATGTAGCATACGCCCTCATAGATTATATATAAAGTTGGCGATAAAATAAATTAAATTGTTAATATGACCCCACTTTTGAAATTCAAATTATTTAGTTATAATTTTTATTTTGAAAGTGAATTAAAATGAAAAATCGAGCGGATGTTCTCCGTCATGTTTTATGATTACTTTTTGTTAACTTAGGCCACAATCACAAAAAATTACATTTGATATTTCAGACCTCACGCTACGCTAGCGCCTCTAATGGCGAATGCTCACACGATAGACCTCATTAATATTGTTGGAGTCAACTGGAGATTGCACCGACCAAAAAAAATTATGATATACCAAGCAAACAAACAAACACACAATAATAATACTAATATTATGAAAAGATTTGAGATCGTTTTTTTTATGATTTTTTCAATTTATATAATTTTTTTTATATTACTTTAAGAAATAATTACACTAAGTTAAAAATATTTTTTTTTCGAATTTGACCCGGCCAAGACAGATATAGAGTTAGAAATTACGGGCCGATCTTTCAACCTTTAAAGAATTCAAATTTTAAAGATATTTTTATCCATAGGTGAAATATTATGTTTAATATGTTTACGGATATGCGTGGGTATATTTACCTATAGTAAAACTAATCAAAGGTCCGTCAAATAATATGTATATATATAATTAATTTATAATTGTATAATCATAAAATAATCACTGTTTTTTTTGGTTGACATTAACAACTGGTCATAAAAATTCGATTAAAAAACCGGCCCTAACAATCGGTGGACTTCATTAACATTCACACATCTTAAAAATCGCTTACAACTACAAAAATATGGAATATTTTTTTGAACATTTTCACTTATAAAATCATCACAGTACAAACTATAAAGCTATTGGCTAGAGCAATGCTCGATTTTTCATATACCGGCGGTATAGCACACGAAAATGATAAAACTTAACGACTAAACTGTACTAAGTACCAATAAACGACAAATGTCTTAGAAGAAAAACTACTCATCTATTAACATAGCACATATTTTAATAAATATTACACCAATGTCACGATACGCCGCCGATACAATAATCTAAGAAAAATACATTTAGTAAAGTTCCATTTCGATTAAAAAATCGAACATTGCTAATGCGATGCGATAAAAAGATTTACAAAGTAATACTCTGAATTCGAACCGGTTCCATATTTGTCAAAGATGCGCGGATCACGGTGTTTTGATTGATCAAAAGTGGGATCTCAGCGGCGCCGAAGCGTCACTTGACATTGACAGATGACAGATGAGAGACGACATTCCCGCCGATTGTTTTCTCGGCCGGTTTCAGTGTTAATTGTCGCAGTAGACAGGCAACACTGGGCTCCTTGGCCAATCGGATGTCTCTTCGCTTTCGCTGCTTTCGCTCCCGGATCTGTAATTAACAATTATACCTAATTAATTTATGATACTAGTTGCTTGGAGAAGTGGTAAGGTGTGGGACGCTTGCGACGACTCACTAACGTCTTCATGCTACTTCTGTAGCTGATGGTGGCGCGGCATCGATTGCAGAAAGCAACAAAATATGAAAATATCCGTCTTATAGATTCTTGTTTTCCTTTCTTTTGGAGTAAGGACTTTGGGTCCATGAAGGCCAGAAGCGCGTCGATCGTTTAAAGCGATATTGACGCGCTTAGTTGAGAGCACAGGAAACCAGAAAGGTGGCTCATATCTCGGCCAACGCGTTGGCATAGCGAAATGTAGCCAGTATTTTGAGCCTTTTGTATTTTTGTAAATATATTTAAGTATTGTAAATAACTAAGTATAAAGAACTTTTTTTTATGTCTATTTGAATTTTCAATTGATAGTTTCGCGACTTATAAAGTTCACACGTCTGATATTCAATGTGTTCAGAGGTCCTATAGTTGAACCCCGTTGAAATATATAAGCCGAGACGGAGTGATTCAGACGAAGAATTACAGACGCGTACATTATCTCCACTAGAATTTACGAAGTTTTATTCTTTAAACCATTGAATAGAATTTTTGTAATACACAATTCTTATTATTTGTAAAAAAAATGTTTTCACTAACCTCTTTCTATTGGGTGTCGCGTCAACAGCGAAATGTTGCTCTTCAATGGTAGGGAGGAGGGAAGTCAAACGGTCCGTGGGTCGAAGCACCTAGAACATACAAGAAATTAAAGTTTAATAAGAATGTCAGACTTACTTCTAGTAAGTTTCAACAAACATTTAAACCGATTAATGAAATTGAACTAAAACCACTTGATAAGTTCCTTCAAACCATAAACCAGTCAGTGGACATTCTACAGTTGTTCCAAGGAAGAGTCAAAATACTATTGATTCAATAGTCATTCGTTCTTAGGAGAAACTCCAATTGAATAGTAGTTGTAAATTTTGAGTCAAAGTGAGTCATTATTATCATATTTATGTTGAGTTTTCTATTACTTTTTAACCAACCTTAAAAAAATGGGGTATCAATTCGACGTGTATTTTATTTAATGGTAAATTGCTTAAGATATTTGTTTGTATACCTTGAGCGTCCGTTCGGACAGTCTCCATACGAGTCTCTGCCTTTGAGGTGCTGCGGCGCGGGCTTCATAACTTGCGAGCACGGTGCGGAATCGGTTACGGGTTGATAGAAGGGATGCGTCGTTCATCTGAAATAAATAATAACATTAACACACTAGTGGGGTATTAATTCCTGAAAAATAAATACCATATTCCAGAAAATCAAGTTAATCTGTCGCCCACAATCACCTCTATTTTAGTACCGTTAAAAATATCCAACTGCACAAAAAAAAATAGTTTTGACAATTCTTAAAAATTACAATTTCAGATTAAATTATAGACCGCTTTTCTGGGTCGCATTCAGAGTGATTTTACGTCTATATTACATTTTATAATTTAATTATAAAAGATAAGTGTAGTTTACATTAATAACTACATCAAGGCTGGGCTGAGATTCATTATTCTAGACGATTCTAAATCTAGCTTTGAACCTATATTAGTACTTCTTAGGTTAACATGCATAACTTTAATTCTAAATTTATTTTTCATATAAAGGAAGAAATGTTCTAAAAAAAATCTTCGACATTTTATCAAAGAATAATGAATAAGAACATAATATGGGGTTATATTGTATGATTAAATGGCAATATCCGCATCGAATAATTTTAACAATTAATTCCTGGATTCGAACACAAAGCGCAATATAAAAAGTACTCACGTTGCAATGCGCCTGTAGATGTGCTGCGAATTCGTAGAGACAGTAAGCTTCGTCCGGCACCGGGCTTTCCCTGCTCCACTCGAGAAACTCTTGTTCTGAAATATACATTTTAACCTTGTTATATTACTTATCAAACATCAATTACCTTATTAATTTTTTTTAGTTCTAAATAATCAATCAGTAATAATTTCGTGAAAGAATTATATGTTACCAATAAGGTAAATAAAAAGCCTTATTTCATACATTTGAGATACGTATGAATAATTATATTAAGGCTCAGAAAGCGAAAGATTTAAACACATTGTTTACGAAACAACAAGAATGCTCTACTCAGTGCATTATGTCTCACCTAATTCTATTCCTGGTTTGTGATTTGTGCTAGACAGATTTTTTAAGATATTTTAGAAGGAAAATATGTCATTGCATAATTTTGTAGAGGCGGAATGATAGTCTACTGACGGAACATGTAAATTTAATGTCATTTTGTCTGTCTGATATAGAGGAATGAAATAAACTCACCAAGCTGATGGTAGACGATGACAAGGGCCAATTCACTTGTTCGTGCGTTAACACAACCCGCGTCACAAATGGCGACCTCCAGTAGCTTGATCAGGTTTTCTTCAGAAGATTGCTGAAACAATATTTTATATTCCTATTAGGTGTTGAACGTGCGCTGGCTCACGTGAGTTTTGATAATGTATATTATAGATAAAAAGGTGAGTTTGACACGCGGATAGGTCAAATGAAATATGTATTCAATAATCTATTTCTAAGTATTGATGGATTTCAATTTTTTTTTTCAGTGTGATTAGTTTTGATCAATATTTTAAGACCAATATGTTGAATATAATATTAACAACATCATTAAACTTCTCCATTATAACGATACTTACAGCCAGAACTGGTCTGTTAAGGCCAATTTCCTGTGCAGCATTAGCGACTAGACGGCGCAGCAGCCGCAGCCAATGCAGTGCTGTCAACGCTGAGCCGTGCAGCAAGGCCAGCTTGTCCGTTATCACTCTGGACATGCGACACACGTCGCCCGCCGTACACGCCGATTGGGAGACTGATACTGAAATACAATGTTCCTTATTCTTACTGAGATGGAAAAGCATATTACAATTAATCTATATAAAACAAAGTCGACTAATTAAAATATTCTGAACGAAAGACCAAGAAGTTACGACTCACCAAGTTCCTCAACAGAAACGTTCCGGCTCTGCTTATTCACTTCAGCGTACTCATCGATGGCGATGTTCATGCAGGAAACGGTGATACACGGCACGTGGCATGGACGAACCTTCATCTTTGTCAGGAACCTGCAACCAAATCAGTACATAGAAAGCTTTTCAACAATTTATTATTCTTTTAAACAAGAAAAATCTTGCTAGTCTGACATGATCTGTCAACACTAAGATGAAATACGAATGAAAATATTACAATTAGTATATATTTAATATAACATGGACTTCTGTATTGGCAAAGCGAACTAATTGAAGTTTTTTAAATTTTTGATTTTCTAACCTCAATATCTCAACTATAAATCTAATTAACTTGATAATATTTACATAAGTTTTAATATAAAAACAAACTACCTTTATCTTAAATTAAAAATAAGTAATATTAATACCATAAAAATTTGGAATACAAAATAAAGCTTTAAAATTTTAAAATATTTAAAAAAAAAATTCCCTTATATGGGTACCCTTAATGCTGGCAGAATTTCCTCGCTGGATTGCAATACTAATGCGCTGAGCGAGGAAAGCGCATGGGGTCTCCGGTGGACTCAACAAGGCGCCCGCTTATCTCTTTCACGAGCGCCTGAGCACTCGAACCCCATGGCCGAATGAGAGCTGTACTCACCGGTCAAACAAACTGATAGCACTGATGAGCACGTCAGCAGGCAAGTCGAACCAGACCTTCATGCAACGAAGGACGTGCGCTGCACCATCACGAGCGCCAATGGTGACTTCACCACTCTGTTACAAACAAAGACATAAACGGATATAATAATACATCGGGACTCTACACCTGTATAATCTTGTAAACAGCCATTGTTCTTCTATTAAATTCATTACGGTCTTCTAACCCTAAATAACTGTAACAGACTTCAAAAAATTAGGTACTTTTATGTTTGTTTCAGAACTTTCGACTGGGTAAACCGATTTCGATGATTGTTTTTTTGTTTGAAAGCTAGTGCTTCCCGTGTGGTCCCATTTAAACTTCATCAAAATCTGTTCAGTGGGTTTAGAGTTACAATTTGAAGTCTGTTTTTTTTTTGTTATAATCATCACTAGATGATAACCCCAAACATCAACCTAATAACAGAACGCAGTTAACTTTCACTAAACAATCTGTATGCGATTCGCGTAACAAAACTTCTAGTTATGCAAATATTACAAGTGCTGTGGATAAGCCTAGCTAGGTCACGCAAACACTCAGTCTCATAGTACATAATTTATAACCGACTTTAAACAAGGAGGTTTTCAATTAAACTGTATTTTTAAAATGTTTGTTACCTCAGAACTTTTAACTGAGTGAACCGATTTCGATGATTCTTTTTTTGTTTGAAAGCTGGTGCTTCCCTTGCGGCATTCATTCATTAAGATTTGTTCAGTAGTTTTGGAGTTACAATTTGAGGTTGTTGTTTTTTTAAATTATATTATTTTTTTCATAAATGTGCTCACTAAGCCGATACTCACGACGTCATTTGGGCTGCGAGTGCGTTGCGGGACTTTAGATGTTTGAGCCTTATTTTGTTAATTTAAGTAACGGAAACCTAGCATAAGCAGTAAAGTCAGAAGATCTCTCACCTGCTCATCCTTGGGCAGCGCAAGCTTCGGCCTGAACTTGGCTTCCATAGCCAACAAATCGTTGAGTGCGACGTACAGCATCGTTGGTTCGTCACGTTCGCCGGCGGTCTCGTCCGGGTGCCCCGCGCCCGCTCGAGACATTGTCGGACTTTGCGAGTTGAGGGTGAATCGGCACCTGAACAAATACACACAATGTACAATTTAAAAAAACCCTGACATGATGATTACAATGCTGATATAATAAAATTAATTACACTAATTTAGTTAATTAGTCAAAATCAAGTCAGTATCAATGATACGGGGCCCCCGGGCTACAGAGGCCCTTAACGTGTGTAATGGGGCAGGAACGGCTTTTAGACTTGTCACTATTGTCTATAGACTCTATTATCTATATTATTGTCTATAGAATTTTAGAAAACTGAAATCGTCTTCAGCTATAGATGATTTAAATCAATTAGCCGAAAAAAGGGCAAGAAAAGTGTTATATTTAATTTGAATTGTTTGGCTAACTCAATTTCTAGGAGGAAGCGATAACGAAGTCAATAAATATTTAATTTAATGCAAGCATTTTTGTTCCTTTTGTGAGAAGTCTTTACTTAATTTGGGCCCCCAACTATTTTTGATACCCCTTCAAACCACGATACGCCACTGTCCTCTATTAAATTACTATACCATAAATTTTATTTAAGCGTTGTTGACAACACATTAGTAAAATTAGAGAATTTTACTTGTACATCAGAGTTGGCACCAATGAAAATCCACGCATTATGTATCTGTATCCGTAATGAGAGAATAGTAACGGTCCTTTATCGGTTCGTTAAAGGAACTCGGCCTATGTTTTGCACAATCACGCTGGAATAAAACAGTATCCTCACAGCATGAAGATAAGATTCAAAACAAGATACGTCGAGTTTACGTCATTTTATAATTTTGGGCGATTACATTATGTTTTATATTAGTTATAATTCTTATTTATAATTAGTTTTACACGCGATATATAGGCTATATTGTATAAGAGCATATAAAATATAGCCTAATTTGTATATATAGGCTATGTCTCTACAAATAAAAAAGAATGAAAGCCATATGTTCGTTAGACAAACAAATTTCGGGCATCGAACTTACACCACATTTGACGTAAACAGCACAATATGTTAAAGATAATACAAGTACCGTTTGATAACATTGTATTCAAAACATTGGTGACTTTAGGAATATTTTTTGCCAAATTTGTGGTGATAAATAAAATTTACCTATATTTTGACCCAGAAATTGGCTACCTTTTTGATCTCCAACCATTCAAGTATGGCAGTTTTCATCGTGAACATTATCTCAAAATACCTATGACAATTGTTGATTTTGTCTACGTAAAAAGTCTACGTTTTTACACATTATTTATTTGTAAAAATCTTTTACAATTATATTATTTTTCAATCGTGGGAGTCATGATCTTCAGGGGCCTTGTACGGGTGTCACTACTTTGCTATTTAACTCTGTAATTTCGTTAATATTTTTGCCTCAAATCTGTATCCGCCATTGGCGTATAGAATGGATATTGTAAATGTGTGAAGTCCCGTGTCTGGGGCAGATGCATTTCACATCTGTTCCACTGATCGATTTTTTATTTAGCGATAAGTAGGTGATCAGTCTTCTATGCCCTGTCAGACCAACTTTTTTTACCTCCACCGGGAATCGAACTCAGGACCTCCCTTTGTAACGCTTACTCGCTTCCCACTAACTACACCAATGAGGCGGATATTGTATACCCTAGGTATAATGAAATGCTTACCTATGTGCAATAGCAGGAAAGGCCAAGTGTTGCGTGCGCCTTCGCCGATCCCCCCACGTCTCGTCTTCCCGACGTATGCAGCGACCGGGCGCGGAGGCCCTAGTACCTGACAAGAGAGCTTCGGTCAACGCACGGCGGCCTGGATGGCCACTGGACGTCAGGGTTAGCAGGTTTATGGTAACCGGGAGGTTGATAAGGATGGATTGATGGTAGAAATGGGGTAAGCTAAATGCCTTTTTACGGGTTGTTGGAGTTTTTAGGTTCTGGACCAATAAGGTTACCGGGTCCAATGTCTTGTTGAAAGACGATTGCCCAGCTGCCTTAGCTCTCAATTGCCAGTCAGATACGTACAGTAGTGGTTGAACACAACTGTAGGGCTTCGCACTGCTCACTCGAGAGCGAGACAGGGCGACACTATAAAACAAACACAAAACGCCACGGTCTATCCCTTGACCCTAGTACAAACTGGGTATAAGTACCCTTAATACTATTTTTATGCGAACCCTCGAAGGTTCAGAATGGGTCGCTTCACAGGGATCAATGTAGCAAGCAATAACTTAGAAATACCTGTAAAAATGTACACGTGAATACTAATTCAAATACCCTATTAAAACTATACCAATTTTGCTTTTTTAAACCTTTGTACATGATCCTAGAGAGACAGACTTAGGACATCTCATCGTTATAAGTTTTATAATTTTATAATTAGGTAACTATCAGCAAAACTGCCTACAGATTGTAACTCATTTATTTGGTCCATAAGTATATTAAATCTTTGTATGTTGGTAGGAATTAAGGTGCGCAAAGTATAGGGTTTTATTACTATTATTAAAGGTTTTTGGCTCGGTTACAAGACCTTTAAGCCACGTCTTTATTATAAGTGATGTCTTTATTTCGTGCCTAAAATAAAGTGGCGAAAATTTTACTCGTCGCTTATAGGGAATTCTGACCACATTACAAAGTTACATTTTACTTATATCACTTTCTTTCTATCATGCACGTTAACTAATAGATATAACCACCAATTTTAGACATAAAATCTCGAAAATACACAACTTTTACAAAATAATATAAAACATGACGCAACGTATAGGGCGACAGAATCGGTGCACAGTATGTTCTCCTTGGTCATAAATTAGCTAGATGAGTATAAAAAAGGGCATAGACAAACGTTAGCGCGTCGGCAGTAGGTAACGTAATGGAAGGTTTGCTGATAGTGTAAAGTAAAGTGAAGTCCCGTGTCCCCTAGTGGGGTATGGGGCAGATGCATTTCACATCTGTTTCACTGATCGATTTTTTCTTTAGGGGCAAGTAGGTGATCAGCCTTCTATGTCCTGCCAGACCGAGTTTTTTTTTTTTTTATCTCCGCCGGGAATCGAACCCAGGACCTCTCGGTTGTAACGCTTACGCGCTTACCACTAGACCAAGGAGGCGGCAAGACACAAGCACAAGCACTTTGTTTGCTGGTAGTAAATATATGAATAATATACGAAAATTCTTCACACATTACTCAACCAGTGTCATGGTGATGGAGAAGAGGTAACTGTTGCCAAATACGTGAACTTACGAAACATTGAGGTCTTTAGAACAGTTGAAGGTTGGCCTTTGTTTACAAAAATTACGAAAATATACATCGCATGTTAGATGGCCAATCGCAATACCTACTTTTTTTTGGCCCCGAAAAATATAGGGTTATTAAATGTCTATAACATCCTAAACGAATGGATTGATTTTGATGCTTTTTTGTTAAAAAGCTTATGTGATTGAGTTGGATTTTAGATACAATTTATAAAAATCTATATTTTTGCTTTAGATACAAAATATTTATAGCCCAGCCAGCCGTTTATCAAATAAAACAACATGGAAACACAAAACACACTAAAGGTTAATTAACATATCTAAGATTGCACAACTTCTAGCTAAAGCTCACCTAGAAGTTAGAACACAACAAATTGAAGAAATCTAAAGCCCACTGACATGTTAATTACGTAGTATTAAATAAAAATACCTCATTAATAGACACACAAATATTCATAAAATGTAGGCAAGATCCATCAAAACCTGTTTTAGGCTTTTAAAAATTTTGTAATAAGATCCTTTTTTTATTTATTTGAAGTATATTGTGACTTTTTTCTAACACGAGCTTCCATTGGTTGTGAACAATAAAAATTAAAAACGATATCCTTGAATTAAATTTCATTTAAAATTCAATCCGTTTCCAACGAACACATAAGAACATAATATATTAAATAAGAATATAGCAAAAAATTAACATTTTTTATAAATTTGAAGCCGTTTTTAACCGACCTTCAAAAAAACCAAAAAGGAGGTTATCAATTCGACGCGTATTTTTTTCCGATGTTCCGCTCGCACGTCGCCATTTGTAGACCGATTTGGATGAGTGAGGAGTCAAACGATAGGGTAACTCGTCGAAGTGGTGTCCCAGTCCGCCACGTTTCAAAGAGCAACATGAAAGTTTTATGCCCTTGTAGAATTTTACATGAATTTTATTTATCAACACTATTTACGTCTTTTATTTATAGTAAGTTCATTTATAATACAAAAATTATTTTTTACTTTTCAGTGCGTTTTGAGGTCGGTTTTATTTTTTTGTTTAAAATTAATTTATGTTGCTATTATTTCGTATCGTTGCAGAGGCTGCGACATCCCATTGTTGTCTTCCTATTGCAGACAACAACCTCCCGACCTCAATGCCTGTTGGGCCACGGGTTGCTGGCCCTTTAAAGAGAGGTATGCTCTCTGAAGGTCCCTAAGTCGTAATGGTTCGGAAATACATCAGAAGGCAGCTGGTTACCACAGTGGTGGTGCACGGCAAACAATGCCTTAGAAAACGCTCAGTTGAGGAACGACGGATTAAATTTCGACATTCGAAGATGAAACTAACCTGGTAATCCAAAATAACTGAACAATTCCAATGATAAGCGATAGAAGATGCATAGGGAACCTACATATTATCTACGCAATGCCGGTTTACGCCTCTGCGTATTGAAAGTCCTGCCCCACTAGGAGTTAGGGGAATTTTTTAAATCATTATCCAGATTCCTATAAAGGTTGAATAACTTAACAGGAACGCACTCACACGCGAACAAAGTCGCCATTAAATCTATTAACATTAGAAGCGTTATAAAATGCTATCAACCGTCTGCTTCGACCTTGTGAAGCGAAAAATAGCGCGAAGATATTTGATTACTTTGTTTTTATCAAATCACGTTCTAGAATATTCAGAGATTTTATATTTGGCTTCATACTGTTTATCATAGTGCATCACTCGCGTTAATTTCGTCGTAGTGTCATGTTATATGGGCTACAAACAGAGTAAATCAGCGAACAGCAAAATAATAATAGATATATATTATGTACTTCGTCTGTGCGGAATAGTTATTTTTATTATTGTTTATTAAATAGCCTAAGCTACTCCTTATTACATCAGTTATCTGCCAGTGAAAATCCGTCAAAATCAGTCATTCCGTTTCAGAGATTAGCCGGAACAGAGACATTTTTTTTTAAATGTTATTTTGTTATAGGTATAGTTTATATTGTACATCCATATGCATTTAGTAAAAAGCGGTTATTTTAATATTACAAACAGACACTTTAATTTTATTTATCTGTATAGATAAAGCCAGACTGGTATTATAATATGCTCGATAAGAAACAAATAGAACTTTAAATATTTAAAATTATATTCCTTGAAATGATGCGACTAATAAGTAATTTCGAAAAAAATTTATACAATTATAATTATTTAATTAGTTTTGAAAATAAATAGTCCGTTTAATTTTTACTGCAGGCACAGTTAAAATAAATCAGTTGCTTCGTGCTTGTAACCATATTACATAATATATCTTAGGTTTGTAGTGTACTTTTATTGATTCGCATTAAGAAGTAGTAAAAGGGTATCAGGAAATACGCAATTTTGATTTCACCGGCTCGTATAAGCTAAATCAAGGAAAAAAAAACAACTAATATACTAACTAATAACTTGTTAAGTACAGACAATTAAAAGTGGTCTAGACAATATTTATCAAGTTATATTTAGTTGTACGTGTACCACAATAAATACATAAGTTTATAAACAACCAAGACTCGGGAACAATCATTCGTGCTCATCACACTAATAAGCACCTACCGGGATTCAAACCCGGGACCTTTCGATGCAGAAGTACTACCAATTGCGCCAATCGGTAGTCAAATAGCAATAATACAACTGTTTACAGTAAAACTGTACCGAGTGAAAGTTCACATTCTCATGTGAAACGCCACAATGTGATAACTAAGCACGTTTGCTTAGAAATTCAAGACAATAAATTCATTGATATTGAGTTAATTGCTTTTTATAAGACTCCGTTCTGTTTTATTCGTATTTATAAACTGATTAACGAAAATTTTAATAAGTTTTAGTAAATTAATACATCTTATAAGTTTTTCACTTTATATAAGGCAGTTTTGTGTTTTCAATTACCTCAGTTTTTCAAAAAAATTGAGAACTAGTATTTTTGATAAAATCAAAAATAAATATTTCTTCACTTCCATATAATATAACCTTTGTCCTTTTTTGTCTATAATAATAGCATGCTGTACATAAGAAAACTCAAATCTATATTTTACGTGTTTTCTTTATATTTGTTCAAAACTTAGATACTTGATATTCCTACAACTACTGGAAATTGGCAGAATCCATTTTTACATGGGAAGCCATTTTCTTTAAGAAAAGTTACATCTAAGCCATTATCATCTCCGCTTAATAATAATAGGTGAGTAAAACATTTTACTGATATTTACATTAGAATGAAAAAATATTTAAATCTATCAAGCTTTTAATAATTTACTGAATGTTAAGCACATTCCGTTACACAGACCGGCTCGGAGACCAGATTTTGATAGCAATTTCTATACAGGTATATTACAATTAATTATAGAACTTGAAATATAAGCATTTATACCTCATAGGGTTTTGTGGTAATAGACATCTACTATTTATAATTCTAACAAAAAAAAAACCGACTTCAAATTGTAACTCAAACTACTGAGCATATTTTAGCATCAGATTTCAACGAATCATCAAAATCGGTTCACCCAATCGAAAGTTCTCAGGTAACAAAAATATTAAAAAAAACAGTCGAATTGAGAACCTCCTCCTTTTTTGAAGTCGGATAAAAATCAAAATGCGTAAACGTGAAATAAGACACGAGTCTACTTGGTACCAAGTACGCACGCGTGTGACCTCATTAAAGTCCCCAGTCGATAAACAAATTCAAATATGGCGTCTGTGTTTATTGTAGATGGGCAAGCTTCTAAAACTATTCGCATTTTGCTTTGCACCTCAACAGTCCCCAACAGAAGTTTCTATACAATACGCAGTGTTACTCTACAAATTTATTTATTTCCACCTAAAACATTTTTTTAAATTAAGGCAAGGGAAGTGATAAGTGAAACGGACAAAGAAATATTTCACTTGCAATAGAAGCATTTCACTTTTTACTGGTAGTTTTGCGTTTTCATATACTAGTCATTTGCTTGGTACCAATTTGTAGTTCATTTTTCACCTTTGTCATACACTCATACTGTCATTTGAACGTGAAAGTTAACTACTTAATTTATGAATCAATACTATTAGATGAATTTGATAGTGTCTATTGTCTACACTATACAGCACCGTTTCTCAAGCGGTGGGTCGCGACCTTTGAGGGGAGAGGAGGGGGGATAGGGTGTCGAGTTTGTTTTTAAAGGGGGGTCGCAGTCTGTTGAAAAATAATAAATACAAACAAATGGTTACAAAAGACTCGTAAAAACGTATAGCTGATAAAAATAGCGCGCTATGTAGGTACATATTATAATTTATACGAGTAGTGACGGGGTCGCAAGACTTTTTATTTAACTTTTTGGCTTTTTCGTGGGTCCCGACATAAAAATGGTTGAGAAACGATGGTCTACAGTCAAAACATACAAGATGTATTGATAATCGTCAAGCGTCCCAAACGACTCTATTAATGGTTATTTGCGTATGTAGGTCAAACATTGAATTGCGAGCCATTAAAATGCGGAGCCATGTCGCGTATGTATAATTAGCACGATTGCTTTGCAACTTACGATTTCTATGTCCAAAACGAGACGTAATTGTTACGACTTATAAATTATTACGGACATAATATAGGGGCACAGGTTCGCAGGGATCTAAACCTACCCACGTAATTCAAAAATAAATAAAACTAAGTATGTCTGTTCGCCGTAAACTTAAAAACTACTGAACGGATTATCATGCTTCATGAGGAAGGTAAAGGTATGTAATTTGTAAAGGTTTTGTGTAAATTGCTTGAAATATGATGATTATTGTTGGGAGTGTTGGCAGTCAAGCCCCTAGGTAACAAAGACGCTGTCTTATGCCTTTGACATCCCTCACAGAACAATGCATAGTGGGATATTAATCTTTTATAGCTCTACAAAAATTTCCGTGGCACATATCTACCTTTTAAGGATAGCTTACTATACCCGTTCCGTCTTTTATTGGTGTTACGAAGTTCGCCGGGCCAGTTAAAAAACCAATCTTCAAACATTATGGATAAATTTAAATGATGTACTTAAAATCGCGATACCAAAATTCTTTCATATAAGAGTAATTCATATATTTCAGTGTGTTTGTATGTTACCACTTATCCGCAAGTACAGTTGACAAAGTTGTTGGGTGAAACGAGCGGTCTTACAGCAAATAACCAATTCCTTGTGGCAAACAGTTTTTCACAGCAGCAATCGACTCCAAAAATGGAAGATTATAAAGGTTAGGTGTGGTTGTTATTGGAAATATTCTATTAGATACGCCGTAGGTGTAATTAAGGCGCGAGTTGTAGGCTCTTACGAGCACTACGTAATAGTTATATTAATATTGTCGCCTTGGCAACTACTTTGTCAATATGCCTTAAAATACATGTTCCTTGAGTGTAAGACAAGTGTAAGATTATTATTATATTAAGGTACACATGACTGTGTTCTAGATCTTTTTAATAAATATTTTAAAACTATATCTTATTTTCAAACCCAATTTAGTTTCTCTAGTGTTAGTTTTAACTAAAGCTCGGAGTGACGACTAGTATTATCTGAAAATCAAAAATATTAGTGGTAAATTCTAGTTTTCACTAGTTTATTTCTAATTTTAATAAAGGAATTTAGTAAAAGCTAGCCCTAACTAGGGAAAACGCGTTCTATCTAACAACGGGTTTTAACTGTGACATATATATGACTAACTGCCGTCAGAGACCCCACTTAGTGACATCTATCCCCTTTTAAATTCAAAACCAGCTGTGCCTCGCCCGTTTCACCCGCGTTAATTTCGTCGTAACGTGATGTTATATAGCCTATAAATAGCGTAAAATAGCGAACAGCAAAATAATAATAGATATGTATTAGGTACCTACTTCGTCCGCGCGAAATAGTTATCTTTTATTATTTATTTAAATTAATTTCTAAAATAAAAGCCCAAGTTACTCTTTATTACATAATTTATCCCGTCAAAATTGGTACAGCCGTTTCAGATATTAGCCGGAACATAAATTGTAAAAAATGTTACTTTGGTATATGTACCATGTATACATCCATATTCATTTAGTAAAAAAACGTTTTAATATTACAAACAGACACTCCAATTTTATTTATCTGTATAGATTAAATATGAGATAAAGACATCATCAAGGATCATTATGAGCAGTGACGTCTTTAATTGCGGCATTAGCGTCATGTTTAAGCGTCGCTTTATTAATAATATGAAATCAGATTACAATAATAGTTGTTATTCGAAGCTCTCACCTAACTAGTAACCTAATACGCAGCCCATGATTATAACTGTAAAGTATGAAATTGTATTATAAGTCTACAATTGTCCAAATTCAATATCCATGTATGTAACCAAGGATGATCATTTTCAGAGGTTGATATACGAATTTCGCAGAGTATGGGCAGGCGTAACGTAAATAACAAAATAACTATATTTTAATCTATTATTTCCGTTTTATTTATCACTTTAAAATTTATAGATATTTTAAAATATTTATTAATTTTAAGCATCATCTTACTCTCTGATGCCATCTGACCTAAGTCTTGCGATCCCGTCACTGTAATATTATTTAGTTTTATAACAATACACTAAAAATCATACCCGCGCAACCTCACTTGCCATCATGAGATTGACAGCTTACCGATGGTAAAAATCCTACCGAACATTTTAACAGTAATTTCGTGGTTGACATATAGATCTTCACATATTGCTAAGACGATCTTTCAAACACGTTTAACGTAGAACACCCCTGTTTGCGCTGGAGGGTTAAAAAGACCTCATTGGGATATAACCGATCGCTCGCTGTCAGGTCATAGACACGTAGAGTATTTTTGGTCTATTATTTCATCTGTTACCTTGAATTACGCAATACATGGCACCCGTCCATGGCTTTGACTCGTAAACAATGTCATAATATATTATCAGCGACTCTTCTCGTCTTAAGAGCGTTATAATTCTACTAGCTAATTATTCGTCCGCACGAGCGTATAACGTAGAATTAACTAGTGAAATTAAAGAGTTAATTTCAGTAAATAATTACAAATACGAATATCTCAAATTCTCAATTGGATCAACATCTTCACATAAATTGTAGCTTAAATCCATCTCTATCATCAGCTTTCAAACAAATTAACAATAGTCTATATCACTTATAGATTAACTTCTCATCAGTATCATTTTTAAAAAGGCGCTAGTATAAAATAGTCAAATAGATGCATCGCCTATAAACAGACGTTGACCAATATAAATGTAGGTTTACATAGGTCAGGTAAAAAGAATTTATTATCATCAAAGATAATTATTAAAACCTTAAGGTACAATACTGTAATAAATCAAAAATCAAAACCTTTTCGAAAAGCAAGTTGTCCCTTTTCCTCTTACGAAACGAGTGAGACAGCCTGAGACCTCGGATTATCACCTTGTTCTACGACATTGCATCGCATAAATAGTTTTAATCTTAGTTTTAGGTCAGGTAAAAAGAATTTATTATCATCAAAGATAATTATTAAAACCTTAAGGTCCCATTCTGTAATAAATCAAAAATTAAAACCTTTTCGAAAAGCAAGTTGTCCCTTTTCCTCTTACGAAACGAGTGAGACAGCCTGAGACCTCGGATTATCACCTTGTTCTACGACATTGCATCGCATAAATAGCTATAACATTGAATTACCATTGGCTATTCATGGATCTCAATAAAACTATCATTTGCTTCAAGGTAGAGAAGTTAATTTTCTTAGAGAAATATAAAATGAAAAAGACAATTAAAAATTAAGAAACATCTTTGTAAAATGTGTATCCGTCGCTCTGATGCAGCTAAATTTCATAACGTCTGGACCTGAATTCCAGCTTTCGGACATTAAAAAGTAAAATTATAGTTAAAATTTAACCATTTGAAATAATTAATCTACTTAATTTTGCCTTTTGTCTGCAGTGCACAAGACTAGGCTACTTAGATAACTATAATGAAAAAGAAGCCCCACTGTGCAACAGATGAAAGTGACATGCTGTCCATGCAAGGTTAATGCGTGGGTACGTGACGGGCAACGCGTCTCGATGTTTCGATATTTCTATGGTCGTATATAATTAAATCTTCCTGTATAAAAACATAACAAGGTTAAGTTATTTTAATTATTAAACTGAAATATTTTTATACTTTTGTTAGATATAAGAGAAAAATCTTTGTACGTTTGAGTTTTTCTGCTCTATTTTGTATCATAATTTTATGTCTGTACTAGCTGACCCGGCAAACATTAATTTGCCATATTAATTTTTGGGGTGGCTACCCTTATCACTTAGGGGTATGAAAAATAGATATGTAGTAGCCGATTCTCAGACCTACTGAATATACATATAAAATTTGGTAAAAATCAGTAAAGCCGTTTCGGAGGAGAAGGTAACTAACATTGTGACAAAAGAATTTTATATATAAGATTATAAGAGGGCCGGTTGCCCATAAGAGCGCATATACCTTTGTTCTTTTAACAGACTTTGAAAAAGGAGGAGGTTCTCAATTCAACGCGTATGTTTTTTAATGTTTGTTACCTCAGAACTTTCGACTGGATCAACCGATTTTGTTGTTTTAGTCAATTTGAAGTCGATTTTTTGTTAAAATTATTTCTTTTCGAGTTTTTAATGTTTGGCTGTGGGCCATTTAAAATATAAATAAATGTCTGGAATATATACCTTAATTACATTAATTACCATGACTACAACACCTATGACCATCGACATAATAAACATTTTTTTATATCGATGCCTATAACCCTCAGAAAATTTAGCTTCCCAAGCTTTCCATCAGCGAAATAATTTTTTGGGCCAGGTTTTGAAGTTGTTTAATACAAACAAAATTTATCTTTATAAGTGACGATTTTAAAATACTCGTGATAGCTATTTCACTTCTAAAAACGTTTCATTAATTAATTCTTCCAAACTGAATTCTTATTTTTAAGTGTGACCAATTTTATTGACACACTAGGCCGAAAGGACAATTTAATCTGACTGTCATATTATATGAAAATTAAACCACGTTTTTAAGCATAGAGATTAGAGGGTAGGAGAAAGATCGCTACGTAGGTACAAAAGCATTAAGCAGCCTGTCTCTGAAAATTTGTCGAATTTATAATTCATTTTTCAGCCACAGCGCTGCCGTCGGTAAGTAAAATCTGCGAAGTTCGCTGTAGAATTTGTATTATGTACAAGTAGATGAAGTTAGTTAAATTGAAATAATTTAGTGATCGCAGCGCCTCACTTATTTTGTCCATTTCTGGGATACTATTTTCTACAACGAAAACCTCCACATTTTTAAGTAAAGTAGATATGACAGCATTAGCATTGATTTCAAACGAACACTGTTCCTACTTCCCCATTAGTACAATAAAACATTTATTCAGTCTTATTCTCAATACCATAGAGTTTAAAATCCATTGTGACAAACGTTTTATAGGGCCTCTTGATAGGCATCAAGGTCGGTGTGACCGGTTTTCAGCCGAAATATGTACCTTGAAAGAATTTTAATCAATTGTTTAGATCCTACACACAACTAGATTTTAATAACCTTAAAACCGAGGCCTCAATTGAAAGTTTAACAGCGTAATCAAGTAAAAGCTTTTGAGGTGCGAATTGTTATTTTTTGGAGTGATTTAGGCGAGAGGCCTTTTCAAAAATATTCTATAAACGCAGATTACTCAATTTATTTGTGTCAAACATTTAAAAAATGTAATTATTGTAAAATGTAATTTAAAGACCGCACTTCATTTGAACTTTCACTTCTTAATTTTCTTCCGAAAATACGATTCAAAAGCCTAACTTAGCAACTGATATTGTACTTATTTTGCTTTTTACATTTCAATTTCGAAGCGTTGCTTAAGTCAATGTTTTGAATTTTCTATAATCCATACCTTTCTCGCTTAGGTGGAATTAATATTGAAAAACAGAGACAAAACAAAGATGGGAAATGTTTAGCGACACAGAGCTAGGAAATAGTTTCTTTTAAGGTAGTTAATTATTATTTTTAGATGGTCTATCAAAATGTCAATGAAATTAACATAAAGTGAAGTCCCGTGTCCCTTAGTGGGGTATGGGGCAGATGCATTTCACTGATCGATTTTTTCTTTAGGGGCAAGTAGATGATCAGCCTTCTATGTCCTGCCAGACAGAGTTTTTTTATCTCCGCCGGGAATCGAACCCAGGACCTCTCGGTTGTAACGCTTACGCGCTTACCACTAGACCAAGGAGGCGGTCATGAAATTAACATAACAATACTAAATGTATGTTGTTTTCGTACATTTGAAGTGTAATTCTTTTTGTTTTTATGATAGTTTGCGTAATGGCCGCGAAGATTTGAATACATTTAATTTTTACTTAAGAGTGAGGAAGGTTGGACCATCAGAGTATCAGTGACCATGATCTAACCACTTTTAAAAGGGCTATCTCCAAAATATATTTAGATTTTAATATGTCTGTATGTATGTGTATATGTCACAGTTAAATTAAAAAAACATTTAGATTACAATCTCGCGAGACTGTGAATTGTAACATATTGCCAACAATTTACACAGTATTTTTCGGTAGATCTATCGAATTGAAACTGATCATAAACGATAATCTGCATTTATTTGACAGACGCCTTTGTTTCATTTCTAACTATGGACACAGAACGGCCTACTGTAAATTGTTAGCAATATGTTACGGTTCACAATCTCGCGAGATAGTTTGTAATGTAACGGGTATTTACAATTTTACGGTGACATATACATGGGATTTACAAGGCTGGAAGGTTTAAACCGCACACTTACCACAGCTAAGTGGTTAAGGCATCTGCGTGTTGCGCCGGAGGTCTGAGGTTTGAATCCCGGGGAGACAAATCAATGTTTCGGTTGGGTTGGAACAGAAGGATCACCTACTTGCTTGTAAAGGAAATGAGTGAAACTGACACAGAAATGTGTCTGCCCCGTGCCTCACTTACGAATTCACTTTTTACAATATATTTCCGAAAGACAATATTTATGTACAGGCGGCATGAATAGCCTAATGTCGGGTATTATAATGAGCCAATGGAGAAGTTAACCTTTTTTTATTGGATAAATTATAAAAATTAAGATAAAATAAAACAAATACGTGAAAGAATCAATAAAATATCTCTAGAAATGAAAAAGTTATGGGACTTTCAAGTTGCGCTTCCAAGAATAATTTTGTAACAGGCGGATAGGTCAAATGACGTCACAGGCGAATCAGAAATACGTATTGAATAATCACTTTCTAAGTCACTTATTGATGAATTTCAAACATTTTTTCGGTGATTGATTAGTTTTGATCTATATTTTATTACCATTACTATGAATATAATATTAACAACGTAAAGTTCTCCATTACACCTGACGTATGGTAGATGGTAAACGGGTAGTAGCTTGTGGAAATCCATAATTGTAAACGAATTTAGAATTAGTTTTTTTGAAAAATCCACGACTGGTACTTATTACGATTGGTATTTTGGTTACCGTTACCGTTGAATATAATATTAACAACATCATGAAACTGCTCCATTAAAGGCTTTTACATTACCAAATATCAACCTAAGGATTAATTTATAAATTTATGCAAACCAAGTCACAGGCATTAGCTAGATTATAAACAAATCTATACTAATATTATAAAGCTGAAGAGTTTGTTTGAACGAGCTAATCTCAGGAATTACTGGTTCGAATTGAATAATTCTTATTGTGTTGGATAGTCCATTTATCGAGGAAGGCTTTAGGGCTTAGGCTATATAACATCATGCTGCGACCATGGAGCGAAGCATCAGTGAAAAATTTTGCAAAAACGGGGACAATTATCCATATTTGAGGGCTTCCGTTGCGTGCGCTGCGTAAACTGTTCAAGTTACCCAAAAAATATGTATGAAAGAGTACTTTAAAATATATTCTTTTAAAAACTTCTTAATCGCGATCATAATAACAGAAATTGACGCGGACGAAGTCGCGGGCAACAGCTAACAAATTTACAATAACTACGTCCTCAATTAACAATACGATAATGGATTGGGCTTGTTTAGTGACAACTGCGCAGTTTCTTTGTTATTTCAGGTGTTATCTGGCAACGAGGACAAGTATCGCAAAAAAAAAACATTTCTGATAATTTTTTAAATTCAACATTCAAACTTTAAAATCATGTATTATAAGTCCAACTGATAATTTTCGAAGAAAAGAATTGAAGTTTAAAAATAAACCTTGTTTCAATCAACTAAAACTATTTCAATTTAGATATTGCCTTCTCCGAGCCGTTGGGAACCTTGGGGTCAAAAACGGTTTCCCAGGGGTCGTCGACACTCGACATAAATGAAATCCAAATTTAAAATTTTATGAATTAAATAAATTTTTATTAATAATATATATTTTTTTATATCTTTACTTGTGATTTTAATATTTTTACGTATTATGTACAAATAATTATTAATTATACTTGATATTTCTGTCTATTTTGTTAAATTTTGATGAGAAGAATTATGTCAAGTTTACTCACTTGACAAAACGCAGTTTTAAAATTGGTAAGTATTTTGACAGACAGGTAACATTAGGAAAAAAAGAGATGGAATTTTTGACTAATTTGGCTAAGGGGTCTCTTGCCAAAAATAATATGGGACACATTTCTGAATATTTCGCAGATAATTTTCTTTACAACGGAAACATTTTTTTCTCTGTGATTCGAAACCAGGACCTCTAGCGCAAGTAGCAAAAGCGAGAACCACTTTATCATGAAAGACGTCTTTTAAGCGAGATAATAAAATTTAATTATTAAGTATTATTAAATAATTATTGTTTGACATAGGTTTCATTGTAGTTATATTTTCTCGCGGTCGAAATTGTAGCTTAAACAGAATGAAGAATGTTCATACATTTTGATTTTTAGCCCACCGTATTCTCTATTGAAAATGGAAAAATCGTGTGAAAAATCTATTTGATAAGTCAATTTGTTCCCGAGATACAGAATTTTAAAAGTAGGACGACGTGACTTCATTTTGCAACAGCTCGCGCAGGCCGTTGCGTCGCTGCTCGAGAAGAGACAAAGACGAGACAGAGAGAGAAATCAAAACTACTTGCTCTTTTTGAATTAAAAAAAAAACTAGAGTATTTGTATACATAAAAGCTCTACTGTCACAGTTTCAAGCGATTTTGCGTACCTAGTAACATTCTCCATTACGTATAAAGACAAGTTTTTATTCCTTAAAATGATTTTAAAAATACCATCATAAACTAAATTGCCATTTTTAAGTTGACAAATAAAATCAATATTTGCCATTGATAAAGGTTTCAACATATGCCCCACATTCTTATCAAGACGCCAATATTTTTATCATGAATTCAGTGGTATATTTCGGTTTAAGCAGAGCCAATAGTTTTTTCGTTATGTACCCAAAGGGTAAAACGGGACCCTATTACTAAGACTCCGCTGTCCGTCTGGCTGTATCTCATGAACCGTGATAGTTAGACAGTTGAAATTTTCAGATGATGTATTTCTGTTGCCGCTATAACAACAAATACTAAAACAGAATAAACTAAATATTTAAGTAGGGCTTCCATACAGCGAACATAATTTTTTTTGCAGTTTTTATAGATACGGAACCCTTCTTGCGCGAGTCCGACTCGCACTTGGCCATTAGAAATTTCTAATTTTTTAATTTATATTTTCACTTTTTGTGACTAATGCTTTCAATTCTTTGAAGTAAACTTCAAAATCTTGCTTGTAATTTTAATTTAAAACAAAAATCTCATCACAATATTTCACTTTTTGTGACTAATGCTTTCAATTCTTTGAAATAAACTTCAAAATCTTGCTTGTAATTTTAATTAATATATATATATATCTCATCACAATATTAATACACTTGAGTGCCCTAACATTATGTTTAATCATGGGGACTGATCTTTGAAAACTTTCAAGTGAAACTTTCGCACCTGGTCCCAGCTGTGTGGCTAGACAGCTGTTCTTTATACCTACTACTTGAAGAATTTAAAAGTTGAAGTAATTTTTAATATTAAATGAAAATTAATTTTAAACATATTTGACATCAGAATAATAAAAATGAAGTATGATGTAAGGATATATAAATATTTTTAAAAAGTCTGTTACAATTTTATCTCTCTCAAAAAACTTTTTCACTATACAATGAAGTTTTTACGGTAGCTGATTAAGCTTTTATTGTATCATTGAAATCTAATTACGTAAGAGTATGAACAAGTTGTGACAAGTAAAGGCTAAATATATCGCTCGATATTTCTGGAAACGGCGTAAAAGATGAGGTTAAGAAAGATTTTATATAGAACTTTTAGGCGAAGTTTCAGAAAAGAAATCACAAAAAATATAAATTGAGCTGAAACAAGTTTTTTACAATAAAGATGACACTGGTTGACCTAAAAAAAGCAAGTTATTCAAGTACAAAGGTAGCACGAAAATTGAGGTTATGTATGACGCAAAGAATTTTCGTAAATTTCACAAGTCGTAGATAGTAAAAATTAGTTGTATTAGCTTTAATATATTCGAACTTACCGGGCGCGCCTAATGTATTTTTGTGTGTATAAACTGTCCTTTTCACGAAAATTAAACTTTTCACTACTTGGAACAAGACGTCCAAACGCTCAATAATTCTCAATCGGAACAGATCGGGGCTCGGGCCTCGGGCTGTCAAATCATAAAATCCGAAGAACGAAAAAAGATGGCGGCCAAAGGACGTTCAATTGCGTCATTGCGCGGGAAATTTTTGAATTGCTAATATGTACAACTAATTTTAAACCAGTAACAAATTAAAAATCTTAACATAAATTTGTACTTTCTTACCTCATGAAGATTTTAAAAACTGTAGAGATAGTTTGTTCCAATTGGGTTTTCAATACATTTGTATAGGCGTATTCATTCCAATTCGACGCGCTGTTGCCAAACCGTTATTGCGTCAGATAGCAAAAACTGTTCAACAAAACACATTTCAGAAGACTTGACCATAATTTATTAATGATCACAGGAAGGATTTGTTTAAAATTTGATTAATTATATTATAGTTATTCTTAATGTATATATTAAAAAATTGTCTTGAACAAGTTTCACTTAGAAGTACGGCAACGTCGCGTCACTTCACAGTTCAGAACAAAGAATATTATAATTTTTTAAATATTTTTATATTTAAAATAACAGAAAGAGTTAAAATTTTAAAGATTATTTAACTATACATACGTATAAAATTACACTAAAAATGTTATAAAAAATACAATGGACTCAACTGAACTTAAGACGACAGAAAATTAACTGACTTCTAAAATAAATTGTTTTGATCTCTCGGGCCTCGGCATAGTAAACAAAGGATAGTAGGGAGTTGCCATTTAATCACCCATTCCTATAATTTAGTAAAACTTGATCAATTACATGTCTTAAACTATAAAATTTAAAACAAACAAAATGAAAAAAATAAAATAAAATAATAATCTGTCTAAAAAGCTTTCCAACTATCTAAATATAGGTATATGACATTCTTTAAATGTTAGAATAAGTAAAAGTAAGCCATTTTTGAAAGATAAATGAGGATAAAAGGCCTCGCGACAATATGAACATTTTGTAGATCGCGCTTATTGCCAATTATTATTATAAACCGATAAACATAGCGGAGGGACTTTATTTTCTAACGTATAAATATATATTATACTGACATTGATAGTAAAAAGTATTTCGATATATGTAGATCGGTAAAATATTGTACTACTACTATGTTTCATCATAACAATATGATATCGCCCATGCGCAAACCTACTATATTTTTACAATAATAGACAGTAATTCCCTTTTGTCACTCTTACGATACCTGTAGGATACGATACTTGAGTAGGATACTGGTTCGATACTAGTTCGCCACTCGACGCTTGCATATTAGGCTACTGAAAAATGACTATTAATACTGATAATTCATCATTTTGTGCTAAGTCGTTTTTTGTGGACGGACGTTATGTCAAGCGATTCCCGAGATGAAGAAGCACTTGCGGTTTTTCTGTTTTATAGAAACAGAAGACGTCATCGTAAGAGTAGAAAATACTGGATTCATCCATATTATATTAAAAGAAATATAAATTGTAGAGTTTTTGTAGCAGCACAAGAACTACAACATGATGATAATAAATTTTTATCTTTCTACCGAATGTCTAGAGAGACCTATCTGCATTTTGTTGCATTACTAAAGCCTGTTATTCATCAACAAAATCATTATTTAAGAGATTTTTTAACACAGATATTATAGATTTCTATTTTAGATATTGAGAAACTTATTTGACCATTAAGCATGCGGTGTGTATAGATTATAGAGTATATTATCTAATAGAGTAAACTAATTAATGAATTGTAATAATTTTAAGAAAAAGCTTAGTAAATGAAAAATTTATGTATATTTTGTGAATATTAATTTCTTGCTCCGTCGCTATCTTGTCGAGACGCTGAAGAGACGTGATTCCGCTAACATCGCGAGTCGCGTGATACTTAGTCGCGAACGCGTAGGATAGCAGTAGCGAAGTGTGCGAGCCGTCATTGAAATGTAGGGGAGATACTCGATGGCGACTAGCCTCCGAGACCTGAGTCGCCTGTGCGTATCGTAATGGGAGAAGGGCTTTATTTTTTAAGTCTTTCTCTTAAGTCAATAAAAACAAGAAACTATTCAGAAACTAACTCATTAAACATAATAGCGCAATATAAAATTTAAAATACATGAATTTTGGGAAATTTGAAAGTTTTAGGTGATATATAATAAATAACCGTTCTAAGTTAATTGTCAAGTTTGATATGATTATAAATTGTCAACTGACATGTTAGTCAACTAGAAAATCAACAAAATGGCTATCGTAGTAATTCGAGTAATTAATTTATATAGTTTTTCTACGAATTAATAGTAGGTACTTATACAGACAAATGTTTCAGTGAAATAAATGTAAATCTGCATAGTGTGCTTTATATAGATAGGATTAAGTAAAAATTGTGTGCATTGTGCTTATCTAAACTCTTTCCTGTCTAATTTATATTTGCTTGTAAATGATATCATCTCTATGTAATTCCAATAAATAATTATTTAATTAACCATGTCTGTGAGTGAAAAAGTGTCCCTTTCGGATGCTCTAAGCAATGTTGATGTGTTAGATGAGCTTACATTACCTGGTAAGTGATAATGTCTTAATGTGTAGAAAACTTGAAATGGGTACACACCCACTAATAAGTGTGGTACACACCACACTGATTATTAGATATATTCTGTTAATAACGTATATAAGCTAAGCTTTCTAGCTTTTTATCTATAAAAAAGGTTTGAATATATTGGTAATGGGAAAACTGAGACAATACGTTTCATTCATTAATTTTTCTTCTATTTTATTTAAATAAAAATACACAACAGAAAACGGTTATAAATACACTTATTGTAACAAATAGGCTGATTTTCAAAAATTAGACTGAATTCTTAAAAAGTGTACACGCAAGGAAACCATATATTTATATTATTTCCATTATATTTTTATGTATGAAGTAATATCACAAAGCTTTTTCTTGATGACCTTTCTGAAATGAACTCTAAAATAGTTCTGCAATTCACAGATGAGCAGCCCTGTATTGAAGCAGCACCATGCTCCATTCTCTATCAAGCAAACTTTGACACCAACTTTGAAGATCGTAATGGCTTTGTCACTGGAATTGCTAAATACATTGAAGAGGCTACTATACATGCTAACTTGGTGAGTAAAATTAAAGTACATTTTTTTTGAAATTATGTTTCTTAACTATGAACAAGTTAGTTCAGTTGTTAAGGATGGCTCAACTAAAAAAGATTATTTTATGATAAAAATGTTGTTCTGGAATTTATTTAATCACCTTTATATTATATCTATTTTTCAGAATGAATTACTAGAAGAAGGCAATGCCCATGCCGTAATGTTGTACACCTGGAGATGCTGCAGCCGAGCAATACCTCAGCCCAGGTCTAATGAACAACCAGACAGAGTACACATATATGAACGGACAGTACAGGTGTTGGCTCCAGAGGTGGATAAACTGCTGCAGTTTATGTACTTTCAGGTAATATTGTCTTTGTTTTACACTATTATAATATCTAAATGGGTCAGAAAAACTATAAATAGAACAAGAGAGAGAGAGAGAAAGAACAAAATACTAGCTTCCCATTTATGAAAGAATTTTTAAAATTTGTTCAGTTTTTTTACACATTTAAAATACAAGTAATTTCTCTTTAAATAGAAGAGAATAGTTAAAAGTAAAGTAAATAAATCTATTAGGTTCTTGGGAAAGTAGTTTTGTTTTTTTGTAAAGTAAATAAGTATTATTATTAGCTTTAACAGGCCTTCCAGAACGTGTTGCATCTTCAACATCAAAATTGCCAAATCTAATTTTGCAAAGCAGTCCTGGTATTGACATACTGTTAACACATTTTCTCTATATACATTGGTTAATTTATTTCTGGCTTAAACAGCATTTTTACCATTTCTATAGTCAAAAAGTATAATCTAAAATGCTATTATTGCTCTCTATATTTAAAAAGGCACCAACCAAAAACTACTGAGTAGAATCAATCGGGCTTTTTCACACACAATCCTTGCTATGTAAGCTTTGAAAATATAATATGATTATGTGACTTAAGTCTGATGTTGGGTGTAAAAAATTCATTTAAATCCTCTGTCGGGAAACCAACTGACTTACCAAACAACCAATACCAATATACCTTACCAATATTTTCAAATCTGGTATTTTTCTAGCGCAAAGCGATCGAGCGCTTTTGCGGTGAAGTGAGACGTTTATGTCACGCCGAGAAACGTCGAGATTTCATCTCGGAGGCTTATTTACTGACATTGGGGAAATTTGTCAACATGTTCGCTGTGCTTGATGAGTTGAAGAATATGAAGAGTTCAGTGAAAAATGATTATTCCACCTACAGACGGTATGTATAAAACAAGTGTTAATATGTTAATTCCGGCTAGGTTCGCGCGTTTGTGTAAGCTAGTGGTTGTCGATTCGAATCCCAGGGTAACAAGTACTAGTTGATTGACAGAAGGTTGATCACTTACTTGTCTGTTGAGAAAGTGATAAGTGAAACAGATTCACGTGTCTGCCTTATTTTTCACGATGCTAATATTCTTACCGTTTTTACCGACTGCGGCAAAGAGCTAAAGGAGAGTATTATTCTATTATTGCATTATTTTAGTTTACGACATATTAGGTATTACAATTATGTTAAGATCATTGCTTGTGACTGGCAATAATTGTAAATAGCAGACATGAGACCGACTATGGCTGAACGAATCTTGATGAAATTTATAATTGGAAATTCATGAATTGTTAATTTTATTTCCTCAGTGCGGCACAATTCCTCAAAGTGATGTCAGACAGTCAAAGTCTTCAAGAATCACAGAATTTGTCCATGTTCCTTGCAACGCAAAACAAAATCAGAGACACTGTTAAAGACGCCTTGGAGAAGATTAACGGTAAGTTCATTAAAATAATTAAATAGTGCCCTTAATGGGGCATGGGACAAACACAATTTTGTGTCTGTTTCAATGATAAGATGATCAGTTCTCTACCTGTTCTACCTACCCAACCGAAGCATTTGTTTCCCCTGGAACCGAACCTTTATTATCGAATAAGGTTTTACAACACTCAAGTGACGATTTTTTTAGATAGTAATAATGGAGAATGTTACTAGGTACGTAAAATGGCTTGGAACTTTGTCACAGTACAGCTTTTATGTATATAAATACACTAGTTTTTGTTTTATTTAAAAAGAGCAGGTAGTTTTCATTTTACATGCATTTAAAGTTCGTCAGCTAGTGTCGACAGCGTGACGTCACAGTACAACACTCCGCTCTCTCTCTCTTTTCGAGCAGCGACGCGACGGACTGCGTGAGCTGTTGTAAAATGACGTAACGTTCTACTACTTTTAAAACTCTGTATCTCGGGAACTAATTGACGTATCAAATAGTTTATAACACTATTTTTCCATTTACGAATACGGTGGGCTAAAAATCAAAATGTGTGAACAATCTCCATTGTGTGTTTGCAGGCTATGAAGATCTATTATGTGATGTTGTTAATATTTGTGTTCATATGTTTGAAACGAAGATGTATTTGACACCGTCTGAGAAACATATGCTTGTCAAGGTAATCTATTTATTATATTTAAGTCTAGATTTGAAAATAAAACTAGAGTTTTCTTTATATTAGTTTAATTACTATACGAAACTAGCTGACCCGACGAATTATGTATCGCCAATAACATATGTGTCGCATATAGCTTAAAAGCTAGATATATAGTGACTTGTAGACAAGGGTGGATCCAGGGGGGAGGGTCATGGGGTTCATGACCCCTCCTGGGCTGGATTAAAGACCTAGGTGGACTACTAATTATAATTGTTAAACATGTTTTTATATATTTGTTTGTCATAATATAGATTTTATGTACCTTCAATATTTAAATTTTAAATAATAAAATTATAAAATTAAATAATAACTTCTTGTGACTTGACCACGACTATGTGACCCCCTGGCAACAAAGCTGGATCCGCTCTTGCTTGTAGATATATAAAAGAAGAATATCTCACTACGCATTGTTTTGTCATATCTCTAAGGGGTTAAGCAGTTTTCGATGAAAGTTCTCAGGCGGCTCGACTTTTTCCGACACTTCAAACAATTATCATCATATTATTCTAACTAACTTACACAAAATTGTCAAATTATATACCTAAATCTTCCTCATGAATATTGGTGAAACTAGCATGATAATCCGTTCAGTAGCTTTTAAGTTTATCATTAAGACGCGGGGAACGCCTTTTTTATAATACATGTTTTTTTTTCAGGTTATGGGTTTCGGTCTGTTTTTGATGGACTCAGATGTTTGCAACATCAACAGATTGGACCAGAAGAAAAAGATTCGTTTGGATCGCATAGATCGAATTTTCAAGGTACAAATACTGTGTTAAGGATAATTTTAATAATTAAAATATTCGAGGAAATAATAACGAAAAAGCCACGTGTTAATGTGAGGGAGGCTATAGAATTTGCGAAACCTCGAGATGAAATAATAGTTTAAATATATCGTTAAACGAATTAAAACTAAAAGTTGTGTAAGGAAGTGTAAAGTAATATAATATTATATTCATTTAACTAGCGACCCGCCCCGGCTTTGAACGGGTATAAAACATATATAAAAACCTTCCATTTCAATCACTCTATCTATTAAAAAAAACCGCATCAAAATCCGTTGCGTAGTTTTAAAGATTAAGCATACAAAGGGATATAGGGACAGAGAAAGCGACTTTGTTTTATACTATGTAGTGATTACTAATTACAAATATTATTACATATAATGTTTTAATTGTTTTAATAAGAAATTGAAAATACTGCTAAGCAAAACTACGCGCCCAAAGACATAAAAGAGTATTAAATTTTCAGAATCTGGAGGTGGTACCACTTTTCGGTGACATGCAAATTGCTCCGTTTAACTATATCAAGAGGTCGAAACATTACGACCCCAGCAAGTAAGTGAAAACTACTAAATACCGCTATTTTTTTACCGACTTCTAAAAAGTAGGAGGTACTCAATTCGACGCTATTTTTTTTTTGTTTGTGACCTCAAAACTTTCGACTGGGTGAACCGATTTCGATGATTCTTTTATTGTTTTAAAGTGTTCAGTAGTTTAAGAGTTACAATTTGGAGTTGGTTTTTTTTTTGTTAAAATTTTAACACTATTATTTTATGTCTATTTGACACTAAGAAGTCACAATTTGACGCATGTTACGCCTTTTGCGTAGATTTTAAAAATACTGACTAAGCATTTTTATATAGTTTTTAATGTTTTAATCTATATATATAAATCAATCGCTGTTCGTTTGTCTCGCTAAAACTCGAGAACGACTGGGTCGATTTAGTTGATTTTTGTTTTGAAATGTTTGTCGTGTTGAAATTGCGATCAATACCAAAATATTCACTAGAAATAATTTATATGGCACAACGTTTGCCGAGTCAGCTAGTAAAAAGTAAATAAAATACATGATTTAATTTTTTTCCCCAGGTGGCCTTTATCCTCCAACGTGAACCCGATGTCCCCACAAGCTGATCTGATGGTCCACCTGCCTCAGATAAGAGAAGAGCATCAAAATTACATCTCGGAACTGGCCAGATACAGTAATGAGGTAAGGTACCTCTTAGTGAAATGGAATATTCCGCTTGTTTGAGTTTTGTCATAGATAAATGAAATATTTCTTATTTTGCTAAATCGCTTGAAATAGCTTAATAAAATAAAAGTTATCACTTTTATTTTACTAAGCTATTGCATAGATTTTATCGCGGGCTTTGAGCGCGGCGACCGAACCAAGAAATTTTGTAACGAAAATAAACCTAAGCACCCAGCCGTGCATCGTCTATTTCTCTCACTTACGCCTTCATAAATGCTTCATGTAAGAAAGAGACAGTAGACTATACAGTTTTAATGTAAAAAGAAACTACAAAGAGGATTTGTCTATTCACTCCTAGATAGAGCGATTTTCAATTTGATGTATTCTTAAGGTGGTTCGATCAGGTCCCACAAAACTCAAAGCTCGCTAGATGGCGCTACTTTTTCTAGTTTTTATTTTTATGTGAAATTATCTTTGTATTTTTATAAGTCTACTTACGCGTAAAGTTTGTGTATACAGTGTTTTAAATATGAATAAATGCTGCATAAATAAAATAAATAAATAATTATAATTGCATAAGTTGATAAAAAATGCTATGCAATTGCTTTACCGCGGCAGTCCCCGAGTGCCACACGAAATTTTTGTAATGTGTGTGTTTTGTGATACCTGAATTGGTTTTTATGTTTAACAGGTGACAACAACGTTCAAAGAGGCCGGCTCTGATAACGAGAACAAAGCGGTTACAGAACTATGTCTGCGAGGGCTGCAGCTTCTGTCGTCCTGGTGTTCGGTTCTGACAGAACTTTGTTCTTGGAAGCTGCTTCATCCAACTGATCACACCACAAACCCCAGATGTCCACCTGATGCTGAGGAATATGAACGGGTAAGACGATCTTTTTAGTTATCCATCTACCATAATCTAAGATCCGCAGGTAAGTCGTCTTTCGTCGATCTACTAACCAATATCTGCCGTGATTTTTTATTAGCAAGTCTATCAAAATATCTTCATATATATTTTTAATTAAACGTACTATTCAAAAACCGCGTCTCACACCGTTGTGATGCTGCGTCTCGTTGAATCTGTTGCACTGATTAGTGCAATAGACTCATATATGTGAATGTTTTAGACAGAGTTACTTTCGTATTTATAATTTGGCATATATCTATATGGTAATTTAGCAGGTTAATGAAATAATCGTGTGTTGCTCTGAAAAAATCAAAGTTTTATTTTGTTTGTGTTACATAAAACGAAAAAAAAACAAACTAGGCACTCGGCACTGAAAAAATGAAAGAAATGACATACAAGTTTATTCTTCTATCTATTCTTATGATTTATTTATTGTCACGTCCTGCTATGTAAATCCACTATCTTTTTTATTACGTTTTGTTTTATCTTCATAGCTTCATTTGTCAGTTTTGACGTAAACAACTGTTTGCAAGCACTTCTCCATCGACAAAGCGGAGCGTGGAAAAATTCAAAATAAATGGGAATACTTATTTCCTTTACATATCTATAAAATATTAAATTTTAAAATTTCCGAAACAAAATGTATTATGTGTTTTAAAAGATTAATCTTGTATTTTATTTCAGGCTACCCGCTACAACTACACATCGGAAGAGAAGTTCGCAATGATCGAAGTGATCGCTATGATAAAAGGTCTCCAAGTGTTGATGTCTCGGATGGAGACGGTGTTCGCTGATGCGGCGCGGAGAGCTATTTATGCAGAACTGCAGGATTTCGTTCAGCTTATACTACGAGAGCCTTTGAGGAAAGCTATCAAGAATAAAAAGGATTTGATACGCAGGTAAGGGTAGACAGGAATTTGTATGAGTAAGCTGGGTCAGAAGTTTTATTCGATCTTAAAATAATTGGTACAAGTAGGGAACTGAGTTTAATATTTTGGTACGAAGGTAAAGGATTTTGTTATGCATGTGAGAGAGGTTGGAATATTTTCTAGAAGTTTCTGTATAATAATGAGTTTATTGTCATTTAATTTTACAAATAAGAAAATTGGTGATAGGAACCTGAAGCAAAAAATGCCTCTGTCGGGAGACTTTGCTCTTGCATCATATTACTACATCAAGACAATTTGGGACTACAAAATACCAACAAGTTATATATTTTATTAGTAAAGCGTTTAAGACGTTTTAGGCTTTGGGTGCGTGTGTGTTTGCGTTTGATGGTGTGTGCTGTGTGTGTGTTAAGTGATTGAGATCATTTCAAGCTTTAAAGGGTTTCCGTGTCTAAGACCTTGTAAAATTACAGCTTGTCTGATCTTCGCAGTGGGTGCTAAATATAAATTAATTTTATTGTTCTTTGAGTTGTTCAAGTATTTCATAATCTTTTAATTTTAAATCTCTACTGATACGGGCTGCCTAGATGAGATCGCTGACAAGCGATATGGGCGTTGCATCCAGCGACTGTATATAGACGTTAAATGTAACCCAACTTACATCATTTTAAGATTGTTTGAATTTCAATCGCGAACAGACAGATGCGGCCAATGACTTTGTTTTATAATATGCATCTCTCTTTCAGTATCATAGTGTCAGTACGAGAGACGTGCGGGGATTGGGCAAGAGGTTGCGAGCCACAGCAAGATCCAGCGTTGCGTGGAAAGAAGGATGGCGAAGCTAGTTTTACTATCAAAGTACCGAGACGAAATGTTGGTGAGTTTGGAAAACATAATTTTGATCCATATTCCGTCCTCATGAGCATACATATATAGACACTCAGGAAATCTAGCTGCCTGACATTTTTAATATAGCCTCTTTATTTCTATAATGAATTACTTATAAAAACAATATGTCATAGAATTTTTATAACAATGATATCATTATGGATTCCTCATCGGGTAAAGGCCTAATCCATTTTTCTTTGATTATGCTGTATAAGTAGGGCTGCCATCTCTAAAACCTGCCTCCCAGGACTAGAAGCGTAAGTTCCCCGGATTTTGGAGCTTTCACCCCGGACATTTCAATACTTTTTCATTCACTTACATCTTGATTAAAATACATTTTATTCTGTACTTGAATTCTGTGATGAAGAAAACTTTAGTTTTAAGCCTCTTTTGTTGCATGAAATAGTGGTCCTGTGACGACTAGTGAGTAATTTTGAAATATTAATTGCTTTATTTTTTAATCTTCTTAGGTATTAAATTATTAAATTATGGGAACGGGATCTGATCTTCGGGAAAACCCGGACGGATGGCAGCCCTATGTATAAGGACTCTATATTTTTATTTTCTTCTAATGAGATTTCGTTTACACTTGTACTTCAACTTTTTAAAACCTTTTTCTTGTAGTTCCTTTGTTTTCTAGTCTCCTAGTTTGGTTTTAAAAATTTGCTCTACTTTTCTTTACCGGTACAATCTGTACTGTGCTCTTCACGAGTCGTTGGTCACTGGGAAACGTTAGCTTTGATATAATTTCACCTGCCATGTTCACATTTTTTTCTTCCTTACTAATAATAAATTTAAATGTTCAGGTCCTTCAACAACGCAGTTATACATGGTGCGTACACAACTAGAGGCCCTAATATCAGACAAATCCGGGGGGCGGCGCACGCTCCGTAAAGACCTGGACGCAACAACTCTTGTGCAGATTGAGACCTTCCATAGGCAGAGCTTTTACTGGACTTATATGCTCAATTTGGCTGGTAAGCTTTTATTGGAACTTTTTTGTATTCGCTTTATTTCTATCCCTTTAAGCCTTTTTTGCGATAAATGGTAAACCTAAGTTCTATTCCATGTTCTAATCTAGCTCTTTACCAGATTTTGTCAAAATCGATTCAATGGTTTAGAGTTTAGATATAAAAGCGTAACTGATAGAGTTACTTGCCCATTTATAATATCAGTAGGGGTTAAATATACAGAGCCGCATCATAACTTTTTCCTTTGATGAGAGAAGAAACTTTCTGCCTTTTTGATACTTTTGTCTTTCTATTATATCATTGGCTTAAAACTGTCATGTTGCTTTTTAAAAGGCGGTGCCAAATATATAGTATTGGTTGTTTAAAACTTAAAAAATATGTTGAATATTCCAAGACTAATTAAAAATAAATTGAACGACTTGGCGCCGCATTTCATAGAGCAACATGACAGTTTTACACCCTTGTTGAATTTTACATGAATTTTTTATCAAATATTAACGCCTTTTTATTTATAGTAGGTTCATTCATAATACAAAATTTATTTTTCACTTTTTAGTGCGTTTTGAGGTCGGTTTTATTTAAAATTAATTAATTTTATACAACAGAAACTAATCCTTGACTATGAAATAAAATAATAAGTACTGATAACTACATATATAAAATCTGGTGTCACAATGTTTGTGTGAACTCCGAAAAGTTTCGACCGACTTTTAGATTTTTTTTGTGTTTATGGCAGGTATGAGATTAGGTCGTAAAGTACTTTTCACCTACCTACCCCCAACTAAATTTTTTTAACATCCCAATAAATAATTTTTCAGATTCGCTTCAAAAGTGCTGTGACCTATCTCAGTTGTGGTATCGTGAGTTCTACTTAGAAATGACAATGGGCAGGAAAGTTAATGTAAGTTATAACTACAATTAAACTATTTCTCAATGAAATAGTGTCACGTAATCCATAATTGAACATTTTTATACGGGCATATAGGTGATCAGCCTTGTGTCTTTTTGAAACGTTTGTACCTCCAGGATTTGAACCCAGAACCTCGGAGCGTAACACACAGACTGTTGTAATATATTTAAATCTCTCTAAACTTAATTAAAGAAAGTTCTGAGTGTCAATTTTCTTTCAATTAAAAAATTAGTTTGATGGATCTTGAGATAGCCCTCAAATTTTACTTATTTTTCATGTGTATAGATTAATAATTTTATTTCCTGTAAAAATAAAAGATTTTTTTAAAAATAAAAGTAATGTTTTAATAAAAGTATAATACATTTTGACCGCCTCCTTGGTCTAGTGGTAAGCGCGTAAGCGTTACAACCGAGAGGTCCTGGGTTCGTTTCCTGGCGGAGATAAAAAAAAACTCGGTCTGGCAGGACATAGAAGGCTGATCACCTACTTGCCCCTAAAAGAAAAAATCGATCAGTGAAACAGATGTGAAATGCATCTGCCCCATACCCCACTAGGGGACACGGGACTTCACTTTTATAATACATTTTCAGAAATGCACAGTCCGCCACCAACACAATGAGGAATGTAATGATTTAATCACAATGGAGAAAAGAATACAATTTCCCATTGAGATGTCAATGCCATGGATTCTGACTGATCACATATTGAGGAGCAAGGAGCCGGCCATGATGGAGTAAGTAGTCCAGGGGAGAAAGTGACTCATTTCCAACCGAGTAATTTGTTGCTCGAGTTGATTTCTCATATATAGAAAGGCAGAAAATAAGTATTTTTAATATATGAAACTGGCTACCAAATTATTTAAATTATTATTTCTACTTCATTATATAATTTTTGATGTTTTTTATTATAGTTTTTTTTTAAAATTTTGTACATTTATTTTTCCGCAGATACGTGCTATACCCACTAGATCTATACAACGATTCCGCTCAATACGCGCTCACAGTATTCAGGAAACAGTTTTTGTACGACGAAGTAGAAGCGGAAGTTAATCTATGCTTCGATCAGTTTGTCTATAAACTCTCTGAGCTTGTCTATTCTCACTATAAGCAGTTGGCGTCAAGGTAAGGGTTTTATAAACACAAAGCAGTTGCTCAGTTCAATGCCTGTGTAGATGTTGGGGTGTGATATTGAAGTATTTTAACGTATTTATAGTACAAGTTTATTTTTAAATTATAATTTCTTTTCATCTTCATAAACTGACATTTCGGTGGACATATTATATATATTCAAATAGTATAAGCAGCTTTTATGTAATCTGTGAAGTCGACAGTTATTTTAAAGTGTAGTTGACAAAGATTACGTAGAATTGTTAAGTTAAAGGAGTCTGCTTCATGATAAATTATTTAAAAAAATTAATTAAAATTAATTTACCATCGTACATGTTGTATTTTTAAATAGAATACTAATTTGATAAGACTTTTTCGATAGTGGCGTGTATGCTTACTTATATACTTGAAGTGGGAAGTGAGAGAGAGTTTATTCGTTTTAACCCCGAATAGTCCTGGAGGTTGATAGAGTTAAAACACCGTTATACAATCACAGAATGGTTTATTTTCAATTTGCACCTTTTATCTAACAATTTAAACAGTTTAAAACAGTTCAGAAGAAATATCACGGAAGAAGTATAATTGTAAAATATATTATATAAAATATTGAGAATATTTCACTATTGTCCGGACATCGATATATCAGAGTCCAAATATTTGACGATGATTTCTATATGATTTGAATTTTGAATTGATGTTTTTAAATACAGCGTTTCTTTACTAAAGAGATTCGCCACATCTGCTTCAGTTTTCAGAAACAAAAGCCAGAAAAACCGGCACAATTGTGTCAAAAATTTGACTGAGTGTGCCTCTTGATGCTGCGACACTACTTATTTAAAACTTAGTATCTATAAGTAACGGTTAAAATTAAACAATTTCTTACATATTTGCTTCATTAAATTTTGTGTCTAGCGCGAATAAATAAACCTGAATAAATAAATATTATTATAAATATTCAATAGACCGCCTCCTTGGTCTAGTGGTAAGCGCGTAAGCGTTACAACCGCGAGGTCCTGGGTACGATTTCCGGTGGAGATAAAAAAATAGATCAGTGAAACAGATGTGAAAATGCATCTGCCCCATGCCCCACTAGGGGAAACGGGACTTCACTTTTATAAAAATTTCAGTATGTTGCTGGACAAGCGATATCGCGGCGAATGCGCAGCGCGAGGTGCCAGCACGGGTTGTGGGGCTGGACGATACGCGTCTCTTTTACGACAGCGACACGTTGCTTTACTCGGACGACACGTTGACTTGTGTGCTCTGGTGAGTATCTTACTCTAATGCTGTTGTCCGACTCGAAGGTCTACAACTAGAGGATTCGATCCCGGTCGATTTTTCTAGTCCCGGGATTTCGGGATTATCAACAGTTAACACCGGGATCCCGGGATAGTCCAGGGATTGTATTGGTAATAAAAAGTGGTAGCAAAAAGAAAGTAAAACATATCAAAATCAATCCTTTACTTTAAATCTTTACTTAAATCTTCAAAAACAAAACAAAACTATAATTTATTCTAATGAAATTAACAAACTAGGCCCTTATAAAATAGTTTAATAAATTATTGCTTAGTTTGTTTATTTTATTTTACAAAAAAACTTAAAAATTAATTTCTTAAAATTTGTCAGAGATCAATGTTAATAGGACTCATATTTACAATCAAATTGATCATAAACTATAGTTTACTTATTTAAGCCACGAAAATAAAATCTAAGAAATAACAACGCATCCAACGTCTCATCCGAAAGCATACTTTTTAATTTGTTGCACAAATATGAAGCAGCGGAAAGGGCTCGATGGAAGTTGGAGGAATCGTCAGTAAATTTTTATAAGCCTTCTCCAAATTATAATCTCGTGTGGAACTAGCCTCATAAAGATTCATTTCTTGTTTAATGATCTTAGAAACATCAGTTTCTTTATATGTTTCAAGATTTATAGTTTTCATACTGTTTTCTATTTTGTTCTGAAGCTTTTCTTTTAATGTTAAATCAGTTTTACTAATTGTCTGCGTGGGTTCAATGTTCATGTCAAATATGTCCCGAAAATCCCGGGATTCATTGAATTTAATCCCGAAAATTTCGGAACTAAAACACGAGTATGATCGGGATCCCGGGACCGAATCCTCTAACTACAACGTACCTTGCGGTACTGTCATTAATCAATACTTATCTTAAATTATATAACTACTAGCGACCCGCCCCGGCTTTGCACGGGTTTAAAACATTTATAAAACCTTTCTCTTCAATCACTCTATCTATTAAAAAAAACCGCATCAAAATCCGTTGCGTAGTTTTAAAGATTTAAGCATACAAAGGGATATAGGGGAAGAAAAAGCGACTTTGTTTTATACTATGTAGTATAGAAAAAAAGTAAAATTGTATGTTTGTTGTTTTGAAGGTGCATCTTTTGTTCCACTAATCAGAATTTTAAAATTCTTTATTGATGGAACTTTGTTGGTAATTTCAGGTGGCACAAAGAATCAACGCTGATATGCATCGCGCATTGGACGCGGCCGTGGCCAAGTTTGAGGCTGGCGATATTACTGGTGTCGTTGTAAGTGTGATTTCTCTTTTTTTTAATTTTTTTCGAATTCTTCAACATTCATCGCCATATTTCAACATATATACAATATACCTGAACAAATTATCCTCCTTAGCAAAATAACAAATAGAATTATAAAAAAATTTTCAGGAAAATCTCAGAATCACTGTCTATTGCTGAAATCCTCATGACAGTCTGGTCAGTGATTTTGAGTTTGCGAACAGATATACACATTGATTTCACTTGTATTTTAACAGGAATTGGAAGGCTTAATAGCTGTCAATCGTCTCTGCCACAAGCTCCTAAGTCGGTACTTGACTCTGGATGAGTTTGAGGCGATCCTTCGGGAGTCCGACCACGGAGTGTTGGCTCCCTACGGAAGGGTCACGTTGCACGTCTTTTGGGAGCTCAACTATGACTTTCTGCCGAATTATTGCTACAATGCAGCTACTGATCGGTGAGTCATTTCATTCCATACATCTTAGCTAATAATCGAATTATTACATAACTCAACACGAATTTAGTGCCTGAGTTCTGTGTACCCGATTTTGATTTCATATGCCTAATTAATAAAAGAAATAATATTTTTATCTCATAAAGTTTGCTTTTAAGAGTGACCTCTAAGCATTTGTCAAAAATCATATATTTTTTTATCATCGTATAAAGTACAAAAGCAAACTTTTTTTTATAAATTGAGTTTTTGTTTTTTTTCCAATGTTAACATTCAGTCAATAGTCATTAAAAAACAGTCACAAAAAAAAGATTTTTTTTTTGTTGACTTATAAATTATAGTATTGAGGTTCGTTTTTTTAAAGTGTATTTTCTTAATAACAATAAAATTTATTTTAAGTTTCTTATGAGTTGTTACTGCAGGAAATGTGAAAAATAATTTTAATATAGCTTTATTATGTGTATCATTCCAAAACTATTGTTTTAAAAGTTACACGCGTAAATAAAAAAAACATTACCATGATTTTGATTATGAGTATGTAATTAAGTATGTGAGTAAAGTATGAGTATGTAAGTATATGAGTATATGAGTATGTAAGTAAAGATCATCGTTTTATTTTAAATGGGCTAGTGTCTGTTTTGTATTTTTAAAGTATCAAAATTATTATTTCAGGTTCGTAAAATGCCGCGGCATACAATTCGCGCCAGCTGTGCAAAGGGAGAAAGCCCAGCAATACGGGCATGCGATGCTTTGGGGATCCAAGCAACTAAGTTTGGCCTACTCAGCCCAATATGCACAGTACAACGGTTGGTATTATTTTTGCTGTGGAATTAGTCCAAGTCAACTTATAGAGCAAGAGCCCGTGAACTCCAGGCTTTCGTTATTTTATTAAAGCTTAAAAGAAGAATTATAATTTTATTCACATTTAGGAAGTCTGGCAAGGGGTTGCCACGATGTTAAGTGTCTGGCAATGAATGACGTGATTTTTAATAATATTCTGAAGATCAAAAAATCACACTTTATTATTTGATAAATTTAGATCGGTATTTTACACACCCTTAGTATCATTTACCTGCCAAAGCCACGGTAACCCGAATTTCATAAGGGTCCATCGTTCTTACCAGTGTTGAGAGCGCTGACACACTTTAAGAGTTTATAAAATAACAAAGATCTAGGGTTTACGGGCTCTTAGATTATTATATTTTAAAGCTGAAAAGTTTGGTTGAACTACTGGTTTGAATCGAAAAATTCTTCTTAGGTTGGATTTTATTTAGGTGAATTTTTGCACATGAAAAATTGTGCAAAAATGAGAGCTTTCATAAAAATCAATAACCATACAATTTTAAATGTTTTTTCAATTTTAAATCACATATTGAGTTTGATGGAAAGAGAATAAACTTCATATTAAATTTGTTTTAGAGAAATTTTATTTAGAAATATTTTTTATGAATTTGATATATCAATCGTTTTTTTCATAGGTTTTGTCGGTGCCCAGCATTTACACGCGTTAGTTCGTCTCCTAGGCTACCAAGGCGTAGCGGTGGTGGTCTCGGAACTTCTTGGAGTAGCGAGAGGACTTTTGCATGGAACTTTGGCGCAGTTCACACGAGCGCTGGCGGCTGCTATGCCAAGACACTGCAAGTTGCCAAGATATGACTACGGATCCAATGGTGAGAGGATTATATCATTAGGATAAACTGACTGCATACTTTTTAATTATGAGTTAATTAGTGTACTGTTAAGGGCGTATGTTTTTTCTTGTTAAAGTTTTTGAAGTGAATCTTTAGCATCGATGTTCTTTGAAAGTCGATGAAACGAAAAAGCGACAGTAAAAAGAGACATATTCATAAGATTTAACGTGGGAGAAAATGGGATAGGAAGCATTATACAGTGTTTCTTGTTCGTGGTTTTCATTGGCTTTGCTTTGTGCTCCCCACTCATGTTTACAGAGACATAGTGGGAGTTTGGTCCTAAGCGTTGTATGTGTGTACAGGTTAACTTGATGTTTTTGACAGATGTCAATTTTTCTGATCGATATAACTTTGCAATGACATATTATTTTCTTAATTTAATGATTTTGAAAATTGTAAAGATATTAAAAAAATACCTATACTACAAAAGTCCCTAGAGATTTGAGCGTTATCCGAAAATTTTAAGACTTTATTGCTTTTATTTATAACTAGCTGACCCGGCAAACGTTGTTTTGCCATATTAATTTTTGGGGTGGGCTACCCTTATCACTTAGGGGTATGAAATAGATAGTAGCCGATTCTCAGACCCACTGAATATGCATATAAAATTTGATAAATATCAGTAAAGCCGTTTCGGAGGAGTAAGGTAACTAACATTGTGACACGAGGATTTTATTTATAATTAATATATTTTTCAGGTGTTCTTGGCTACTATCACGCACAACTGACGGATATTGTTCAATACCCCGATGCGAGGACGGAATTATTTCACGCGTTCCGTGAACTTGGCAACATTATACTCTTCTGCATGCTCATTGAACAGGTAATTGTGGTTCATGCTATGCGTTATGAGGTCTTGGATTCCAATGCCGGGGAAAACTTTATTTCCAGAAATATTAGGTTGTCTTTTTTCATGTTAAGGAATGTTTAAACGACTCCAAATGTTAATTTTATTTTCAGGCTTTGAGCCAAGAGGAAGTTACTGATCTACTTCATGCTGCTCCATTCCAGAATATTCTACCCAGACCTTATACAGCTGGTAATAATTCTAAAAAAATTAAATTGGAATCACAAAAAAATTAAATATAAGTTATAACCCTTAAGTGGATTCCCGTAACCTCTAGTGGGGCATGGGGCAGACACATTTCTGTGTCTGTCTCACTGAACATTATTTACAGACAAGTAGATGAACAGCCTGTGTGCCTGCTCAACCGAAATATTCATCGGTTGCTCGGGATCTCCAGCCCATCACTAATTATCAGATTATCAGCAAATTAATTATATGTATCTTTTTTCTATACTTTTGAAGACTGGAGAACTAACATCAAGTTGATTTTTAAATTGATGGTTTTCAGAGGGTGAAAAACCGGAGACGAAGCAGAAGCGTCTGGAAGCGAAGTATGCAGCATTGCAGATTGTTCAAAACGTCGAAAAATATGGAACTGCGAAGGTGACTCTTCTTCATTGAAATTTATTCGATTACAGGCACAATCGAGTAACATTCAAAAATCATTCAGTCGAATTGAGAATTCATTGTTAGTAAATATAGCGAGACTTATCGAGTACAGAAACATTATTTATTATTAATAATCATTACTAACTCATTCTAACTATGAGTTCAAATCGTGGAAGTTTGAAGTTTTTGAATTGAGAATTTCTTCAAAAAACGGCATTTCTTTCTTGATGACTTAAGACTTAATAGCTCATAAAAAATTCAGTTGTACTGAAAACTTAGTCATTTTTTTGAAATTGGTTGATTGGTTCAAAATATTACTTGTTGTATTATCACTTTTTTAAGTCTTCCGTTTTGAATTGACATTATTTCGAGCAGTCAATTTATCCTAATTAATAAATTTTTCAGCAAAGCCAGCTATCTCGCGAAGGCGACCTATTAACGCGCGAGCGGTTGTGCTGCGGCCTATCTCTCTTCTCAGTGGTACTTCGACGGCTAAGAGCAAGTCTCACGGCTCCGCAATGGCCCGCCCCACCTTCACCGCATCATGCGCCGCTACACACTGACGACACTAGTGAATTTCACAGGTACATAAAAAGTCAAGTCAACTATATAAAAGGTATCTCCTGTAACAGGCAAACAGCTGATCAGTGCGGATGTAACCGAAACATTTATTTGTTTCCCCGGAATCCCAACCCAGGACTTAGCCAAGGACATAGTGGTATTAAATCAAGTGTGTTTAAAAAACGAACCCAATGTTTTAATATCTAGTTAAGTGGAATTTCATAAAATATCTTTTTTTGAAATCTCACATCAATCAAGTCTTATTCACTAGGTTAGATATTGATGCGAGTTGCATTCAACTCTCGCCTTAGGGTTTTAATGGCCTGATTGTGACAGTTTTTTAGCAAATAATATATTATTGCTACATATAAATGATGATGATAATGATAAAGAGTTGTCCGAGTTAGAGTGAGTTAAGTAGTAAGGGCCGAGGTTGGCAGGGTCGCCATGCAGTGCTCTTTATTAATTATGATAGAGGATGAAAACATATTTACGTTAAAACGTATTTTTATTGAATGCCTTAATTCTAGTTAATATTAATCAATACATAATATATTGCTGATGTCGGACAACGACTACTCGCGCCACCTAAATTACTAGTGATGCAACGAATACTACTTTTACGAATACGAATACGAATATCTCGCCATGGTAATCAAAGACTTAATTATTTGAATAATGTTTACTCTTCTAATAATTAAAATTTACAACAGGCAAATTTTTATTTAAAAAACATAAAGTTTGTAGATTTTCTGGTTTTAGGCGATTTCTTTTTTCAGTCTGGATGTTCCCAGCCGTTGAAAAAAGTCTTTCCGAGGCGACTGTACATGGCTTCAGTAAAAAATATTTTTGGGCGAGCTTTTTCCGACTTGGAAAATGGACATCTTCTCGCCAAAAAGCCAGTGAATCAGCAGTCGGCGATAAATTTGGGAGCTTTAGATAAGCATCTATCTCGTTTTTAGTTTGCGAATCCCCAGAAAAAATATTAATATTAATATTAATATATTAATAATGCGTACAAAAATATTAGTTTTTAAATATTCGTATTAGTATTCGCCGAATACGAATATTCGGTAAATGTCTTCAATACGAATACGAATACGAATATTCGTATTCGTATTCGTTGCATCACTATAAATTACCCGAATACAAACTTCATAATATTAATAGGTGAAACAAAAATTTTTGTACCCGTTTTTACGAAAATTGCGCGAACGGGTGTACGTGAAATTTGCCACAGTTAAAGGTTATATTGCGAAGAAGTGCATAGTTTTTTGTGTAAAATGCATTTGAAATACATTAAATTAATTAAAATAAGCACTACTGCTTGAATGATACACAACATACATACATACCTGACTTACTCTTGAATTGTGCTCGAATTTCGACCAATGGCCGACCAGTATGTATAATTGGGATTTTCTTTTTCAGATTGTGGTCCGCTCTGCAATTCCTCTACTGTATACCAGTGGGAGACACACAGTTTACTGTTGAGTAAGTAATTTTGTGTGACCGCCTCTTTGGTCTAATCAACTCCTGGGTTCGATTCCCGGTGGAGAAAAAAAAACTCGGTCTGGTAGGGCATAGAAGACTGATCACCTACTTGCCCAGAAAGAAAAAATTGATCAGTGAAACAGATGTGAAATGCATCTGCCCCATACCCCACTAGGGGCCACGGGACTTCACTTTAAGTAATTTTGTGTACTACGGCCGAAAGATACAATCCATCTGGCATTGCTATTACAAAGCAGTTGCCGGGGCTTCCCAGATTGTAATTAAAAACTCGCTTTTCCTTATGAAACCAATGTTTAGATTTACAATTTTTGAATTATTACAATGTGTTTTTTAATTTAATTTTTTTTACATCGAGAAAAAAGGGGGTGTTTGTATGAGTATGTGTGCGTGCATTAATGATAAAGGAGGGAATACATTTTTTTTTGTGAAATGCTACTCAAATATATACTTTATAGTAATTTGGAAAATTAACTTATTTTGATGGAATTTGTAGGGAATTGTTCGGGGAAGGTCTTCACTGGGCTGGGTGTACCATAATAGCGCTTCTGGGTCAGCAAAGGCGCTTCGAAGCTCTGGACTTCTGCTACCACATCCTAAGAGTGCAGAGGGTGGACGGAAAAGATGATGTCGTCAAGGGAATCGTAAGTATAGACAATACATTAATAAATTGACTTGTCTGTATGTAGCATTGTATTTTCTAGCCATTTTTACCGACTTCAAAAAAAGGAGGACCTCCTCATTGAGTACCTACTCTATCATATGTCAAAATCTGTTCAGTAGTTTTAGTAACAATTCGAAGTCTTTTTTTTTTTGTTAAAAATTTTAACATTAGTTACCTACAGTTAATTAAGCTTATCGATTGAACGCGATAAAAAGGACCTAAGGGAAAAAGAACTGTTGGTCGACAAATAAAACAGTTGGCTGATGACATAACACACGTCGCAAGAAATGACTGGATAAAATTAGGCAAGGACGGGGAGTCATGGGGGATGCCTTTACCCAGCAGGGGTCCAAATCTCATAAATATTACTAACATTAATTATAAGTAACTGGTGGACCCCGCGAACTTCGCATCGCTTCAGAGTGCCGAATAATAACGTGTCACCTAAACGTCATTCCATAGAAAATGTATGAAGAAACGAATTTGCAATAAAATAATATTGCGACTATAAATTAAGATGAAAGCTATACTATCTTTCAAGTTGGATCAAACTGCACACGTGCAAATTTGATTAAAATCGGTTAAGTAGTTTAGGAGTCCATCGCGGACAAACAACGTGACACGTAATTTATATATATTAAGATTGTTTTCTTAATTTTTAAGCTATAACTACTAACAAACATTGTAATGTAAAAACGAAAGCGAAGATTTGGAATAAATGTCTTTATTATTATTGATTGAATGAAATATTTTCCAGCCGTTAAAACGTATGGTCGACCGTATTCGTCGCTTCCAAGTTCTCAACTCGCAGATATTCAGCGTCCTCGCCCGACACCTGGCCGCTGCAGATGACGACAGAGCTGGAGTCGAACACGTCAGGTGCTTCCCGCCACCTTCCACCAGCCACCATGCCATCAACTAGACTAACTCTTCATAATAATCAACGATTCATAAAACTTAAATAAACTGTATTGACATAAAATTATCAACGCCAAAAATAGACTATTTAATAGCATCAACTGTTCATCACATCATAAATATTCATCACTTCATCGCTTATCATCACTTTATCAAATATATCCAAGTTGATACTATAGATAATCATTAATTAGACTGATTATTTTCAATACTTCTATTGAAATATCTTAAAATTAATTAAGAGTAATGATTTATGGAAAAATTTCGTATTTTTTCTTGCTAAAACTGAAAAACAACTTTTTTTTTTCAAATATTTTCCATGTTACAGCTTCCTCTATTTCATTAGTACTCTTTAGTAAGTTTTAGTGATAAGTGATATATAATCATGTAGATTAAAATGCGATCAAAGTAAGAATGTTTCCTAAGTAAGAGAAAAACATTTTTCCCGGGAAAATGAAACAATGAGTTAAACAATTGTAAAATCTTAATATATACGCGATTTAATCCGGTTAACTTGATTTTTGTTTTAAAAAGTATAGGAGGTTATGAGAAGAAACCAGCATTTCGGTGTTTAACTTTAAATATATTTCACCGAAAATATAGACTGTAGCCACACTAACACTCTAACTTCTACACGAGAAATTGGAGAAAGAAAGAACTCAGAAGGCGTTCACTGAGCGGTGGCGTTTTATAATAAAGAAAAAGTCAAATGACATCTTGTACTATTGACTAAAGAATTAATTTTTGTACGTCCTAGTCAATTGACCATTTCATTAATGATTAAAGAATCAAATGACAATCCAACAAAAAGAAACTTGATTTCAATTTTATTTTTTCCACATTTATTTAATAAAAGTTTTATGAATTTGAAAATGTTCGCTTATTAATATTCTTATTTTGATCGAATTGTACTTTTTATATTTTTTGTAACTGTTTTTCTTCTGTTTTATATTTACTATAAGTTAAAATTGATAATTTATAGTGATTTTCGCTAATCCAGAAAGCAATGAAATAATGTTTCCCAGTCAATATTTTCTTTTGGAAAAAATAAGATTTTCAACTCGGACGCATAAGATCTTTTATTTATAGTTAAGTTATTATTGTTAAAATTTGTATTCTGTACATTACTTGCATGATTTTATTCTTTGACATAACAGCTGAATGAATTTTTATGAAATTTTGTATTCTTATTCTAATAAATAATAATAAAATATTCCCTCTATACAAAGGTGTTTTTTTTACTCTATAAAATAACATTAAGGTCTGAAGACATGATCACCTTGTTTGGAAATAGGTTTCTACAGGAACCTGTCCTATACCTAACTAGGGCTTTCCCTCGGCTCGGATATTATATAAAACTGCCCTATCACAGAATTTTACGTAAAAAAATATGAAAGAGAAATGGTCAGTTAAATCTATTTAATTAATTTTATTTCTAATAATTTCATAAGTATTTCAAAGTTTGGGGGCCGCTATGGACTTTAGCACTATTTAATGGGCATTATAACATATATTTCATTTTGTTTAGTTACTCCACTAATTTAATCCACGATTTTAAGAAGTTGTCGCGCATTTGAAAATCATACCTATCGACTGCTGAATTTCAGATATATTTAGATAAATTGAAATATATTGCAAAAAGTCTAGAATAGAGACTATTATATAAGTCAATTGTCAAAGACTCAGTTTCAGAGAATAAGAGCGTCAAAATTGACCATTTTATGCAAAAAGTAAGGTAATAGGCCTCTTAAGCCCGGCGCAAATTGGACCCAACCCACGCACAGCACACGCGTGGACTGTACTGGCCGTGGGATGGGTTCAATATGCGCCGGGATTTAACAATATTTAAAAGATTTTCGGTTTGCGACTGAAGAGAGACTACTAATTCGTGAACGTGATTTTATTAAAATATACGAAGTTTGTTATTAATAATGTTTGTGAGTTGTCCCAATTATTATTATTACTAGCGTGGCCTACGTAAAGGTAGGTACGTATTTTTCTTTTTTTTTATCGGATAGGAGGCTCACTTACGAGAAGCAATCCGTCGCCGATGGAAACCCACCCTTAACGCCTTATATATTTTAGCCATTTTGAGCTTACTCAACACTAATATTATAAAGGTATCTGTTTTTCTTTCACGCCTAAATCACTGAATTGGTCTCGTTTGGTTAAAGTTAGTTAAACAGTTTAAATTGAAAGACTAAAGTTTAGGACATGATTTCTTTTATCGTGAAAGAAGGCTTGAAATTGAAATAGTTCAAATAGTAGTAATGAGCAGTTGGCGTGTTGTCGCTTAACATCAACAGATGGCAATGATTGCCCATTAATCAGTTCTTTCACACAAGCACCAGTTATTCACAATTATCAATGGTTTATGCTTTTCTTTATAATGTAACTAGCGACCTGCCCCGGCTTCGCACGGGTATAAAACATATATATAAAGCTTCCTCTTTAATCACTCTATCTATTAAAAAAGACCGCATCAAAATCTGTTGCGTAGTTTTAAAGATTTAAGCATACAAAGGGATATAGGGGAAGAAAAAGCGACTTTGTTTTATGCTATGTAGTGATACTGATTAAAACACAATTGTCACGCTAAGCCTTTATTTATTAAAAACTTATCAGTATGCGTTACCCGTCGCCTAAGATACTTAAATTACATATTTTATCCTTGCGAAGCGATTTAGTGTTAAAATATGCACCACAGATTGCTTTTTTAAAGGCAACATTTAAAAAAATGCGAAATATGAATTACAAGTATTTTACATGAAGATGCAAAAACCGATTTTATTATATATAAGTAAACAATGTAAAAAATAAACCTTAAATTTGAGAAAGACATGGACAAGTTGTAATTATTTATATAAACCTATTTTGAGTAGGTCATCTTCTTTTGTTATAAGAGATACATAAGACATTATTATACAAATCCATAAGCTTTTGACTTTCCAGGTGACGTAACGATGAGTACATAAGACACGAGAACTATCAAAAAAAGTCAAACTAAAGAAAAACTTTTTTGACAACTCCTGAAACCAGATTTAGTTTAGATTCGCATTCTAGGATACGGGCCTTAGTTTTTAGCGAATTTATCATATATGATACAGTTTTAATTTCTTTTCGTTTGATAATCGTTACAGTATTTTTATTTGGATATTCGAGAGCCCAATTTATTTCCTACTCCTTCAAAGATCGTTTAAAATCAGACCAGCAATTTATCTGATAGACAAACTTACAACTTCAATTACAATTTATATACATCTAGTTGCGAATAACAATAAGCGATCTCTAGGCAACTCGTGTTAGAATAATAAACATTTTGAATTTATTACATAAATGTTGCCCTTAAAAAAACTTGCCGACACAAGTGACATAAATCATGGCTTACAATAATCTTATAATCTAAAAGACCAGAGATCTTTCAAATTTGACTCCAATCGGACATTTTTGTGTCCTCGGATTTGTACTTGAGTTTAGACGACCGGAAAATACAGAAAATATTGTTACAACAGTTTTCTATAACAATTAACCTATCCTAATATTATACATAAATAAAACCAAAATTATATTACAATTAAAGTAGTTATTGCAACGTGACCATTTAATCTAAATTTTACACTGGCAACACCAACTAAACGAGAACTAATTGAAAATGGAATAGATTTCTATCACATTTTTATTTTTTGCCTGACTGCGGCGGCGCCGGTAACTGTACATACATGTCATAATGTATAATAGTTTGTAATTTAGGAGCTGAACCGATTTTGATAAATCATTAGATTAGTCTTGATGGCGCGTATCATTGCATAGATTATATTTCACACCGCAGTCAGTTTTTTATAGAAAAATAGCCCATGAATAATTAAAGCATTTTTCAACCAAACGGCGAGAAAAAGACATGTTTTATTTGAAACTAGAAAAAAAAAGATTTGAAAAAAACAATAAAAAAATATACTTGCCAGCCTCAAATCATAACATGCCTTTTCGGTAACGTAACTGTATAAAGTATAATAAAAAAAAATCACATTTTAGTCGCGTTGAAATGCGTCGATAACTCGATAATTCAAAAACGATTTCTCGAACTGGATAAGAGTTTAATAGAACTCATCGAAAACAGTAAATCTCAATGCCATTTGCTAAGGCCCTAATTTCCATTCACATATTGTATGAAGTGCATTCTATTTTAATCTATAAAGGTACCATAATACAGTAGAATCGCTGTAAATCGGTATTCACATAAAAGTCAAAAACTCAACTTAGTACTTGAAATAATAAGCACAACTGAACCAGTCTCATCGGTAAATATTTACACCTAAAACTAAAAAATAAACAATCTAAGCTTTTTTTAATTTTTTTTTTTATAAAACGGGAAGCAAACTAGCAGCAGGCTCACTAGGGCCTAGCGGTCTGTAGTGGGTACATGGACATCCAACACGTCAGTTGCGCCGCGAGGCCTTAAAGCCGGAAGTACTGGTTCGGAAGACGGAAATACATCTGAAGGCAGCTGTTTCCACAAATTGTATGTAAACTATTGTATCCTGTCCGATTTAAAATCCTTTCTAATAAATGCGAAAGTAACTCTGCCTGTCTCTGTCGCGGTTCACGCCAAAACTACTGAACCGAATTAAATAAAATTTGGTCACAGATAGTCCTGAAAAGGTTGATGAAAAGTTCTATGGAAGTATCGTCATTTTTAGAGCTAAAAGCCTTTAGGCTACATAACACGAAGTTAACGCGGGTGAAATCGCGGGACACCAAGCTATCCATGCATTAAGAACTATAACTCGAAATAACCTCTGATATTAGACTTACAGTGGTTCTACTGTATATATGTCAATACAAAAGTTTTGTATGAGTTTTATTGGACTTAATTATTCTTTTCACCTTTTCTTTCTCGATATATTTTTTTTTACAAACACTTCATAGGCCTAATCAATTTTTTAGCCTCTTCTCGATGATATATTGGAAAATATTGATATCAATTAAGCAGGGTAATAATTTGTCGTTAAAAATGTTTCAAAATCATTTTTATTCTTAGTAAAAATGTAAGGCATTTGCAGTTATTGCTTGGCGGAATTATTGGAACTTCGTTTAAGTACACAAACGTAATAAAACACGGAGGTATGTTTTGTTCGTCTGTCGCTACCAAAAATGTAGACAATGTCACTCGTAGTGTTTTTTTCTGTCCATTTCGTCATCAGTTCGGTTCATGCTGTGGTCTGAAAAATAAATAATTAAACAATTAAAACAAAACAGTAACAAAATACTAAAACATACGAAAATTATAAAAAAAAACCATAATCAAACATTGATATGAAAAAAAAAGTGTTAAAATTTTAACAAAAAAAAACCGACTTCAAATTGTAACTCTAAAAATACTGAACAGATAATAATAAAATTAGATGGAAGCACCAGCTTTCAAAGAAAAAAAGAATCATCAATATCGGTTCACCCAGTCGAAAGTTCTAAATTAGCAAACATAAAAAAAAACATCGAATTGAGTATCTTCCCTTTTTTGGAAGTCGGTAAAAACAAATAGATTCTTAAATAGCTATGCAAAACTACAAAACACTCGTCTGAATTAATTTTGTGATCGAAGTAACTTTAAGAATACTGTACTTCTTTTTCTAACATAGATTACACAAGTCAACAAAAAAAAAAATCTTTTTTTTTTGTGTCTGTTTTTAATGACTATTCTGAATGTTTATATTGGAAAATAACCAAAAACTAAATTTATAAAAAAAAGTTTGCTTTTGTACTTTATACGATGATAGAAAAAACATACGATTTCTGACAAATGCTTAGAGGTTACCCACTCCTAAAAGCAAACTTTATGAGATAAAAATATTATTTCTTTTATTAATCAGGTATTTGAAATCAAAATCGGGTACACAGAACAACACTAAATTCGTGTTGACTTGTGTTATTTAACTGTTATTTATAATCAAGCAGATACGATAAACTTAATCAAATTTAAAATTAAGTTAGATTTATAATATGAAGTTAGTTACCATGGTGCGGATTCATTTTGGGTACAAGGACGACGTTTCCATCGGCCGCTTGCTGAAGCGAGTACTGGGCCGAAGACAACGGTCTACCTTCAGCGTCGCGGAGGTTCTGCACATACAATCATAATTAAATCAAGAAATTAAATCTTTATATATAAAAATCAATTGCTGTTCGTTTGTCTCGCTAAAACTCGAGAACGGCTGGGCCGATTTTGCTGATTTCGCTTTTGAAATGTTTATCGTAGTCGTAGTGAGAAAATCATCGATCAATAGCAAAACATTCACTAGAAATAATTTATATGGTAAAAGGTTTGCCGGGTCAGCTAGTAATAAATAAATTTGTCTTCAATGACATTGAAGAACAAATTTATTTTTTTACAGGTAAGTTATAAAACAAAAAAAAAAACATCTGTGAATTTTCGGTTTTTGTTTCAAAATGTGTTAAGGATTCATTCGAAATAATTCATGGAGTCAATATTTAAAGTATTTTCAACGTCCGACACAAAAAGAGAGGTGTTATGTTTCACGTATCTGCGTGTCTGTCTATGGCGTTGATATTACCAATTTAAGAATGGAGGGATAGATCCTCCATTTTTAATAAAATATTAGTATTTGTAATAATGTGATAGTCATGAATTTAATACTAGGAATAAAGATAAACTCGCTGTTGCCACTAGTAGGCTCCATAAAGTTAGTAAATCCTTTAAAGCGTATACATTGCCTTTTAATAATAAATTCCCAAGTGATATGCTTAAACTGTCAATAAATAGATTTAAAAACACAATTAAAAGAAAACTTTATAAAAGAGCTTACTATAACATAACAAATTACTTAGATGATAAAAATGTTTAGGAATGAACTTGCTCTTAATAAAAAAACTACATAATATTAAAAAACCAAAAAATTGACGATTCAAAATGATCAAATGATTTCACTGAATACAGATATTTTAACTTTGTAATTAATATTAATAATGTATTTAGTACAAACCTGAAATACGTGTCGGTACATCGCCGCAAATCTCTCCTTCAACCGTTGCCGTTCAGCCAACAAGGCGGAATGGTCGCGCTGCGTCCGAATCTTACGATCCCGGACTGTGCGAACTTCGTCCGCTAGCGAAGTGATCTGATCTAGCTTGCGTTTACGACAATTCTGAGCTGCCACCTGGAATATATAAAACGTATTTTTCAAGAGGCTGAAGTGCCGATACGCGAGTAGATATTTTAAAAAATGCTATCTGTTTCATACCGCTTTGCCTCGCTCCGGGCGTGCGTTACAAATCTTAGAGGCCTACATTTTATTTTTTTAAATTGTTTTGGGCGATAACGTTTTCACCCTCCTAAACATTTCCGAAATGGGATAATTTTGGTATCTTTAGTTTCATTACACCTTAATCTAGGTCTGTACGTTTTTCTTTTTTTAGTAATTCAGTTTAGTTTAATTTAAAAAAATAAAAACGCCCGAGGAAGATTTCAGTCAAAAATATTGATGTTTGGATGCTAATAACTTCTATCATACGCAATATTTTTTTAAATTAAAAACGTACGGACCTAATTTTTCATTTTATCTACAACATTTCCAAAATTTTTGAAAATTAGACTATATTTATGGGGGGAAAAACGTTATCGCTTTTTGTATGAAAATGTACAGCTTCACAATACTCTTAATAAAAATTAGTTCTTTATGTAGTAAAATATATAGCTTCTCTCTGATCTCTCCCATAACTCAACTCACCTTATTCTTCCCCCTCCTCCGAATGTCCCTGATGAGTGAGAGCTGAGCCTCGCTCAAGTCGTGCTTGGAGAGGCGCTCGTTGAACTCGTCCATCGGCAGATTTATTATGTCTGACACTTCTAACGGGATCCCTGAACAACATAATATATAACATATAAGTAAGAATCTAAAACTTAATAAGCTTATTTTGATCCCTGACGCAAAATGAGGGTAGTTTTTTTTAATACACTTCGGAGTGCAACGGGCGGCCATATCGCCAGATCTCTTCCAGGCAACCCAATTTTTTGTTGGTTTGTTTAAATTTCTTCAAGGCTGAAGAAATTCAACCACAACTCCGTGCCACATATGACACCCCGTCCGGCAAGTGGCAGCCCTACCCTAAATTGCATTTGGGACCGGGGATCGAACTCGATACCTCAGGCTTCGCGGTAAGATTATAAAACCGCTTAGCCATGAGGCCTCTAAGTTTGTTAATGAGATAAGGATTAACGTCTCATGCAATATATGCTTCTCGTTAAATCAAAAGCCATGGGACAGACACATTTCTGCGTATGTATCAAGGTGAATTTTCTTTACAGGCAAGTACCTCCCCAACCAAATTATAAATTAGTTTCCCCCGGTTTCGAAACCGGGCCCTGTGGCGCAACACCTACGTAGACCATTTAGTCAGTTTGAAAATAAAAAAAAAGGTTAGACGTCAATGTTTCGAATGCTCCTGACCTGCATTTGTTGTTGCAAAGACCAAAGCTGTAAGTTGATCGAGGTTTATAAGTAAGATAGTGTGTAATGTTGTCTCTCTCTTTTAGCCAATTAAGGAAAGAGTAAGAAATTCTCACCGAGTGCCTTGGCCCGTTTCTCATCCCGACTCAAATGTCCCGGCGATCCATCAGAACTACTGCCATCCGTTAGTCGCCGTACTGCAATAGAAAATTTCAGGAATAATTAAAAAAAAAACTATCATATTAACAAATCACAATTTCTTTCATTCTTTGAACTAAACCAAAATCGGTTCATTCGTTTGTGAGTTACGGTGCCACAGACAAATGCTTCAGAATCACATTTCAAACAAACACCCGACATTTGGGTCGCGCATTTTCATCTATATTGCGTTCCCCCGGGATTCTAACCCAGAACCTTCGGCACAACACGCAGACGCGTGAACCATTTAACCACTAGTCTCGAAACTAAATGGTAAGTAAGGTTAAAAATAATATTGTGTTAAAAATTTTAACACAAAAACCGACTTCAAATTGTAACTCTAAAACAACTGCACAGATTTTGATGAAATTGGACCACACGGAAAGCACCAGCTTTCAAACAAAAAAAAACCCATCGAAATCGATTCACCCAGTCGATAGTTCTGAGGTAACAAACATAAAAAAAACATCGTCGAACTGACTACCTCCTTTTTGAAGTCAGTTATAAGGTATGTAAAAATGCTAAAAAATACTAACATAGGTACAAAACTAGGTTTTTACTTTTGATTCACGATTGTAAGTCGACTTTTATTGAAGGAAAGCCTAAAATGAACATAATCTATGTCCACTTACCTCTTTTGTCTCTGACGGGTTGTCTATGATCAGGTGGTGGTAATGGAGCACTGTATGTGTGATTGTGTCTCACTCGATCTCCCAACAGCTGGAAACGATTGCCAGCTGATGGAGTTATATTACTCTGAAACATAAATTATGCTTATTAAATGGTAGTAGGTTGGTAGAGCCGTCGGAGTAAGCTTCAGTTTGAATTTATAATTTGAAAGGCGATCTGCTCGCGCTAATGCGTCACACCGGTGTGACGTGTGCAGTTGCTGACGCGTTTCAGCCCCGCTCGGTTGTTCTATATACGAACCTTATAATTAATATAGGGAAAGATGGTCTTGAGCATTGGCCAACAGTGGGTGGGTCACTCAGGTGCAAATACCCCAAATGTAAAGGCTGTTCCTCAATATCATGTGGGAAATGCAAAGTTAACTTGTGTCTTAATAAAAATAATAATTGCTTTTTAAATTATCATCAACAATAATGAATGTACAAATATATTCTATTTTTTATTTATTTAGTACTGAGCTAAACAAATTTCCATCATATTGTTTTTTACTATTTTCATATTATTTATTTACACTAGGATTTTTTAGATTATTTTTCCCTTAATATAGAGCATCAATTACACCAGCCTGATTTATTTTACCAAAAAAAAAAATCATGCAAAGAAGAATTATTTACTAGTTAAATGATAGAATTTGTGAAAGACGAAATTGAGACATTTTAATTATTAGTTAGAGGCGGTCAGAAGAAGTGTAGTGTCAAGGCAAAATATTCAGCGCTGGAAACAAGCAATTATGTCCACATAGGTCAGACACCAACCCAAATTCAGCACTATAAACATGGCCAATCGACTAAGAACTTAAGCACAATGCAATGGTTGAGTATTAAGGAAAGAAATGCGGCCGATTAACAATCCATATATTTTGTTGGTTACAATTTGTTACCGTTTACATACCTGCAAGAGAGTGTGGCTGGAATGTGCCGTGTTGAGATCCAAGGCCGGTTGGAGCGGAGTCACGTGGGGAGCCGATAGATGGTGACGGTTATACTCGACTGGGGATAAATATTTTATATCCATTATAAAAATATGTTAATTATATGTATTGATTAAATTTAAAAACATTAGTACGAGAAAATAACGAACAATTTAAAATGGTTTTGTTTTAATTTTATTATAATATATTTATACGTTAAGATAACCTAGAATCTGCAGAGTCCTCAGTTCGAATTCTTGGGAAACAAATAATATAATAATAAAATAGAGCAGAAAAATGACATAAAGATTTCACTTTTATTAATTTAAGGTATACATTATATTAAATACTGGTAAACGATGTTAATAAATAATTTGGATTAAAGAATATTTCCTTACCATTGTGCATATTATGCATGTTATCATGGTGGTAGGTCTGTTCGCATTCATATTTGACAGCCGGAGGACGCGGCACCAACGACTCTAATTGGGGTGGCTCCTGAAAATAAATAAATGAAACATTTAAAAGTTAAAAATGAAAGTAAGTTGAATGAAGAAGTTTACTTTTTTAATGGATAAATTATAAAAAATAAGGTAAAACGTGGAAGAATTAATAAAATATCTCTAGAAATGAAAAAGTTATGGGACTTTGAAGTTGCGCTTCCAATAATAATTTTGCTACACGCGGTTAGATCAAATGACGTCACAGGCGTACAGAAATACGTATTCAATAATTTATTTCTAAGTCATATATCAAATTTTTTTCAGTGATTGATTAGTTTTGATCTATATTTTAATACCATTACTTTGAATATAATAATAACATCATGAAACTTCTTCAATATGGTAGACACCAATGCCCCATACCTTCCTTTATGTAAGTCATTTATATCCAAAAATGAAAAAACTAAATTTAAAATGAAACGAAATATTATTCTCAAAATAGGCCTTTATTTAACTATTCGTTTAGTTCAATAAATTAATTTGAATATTTTGTTTGAAAAAGCATTATCAATAATATTGATAAACTACAGATCAGTTGAAATGCTTAGTAAAATTGAGAGCACAGGAAACCCAACAGCTGGCTCATATTTCGGTCAATGCGTTAGTATAGCAATACAACGCGGTAATGTAGCCAGTATTTTGGGTACGCACCCCAACGATTTGAGTTTTTTGCATTTTTGTAAATATAATTAACTACAAAAAAAAGTTGAAATTGTTATTTTTCTGAAAAATGTAATAATTAAATTCAAATAATTTAAAAATCTGGAATATTCACCTGGAAGCACCTTTTTCCGAACATGTGATGTTTCTTTTGCGGCGCGTGCGCATTACGCTCCCTTGCGTAGGCACCGTCGTATGGACGAAATTTAGAACTGTAAACAAAATCATTAAAATTGTAATATCAAACGGTTAAACGTATGTGTGTTAAGATTTGACAATGATTTTTTTATACACTGTTGCAATGGAGTCCAACGAGCGGCCTTATCGCTAATAAGCGATCTCTTCTTAATAAAAACCGACTTCAAATTATAACTCTAAAACTACTGAACAGATTTTGATAAAATTTAAAGCTTTCAAAAAAAAACATCTAAATCTGTTCACCTATTCGAAAGTTCTGAGGTAACAAGCATCAAAAACCAGTCGAATCGAGAACCTCCTCCTTTTCTAAAGTCAGTTAAAAATGGCTCAGCCTGATAGTTAATAGAAGGGTATAAAGGAAAAAAGAGGTGAGCCGAAATGATTGAGCCATCAGCAGAGAAGAGATAGCTGGAAGTTGTCCAATACAAGAAAAAGAGCAAAGAGAAAAAAGAGATATGAAAAAGGCATTTACTCGTCTGGACCACAGAAGAAATATATAATCTAGATAATGAATTTGCAAATTTTTAATTTTTTCTATGATATTAATTTAACATATAAGACATAATACAAGATATATGCATTCTAAGAAAGTTTCACAGCTGTAGTAAAAACATTAAAGTTTAAATTAAGATACAAAGTTTCTGTAGAATTAATGTATTATTAAGCGAAACTTATGCAATTGCCCGAAATTTCATCGGCAAAATCGAGCTTAAAAATTAATTTATTTTTATTATAATAAATAAAGTTTGCCGTTTATTCAAAAATCGTTTATATCAGACAATTTTATCTTAACGATATGTTATCTCTACTTATATTATTGGACAACATAATTTTCAATTATCAATGAATTTACCATTTCTTTTTTATAATCACTACATAGTATAAAACAAAGTTACTTTTTCTTTCCCTATATCCCTTTGTATGCTTAAATCTTTAAAACTACGCAACGGATTTTGATACGGTTTTTTTAAATAGATAGTGATTGAAGAGGAAGGTTTAAATATGTGTTTTATACCCGTGCAAAGCCGGGGCGGGTCGCTAGTAGATAATAATTGGGACAACTCACATACATTGCTCTGGTCCCAATGTAAGTAGCTGAAGCACTTGTGTTATGGTAATCAGAAACAACGAGGGTACCACAATAAATACATAAGTTTATAAACAACCAAGACTCGGAAACAACATTCGTGCTCGTCACACAAATAAATGCACCTACCGGGATTCGAACCCGGGTCCTTTTAATGCAGAAGGAGCACTACCAATTGCGCAAGTTGAATTGTGTGCAATTCAACATTTGCAAAACAGTTTCGTTAGACACTATCCATCCAGCACATTTTCAAAATTTTTCTGTGTACCCACATTTCGAAGGCTTCTCGAAGCTTGTCGCTCACACTCTGAGTTAAGGTTCATATCTAAATGTAAATGTATTGTTTATTGTCAAAAATCACAATAAAAACTTTATCATTTTATTTTTTAGAGTTGGTAATCAATAAAATATTTTATTATTACATTATTATACCTCCACGCCATACAGATTTAGAGAAAAAACTATCAGTGAGATGTATGAAATACCTGAGGAACTCTTGCGCCGAGTCGCTGCCATCGCACCATTCGCCGTCTGAGAGAGACGGGACCCGCTCTGAGCCCATTGACGAGACAGCGCTGTCTGAAGCTGAGTCCCGCTCTGAAAATATTTTAATTTAATACTAGTGGACTCCGCGAACTTCCTATCGCTTCAGAGTTCCGGACAAATAATTTGCAATAAAATAATATTGCGACTATAAATTAAGATGTAAGCTATCCTATCTTTCAAGTTGGATCAAACTGTACACGGTGTGCAAATTTCATTAAAATCGGTTAAGTAGTTTAGGAGTCCATAGCGGACAAACAACGTGATACGTAATTTATATATCGCACCCTTAGCAATATAAGGGCATAATACAAAAAAGTAGTTTTTTGGGAAATCGCGTTTAAAGATGAATTTCTACATTCCACCTTACTTTTTCAATAAAATGCTTATTATTCAAGTTATAAATGTGAAATTTTGCATATTTATTCTTTGATAACTACACTGTAAGTAGCCATGAATAAAAATGAATGCCTTTATCATTTAAAATAACACTTTACACGAATTTTGACTTGAGTCCTTATATTACTAAAGGTGCGATATATTAAGATTACTAACGTAATATGTATAAAATATGGCAATCCCTACTGCTGTCTAAACTGATATTATAAATACTAGTCAGCGAAAGCCTAACAACTGAATGATGATTTTAGTCCAGAGATAGACTATAGTTTGAAAAAGGACCTTTTATTGTGAAAATGGCTTGAAGAGGTTGGCTGAAAACACGCGCGGACAAAAGCAACATATTGTATTTTCTTTGTTATATTGTATATTTGGGTTAAGGCTGTAAGAAAATAGTTTTTTTAATGTTTATAAAATTTACTTACCAGTCGTAATAGGCATGTGTGTAGAGTGGTTCTGTGGTGTAGGAACATGTGCAGTGGCACCATCAAGCATTCGCATTGTGTACATCCCTGAAAAAAAATACATATATATTAAATTATTAATATTTGATCTAATCAAAGTTAAAAAAATCTTTACTTATATAGAAACAGACATGATCTAGAAATATACTAGGTAATAAAATTAAAGTATTAATTACACTTCTTTTTTGCCAAAGCCAATTGAAAGCAAAGCTACTTAATTGAAGTTTTTTCAATTTTCCATTTTTTTTAAAACTAAATCGAATTAATTCGATTTTTATGTATTCATGTTGCAAATTTGATGCCTTCAAAATCGTCTTGAAATCTCTCGCCCGATGGCGAAACTATTCTTTCAATATACTGAAAACTGCTGATCGTAAAAAAATAAAAATATAATAAATGGGACCATTTTGGCGCCTTACCCTATCGTTTGATACCTCATTCATTGAAATCGGTCCACGGACGGCATCCATGGATAACCTCCTTTTTGATTTTTTGAAGGTCGGTTAAAAAATAAATTTAATATTACTTAATTTGTACATTATCGCAAATATTGTACATTAATGACAGTCAACAACAATGTTTGCTATGATAAGTTTCGTGTTCATAACGTGATCCGTGACTTGCATTTTAGTAAAATTCGGGGATTAATGAAGATATTAACGACACATCAACATCTTTTAGAAATAAAAAAACTATAAACGTAAAAGAAATGGTTAATATTTCCATTTTTCTGAAAATGATGCAATTGTTTTTATGTCTACAAAAATATATATTTTTCAAGTGAAAACTTCTTTAGGCGCGTTTAGCACTTTTTCGCGCTCAGCCGGCTCGAGTCATGATGATGCAGATGAAGGCCACTCAGAGCAAAATTCACTGGAGTAATTTATACACAATTATAATTAAGTACATTGTAAAAGTTATTAATTTATCAATATAGAACGCAAAAAAACTTGTATTTCGTATTATTAATTTCGCCTTGTTGAAGTTAAAGCACACACACAATTTTTGATTTAAAAACGTCGAAAAGTCTTCATTTTTGTATTTGCTAATGTTGACTCTTGGGTATAAATCTTGGTCTTAATACTGACAATGAACATTCTTGTGAATTTACGTATCGTTTAATAAACTTTTATATATATTTCAGACATATCTCATATTTTCTAGAGATTTTCTACCGTAAACAATATCTACTGCGTATATTTACTCAATTTAAATGGATTTATTTTATTTGTACAGCTAAGCTACGTATACAATAAAATATTCCGAGTGACAGTTTCCTTTCGTTAGAATAAACTATGTATTTAAATTAGCGACTTGATAACATCGCCACGTAGCGAAATTTAAGAAGTTACTCCTTAGAATTTTAAGATACAGAACTAATAAAATTAATTAACGTAATAAGCTAACTGTGGAATTACCACATAATGTCACTTGAGACTTGGGAGGTTTTGTAAAACTTAGAATTTAAGATTGATTTTCAGTCTTAAATTATAATAATGGAAATAAAAAACTTGTCTAAACTTGAATGTGCCGAGAGTTCGTAATTGAGTCTGTATTGAGAAAAGCCATAAAGAAAGACAAAAAGAACTTAGCATGATTTTCGTTGAAATTATATTTAAGTATTACTATTTAAGGGTCGGTTAGATCAATAGGCTTCTGCGCCAAAAGATCCTGAGTTTGAATCCCGGAAGGTGCTTTAATATGTGATGAGCACGAATATTTGTTCCCAGTCGTGGTTGCTTAATATGTATTTATTGTGGTACCTTCGTTGTTTCTGATTACCATAACGCAAGTGCTTCAGATACTTTGGGATCAGAGCAATTTATGTGAGTTGTCCCAATTATTAGTCAACGTCAAAAATATCTTTGTCATGTTGAATCACATACATGATCCCTTATGTATATTAGTATAATACATAATTGTAAAACCAGGGAGGATTACTAGAATGACCGCTATCAAATGTTACCTTTGTCTTTCTTTTGTTATTTAGTCACGCTACAAGCTAAAAGGAGAATATATATTTGATAGATATTTTTCATTAGTATCCTAGCAAACTTACCATCATATTTGTAGTAATTCAAATACCCAACGTCTGGGTACAACATTCTGCAATAATACGGCGAAAGGGGGTAGAAGGATGTGTAAGGGTAGTAAGCAATGATATCCATCTTAAATCCGATATAATCTCTATAATCTTTGAGTATTCTTAAGTTTTTATTTCAAAATATACTCTATGATATATCCTCTTAGATGTTCATAGATATATTTTATGCATTTGTAAATGCGTCTTCAAATGGCATCCAACCTCTTTGTTTACGAGAAATTTCCCGACAGATAATAATAATTCCTCGTCAAACAGAGCAATTTGTATTAGAATTATCACGGTTGAAAATAGAATTCGATAAGATCAATGTTCACTCCTTGAATTTGAAGGACCACAGACAATAATTGTAGGTTTTCAATACGAAAACAGGTACTTTTATAAGGGCTTCGCAGGACGTTCTAGTTTTCCTTAGGGCGCAACATATCTTGCACATACATTCACAGTTGTACTTATTTTGCACCTGTCTGCACATCCTACGTTTCGGGAAAAAGAATGGCATAGGTAAGCTTTTAGATGCACAAAAACAGAACACGTACACGCAAAAATGAAAGTCTTCAAGTTCGACAAAACCTTCGCAAACTCGGGCGATGGACACAAAACTGTCAAAACACGATACGAAATAATCAGTTGAATTACTTCTTCACGAACAATCTGTACACGTAAGAACCCATTTTGGTAAAAGGAGCAAGCGAGCGACCGATGCTAACAGTGTGTGAATTCAAAATGGCGGACGGTGGCGGGAAAAGTTATTTTCACTTATCGTGCAAAGCAATAAACATCGTTATCAGAGTCTTAACTTCGTAAATACTACACAAGATAAAGGTCATGTGTATAAATATTTATCTATGTCGTTATAAATTAATTACCTTTCATTCGTTAGAATGATAACGCGTCGCACATACTTGTAGAAGAACTTTCTTGATTACAGCGATTTTGTAATACATAATTTGTAAGGCCTTAAGTGGGTTACGATTAAGAGCATTGAAAACATACAAATTCATTCTTAGAGAATATAGCTTAAGCTCATGAATGTATAATGTGTACCTTATATGTAGGTCGAAGGATTTTTAGGTGTGACTTTAACATTAGATTTACGAAAACCTAATTCCCTTTAATATAACTCTAATAATAATATCCTGAAATACTGTTTTTTTGTTAATTTAACTCACTTTAATAATTTTCGCACTTGATATAGTTAGTGCGATCTCTTATTTTTTAACCGGCCTTACAAAACACCCACCCCCCGGTTTCAATTGTATTTTTTCTTACCAGGTTTGTATGGAGATCGCTTGTTAGCGATAAGGCCGCCCGTTGCATTTAATTATACATTTTTTGTATTGTTGTCTTTCTAATGCCGTTAAGTGTTAATAAATACCTTCATTCATGGCCATATCCATCAGTTGAAGATCTTCATCATTCAGGATAGACTGGAAGAAGCCATCTTGATTTGGCGCCATTTCCGATGTAGGATTCTAACAATAAAAATACATATTAGACATACTTATCTAGGTACTCTGTAACTATAATTAAATGGTTTAAATTATTATGAAAATAATTCAAAATCCACGTTGAACATATAAACAGACAAAAATATAAAGAACATATAACACAAAATCGATTTAGTTACAGCGTAAAAGCCAAAAGGACAGTTACTTTCGCATTTTTTAAATATATTATTAGGGATTATAACTAAATTTCTTAATTATATTAATTATATATTATAAGATCTTAAGGTCTTATAAGCGTACCACGAAGCCCGAGGTATCGGGTTCGATCTCCGGTCCCGAATACAATGTATAATTTGTATTTTGTCTCTGGTTGCCGTAGAGCTGCCACTTGCCAGACGGGGCGTCATAAGTGGTACGGTGGTGTGGTTGAATTTCTACAGGCTTGCCTGAAGAAATTCAACCTAACCATTAAAATTTCAGTTGGCTGGAAGAGATCACTGATTAGCGATAAGGCCGCCCGTGGCACTCCATTGCAACGAAATATTTAAAAAATAAAATAAATACCGGATAATAAATGGGTTCATGCTGTTGTGGATGATGGGCCGACTCCACCTTGTAAGAACTCTCGATGGGCGCAGCTGCTCCTGAAAACAATTACATCTGGAGTGAAATAACAGAGGTAAATAGAAATGTATGATGAATTCATAAAATATAGCTAAGAACCATCTCGAAAATTTTCAAACAAAAAACCGCATCATAATTGGTCCGTTTGTTTAAGATACGATGCCACACAGCGACACGTCATATATATATCAACCAAATCACAGGTACCCTTGATGTAAGAAAAAAAAAGAATTTCCTTAACCCCTAATGAAGCATGGGGCAGACACATTAATATACCTATCTATTTCGTTTTCTTTATAGGCAAATAGATGATAAGCCTTCTGAGCCTACTCAAGCGAAACATTCATTAATCCCCACGGGATTCGAACCCAGAACTTCCGACGCAACACGCAGACGCGTAAACCTATTAGCCACTCAGGGCGGTTTTATTGAAATTATATATAATTACTAGCTGTGCCTAGCGGTTTCACTCGCTCTCGCTACACATACTTTTTATATAAAAATCACACACACACACAACACAAACACCGTGCTTATATATCTGTGGCCATAGGTCAGAATATGATAAATGCAATTTCATTACTTTACAGGACAAGCAATTAAATTATAAGGAATCTTGAAGGCACTATTAAACACTCGATATATGAAAAAAAAATCTGATTAGTATTCAATACAACAGTAATATTTTGCATGTAATTATACTGATATAACCAAATGAAAGAGCAATACCTATATTAATAAGTCATACTGAGCAATAATGTACTTATCATTGTCTGATATATGACCACATTCATTTATTTTATTTATTTTTGCCCTTTCTATGCTGATTTAGAAATGGTATAATAAGTATATAATGGTATAATAGGTCCAAGTCATTAACAAAATTCACCTGTATATATATAAACTGTAAAAACATTTTTCATTATGTAATACGTCAGTTTACGTCATTCGATTACAAGGTAATAAACAAATGCCATTCATGGATATTTTATTTTAAAAAAATCATATTTCGATGATTTAAGATATAAGTTCGGATGGTGTTGATATGTGATATCGAGTTTATGGATAAATAATCAGATAATTTCGATGATATACAGTGATACGATATTACAAAATCACATCATAATTGATTTATCAATATCTTGTCGTTTTATAGATATCTAGTGGACTGCGCACTTCGTATCAATTCAGTTACGTGTCACTTAAAACGTCATTTCATAGAAATAGTATGAGAACGTATTTTCTTCATAAACAATTTTCATTAATTTCCCAATAATTTTAATAATGGAGAAGTTTACTCTTAATGGATAAATTATTAAAAATAATGTAAAATACAACAAACACGTGAAAGAATCAATAAAATATATCTAAAAATGAAAAAGTTATGGGACTTTGGAGTTGCGCTTGCAAGAATAATTTTGTTACACGCGGACAGGTCAAATGACATCACAGGCGAATCAGAAATACTTATTCAATAATCTATTTCCAAGTCATTTATTGATGGATTTCAAACATTTTTTTTCAGTGATTGATTAGTTTTGATCTACATTTTAATACCATTACGTTGAATATAATATTAACAAAATCAGTAAATTTCTCCATTATTCTCCTATTCATGGTTTAGACGAATCCAACAAATCAGAGATCATCAAAATCGGTCCATCCGTTCTTGAGTTATAAATGGTGTAAATAACTCAACAAAGCTATGTATGTATACATAGCTTTGAAATAAAAACGTTTCTTTACACAGATCTATTCACAAAGAGGAAGATATATAATTTTATTTTCAATTTTTATTGCAATAAAAAAGACAAACACAAAAATATAATCAGATAGAACTATTTCAGTTACAAAACGAAAAATAGACTTTTTTTAAAAAAAAACTGAAGTTATTTTCTTACCATAGGACTCTGAAAGTTTTTCAGGATGTGGAGGCAGCGGCGCGTGCGGTGCGTGGTAGTTGGGCGCGTAGCCGGCCGCACTGTGGCTGTAAATAAAAAGATTAATTTTTAATTAGTTACAATATACAGAATGGCCAGAAAAGTGACGTCCAAAAATTTTTTTTAAGTGCCTCGTGTTGAGAGGTATCTGAATCATCCCTATGTATGATGTTCTACGATTTTTCGTAGTTTTTGAGTTACGATTTTTTTTATGAATTTTTCGACCGGATCAGTTTGAAGCATTTCTAAAATAAAGTAGAAGGTTTCTTCGATTTTTTTTCTTGCAGCTAAATCTCTATGAACTGTGCATTTATGCATAAAATAAACAGCCTCATAACTTTAGTGGAAGTTACTACAAAATTGACCTATATACAGGATATAACTACGGTGTATCCTCTATTTTTAAACTATATTTCGATGTTAAAATGGCAACCACATCAGTGACTAAGTGGTGTACGCATCTGCGTGTTGCGCCGGTGCTGAGGTCCTAGATTCGAAACCCGGTGAGACAATTAATGCTTCGGTTAGGTCAGCATAGATCATCTACTTGCCTGTAAGGGAATTGTCAGTGAGAGAGAAGCAGAAATGATGCCCCCATGTCCCACACAGTGAACTATTGCATGGCCTGATACGGCTAGAGAAATAGTCCGAGTTCGAATCCCACCCGAATATTATTTTTATTAGGTACTAGCTGTGGCCTGCGGTTTCACCCGCATTAATTTCATCGTAACGTGATATTATATAGCCTATAAACAGAGCAAAATAGCGAACAGAAAAAAAAAATAGATATGTATTATGTCCTTCGTCCGCGCGGATTACTTATTTTTTATTATTTATTTATATTAATTTCTAAAATAAAAGTAGCCTCAGTTACTCCTAATTACATCAGCGATCTGCCAGTGAAGGTCTGGCAGATAAATGCATACGACATATCTGCATGCCATATGGCTTATATCTTAAAAAAGCGGTTATTTATAGACACTCCAACTGTAAGACACGATTACCTGATGTTGTGCGCGTGGGAATGATGCTGATAATGCTGATACTGCTCGGAGGGCGGCGGGATTGTCAAAAACGAAGCCAAATCCTGCCAGCGCTGGTCCGCGGACATCGAACGCATCAGCGACTGCGCAAAAACAAATCATTACAAAGAACACTCAGGAATGGATGAATTGATCCATTTCTTTAAGCTGCGACACCACAGATGGACACACAGACACATATGACACCCCTATTTTCCATTACATCCACTGATATGTTACTCTAAAATCAAATTATTCTAATACAGTCATATTATGATCACTTTATCTGTGAAAGGATAATGTTACTAGGTACGTAAAATCGCTTGAAACTTTGTCACAGTAAAGCTTTTATGTATACAAAGCACTAGTTTTTATTTTATTCAAAACTAGCGATCCGCCCCGGCTTTGCACGAGTATAAAATATATATAAAAACCTTCCTATTCAATCACTATTTCTATTAAAAAAAACCGCATCAAAATCCGTTGCGTAGTTTTAAAGATTTAAGCATTCAAAGGGATATAGGGCAAGAAAAAGAGACTTTGTTTTATACTATGTAGTGAAGAGCAAGTTTTCATTTTACATGCATTTAAAGTTCGTCAGCTCGTGTCAACAGCAGGACGTCGAAGTACAACACTCCGCTTTCTCTCTTTCTCTGTCTCTTCTCGAGTAGCGACGCGACGGACTGCGCGAGCTGTTGTAAAATGAAGTCAAGTCGTCCTACTTTTAAAATTCAACAAATTGACGTATCAAATAGTATTTTAACACGATTTTTTCATTTTCAATAGAGAATACGGTGGGTTAAAAATCAAAATGTGTGAAAATTCTCCATTACATTGAACTATCCATGAACTAAAAACCATCAAATATAATATTTCCACATCATTCCTAAATCGTATCAGTAGCGTCGCACTTGTATGTGAAAAATGATATTTTCTAAAGAAAATCAATGCACAGTTATGTGTTGACTGTGCAAATGTTTGAACACACCAGTTAACTTGTTTTCACCTTTTATTTGAGCTGGACCACCTGTTATACGGATACCGTAAGGCAGGTAGAAGAATTCACGAGAGAATTACAACTTCTATTCTAAACTATTAACTACTATCTAAAATAGCTTTTGTGAATCTTTATTATCGGAAACTTTACTTATAACAAAATTTTCGTTGTGAATACAGATAAGGTTGAGCGATCCTGCCGCGGTCAGGAATCGGATGGGTATTATGATAAGCTCCATCGAATATATGAAAACTATATCCTATATCGAATAACGTTATAATATATTCTTATTATAATATTTATTAACATTACCTATCTATCCCTTGTAATAATACAAAAAAGAATATCATATAAATGAAAACAGATCTTTATAAAATGTATTGAAATCGATTTATTCCATCAGGATTGTATCATTGTGGCAATAACACAGAGAGACCTCTTTTTTACGTTAATAACGCTTTGTGTCAGAGGTTGGTGGGATGAAAGTGTGAGTAATCTGTCACTTTTCTCCCTCCGTGAGGCATAATATATAATATACTAGCTGACCCGGCAAACGTTGATTGCCATATTAATTTTTGGGGTGGGCTACCCTTATCACTTAGGGGTATGAAAAATAGATAGTAGCCGATTCTCAGACCTACTGAATATGCATATAAAATTTGGTAAAAATCAGTAAAGCCGTTACGGAGGAGTAAGGTAACTAACATTGTGACACGAGAATTTTATATATAAGATTATTCCTCTAAGCTATAGTATACATTAAAGTTAGATATTAAAAATTACCCGTTAATTTATTGAACCTATTAAGGTTTAAAGAACACTCAAGACACCAGTGAAAACCTCCATGTTGACATTGCTCTTAACACGCAAAACTTGTCTATGTCATCCTCTGTTTGTTTATTGGCACGCGCAACGCTACCGTTCGAAATTTGATTTTTTCGGATTTCGAATCTGTCAATATTGATTGAATCAATTGTCATATACGAATCCGTTGTGACAACATGAGTTTTGTTTCAATACATCGAATAAATATGATTTTACGGTTACTTTAACTCGATCAAAACTATTATTTCGGGTTAAGACAAACTTTGAGAATTGTTTTAAATCTAATTCCATAAGAATAAAGTATATACGCAGTTAAACCATGTTTATTATTCTTTATACCTAAGACGATGTTAATAATTCTTGATTTGATTTTAACCCTCATTAAGAGGGGTGTTATTAGATTGACGTATCGATTTATTATTAATACGTAAAGCGACAACTTTGTACAAATTTTTAAGAAAATTGCGCGAACGCATGAACGTGAAATTTGACACTGTTAATGTGTGTTAAGAAGAAGTTCATAAAGCAATTTTTTATATAAAACGCATTAGATATATATTAAAATAATGAAAATAAACATTACACACTACTGCTTGAACGACACACAAAAAGCACACACGTATATACCATACTTTTGCATAATTATGGTCGAATTTTGATCACTAGTAGGTATGAACCTATTAATAACCATGATGTCTGGGTGTTTTATTTTGCTTTCAGTTGTAGAGATTGGAATGATATATTAAGATGTTTTTTATCATCACGCGTAAAAGGGGTGATAGACGTTCGAGTAAGCCCCTTCGCACATGGCGTCGTATCGTAAGCGTATCGTAGAACGCGCATAGTACGAGAGCAATATGAGCAGGAACATGTTCAAACAAGTCCGCACACGAGGCGGTGTTGCAGCGTATCGTATGAGGTGTTCAGTGTCATTACGTACTGGGGTAAAAAAGGAAGCGACATTTTTTTAAATTTTATAATGAATACTGCAAAAGTTATAGAATTTGTGAGCCTAATCGAAACATTTCCTTGCCTATATAATCATTAATTAAGTGATTACTCTAGGAAAGACGTAACGGAGAAAGCTTGGTCAGAAATATCGTCAAAAATTAATCCTTCCTCATTCGATAAAAACTGCAGAATTTATTATCATTTTCTGATAGTTCACGTGCAGCAACAAACAATATTTTCTTGTAATTATTTGCGATGTATGAATGGATCCAATGAGCACGTCGCTTTCTACTTCTAACGAAATCAAATAACAAGAAATCCTCTTCGTCTGAAGAGAAGGTAAGGTCATCAATAAATTCCCAAAACACATCTGGTACGCTAGACGCCATTATTTCTATTTAGATATTACAAAACGATACGTCTACGCGACGATTCGTTTGTAGAACACTACGCGTCTCGTCTCAACTCAACTACGCCTACGACCCATGTGCGAAAGCCCTAAGTTCGCGAACTTGGGGCACGTTTCACCTTTTTCGCTCGTGTGTCACTCTAAGTATGCATATATTAAAACTGCTGCATAAGTTCTTTGGCGATCCGACATGTTTGAAATTTTGCTCGCTTCCGCTCGCACGTTTGTCACCGTCGCGAGCCGCGAGCCGCCATTTTGTTCTATCACCCATCTCGTGCGGTTGTGTTTAGAAAATGGCTGATTTTCGAAGCTATGCACACATGGAATGGAATTCATAGATAATTTTCGGAATCATCCTAGTCTGTGGCAATTCAAAAGTCAAATATAAAGACAAAAATAAGAAGATGCAAGGATACTCTCAGTTATTGGAAATAATTTGTAAGGAGTGATGCAACTGTTGATTATGTTAATAAAAAAATTAATTCCTTGAGGGCTGGGCCGAAAAAAATAGCTACCCTCGAAGTCTGTGAGATGAGGGAAGGCAATGAGCAAGCTTCAACGTGTGTCACCGACGTTGAGCCGAGTAAGTACGCGAACTTAAAAACCGCGTACTTAGTTCGTACGTGGGGATATTTTAAAACTTATGTCACAGTTTTTGTCCGAGACCTTGTAGCATTTTCAAGGTGTTATAAAATTATATGGACAGGTTTGCGAAGTAATTTCGCGCACGCAACGCTAAATACATCTCATTTAGTGGAAATAATCACTGTCTTTGATACACGTTCGCATTGACATAAAATCTATTTCTATAATAATATTATGTATAAACAGATTTATGTTTTTCCTTAATGAATAAACATTCAATTAGATATACTAGCAGCCCGGCCCGGCTTCGCATGGCATGCTATTCTTCACATGCATCTCAATTACTGTATATATACTGATCATAGATTAGAGATAAATATTGTATTAGTTTTATTTGTTAACCTAAATACCTATCATAAATTAGAAATCTGTATAGGAACGCATTATGAAAGTACAACGTAGGTACCTATTTAATGTAAGTAGATTTCGACTCCATAGATACCTAATTGGGCACAAAATTCCATGGTTTTTGACATGTGTACAAATGAGATGAGAAATTTAATTGGATCTATGGAATTTATGACATTTATATCAATCATAAATTAATTTTACGCATAATTAATTAACTTTCCTTCAATTGACCTACGTAAAAACTCGCCGAGTTATGAGGTTATGGTAATTTTAAAGTCGACATATGTAAACCGGGAAAAAGTTTATGTTTAAATGACATTAAAATTAAAAAATTAACGATAATAAGTTTAACGTGCACCGATTTTGATACAGAGCCATCTGTATCTGCACTGCAAGACTAAGCTTTGTGAATCTATTTCTACCTAAAACACAAAACTCTTCTATATATTAAAAATCTTTATACTTATTAAAAATCTATATAATTTATATATAAATGTTTTTTTTATTAGTTATTTTATTTTCGAAAACCCCAACGGTTTTGAAGAGCCTTTTAAATATTTTCAAATATGCGAAAGTACATATTTATTGTATACACACCATTAAATATAACAAGAAATACATTTTTTAAGTATAAATTTGTTTTTGCTGACTCGAAAACGGCTCGACTGATACGACTCCTTCTTTGTCTTTTTATTTATTCAACTTAGATTACCCACAGGGGCAATATTAAATACACTAGAAAAAACAAAGATGCGCCTCTAATTACGTGCAATCGATCCTATATAATAGACATATTAAAAGAAAAACACAATATAAATATAATAAAAAACCTAGTTTAGAAATACATCGAATAAATATTTTTTTCATACAAGCCACCATCATTGACAAATAAACCGAAACCAGCTACTATGTTAATAATATTTACTTTGCAGGCAAAACCTTGAGTAAAAGATAGTCAGATAATTTATGCATTCAAGAGTTAAATCCCACATTTAGTTATAAAATGTTTTATTTAACTAGTGGTCCTCGCGAACTTCGCATCGCTTCAGAGTTCCGAATAATAACGTGTCACTTAAAACGTCATTCCATAGAAAATGTATGAGGAAATGAATTTTCTTCATGCAACACATTTTCACGATTTTTTTATAGTCATTCTGCTATTTTCGGAATAGACGAATTCAACGAATCAAAATCGAAGAGATCATCAAAATCGGTCCATCCATTATTGACTTATAAGTGGTGTAAATAATCTTGAATTGTTTGAAAGAACATAATAATTTTAAACGCAAAAAAGGTGTATAATTTGTCATGTATGTGCGTCTGTCTGTAGTGTCGCGGCTCCTAAACCAATGGATTGTTTGTGCGTTTTTCGTTGGAATGCTAACAGTATCGAGTTAGATCTGAACTACGATTTATGTAAAACTGTTCAGCCATTTATGATATATTTTATATGTAAGTCTGTTGTGTCAATATCATTCGTTTAAAGGAACTAAATATGATCTACCCATTAAACAGAATCACATTTAGTTAACACCTTTTTAGAATCGGGTAAAAATAGGCTTTTTTCGGTTTTAGATTTTTATGAATAACACAGTCTTCCGGCAGACCATCAATCATAATAGAAACCGCGTAATTTGCTTTTTGTAAAGAACAATTACACAAAATTATAGACCTGCAACCGAAATGCGACCTTGAATTGGCCCTTGTTGTAATTATACATGTATATACAATGAGATTATCAACGTATAGAAATTAGAATCAATATACATTGTTAACCGGTACCGTGACAAGTGGATTGCATCGGAGATCGAATGGGTTCGAACCCGGGGAAACAGAAGTTTCAGTTGAGTAGGCACAGATCACCTACTTGACTGTAAAGAAAATTATAAGTCAACCAGATGTGTGTCTGCTCCATTTTTTTTCTCAATTTATTTACAAAATCATCCATATATATCTGTTGAATACAGTTAAACTTAAATCTGACTGGGAGCTTTCATAAAAAACGATAAACCATTTGAAATATAACAAACCCATTTCTCCTCATGCAACATCGTTTAAATTAGCGGTTTAGCCGTGCATACGAGTCAAACAGACGTTATTTTCGCATTACTAATAGGACGTTTGTCCCACTGAAAGCATTAAGTGGAAATGGCAGGTCGTTCATAAAGTGTGTCAAATAAAATGTACAGTATTATTTCAAATCAGGTTTCGTTTCACTCCTCATTACATATTATTAAACATAATAATTTTAACAAAAAAAAAAAACCAAATAGCAACTCTAACTAATGAAAAGATTTAAATGAGACCACACGGGAAACAAACCAGCTTTCAAACAAAAAAATAATCATTGAAATCGGCTCACCCAGTCGAAAGTTCTCAGGTAACAAACATACGTACGCGTCGAATTGAGAACCTACTCCTTTTTTGAAGTCGGTTAAAAATACGAGACAAAATCTATGAATTTCTTACGTTTGTTTAAACACACTTGACATTTAGCCATAACTTTTCAAATTCATATTGTTTATTTTTATAATACAGCATTAGCTTACGATGCGGCGACGACCAAGTTATTATTAAGCACCTACTAATAATTTTGATAATTTCAGTTACCAAAACATTAATTAGTTATAATTAACACCAGAATTTATGAGATGAAATATCTTGTTCTAAAAAATTGTTTATAACATTTAAAATATTATTGCTGTATAACTTCCCACTACAACAAAATGTTCCAAAAGACATCAACGCGTGTGCGTCTCGAACATCCTAATATTTATAAATTAGATAATAAATTTAATTCAAGGTCAAAATACTGAAATAATTGCAATTAATTTTCACTAAGATTGAAGAGATAGACTTGGTATATAATACGATGTATCTAAATTATACAACAGAACATCATTAGAGGTATTTTCATGTTTAAAACACTGAATTGTACTTAATGAATTTTATTATAGACTATATAATATATAAAATTCATTAACGTAGGCTATATTTTATATCCTTTTTCTATAACAAGGAAGTTTATTAAAAGAGTTAAAAAATTATTTTAATTTTGAGTTGCTAAACGAACATACTATTTTTTTTTCATAGCTTATGAATACTATTTAATCTTTAGCTTACAAATTGTTCAAGATGAGTTTTTTCGTTGCGTGGTCACGGGCGGATAATTGTAAAAATCTGTTGAATACCTATGGGCTTTAAAATGCTTTCTTTAATTAGATACCTTTTCCGATTAAATTTATAATGTGCGCAGCCCGTAGATTGTTTAGATTAATCGTTAAAATAAAAGACAAGAGAAAACATATCAAAATTGTCAATCATAATTTATAATTTCAACACCGTAATATTATATTCGATTGTGGTAAAAAAACTTACTTGATATTCATGAAAATCCATAACTAATACACTAGATTAAAAATAATATTGCACTTAAACAGACTGTCCACAGAGTGGTATATTGCACGAAAATTACATCAGGTACACAATTATAATCTATGCTACATTTTGCAAAACCGTCAGCCGTGTAACGTCATTGCGCCGCAGCCGTGCGCGGGAACGTCCGCACGCAGCGTCTCACGCTCTTTACTGGGTTTTTTGCGTTGAGCACTTCAAAGTGTGAAATTAGAGTCGGTACGTATTTTCTAACGGTACGGCCCGTACTTTCTTAGCTTTTGAGTTCGTAATTAGAAATGAGTCTATGTGTCAAATTCGTATCTCGAAATCGCCATCTTGTTTTCTACACTCTATGTCATATGGTGCACATTCGTGTGCCGTACGAAAATAAGCGGACAGTTAGATTATTATCAGTTCCGAATTGTTATTTTAACATATTGATATTTAAATGATTTGAGTTTTGTGCATTCATAAAGCTTACACAGAATGAACGCGCTTTCTCGAGCCGATGATAAAAGCGTTCGTTTGCGTGTTTTATTATATCGATTTACAACTTTCAATAGGAGACTGTCTGTAGCAATGATTTAAGACTGCCTTTAAAGGCATTGCTGAACTTATACCAAGCGATGCGAAAGCTTGTGGAGTCAGTTTCTGCATTTCATCTAAATATTTTTATAATCTTTAATTTTTTTTAAATTTGTATTTTATTTTATATTAATTAACCCCTAGTGGGGTATGGGGCACACAGATTGCTGTGTCTGTTTTACTGATCATTTTATTTACAGGCATTTGATAAGCCTTCTATGTCCACCCAACCAGAACATTCAATAACACCCCCGGGATACGAACCTAGGACCGCAGACGCGTAATCCACTTAGCCACGGAGGCGGCCATATAATCTAAACAATAATAAAACATGAACATAAATTTGAATCACCTCTACATTAAAATCTGATATGAACTCGCTTTTATTCGAGAGTTCGTCACAATAACCAGTGAAATTTGAAGTGTGTCTGTGGCATAGTACCTCCTAAAGGAAAATACCGATTATGATGTGCTTTTTAGTATGTAAGATGATGTAATCCATGTATTTTTATCTCAATTAGAAGATCTTTTGAGGAATTCTTATTTGTTATTTATATGTTTTTAAATTGATTTCTCTCTACTTGCCTTTTTGACTGAAAGTTGATGATCGGGCACTTTTTCCCCTCCATACGGAGGTAATCGTTAACCAATTCATTTGACCATCAAGAGTTTTAAATCATACTTTCTAAATAAAAAATATAATGATGTGAAATGATTAATTTGTCTAGCCACCAATTCTAACGATAACCAGTAATATGGCATTGAATTGAAAATTTTTAACGGGATAGAATGCTTATCAAAGCTTCCTCTTTGAGGCATTGCGAACCAACACGAAGTAACGTCCGACTTTATATTGTTGAAAGTTAACTTTCAACAATAAATGTGATTGAATTGAACTTTACATCTAACTAACAAAAGATTACAGCTAATTAATAATCATTCAACGTTTTAGTTGAAAGATAACAGGATATTGATATATTTTCAAAGAAATTGAACATTAAACAAGAAATTTAATTATTCATTTTTAAAATAAATATATAATAACTAAATATTTTATGAATATTTCAAGCGTCTACCAATATCAATATCGAGCAAAAAAACGTTTGTTGTATGGGAGCCCCTTTAAATATTTATTTTATTTTTTAGTATTTGTTGTTATAGGGTCAACAGAAATACATAATCTGTGAAATTTTCTACTGTCTAACTATCACGGTTCATGAGAAAAAAAATATATTTTTTATAAAAGTTCTATTAAACAAATGTATGTAATTCATACATTTTATTCATTTGTAGTACAAATTTTGTACTTTAACGTGTACCGATTTTATTTTGTACTTTATTTTGATATAAAAAGGCTACTTGAAAAATGAAAGATTAGAAACTTGTGTCAACCCGACAGACCATCTTGGCAGATCGTAGAGGACGAGCGAAGCCGCGGACAACCGCTAGTAAACCCGTTACCCGTATCAAAATTAAAGTTGACATTGTCATTATACATGCCAGATATAAGTATGTGGCAAAAAGTGAGCTCAATCATCGATCAATAATGATCCATGGATCGTTTGCGATCTATACAATGTGCTTTGTAGGAAATTATATTTTTTGCGCGCACTTTATTGTCTTTGGATGGAGAGTTTTTGATTAAACTCTAACGAGGCTTATAAAACAGTTAAGGGAAAATATATTGTTACATATATATTTTAAGTTCATTAATAGCGGATTCGCAGTAATTTCTATATATCTATATTAATATTATAAAGCTGAAGAGTTTGTTTGTTTGAACGCGCTAATCTCAGGAACTACTGGTTCGAATAATTCTATTTGTGTTAGATAGTCCATTTATCGAGGAAGGCTTTAGGCTATATAACATCATACTGCGACCATGGAGCGAAGCATCAGTGAAAAATGTTGCAAAAACGGGGACAATTATCCATATTTGAGGGCTTCCGTTGCGTACGCCACGTAAACGGTTCAAGTTACCCAAAAAGTATGTGAAAGAGTACTTTAAAATAATTCTTTTAAAAACTTCTTAATCGCGATCATAATAACAAAAATTGACATGGACGAAGTCGCGGGCAACAGCTAGTAACATAATAATATGTCTCTTTTACTGACAGTTCTTATAATAGTTGAGCTTATATGTACTTATGTAAAACAAAGTGTTATTTACACCACTTATACATCAAGAACGGATGAACCGATTTTGATGATCTCTGACTTTTTGAAACCTTCTAATCCGAGAATAGCGGCATAAACATAGAAAAATTCACGAGTGTTATGAAGAAATCGTCTATACATTTATTATGGAATGACGTTTTAAGTGACACATTATTCGGCACTCTGAAGCGATACGAAATTCGCGGGGTCCACTAGTGAAACTAAAAAAAACAATATTAATTTTGTGGCTATAACAGACATACTTCATCGCGCTGTCAAAGTAACCACGCCAACACCAAAGTTACATAAAGATTTCAGGAGTTCCTCGAATTAAAATTTTCAAGTTCTTTTTAAAACACTGATTAGGTTAGGGTAGAAATGTTAGCAAAGCAGAAATGGCATGACGGGATGTCAGATTCACATACGTTAACAATGAATTTTCCTATTTTTGAAAAAAAAAAAATAATAATTTATCGATGGGCCCTAAGTTTGAGATAGTACGAATGTGGCTAATAATATAAATATTCGAACAGGTGTTGTATAATTCAGATATATGTTCAAACAGTTAAAGAAAGTCTTAACCATGTTATCGTTCAACTAGAAAATATGACAATAATTATTTGACCGGAATCTTTATACAATATACCTACTCTATCAATTGATAAAAATTGGTTAGTAATAGCCCAGCCAATAGCAAAAAATTACTAAAATTATTAAATAATAAGTAAAAAAAGACAATTTAAAAATCCCCGACATAATCACAAATACGTATATTTCATAAACGGATGAACCGATCTTCATTAATTGCAGCTAAGAGCCAACTTTATATATTAGCTTTCAACCGAAAACACCGCAACGAAATGGGTACATAAATACAGTACTGGGCAAGAAATAATGCACATCGACCTCTAGAAAGAGACATTCGGCTTTGTAGAGCATTATCCCTTTCGCACACTTTCTTTCCCTTCGTGCGTTATCAAGCTCATAATGTTAACTTATAACACCACTCCTTCTGCGTCAATTGGGGTAAAAAAGAAAATATTTTTACACAAGAGGCTTAAAAATAAAGCATAATAGATTACTTAGACGTAAAGTAACATATTAGGCTCAAGAGACACGTCACTTATCATCGATTAAAGAATTTATTCGCTGTTAAAATGTAGAAAATTAATTTTTCCATTGATTTATTGTATTCGGATATTTTTAACGCCATTAATTTGTGAAAAACATTTTCCTATTTAGGTATACAATAGGTGATGCGCAGCAGAGTGGTCATTAAATGTTAATAGACCACCGCTCATGGACACCTACAACGGTAATAGGGTCGCGGATGCGTTGACGACATTTTATAAATAACTACGTTCTTTACTTGAAGATATGGGGTCGTTATTCGGTAACACATATGAAGGCAGTTGGTTTCACAAAATGATAGTGCGTGGTAGAAAATATCTTAGAAAACGCACGTTTGCAAATATCGCGGTGATATGGATGTAACTTTGGATTAATATAAATTCTAGACATAATTCAGATAATCAGGAAGTGTATTTGAGCGGTAACATACACAATACACACTGAATAGGATCGTGATTGCGGTGACCCCGCGATGTACAACATTCATGGATCAACGGTCGATAAGTGATATGAAAGTTTTTAATTCAAGTTTAAATCGTATCTTGTGAGTTGTGTGTTATAGTAACTTCGCGTGGCACAAAAAAATTGTGAGCCGTCACGGGACGCCTGGCAGTTGTGAAACATCGACATTATTTTGTAAAACTAATATGTAGAAAAGAACAGATTACAATAGGAACTAAATATATACGAACATATAGCGTAGCGACGCGTCGCCACGCCAGAAAAGAAACGGCTTTACGTGCGGCTACAGATGTTTCACATCAAAATAAACAGAAAGAAGAAGAAAATCAAACATAGTATATGCATATTACAACCCTTGAAATATAAAGGTATTTTAAGGCCTCGTGGCCGTGCGGTCTTGTAAGCTACCTTGACGCCATGGATACCGGGTTCGATTCCCTGTCTAAAAACAATTTATTAAGTGGTCAGGCGAGTGCCTTAATACTGTCATTATCGTTCATGGGAGTTTTATTATAACATTATTTTATAATCAATCAGATCGACAAACGACAATAATTATTTGTTATACAAGAGTGCAAAGTTGCTTTTTAACCGTATGCTCAACTTTGATGACCGAGCAAGCGAAGGATTCTAAGATTAAGTTAAAAATTAGAATCCTGCGCGTCAGCGAGGGATTCAAAAGAGCACAAGATGAAAAATCTTTGCACTCGAGTGCAACACGTAACTTTTCATCCCTCCTGAGTGAGGAAATGACTAAATGCAAAAAAAAACATTTACAATTACAAGATACTTTCATTTCAATTTAGGTACATATTTACTACAAGATTATGATAGGTAAGTATAAATATGGCACCATGGAGATGGAAGTAAATAAATTCAAAAATAAATGATGTTTTGAAATCACATAGGTACCTAGTGCACGCGATGTTCTAAATTCAAATTCACTTTAACCTCAAGCGGGCAAAAACGGCTTTTGCCCTCAGATATCGGAGCTAAAATAGCATTTAAAACAATAAAAAATTGTACAAAGCAAACATATGTAATAGATAATATTTCACCCTATCTTAGTGTATAACTTTTTGCGACACCAGGGTTAACATTAAAACAGCGAGACACATTAATTGTATTGAAATATGGGATGAAATGTATTATTTCGTATCTCCCGTGGGACTCAAGACAATGGCCTTAAGGGCGGTTCCAATCAACGTCAGTCCATTTTTCAAATTATTGAATCTCTTGAATGTCTTTACGTGGTTAAAAGGCGCCGCTGGGAGAAACAATGACTGGACGCTTTCGAACATTTTAGGAATATAACATCACAATATAAAATTAACATTTAAAAACACAATTAAAAGAAAACTTTATAAAAAAGCATACTATAAAATAACAGATTACTGAGATGATAAAAAGCTTGGGAATGAACCTGCTCTAACTCTGTCTTAATAAAACCAAATATAATTTTTTAGAATAATTATTTTTGTAAACTACATAACATTAAAAAAATTGACGATTCAAAATGATCAAATATGATTTCAATGAATAAAGATATTTTGACTTTGACTAACATTTAAATATTGTGGTTAAATCCCTTACTTATAAACGCTACACAGCTAATCTTTGTTCAGTCTTATTTTTAACCCTCGACGCAAACAGAGGAGTGTTATAAGCGTATCTCCTAAGCGAACCGACTGCTTTTGATGTGGTTTTTGTTTGAATGGATACACTTATGAGACATTCCTATTTGATAATTTAGGAGTGTAACGCGATCGAAATGAATATTAGCTATTTATGAATGTGTTCACACGTAACACGTCGAAAGGTTTTGCCCGACTTCAATAAAAGAGGTTTTCAATTGAACTGTTTTTATCAAAATGTGTATTTTTTATGTTTGTTACCTCAGTACTTTCAACTGGGTGAACCGATTTTGATGTTTCTTTTTTTGTTTGAAAGCTGGTGCTTCCCGTGTGGTCCCATTTAAATTTCATCAAAATTTGTTATTATAGTTCAGCGAGTTCAAAAGCACCATTCTGCTATTACTTCAGACTGAATTTAAACTAATTTTGACATTAACATAATAACTCGAGTCCGTGCATATTAGAATTAGCGTCATTATGGCTCTGAATTTACGCATACAATAATTTCAACGACACCGTCAGATGCAAGAGCTGTATTTTTGGATTTTTCGAAATGAAAAAAAGTGACAAATGATGCGTTGACAGTTGGTGGTTTTAGCAGGTAGATTTTTGTTAACAAAAGCAGTAGTTGTGGGTGTTTTCTTTTCATTCCCCACCTAACCGCTAAACGATTTATGATGAAATACGACCAATTAACATGGCTATTAACCACCTCGGTAACGATGGTTAACTTAACTTTTGGATTTTTTTAAAATATTGATCTGCCAATCCAAACATTTTTCAGTACAAGCAGACTATTTCGAACGAGTGAAATTGATAATTTAATAATTTTAACAAAAAAACCGACTTCAAATTGTAACTGTAAAACAACTGAACAGAATTTGATGAATTTCAACGGGACAACACGGGAAGCACCAGCTTTGAAACAAAAAAAAAACGAATCATCAAAATCAGTTCACCCAGTCGAAAGTTCTGATGTAACAATCATTTTTTTTAAATACGCGTCGAATTGAGAACCTCCTCCTTTTTTGAAGTCAGTTAAAATGTACATCAGAATTGGAATAAATATCTACATATGCAAGGGATAGACCATACATAATCCCTGGAAGATATTGCTCATTATAAGGCTGCCTGTTGCACTTAAAATGCACAATTATTTATGTTTTCTAGCTTTTTTTTTGTGCTAATAAAGAAATATTTTTAGGAGACATCTTTAACATTATTAATACCTAATTATGAGTAAGAGATAGCAACACAAAAAGAAAAGAATGTATGCACAGATATTCATAAATTGTAGTTAAGAACAATCTGAATCACGTCAGCATAAACCGCATCAAAATTGGTCCATTCGTTCAGGAGATGCCACATAAGACACGCGGACAGATCAACTAACAACAACCCTCTTTTCGTCAAGGGTTTAAAAATACAATTTGTCAGAAATCAGCAGGTGGTTAAAACAGCTGTCGAAACACGAAATTTTTAATTTATCAAAATACTTACTCTTGATTTCTGTCACCAAAATACCAATCGTAATAGGTACCAGTCGTGGATTTTTCAAAAAAACTAATTCTAAATTCGTTTACAATTATGGATTTCTACAAGCTACTACCCGTTTACCATCTACCATACGTCAGGTGTAATGGAGAACTTTACGTTGTTAATATTATATTCAAAGTTATGATATTAAAATATAGATCAAACTAATCAATCACTGAAAAAAAATTTGAAATCGATCAATAAATTACTTAGAAATAGATTATTAATACGTATTTCTGATTCGTCTGTGACGTCATTTGACCTATCCGCGTGTAACAAATTATTCTCGCAAGCGCAACTTCAAAGTCCCATAACTTTTTCATTTCTAGAGATATTTTATTGATTCTTTCACGTGTTTCTTTCATTTTGTCTTAATTTTTATAATTTATCCATTTAAAAAAGGGTAAACTTCTCCATTGGCATCATCTAATAACTTAAGTTGAATTCTCTTTAACACATTAATATATTTAAATTATATTGTGTCTTTATAATAGGTATTTTCAGTGCTGAATTAAATTCGATTAAAATATGAGCTTTTAAATAAAAATAAAGAGAATCTTTTCAGCTGAATGATCAGTTACATACAGAAAATAACGTTAAAAACAAATTGAGAACCTAACCCTATTTGCAGTCGGTTAAAACCGTCCATTCCAGCCCCACCAAAAGGACCGCCTATTTCTGGAATGCCCAGAGCTTTTCAATAAAAGATGGCGGCGAGATGAAAGCTTTCAGAGATCGGACGTTAACATAATTGCGGGACCAATCATGGCTAGGGCTGTGCCTTACGCTCATTTATTTAATTTAAAAATATGTCACAGATTAATTTATTTTTGTTATCAATAGTTATTACAAAGATATATAATTTAATCTATCAATATAAGGGACAGCAGACTTTCAGACTTTTAGTTGTGACCTTTCACCTTTGAAAAGTAGGTTTTACATTAAAACTAAACTGTTCGATTTATTTTTAAGATAAATTTGTTTTAATAAAAGCATGTGTGAGGGCAATAATAACTATAGTTGTTAAGTTATAAAGTTACTTTCTTCAAAGATAAGCGTTTGCCGTCTTTTTGAACTTTCAAGTCCAAAGAGTGGTTTCATATAAAGAAAGCTCTTGGGACTCAACCAATAAAATTATCAATGCAAACTAGACACTGTATGGCTTTTGACATCACTTCCGAACCGTTGAATCAGCTTTGATGTCTCTTTCTGTCTGAAAGCTGATTGTTCCAAACTATTCAAGAAAATGGTATGAAGAATCAAGTTGAAAAGGAATTCTCAATTTCTCAAGAAAATACTAAGTCTTACAAAGCTTCCATAACAGATTGTGACAGCCCTATGTCATCTAAGAGATTGCATCTAGCGAGAAATTCTTTTGTCCATATTATTTCATGAGTGCATTATCTCAGTACTAAATCTATGGGAAAAATTTAACTAACCAATACATTAATTAAAAGTAATTTGGCACATGAAACTGATCAATGCAAATCATAGAAGTACTTACAAATATTAGAAAATAATTTTTTTAAAGGTTTCTACAAAGGTTTAACAAAATTAACTAACTACTAACTGACCTAACGTAACCTTACTTTTTGCATACAATTGTCAATTTTGAAGCTATTATTCTCTGAAACTGAGTCTTTGACAAATTTGACTTATATAATAGTCTGACGATTTTGACGATCGATTGGCGCAAATGGTAGTGCTTCTGCCTTCTGCATCGAAAGGTCCCGGGTTCGAATCCCGGTAGGTGCATTAATTTGTGTGATGAGCGCAAATGTTTGTTTCCGAGTCTTGGTTGTTTATAAACTTATTTATTGTGGTACCCTCGTTGTTCCTGATTACCATAACACAAGTGCTTCAGCTGCTTACTTTGGGGTCAGAGCAATATATGTGAGTTGTCCCAAATATTTAAAAAAAGTCTCTATTCTAGATTTTTTGCAATACAATTTATTTAAATATATCTGAAATTCAGCAGTATGTTTTTCATAAAATGCTTGATAACTGTTTTTTGAGATCGTGGACTGTATTAGTGGAGTAAGTAAACAAAATGAAATATATGTTATAATGTCCATTAAATTGTGCCTAAGCCCATAGCCGCTCCCAAACTTTGAAAATTTAGAAATAAAATCCAAATCATAACCATAAAATTACAAAAAACGCTTATATTTAACTGTCAATTTCTCTTTATTTTACCTAGGTAGTTATTTTTACGTAAAATTTATATCTAAATATTTGTTAGTTCAAAGCAGAGAATTATTGCAAATTATTAAAAATTAATTAAAAAATATTACATAAATTAAATTACAAGTGTTAAATTATTATAGTAATAGTGCGTGTCAGTTTTGTAATAACGCTCTTAAGAAAGGTGTCTGGCTGCAACCAATGACAAACTCTTACTAAACCAAATTCAATGCAGGCTTGTATTGTTGTTCCATTTTACGCGAAAAATTCATTTAATTTAATCTTTGTCATGTGAGGGTAACTAATGGAGAAAAACATAATAAAACTCTTCAACGATCATAAAATAATTAAAAAAGAACATGAAATCTTAGAAAGGGGTACAATCAGCGCAGACGCGGCCAACGTACTTATAAAATCGAGATCTAAAAAATCTATAGGCTATTCACAAAGGACTAAAATCTTAATTGCGCAGACGCATGACTGGTCGTATCAAACCACGCCTTGATCAAGATTGCGATCACTTATTGCAGTTTGAATGACGCACTGCATTTAGGTTCCTTGTGCGGGCTAATAAAGGGTACGAAGATGACTAGACGAATATAAATGCGAAAGTTTATGTATAGACTAGCTTTTTTCCGGGATTTCTTCGTTAATCTTCGACGAACTTCTATACAAACTATCATCTATTTCAACCACTAAACCTCTACTAGTATATATTTAATATCATGAAAATCGGTTCCAGTGTGAAAGATTAAGGCTGTGTTAGTTTCGCATTTATAATATTAAGTAGGGATTTTCACTGAGTTTAAATGAATAACTGTAGGAGTAATGGTCAATTTATTTCACGAAACTTAAATTCTAAGGTTTTATTCTAAGGAACAGAACGCTCAAAGTGACCAAGTGTAAGAAAAGGTGTAAGTCAATCATTAGGTTACTATCGAAATGTTCGATAGGTTTTTATACGGGTTATATTTATCGGGGTTATACTGTATAAAGTGAAGTCCCGTGTCCCCTAGTGGGGTATGGGGCAGATGCATTTCACTGGTCGATTTTTTCTTTAGGGGCAAGTAGGTGATCAGCCTTCTATGTCCTGCCAGACCGAGTTTTTTTTTTATCTCCACCGGGAATCGAACCCAGGACCTCTCGGTTGTAACGCTTACGCGCTTACCACTAGACCAAGGAGGCGGTCGGTTATACTGTATAATCACTACATAGTATAAAACAAAGTTGCTTTTTCTTCCCCTATATCCCTTTGTATGCTTAAATCTTTAAAACGCAACGGATTTTGATGCGGTTTTTTTAATAGATAGAGTGATTGAAGAGGAAGGTTTTTACATGTTTTATACCCGTGGAAACCTGGGGCGGGTCGCTAGTAGACTATATAAAATAATATACTGTATATTGATAAGCTGTTAATTGATCCCATAGTTGCCAAGTAAGTTTGTCACTAAGGGCGATGTAAGAATTCATAATTAACGGAGACTACTGAAAAATACTTTATTCTTGTGAAGGTCTATTTTCACAAAAGTTAAAAAATTAAAATTATCTTTTTACCTGCCATTTAAAAATCTTTTAGTATTAAATTGGAATCGACGTAACTTCAAAATTAAAATCAAACCCTCAACGCTTCTCAAGTGGAGGCCTAAGTCAACAGAATGAATTCCAAATGTAGGTTGAAAATAGCGTTGTGGTACGTTTACGATGAATCCGTGTTCTAAACCCGGATTTATCGATAAACTCACAATTTGACTATACCTAGGTATGTTTTTTTTTAAAATATTTTTCACAAAACTATCGCAACTGTGAATGATTCTTTTTTTCAAGTCAAAGTCTACAGATAACACTTTAAAGGTTCGTATTTTATCGGATTTTTTAAATAAACCAAAACTTATTTATTTTAACATACATTACACGGGTGATGCAGTAGTTTTTAGTTGTCATTATAATCAATTATTTTGTTTGAAAGTATTTATTTAAGAATATTGAACATCAATAGAAGTCCCGTAATCTTGACAATATTGTTTTTGACATGATGGTTTTGACAGTTATCAAATCGTTAAAACCCTATCCGAAATTTCGACAGTAAATGCTTGGCTGTCTCCTAATTCAGAGTGTAGATCTTACGAATCGCTTGTCACTGTACGAACAGTAGTAATATTGAGCAACTGTATGTCAAATATGACAATTAGTCTTGGGGGTGGACACTTACGGATTAATTTACATTTGTATAGTAATTTCTAATTAAATCAGTTCACGTTACACGAAAGTGAAATACTATTGGACACATCTGTGTCTGAGATTTCAAACTTTAATTATTCATTAGAAAAACTTAGTAGTAACAGTAACTTGGAAGTGGACCGGACATATGATGCGAGAAAAATGATAAGGAAAATTGTGTAAGACAGTTTCAAAATGGTACCCAGGATGGAAAGAGAAGCCGTAGAAGACAGCATATAAGATAGGAGGATGACATAAAAATGACTGGCGGTCTTGGACCAGCTGAGTTATGGGTAACTTAGGACAGACCCAGGAAATTGTCAGAGGAGGCCTAAGCCAAGGCACACTGAGATTAGAGACATTTTATAACATAATATGAATATTGCAATCGCGTACATAATCTCTAATCCAAAAATAAAGGGCTTTATAATTATTATCGGTAACTTAATACTAACATTATAAATTAAGTTGTTCAACTCGCTACCAAAAGAACTCACTGCATGATGCACATCTTCAAACAAATTCAAAAAGAATTTGAAAATCTTTTTTGCTGCAGGAGCTACTGTGGGAATAAATGAAGGGGAAAATCATTTAAATTTAGTAGAGTATATTTTGAATGAACTTCTTAAATTATTTTTCTTTAAACAAATCAATGAATATATTTAAACCTTAAGCAACTGTTTTGTCTTGTGTTTAAAGGGCTAAGTCGAATTTGGTAAATTTTGTATTATTATATCCTTAACATACCTATTTTTTACGTAAATTCTAAATAACATTTATGGATTAAGTGACAATTTTCCGTAGTCAAAATTCGAAGCTGAATTTGGTTATATGTATTGCTTTAATATCGATATTTCTTCACATCACTAGTTATTAGCTACCGTATTCAAAATCACGTAGTTAGAGTCTTCGCTAAAATAAACACGCAGCGACAGGTGCTCAACTGTGCTTTACAGAATATTTAGTTCAACATTTACAATCCAGGCCTAAGATTACCGGAAAGACTCAAAAACTAATAATAAATTGAAAAATTTGAAGAAAATTCGTTTCTTTGCGGCCAAATTAGCAATAAGTAGGTACATCTTTTATTTTAATAATTACAACTAATCTTTGATCTTTGCTTATCAAAAAATCAAATCTCAAGGACCATTGGTTTGAATTGAAAATTCCATGATATTATATTCAACGTAATGGTATTAAAATGTAGATCAAAACTAATCAATCACTGAAATAAATGTTTGAAATCCATCAATAAATGACTTAGAAATAGATTATTAATACGTATTTTTGATTCGCCGGTGACGTCATTTGACCTATCCGCGTGTAACAGTTATTCTTGTAAGCGTAACTTCAAAGTCCCATAACTTTAGCATTTCTAGAGATATTTTATTGATTCTTTCACGTATTTGTTTTATTTTACTCAAATTTATATGTTATCCATTAAAACGGTAAACTTCTCCATTGAATTTTTTTTGTTGGATAATCCATTTATCGAAGAAAGCTAAAGGCTTTAAATTTTCACGCTACGACCAATAGGAGCATCATTTCATCAATGAAAAATTCGAAAAACGGAGAAAAATCCGAGATACCTACATGTGAAACTGCAGGGCACAGAGTACAGCATGTTGTTACAAAGTTATATGGAAGTGGTGACTTTTAAGAATTTAATTTGATTTCCTCGCTCAGCGCATTAGTATTGCAATCCAGCGAGGAAATTCTGCCAGCATTAAGGGTACAGGGAATATTTTTTTTAAATTATAATTGAAAAGTTAATTTCATTATATTTTAGAGTATTTTGTATTCCAAATTTTTATGTTGTATACTTAGTTATTTTATGTAAAATTTAAGTTTTTTTAATGATTTTCTCTATTAAACATAAAGTGAATTCTAGTATTGAGGCAATATTTCGACGTTTCACTGTTCCATTCCATGCAAGCAAGTATTTTGTAGATGAGATAATACTAAACAATTTGTCGAGATTATATCAAACACGATATTTAAGATAAAAACATCTAGACGACATAAAAAGTACCTCTCAGATTATAGCGTATATAAAATATAAGATATTAAGTCTTATTATTAAAAACAAAGAGGCCATTATCCCCTAAACGGCCACTTAACCCGTACAACGCCGTGTGTGGTATTTTTGTCCCGTGACAAGAAATCATTAATCATTAAGTTTTTTGATATCGATTCGGAATTTCGGTGTTGCCGACAAAATTCCAATTGTTAATAGATGAAAAATTATCTGTAAACATGCGCCTGATGCGGTGGTCGGTGTCAAACTGACAAGTGGAGTAATGATTCTGTGTTAAATGTCAAATTTCTTATGTCGTTTGCAAAGCGCCTCCTTGAGAGAATTGCATGATGACCTAGGCTGGCGCGACTCGCTGAGTAAAATGGATCTAAAATTCGTGCATTTTATGAAATTTTTATGTAATACATACCTCGTTTAGATAGAGTTAATGGCTTTTGAAAATTGCTGAAAGAAAGACAAGCGCACCGTTTTGCTTAAGATCGAGCCTTGATTAATTAATTCAAATTTACCTAAGCGTATATTCAAATTTTGTTATACATTATTAAAAAAACTTACCGGGTTATGATAATGCGCGAGTGGGTGATGCGACATATGCCGCATCGCCGCCGGATGCAGCATCTCTGCCCCTCCACTGCTGCTGCCCTCTACCGCCTACGAGAAACATATTGTTTTTTTAATTGAGACTTCTAATTGTTGTTAGTAAAGCTAAATTCTTGGTGCTGTTTTCAATTTTGACACAACTGTTTTTAATAACACCATATTTTTTTGTTTTATATTATTTAGTAACAAACGTAACCAGTGATACTTTATCAATAAAAAGTACAGCGAAGGTGAAAAGTACATTGCAATGGGTTGCCTTATCACTACCAAGCAATCTCTTCGTAGCGAAAGAGAACTAAAAACAGTATTAAATATGAATCATTTAAAATATAACTTATATGTGACTTAATAATACATAAGTTAATGATGCTAAGAAATAACATTTAAAAATTTGTTTTATGCGAGACTAATGCGCCAAGCGGCCATCTTGATGTCGTAAAATTTATAGGGTAAGCCTTCCGCCCTTATTGTAAACGTACCTTTCACTAATTTTTATATACTTTAAAAACAAAATATGTTACTACTTTATAACCCACCTAGGAACGAGATGTAAATAATATATAGGTTAAATAATGAAGCTAAAATATATTTATTTGAACTAGCTGACCCGGCGAACTTCCTACCGCCAATAAAAGATATAATGGGTATAGTAAGCTATCCTTAAAAGGTAGGTACCTACCACGGACTATTTTTGTACATCTATAAAAGATCAATATCTCACCATGCATTGTTTTGTTACATGTAAGCGTTTTCAATGAAAGCTGCCAAGTGTTTTGACTTTTGCCGACACTGCCAAGAATTATCATATTTCAACTAATTTAGACAAAACCTTGACCAATAATATACCTAAACCTTCTTTGTGAATCGCTTGATTTATTGGTAAAGCTCGCAATATCCTTTCATTAGTTTTTAAGTTTATCGCGAATTAAACAGACGCGGCGGACAACTTTGTTTTAAAATAGGTACCTATCCTCTTCAATCACTCTATCGCAAACCGCATCAAAATCCGTTGCGTAGTTTTAAAGATTTAAGCATACATAGGGATATAGAAAGCGACTTTGTTTTATACTATGTAGTGATAAATTAATTACATAATAATTTAAATTTAATATAATTTAGTTTTAAATATGTTACGTAGATTTTAGTCAGTATTTTCTATATATTTTTTTATTGATATGTGTATATATAGAAAGTAGCATATTCGCTAAATACGGGTTCTTAAAAATCAGTTGAGTAGTGTTTGAATCAATCCATTAAGTAAAAACATGTATAAATCAAGTCTAGGTATGTGATTTTATATCAATCTATCTTTCATTCTCTTCATATCTATTAATATCTCTTACATCTGGTTGCTCATTGTTGATCTCAGCCTCGTCGCCTAGTTCAACCAGTTGAAGAGCCTCCTCCAGCAGATCAAACCCGGACTCTTCAGAGCTGACAAGGTTCTGAGGAAGGTCACCTTGGATCACGTATTCACCTGGAAAAGGTGGTAAAAGATGATTAATTATATGTAAAATGATCTTTAAAAGAGCAATAAATATATTACCTACGTGGAATTAATTTTGTATTTATAAACTGTTACTAAGATCACAATCAACTAAAACCCGCATTAAAATCGGTCTAAATAGACATGTCAAATTTAAAATACAATTGTTTTTGTCGTCTTTTATTGGAGCATGAATTTTCCCTGCTTTACAAACAATTAGATGATCAGTCGTCTAAAAAGTCGCCTTCCAAAACGGACACCAAAATTTGCTACTCAAAGATAAATTAATACCTGCATACAACACGTACAGCATAAGAAAATACAATCAAAATAATAAACAAAGTTGTTTCTACTTGGACGGTTTATAAAAACAGTATTTTAAAGATTTGCGACCAAATAGGGAAGTTAATATTTTATGTCTAAAATTTCATTGTTGTTTATTGAGCCATAAAAGTTTAAGTTGGCTATAAAGCTGGTACCTCTGACAACATTATACCAACATAAGACAAAACTTTTTTCAGAAACTAACTGTTTCGTTTGAACAAAAACACTACAATGTGATAATCTTTTTAACATGAATGGTTTTGAGGCCGGGGTATTAAAGACCGCTGCTATGCCACACCATAACTAATTACATCGGTAGCGAAGGGTTACACATAATTCATAATGCTGACTGACAATTCAAAGGGTTTTTGTTCTACGCTCCTTTATAATGAAAATGTCTATGAATATTTTGAGAAAGTTCTTTTAGTGGAGTAAGGTGAAGATCCTTTCATTTCAAACAAACATAACAATTTAGTATCACTTAAAATGACAAATTTAATAATAATAATATTTTTTCACCGTCTCAAAAAGCTCATAAACGTGAAAACCATATACCATAACATCAAGACAATTTTGAAGTATTCAGACGTATAATGATATGTGTGCGTAAAATGAAGCTTGATTGATTGTGTGTGCATGTGAGCTGTATTTAACTCTACACATCATAATTACAATACACTTATCAAGCAGGCTTATCAACAAAGTTAAAAATCAATAGAAGACAATGGCGGTGTGATACTGTTTAAACTGAATGACTAACATTTAGCCCAGTAAAACTTATAAGTAGATTCCTATCAGTGAGTTACTGAAATCTGACCATAGATATATAAAAAAACTTTTCTCTTTATAATATTATTTGGTGCCTTTAGTTAATCATTTATCACTAGAATGTATTAAATTATATGACACATTAAGGACCTATTCGCACACATCAGTGCCGCGACCGTGTCAGGCAAAATATTGTTTGCTAGAAATTTACGTCAGATCACGGCGAGCGTCAGCGTAGCACTGAAATCACTGAACGTTTTACGTTACCGTCACTGACGAGTACTGATAGCTTCGTACAAAATGTATGCTATAATTTTTTACTGACACTGATCTATACGTTACTGATTGGCACGTATCGGTACTGTTTTGTGCGGATAGGCCTTAAAGCTACTCTGTTTAATTGATCAGATGCAGAGTGTTAAAAGTTTGCCGTGTCTGTGTCAGCATCGTAGTTCTGAAACGCATGAACCGATTTTGATGCGATTTTTTTGGAAGCTGACGTGTTCGCAATGATCACAATTAGAGTTTACAAAGATCTTTACTCATTGATGAGATATTGTTATTTGTAATTAGTGTTTGGTTACATAAATTGTCTTCAAATTCACTCGTTTTAAAAAGAAGACTGACATTAAATATTGTTAAACTGATTCATTAAATGTTCTCTTTAAATAGGTAAAGTCGCTATTATGAATTTAAGCCAATGTTCGTGTCAAAAAATATTTAAAAAAAATGAAACCTTAGCGCCACCCCCGTTAAAAATATACCTTTATCAATACGATCTTAAAATTAACACTTAATGGTAACAATTAGAGCAAGTTGTAGCGTGGTGTAACGTAAACAGTAGACGTTAATCCCCTGTTAAATGGGTCTTTTCGACCGATTGTCAACTTTTTGTCACACAACATAACGGTAGCTGAAGGGTTGACAGATTTAAGAATGCGGTTTGCGTTGAAGCGTTTTTATATTTAAGTGAATTCCAGAATCCCCTAGTGGCTATGGAGAAGGCATTTCTCTATGTTTGTCTTATTAATCGTTTTTTTTTTTTAAAAAAAAACATCAGCTTCTGTTTGCATGGCTCAGTGGTTAATGACATTTATGTATGTGTGAGTGGTTATGCGATGTTCCATTGCGATGCAAGACCGTTTGAGAATCCCGGAAAAAACAAACCTAAACTACACAGTACCTACAGTGCGAGAAAATACCTATTAGTGTATGATTAAGGTAGACTTAGGACAATTTTTTAGGATTATTTTTTTGTTGTGTTTATTAATTCCTGGAATAGGTTCCTATGAAAGAAAGAATTCTGAAAGTTGCGCGGAACACTAGAAAATTTTTCGCACGCCGATTCGAATTGAATATTCATAGTTAAGACAGGACAACGTATCTGGGAACTTTCATCGAAGACGCAGCCTAACCCATTTGAGATATAACAAAGCAATGCAAGGTGGGATATTCCTCTTTTATAGTTGTACAAAAAAAGTCCTTGGTGGCATATCTGTAAGGTACATATAAGCCACCAAGGATAGCTTACTATACTTACCCATTCTATCTTCTGTTGGCGGTACAAAGTTAAAGCTAACGCATTAGGTTACCTACATCTGCATAAGTTAGATTTGTAAGGTTGGAATAAAAGCACAACGAAAATTCTGACTAGACAATAATTTGTCAAAATCAATTAAGTCCTGCCATAACGTATTCTCAAATCTTAGTGTTTTTGGCATCAGGAAGCTGAAAAAAGAATTCAGTTTCAAAAGTCAAAAAGTTAAATTTAGAGAATTTTATAAGAATTGCCACCCAAAATTAGTAAAAAATAATTTCAAAGAAGTTGAATCATTAAAAGCTCGATTCGTTAACGTACATAACAAGGAAAAACACGTTATTTACCTCAAGCACTTATATACTCGATATTTTTAACCTTTGGACACAAAAAAACGCGGTTCAAAATTGATTACACGGTCTGTCCGGTACCCGAAATAGCTTGGGCCGCGCCATATTGGTCTGTCCTTCACGCTCGACCAATCGCAACACGTTCGCGTAGGTATAGATTATAGAACAATCGAATCCTGTTTCGAATTTGGAATATCTAATTATTGCTCTTTTCGGCTGTTGGTAATTTAGTTTTTCGCGTTGCACAAAAAGAGACCAACCCATTATTAATTAATTATTAGTTAATAGGACAAACCCACTAATATTAATTGCGACTTAGACCAGAGGAGCCCACAAGAAGAACGGAGACTATTGTCTTTTGCCAAAGGAAAAAGACGGTAGTCTCGCAATTTAGTTTTTAAAATTAACAAAAATAACTCTGTATATGAATAAAGGCTTTTACTTCTTCCGCGTAGCACAATAGCCTATGTCATTCGTGCTTCGTGAAGAATACAACTTCCTATACCTACCTGATTTTTTTTTCAAAAAGTCAGTAATTTTTGAGATTTTTCAAATAAGTGACATTGAAGACAATTGAGGACTCCCGTCATGATCGTTTAAGGTCATAAGTAGCTAGCTTCATTTCGATCAAGTTTTCAATCGAAATAATATGTAATACATATCTATTATTATTTTATTTATTAACAATTCGTTGCAACAACAATAGAATACAAATAGCTTAAGCTAATTGGAGTGCAACGGGCGGCCTTATCGCTAATCAGCGATCTCTTCGAGGCAACCCAACAACGAAAATAATAAAGCAATGAAGAGTGTAAGAATCATTTTGCTATTCACTATTTTACTCTGTTTATAGGCTATATTATAACATCACGACGAAATTAACGCGGGTGCAACCGCGGGACACAACTAGTCTTTATTAAACCCTTAGGTTTAGGTTAGATACGCAACCAGGGTATTTGTTGAGATCTGGTGCGTGCACTGGATATCAGAGAGATCTGTATAGCAGGGTGGCCTGCTATACAGGTCTGCCCCAGGTATGTATCTATTATTAATCAAAAGAATACAATTCAATGAAAGAAAACAAAAACTATAGTGAAAAATAAAGGGGTTCATATTTTAATAATATTTAAGGTGTTTATTACCCTAGACGGAAATAATCCTTTCTACAAAGCAAATGTTTGAATGTTGGTGCCTTACTTTTGAAGATTTTGCAATTGTTTAAGGCTATTACGCATTGCCGACTGTTAACAAACACGACCAAAATATTGGCAGATAGAGCCAGGAGACCAAGCCGAGCGACTGTATTCTAAGACAAGTCGTGCAGAAAGAAAAATAACAGAAAATCAAAAGAGTGTTGGGTCCTTTGTTACAAGAACGGAGATTTAAAGGTTTGTATAAAACTAGCGATCCGTCCCGGCTTCGCACGGGTATATTATACATATAAACATTCCTCTTCAATCTCTCTATCTATTAAAAAAAACCGCATCAAAATCCGTTGCGTAGTTTTAAAGATTTAAGCATACAAAGGGATATAGGGACATAGAAAGCGACTTTGTTAATTGTTTTAATAGATAGAGTGATTGAAGAGGAAGGTTTTTATATATGTTTTATACCCGCGCAAAGCCGGGAAGGGTCGCTAGTTTTGAATAAAACAAAAACTAGTGTATTTGTATACATAAAAGTGTACCTGGTAACATTCTCCATTATATCCGGTGCAAACTGCCTAAATATCTGAATGAATCAACTTGATCTATTTTATTGTGAAACGGGAAAATTAATTTTAAGACAAGGCAAAGAAACATTTTATTTGTACAGTTTGAGCATGCTTCGATCATTTCAATCGGCGTTCAATAGATTACGTAACATACCTTGACAATGACTTAGGCCATTGTCAAACTTTGGCAATTGAAATTACCAATGTAATCGATTGATTTTTAACCGACTTCAAATGATGTTGAAGGCAATTTAACTGACGCTGATTACAAATGAGATATGTGAAATATATTCATATAGTATCTAGTTACTAAGAATACAATTTGCTTATAATGAGAACTTAAAGCCGGACGGTGCAATAGTGCAATAAAACATAACAAAAATAAACATATGCGGGTAAATATACAAATAAACACACACCACATAAGTTAAATAATAAAAGTTTCTATTTATTTCATTCAATTAAGTAGTTGTATAAGTACCTATGTAACGAACAACTGTACGGGGAACGTTTAATTGCTTACAATTTATATACAATTGAAAGTATGAGGGTCTCAATTGAGATGGATAGCTATAACTACCATTAACTGCCTACGCTTTGTTCAAATGTTTTATTTTGTATACAAAAAACTGCTATTTATTGTTCTATAACAATATATAGTTTTTTTATTTTAGCTAAATAGCAGTTAAAATGTGTTTGAATTATCTTTTCTTCCAAAAGATATTGTTATTAAAAGTCAATATAAGTTTATTAATAATAATAAAATGTTTTCATTCTTTTTAAACTTAATAAATGAAAAAATGCTATTTCTTCAATTGTCTTTTAGGCGTATATTAACTTATCTATTCCAATTTGTCATATATTTATTGGGAATTAGATTCAACTAGGTACTACATAATCAAGAAAGTAGGTACCTACCTACCTACCTGTTTCTGAAGCATAATAACAGGGCCTACAGAAATGCCGTGGGCATATACAATTTGATACTATTAAAAAAAGAATTCTAGATTAGAATAACAGAATATATATATACATACATAGCGAGTAAATAAAACTAAAAAAACATGCAAAAAACGATATGTAATACAGATAATATCGCGAATTCCCCTAGGACGCAAACAGAGCGCGTATTTTGACATTTGGTATGTCAAACTTGATGGATCGCTGTCGCTTGACATTAATCTGCCTTGATATTATCTATGGTTTGTATGGCGCTATTTTCCGTAAGATTCCTTTGATATTTTTTTTTTTCCGGTAATTTCAAGTTTTATTTCATGAAACTTTATTTTTCGCAAGTAAAGCGAGTAGGTACCTACGGACGTAAAAAAGACAATTCCTGTAACCCCTAGTGTGGCATGGGGCAGACACATTGCTGTGTCTGTTTCAGTGGTCATTTTCTTTACAGGCAAGTAGATGATTAGCTTTCTGTGCCTACCCAACCGGAATATTCATTAGTCCCCCCGGGATTCGAACCCAGGACCTACGGCGCAACACGCAGACGCGTAAAACACTTATCCATGGAGGCAATTATACGTAGTATATATACATAATATTAAATTTTTTGTAGAAATATCTTTATTTTATTTTAGCCTGGTCAAAATTATTCGGTTTAGAGCCAAATTAAAAAACGGGCGAGAGCTATACTATGTATATTCAACATAAACATTCCAAAGTATTGTTACAGATAAAAACTTGTATGGGAGGTACCCACTTCAATCTTTTTCTTTTTTCCGAAAAGGTCATTGGTAGTGTTGTTATAGGATGAGTTTGAAATTCGAATGCGCTGTCACGATTTGTGTTCGAATTTTAAAATTTAAATAAATTCTGTTTTTGAATGATTTTCTTAACGGTAGGGTCGAATAAAGTAGGTTGGTATTAAAATGTATGTAAATGACAAGCATTTAGTCAAGTAGCGCATAGAAGCTCTTTGTAGGTGAATAAATTCAAATAATCAAAGAAAGGATTTTAAAATAGGTATCTTTCACAGATACCTGCACTTTTTCTGAGTTACTATATTCTTAGCCCACGACACAAAAAGAGGGTATTATAAGATTTATGATTCTGCTTTTGTTTTCTATGAAAGCCGATGTGATAGAGCTGATTTTAGTAACAATTTATGATATGATTCATTTAGTACATATTCCGTAATTGTCTAAAATAAGCTGTATTGTGCCACGAAAACAAATAAAATCGAGTAAGGAACAAAACATTTGCATACAAAAGAATTCAACGCGCAACAACTTAGGTAGAGACGCTCTGCACTCGATACGTTACAAATCTCCATCTCTCATAAAAAATACAATTTTTTACCATGTCAATTATACCAACATCTTAAATGGAGATATTTAAGGGTAGGCCAATAAACAATTATTATGTACCTCCAAAACGAGTGCGCCGACGATGTCGGAACAAAAAATTTATGGACTCGAATACACAATATCGAAAAATAAAAATACAATAACAATTTTAATCTGTATCTACCTAACCACTTGATTTTGAAAATGCCTTTTTGACATAACATTGGTCGAAATTCGACCACAATTCAATAGTAGCTAAGTCAGGTATGTAGGTATGTGTGTAATGTTTATTTTAATTAATTAAAGTAAGTATTTCTAATGCATTTTATATAAAAAAATATCTTTATGCACTTCTTTTCCATACAGACTTTAACTGTGGCAAATTTCACTATCACCCGTTCGCGCAATTTTATTAAAAAGGGGTAGATACAAAGTTTTTGCTTCACATATTAATATTATAGATATTTAATTTACATTCAACAGAAGCCCATAATTTATTTTTAAAACAAAACACGACGCTATACAATGATCATTTTAATTACCATTATGAAAAGTATTTATCTAAATATAAAAAATATATGTCAAAATTGTTATTATTTGCCCGTTTGGACATTTTTATTTAGTGTTCTTAAAAAAATTAAATTTCAAAATAAATAGAATCTGCACTTATAGGTAGATCAGTTGCATATATATTGTGATATTTTAAAATAATAGGTCATATCTATACCTTACTTTGTCGAATGGGTTTATTTAGCGTAGGTGGTTCAGAAAGTGTAGCTTCCTATAAATGAAAGATTTCGTTAAATCGGCCCATGTTTTAGGTTTTAAAAATAACTCTTTCCGATTGAAACGGGGTATATTTTGCATGCTGATGCATACAAAGTTGCGTGTAATCGTAGTATAATATACTTCCAAGTCCACACCACCGCAACAACACTGAACACCACAAAATAGTCACTAACACTCACTTTTAGTTAAATTTTATTGATTTATTGTAAATGTATACAATTTTAGGTAATTTAGTGCAATCTTGACTTACTTTTAGTCCACTGGACCGAAGGATATCTTCCGTCCAAGGCAGAAATGGCACTGGAACCTTTCCCTAAGGTTTTTTGTCGCCCAACCCACAATTGGGAGTGGCCTACGAGACCGAACTATATACAGCGGTCCCTTTCATACATATGCGGTCATGTGTGTGGGAGAGGGACGGGTGTATTGCGTCAGGATGCTTTGATTTATCGAGTTTTTGTATACCTTATGGAATTAATTGGATGGGTTTTGGTTTTATTTAAGCCTTAAGTATATAGGACGGTTTATTTCTTGGTACTATTATACTAATATTATACGGAGAAAAGGCTTCAATTTTCGTTTGCAATAAAAAAGTCAAAAACGGTCGTCCTGTTTTAAAAATTCTATTACCTACTGGTGGCAAAATGTTATTTCTGTGAAATAGAAATTTGTATATTCCACACGGACTAATTCGCATACGTACAGTAAATAGGTACTAGACGTTTAAATGAATCTTAAATTACGTTTCCTACGGAGGTTTTAATTTAAATATCACCAAATCAATTTTACAAAAGCCAATTTTAAATTATTAGAAAAACAATTTTTCTTAATACCTTGGTAGGCAATGTATTTTATTTACGCAAGTAGGTAGGTATCACACACTTTAAAAAAACAACGGATTAAGCTATACTTAATATAAATTCAAAAATTTTAGTAAAATACTAAGAAAATATTTTCGTCGTTTCACGTGCTTTTCAGCCTACATCCTCACATTTTTAAAAAAAATTCTTTGATTAATACTTTGTTTAATAGATAAATAATTCCAGTTGACTTTTTACTCTGTTTATTTTGTATAAGAGTCCGATTCAATGTTAGAAATCGCATTGAAACTTTCAATTTCAACCAAAATAGCTGATAGATGATGACTGTCCGCCATTTTGTGGGATCACCGTGACTCGAAATGTCGCAGTGCAGTGAAAGTGTTCAACGTTCGTACAAATTCAAAGCAATGTTAACTTATTTGACAAACAAACATACATATTTTTATAGTAGTTTTAACTGACTACTTATTCCGCGTGGGCTGTATTTCTGAGTAAGTTTCCCTAACGTAGGTACAAAAAATAAATATCGCCCGCAAAGTTGGCTTTCCATTAATGATAGAATTTTTAAAATTGGTCCGATTATTTTCGAGTTTATCGATGACAAACAAAAACAACCTTTTCTATTTATAATATAAGTATTAATCGCAACCGTGGCTAAGTTTACGCATCTGCTTGTTGCGCCGGAAGTGCTGGGTTCGAACCCCGAGGGAACAAATTAATGTTTCGGTTGAATAATCACAGAATGTTGATCACTTAGAGTTCTTAGACAGATGATAAAGAAGTCGTCAGTGCAAGATACAGAAATTGTCTGCCCCAACGTAACATGAGTTATGGGAATTGACATTTATAGAAAAACTGTTTTGAAATTTATATGGACTAAGTTGCATGTACCTACCTAAAATGTAGTAGGTACTTACCCACTTATTTATTACATTTATGCACGAAAATATCAAATGTCAGTTTGTATAACCTTATTTTAGAAACCTGATAGTTTTATATATTTCAGTTTCATTCTATAGATGTCAAAACAACATTGACTAAATTTTAAAACGTTTCCAACGAAATAGCTGATTAGCGATGACGCGGCGGCCATTTTGTGACGTCACGGTGACATTAACTTCGTAAAGATTTGACTCGACCACACTATTGTAATACATTCCGAATTCTAGAGACAGACATATTTCCAAATTTCTTTAAATAATTTAAAAATATGTTTTCTACATATTATTGCTTAGCAGGTTGCAATATATCGCTGAAAAAGATTCCATCTATGAAAGAATTTATAAATAAATCAACATACACTCATGAGGTCTCGAGTTTCAAACAGTTGCCTTTGAGAAGTATTTCTGATGTATCTTTACTTTTCATTGCATTTCTAAATCGCTTTATAGTTTTCCGACAATACATTTTATTTGGAAATAAATTTGAAATTTGTAAACAAGTAACCGCAAATTAGATACTTAAAAAAACTTTTGTAGGTACCCTTTTTATGCATCAATTAAGAAAGATTAACACTTAAGATAACAATCGCCTACCTGACTACCCTCCAACTGTTATTGCGAAGCATTTGACCGCCAAATGCTATTTTTTTAACTTTCGACGCAAAAAGCTGGGTGTAATAAGTTTGACGTAGGTATGTATGTCTGTCCGTCGGTCCTAAACGATCGAAACGATTATAATGCATTTTTTGTTTTACAGCTGACGTCGTCCAGATAATTCTTTAATTATTCTAAAGTACCTACGCTTTCGCGACTTAAAATTTTTGGATGGGGATGAAAAAATACTCCCACCTACCAAATACACATAAAAAAATTCATAAAACGAACAGCGTGACACGAGATTTTTATATATTATAAGATGTTCATTCTGTGTTTACATGTATTTAAAATTAACCTTACGTTTTGCATAAAATCGTCAATTTTTTAGTTCTTATTCTCTGAAACTGAAACCTTTTGACAAAGACTTATAGAACGGTCTCTATAAGAGACCCTCGCTTTTTGCAATATATTTAAATACATCCGAAATTCAGCTGTATGCTTTTCATAAAATCCGCGATAACTGTTTTTTTGAGATCGTGGACTGAATTAGTCGAATAAGTTTACTTACACATGACTTACACTTAATAATTATATTAATAAGCTTAATAATTACAATATATTTTATTTTGTTTAAATGAAATATAGTGTAATTAGTGGAGTAAATAAATGAAACACAGTATTAAGTCTATGTAAACGTCACTCGATTTAACGACAAACTCCCTAAAGCTTTGGTTTAGCTTGGTTCCATACAATGATACACAATAATATAGCATTACAACCAATCGTAATAACAACAATTAAATAATAAAAAGTACTTTCAAGTTGTCAAAGCTGCTGTGCACCTACCCTACATTCTTTTGTAGCTTTACTAACCTAGCCAATAAACTCGACTGTAGGCATAAGACTAACCGAACTTTTTAAAGTGAAAATTTCTTTAGCATAGTTGTGATTAAAAATATGAAACGAATAAGCGACAGTAAAAAGGGACAGACACAAATTCATAAGATTTAACGTGGGAGTAAATGAGAGGACGAAATTTTACATTCGTTTTACATCTTGAAACCAAAATTTTTAAAGGTTTCACTTCTACCACGTGTGAATTGCACACATGTTTTTGTCCACATGTACCTACCTACTTACTAACACTAGTCGGAAATAATTTTTTTTCTCTTTCTAAAGATTTTTCTTATTTATCGACATACCTATCTATAAATTTCAGTCTATATATATATATATATATGTTATAATGTCCATTAATAGTGCCAAAGTACATAACTCACACTCACAAATTTTGAAATATTTATGAAATTTTTACAAATAAAATTCCAACCATAACCATAAAATTGCAAAAAACGCTCAGATTTAACTTTAATTTCTCTTTATTGTATAGGTATTTTTACGTAAAATTTATATCTAAATATTTCTTAGTTCATAGCAAAGAAATATCGCAAGTTGTTTTAAAAAAAAGTATAAACTATTATATAATAAACGAAATTGCAAGGGTTAAAATATTTACATAAATTGCGTGTCAGTGTTAGGCCAGTTATATGTGTCAAAGCAATTTTGTGATAGTAGGTACTCTTAATAAAACATGCGCTGGAGCCTTTTTAGGTTCAAAAATATTTCTTTAACTAAAAAAATCAAACTTTAAAACTAAAAAATATTACCTAATACTATAAATACAGAATATTTCTAATATTGGTGCAGTCAGGTTTATTTCGTATTTTTGGAACGAATTTGGGGATAAAATTGTCCCAATGTTTTGGTAAATATGTAGATATGTTCTTGATCTATTATTTACTACATAAATAAATGTTGATTTCATTAGCTGTATTAATAAATATTCCAATATAAGTCATATATTTAACACAATACCAAGGCATTTCTTTTTACGATTTCGGAATGTTGGCACAATTTTGATTTCAAAAGTTAAGAACCCCGGTTTGGGAACATTTGACGCACCGTGAAACTTTTTCCAAAATCTCTAAAATCTTCTATTATATCCAAAAACATTATAGGTACCTCAAACTTTATCTCTCATAAAAAATCCTTTTTCCGACTGAATCGTACTTGAAGTATATATCTAAATATATTTTGATGAGTGTTCTTATTAGATTAATCTCCAAAGGTATGATTCATACCTACATATTTTTAGCAGTTGGTTAAAAGATCTCATCTCAAACAACAAAAATCGGTCCCTTTGATAGGTATAAAAATAGTATAATCCCATAAGCCTTAAATACTTGCTGAGCGAAATTGATTCTTCTTAAAATGGATTAAAGACGAAAATACAAATAAATATAAAATCCAATTATTTAAAACAATACGATAGGGACTTAAGTCAAAAATCAGGATTCGGATTACATTATGCAACACCACAGGATATACAACCTTATTTAAATGTAAGAGAGTAGAATATTGTGCCAGAGATAATGTTTGTTAAGCCCTCTTGCGTTTTGAGGTTGAATTATTGATTAGGCCGCGAACAGCCAATCAGCATCGAGCAGGAACCAGTATGGCGGCAAGGGTCTGAAAATTTATATCCATCGGACTAATTTATTACGTATTGTGCCCGGACATTAATCTTTTCCCTCTTTTATTAATGGTGCGCTGTTTTATTTTAATGAAACGCGCGGGAAACGGGCCCGGCGTGGCGGCCATCTTGCTTTCACGGTATTGATTTTTGTTGCAAGAATCAAAATAAAGTTTTTAAGAGTAAGATTAGGTTGTTTTTATTATGTTACGGTCTATGATGTCATGTTTCTAAAATAATTTTCGTGTTTTTTGTAATAGCATTTCAAATGTAGCGTACAATAACTGTGACGCTAAGTTCGTAGATATATAAATACCTAGGGAACTTAATGTGAATCAAAAATGAGATACTGATGTTAATACATTTGCGTAGAGACATAAATATTACCTTCGAAGAGAATATTATCGTTAGATTTTTAATACAACGATTAACACGCAAAAACTTTATAGGTATATAGTATTCAAAGACCTCCATAGAAATTATGACCGAAAGTTTATAAAATACATTGTTATAAAACTATAGATAAACTAAATTATAAATAAAATGGAAATAATAAATAATAGGAAATAATAAAATTTTGTTATTTTTCGGACCTATAGCCGAAATTTTACTAAAATATATTTATCTACCAAGGAGTATCATGTCATGTTGGCTACCCTCATGATGACCACGACCACTCCTAAAAGAGTGTATGGACGAAGAAGGCGTTTAGATATTACATAGGATGCTATCTTTTTTGTTTTATCGTATAGGAGGCAAACGGGCAGGGGGCTCACTTACGAGAAGCGAGTGCGTTGCCGGCTTTTTAAAGAGAAAATCTGCTCTGAATTAGGCCTTAAGCCTTCCAAATAAAACAAAAAACGGTTTATAAAACCTTGGTAGGTAATTACACCGCTGAACCGATGAAAAAAGAAATCATAGTAGTTATTTATCCAGGGTAAAAGTCTCTTTAGAAGGAGAAAAAAAGTACGCGAGCACCCATCCATTACACGACCGGCCCTGACCGCCGCTTAACCAAAGTTCAGTGTAATGTTTTGATGACATGTCAAATTTTTTAGTAACGCCCAACGAGAAGCCTAGCATCATGATGTCTATGCGTTTTTCACGACCTTGCTAAGTAACTGTGAGCTATTTCAGTTCCGTATTCCCTCAGTGGGGTATGGGGTATGGGACGAATGGGTTGGGTTAAATAAATCATTTTTATTATTTGTTAGTTCATAGATATTATAGAAGACTTAAGATATATTGGAAAAGGTTTCACGTTGCGTCAAATATTCCCAAACTTAACTTTTGAAATCAAAATTGTGCCAACATTCCGAAATCGTAAAAAGATATGCCTTGGTGTTACGTTAAATATATGATTTTTATTGGAATATTTATTAATACAGCTAATGAAATCAATATTTATTTATCTAGTTAATAATAGATCAAGAATATAACACATAACATAAATATTTACCAAAATATTGAGACAAATTCGTCCCAAAATTCGAAACAAAATATTTTTATAATGATTTCAAGAGTCCACGAGAGCTGATCTATCTTTCATTTATAGCTCACTATCCGCTTAATATCGCCAGAAAGAATAAACGGATATAGTTAAAATTTTGATACATAGATAACACAAGTCAACAAAAAAAAAATATTTTTTTTGGTCTGTTTTTTAGTGACTATTATCTGAATATTTACATTGAAAAATAACCAAAAACACAATTTATATAAAAAAAAGTTTGCTTTTGTACTTTATACGATGACAGAAAATATATACGATTTTTGACAAATGCTTAGAAGTTACCATTTTTAAAAGCAAACTTTATGAGATAAAAATATTTTTTCTTTTATTAATTAGGTATCAGAAATCAAAATCGGGTACACAGAACTCAGACTCAAAAATCGTGTTTACCTGTGTAATCTGAGAAAATGTCGTTTATGCGAAGTTAACAGTTAGTAATTTTTATAAAAGCATAAATATCAAATTCAAAAATACCACATCTCTTTACGTTATTTTGAATAAAGTAACACAACACACGCATATATATTTAAACATACACTTTTAACAATAACCGGGGAACATTGATTAATAGCGGTGGGATGTCTCAATCCCGCGGGATTAGATCATTAATAACGCTTTTGTTGCATCGAAAACGATTCAGCCATTGTGTAGCTTTATATAACTTGGAATTGGGTATATTTATGTACAAGTGTGTATTGTATGACTAGTTATACACGCGACTTCATCTGGACGGAGTAAAAAGTTAAAACTACGAAAGTGCAAGAAGATTTTAAAACTAAACATTCTAAAACTATATCTAAATGGTATGCCTTTTATGATTAGGCTTTTGTATAGACGCAGGGATTACTTTAACTTATCCACGTTGCGTTAATATGTGTAGGTATAGTAAATAAATTTAATAAGTAAAAAAAAACAGTATGAACTTAGTTTTTGAAAATTTTGTGGCTAATTGTCAAATAATTAGCATAACTTTTAAATATTCTTAGTTCGATAAACTATTATTTAACAATAGGTAAGCAGACTTGGTGATTTTGTCGTATAACAAATATTTTTTTATATTATACTTCGCTTACCAATTGAATGGAGGAGGCCTATGCCCTATCAATGGGCATTCCTATGAGATAAAATTATTGAACCTAATGTAAAACATGTAATGTTGTTAAATGGAATAAATGGCTTTATTACCTATTGGAAATAGCAAACACATTTACCGGGATAAAAACTTGCAGACGCCCCGACTCGAACAATAACCTTTTAAATACGAATACAAAATTTTGAAAATACACACATTCCTTCCAGTAGGTATTAATTTAGTGATGAATTCACACGAACTTTTGAAAAAATACTAAATTGGCGGTTATGTCAAATTTAAGTCCGCCATTTTGAATATATGCCACTTACGCTTCTACTAAGAGATATTAAATATTGTTAAACAATGATTCAATATTGAATATTTTCACAGCCATTTCAATTAATATCAAACATTAAAATTATAATTTATTCATTAAAATACAATTCGAATTACGGCACAAAGAGACCGAAAAAAAGTCGAAAGTCGATTATCTTCGAAATTTTGAGGCAGACACGTTCCTGGGAATAATGAGACCATTCAATAATGACACACAGAGTCGAACTCGATTCGTATCCCTTCGGGCTGTCATCTCGTTTACAAAATATCGTAGCGACTAACTTATACCTACTTTTATTTATTACATTGTATTGGCCGTCACAGATATACAAGCAAAAAATAATTAAATAAAGAATAATTCAATTTCACAACAATTTAAACGTCTCTGACAAATTAAAAACAAAGTTTAAGACATTAAAATATAATAAATAATATCAAATTATTCTAAAAAGTAAATACTTATTCGGATGTCGATGCCTTGCGAAGTTGGTGTTGTTTTTATTAAATTTACCTTTACCATCGCGTATAAAATAGTAAAAAAAGTGTAATAGAGTATTATCTCATCTTTTGAAGTAAATGTACTAATCAAAATAAAACATGTCCAAAATCAATAAATTGTTAATACAGCTGCAAAAATCTTGCAATCTTGCTATGATTCGTTGTAAGCTTAGAGGTATAGACCGAAGGATCCTTAGTTCCCTATTAAAGGTGGAGCTTAATTAATCGTACCGATCGTCGCGACAAAATAAAAACAACCCCCCCCCCCCCAGCACGCACGTTGGCCGTGAGGGCTCAAAGTAAAATGGGCGGATCGAGTGACAGCCGCATTCGAAATTCAAACGATTTCCACAAGTCATCGTCGTCTGTTCTCAATGATTAATACTTTTGGCCTTTTTAAGGGAAGAATCGATATTAATATGCCTACAATGGCTCATAATTCTTTGGTTTTGTGCGACATAAAGATGTCTTTCGTGTCTGTGACAATTGCAGTTCTGTAAACCATATTGGAGTACGGAGCACTCAATTATGACTTTCTTAGTACATATTCTTAGTGATGCAAACTCTCGACGAAAAAAGATAAGTGCTACATATGTGTCTGTCACTTACAATCAGTAAAATTTCGGTCAAAGGCCTATAACTTTAAACAAGTGCAATTAAAGATAATTTAAAAAACTCCCGACACGATATCATTCATTCATGAGACAAGAAAGTCTCAGTAATTGCAGCTAAAAACCCATCTCGAGACAGATCATTGGTTCATCAAGTCGCCTATCAAATATTTAACCACATCAAAATCGGCGCTTTCGTTTAAGAGCTAGGATACCATACAGATATGCAAACCAACAGACGCGTATAAATTATAACACCCCCTTTTTGAATCGGTGTATAATTAATAGCTTCTCTAACACCATCATCTAAATGAATGCAGTGTTTTAGGATTAGAATAAACAATTATTTTGGAGGCAATTCATGACAGAAATCAACACGTAGGTAGGTAACATGCATGCATTTTAGTTCGGCATCGAATCTACGACCCTAAGGCGGCGTTTCTGTTTCAAAATAATGCTGACTCACCAAACTAATGGTTTTCCCGCTGAGCACTCAAGGGGATTTCGAAATTATTAAAACACAAAAAATTCTATCAAAATTGGTATAGTTTTTTGACGTTCCTACATACACACGGTTTAATTACTAGAATTCAACAAATACATAATGAACGACTGAAAAATTATTTTCTATGCAAAATTATTGATACCTAAGAAATTATACCTACCCCAACATCTATATATATAAAAATCAATTCCTGTTCGTTAGTCTCGCTAAAACTTGAAAACGGCTGGGCCGATTTAGCTGATCTTGGTTTTGAAATGTTTGTCGTAGAACAGGGAAGGTTTAGACGGTGAGAAAATATAGAAAATTTTCGAGGAAGATAGTAAAAACAACAATTTCATTCTCTCATATAAACTGTTCTACCTCTCATTCTACCTTTTATTGGCGTTACGAAGTTTGCCGGGTTAGCTAGTTGTTATAATAAGGTTTAGGTTTAAAGATATTTATTCTCACTTAAGATACACTTATCACTTACATAAGAATAGGTACTTAGAAATCAATATGTAGGTAGTTCGTCATCGCAGAAAAAGACAGTACCTAATACGGAACTTATAGAAATTCTAAACAAAAAACAATTGGTATAAACACTAACATTATAAACATTTAATTACATAATTAGCAAAAAAACAGTTATAATAATATGAATAATATAATATAAATGTGTGCAAATCAAAGTACTTAGATTTCCGGACATTTAGCTACAACATTTTAAGCTATTTATTTTTTCCAATACAATATTAAACTATCTATAATGAGTATCCTCCTTTTTTGAAACATGGTAACGAACAAGCTTCAACCCCCTTGCATTGGCTGTATATAAAATTACGGATATCTTTTACAACCCTCCAGTAGTTACATAAGGGTACGGACCCTTATTTACTCAGTTATTAACAATATAAGTTACTTATATAACACTTTTAGATCGTTTCTGAATCGTTATAGCATTTTTTCAAATTTATAAGTTTTTTCAAGTTTTTTTAAAAGATATTTTATATTTAAGTTATGAAAGAAAAGTTCTGCTGAACATTTTTTTAAAATCTATATACATATATGTATAATATTTAACAGGCAGTTTATTTACACCATTTATAACTTAAAAAAGGATGGACTGATTTTGATGATCTCTGTTTTGTTGCTTTCATCTAATCCGATAAAAGCTTAACTATTAAAAAGAAAAATTCACGAAAAATTGTTCACGAACAAAATTCGTTTCCCACACATTATCTATAGAATGACAAATTATTCGGCACTCTTTAGCACGCTGGGTCTAATAGTTGTTATATAAAACGATTTCTTACAATTGTATATATTTTTTAAATATAAAACCATTGAAAACTAAATTTTCGGCCTAACTAGAACGTATAACTATTGTACTACGACAATTTGATACTTGGCTGAAGAATACTAGAAGTTCAAGGACATTTTTAATACCTACGCATATATTTGTATCCGGTTCACTGATCATTTATTTACAGACAAGTAGATGACCATCGACCAGCCAGTGATGTTCGCGGCTAAAGGTGCTCTCAAACTACGCTAATATAATAGCATATAGTTCATACTTCATAGCACAACAATATCTCACACCATACATTATTATGGACACGTTCACACTTAACTGTACTATGTATTATTGGCTTACTATACGCTATAAAATTGAGCGATACACTTGCTATACTATATAGCACAATAGTATAGCGTAGTCTGAAAGCATCTTTACGATGTTTAAAAATAAACCGAATTTGTTACGAATCGTCGATTTTACTATACCATAATGTGGTTCTTATAATGTCTTGCCGAGCTTTCGTGTTAAATCAGAGAACCCCTTTTCGTATATAAAAAATATAAATAAAATAATATATATATAAATTGTTTTCTCTTTTATCAGTAAATATTGATCTTTTATACATATATAGTTTTATAATTTATTGTAATATTGTACTTAGCTACAAAATAAATAATATCTTTCGCTTAAATAAAATTTCCATCAATCTTTTACTGCTAGACCTAAGTAAAAGTTTAGCTTCCCACCAACGCCAAAAAAATCAAAATCTGTTCAGCGGTTGCGTTTCAATGCAAACATACAAAAATATATTTCCTCTTTACAATATTAGTTTAGATATAGATTATGGACTTACCAGTTTCAGTATCCACGATGTATGAGAGTCCAGCCCACGGATCATCCTAAAAGGAAAAACATAATACAAAAGCCCCGTTACTTTCAATCGCTGATCAACTGAGAAATTTTCTCATTTTGTCTCGTTCTTGCAACAAGAATTTCACGTCAGAGTGAAGGTGACGGAGTATTTGAGATTGTTTCAAGTTAAGTTAAGTTAGAGGATAAGGGATTAAGGGCCACCATAATTCTGTTAGCATTAGGCATGACAGCGCTGATGCAAATGTATCGAAGCGTTTAACTCATTAAAAATGGGGCAATTTATAAGAACCCATCAAAACATTCACCGGATCTTAAGTAAAATTCCATAACCCTCTTTCAATGATCATTTTCTTTACAGGCAAGGTGACCCTTCTACCCAACCGTAACGTTTTTTCCTGGGACTCGAATCCAGGAATACGCAGACGCGTTAGCCACTTAGCCATGGAGGCAGGCAGGTTTGTTTAAATACTATTGACATTTTCATGTCCATCGATTTAATAAAAATCGCATAGATTTCTTTCTTTTGGAGTAGTTTTTATTTCCTTGAAGGCTCAAAAGTGAGAAGAGATAAACAGTTCTATCTCTACCTACTAAAATATTATAAAGTATATGCGAAAATAACTCTGTCTGTTACGTTTTAATTCATAAACTAATCTTTTTGATGAAATTTGGTATAGAGATAGATTGTTTAGCTTGGAAAACGACATAAAGGTGAATTCCCGTAGCCTCTAATGGGGCATGGGGCATGGGGCAAACACATTACCGTATCTGTTTCACTGATTATTTTCTTTACAGGCAAGGTGATCGGCCTTTTGTGCCTACCCAACCGAAACATTTTTTCCCCGGGATTCAAAAGTCGTAGGCAGACGTGTAAACCACGAAACCACAAAGGCGGTGATGGTGGAAATTGCGGGTTTAGGTTAGTATAAGACCAAACTTAACAAAAATTAATTAGGATATATAATCAGTGGATAAACCAATAAATATCGACTTAGTTGAGACTGCAGGTAAAATGGTTACTTGTTGAATCATTCGTTTATTAAAACGACACAACGCTGTTATACAGACAAAATTTTTGGGTACGCACCCCAAAGGTTATGTGACGTTTATATACTTATTTGTAAATATACACACATGGAAAGAAAATGTTCGACCAGAGTCCACTTTCTCATGAACCGGATCAGAGATTGTGGTAATTTTATTTACTGAGCTGAGCCGGCAAACGTTGTTTTGCCATAAAAATATTTCTAGTGAATATTTTGATATTGATCACAATTTTTCCATATTTTCTCACCGTTTAAACCTTCCCTGGACTACGACAAAAATTTCAAAACCAAAATCAGCTAAATCGGCCCAGCCTTTCTGGAGTTTTAGCGAGACAAACGAACAGCAATTGATTTTTATATTGTTTAAATATCGAAAACGAAAAATATCACAAAATATTAAAGAAAAAAAAATTCCAAATGATTCACAAAATACAACATACAGGATAACTTCAAGCACATTTAAATAAAAATTGAACAAAAAAAAAACATTAATAAATAACATAACACATACATTTCAGACTAGGACTAGGATAATGTGAATTTATATTTTTTGAGTGAATGCCAAAATGTCAATGTTATACTAAAAATACAAAATTAACAGGGAAAAAACATCAACACAAATTTAAACTCAGTTTTGACAACCCCATCTCTGGTGTGATAGTTTGAAAAATCGTGTTTGTTTATAAAATAATATTTTTTTTTAAATTCAGATTAATTGGTCGAATTGGTCGGTTAAAAACATTTTCAATCCGTGAGCGTACTTAAAAATAAAAAGCCACCAACCTCTTTATTCTCAGTATCAAGCAGACACGCCTTGACCTTCTCAATCTTCTCGCACTCCTCCAACTTCTTCTTCTCTTCTTGAATCTTCTGCTCCTTATCCAATGCCTTGCTGAGTTCCACCTTCGTTGCTTGAGGAGCCTCCTAAAGAAATACATAAGTGTTGGTACTTTTTTCATAGCGACCCTCGACATGTTAATGATAAGTATTAGGGATGTATCCGGTACCGATATATCGGCGATACTTTGGGTTTGCCGAAGACAGACATATTTCATGACTCCATAAGTGTCTATGGTCGCCAGGCGATGGATGCTTTGCGCGGTCTTTGAAATCAGTAATTTTTATTTTTTGGTTATCTTCTTTTAATTTATTTTTTGTGTCGATTTGATGTTGATCTTGTGTTTAGACTTATAAGTACTATTATAAGTACTCATGTTATTGTCCTGTACTTACAGTAGTATTCCCATTGTTTTCATTGTAGCATGTTTGGGTGCAAAATCACTACATAGTATAAAACAAAGTCGCTTTCTCTGTCCCTATATCCCTTAGTATGCTTAAATCTAAAACTACGCAACGGATTTTGATGTGGTTTTTTTTAATAGATAGAGTGATTAAAGAGGAAGCTTTATATATACGTTTTATACCCGTGCGAAGCCGGGGCGGGTCGCTAGTAAAAAATAAAAGAATGAGTACATCATACGATGCTTATCCTGATGTAGACTTCTTTTCGAACTCCTCTTCAGCTTTCAACTTTCAAGCATAGCATTATCAAAACTTTGCTGCATTGATTTTTTTGTAAATTACCACTGAATGTTTGCTATTTTTTCTTTTATCTTTTATGTATTAATCTGTGTATTTATTTATGCTTTTATTGTATTATTTTCAATTTTTTTCTATGACGTATCTGTTTTGTTTGTTGGTGTAGTAAATAAACAAAAGACGCTTACCGGCTGCATAGGATCCTCGAGGGAGAATCCCATGTCCACGTCCTGCTTCCACAGCACCTCGATCAGATCCATGTCCTGGAAAGAAAGAATGCACACTTACTCAGGTTAATTTTTTAAACAAAACGTAGCCGAAAAAATATATAAGGAAATTTCAAAAAAAGAAACTTCGAATCGACCTCGAGTCTAGGTTCCGTTCTAATGACTTATTAATTATTATCAATAATAAATAGATAATAAATAATAATTAATGATAAAAATCTAATAAAATTTAATTTGATTTAATTTATTATTAATGTGTATGATTATTTGTTATTATGTATAGCATGTGATTATTTTAAATGACCTGTGATTGTGACGCATGAAGAAGGACCTAGCATCTTAAGATACAGGCTCGGCCTAGTTTAGATGTAAGTGTGCTGGACTATAATTAATGCGAAAGTTTTATTGTGTTGCTGAAGCTTTATATATTTAGTAAGCAATATTGTTACGATCAAATATATATATTTTAGTCCAATGTTGTTAAATTGTGAAAGACAAATAAATGATTATTATTGTTAATCACTGGGCCTGGATGAAATCGCTTGGTAGAGATAAGGCACCCCATAACCCAGTAATTGCAGGCATTAAAGGTGTCCATGGGCGGAATTCTTCTGTGAGCCTCATATCCGATAAATTCTTGTATTGTTTTAACCGACTTCAAAAAAGGAGGTTCTCAATTCAACTGTATATTTTTAATGTTTGTTATCTCAGAACTTTCGATTGGGTAAACCGATTTTCATGATTCTATTTTATTTCAAAGCTAGTGCTTCCTGTGTTTCATTTAAATTTAATCAAAATCTGTTCAGTAGTTTTAGAGTTACAATTTGAAGTCGTTTTTTTTTTGTTAAAATTAAAAATACACGTCGAATTGGTAACCTCCTTTTTATTTTTTAAGGTAGTTTTTTTAAGGGAATCTCTGTAACCTCAGGTAGGTCCAACAAAAAGAATTATGAAAATTAATAAATCGTTTGAACGGGTGAAAAATATATTAAAGCAGTATAATCGATACCGTTCTCATATCTTGAAAACATTGTAATCAATGTCTGAAATCAAAAATTTAATTTTTCAAATGCTGATAATACTTGAAGAAGTTTTAGTGAGCAAATTAATCGAATCCGTAGATAATGAAATAATTATTATTATTATTTATTATTATAGCAATGAACAAGAATATTTTTGTGAGCGCAATTTTAAAATCAGCAGTAGAGTTGCCTTAAATGTCGACTAGCGACATCTAGTTTCGGGGTTTTGAAACCAAGAACAAGGCATCATTGCAGCTCATACTAAATTATGTACAAAAATACACTTGCATTTACTGCCATCTAGTTGAGTTAAGCGAAACTATGTTACTTGCCCTATGGTAAAAATTTTAGTTACATGGCCAAGCGTAGCAGTAACAGATGGCGCAAAAATGCACCCTGCGAACTTCGTATAGCATTGAGTTCCGAATAATGTGTCATCAAAAACGATATTCTATAGAAAACGTATGAGGAAACTAATTTTCTTTAAAAATCACTATTTTGTGAACTTTCCAATATTTTTAATACTTAGTTATTCTGTTATTCGGGACGGAGAGAAATTTGACAAATCAAAAGCCATGAAAATAGGTTCAGCCGTTCTCGAGTTATAAGTGTCTGAACAAACCCAACTTTGTTTTAAAAATCATAATTTAAAGCCGTCATAGAATTTTATTTAAAAAAGTGAAACCCCATAACCCCTCAGTGGGGCATGGGGCAGACACATTTCTGTGTCTGTTTCATTTTCTTTACAGGCAAGTAGGTGATGAGCCATGTGTGCCTACCCGACCGAAACATTTCACTTTTCCCTCCGGGTACCCAGTACCTCCGCGCATTACAAGAAACGTAAACCACTTAGCCACGGAGGCGGATATTTATAAAAAAAAATCTTATAATAATTATGTAACTATGTATAACTTCAAAAATTATTTTCTTAATATTAATAACAACAATTCTGAATTACCTAGTATGTTTCTAAATCTTATATTTAAAATTCTCGTGTCACAATGTTAGTTACCTTACTCTTCCGAAACGGCTTTACTGATTTTTACCAAACTTTATATGCATATTCAGTAGGTCTGAGAATCTATTTTTCATACCCCTTAGACCTAATTGGTAAGGGTAGCCCACCCCAAAAATTAATATGGCAAAACAACGTTTGTCGGGTCAGCTAGAAGTATAATATACAAACCGTGAAATTATACATTGATTTCCCTACTCGCAACTAGATGGCGCTATTCTAAGCAAAACTTGTTCTAGAACAAACTAATATTTTTACGATGTATTTCAAGAAATTGAAAAGGCAATTGACGGTCAAGGTGGACATTGGTCATTGGCATCGAGTTATGTAAACTTGGACTTTGGAAGTAAAATTCGCAGTTTTGAAAAAGATGATCTAACAAGAAACCTATGTATGTATTGTCTGTACGAATATAGAAATAATAAATATTAAAAACTAATATTATAAAGATTAGGTGTAGGTACATACAGATATTTTGTTATTAATAAACTTAAACACTACTTCAAAAGTTACTTATGGTAAGTATAACAATAAATTAATTTTAAATAAAAAAATAAAACGCACTCAGGTCAGTGATTTTCGTCCGATTGTGAAACTATTCTTTCAATATCCTGAAAACTATTGATTGCAAAAATTCCAAAAAAAAAATGAGACCAATTCGACGAGTTACTCTATCGATTGACATCTCATTCATCGGTTCACGGATGACGACGCAGGAGTGGTACATCCAAAAAAGAAACGCGTCGAATTAATAACCTCCTTTTTGGTTTTTTGAAGGTCCGTTAAAAATATAGGTCATGTCTAAAGGGCCAGGCCCGATTTGGAAAATTATTTTTGTGTTGTATCGTCCATTGCTGCAGACTTCGACATCTCGCTACGACGTAATTAACGCGTTTGAAACCGCGGGCAGTTTATAGATACAGAATAAATAATGACGCAGTATTCTGATAGTAAACAAAACAGTGAAAGTGCACGTGTCTGCATATCTATAGAACTATCAAACAAACTATGTATTTTATTACCTACATCGAACTGGCTCATACATTTTCGTTTAATTAACACCTAGTTGCATATGAAAACAATACAGCATGTGAACGAAAATAATTAATCGCTATCAAACGGTCTTCCAGACGAGTCTGGTAAGGAAATTGAATAGTTGTGCAAGAAACCTACAAGCAGAAACATAATTTTAACAAGGATGAGGTCCCATTTTTATAAAGAAACTAGCGACCCGCCCCGGCTTTGCACGGGTATAAAACATATAAAAACCTTCCTCTTCAATCACTCTATCTATTAAAAAAAAATCGCATCAAAATCTGTTGCGTAGTTTTAAAGATTTAAGCATACAAAGGGATATAGGGAAAGAAAAAGCGACTTTGTTTTATACTATGTAGTGAAGTCAGGTCATAGATGTGCCATCAAATAATTTTGTCTCTGTGATTATTCGAAGAATAATTATAAATAATAACTCAAAAAAAAAATATTTACTAAAAAAATATAGGAACATTTTTCAATGTTTATACCGTGTAATTGAAATTAAAGTAAAATTAGTGACTTCTGTTTTACAGTTTAGATGAAAAATAACTTATGTTAGGGTTGTAAGATGTTACGTTAAGCTGAATGCATAGGTTGATGAAAACATTGTTAAAATAGCATAAGCCAGCTTCTTTAAAAAAAAACATATTTCCAAAATTTTGTTAATTAGCATTTTCGCTTGTGTGGAAATTAGAACCTAATGTAGATTAAAAGTATACCTTTCGTTTTTAAAAGATAATTCATAAAGCGTGAAGCAAATTTCTCAGAGAAATTCGCAAATTTTACTTTAAAACGCAAGTTTCTCGCGTAGAAGCCATTCTAACGGGACTAAACTCGTGGGACATCACGCGTTACACATTACAATTAATATTTCTTAACTGCTCTTGAATTAAAATAACTATTTAATTTAATAAATAAAAAGGCGTAAATTTTATTTTTATTTTCACAACTATTTCCCTGCCTCTTTCGATCCATCACTATTATTAAATTCATCATACATGCATACATCCAAGAGGCGTAAACAATGTTAAACTTATTCCATATTAAAAATCTGAAGAATTTGGTTGAACGCGTTAAACTTAGATATGCTGGTTCGAAGTAAGAAATTATTTTTGTATTGTGTGATCATTTATCGAGGAATGATATAATATATGCTACCTCAAGATTAATTCGGATGAAACCGCAGGACACGGCTCATATATTACAATGGCATACTAATTTAAAATGGTTATTTTTACCAAGTAAAATGAAAAAAGCTTCTCTAACTGCTGGTGGAGGGTAATCATATATTTTCGTACCCTTTTGAGTAGAGACTTTGGGTCCATTTGGGCCAGAAGCGCGTCGATTGCATAAAAAATGTAACTGCATCAGATAGACACAGACAAAGTTTACAACTCTCTTTCGGTGGACGTAAAATAAACTTTTTGTCGCCAAAATCGAGCGCGGGTAACGCATAATTAACTGTAATACATCATTGCTCTCATCTTAAATGATGAAATACTGTCAATGGAGAAGTTTCCTGATGTTAAATGTATTAAAGTATAGATCAAAATTAATAAATCACTGAAAAAAGTTTTGAAATCCATCAATAAATGACTTAGAAATAGATTATTGAAGTTTACGTATTTCTGATTCGCCTGTGATTTAACCTATTCGCGTGAAACAAAATTATTCTTGCAAGCGCAACTTCAAAGGCCCATTACTTCAGCGCCTAAAAAGTGGCTAATTTTACTACAAAGACACAAAGAGCCAGGCGTATCCAGACGGTAAACGAACCAGACTAAGTTGAAGGAACTTCCAGTCTACCCATTGTACAATTCAAACCCACGACATTGTCTACGTGGACACACAAAGTACCGGTATTTAACCCTCAACGAATTTGGACTACCTCAACCCTCAACGAACAATGTACTTGTTTCAAATAATTGGTAAGTTGTTTTGCCGTAAAGATCAAACAAACACATTTCTAAAGATCATATTTATCGTGTTTAGCAGGGTAAAAAAATTTAAAAGTTAAATTGTAATTTTTAAAAACGTATCATATTATTTAAAAAGCTAATTAGGTAATATGTAGGTAGATACTTGTAATACGTACTATATAAAAGTTGATAAAAGGGTCGTTCAACTGATTCTAATTTATGTTTTATTTGCAAATTTAAACATTTTCACAGATAAATAATCGTTGCTAAGACATTTAATGAATAATTATAAATAATTGCCGCAGATACCAGACCGCTGAAATACTATCGCGAAAAACTTGTAAAAAAAAAACCGTGCTGACAAACAAAAAGTGGGTGTACAAAGTTAGGAATGAAATATTCGGTTGAAAGTCGGATTTCATCAAACTAAAGTCATCTAGAGGGGTCTATATAATTCTGTGGTCTTAGATCAGACAATGATAAGTACATTTTTGCTCAGTATGACTTATTAATATAGGTATTGCTCTTTCATTTGGTCATATCAGGATAACTACAACATATGACAAGCAAGATATGACTGTTGTATTGAATACTAATCAATATATATAATCAACACTATAGTGCCTCCAAGATTTCTTAATAATTTAATTGCTTGTCCTGTAATGAAATTGCATTTATCATATTCTGACCTACAACCACTTAATTATATTAGTTTCATCCAAAGAACCTTATAATACTAAACAAAAAAATAATAATTGGAAAACCAAAATACGAAACTCGTAACGCTGGAATACAGCCAACGCATTCAGTTAATAAATATTCCACGTAACTAGAGTTCACTAGTTAAGGCGTTTTCAATATATTATACATATCTACATTAAAAATAGAAATCTATTCTTGGCCATACTTGTTCAAAATTAATATTATAACAACAATATATCGTAAGTAATACTTTCACAGAGAAATTGTAAAAAAAGGGTTACACTACGGGGTAAAAAAAGAATCCAAGTCTCAATTTTGAACTTCTAGGTTACTGATGATTCGTCCATTTAAGATATCCTCTCGTATCACAGTGTTTGTAAACAAAGTCCTCCAAAACGGCTTGACTGATTTTTTATGTAATTTTTATATATTAGGTAGGTCCGAGATTAGTAATCCGGTCAAATTAGACCAAAAAATAGGTGTGAATTTACAATAATTCGCACCCAGCTGAAAATTGGTAGGATATTTCAAAACATCATTATTTAAAATGAAATCTAAAAAGTCACCATCGATCCGACACCTGGAAATTTCTTTACTCGGGGTCAAAGGTCACGAAAACAAGATTTTCGCGATTTAGCAAAACGGTAAGTTTTATCACAAAATAGCACAGACAAAAATTGTAGATCAGATAACCCTACCAATTTTCAGCTGGGTGCGAATTATTGTAACTTCGAATGTCTAAATTGACCGGAGTATAAGGTGGTAAACTATTTTTTATATCACTAAGTGATAAAGGAGCCCATATATGTATGCCCATGGCATTACAAAATACATATAAACCTTAATTTTCACCTTTCTACCACCAACCCCCTTTTTTAAATAGCGATTTTAATTGAATTTAATTTTATTCTATTTTATTGTGAGTGACATTAAGTTTCATATGTTTTTTTTTTAGTTTGTGATTATATTGTAAGTGACATTAGTTTATTTCACCATATTTTGTTAGTGACATTTATACTTTTTTTGTTTGTTGATATTTGATCTTTATTATTAAGCATTATTTATATTTTACTTTATATATTATGTCAAATTATTTAAGTTTATATGTTGACATGAAAAAGTGTAAATTTACTTTACCGAATTTCGAAATAAATGAATTGGAAAAATAAATTTATTTAATAATAATTATTTTAATAATAATTTAGAAATATTCACTAGAAATAGATAATTTATATGGTAGTATTTTATAAATGCCTGTGTTAACTTGAAGGTGTTTAATACTAAATCAATCAAGAATTAATAAGAAGCTTATTAGCATACATTAAGTACTTATTTAGCATAATACATAATCCTAGTATAAACAAGAATTAACCAATAAATAAAAGATTAATTTTCTTATCATATTCATATTGTCAGTTGTATTTTTCATGAAAATCTAAAAAACAATAACTATGCTATGGAACGTTTTGTTTCCTTTCTTCAAACTCAATTTGTAAAGGACAAAACATTCTGTAACTAAAGTAAATCTTAAAAAAGATGGTTGACGATTCAAAAGTACTTTGGCATAGCTTATTGTAATAAAGTTTATTTTGATTTGATTGAAATTTTTATGAATAACACACGGTAAACGATTATTTTTTCAACACCGTCCAACGCTAAAATATTTGAAAAATTCCACTCACCTCCTGAGTTAGCTCGTCCCCAGTATGGTGACCTTCATCAGACTCCTGCTTCACATCAGATGTATCCATCTCGCTCACACCACTGGAACTTGCTGTAAAGCTGGTGCTAGCTCTCTCCCTCTTTACCACCACTAGGTCATCTTCAAACGGCGCCAGTTCGTATATTTCACTGTCTAACGGTGTGTTTTCAAGCAAATACTGTTCTAGGTTCTCTTGCTGTTGTTTCACGTCCAAATTCTCAAGGTCCTGCCTCAAATCCTTCACATCTTCAAAGAGTTCCCCATAATCCTGTAAATCTGCTATGTTCTGATGGTAAACGGATGTCTCATCAAATTCAAGTTTCTCAGCTTTTGCAGTAAAATAAGGCACAAAATCATCATTTGCATTATCACTATAGAGATCATCTTCGTCTTCCCTCTCTATCTTCACCCTTACATCAAGGAGATCTTCTTTCTTTATCTGCATTTCGTCAGTCACAAGTAACTCGTTGACATCAAACGATCTGCTTCCAATTTCTGCAAAGATGTCTGCTTCTGTTCGATTTTCAAAAAAGTCAGCTGATAGGGTAACTACGGCATCAGGTGTTTCCGTTTGACCACTTTCCGTTTCCTCGTTATTGATTTTCACTTCCTGAGCTACATTATCGTCCGAGGAAACCGCATCTTCACTTTGATCCGCCTCGCTCGGAGGCCCAGTCGCAACTGTCGATACGTTATTGACCAAATATGTATGAATCGCTTGATTATGCCATATCCGGTCATTGTTAACCCGATAATTATACCGTCCTAGGGAATTAAGCTCTTCGAACAGCTGTCTTTCATGATTTACTAGAATGTTGTCCAGTGATTTTGGATGGACGAAACGTGGTCGTATCAACGTCCTCGCTTCGTGTTCCAATGACCAGTCAGATCCATTGGATATGTGGAGTCCGGTAAGCATTTGCTGCGTCTCTATCTCTAGATATTCCTCTGGGTTCGCCTTTAAGAGGCTTAATACTAAAGCTAGGCGGAGAAGCTCGTCCCCATAAAGTTTTTTTAAGGCAATCATTGTTGTTTGCGTTCAGTCTTTGTTTGAGCACTTAAAATGAGATCATTAACTAGTTAGTCCTTTTTTCCTCGTTCCTTCTCTTCCGTTTATCCGGAGACATTTTGATGCTATGTCAGAATCTTACGTGTTTCATTTTTGAGTCCGTGTTGCTAGTATTCATAATGACTCACTTGAAAGTTTGCCAATTAGTCCACTATAGGCTACCTACAAATCTTAATATTACTAACTTGCACAACGGTTTATAATTCTACCTATTTACGATATGGAAACAAAAAGAACGCTTGAATAATTAATTTTTAGTACATACAGTCAACGACGTCGCATCTATTTTAAATTAAATTAACATTTGACTTTTAAATCCATATTAATTAGTTAAAATTTAAAGAAAGGTAAATTTGTATTTTAATTACGTAGTAATATTAAGTATGGTTTAATATAACATTCAAAATTAGAACAGTCATAAACAGCTGATTGTCAGTTTCAGTAAAAACATTGCAGTTTAAATTTAGAATCCAGAAACAAAGGCTATTTTGCCTTCACATCACAGACTGCAGAATTATTTAAAGAAAAGTTCAATTCGGTAAATAAGTTTATAGTTCTCCTCCTACTTTGTATTCGAATTTAAATTCGTCGTTTTTCAATTTGTGAATCACAAATGACAAGCCCGCATTGGAGATAAAGGTTTTTTATCCATTAAAATTCACAAAACAAAAGAACACTTTCAAACAGGGATTTGTATTTTTTAAATTTAGAATGCACAAGAATCCGCATTTAATTTCACTGTCTTTCAAAAATAGCAAGAAAAAAATAATTCGATATTCCCGCCATAAACACGAAGTCACAGATAATAATCGCGTGGGCCGCGCGGCCACACGGACGACCCACAGATGACTGACTGACTACATAGAACGTACTCAACTCGAGAATCAAATCAAGACACAAAATTATCCGTTCATTGACATGAAACGTGTGCTCAAGATCGCCAAATATATCATGTGCAGTGAAATAATGATTAAGATTTTTACGCAACAAAAATACTGAAGCATTTTTAACGCGAACTTTTTAATTAACTTATTTAAAATAAAATTTAAGCTTCACAGATTACTAACATTTTTGAATGATTAAATGTATAATTAAGCTGCTAATGTATTTAGTTATCAACCAACCATAAGGAATATAATATCTGATTATAGTCATTATAGGGCAACTGTCATCGGCAGTGTTGCCAACTCTCGCTTACGGGACGAAAAGCTGACGCAACCTTACAAATGCGTTGAAAACAAAACCTAATCCGATGTAATAGTATGAAAGCGAAATCATTTGTTAATTGTGAAGAAATGTATTTTAATTGCGCTATCAAAAATTCATAGTAATGGATTAGTATTATTTAATACCAATTAACAGTCGACGTGAAAACGAAAACTTTTCAGTATAACCAACAATTTAGAACAAAAAACTATAAGATTTGACAAGAGATCTAATTATCGCTAAGGTCACTGTCTTATCATTGCAAGGGGAAACCGATTGTTTCATGACGTTCAAATGAACCTCAACAGTACGATGGTAGACCACATATTATACCTATAATTTAAAAAAATAAGCGCAATTTAATTTACTTGTGGTACGTATATAATTCTTATCAAAATAAGCTTTATAATACTCAATAGTATCACGCGCCGCTAATGTAGTAATTAATTGTTATTATAGAGTTGGACATGTGCCATGTTTTATTATAATACGCATCGAACATTAAAGATTCAAATTACTTCAATTAAATCAAAATTCGTTTAATTTTTTGAAAGTTGAACTTCGGAGGAACGAGATATTTTCCAAAAAAATACTAAAAATAGATGCAAGATTAGATTTTGAATAGTAGCGTTGGTTGAAGTGGACAGTTATAAAAAAAATATCGTAATGCAATCTGTGAATTTGTGTCTATGGCGTATCGTAATTTCATAGATAATAATTCGTGAAAGCGCAGTACCTACTTACATAAGAACACACGCTATTTGTATGCGACAAAGTCCCATTAATAATGCTATTTATCTAATATATATTCCACACGTGTTGTTGTGTCAATTATTGCAATTTTGTAGTGCAAGAAAACTTTTAAAACTAGGGTATGTACACCTTTAAGATTCATTTGTAACTGACAAATTGACACAGAACAAAAATTATTATTATTTTGGCCAATTTATATTATGATTAAATTAAAATTATTAAGGATTGTGAAAGCTATAACGCTATAACGATTCGAAACACTAATAGGTATTTAAATATAATGTTAACGTTTATTTTCTCTGTGACGTGACAATAACGTCGCAACAATAGAATGTGTTCATACTTAATGTTTCTAGTAATATAAGGTCTAATAAAATGAATATATATGTAATTAATGATATAATATTTTAAAGATAATCATTATAATCTTATATTTTATGAATCTATATGTAATTAATGATATAATATTTCAAAGATAACTATTATAACCTTATATTTTATACTTATTTTAAACGAAACAATTAAAATGCTCTTCCCGTTTCAAACGTCAATGATTCCAGTTTGACGTAGACTGCACCGCCCGCCGTTATCATAAAATATTCATTGATAAACATGTCTATTGTTTGGCAAAATTGCGAAAACAAAGCTTATTTGTTTCATTATACCAAATAACAAGATTGCTAAACAAACTTGTTTACGCCCAAATAATATAATACAAATAATTTAAAAAAATATTATTTTGGATTCCCGCCATTATGTACACATCGTGTCACAGACTCAAAATGTCACTCCAATAACAAGGTACAGATTATATCGTGCATTTCATATTTAAAGCTTTATTTTTCTTCATATTTTTTTAGTGTACTTGGTGAATTTTAAGTTTTTTTATTGTTATTTTAATGCTAAGATGCCTACTCCTTTCTCATCACCTACTTTTATTAAAAACATCGTACAATATACGAGTATATAAACTATTATTAGAAACATCCTCTCGAATCATTTTATCTATAGATTCAAACCGCATTAGGTATAATTGAATGATCAAAGTAACTTACCTGTAAGTGCTCTTCGATCACAATTATATGAGTTTGACGCCTCCTCTGTGTATTGTTTACTTTGTAGTCATGTCTTGTCGGTTCAATTCACACGAAGCTTTAAAGACCAGTAATTTTTTTTACTGGCCACACAATTTTCTTCTCATGGCAACCCTATAATCTTAACCTCCATTGTAGTTTAAAGTAATATCAAAAAATTAAAGCAAACTAAGGGAGGGCTAAAAATGAAGTTCTGGAACTGGATAACAGAGGGTTGGGCTCGACACAGAGGAGGCGTCAAACTCATATAATTGTGATCGAAGAGCACTTACAGGTAAGTTACTTTGATCATTCAATTATATTCATTTGACGCCTCCTCTGTGTATTGTTTACTTTGTAGATGTTGAAAGAGAAGTTTGCTTAATTTTTATCATTTATTGTAAGTAAGAAAAGACAACTATTACTATAGTTACAATTGTATAGTGAATTAAGTAATTAAATAGGTTAAAAAAAAATAGTCTTTTTTTTTTTTTTTTTTACAATGACTCAAGGACACTTGAACTAAAATTATTGTTTTTATTAATCAATGGTTTATTTTAAAAGGATGCAAATGTTTTGGATGCATTAGTCCAGCCTGCAGTTTTTTTTTTTTTTTTTTAATTAAATCAATACTAATACCTTTTCTATAAGCTTGGGGGGTAGAGGCATGTCTTCTACTATGAGCAGTGAAAATAGAAGTATCAATACCTGCCTCTCCAAGAATATTTTTAATCCATCTGGCTAATGTTTGAGTTGATGCTGCATAGTGGGGCTTTTTTTTTTTTTTTTTTTTAAATGATAAAGAGATTTTCAGATTTCATCTAATCTTTTGTACAATTTATGTAATCTTTTAATGTTGTGGCTGGACAAATACAAACATTTTCTTTATAAAAAGGAATTTCTAGCAAAGGATGAAATTTGTTTAGATGTTTTAATTAAATCTGGTATTTTTATTTTTATACTGTTTTGATATATATCAATATTGCTTATCTTAATTAAATGCATAGTTTGTAATCTGTGACCAGTTACAAGTAGAAGTAAAATTATTAGTTTTTTTTTTTTTTTTTTGATATTGTTTCCAATGACAAATCTGAATTGGGATATAGATTGGCTACATGATTTAACACAGTAGATGGGTCCCAAGTTTCATCATACTTTGGTTTATTTGGCCTTAATTTATAAATACCTGCGAAGAAACGTTTTATATCCTTATGAGAACCCAAATCAAAATTTAGAATTAGTGATAAAGATGATCTTAAACTATTAAGGGTACCATAAGCAGAGCCACCTTCAAATTTCTTAGTTAAAAGACTTATCACATTAGGTACAGATAATACCAAGGGTTCTACCTTTAAATGATTGCAATAATCCCACCATTGTTTCAAGCAGGAATCATATTGCTTAATGGTATTTTTTGATAACGAACTTATTATAATATTGATACTTTCATACATTTCATGGTAAAGTGCGTGAAAAGCTCTGAAAGGAGACGATAAGAGATTTTTATGAGGTGGAAATTTAGCCCTCAGCTTTGTCATTTTGTATCTTTTCTAAACATTTTAATATTAATGAAAATGGAGGAAATGCATAAAACTGTAATTTTGTCCAAGAAATGGTAAATGCATCTATAACCATACATCCAGGTTCTTGATGCCAATATACAAATTTTTGACATTTGACATTTTCTCTTGTAGCAAACAAATCAATCTCCAGAAGGCCAAATTTAGAAACAATTGTTTGAAAAGCATACGGATTTAGTTCACATTAAATTCATTATTAATTTTTCTAGATTCTGTATCAGCCAGGTAGTTCTCTTTTGATGAAATATACGAGGCAAAAATGAAAATATTTCTAGCTTCACAAAATTTCCAGATTTTTCTTGCAAGATCATTTAAATGTGGATATTGTATGCCACCCAAATAATTTATATGGTAATTTTTATCATTTTCATTCCAGAATTACAATCACTTAAAACATGATTTCTCCACCACTTTAGATCATCAATTACATAACTTTTAAGTGTAATTTTTGACTCAAAATTACCATGGCTTTTCTTTAAATGTAAGTACTTACATCTTTCTAATCTCTTTGTATACATAAATCCATAAGGAATTGCTGGACAAATTGATATTAAACTTCCAATCAAGGAAGCAAATGACCTTATTGAAGAATTTTTTTTTTTTTTAAATTTATAAAGGTGATCAGTTGTTTATAAATATTTTTACGTTTTTCATTCAGAATAGAAATGGCAAAGTTTTTAGTATCTAAATAAAACCAAGAAATTTACAATTTTGTGATGGAGTTAATTGACTTTTCTTCATAATTATAATTAAACCTAAAGATTCAAACAGATGGCGTCCTTCTGTAATATTAGAATTACATTCTGTCTTTGAATTACCAATAAACAAAAAATCATCTAAATAGTTAACACTTACTATACCTTGTTTTCTTAAATGTGACATTATGGGTCTAATTAGCTTTGTAAATACATATGGGCTAGAGCAAAGTCCAAATGGCAAAACTTGAAATTCATACATATTACCATCAAAAAGAAATCTAAGAAACATGCGACTTGCAGGATGAACATTCAGTAAAAAATATGCATCTTTTTAAATCAATTGAAGCTAGATAAGATTCTTTACTCATTAGTTTTATTACTGTTCTTATAACTTCCATTTTAAAATGGTATGTTTTTACATATTTATTAAACAGTTTTAAATTGAGTATGAATCTAGAAGGACCATCTGGCTTCTGAACTAAGAAAATCTTTGACAAAAACTGATCCTGAATACTATGGCAAATTTTTATTGCCCCTATATTTTTAAGTTCTTGAATACAATTATATATTAGGATCTTTTCGGATTTGTCAAAATTATTATTTGTGGGTGGATTAATTTGGCATGGTTTTGATATCAGTGGTATTTTATAACCTGTTTTAACCCATTGCAAAACAGTTTTGTTTTGTATTATTTTTTGCCATTTTTTATAGAATAAATATATGTGACCAGCAAAACCTACCTCTATTCTCTCTTCCTAGGAGGTTGAGCTGGATGTCTCCCTCGACTTGCTCGATAATTGCTCCACTGATGAGCTGGAAATGAACGAGCTGGAGCATGAGCTGGAGGTCGGGCCACTGGAGGAATTGTTTGTTTTATCCTCGACTGATTTCCCTTGTTGGTCTGATAACCTCGATAATGTTGATAAGAGGACGGGCCCCAATAGTTTAAAGAATTTGCATGTCTTTTCAGCTCTTTTCCAGATTATTCTAAATCCTTACTCTTCTTTATAACAGAAGGCAGTTGGTCGAAAAACAAGAATTCTGTTATAGGTGTTTCCTGTAAGCATTCTTTTATTTCATTCTTTTTTTTTTTTTTTTTTATTATTGAGGCCAGGCAGAATTACATTTCTGCGAGTGCTAGATTCTGCATAATGAAGATCACACAAAAGGCGAATACTGTCACTAATGTCTTCAATCTTTTGATGTTTGTCTTCTCTGATTAAGTCGAAGAGGAATTTATTGAGAATGTTATTAGTTAATACAATTTGCTCTTGTTTTTCACTTAACTTTTTGTCTCTTGATTTGGCACCAGAACTCAAAATTGAAGCCGATTCTGGGTTTAATTTAGGTGCATTAATGCTTAAGTTGGGAATTTTTGATTGATTGATATTTTATTTTCCTTTGGCTCTGGTTCACCAATCAATTTAAAATATCAAGCTCATTTTCTTTTTCACTACTGCTTATGCTTAAACGTCTTATTCGGTTTCTCCTTGAACAAGTTTCAATATCCTCATCACTAGACGAGTATACTATTATAATACACCTTTTTTCTTTGGTGCTGGAATAAGATCAATATTTTATTTTTTAGGTAGATACAATTGGCCCAGTGTTGATATATAGACCCTCGTTCTATCGCACAACACAAACATCACCTCGTGTTCCCTCCCGTGGAACCTCAAGATTTATTTTTTATTTCATTATATATAAACGGCGTTGAATGTTGGTTGATGTATAGACCCTCGTTCTATCGCACAACACAAACATCATCTCGTGTTCCCTCTCGTGGAACCTCAAGATTTATTTTTTATTTCATTATATATAAATGGCGTTGAATGTTGGTTGATGTATAGACCCTCGTTCTATCGCACAACACAAACATCATCTCGTGTTCCCTCTCGTGGAACCTCAAGATTTATTTTTTATTTCATTATATATAAACGGCGTTGAATGTTGGTTGATGTATAGACCCTCGTTCTATCGCACAACACAAACATCATCTCGTGTTCCCTCAAGATTTATTTTTTATTTCATTATATATAAACGGCGTTGAATGTTGGTTGATGTATAGACCCTTGTTCTATCATACAACATAAAAATAATCTTGTGTGACCTCTCGTGACACCTCAAGCATTGATATTAGTAAAAAACTTCGTAAAAACATAAGTGAAAACAACTACGCAGTACCTACGTCGTAATAAAGTGATTACATAGTACATTCCTTCATTTTTATCTTCCAATAGGTTTAAACACGATTCAAGAAGTTTTCTCTTCCTAGACATTTCAAATAAATACACTTTTCTTCACAAATCATTATTTGTTAACGAATAAAATAAAATTACGCTTAGTGAATTTAACACGAAAAAACACAATGGAGGTTAAGATTATAGGGTTGCCATGAGAAGAAAATTGTGTGGCCAGTAAAAAAAATTACTGGTCTTTAAAGCTTCGTGTGAATTGAACCGACAAGACATGACTACAAAGTAAACAATACACAGAGGAGGCGTCAAATGAATATAATTATTAGTTTCGTAGTTTACATAAAGCGCAAGCGTTCGTTTCATACTACGTCGAGTTATAAAGACTTTTATTGCCTGTTAGACGAAAACTAACAAAATTAAATTAATAATTCACGACAAACATGCTCATAACCTCTTTGTGTATCGGCCATGGCACAGAAAGTATTATATTAATTAAACAGTTCAAAATGACCGAGAAAACGGCGCGAACGATTCGCAACAATACATTACACTTTCTTTTGCATTAGGTACTTTCTTTTTGCAACTTCACCTGGAACGAGTGCAAAGTATGCTTTTAAAAACATAAGAAAGTATTTTTAAAAGCAAACAAGCTTGTATTGCTTTGTTACTCGCATACAAAAAATTGTTTTTGTCTTCGATATTTGGTATTTAAAATATATAGGGAGTTGATACGTCATACAAAGCGAGTGTGGATGCTAAAGATGGAGATATAAAGTATTTTGTGTAGTATAAAGTATTGTAAAGTATACTGAAAAACTCTTTATACATTTATCACAACATACCTACCCATTTTAAAAAAATGGGGGATATGTAAATATAATATAACATATAGGTATGTAGTCTGTTTTTCATCAAGGTAGATATAGTCTGTGAAAAATCGATGATGAACACCAATCAAATATAAAATGGATACGATTATTTATATCCCGAGTCCCGACCTACAGGCGAAATAATTCGCAGAATCGGTCATAAACACGAGAGTAGAGAATAGACGAACGTCCTTAACGTAACATTGAACTCTACGAAAATATGTTGACATAACGTGTGAAAAGATTCAAGCTAACATAAAGCTTATACAAAGCGTACCGTCACACAAAAGTTTGAACGTGTTAGTAAATAATGTAGGTTCGAATCCCAGTAGGTGCATTAATTTGTGTGATGAGCACCAATGTTTGTTTCAGTCTTGGTTGTTTTTAAAAACTTTAGCTACTTTGAGATCAGAGCAATGTATGCGAGTTGTCCCAATTATTATTATTATAATTTTAGGTACTTATTACTTACTCAATATAATTGTACAATACATTCATAATTTGCACGATTTTCTATTCAAGAAACAAAACAGAAACATCACGTGACGAAAAACATATTTAAACGACGCAATTCAAGATACAAGTGTATAGAATTCTAAAAATGTTTCACAGATGAAGTAAAAAAGATATAAAATTAAATTAGGGTAGAACGCAAGTAGATGAGACAATCACACGAAAGTCTTACGTTTACCTACTCAACCGATCATAATTAAATTTCGTTATACAAGTTATTAATTCACTAACTTTATTTAATGAGAAACTGTTAAATTCCAATGCTTTCATATAATCCAATAACATTTATTCTGTAGTCATGTGTCATAACTGTCAAATGTCAATCGTATTAAATTTGCACTTACTTTAAGATATAATATAACCTTATTGTTATTTATTATATTGAACACCACTTTTAGGGATTAACTAATTAATTCATTAACTATTTAAGATACAGTATGCTACTAAAACTCAACAAGAAATAATTATCTAAATGTAAAATGACTAGAAATGCTTGCTTTACTTTTCTTGTAGATTTTCTTGATTAATTTCGGTTAGATTGATTCACACGTCAACTTGATAAGATTTCATTAAATATGTATGCTTTTCAACAAAAACTGAAATACTACTGCACTGCTATTCATATTGCATTTAAATATGACGTTTTTTTTTAATAATTAGGACAATTCTCAATACATTGGCTCTGATCCCGAAGCAGCTGAAGCACTTGTATTATAGTAATCAGAAACAACGAAGGTACCACAATAGATAAATAAATAAGTTTATAAACAACCCAGATACGGAAACAAACATTCGTGCTCATCACACAAATTAATGCACCTACCGGGATTCGAACCCGGGACCTTTCGATGCAGATGGCAGGAGCACTACCAATTGCGCCAATCGGTCGTCATATATATGATACTAGTGGACCTCGCGAACTTCGTATCGCTTCAGAGTGACGAATAATGTGTCACCTAAAACGTCATTCCATAGAAAATGTATGAAGAAACTAATTAGCAATAAATTAAAATTGCGACTATAATTTGAGATTTAAACAATCCTATCTCTCAATTTGGATCGAACTGCACATGGTGTGCGAATTTTATTATAATCGGTTAAGTGGTTTAGGAGTCCATTGAGGATAAACATTGTGACACGAGATTTATATATATTAAGATTTATGCAACTTTGTAACACCTCGTTTCTATAGGTACAAATTGTTTCTGTAGCATTAAATGTTTTTGCTTGAATCGCCTCTGCCACAATGAAACTGACTTTGATCTACCCCTATACAGTCAATTTTAATTGTCGGTATATTATTGAACGTATAGTCAAGCAGATTGCAATACCATAACTTTTGCAGCCATATGCTTGACCTAAAACCAATATGGTTTACACTAGTATCGAGCAATACTGCATTTGGAAACTGGAAATGTTGTTTTCAATGAATTCTAGTTTTGTTGGGTTTAACTATAATCATCTTGGACATTCTAACCTTAATATACCTTCGCTGATTACCTTTTTATAACAAAGTCGGATCATTTACACTATCATAACTCAAGAATGACTGGACCAATATTAATGGTGTCTCAATTGTTGGATTGTTTTAATCAAATAGCAGAATAATATTTAAAATATAGAAAAAATTACGAGTGTTTATGAAGAAAATTCGTTTTCTCATAAATTTAAAGAATGGCGTTTTACGTGAAACGTGACTGTAAACTAAGAAGCAATACAAAGGTCGCGGGGTCAGCTAATCTATACTAATATCATAATGCTGATGAGTATGTTTGAACGCGTTAACCTCAGAAACTGCTGGTTAGAATTGAATAATTATTTTTGTGTTGGTTTGTCCATTTATCGAATTTGGCTTTAGGCTATAAAACATTAAGTTATGACGAGATTAACGCGGGTAAAACTGCGGAGCACAGCTAGTTTTTTATAAAATGTCACAATATTACAGAGACTCCTTGCAAAATGTATTTTATTGGAAAAAACATATGCTTCTCGTCAAAAAATAATGAATATTTATTAAGCAATACTATATAACATACGCAGTTAACTAGCGTTGTACCAACAAAACTAAACTTTACTGGTGCTTAGATATTTTTGATTAAAATAGAAATAATAATTCTATAAGATTTTTGGAAACCAAACAAGTCCTTAGAACACTTTCTATAATAAATAAGACGGAATTTCCACATGTTCCATTTTCCACACATCACTTAATTCCAAAATGTATGTCATGTATTAAATAAAGTCATCAAAACGATTCGCTGTGTTCTGTCTCTATGCAAAAATTAATCAAAGTTGAAACGGTCTCTGTATTTATACATTTCACATTTAATTTTATGAACCAGGTCGTCCTGGATGTTAAAACCTTGAGCCTTATAAATACATTAATTTAATACATTACAAGCAATGGCGAATTTGGATCGCTCATGACATTAATTTATTTCACGTTTAAAATAAGAGTAGGATAAATAAAAATATTTAATAAACATGGTTAAAACATCAAATTCAAATTTTAGACTGTGGAATTATTATTTGGTAAAAATTTACTATATTAGCCTACAATTTGGGGGCTTTATTTTAAAAAGTAACTAGCGACCCGCCCCGGCTTTGTTTCCTGTCATTGTCTTAGCATGTGTGTGGCTGAAGCTTTAATACATAATAAGAATCTAGATTATTAAACGTGATGACAGGTCTGTGTAAAATTAATTATTTTCTCATAAATGCTATAAGGAAGCTTCCATTGCGGCGCATGGAAGGATTTATGCCAAGATTCCAAGATATATTGCAACATCTGGGTTCTATCATATCTTAGTTAAGTATTGTATACGGAAGTGTAGATCTAGGAAGGGAATAATTTTATACTGACGACTGTTTTCAAATTGTTATGAATTTGACTCACTAACTCTCTAATGTTTAATCTTTCTCTCTCAATCTATACAGATAAATAAAATTGAAGTGTCTTTTTCTAATATTAAAATAACTGCTTTTTACTAAATGCATATGGATATACACGGTAAATATACCAAAATAACATTTTTAATAATTTTGATCTATCTATTTGTTCCGGTTTATCTCTGAAATGGCTAGACTAATTTCGACGGGACTTTAACTAGCAAATAGCTAGTGAAGAGTAATAAATAAATGAAAAAAAAAAAACTATTCCGCGCGGACGTACATAATACATATCTATTATTATTTTGCTGTTCGCTACTTTACTGTTTATAGACTAAAACATCACATTACGAAGAAATTAACGCGGGTGAAAACGCAGTGAACAGTTAGTCTATTAAAATTATATATTACATCATTTTTATTGAAAAAAGAGGGATTATAAGTTTGTCGGTGGTATCTTAACTCCTAAACGGACCTACGTTTAAGTGGTTTTTTACCATTTTTGAAAATCTATTCATTCATTTAAGAGATATTATAATATTCTAATTTTAAGTCATCGTGACGATGAGTTTAAATCTACAATCACTTGATTATCTGTCATGTGTGACCGTCAACTAATTTCATCAGTTTAAATGTCCTTAAATATCTTAATAAAAGCAAGAGAAATGTGGATTATAACAATATTTTGTAATGACCTCACCTTGAAGTGACACGTGGCATTTGAGGTCACAAACGCATGTGCAAACCTTGTGCCGTATTAATAATCTTTGACTAGATATAACCTGTGGCTTCACTTCACACGCACTTATGCTTTTGGCGCCACATTTACCGTCGACAAGTGAAATTGTAGACAATTTAATAAATCCCCCAACATCTATAGGGTCTGTCTGTTTGTTTCAAATAATCTCTGAAACGGCTGGATTTTGAGGGGACTTTCACTGGCAGATAGCTGATGTAATAAGGAGTAACTTAGGCTTAGTACTTTTATTTTAGAAATTAATATAAATTTAAAAAAAATAACTATTCCGCGCGGACGAAGTACAAAGTACATATCTATTTTTAATTTTCTGTTCGCTATTTTACTCCATTTATAGCCTATAAAACATCACGTTACAACTAAATTAACGCGGATGAAACCGCGGGGCACAGCCAGTTTAATATTAAAACCATAGCTGTGCGTTTGTTCGTTCTAATCAGAAACGGCTCGATCGATTGAAATGTGGTTTTCACTCACGAACACTATTAATTTGTACGTCATTGCTACAGACACTTAAATTTTATTATACCTTTATATGTATAGATAGATTGAGGATGCATGTTTATAGCCACGCGAAGCGTAGGTGGAAAGACAAAAAGGACGGCAGGGCAACATCTTCCTGTTAATAAACAACACAGAAATAGCGTTCTTTGTTCAACTTTCAATATTATGTGCTTTGTTTTCTTATGTAAAAAATAAACAACTTATTTCATTTCTTCTCTCTTACTCAATCGTAGGAGACCGCTTCCTTAGTCTAGTGGTAAGCGTCCTGGGTTCGATTCCCGGTGGAGATAAAAAAAACTCGGTCTGGCAGGGCATAGAAAGGTGATCACCTACTTGCCTCTAAAGAAAAAATCGATCAGTGAAACAAATTTGAAATGCATATGTCCCATACCCCACTAGGGGACACGGGACTTCACACACTCAGTCGTAGGTGGTCTACAATCCTGAAGTATTGCACATGGCAACACCTTCAGCGACAGATCTAAAGTACAATTATTTATGTCATTCTTCAGATAGTTTCGCATTAGGGTTATAAAGTACCTGAAGGATTAGTATTAGCTGCGGTATAAAAAATATTAATAAATCCTAAAAAAAATTAATTAATACGGTCATTTACCTAACAAACTTCGTACCGTTCAATGCATTATACAAAGTATAATGTTGCGTAGTCGAAAATCTTAATTTACATAAGTAATGATATCATCCGTTCATTGACACTGTTGACAAAGGCTTTTAGAATTATTGTTCTCGTCTTTCCTTACTTAGCAATCTTAAATACACTTTATTTCGAAACATATTAAAGAGGTGTGTGAATCACATCTTCAAAGAGGAACAATCCAACTATACAACACATATTGAGATATAATATGTTATATCTCAAGGCAGCGTTTTCAATGAAAGCTCCTAGTTAGTTGTATTTTTCCAACTAGGTACTTTACATTTCAAGAAATTTACAAAAAAGCTTTTTAATTCACATAGGTAAAACACCCCCGGTAATCCTTCACGTAGATTTCGAGATCAGTGCGAATAAACAGACATACACGTTGAAAGACTTTTTTTATAATGCGACTGATTAATAAGTATGACATCATTCATAGACAAAGGATTGCGCTACTAAATCTAACTATGTAGTTACTATGGACTACAGAGAAAAAACTAAATACGCAGAACATTATTTATAGAGCTTGCATCGTCTGTGGTGCGTCGACCGCATTCGACCGTTGCCTTGGACAAGGACGTGCTATAAAAAAAATAAGAACAACGACCGACCAAGATGGCGGGAAATTTGACATTCATAACTAGTATTTAACAATGTATCCCGAATCCCGCTTGTTTAGTGTTTAGCCCCCGAAAGATAAGGTTTCTAAACGAATTGACAATTTATGATATGTTCACTCATTTATGAGATAAATATTCTTATTTGTAATCATCATTTCGGTGATTTATTTTATCTTCAATTTCACTTGTATAAGAAAAAATAATATTGTTTTCATATAGGTACATATGTAGTAAAAGATTAGATTTTATGATTTTCAATTATGCAATGTATGCCTTAAATGCTTAAATAACTTCATACGTCAAACTCAAAATGCCATTTGTTAAAATTATTAGAATAAAGGTGCTTTCAGACTACACTATACTATTATGCTATATATAGTATCGCAAGCTTATCGCTCAATTTTATAATGTAAGGCCGGGGTGCTCAAACGGTCGATCGCGATCGACTGGTCGATCGCGAGTGCTTTTTGGGTAGATCTCGAGAAGAAAAAAAATTTTAATAAGTAGGTAGGTAACTAAACTACAAAAATGTATTACGTAATAAAATAACACTGCTTGCGGCAAAAGGTGGCTTTATCAAAGGAACGCGCGGCACATTTCAAAGAAAAGCCAAAAAAGACAGTACAGTCTTAGTTTCGGGCGGCGCGTTTGACTGGAACATTCGAGACTTTCGTTCACGCCGATATAAATGTTGCGCCTGCAGGAATTGGAGTCATTCTGAATTGTAACTTGATGGCGATCCTACGTCGATACAAAGTTTATTATTAAATAGTGGAAAATGAGTGCAGTGAAGAAATCTAAAACGTATCATTTTAATAGGAATTGGGAGGAAGAATTTTTCTTTTGTATGGTGAAGGATAAGTGCATTTGTGTTATTTGTCGTGCGTCAGTTGCAATACCTAAGCGTGGTAACTTAGAGAGGCATCATAAAACGGTTCATAAAAACTATGAAAAGGATTTTCCGCCACAGAGTGAATTAAGAAAACGAAAAGTAAGTGATTTGATATCTTGTTTGAAAAAAGAACAATCCATGTTCACAAGACCAGCCAAACAATCAAAAGCTGCTGCGATCGCGTCATTTAAAATATCTCATATATTTGCGAAACACAAGAAACCATTCGAAGATGGATCGGTGGTAAAGGAAGCATTTATTGAAGCGGGTGAGACTTTATTTGGAGATTTTAAAAATAAAACAGAAATCATGTCTGCTATTAGAGAACTTCAGTTATCTCGTCCGACTGTTACAAGGCGTATTGAAGTCATGAGTCAGGACATCGCAGATAAACTAAAAAATGATATCATGGAATGTACATACTTTTCTTTACAGTTCGACGAATCCACCGATATGACAGACACTGCCCAGCTGTGTATTTTTATTCGGATGGTTTTCAATGACATGCTGGCTAAGGAAGAATTTTTGACAATCATTCCTCTGAAGGGGAAGACCCGTAGCGAAGATATATATGACGTTTTCTTCAATTTTGTAAAAAACTACGAGCTACCAATATATAAATTAGTGTGCATTACAACCGATGGAGCACCAGCAATGACTGGAAACAAAAACGGTTTTGTGGCATTGTGTCGAGCTAATGAAGAATTCCCTTCATTTTTTTCATTCCATTGCATTATACATCAACAAGTTTTGTGTTCAAAAGTTTTAAACATGGAGGAAATTATGGGCATTGCAACAAAAATTGTGAATTCCATCCGTGCACGTAGCTTGCAACGGCGGCTCTTTCAGTTGCAGTTGGAAGATAGGGAGTCAGCTGAACACACTGATTTAGTTCTTCACACGGACGTCAGGTGGTTGAGTCGCGGAAAATTCCTAGAAAGGTTTCGAGAATTATTGCCCGAAATAACAGCTTTTCTAGACGAAAGAGGTGATGACACTCAGATTTTGAAAAACGAAAAATGGCTAAATGATTTGGCATTTTTGACTGACATCACAATGCACTTAAACACCGTTAACTTGGAGCTTCAAGGTAAAGGAAAAACTATTATTGAGATGATTAGCGCAGTAAACGCATTCAAAAGTAAATTGCAACTTATGATAGATCAACTGAAAAGAAAGGATCTGAAACATTTTCCGTCTTTGAAAGCAAGGATTCTTCAGTTGAATTATGATACTTATGAGGCTGAATTATCAAATATTTTGGGACAATTCAAAATGCGTTTTTATGATTTCAGTAAATTGGAAAATATAGCATCATTTATGAGTTATCCTTTTTCATGTAAAAACATTGAGGAATTAACTACTGAAATAGCAATTCAGTTTAATATGAACTCATGTTCTGTTGAAAATGAGTTGGTGCATATTATATCAGATATACATCTCAAAGCTACAGCATCTGATACAAATTTCTGGTGTTTTATATCTGAAGATAAATATCCGAATGTAAGGCAAATCGCCCTTCAACTGACGGCATTTTTTGGGTCAACTTACTTGTGCGAGTCTGCATTTTCTGAAATGAAGATAATTAAGTCAAAATATCGCAATCGACTAACTGACGATCATATGTCATCATGCTTGCGATTAGCACTCAGTGGTTACGTACCATCTTATGAAAAGTATGCTGAGGACATGCAGTGCCACGCTTCAACATCCAAAGCCACTCTTTAGTTAAGTTTAACACCATATGTAACTATTTTGTTTTGTAACAACCAATAAACTCGTAATTTTGAATAACTATGAGTTTTTTCATTGATATAGTAGAAAAGAACCTAACTAAACTTAACCCAAACCTTGACTAAAATAATGTACCTATATTGTGCAGAAAGCTAATATCTATATATGCTACGGTACGCCCTACCTAGGTAGGTAGGGTGAATCGTGTATATACGACAACCCTGCATCACACACACTTGCAGTCTCTCAGAGTCGATCGTAAGTAGTCTAAAAATATTGAGGTAGATCGCCAGCAGTTCAAGTTTGAGCACCCCTGATGTAAGGTAATAATATATAGTGCAGTACAGTGTGAATAATTATATAATAATGCATATATATATTTTATATAACATATAATAATGTATGGTGTGCGATATTGTTGTGCTATTAAGTATGAACTATATGCTATCATATTATAGCGTAGTCTGAAAGCACCTTAAATGATTGCCTAACCTTCACCCTTAATATTTATTATTTAAAAAATGTAGAAAATAATAGCGTTAAATAATCATGACGTCCACTCTGACGTAAATAATAATTTGCTTTAGCTATTTCATGATTATGGAATATTAAAATTATGACCATCAGAATTATAATTTGCATTATTAATTAATAATATTCAATGAAATACTTTAATGTGGCTAGCATTTACTAGGTAAAATTAAAATCTATATTTGAAACCACCTTTTTTATACACAGGTTAATGTTTTTTTTTTATTTTGAAACTGATGAAATAGAATTACAATAATAAATGGAATGGTTAGACTATTTTGTTTTTTAATCTCCCAAATCATGGACAGGCAAAAGCTTTCAACCATTCTGCCTCCTATGTACTACTTATTTCTTAATTTTAAAAAATTTGTATTTTTTTCTTACATAATTAAGTGTTCAATGACTTGTAAGCCAAGTTTAGTAAACTTGAAATACACTAGTATATTCGGTGGAGTGATCTGTGAATAATGATAATGTGGACAAAAATCATTTTGATTTTCATCCACATTTTTATCACTGCAATTCAAACAGCAAAATAACATTAACAGACATTAATAAATACCGAAAACAGTTAAATATTATCAAAACCTAATATTTGATCATTAGACCCCATGCAATAAAGTAAACATCAATAAGAGCCTTTTTTTAGCTATAAAATGTTTTGTCTTTAAAATCCAATTCATAAATTATCGAGTGAAACATTTCTTAAATAAATGTATGATCATATAGTTTATAAAATTAACTTATTGTTTATTAATAAACTTATAATTGTTTATTTATTAAAAGGCTTTAACAAAAATATGTCATAAAGCCCTTTATAATATTATCGATCACCTAATAAAGTACACTAATAAAAATTACTGTCAACATAGCCTTCAGTTATTTACATAACTTAGATTTAACTAGAACTACCTATTTGTGTAATGATGATTCAGAAATTATTAGTTACTTGAATTATTAATTATCTGAAAATATGTACACATATTGAAAATAATTAGAAATGTAAAAACATCTATTAATATTTTTGTTTTTTAATATATTTAAGTACCTATTCGTTACCAGACTTATAACTATGTGGATATTGCAACATATAAAGCGTAAGAAATTATGAAGTAGGTACTTTCTTTACTAATAATTTAATAGTTTAGTTTCATTTGTCACAAATATTCAAAAACATTATAAAAATAATAAAAAAGAAGTATGAGGGTCTATAGGTATGTACTAAAAGAATATTTCTTTGCTAAAAAATACAAAATTATAGGCATTTATATACGTAACATGCCTTCAGATAAGAATCTGATAAGACAATTTTTTATTTGTTTTGTTTTATTTACAAACCTAACCTCAAAATTACCTGGTTACTGAAACTGACAAAATCTATCTAATTTTGGCGTTGAAAAAAGCAGTAACCGCGTTTATAAACGGTATTAATCAATTAAGTATGATATGAATGCTTCGTACATAGACTTTATATCTGTATTGTAATAAGAAACCCGAATAGGTACTATGACTAAACAACGAAAAGTCGAACCACTTAAATCTGTTTTATAAACCTTCGTGCAAGCTAGTAGCGAAGTATTTAACGTTGAGTTCCGCTCCGTTACCTTCAGTTACGGATTAAACTCAATAAAAACCATAAAAACAAGGAAAACTGCAAATTATGACTGCTTTACTCCCTGCTTCCGATCTTAAAAATCCTTGATAAAACACTTTTTTAAGAACACGCACTCACTAATTATATCACAAGTTACACTCAAGATGAGTTTATTTAGACGTAATATGTAATTTCACAATAATTTTAAAGTTCGTTAAACAAATAACTTCTTCACTGTACGATTTATAATTTGCAACTGACAGCTGACTTCACTTTGTTTCAAAACAGCCGATGACACGTCATACTGCTTGACAGATAAAGTGAAATGGAGCGATACGTTAAAAAGAGATAAATATATATATAATGCTTTAGCTTCATTACATACTTTGATACGCTTACTTGATGAATCATGTTCAAAATCGATAAAATAATAAAAATAATGTATCTATGTTATTTTTAATATAAAATTTCTTACTGATTGGTATTTAAATTGTAAAAATAATTAAACAAATTAATAAAGGAACAAATCATTCTCTAAAATAGTCAAGCCTCTGTTAGAAGCGCTATCTAGTACGCAGTAGTAAAACTAGAAACTCAGTTTTTACGAAAATTAAGAAGCTACTTCTATTTAAATTAAGATGTCGCTTCGTAAAATAACTTTTTTTCAAGGTGACTAATGCTCAACATTTTTGGTATTTATTGTGTGTAAGATAATTTTCGATACGTATTTATAGCTACATAGATTCCATTCACATAAAAAACTAAATAATAATATAAACCATTATCAATTTTCCGCACTAGTACTACAGTTTACAAGTTTGAATTCAATTACAGGAAATAAAAGTTGGTAGGTACCTACTAGGTAGTAATTATTGTCGGGCGGGCCAAAGTCTTATAGGTATCTATATTTAAACTATATATTATTACTATATAAAAGTGGGCTTACTTACACCATTTATAACTCAAGAACGGATGGATTTTTAATTTGTTACATTCGTCTAATCGGAGAATAGCAGAAAATATAGAAAAATTCACGAAAAAGTGTTTCGTTTCTTCATACTTTTTCTATGGAATGACCATTTAGGTGACAACTCTGAAGCAAAACGAAGTTCGCGGGGTCCACTAGTCCTTACTAATATTATCAATGCGTAAGTAACTCTGTCTGTCGCGATTTAACGCCAAAACTACTTAACCGATTTAATTAAATTAGGTGCACATATAGTCTAGAGCCTGAGAAAGATTATAGGCTATTTTTTAATGCAAAAAAGGGTTGTAAGTAGAGCTGCCACCTCTCCGGGTTTGACCCGGAGTCTACGGGTTTGCATGGTGCATGTCCGGGCTACGGGTTTAACATCTATATCTCCGGGTCAGATGGAACGAGAAGCGACAACCGATCATCACGTCACATCAACTCTTGAATACATACAGAAATATGATGATTTTGAGCATTCTGTATTCAAAATCTTTTCCAAATTCGATCTAACAAGTGCAGTAAGTTACGAAGATGTCTGAAAAATGTAGACGAAGATAAACTTTATGACGAGACCCGAAAATTAAACCAAGTATTTCCTCAGATCGAACGATCTATTGATTCAACATTATCTGTTGATTTACGATGGGTTTAGCTATTCAAAGTCACCTCAACCTTCACTGAACTGCCAAAAATAATTGATAAAATCTTTTCAATCCCTATAAGCAATCCTTTCGTAGAACGCGTCTTTTCTTTAATGGGAAATTTGTAGACAGACGAGCGAAACTGCTTATCAGTGGACATAATGAAGGCCGAGTTAATTGTAAAGATTAGTTACCATATGAATTGCCAAGAATTTTTGAAGTTTTTGAAGAAACCTGAGCAAGAAGAAATACTGAAACAATCAATGCAGAATAAAAAATATAGTTTCAAGTGTCAAGCTAGTTCAAGTCAGCCTAACACTAACTAGGTAATTTATATTTAAAAAAAACATTACCAATAGTAATTTACCATTACCTTATATCTACCTCAATTAATTAAATACTTAAAAAAATGTTTTATTTTAATAAAAAAAAATATATTTCTAAAATCTCCGGGTCTACTGTTTTTGAAAGGTGGCAGCCCTAGTTGTAAGGTGTTGAAAAGGGGGATGAAAAGTTATATGGAAGTATCGTCATTTTTACAGCTAAAAACTTTTAGGCTATATAATATCACGTTACGTCGAAGTTAACGCGGGTGAAACTGCGGATCACGGCTAGTAATATATAAAGTCATAAATTACCTACTATACAATTAAAGATGAAAGTTCAAGGTTATATTGATAACTCAACAGAAGCACTTCTTACTACGCGACGTTATGCGTCATAAGAAGTATTATCTAATAAAATTATTGCACCATAATTACGTGGTAGGCCGAGTATGTTCTATTCCTCAGTGGTAGAAATAAAATTGCCGGCAGTCAACCGAAAATATCGGACTGTAGACGAGTCTACTATGCGATTGTTTCTTTACTAAAATAAAATAATCTGGTAGGTACAAATAGATATGTGAATGATATAGATACCTATAATTTTGAGTTTATTTATTTCACTAAAAATTCTCTTACAAAAAATGTTAAATTCAAAAGCAGACTACGCTGCCATCACTGCTAAATCCAACTGCTTTTACTAAATAAATTACTTAAAGCAAATTTTCGAATTGATTGAATGTAAAGAAAATATTTATTAAGTTTGTAAAATATTTTTTTATTTTTAGTTTAATGCAATTTGATGATAATGTTTTCAATATTTGCATGCATTATAAGCTGGAATTATGTTTGGATTTTTTGTATTGTCTCATTTAGTTCTTATGGCGTTGTTGGAGCGACTTTTAAAATAAGTATAACCTCTCGCGACCCTTGCAGCTAAGTAAGTAAGCAGTGATTTCCAAATGCCTATTCTATAAGTATTTTAATTATTTTAGATTTGAAATCTATTGAAAATTTTATTCTTACCGTATAATATTTCTTATTCACGTCAATACCTACTGGATCTGGGCTGAGACTTCTCATTGTGGGTAGTACATCTTCAATTAACATTTTTGATCTGTAACAACAATTTAAGTAGGTATTAAAAAGCAGTTTTGCCAATTATCGATCATGAAAGGGCACCAAAGGAACAAAAAAAATCGAGATGTTGACAATCATGAAACTTTTAAACGGATGTACCAAATTTCATTTCATCTTCGTGTTAATCCATGAACTTTGCACTATTAACGAAATACTAAAAAACATTAGTCAAAAACTTAAATTTGCAAAATATGTGATGTCACACTAGGGAAGGGTGAGGGGGAGTCTCACAAATATGACCAGCTGTGACAAGGACGGGGGATCAAAATCATGAAATTCGTGTGACGTAATTTATGGATGGCCCCTTACGTAATTATGTGAAATATCAAGTTTGACCTTTAATTTTCATATTAGATAGGTAATAACTACCTATGTCAATATTGGTAATCGAAACTACACAACCACTTCGCTAACTCTGCATAACGAATATGGTAATAAAGTTTAAATAAGTTTTATGTTTAAAAGGTATGATCTAATTAAATTGTTGAATTGCTTCCTACTATTATAATAGTCCATAGGTAATGCTAAAAATGTTTACTTTTTGGTACTAAGCCTCTTGTATTTAAATGTCACATTACTTAAATTATGTAGTTCTTATGCGCAATTCAAAGAAGTCATTTCATTTGTATAAGCTCTCGAACTGTTTATAAATTACGAACTATTTGTTCGAAAAAAATCTTTTTGTGTTCATTTATAAAGCAACAAAAGAAGAAAATATGAAAGTCTTATAGATTCTTATATTTTCGTTCCTTTTGGAGTGGAGACTTTGGGGCCATGGGGGCCGACGCGCTTAATTGAGACCACAGGAAACCTCAAAGCTGGCTCATATTTCGGCCAACGCGTTATAGCGATACAACACGGTAATGTAGCCAGTGTTTTGGGTTCGCACACCAACGGCTTTGATGAGCCTTTTGTATTATTGTGAATATATTTAAGTACATTATTGAAAAAATTTAATAAATTTATCGAAGAAGGCTATATTTTATTTAAAATACATACAATAAAGAATAATAATTGTCTTTAATACAGCCGTGGCTTTCTTTAGTAAGCGTTCGGTAGTTCCAAGTCACCTTCATCTAACCAGCAGGGTAAGCGAATCCTCTGGGGGACAATCGACTACGTCAACAAGGTCACCCTAATCAGTTGTTACAAAATTAGCGTGAGTGACCAATAACCAAACTAAATGTATTCAAGTACCTAAGCCTAGGGCTCGGATACACCGCGCATCCTGCACCATAATCAAGGCGTAAACAGTGTGATATTATAACCCCAATAAACCACAGAGTGATGACGCCATGGTTTTCACGCGAGTATTTGAATAAGTTATTAGTTTCCTGTTAGCTCACGTGACAAACTATTTATAATGCTGCGGCTCCATTAGCAGGCGACGATTCGTGGCGCGTTAACGCGATAATATTATATTCGCTGTTGCGGCTCCATTAGCGGGTCGCATTGTCGTGTTAATATTCAGGCATTCGCGATGTTCTTGCGGTCAAGTTTTTATCGCATTTCTACGACGACTGCGGACGATTATTAACGTAAAATGATGGAAGTGGTAGCTTTGTATTGTATGTAAATAATTATTTATTACAATTAGACGAGTATCATTTGCAAAATATGAAAAAGAGAAGACAGAGATCAAAACCCTTTGATTCGCATCAATTTACCGACTGCGACAGTTTTTGTCCGTCGAATATTCGGGAATTAACGAAGTTAGTGATCACATCAATCGCGATAACTCGACACGAATCTTCGCGCGCTAATGGAGCCGCAGCATTAGAGTGTCAGTATTCAATAGGGATGCATCGATAAAAATAAAATGACTTATAAAAATATCGTCAATACCGATACCGAAACAAACTTAAAAAGTGAACTCCCGTGTCCCCTAGTGGGGTATGGGGCAGATGCATTTCACATCTGTTTCACTGATCGTTTTTTTCTTTAGAGGCAAGTAGGTGATCAGCCTTCTATGCCCTGCCAGACCGAGTTTTTTTTATCTCCACCGGGAATCGAACCCAGGACCTCTCGGTTGTAACGCTTACGCGCTTACCACTAGACCAAGGAGGCGGTCATATATACGTTTTACTATAAATTTCAAATATATACGTAAAAATATGGAAGAAAAGTTAAAATTATAATTGATTTTGACGAAAAATTTGTTATTTGCGTGTTTTTATAAAAATACACAGAAAAAATACAGGACAGAAATGTATTAGATGTGTGATTTTGAACAATTCAATTTGTTCATTGATTTATGAGGTTAATACAAAACAAACTGAAATAACAATTACATTTTTTTAAATCTTTAATTATAAAAATATCGTCGATATCGAAACAAACTTAGTGAATTAAAATTAAATTAAGGTAAAATATTATATAAAACACAAGTTTGGTTAAAGTTTTTAATTTCTATTAAAAAATGAAAACAGTTACAGACTTTGAATGAGATTCAAGGTTTAGCTATTAAAATTATGAATTAAGTAAAATAATTAAAATAAAATCAATAACTGTTAATAATTAAAATTAAACAGATTTTTGTTTAAAAAACAGAGCATTCTCAAGTTTTGCGGAGAAAGACGAATTCGAAAGTCTGTCTGTATAAGACCTGCGGTGGAAAATAATCTCTCAGATGTATCGTTGTATCGGCAATAAAAATATCGCCGATGCCGATATATCGGCAAACCCAAAGTATCGCCGATAAATCGGTAACGGATGCGTCCCTAGTATTCAGTAACATGCAATAAGTTTACCCCGCCTCTGTGTGACCGAGTTAGGTCACGCGTCTGACATCCATGCGTTTGAAACCTTGTTTGAGCCTCGTGGCTAAGTGGTCTTGTATATGTGACGATGGGTATCGTGTTCGATTCCCGGTCTGATTACAATTTATAATTTAAGTTTTGAGAGTGTGAGTACCAGAATTCCATTTGAACGGTAACGCATCCGTAGCCCAACTGACGAAACTCGAAAGTGTCCATGAGCCCGTTTACCGCCTTGTATACAAATTTTCTTCATAAACACTATTTCGTGATCTTTTTCTATATTTTTATTAGTTATTCTGTTATTCTCGGATTAGACGAAGCCAACAAATCAAAGATCATTAAAATCGGTCCATCCGTTCTTGAGTTAGGTAAGCTACTAATGTTGTACACAACCCGACATTGTTTTATATTCATTTCTAAATGATTTAGTTTTTTTTAATGACTATTTGAAAATGTTACCTACTTACTAGAATATTTACAATAACGTACTTAAATATATTTACAAAAATACAAAAGGCTCATCAAAGCCGTTAGGGTGCGTACCCAAAATACTGGCTATTTTTAAAATTAATATTATTAATTATATATATTAATTATACTTCTTAAAAACATGACTTCTGCCAATACCCAGTATTCTACTGAACAGATTCTAATGAAATTTAAATGGGACTAAAGTTCTGAGGTAACAAACGTAAAAAACAGTCTAATTAAGAACCTCCTGCTTTTTGAAGTAGTTTAAAATATATATAATTTTATTAGGTAATAAATAGTTATTAAATTATTGATTAAGGAACTGAAATAAGCGATTGTTGTGATTAAAATTGATAGCCACAGAAGACAAGCATCTAGATGGGACAGATAGAACGATTTATCATTAAGAATTTAGTACAAACAATCTTAGTTTGGCAAACAGCGAATTTTGATAATATGGAGGTTAATTGATAAAAGTACAAAAATATTTAATATTAACTTTTTCTCGCGGCTTCGTCTGCGTGGCCTTACAATATAGCCCATGTAACTTTAGTCTGGCTTCCTATCAATGCAAGAATTTTTGAAATTGGTCGAGTAGTTTTTGAGTTTAGGTACTCGTTAAACATACAAATCTGTCCTCTTTTTATGATAAGTAAAGATTTTTATTATGTAACAGTTGTAACTGAAATTGTATAAATACACATTTATTCAAGACTAACTGTCCCCCGCGGTTTTAACCGCGTTAATTTCTTCGTAACGTGATGTTATATAACATACTCTGGCCACTCGCCGATAGGTGGCTCTGTACAAAGTTTTATACTGTATTTAAAATTTTATTCTATTTATATTAATTTCTAAATCATAAGTAGCCTAAGGACTCACTGGCAGATAGCTGATGTAATAAGGATATTATATCAGCTATCTGCCAGTGAGTCCCGTCAAAAATTGTAAAAAATGTTTATCTGTATGATTAAAAATTAAGAAAAAAAAAATAGATTCATACTCTATAACTTTTAAATGTTTTTGTAAAATACGGCAAATTATTGAAGGCGTCTGTCTGTTTGTTTCTGTCTGTGGCATTGCAGCTCTTAATGAACCCAGCACGATGCGGTTTTTTGTTTGAAAGTAGACAATTTTTAAATACTATCTGTTTATCAATTTATATATATTTGATTTATTAATTTATATATATTTCTATAATTAACTAATTTCACTTGTTACAGTACCTACTCAAAACCAGAATGTGTCTAGAATGCAGCTACAACGAAGTGGGTGCGAAAAAGAAAAGTGAATTCCCGTAACCTCTAGTGGGGCACAGATCAGGCACATTCCTATTATTCATCATTTTCTTTACAGGACCACCTCATTGGCCTAGTGGAAAGCGCGTAAACGTTCCAACCGGGAGATCCCGGGTTCGGTTTCCGGTGGAGATAAAAAAAACTCGGTCTGGCAGGGCGTAGAAGATTGATCACCTATTTGCCCCTAAAGAAAAAACCTATCAGTGAAACAGATGTGAAATGTAACAGCCCCATGCCGCACTAGAGGACACGGGACTTCAATTTTTAGGTGATCAGCCTTCTGTGCCATTCACTTGTCCCACCGGGATTCGAACCCGGGATCTCCGGCGCATCACGCAGACGCGTAAAACACTTAGCAAAGAAGTGGGTACATGTCCTCTATGTAATTAGCAAGCATGTATTAATATTCTGAGCAAACAACTAAATCCTATAAAAATATTCTGCTATTTGACATTTAAACAGTTCTTTTATTAGCATCTTGTAACTGTCTGTATATTATTTTTATATCAAACTTATTTTACTTTTTTAAAGTTTAAAGATACTTAGGTTCCTAACTATAATTTAACAATCGATCCATAAACAAATATAAAGGTCTTTAATATTGTGTTATTATTATAATATTATTTCCTTTAAAATTGCTGCTATAGATATAAGGAAAATTGTGAAAACATAAACATAGTTGTTCAGTCAGTTGTTTTTCAGTTATTTAAAGTAATAAGAAATCTAAGGTATTGAGATGACGGTTGCCAAAAAAAACATTTATGGATGAAAAGTTCCAGCATTCAGCAAAACGAAACCGCATTGAAATACGTCCATTCGTTTTGGAAATACGACACCACATATCCAGAGACGTCAAATTTATAACACCTCTTCGGTCAGCGGTTAAAAAGAATATTCAACTAATGCACAATTTCTTAAATATAACTACTATTTAAAGACTTTAGAATGACGAAAGGAACCTATTATTCGTATTTTAATAACACAGCTGATAGCCCTAAAAAAAGTGTATTTCGGATTATAAACAATTGTAGAACTACCATGAGATATATCGTTATAAACAATATCGGCAAACATTTTACAAGATAAACAATCTTACATCATCGATGGAAAAAATACAACGTACTTACTTTTAAATATTGCGTAATCGAAAAAATAGATCACAAATAAAAACGCGACGGTTGCAAGTCTTCGCGTAAGTGATTTATATATTTTTAATTCGGTCGGGTTATCCGATAAACACAACATTCACAGTGAACGGCCAAATAGCAACTGACAAATGACAAGTTAGTGAAGTTAGTGACGTGAAATTGAAGTATTTTATCACAATCAAATGATAAAACACTACTTTTTTATCACTTTACAGTCGATTTGGGTAACTTTGAATTAAACTGGTTAATATAGATTATTATATTCTTCCATTACAATTTTAATTAAAAATATAAATAACTACGTGAAACGGAACGACTTACTACAATAAATGTCAGATACGTCATAAAATTGACAGCTGTCTTCACAAAATTTGGCGCCCTTTTAGAATAAATTTAATTTTACTCACAAGTAACTTTAGATGTGATTTGTTTACGTTGATCTCATTTGATAGATAATAAATTAACGATTTTATGTTAATTTTTTTACTAAATTTACATTTTATTTCTTTTTCAAGTGTTTGTTGAGTTTTCTTCTACCCTTTAGGAGCTAATACATGATGCTATTTCCAAGCGAATGGTAGATTGGTATCTAAACAATTTTTCTCCCCGTAAGAACAATCCTTGTACTTCAAGGAATATTATAAAATTAATTTTAAACAAAAAAATAAAACCGACCTCAAAACGCACTGAAAAGTAAAAAATAAATTTTGTATTATAAATGAACTTACTGTAAATAAAAGACGTAAATAGTGTTGATAAATAAAATTCTTGTAAAATTCAACAAGGGCATAAAACTTTCATGCGGCTTTTTAAAAGGCGGTGCCAAATATATAAATAAAGACTGAATGAATATTCCTGGACTTTAATAAAAAAATTAATTGAATGGCTTGGCGCCGCGTTTCAAAGAGCAACACCCGCCCCGGCTTTTCACGGGTTAAAACATATATCTAAACCTTCTTCTTCAATCACTCTATCTATTTAAAAAAACCGCATCAAAATCCGTTACGTAGTTTCAAAGATTTAAGCATACAAAGGGATATAGGGACAGAGAAAGCGACTTTGTTTTATACTATGTAGTGATATATTAAAAAATATTTTAAATACAGTATTAATAAAAAAAAATTGCGTGTGAACATATTTCGGCTACTTAAACATCAAAATTTATTCCGGTTCAATTAGAATTTAAATAATACTTTATTGAATATTTACAATAATGTACTTAAATATATTTACAAAAATTAGAATTTAGTTGCAAAAGTGGTTGTGAGGCTGCAGTCCACGCTTCTCGCACTTTTATACAAGATAATGCTGGGGATGTATTATAAAAATTAAATGTGAAAAATGCCTTCGATTCTGTAGATATTTCTTTGTTGAAAGAAATAAAAAATAATATTCCTTTAGTTTACAATTATTATATTTGGCAATGCTTTAGAAACACTTCAATAAAATTTTAAATATATTTATTATTATTAAAATAATTAAAATGCGTCGACACACTGGCGTCTTCGCATCTCCATGCTACTTCCGTGGCTGCTGGTGGCACGGCATCGATTGCATACGGCAACAAAAGGCGAAAATATGAAAGTCTCATGGATTCTTATATTTTCGTTCCATTTGGAGTGGAGACTGGGTCCATGGGGGCCAGAAGCGCGTCGATTGTTTAAAGATCGACTCGCTTAGTTGAGCACAGGAAACCCGAAAGCTGGCTCATATTTCGGCCAACGCGTTAGTATAGCAATACAACGCGGTAATGTAGCCAGTATTCTGGGTACGCACCCTAACGGCTTTGATGAGCCTTTTGTATTTTTGTAAATATATTTATTATAACATATATTTCCTTATAAACACATATAAATATTCTCAAAAAAAAATATACTAAAATTATTTGTCTTATTTACTCGGTAACCTACTTAGCAGTTTTTAATGAGTATAATTATATTTTAAAACTATTTAAAATTTGAAGAAAGCTATAGCGAGTCCCGGCATTGTCTTCGTCCTTTATTAATTATTTTATTGGTTTATTACACAATATATATTGAAAGATGACGCAATAATCAAATAGATATTATGTAATCTACACAAATATGTATATTCTAATCTAATGATAAGATTAGAATCTAAAGAAATTGTCTTTAGATTATAATCATTGTTTTTTTATTATGAATAAACTCAACAAGTATTGATTAGGCATGTATGATGCGAAATTCGGAAGTAAAATCGAGTAAATTTTTATGTTATAATATATTCTTAGTTCTAATAAAACCTTAGTATATTATAAATATTGTATATAAAAGATGGATAATATTCTTAGTTATAGTAAAATCATAGTGTATTTTAAAAAAGTTGTATTTTTAAGTCAGTAAAAATCGGGCTACGTTAGAATTTCGGTGATGTTGAAACATTTATTTATTTTTACGATTTGTATCTAGATATACTAAATATTGTATGACGACCGATTGGCGCAATTGGTAGTGCTCCTGCCTTCTGCATCGAAAAAGCCCAGGTTCGAATCCCGGTAGGTGCATTTATTTTTGGGATGAGCACAAATTATTGTTTCCAAGTCTTGGTTATTAATCTTATATATAAAATTCTCGTGTCACAATTTTAGTTACCTTACTCCTCCGAAACGGCTTTTCTGATTTTTACCAAATTTTAGAATACAGTTCCAAATTTCCGTTAAATGGTTAATTCAAACTTGAAGGTTCATACTTCGCTTCGTTCACTCAATTTTAATGGAGCGAGTCACACTGATGAGGGTACTACTGATGATTTTTCTTTAAAATTTGTATGTGCTTAGTTATACAATTTAAATTTATCTAAGCATGCTGAAGTCGGAAAGCCTAATTTTTGGGCGAGAGTAGAATAGCTTCACGCATGTATAAGCTAATAATTTCGTATTGTAGTCAGTAATTTAGGTTCGATTTCTTCAATTTATATATGTTTTTTGGTAATAAATCTTGATTATCGTTTGGTGATCTGACAGGATCTTGGTACTTTGTATTTGATCTGAGGGGGCCCCTATCGATCGCGGGGCCCTGGGCACTTGCCCAAAGTGCCCACTGGGAAAGAGGGGCCTGAGCTTTGATATTAAAAATTATAGTCTCCCGAATACACCTATAGCTAGGAGTACCAAGTTGAGAAAGAACGCCTGGCTATCAGGCTAATTTGAGACTAATAGGTTTAAGGAGGAGTCAACAGATTTGAAACAAAAATCGTCTGAAATTGACAAAGTTGAAGGTAAGTTGTGTTTGTAAAGTTTAGTTTCTCTATCGCCAACGTCCATACCACGTTGAATACACCGGTTCTCGTCCGATCACCGAAGTTAAGCAACGTCGGGCGCGGTCAGTACTTGGATGGGTGACCGCCTGGGAACACCGCGTGATGTTGGCTTTTTGCATTTTATTTTAAAATAAATATCAAAACACCGCATGATGTTGACTTTTTTGTTTGGTTTTTTTGTTTTGTGTTTTTTATAGAGCAACGAATGTCGTACGCGCCGTAAAGCCGGCGTCCCACAGCGTGGATACAATGCGAAAGTCCCTCCCACAGCTAAATTACAAGCCCTGCAGTTACAGGCCATATAGGGCCTCACCTGTGTCGCCCGGTGCAAGCTGGAAGAGTGGTCAGTCCATTTGATTCCTTGCATGGTTTATTTGCTTGCACGGTTTCAGCAAATACATAATATATCTGTTGCATCATTTCACTGATATTATATTCATGTGTTAAATTTGTAGCACCTGTGTTTGAATCCCGGGAGAGAAAAAAAATGTATTTGCGATTTAATACTCTGGGCAATCAGCTACACTGCATTTTTTTTTTATGTAGCAATTTGGTTATTAACATAAGTAAATCCTTTTAAAATACCGTCTGTTGGCACTCTATTTAGATATGTATTTGATTATGTGTACAACAGACTAATTTGCATGACTTTTCACTACTTTTAACTTGTTTATATTTTTCTAATTTAATGTCTATTGATGGAAAAACTGGAAGTTTCTCTATGAAATTCTGTCACTTTTCTAAGGAAATATATTATAATGCCAATATATTGCTGTTATAATATGTATTATAATGTAAAACATTTTGCAAAAACAAATTTCAACAATGCCAATTTTTATGATAATTCTAAATACAATCCTTTACATTGAACTTTCTATTATAAGGTACAGAATTGGCATGTCAGTCGGTTTCTGGAATAATTTGTTACATTACCTAATAAACTTTAATGTCTCTACTCTCTGTCACTCTTTCGCTGACTTGTTATTTTTGTTGCTCAAAAGGGACAAAACACTGAGCAAAGATCTTAGCAACGTTTGTAAATAAGATATAGATACTTAGTATGTAATGCATGTATGTTTTTGAATTGGTGTTGGATTTGACTTGTGCTTTAGTAGTAGTGGCTTAATAAATGGTTCTTTATAAATACAGTTTTATTTACTAAGAGTTCTAGAGACTAGGCTTCAAACAAATTGAATTGCAAAGAAAGAGGAAATGGCCTCTGTTAAAGTAGCCTTATACGTCTTGTAGTAAATTGGCGAGAGACCCATTCTAACAATAATTATATTACTATAATGTCTTCAATCCGCTACTTTTGACTATTGTTTAAACTTAATTTTTTTTAAATCAGTAGATATTGATATACATGCAGCTTTTGTATGTATAAAAATTAATTTCGTATGTAATAAAATTTTATTAAAAATTGAGCAATTATATTATTGAGCGTTATTAGTTTGTATAGGTCGAAATTTTAATTTGGTACACACAAATAAGGTATAATGTACCTAGTAAATAAATTAATGATATCAATTATCAGCTTAGCACCTTGAACAAACAGACAGACTGACAAAAGATATATTTTTAAACAGATGTTTTGATTATAAATGTAATACTATTTTAGGTCTAGTGGATTTTTTAATGAAATAAGGTAAGGTCAGTAATTTATTTTAAAATATTGTGGTGGTCGTGAAGAGTACTTTTTTGTATGGTTTTGCCATTTAAGACGTATTAATACAATTGTATGTATTTTTGTAATACAAGAACTTCCTGAACTGTTAATTATTCTTTGATATTATCCTTCTACATCGAATTTAGTAGCTGCATGTAAGGGCTGTGAGCTATTTATTTATTTAGTTGCACTTTGTATATAAAGACGACCAGCAGACGCTGCAAAAAAAGCAATTTACTCCTTTGTGGTGTTATGGCGACCATTGGGAACCGTTGGAAAAGTATGGCAAGGAGATTTTCGTAAATGGCTGCATGACGATGATTAACTGTGCAAAAATTATCCTGGTACAAATGGTTGAATTTTTTTTAAATTAACGCATTCGCGTCGATATGGCGGGCTGTAAGTCACACCGGAGAAGTATGGCATGACACTACCGCCTCTTCTTTTTTATGGACTATCGGAAAATACTAGAATTTTTGTGGAACAAATCGTTTCACACTCATAATTAATCCGACGACTTCGACTAACGCCCACGCGATTGGGCCGCCGCGCCGGTACCAGCGCTATGACCATACTTTTTTCTTTTTGTTATTGCGTAAAACCCCTGAAGAACCGCCACACTGTAACAACTAACAAATAATTCAGTAAAATCTGTCCTACCTCCCGGCCTATGATACTATTTTCATGCTCTAATATATATCTAGCTGTATCTACTACTCGAAATATTTAATATTATTACATACCGCCTATAGTCTAAATGTGGCTTTCGACAAACACAATTGTCGGAGTCAAGGCAGGTGGGATGTTGAGTAGGTATGTCCAACTTAAAAAACTTCGAGGCGTCAGTATAGAGCAGGTCAGGAAGAAACAAAATTTGGAGATAAATTTACTTAAGTGAGCGCAATTTTAAATAGAAATATGAGTTTTTTACGCTATTATATTAAAAACAGAATCAATATTTAATCTCCGCCGCAATAAAAGTTGTTACATATTAAAAGCTAGACATGTCACTGTTAGTGACGACGCCATATCGTAGCTTCTAAGACCTAAACGAACGGACAGATGATGTGTTTTTTATTGAAAACTGACATGAATCATGCTTTTGACTACAATTATTTACGAAGATCTATCAGTCACTAGTGGTCGACGCATTGGTCAAATTCGACCACAATTCAAGAATAAGTCAGGTATGTATGTGTGTATTCTAGTGTGCAATGTGCATAATGTTTAATTTAATTAATTTAATGTATTTCTAATATATTTTATACTAGCGACCGCCCGGCTTCGCACGGGTATTATTATACATATAAACCTTAAATACGTTTTAAAGATTTAAGCATACATAGGGATATAGGGACAGAGAAAGCGACTGTTTTATACTATGTAGTGATTATGATGATGATAATATGTACTTGGGTATTTTTAATTTAAGTCCTTGAATACTCAAAATTTGCGCAATTCTATCAAGTTATTTAATTCAACATAATATACTTACATCTAATTTTACGTAATTGTAGGCATCTGAGGCCGGTCGCCATAAAAATAAAACTTTCAATTTGCCGTCTATTGTCTAGTAATGGCTCTATGCTTTTGTTAACTGCAATAAAATTTTATATTTATCAATATTTGCGAACATGTGTAACGTTATTAGTGAGGCACAATGAGATTGCCGGCGAAATGTCTTTGTTTTTGACAAAGCATTGAGTTTTATGACCGTGCAGGTGTTCCTTACTATAGAAAGCGGCTGGAACACTGAAGGATAAAAACATTATTTTTGTTTCTTCGAATATTCTCACGCCCTGATATTCCTAAGAAATTGTATTTATTGCATTCAGTCTTGATCAGTCTCTCAGGCTATTACCTACTCTGGCAGTCCATCGAGGGCATTCCATATAATTACAAGTGCATTTAAATACCTTTCTTTTGGTCTGAGCTGAGTTATATACATATAGTTATTTTAGTAGTGTTGTGTGTTCACAAGTTAGTTAGTCATCTTAGGCGTTATCGAAGAAATAGTTAGCCTGTGTTATATTTTATTAATATATGTAATTATCATAGTTACCAATAAGTAGATATCGTTATCAATCTAGTGTGCAAAAGTGAATCTGTGTTTGAGTGGTTGGTGGTTGGTGTTTGGTGTCTTGACAGGAGGGAATGTAAGTGTTTTGATTTCAGCTACTCTTTTTGTATGGTAGATTTTGTGTAATTTAATGTTTTTCGGCAGATTTTGTTTTAAGACATTTTCATTTATATTATTACAGGATACTTAGATTTTATATTTTAAATTTGAATTCCATATTCAATTTATTTCTGCCACTATTCATTTCATTTGATTTGATTAGATTGATAATTTACTTATATTGCTAATAATTGAATTTAAAACATAGGATTACTTGGCACCGACATTCAAAAATAATTTTATAATTTTTTTATGGTATTTTAGATATAGGTATGAATATTATTAATCAACCCTATCTACGTGTTTTTAATAGTAGGCTTATTTAAATTAAATAATTATTTTTCACTTTTTAGTTCGTTATTGAGGTCGGTTTTATTTATTTGTTTAAAATTTATTTATTTTATACTTTTGAGTGGCTCTTCTAAATCGTATAGTTGGTTATCATACCATCAAAACGAAACTAACATGGACGCTCTGACTTTACGCTTACCTTATACACTAAAAACTAATTTCATTTATTAATTTAAAATAATGAAAATAAGAAGACGCAAAACTGAATCGTTTAATACTAAAAATTTAAGTAATATCGTTCATATTAATTGTGTTTTATAGTAAGCAAGTGAACGCACATTGTGATTTACCATGGATTTACCGTAGGAACTCAGTTAGGTACTACATATATATTCTCTCTATCTCTAGAAGTATTTCTTCTACCTTATTGATTTTACTATCATATATGTAATATGACCCTTTTAATGTTTTATAAAATGATATATAAGTCATCGATATAAACTGATATTACATCGAGATATAGGTATGACATGTTTTTCTCTGTTGACAAGTTTTGCTCCATAACATCAAATATATGGCTTAGATCTTCATAAAATTTCGTCAAAAGCTTGACAATAATATGACTCTTAATAAAATGAATTTATTATAATTAGTATATATTTAACATAACATGGACATATATATTGTTAAAGCGAACTAATTGAAGATTTTTCAATTTTTGATATTATAATATCTCTAAAACTATAAGTCAAATTATATTTTTTCTTGTTGCAAATTTAATACTTAATCGAATAACATCTAATTCATCGATAAGGATTCATAAATCATAGAGTTATAAGCAAATAAGCACGACGTGGTCGCGCGAAATTCAGCGATTTCTCGCCCGATTGTGAAACTATTCTTTCAATATCCTGAAAACTATTGATTGTAAAAATTCTAAAAAAAAATGGGACCACTTCGACGAGTTACCCTATCGTTTGACACCTCACTCATCCAAATCGGTCTACAGAAGGCGACGTACGAGCGGAAGTGTGCGAAAACCAAATATAGATAAAGTTTTGATATATGTAATTTTAGTATGGGTCAAATCCGACGATGTGGCTTAACGAACATCGTTTTAATCATTAACCAATAGCGGGCGCGGTGTGAGGGCGTCCCGCAACGAGTATGTAAAATGTATGGTAAAATAAACTTTTTATTATATCGATTAATTTATGATATTTAGGTGATAGGCAGTATATAGGTTTAAAAATATTACTTTGTCTATTAGGGTTTTATTAATGTTTTTTGTGTAATGTAGGTTCATACGGTTTTTACGACTCATTTGTATTGTTCTTTGTGTTTATGACTGTTTCAGATTGTATGATGCAGCAGGGGCTACATAATTACTCTTTATATAACTAAAGAGTAATTAGTAAATGGCCGTTGCATGTCCTTTAACAAAGAATATTGTATGTAGCCTCCATTTGTGTGTAACGTGTTATGTACCATAAGCTAGATAATAGAAAGATCTACCCGAATGTGTAAAAACTATAATAGGCATGATGACAGTAGTCAAGTATCGCCAAAATATTTAACTGATCTAATGAAACAAGATTCAAGGATTTTGAAAAATGTATTTATTCTCTTAATAATGACGAGATTTATGATTTATTTGTTAAAATAAATCTATAAAATACAACAATCAGCCATGATTGCTTAAACACCAATCAGAGCAAATTACGTCACGTCTCAGTAACGTCATCTTGTTTCGTTTGAGCTTACGCGCGATCACTGCAATTCTAACAAAAAAACTATTGTTTTCGCTTTACCTTTCGCTAAAATACATTTTATAGTCGTAGTTTACCTGTTTACCATTTCCACAACAGACATCAGCCATGGGACAAGGATTTAACAAGGCAAATTCTGCTAATTTGCCTAGAGTTGATTCATTGATGGTGGCAGAGTTCCTAGCTTCAAACAAAGACTTCTGTTCAGCAGAATTTAGAAGCATCAAAACTTCTATGTAAGTACATTAAATCTTCATAACATAACCATATTTAGCGTTTAAAATGGCTACGTACGTAGGTATATGTGCCGTATGTATGGGTGTTAGGTTTAGGTTATAAAATGTATTGTTTTTATTATGTTATAAAAAAATAGTTTTAAACAACTATACCATATTATATGATATTCCTTACATATAAATTTATTTGTTTTAGATCCTCAAGGCCATCTTATGGCGATGACGCTGTAAGTTATGTGCAGCTGAAACGCGAAGCTAATCTGTTCACCGTCAAGGCAAAACTTTGCCCTGAGCATAAGGTCCACGCAAAATTGTACGTAGTAACACTTATAGTCGACGAAGAGGATGAAGTAGTGAAATCTGTGCAATGCCATGGCTGTGTTGCTTCACAAGGAGGCTGCAAACATGCTGTAGCTTTTCTCATGTGGGTCCATCGCCGAAGTGAGGAGCCTTCCTGTACATCTGTGGAGTGCTACTGGAGAAAATCAAAGCTGTCAGGGGTTGGTACCACAATAAAATATATGACTTCGAAACAATTATCTAATGGAAAACCAAGCTTGCCATCAAATAGTGGTGTGTTTACAAAATTTATAGAAGGGAAGAAACATAAACTTAGTGACTGTGAGGTACTTAAGTATCAAGCAGACTATTTTCCTGATACATTAGAAAGATTATCAATGCATAAACTGGTACAGAAATACAAAGAAAAATCCTGTGACACCTTTTTTGAAAAAGTTGTGTTAACTAATGATGATATTCTAAAAGTTGAGGAAGCAACTAGAGAACAACATAAAAGCTCACTTTGGTATGAATTGAGGTATGGCAGAGTGACAGCTTCACGAGCTTTTGAATTCAGTAGGTGCAAAACCACTGATGGCACCTTGATTTCATTGATAATGGGAGGGAAAATTCCAGATACATGGGCCATGAAGCGCGGTAGAATGTTGGAGAATGAAGTGAGGCAAACAGTGAGCAGCATACTGGGAAAAAAAATTAAAAAATGTGGGCTAATGCTTTGTAAAAACTATCCCATTATAGCAACGTCACCTGATGGGATTTGTGATGACAATATAATCGAAATTAAGTGCCCCACAAGTGTAAAAACATATAACAATTATGTTATTAATGGGAAACCCACTAAAAAATACTATGCGCAGATGCAGCTACAAATGCCTTTGACAGGCTGTAAAAATGGCTATTACTGTGTAGCTGATTACAACTTTTGTGAAAATAAAAAGGTTAATATAATACAAGTTAAATTTGATGCACAATATGTATCTGATTTTGTCAAAGTGCTAATTTCTTCATGGAAAGACAATGTGTATCCTATATTATATCAAAGTGCAATTTAATTATTGGGATTTTAAAATAAAACTGTGTGCTTTAAATTAATCTAGTTTTATTTAATCAAAGAATCTTGCAAATTAATTAAACCACAGGCAATGGTAATAACATCATCAAGTACTTTGATAAGATTGTGATTTAGACATGCATGTGGCCTTAACATGTTAAATTCTCTCAATCGCCGAATCACTCGCTCTACATGGATCCTCAAACTAGCAATTTGTTTGGTTTCCCTTGCTTCAGCTTTAGAAAGTTTTGCCCCTGTTGTAACACTTGGAGGTCTTACTAGTTGCACTCCCTCTCTGCGTAAATATTGCTCCACATGCTTAAAACCCCTGTCAGCCATCACACACATGCCTGATTGCAAGCACTTTATAAAGTTACAAGATTCCACTAAACATGTGTCTGTGATTCGACCTCCAAAACCAGGTGAAATATAATTAACTAAACCGTTGGGAGTGCATGATACAAGATACTTAATAGTATTGGCCTTTTTATATTCTGACCATGTCAGAGACTGATGCAAGGCCTTTGAAGGCTTTTGTATTATATTATATATTTATGCCTAAAAGCCATAGGTAAATTACTTTTTATAGAATGTTTATTTAAATTAACAAGGAAAGGACGCATGACACTTGCTAATAAAGGTATATTTTTTAAAAATATTTTGCTAGCATAACTTGGAGTCATTGTAAAGTCATCAGCAAGCTCTCTAAATGGGTTATTTAATCTAATTTTCTTTAGACACATGAGTATATTGTTAGCAGGAATATTAGTATGTTTTTCTATTAAATGAATTAAGTAATAACAGCTTTTGGGAACTCCAATGTAAAAACGCGGGCTCTTTGTAATTTTAAGCAAGGTACATTCCAGAATTTTAGATGCCTCCTGTTTTTTATCATCTTGTATCATCTCACTGCAGTCTGATATAGATTCAATTTGGAGATATATTGTTGATGGTGATGATTCTCTGTGCATTACAGATGGTGTAAAAGAAGTATCACTATCAGATTGATTTTCAGGGGGATATATTTGCCTTGAAGGTTTATGTAATGTGGATGTCCATGGCGACGTGAAATTGCCTCTTGTAACTTTTAATGGTGATGTAGAAACAGAATGGGTATGAGGTTTCAAGGGTGATGTCATCTGATTTATTAATTTATTTTCTGTTTGAATGGCTTTACTTCTGAACTTGTGAGTAATAAATACTTGAATAGACTTATCAGTAGTTCTCAAGGCACTGTTTTTTGTTAAATTTTCTTCTATGTTGTCATGCAAAACTAAAAAGTAAAAATAGGAAATTATTAGACACAAATAAAATGCAGGACAATAACATACCTAGTAACCTAGGTAAATACAATCTGCATTTTTTTTTACAAACAATGAATCAAACAAAGTTGACAAAGTATTTTAGATATTTTATAATTTAATTTTTCCATAATAAATGCTTTAGCGAGTTAAATATTAGGTATGTATGATAACAGACAATGATTTTAATGGTTATTGTCTGAATTGATTAATTATGGTAAATAGTAAATGAAATTAATCTTTAATATTGTTATTGAAATATAAACAGATAAGTAGGTACCTGAACCGCTGGATGAAGCTTCTCCAAGTTCTAAATGTTTTTTAGTAATGATTTTATTCTCCAAATTTTTTTCAAATTCTTCAATTAGTGCCCGTCTTTGTTTCTTGACAATGTACGGTCGATCTTTCGTATTAGCTGTTCGTTTTCTTCTATCTATCTGGCATTCAAATTTTGTGGGAATACAGCCTGGTTTCATGCGAACCTGCGACACCAATCCCATTACATGATATTCCATATAATTGTCCATATCATTTGGTAACTGGAAAATGAATAAAGCACTCATTGAAATAAAGATTACTGGTTATTCAAGAGATAAACTGTAATCTCAGAAAATATTGAACTTATGAACTTTTAGACCTCAATTAAGGTCACACATCATTGTAGAATTTATAAAATATGTACAAACTTACATCAAAATGATCTTCACAGAAATAAATTGAAGTATTTAGACTTAAACCTGTTGGATCTCGCCGTGCAAGAGTCAACCATTTATTTCTCATTGTTTTGTTATTTGGGACGTAAACAAATAACTTGTTCGGAGTTTTTATAGATGTATTATTGCACTGAGGGACCACACACCACTTATACACTTTTGAATTCATATTTAATATGCAAAATAACTTGATTTAACACAAGCATCTAATGTTTACTATTGACGTACTGAAGTTTACTGAGCCGTGACGTATTTATAGACGCCATGACACTGAAAAACTTGAAAATTTAAATTTCATTTTATTGCATGAAAACCTTTATTTTCTACAGAAATATGATATATTTTTGATTTAATAGATACTTCTGAATATCATAGATTTTAAAAATTAGTCATCATGCCTATTGTATGCATTATTTGAAAGGAAAATAAATGGTCTAAGGGGTGCCTTTGTTAGAGAAAGTTAGTGATAAAAAACGTCATCCGCCTGTTTCGAGGGAGGTCTGTGACAGTATCTAAATATTGTTAAGTATATAATATTATTTAGTGACGTTTTCTTAATCGTAATGAAAAGGAGCTTCAGAGAACTTTCGAAACATTTGCGGCCCTGAAAAGGGCCTTTTTATTCATTCACATGTCATCTCGGATTTATGCGGCGGCGGACGTAGTCTGACACCGGTCTTCTTAACCGCCGAAACCGTAGAGCGTACGTCCCTGTCGCTTCAGAGCGTAGACGACGTCCATCGCTGTGACGGTCTTCCTCTTTGCGTGCTCGGTGTAAGTGACCGCATCTCTGATGACGTTCTCGAGGAACACTTTGAGAACACCGCGGGTCTCCTCGTATATAAGCCCGGAGATACGCTTCACGCCACCTCTGCGCGCGAGACGACGTATGGCCGGCTTCGTGATGCCCTGGATGTTGTCACGGAGCACTTTCCTGTGACGCTTTGCACCACCTTTTCCCAATCCCTTTCCTCCTTTACCGCGGCCGGTCATCGTTTCACCTCACGAAAAAAATGTATATTATTATATAACGCTGAACGCACACGTCCGAACCGTACGACGATCACTAAACAACTGGTACCGCCATCGATTAAACCGGCCTTTTTATGTGTTGTTTTCTACCTCGTTTTCATTTTTTAATATAGAGATCGTGAGGTGTTCGAACGGTCGATGTGGTCTAACGAGCGGCAAATTTAGCGGCGACCGAACCGCGACGCTATTCGCGGATCGCGGCTCGAGTGGGAAGGGAACGGCGGGGGAGACGGTACAACATCAGCATTTCTTGTCCTTTTATTTTTTTTTAAATAATAATTTAATTAATGTTGAAACATTTTTTAATTTGAATTTTAACTTGCCTAGTTGACCGGGCAAAAATTGTTTTGCCCCATATAAATGCACCTATTTCATTTATAAAATAATGAAATAAAGGGAATAATTATTATCTATAATAATAACTGTCTGGTTTCTTTACCAGCGTTATTTAAGATTATTAGTTTACTAATTTTTATATTCCAGCAATTATAATATAAATCTATCCCTAGCCTATCATAATTTCGTCTGATTATTTAATTAAGGTTTGTGTATAAATTTTATTTTCTTGTTTTGTTGTGACGTTCTTAATCGCTTCGATAAACTATATCGCAATGCATTGTTGTATTAAAGCATAATAATCGGAATCATATGCGGCCCTGAAAAGGGCCTTTTGTATATATGTACGTATGCAATTATATAATATTATTATTGCTCAGTACAGTTACTATGCGAGGCTTAGGCGCGTTCACCGCGGATACGCCTGGCCAGCTGGATGTCTTTAGGCATAATAGTCACCCGCTTCGCGTGAATGGCGCACAGGTTGGTGTCTTCGAAGAGACCCACCAGGTACGCTTCGCTGGCCTCCTGGAGCGCCATCACGGCGGAGCTCTGAAACCTCAGATCGGTTTTGAAGTCCTGTGCAATCTCTCGCACCAGACGCTGGAACGGCAACTTGCGGATCAAGAGCTCGGTACTCTTCTGGTAGCGACGGATCTCACGCAGGGCGACTGTGCCGGGCCTGTAGCGATGAGGCTTCTTCACGCCGCCGGTTGCGGGCGCGCTCTTGCGGGCAGCCTTCGTGGCGAGCTGCTTGCGCGGCGCCTTCCCACCGGTCGACTTACGAGCGGTCTGCTTCGTACGTGCCATGATAATAAAACAACAAACACCACGCGTGAACTTCTTAAAATATTATAAGAACTGGTCGCGGCGGCGCGCAAGTCAATCTCGTTACAAACACGGAATAGAAATGAAGTAAAACCCGTCTAGTGGGTTGTATTTATAACGCGGTTCGATGCGGGAGGCGACGGGAGGGTTTGTACTGTGGTCTGTGTATCAATAGTGTTTATTGGATAAAGGAAAAATCTAATTATTATTGTTATTACTATTGTAAAAATAATTATTATACAGAATGTTTGGTCTAGGGTTAGACAAACCAAATGGTGTGTCTGGTCATTTAGAAAATATAATAAGTTGGCCAAAAAATATTCCAGGCGTCCAGATTTGTTTTAATATTTTTTTTTTCTTCATTTTTACCAAAATTTTACCTATTAAATAGTACTATAATTTTAAAGAAACTGTTTTAAATAGGATCGTTTTATTTAAGTCTACTCTGATACATTGTCGAGCTGCGCAAGGCAAAATTTGAAGCTAACCAGGACTAAATAATTTGTTTGGAGCTCATAAAGCGCAAAATATGAAAGTTTTGTTACATATACCTAGTAATTCTGCGCTTTTTATGCTTAAATCTTTAAAACTATGCAACGGATTTAGATGCGGTTTTTTTAAATAGATATAATAATATAAAAACCTTCCTCTTCAATCACTCTGTCTTATACCCGTGCAAAGCCGGGGCGTGTCGTTAGTATAAATTGATAGTTGTACAATGCGCATATTAATTATGTAGATATTATTGTGCTTAATAATAGATAATAATCAATGGGGACCTTTCCAGTGTTTATTGTTAATTATTATTATGACGTTTATAGATCGTTGTGATATTTATTTTTTCATTTGTCGAGACGACACTGTTCAGAACTATATTTTGGCCCTGAAAAGGGCCGTTTTTACTATTAGCGAGCGATTCAACCACGCCGTTGTCAGTCTGTCATCGACGAGCGTGCAGCGCCCGCCGCTCACTTGGAGCTAGTGTACTTGGTGACGGCCTTCGTGCCCTCGCTGACTGCGTGCTTGGCGAGCTCGCCGGGCAGCAAGAGCCTCACAGAGGTCTGCACCTCGCGAGACGTGATCGTCGAGCGCTTGTTGTAGTGGGCGAGACGGGAGGCTTCCGCTGCGATCCTCTCGAAGATGTCGTTCACGAACGAGTTCATGATTGACATTGCCTTCGATGATATACCGGTGTCCGGGTGCACCTGCTTCAGCACTTTGTAGATGTAGATGGCGTAGCTCTCCTTCCTCTTGTGCTTCTTCTTTTTCTTGTCAGATTTCGATATGTTCTTCTGAGCTTTGCCAGACTTTTTCGCCGCTTTGCCGCTAGTCTTGGGTGGCATCGTAGATATTAGAGATGATAGATAATTACAGATATAAAAAAATTCGTCTATCTAGACACGTTAACGCGTAGTAACCGCCTTAGATATTGTAGAGACTGGTGAAAAATTTTTTTGTACAGTCGGTCCATATCACTTTAAGGGGTTCCATGCAGCCATTGTGGTATAACGCTTATGTGCTTTTAGCGACGGCCAATAGCAACGGAGAGCGGCGGGTACCGTCAGCCAGCTCCCTCCCCCGCCCTCCACGCTGCCGCAACTCTTCTCTCACCTCTCGCCCCGCGTCTTTTACTTTAATTATTTATCATAATAATTACAATATTATAATTATTATTATTATTATAGTTGAACCATTACAAACGTGCGAACGAGTCATAAATCATTTATATCAGTGTGTTTTGTTTACAAGAAATAAAGTGTATTCAGGTCTATAAGGATATTAAACAGTATTTTAGAAAAATGAACAGTATCTTATTTATTTATTGTTTTAAATGCATATTTTTTAGAGCTTCTCGCACAACTTACTAATTTACAATCTTTTGACGTGCAAGCTCTGACTTTTTAACGGTAACAAGACACAAAACTGAGTTTTTAAAAAACTAAAAATTAAAGTAATACCGTTCATATAAATTGTGTTTGGTGGTGCTTTATAATAAGCAAGTGAGCGTTGTGATTTATCGCACGAATTCAGTCACTTTATTCTCTCTATCTCCAGAACTATCTTTTCTACCTTATACATTTTACTGGGTATCATATTATTATATGACCCTTTTAATGATTTATAAATTTGATACAAACTAATATTTCATCAATATAAGATCTAAACTGGACGCGTATACGTTTTTGTTTTTCTGTTGATAAGTTTTGCTCCATGACATCAAATACATGGTTTAGATTTTCATGAAATTCTGTGAAAAGCTTGACTAAAAGATATATTTACTTTATCTTCTAAAAATACACACGTGCTATTTATTATAGTCGAGAGACGTTCATATTGTCGCAGATAAATCATTTTATTTATCATCAAAAAACAAGAAGCATATTGCGGCCCTGAAAAGGGCCTTTTGGGGGTACACGTCATTAGGTACGAATAACAACGCGTGATTTTATCGATTCCACTTGATTTATGTCTTCTTTTCAGTCTTCTTCGGCAACAGCACCGCCTGAATGTTGGGCAGCACACCACCCTGAGCGATTGTCACGCCGGAGAGCAGTTTGTTCAGCTCCTCGTCGTTCCGTATCGCCAACTGCAGGTGTCGCGGTATGATCCTAGTCTTCTTGTTGTCACGCGCCGCGTTACCGGCCAACTCGAGCACCTCGGCCGCCAGATATTCCATTACGGCCGCAAGGTACACCGGAGCGCCAGCACCTACTCTCTCCGCGTAGTTGCCCTTCCTCAGCAGCCTATGGATACGACCGACCGGAAACTGCAGACCGGCGCGGTTCGAACGCGACTTCGCCTTCCCCTTCACCTTACCGCCCTTGCCACGTCCGGACATTTCGTTTATCTAATGAAATAATAAATTTTATGAAGATAATACTAAACGACGACGACGCGGTGATATAATTTTTTGGCGTCGTTTTCATTTTTTAATATAGAGATCGTGAGGTGTTCGAACGGTCGATGTGGTCTAACGAGCGGCAAATTTAGCGGCGACCGAACCGCGACGCTATTCGCGGATCGCGGCTCGAGTGGGAAGGGAACGGCGGGGGAGACGGTACAAGATCAGCATTTTTTTGTCCTTTTATTTTTTTTAAATAATAATTTAATTAATGTTGAAACATTTTTAAATTTGAATTTTAACTTGCCTAGTTGACCGGGCAAAAATTGTTTTGCCCCATATAAATGCACCTATTTCATTTATAAAATAATGAAATAAAGGGAATAATAATTATCTATAATAATTATCTAGAAAAGACCAAACATTAATTAAAAAATATATTATAATATTATAATTATTATGTAGGTACCTAGGTACTTGGTTAACAGTTTTGTTGCTTCTCCTGACAAACTTTACACTTAAGTAGTGTTTTTCAGTCTTCAAAAAATAAATAAACAAACAATAATAATATCTAATGCATTAGGTATGTACACAAAATACTTGTCGTCATGAGTAAAGAATATAATAAATTATTATGTACTGAAATTTTTCATAGGATAAAACAAAAAAAGATGTTTCTTTTACTGTCATTTTAGCATCATTTTTTTCCTAAATTACAAGTACTTATTTTCAGTTCTACTTACCTGACGCAATTTTATATTTTTACTAGCTGTGTCCCGCGGTTTTACCCGCGTTGATATCGTCATTAAATTATGTTATTTAAATATAGCCTATAAACAGAGTTTTACTCTGTTTATAGACTATATTAGGCTACATTTTTATGTTACATATTATTATGTTTACATTCCCCTACAGCAACAGCTTGTCACAAGCAGAAAATAACTTTCATCATGCAATAATAAATTATTTCATTTAATTGACTCTAACATTTGACTGAAGGTAGATATTACCTTCCTAGTTTTTATAAGCGACAGGTAGCTATTTCGCTATCATATTATTTTACAATAACAGCCAAAAACTTGGCTAACCATACTGCTTTCATTGAGCATGAGCAGTATCATTTAAATCATATGACGGGACAATAGAGGAAGTCTAGCATTTAAAAAGTCAAATAATAGTTTTTTAAAAAATACAGAAAATAAACATTCAATAAATAGTAAAAATTTTAAATACACAATAAATAAAATTTAAGGTACATCAAAATATCCAAGGAATTAAAAGTAAAATATTAGAGCTGGAATTATTTATGAACTCAAACAACATTGATATCATGTGCATTACTGAACATGTTATTAAAAGTCATGAGGTCATGTATAATTTCAGTAATCACAAAGTTGGTAGTTCTTTCTGCAGAGTGTGGGCTGAGTGTGGTGGTTCTTTAATATTAACTAATAAACAAATACACTATAATATATAGCCTAGATATAGTTCATCTCTCTGTAGAAAGACATATTGAAATAGCATGTGTAGAGTTGGAGCGGTTCATAGTTGTAAGCATATATAGCCCACCTTCTGCTTCGTTTGAAATTTTTGAAAAAATTATGGAAGAAATTTTACATAAAATAACTAAATCGAATAAAAATATTATTGCATGTGGTGGTTTTAATGTAAATATATTAGAAAATAATTCTGTAACTACCAAAATAATTTATTTATTTAAATCTTTTGGCTTAATGCCTCAATTTATGGAGCAACTCGAATAACTGCCACTTCAGCCAAATGTATAGACAATATTTATGCAAATGCTAATATTATTAATAGGAAATTAATTTGTAACCTTCCTTCTGACCATCTTGGCCAATTTATTAAACTAGAAATTAAAACAAAAAACCCTGTTAAGAGAAAAATTAATTATATACCTACCAATGACTATGGATAGGCTGGAAAAACTGAGATTAAATTTGTCATCTCTACTTCCATTGAGGTATGACAATAATAATTCAAATTACCTATACGAGACATTTTTTAATAAATTTAGTAATGTATTCAATTTCATTTTTACATCCAAGTCTATCATGGTCTCAGACACCACAAAGTTTTGTGAGTGGGCAACAGCAGGCATACATAAAAGTAGACTGAAATTGTATGATCTTTATGGTGATAAGCAATATAATTTTAGTGAGGAGTTTAAAAAAAAAAGTCAGTAAGGACTATACCCTTATGTGCGCTATTTTGGTATGGTGTATATTTGCATACATACATACATGTATTATAAAGGAGCTTGAAAAAGAAAATAAGCTACTCGAATCGAATAATAAATGCGCAGACGAAGTCGCCGGCACCGGCTAGTTTTAAGTATACCTATGTAATATTATTTTATTCATCTCTTGACGTTTTCTCATACGTTTGATATGCTCGCTCGCTCATATCGAACGATAATAACATAGAAACATGTGTTAGCCCTGAGAAGGGCTTTTTTGTTTGTTTGTTGTTTGCATAGCAATGTATGTTTTACGTTACTTTGTAATACAATAATAATATCAATAATTATCAATCAACGACCACCACTTGTGTTCTGCGTTCGTCGCTCTCTCCTCACTGGCCGTCGCGTCGCTGGGCGGCCTGGGGCAGCACAGCTCAGACGGGAGGGTGGGTCGGTGGCGAACTAACTTCTCACGTGCGGTAGTAGATTAATTAATATTATAATAATTATTGTGTTCACTTTTTGGAAGCGGCCGACGCTTTCTTGGCGGCGTTAGCCTTCGATTTGGGAGCAGCGGCCGCGGCCTTCTTAGGTTGAGGTGCTTTTGGTTTTTTGGTGGGTGGTTTGGCGCTTCTCTTCGCCTTTGGCGCGGCGGCGGCGGCCGCGCTCTTGCCGGATGCGGCGGCCGCACCGCGGCCCTTCTTCGACGCCGCAGCGGTTGCCGGCTTTTTCTTCGCGGCCGCTGTGGCGATGGCCCTCTTGTCTTTAGCGGTGGCTCCTCTTCCGCTACCGCCCTTCGAAGGCGACGCGGCATCGGCGGCGGCTGCGGCTTTCTTGCTCCTGGCGCCAGCGTTCGCGGCAGTCTTCTTCACCGGTGCGGCCGGTTTCTTCGGTGTCTTAGCGGCGGCTGCGGTAGCGGATGAATGCGCAGCTGCAACACCACTACCAGCTCCCCTGCCGCCGCCGGATGTGGACGAGGCGGCCGGCTTCTTCTTGGCGCCGCCGCCACCTCCCGCGGCAGACTTGCTGTCTATTTTGAATGAGCCCGACGCTCCCTTGCCCTTCGTTTGTATCAGAGTGCCGGAGGCGACGGCGCCTTTAAGGTACTTCCTTATGAACGGAGCCAATCTCTCGGCGTCGAGGCTGTAGTTGGAGGCAATGTATTTCTTGATCGCCTGCAGTGAGGAGCCGCTCCTCTCCTTCAGCTCCTTGATCGCCGTGTTTACCATCTCGGAGGTTTTCGGATGAGTGGGTCTAGCCTTGGGCTTCTTGGAGGCGGCCGCTGCCTTCTTCGCGGGCGTAGCCGGTGCCGGTGTCTCAGGCGCGATCGCTGTGTCTGCCATAATATTGTCGTCTACTAATTATCGATGTTATTATTTGTATTTGAAATTAGAGGTGGTAGGTATGATGATACACACGCACACAACAACAACAACAACACTTAACACGTTTTATACAGTGAATGAAAAATATTATAATAAAATATACGTATGTTTTGATAATAATTATTACTTTTAACGTACGTACTTAGGTAGATATTATGGGCGTGCGGCGCTAGTGAGCCACTGTTACACAGACCAGTATACCGCGACGAGAGCTTCGGCGTCGAGATACGTTTCCCCGTGTTGAACGTCGAAACTTTTCACTAACACGCTTCAGTTTAATAGTATTTTATGCATTGATATTGTATAGAATCTAATTAAAACAATAACGATTAGGGACCGTTTGAGACGGGAGACGGTACAAGATCACCAATTAGCTCGTACACGACGCGTATACCTCGGTATGAACGTTTAAAGTTTGTAATGGACGATTCCTGCGCGCGAAGTCCACTTTAAATTGATAATTTATCCATTAAATCGAAACGCAATCGTCAAAATTATCTCTCCCGTTGAACGCCAAGATTCCGATGTCACAATTAATCAATTCATCACGCGGATATATTAGGTTTACGGATCATTTTATCACGTCGAATGTGACATGTTGTAGAACACACGGCGCGCGACGGCCGGCTCAGGCCGGCAGGCGGCACCGCGCGCGCTACGTTTAGATTAAGAGAATTTTTCTCCTTCAATATTAATAATTATATGATATTTAAGTATAAGTGAATATGTAATAAATTAATTATTAACCGACTGGCAGTCTGTTAATGCAGGCTGGAGGAGTCGGGCAGTAAAAATTCTAGTAAGATAGGTATACCGCTAGAAAATTATTATAAAAATTATATATTTTGCAATTTAATTTCTTACAGATATTGTTAATAATATATACCCAGGGCCGTCTTTAACCTATTGGAGGCCCTGGGCATATTAGGATAATGGGGCCCCTATGACTTTGACAGAACACTATTTTGTTAGAATAGACAAAGAAAGTAGATAAACAAGGTTAAAAAATTTTTTAATTAACAATCACATGAAACGAATAGCTAAATGTAATAGAGTCCACAAAAGTAACTCTTTTAGCATTTACAATTAGTGCTTCTATGTTATTTGAAGAGGAACTCTTCTAGATTTCAGATGGGCAAAATCGTTAATCACTTCTTCAAAATCAATGTTTTTTAGCACATCAGATTCTATGGACATCAGCGACAAACTGGTTAATCTCTCTTGAAGACTTCTTAATTCATTTTTAATTCTTTTAATTTGGAGAAGGAGCGTTCTCCACTGCAGTTAGTTACCATCATGCTTAAGAAGATTCTCAATGCGATTTCTACATTTGGAAATGTGTCTTCAATTTTGTTTTCTTTCAAAAGTTGATATATTTTTAATATACAATCCTCATTTTCACTGTTAAAATTTTTCAAGTATTCTGTTAAATGCAAACATTCTATTTCTAACTCTTTCTCATTAACATCTTCATAATAAAATTCTGCAAATTCTTTGCATCTTTATCTCAACTCTTCAGAATTTAGAGTTTTCAAGCGAAAAAATAAATCAAAACGTTTACTGATATTCTTATACGAACTTAATCGCTGTTTTAAATGAACGCTGAGGGTATCAATTATAGGAAGAAAGGTTTCTATTTTAAATTTCTCTCTTCCATTCAGTTGGACTGACGGCGCGGAGCCATCAAAAAAACTCTGGCGAGAACTTCTGCGTTTTGTTCTTTGAGATAGGTCCTTGTAGTCAGATTCCGGGTTTCTTTCTTTCGCAGACGATTCGAAGTAATCAAATTTATCCCTGAAGTTAATAATAAAATCATCAAGTGAAGTAAACATATTATTTGCAACGTCCAGTGTTATTGTTTTTTTCTGAAGATAATTATTTATTTTGTCTATTCTTTCCAATATACAGTTCCAAATTTCCGTTAAATGGTTAATTCAAACTTGAAGGTTCATACTTCGCTTCGTTCACTCAATTTTAATGGAGCGAGTCACACTGATGAGGGTACTACTGATGATTTTTCTTTAAAATTTGTATGTGCTTAGTTATACAATTTAAATTTATCTAAGCATGCTGAAGTCGGAAAGCCTAATTTTTGGGCGAGAGTAGAATAGCTTCACGCATGTATAAGCTAATAATTTCGTATTGTAGTCAGTAATTTAGGTTCGATTTCTTCAATTTATATATGTTTTTTGGTAATAAATCTTGATTATCGTTTGGTGATCTGACAGGATCTAGGTACTTTGTATTTGATCTGAGGGGGCCCCTATCGATCGCGGGGCCCTGGGCACTTGCCCAAAGTGCCCACTGGGAAAGAGGGGCCTGGGTCAGCTAGTAAACTTATATATATACAATTATTATTAAGTATTATACTATTTTATTGTTTGTAGGTAGATATGCTATTTATATACCAATTATTTTTCCCTTTTTAAGATTTAATTGTACTTAGATACTTACCTATAATTATCAAAATCAAAAACGAACTTCGGTAATAATCAGACATGACATTAAGACTGATGAAGTGTGTAGGTTTTATTCTACAATAATAGTGTTAAAATTTTAACAAAAAAAGACTTTAAATTTTAACTCTAAAACTACTGAACAAATTTTGATGAACTTTCAAACAAAAAAAGAATCATTTAAATCGGTTCACCCAGTCATAAGTTCTGAAGTTACAAACATAAAAAAAAAGCGTTGAGTACCTTCTCCTTTTTTTGAAGATACTAAAAAAGTCAGTCATAATTTAATAACTAACTTGCTGTTTAACCGGCCTTCAATAATGGGAAATGGTTAATTAAACGCTTTTTTAAATTCATGGTCAATCATAGATATTTAATCATTGCTTAGTTGACGGCTTTGGTGGCCAGTCTTCTAATGACCATCCATAGTTGACAGGATATCGACTGTAAAAACAATTAATCATTACACAAAATAAAACCACTTTGCAATAAGAGAAGTTATTCAGCATCTGTGGCGTACTACCTAAGGAGTCAACCGATTTCTGTATAAAAGAAAGAAGTTCTTATACAAATAAAGATCTGTTCATACATTTTTGTGGTTCTTTTCTTTATTTAGTTTATATTTTAGAGATTTAAAAAAAACCATTGATTTATGATGTGAGATCTTACCAACATAATTAATAAAAAACATCGATGATGAGTTGTACACTGATTTTTGGCGGAGTTAAAAATAAATACTGGCAGTCTAAGAATGGAAAATGTCAAAAACTCATTTTCTTTACAAAAAGGTTTTAAGGTTGTCGGTACATCAGCGGAGAGCTGCAGAGCGCATGTCTGGTCTCACTCTGCCATCTGTCATTTTGCCTTTTGTAAAATCAACGACTTGAAAATTCCATTCAAAAAAAACCACCATTCATCCATCATTTCATTCATTATAAAACTTTGTACAGAGCCACCTATCGGCGAGTGGCCAGAGCTGCGTTCATCCGTTAATAGATGCCAACAGAAAGAAACTGCATTGCTTGTTTGGGGTTATATTTTAATACCCATATAAGCTGTATAACATCACGTTACGACGTAATTAACGCGGGTGAAACCGCGGGGCACAGCTAGTTTGTAAATAATTATGTAAAAATAACTTGTATAGTATAGTATCCCGATATTACTACGACTTAATACGACCTTCTTCGAGATGTTTATTTGATGAAACGTATTTTATATTTAATTTAATATGTCAATAAATGTATTGCATATGGGTTGTCTAACAAATTTCAGTCCAGTCATATAATTAATTAATAATTTTAAAAAATTTGGATCTTAGAACAATAGGGAGTATGCGTGTGATTTAAATAAGGCTCAATTTTTTTTTTATAAACTGTTGTTTTAGAATGACGCTTATATCAAAAATTATCCGCATAATATCTTTTTGATTACGAAAATAATTAATAAAAGTACAAAAAACGAGCGGGAAATTCAAAGTGATTGAAACGCAACAGATTAAATCAGATTGAATGTGACGTAACAGTCTACACTCTACAATAACATTGTCAACTGTCATGCATTTTACTGTCACGGATTGTTTGTTATTGTAGACTGATGTCATATCAAGGTCGCCCAGATGGCGGGCGTTTTAAAGTGCCATTATTTGTTTATTATTTTAATGATTTTTTCCCTTATAATTTTACTTTTTTTACAATTATGTATAGATGTAAGTAATATTATAAAAATATAAAAACATACACGCATATTCCCTATTGTCTTATTTGTTCATCTAAACACCGTATCGGCTAAGAATGATTGAAAAGTTGATTTACCTCTTCTTTGTTTTGTACTTCGGCGGTGGTTTTACGGTACCGTACTTCATAAACATTTGCCTCTGCCTCTTCCCCTGTCGCTTCTTCTTCGCCGCTTGTCTTTTCTGCATTCTCAAATATCTGTCTAGTGCTTCGTCTTTTGCCAATGTTATTTTTGGCGGTATAGTTGATTCTTCTGTATAACAATAATATATTCAGCACACATTTTAGTAGACCTAATCAACCCAGGGCCGTAGCTAGGGGAGGGCATTGTGGGGCAATTCCCTACGTTGAAATCACAATGCCCTACCAGCCTACCTTAAAAATACCAAAAACTATACTAAGTACCATCTCTGATACTGACTGTAGTGATTGTTTTCCTTCACGCTATTTTAAACCAAGGAACACTCTGTCGAGGTTTAGGGATGGTTTTTGTACAATGAATTATTCAATGTTTTTTTGATATTACATATAATATTTATAAAAAGAGTGAAACATATTTTAATGTATACAAATAAAAAGATAATTTCACGAAAAAATAAAAACTAGAAATTTGCAAAAGTAGCGCCGTCTAGAGAGCTTTGAGTTTTGTGGGACCTGATCGAACCACCTTAAATTAAGTAAATATAATAAGCGAAATAAATTCGCCAAATATAAAATTGTTAAAATTAATAGTATACATCAAATGAAATCAGTAGCGCCATCTATTGATATGATTGTGTTAGGTACTAAGTGTGTCCACTTAATAATATTTGTAGCGCGTGTAGCTGGTAGAGAAGGTTGAGTGTGTAGCGGAAGAGGAGCGATGACAATTAACAATACGTTATGAACTATGTACAATATATTTACATTTTAAATAATTACAATAAATATACATCGAGTTTTTGGATAGAAAGAAAAAATATGAAAGAAGAAATGAAAAAAAGGAAGGAAGGTATGACAACTGTCATCTTTCTTGTCGCTAAAGGTAGCGGTTGGCGTCCGAGACCGCGACGCGAGACCGAGACGCGAGACGGAGACGCGAGACGGGGACGCGAGACCGCGACAGTACTTGACGCTATGAAATGTATGAGCGCCAGTTCGCGAGCGAGACCGCGACCGGAGACCGAGGCGCGAGATGCGCGACAGCGAGACGGTCGCTGCCCCGGTCAAGTAGTGTCACCGGTCGCGCTCGAAAAGCACATCTATTTAGTGTTTATGGATCAAGAAATGCAAATATTTAAATCTCTCATTTGGCATCATAAGATTATTAAGGGTATATCAATAAGCAAATAAAATGGAACTAACACAAAAATAATTTTTCAGTTTGAATCAGTAATTAGAGATCAGTCATTCCCAAAGTGGGCGATAACGCCCTCTTGTGGACGCTGGAGGCCTAAAGGGGAGCCCAAAAAAATTAGGGGGCTTTGCCAAATTGGTTCTTGAGTCAATTGGTTAATTTTGAATAAAGTAAACTCTTAATATTGTAGTTGTATATGTTAACAATACATAATATTTCTCTCTTTGGTAAGAAAAGTCTGTTACTGATGTTTTTAAGTAGAAAAAATTGGGGGGCGCTATAACTGATTTTCAAAGTGCTCGTTAGACAAAATAAGTTTGGGAACCTCTGCTCTAGATAAGCGCATTCAACATAAAAAGTACAAACTATAGGTTACTCACCAACATTGTCGTTAAACACAGAGTCGTATTTCTGTGTAATACCACTATTATCAGCAAACTTTGCATCGACTTCATGTAACATATTACAAAGGTGTATAATGGCTTGGCTATCTTCGAGAATATTCGCATATAAATACACAATCAAAGAGGTTGGCACTATATTTGACCTTTTCCGATGCCAGTAACGCTTCTGAATGTAGTGATATAATTCAAGCATAGTTTGGTAACGGAATATTATTTCGTGTGTCAAATAACCAATTTCATACTCTTTGTTTTCAATGTATAGTGCTCGTATGAAAAAGTAGTGCCTTATTTGCTTAATTCTAAAATAAATTTTCAATTCAATACCAAGCACTTTTTTTAATAGTTGTAATTTAAATACAAGTTAAAAGTGAATATTAACATTTTATATTTTTAAATTCTTATTATCTATACAGATAAATAAAATTGGAGTGTCTGTTTGAAATATTAAAATAACCGCTTTTTACTAAATGCATATGGATGTATACACGGTGCATATACCAAAATAACATTTCTTAAACAATTTTTGTCTGTCTGCTGCGATAGAGTGAATCACTGATGATAATTCAGCGATAATAATTCAATTTAATTCATAAAAGTATGCAACTTTTCATCAGTTTTCTTCTGACGTTATCACGTAAAATTATCGTCCGTAAACCAACTTAACAGACAACCATTTTTTTTATTATTTATTTATATTAATTACGAAAATACAAGTAGGCTAAATTATTCTTTATTAAATCAGCTGTCTACCAGTGAAGTCCCGTCAAAATCGGTCCAGCCGTTTCAGAGATTAGCCGGAACAAACAAACAGACAAAAATTGTAAAAAATGTATTATGGTTTTGTACCGTGTATCCATATGCATTTAGTAAAAATCGGTTATTTTAATATAACAAATAGTCACTCCAAATTTATTTATCTGTGTAGATAAATAAAACATAAAAATGCTTTTATACGAATGGACCTACATTCGTATAAAAGATACGCCATAGCAAACACAGATACATCAAATTTATAAGCTACTAGCTGTACCCTAGTACCCTATGTCCTCTCTCAACTTATTATCTATGTTTGTGCCAAATTACATTAAAATCGGTTCAGTGGTTTAGGCGTGAAAGCGTAGCAGACAGACAGAGTTACTTTCGAATTTATAATATTAGTATGGATTGTGTTGAATACAATCTACTTACGCGTTCTTATAGCTGACTTGCATACTGATGCAAATATGTCCCCTGTTGTTCATGTCGTGGAATTTGTCATGATAAAACACTTCGAAGCGGCTGGGAACTTCGACCCACTCCTCCCAAGTATATTCTTCGTCATCATTACGACGGGACGTGTTGCGTCTAACTGATGTTAATCTTTTTACAAAATCCCGATCATAATCTAAAAGTATCTCTCAGCATAATCGTCGAACCATGCAAAGACGGATCCAGGGGAGTCATGGGGGTCATGACCCCCCTCCCTGGTCTGGGTTTATGACCTAGGTGGAACGTTAATTAAAATTGTTAAAGATAATGTTTTATATATTTTTTGTCACAATATAGATTATTTATTTATTTATTAGGAGGAACAACAGCTTAATTTAATTTACGTAAAAAAAAAAAATAGTTAAAGCGAAGCCAATTACAATTCCCCGCAGATAGAAATAAAACGAATAATACTGAACAATAAACGACACAGAACAAGCACACAGTATTACAGTTATTATAAAATGTTATAAGATACTAACCTCAATAATAATGTGTAACTATTTTAAGTAGCTAGCAGTAAGTAGGATTTATAAATTAATTTTAATTTACAATAATGTACTTAAATATATTTACAAAAATACAAAAGGCTCATCAAAGCTGTTGGGGTGCGTACCCAAAATACTGGCTACATTACCGCGTTGTATTGCTATACTAACGCGTTGGCCGAAATATGAGCCAGCTTTCGGGTTTCCTGTGGTCTCGACTAAGCGCGTTGATATCTCTTTAAACAATCGACGCGCTTCTGGCCACCATGGACCCAAAGTCTCCACTCCAAAAGGAACGAAAATATAAGAATCCAAATTAAACTTTATAAATTGTCTTATACTTACAGAAAGATTTGAATATTTGTATCTCTGATTGAAATGAAGAAACTCAAAGTTTGCTTTAAAGATTTTCGAAATACTTTCACAAAAGGAAGCTGGACTTTATGGACATAGGTCTGCTTAAAGCTATTCCACAATACAAAACAAATTTGTAACTTTAGTACCTCCTAAGTCTGAGCTTACCTTTCGAATTAGATCCAAATCTCGCATATAAAGCTGGGCTTATTGCGTTTTTTATCTTTTCAATGTACTTCATAGGCTCAGTATCTTCGCCAAAAACATTTCTCGGTGTAAAAATACCTAAAACTATTGAAAATACATTTATATTAAATAAATATTTGCACTTTTGCGTGTAAAAGCTCAAAAACTAGGTACCGATTTTAAAAAACCTCATTCATTTTTTAAAGCTATTTTCGCCTTTTTTTTGCGGGCATTAGATTTTTTTTAAATAATTATGTACTAAATAAAACAGATTTTTCATTTTACTTAGGTACTGAAACTTTACGTAACTTGTAAATCTGTCAAAAGACAAAATCACCCGTTTATTTTGGCGCTAAATTGTCTACTTGGCTTGGTTGGTTTTCATTACTTGGGTCTAGCTTAGTTTGTGAAATCCCGTGACCTCGTTGGGATAGAGGGCAAACACGTTTCTGCGTCTTTCTGTGCTAGGATTTGAACCCAGATCCTCTAGTGCAACACGCTGATGCCTAAACGACCTAGCCATGGAGCGTTTATACGAAGCTTGGTTTTATCGCATCAATAGATGATGATTATTTTAATAGTATATAAAAAACTTACAAAGATTTAACGTTGCTAAGAAAAAAATATGTCTAAAGAACATTTCGGCATCCTGTAATCAGAACAATTCTAATTAGGAAATTTAATTATTAATAAAATTTAATGTACACGACATTAAATGTAAACTTAACGAGCGATTAATTTAAAAAAAATCGCATTTTTTGTAAGAAAAGAGATTGTATTTTTCTACTTTTCTCCTTACTTATAAGTGCTGCCTAATTTTAATCAACGTTTCAAGTTTAATCAATGTCTAAAATCTGTTTTGGGCAGGTTGAGAAAAATCTCAGATGAACACCATTTATAAATACTTTGTTAACAAAAAAACTTAGACTTCAAATTGTAACTCTATAACTACAGAACAGATTTTGATGAAATTTAAATGGGACCACACGGGAAGCACCAGCTTTCAAACAATCATGGAAATCGGTTCACCCAGTCGAAAGTTCTGAGGTAACAAACATTAAAAAAAACATAGCGTCGAATTGAGTACCTCCTCCTTTTTTGAATTCGGTAAAAAGTAGGTTTGTTTGTGTAATCACAAACTACTGGAACTATTTAAAAAATTCTTTTACTTAATTTTTCAATTCTAATAACTTAAGAATTTCCTATCGCATAATTAACCCTCAACGATAACATTTATGAGGTACTAAATGTCCCGGCGAACTTTGTATCGCCAATAAAAGAGGGGTATAGTAAAAGTGAAGTCCCGTGCCCCCTAGTGGGGTATGGGGCAGATGCATTTCACATCTGTTTCACTGATCGATTTTTTCTTTAGGGCAAGTAGGTGATCAGGCTTCTATGTCCTGCCAGACCGAGTTTTTTTTTATCTCCGCCGGGAATCGAACCCAGGACCTCTCGGTTGTAACGCTTACGCGCTTACCACTAGACCAAGGAGGCGGTCGAATGGGTATAGTAAGCTATCCTTGAAAGGCATGGGCGTACCCAGCTTGGCAGGATCACCCGCGGCTGTTTTGTCATACACACTACACAAACACACTTACATAAAACATTAGGTATATGAAGTGAAGTGTGTAGGGCAAATAGCCGCAAATGATTCTGCTTTATAGGTAGTAAATAAAAGCAAATTTGCAACGTATTTTTGACAATTGCACCGCGCATTTTTCCAGTGTTTACTGCGCGGTTAATTTAAAAGTTAGAGCATTAGTAATTAGGCGAGTTCATACATGTTCTGTGAAATTTCCAGGGGGGAGCAGCTGCCCTCCCTGCCCCCCCTGGGTACGCCCACGTTGAAAGATACATACATATATGCTACCAAGGATTTTTTATACATCTATAGGAATATCTCACCATGCATTGTTTTGTTATATTTCAGCAGCGTCTTCGTTGAAAGCTCCCAGATACGTTGGCCTTTCGTAACTATGAATAATGAATTCAAATTGTCATAATAATTTAAAAACTGATAGTTATGTCAAACGCTATAAGATTACATTAGAAAAGTTGATATTGTCGTTAAGTTTTCTTAAAATTTCTAATGTTCCGCGCAACTATGTTACATGCCAAATATTATACCTTTCAAACATAGTTTTCTATACCCATTCTATCTTTCATTGGCGGTACAAAGTTCGCCGAGTCAGTTTAAAATAAAACACTATTGAATGTCATAAGTTTATAATAACTTAGACATCGAAATGATTGACAGCTGGCTTCCAAGCACCCGCTCGTCTGTACACAAATTCTCCTTGTGGATTGAACCAGGATGGCTTCTTGCTTTGCAACCGATTCATCCTACTCTTTTCCACATGGTCAGGCTCCATCTCCTCGTACTTCATCAAAATGTCGAAAAACATTTGCTTCTCTAGAGTAATTTCATTATATGCTCCTTCTGGAATAACAAGATTAATTTAATTGGCTATTACTCGCGTCTGCGTCCATATCATTACCAGTTTATTGTTTATTTATTTAGTTTGTTGCACAAGAAACAAAACAATAGAGCCAGAAGCAAACAATAATCGCTTATCGCTAACAAGCTATCTCTTCCAGGCATTCCTCGTAAAGAAAACTAAACAAGATGAAAATCTTATGGAGTCTGATGTTATCATTCCCTTTGGACTACTCTAGTCTCTACAGACTTGGGGGGTATGGGGGCCAGAAGTGCGTCAATTGTTTATAGAGATATCAACGCGCTTAGTTGAGAGCACAGGAAACCCGAAAGCTGGCTCATATTTCGGCCAACGCGTTAGATTGCGATACAACGCGGTAATGTAGCCAGTATTTTGGGTACGCATCCTTTGATAAGCCTTTTATATTTTTGTAAATATGAGTACATTATTCTAAATAACTATGTTGAATAAACTACTTAATACAATTCATATAACAACAATTTTTAAAAATAATTTCAACTTACGTATAACTGAAAGTGTGTTCATAAAATCAGTGACTGAGTATTTATTTGTCTTCAAATCTGGTATGGATGAGTATTTTCGATATAACTTCAGCATTAGTATAAACCTTTCTAGGATACCTGCTGATATAGTGCCTAAGTCATATCCTATGGTGTGCCGATGTTCACTCTGAATATTATCAGCATGTCGAATCCTATTTTTTGTATCTATAAACAAATCCATTTTTTAGTATTTTTGTAAACATCATTAAGTACTGTTGTAAATATTTAATAAAAAAATTATAAGTCACAACACTAAAATAACTAGAGACAAAAAAAATAATTACTAAATAACAAAAACTATCAAAAAAGTACACTTCTATTTGCAAAGTGTGGTTGGTCGGCTGAACCGATTTTAATGATGTGAATTAATGATTGATTGGTTATTTAATTGACGTTAATGGTACAAAATGACGGTTAAGAAAAATTCAAATATAAAATATACGCATCAAAAATATGCGTCGAATTGATAACCTCCTTTTTAGTTTTTTGAAGGTCGGTTAAAAAAGAACCATACACTACTAATTGTGTTAATTGTAAATTACTGATAGCTTATCATGTAGGAACCACTAGGCCCTGAGTTGGCCAAACAACATATCAAAACGTCAGTCGCCCATGAGCATGCAGGCTGTAAAGATAATTTTAACATTTAAAAACACATTAAATGATTGATAATTTACTAAATGCATATAGTACATATACCAAAATAATATTTTTTACAATTTTTATCTGTCTGTCTGTTTGTTTATTCCGGCTAATCTCTGAAACGGCTGGACCGATTTTGAGGAACTTTCACTGGCAGATAGCTGATGTAATAAGGAGTAAGTTAGGCTATTTTTATGTTAGAAATTAATATAAATTAAAAAAAATAACTATTCCGCGCGGATGAAGTACATAATAGCTATTATTATTTCCTGTTCGCTATTTTATTCTGTTTACTGGTAACATCACGTTACGACGAAATTAACGCGGGTGAAACCGCGGGGCACAGCTCGTTTAAAAACTGCTCCAAGTCGCTGCCGCTGGAGAGGATATAGGTATTATGTTTACCTTCAATATTTGATTAATTTAATATAATATTTTGTAAAATTATATTAATAAAATAACTACTTTTTACGTACATGTATGATTATAAAATTCTTTCTTCTTGTCACTTGACCACGACTATGTGACCCCCCTTGGCAAGAAAGCTGTATCCGCTCTTGATCCTCTTGTCACCAGAGAACTCGACCAGCCGCTCTGGTATTTGGCGTAATACACAATACTGGGAAACGTACCTTTAACTATTTCAGCAGTCATATTAAGCAGGTGGTTGTGCATTAGATTTTTAGCCCAAAACTCATCTCCACTCCATATTTTACCAACACCGGAGTCCACATCTCGAACTCGTTCACACAACATTGGATGGATCAATTCTGAAACTACACTTTCAAAATAGCGAACAGCAAAATAATAGATACCTATATATCGTCCGCGCGGAATAGTTATTTTTTTTAAATTTATCTTAATTTCTTAAATAAAAGTAGCCTAAGTTGCTCCTTATTACATCAGCTATCTATCTGTCAAAATCGGTCCAGCCGTTTCAGAGATTAGCCGGAACAAACCAAAAGACAAAAATGGTAAAAAATTTATTATGCTTTTTACATCCATATGCATTTAGTAAAAAGCGGTTATTTTAATATTACAAACAGACACTCCAGTTTTATTTATTTGTATATATATTTAAAAGCACCTCCATCCCAGGAGCTTTACTCTTTTACTCAAATATTACTTATAACTTAGAATATAAAAGACATTAACAAACTACTGATCGCTTAACCAACATTTTTCCCTTGAAGAGGTAAACTTACCGAAAACAATCAAAAATAATACAGCCATTTCAAAATCGCTATTACAGTGGCAATATTTAAATGAAGTAATAAAAGTTATAATTAATTTAATGCATTCAAAGGAATTTTAATTGTTAGTTCATAAATTTTGATATTTCTCTTAAAACAATGTGGTACGCTAGTTTAATCATAATTACAATATTTTGTAAGTATTTTTGTGATACATAATTTCTATGTATTAACATTGTCAGAGTAAAACAACTAAATGTAAGAGATATAAAATATAATATGTATTAAAAAAAACTGTAAATCGAATTCGAAGTGAACTAGAAAGTATATAAATGAATCAGAAATAATATCTTATTCTATAAATCAAATACTTCAATTTTATATACTCTATAGTTTAGAGTTTAAGATATTTTATGAATTCCCATTACTTTGGTAACTTTAACGTCTTATATGATAAGTAGATTTTTAAAAAGGAAAACAAACAAGGACATTTTAAGATAACAAATGGACTGTTAGATGTTGATTTGGTTTTAGCCACGAAGCAACTTTGTATTTACTCCGTGGTTTTGGCACAATTGAACAGCAATACGCTTTTGTCATTATTAAAACAATGTTAACATGCACAGAATGTTAAAATTTTTACAAAAAAACCGACTTCAAATCGTTACTCTAAAACTACTAAACAGAATTTGCTGAAATTTTATGGGACCACACGGGAAGAAAAACAAAACAAAAAAGAGTAATCAAAATCGATTCACGTAGTCGAAAATTCTGAGGTAACAAAAAAAAATGGAATTGAGAACCTCCTTTTTTGAAGTTGATTAAAAAGATCGCGGACACCGGGGCGCACGCAAGAGATCCAAAACATTGCTATTCGTGTCGATGCGACATTTGCGAGTCGCGATTGACGGCACCGCGAGGGTGCCTAACGCAGTGTCTTACGTGAGCGAACTGGACGCGAACGCGAAGCGACGCGGCGAGGCGCGAAAACCATAAACAGTATAGACCTATTGAAGTGGCCTACGTGACCAAACGCGTAACAGTTAATTATAATTATTAATTTATTTTTAAACAGTTACGTTTAAAAAAGAGGGCCACTTCAATAGGTCAATACTGTTCATTGTTTTCGCGCCTCGCCGCGTCGCTTCGCGTTCGCGTCCAGTTCGCTCACGTAAGACAAATACTAAGGAGCCTTGCAGAATGTAGAGACGCGCGTCTCTGCAGCTTCGCTACTGCTTTATTGTTTATTATTTTCTCTTAGCTTCTTTTTTTATAATATTTATACTTATGTGTTAGTAAGTGAATTCATCCGTCGAGATACAGAAAATGCTCGTAGTTCGAACGATCAAACGGTCCTTTTGTTGTTGAACTACAATCACACATACACCCCTCTTTTTGCGTCAGCGGTTACAAAGAATCATTTTGGCTTCACATTCGTGACAAATATACAAAGAATTGAAAAACTCCATTTTTAAATGAGTTGATAATATCAGTATTTTCGTATAAGAATTGTGTGGTCTGTTAATAAAGTATTGCTTTGTGTATGTTAAAAAAAAAGGCTTTTTGGAGTGTCGAGTTAAGAAAATATTCGAATGGAAGTTTTGACGTCTTATAAATCGATGAATGCCGGCTGCACTCACTAAAAGTATCACGTTCCGCCTGAGCCAAGCGTGCAAGCGAGAGCGCGGGCCAAGCGATAGAGAGGCACGATCGGCTTAAGCGTGTGATACTTAATTCAATTCATAAAAGTATGCAATTTTTCATCAATGTTTTCTTATGACGTTGTCACGTAAAATCCGTATACCGACTTTTCAGACAACCATTTTTTCATTTTAACGGCAAGAAATCTTTAAAACATTCAATATACAAGTGCTATGTTACAGGTAACGCAGGCTGTAGAACTCCAAGAATGACAAAAGAAGACTTAAGATCCGTTCAAATAATAGTAAACACTACAGAAGCGATAGTAAAAGATGATATACGACGTATAAGACTCATTACTTACATTAAAAAACGTATACATAATTGTGCAGCTTACGAAGTCGGCTATCTTACATATATAATTCAAGAGAAATATAGACACATGGTAGATAGATATAATGTGAGCTTAAGAATGTTGACTAGATTGTATTTAATGGAGCACATAATATATTTAGGTGAAATAGAACGAAATTATTGGGAGATCGATAATTTATATAGTATGATGCATGAGATAGAAAGAAAATATAAGATTGCTGATGATCAAAAAGAGATAGTAGATTACAAAGAATTAGCGGTAGAATCTGTAACAAGAAACTTGGATCTATACATGCCAACCCGAAAGCGGAGGACGCGAAAATCAAGAAGGGAACAGAAGAAAAATCTGCTTGTGAATTTACATGGGACGACGAAAAAATCAACAAGATGGTGGTGGCCGTTGGACTATGGGTGGGAAATAGATTACTGGTGGGGAGACGAAAACGAAAAACCAGACAAACCCTGACAATATTCAACAACGTTGAAAATTATCTAAGGTCAAAAATATCTTAATTCATAACATCACAGACAGGTCAACGCGCCCAATGCTGATAAGAACAATCAAGAAATTTGGATTCTCATTTTTTTCAAAATCAAATTTTTAATATCTTCAAACTCCCAATACGGTCTATCAAACGAAAATATTACGTAGAATCGGTATTTTTAGTTACAAAACAAAAGCTTCGTTACAATTTGTATCTATTAAATACAATAAAATTTTGCAAGGTTTTTTTTTCTTTTTAGTCCCGTATAGCGTATCCAGGGGACGGAGTGATTAGGGGAAATGGAGACCCTTCTGGGGAATATTTCACAATTTTGTATACTTAATTTCATTAACGTTAGAAATCTTTTTATACATGCAAGTATCCACATTTAAAGAAAACAGTTTGAACGTATTAAATTTATCACAATTTAGCACAAGCGTGCTGCAAAGCATGTGAAATGTCGGAAAAACTTAATAATAACTAAGCAATTGTATTGCTTTTGCTAAATAAGCTGTTTTATTTAAACGTGGGATTCTCGCGTATACATATAAGAGATATTATTAATTATGTCTGTTGTCAAAAACGTACACTTTTAGTGCTATTTGAATCTAATTGATTAAATGTACTTCTAGTGTCAAGTATTGCTCATAAACTACCAAGGCAGCAAAATCGCATCATAAACGATCTATCATGGGGCACGAAGCTAAAACTCCTGAAGGTACTCATCACTTTAGAAACATTTACTTACTAATTATTGATATTCTCATGTAAATTTGCTCTATTACAAAAAGAATAATTCATGAATTAGAAGTAATGTTAAAATAACCGCTTTTTAATAAATGTATATGGACGTATCTATACACGGTATATATAAATATATTTTTTTACAATTTTTGCCTGTCTGGACCGATTTTGAAGGGATTTTCACTGGCAGATACTTGATGTAATAAGGAGTAAATTAGGCTGCTTTTAATTCAAAAATTAATATAAATATCGGTTTAAAGACATTTATTCTCATAAGAAATTTACATTTCACTTAAAATGAGATACAAAAAAAATATAGGTTAATAAACATTAAGTACAAACTAAGTTAGTCACTGATACTCATAGTGTTAATATATAACTTTAATTTTTTCTTAAAACTATTCACACTATCAATGTTTTTAATATTATTTGGTAATTTGAACAACATTGCCCCCTCATATATAATCGTCTTCTTTCCATAATTTGTCCTTGGCTTTATTACTTTAAGTTGTGTTGTGTGTTGTGTTAATATGTTATAAAAAATAACTATTCAGCGTAGAAGAAGTACATATTACATCTATTATTATTTTCCTGTTTGATATTTTAATCTGTATAACGGCTTTATAACATAACGTTACGACGAAATTAACGCGTGTGAAACCGCGGGGCACATCTAGTTATTAATAAATCTGTATTTTTTTAGGACTCTCGGGACAGACGTGTTGGTATATCGTATCTACGCGAAGGAGTGACTCAAGTAGACGACTCAATGAAACTAAAACTCTTCCGATTGATGTACGAAACAGTACGAGACAGTGATCTGAAAGTACGAAGAGCTGAACTGATACGAAGACATTACACTAACTCAACTGGGTTTGATATAGGTGAGGAAGTTTTGACGTGACGTCTTATCAATCGATAAAAAGTGTCACGTTCCGCCTGAGCCGGCTCGTTCATTGAGTGCGCGGAACAAGCGATAGAGACGATCGGCCTAAGCGTGTGATAATAATTCAATTCAATTCATAAAAGTATGTTGTATGTATATATATAAAGAAAAACCTGTATTCATAGAGGTTTTTTTAAGATTCGGGGATCCTGTTCCAAATCCTGGGGAAACAATATATCGTGGGTTGCCTGGAAGAGATCGCTGATTAGCGAAAAGGCCGCCCGTTGCACTCCAGTGCAACAAAGTGTGTAAAAAAAAAGTATGCAATTTTTTATCAATGTTCTCTTATGACGTTATCACGTAAAATTAACGTCCGTAAACCAACTTTACAGACAACAACTATTTTTGATGTCGACTGAAAATCATGTGAATATTGTTTCAGGTTATATAATAGGTGATATAACAGACAAATTCAATATAATATCAGACATTTCTTCAACATTGAAACGGCTTTACAAAGATTGGATACCGATGGAACACATCAGCGCTTACGAACAGATTGCAAACAAAGCGATTGAGATAACAAACTTGATTGATATGATGCGGCTGATTGAACGAAAGCAAACCAAGATTGCTAGGATTTAGTTGAAAAAAGATAATAATTATTTAAATCAAAACACAGTTTATTAAGATATGCTTATCATCAAAACAAATTCAGGTGGGATTTAAATAAAAAAATATCGATTCTCGTAAGATTAAATATTTGAATGTTCGTAAATAATTGTGTTCAAAATAAGTATTTGATGGTATTAAATGTTTAATACATGCAGTGTTTCACTTATACATAAAAATTACAAATTCATTTACAATAATGTATTTATATTTACAAAAATATAAGGCTCATCAAAGCCGTTGGGGTGCGTACCCAAAATACTGGCTACATTACCGCGTTGTATCGTCATACTAACGCATTGCCTAATTTAGGTTTTCAACCTTATATACTGCAGCGGTATCTATAGTTAAAAATGCGAAATCATCGTGGATCACAATTTCCCGATAAGGTATTCACGAAACGGGGAAAGTGGAGATTTTTACGACGTCAGAATATATAGGCCCTTATTACAAAACATGGACAAAAAGTTGTTTCAGTATTGGTTGCTAGGATACGCGTCTAACGTTCATACAAAAATGAGGTTAAAAAATACAGAGGCAACCACAGTATATATATATATGTCAAATTGTCAATTGTTCGAAGGCTGTCCTTGATTGGTCGGCTTTACAGTAGACCGTTCTGTGTCCATAGAGTTAGGAATGAAACACAGGTGTCAGTCAAAGAAAATAAATGCACTTCAAGAATTGTGACATCAAGTATTTATTATTAAGTAGTCAATAATTCTGACATCACATGATATAATCAGGGACAGACTTCGAACAGTTGACAATTCGAGGATTTTAAGATTGTAATTTAACAATTTCACTTCGATGGATTACAATACCGAAAAATAATGCGTTAAATTGTAAGCAATATGTTACAGTTCACAATCTCACGAGATAGATTATAATATAATGTTACTACCGACCCGACCCTGCTTCGCACGGGTATAAGACATATATATAAACCTTCCTCTTCAATCACTCTATCTATTAAAAAAAACCGCATCAAAATCCGTTGCGTAGTTTTAAAGATTTAAGCATACAAAGGGATATAGGGACAGAGAAAGCGACTTTGTTTTATACTATGTAGATTTACAATTTTACGGTGACATATAAAGTATCAACAATTAAATTTAGAAAAGGTTCGCATAAAAGTGTAATTTTTAATTATAATTTCAGTTTTACAGCTTGATAATAGAATAATAATGAGTGCTGTAACGTTACTCGTATTATTGAGTAAGTAATAGTAAAATTTAATATATTGTTCTCTTGAGCAGGGTAAGATCAAGGACTACTTTACAAAGAAATAGAGGCCCAATACTTCTTTTTTGTCTCGCATCAAGCACCTACTTGCCTGTAAAAGAAATGATCAGTAAAACAGATACAGAAATGTGTCTGCCCCATGCCCCACTAGGGTTGTTTCCCCAGGATTTGGAACAGGATCCCCGAATCTTAAAAAAATCTGTATGAATACAGGTTTTTCTCTTTCAATATGAATAGTAGGTACGGTTCTTTAATAGGTAGGTACCTAAAGTTAGGATTACCAGATGAAAAAATCAAAAGTCCAGAGAAAAGGCCTAAGATTTTATACAGTTTTATAATTTACTCTGAAAAACGTATAATTATCGTTTTATACACTGCCGATCACGCGTTGCAACTTGCACATCGCACTCAAAGCGACGGGGCGGGGGTGGCAGCGGCACCTTTTCTTCAAATATTAAATACGATAAAACTTATTGTACCTATTTGGATAAATAAGTATTGATTTAATCTGTTCAATTGTTACCAAAAGAAGATTATTTTTAGTTCTTTTAACTTTTAATTAAAGAGATCTTTAAAATGTACCTAACTTATTTCCTGTGTTTTATTGAAAATCCTGAGATTTGCAAAACCCGGCCGCAAGCCTGAGAAAAGTCTAAAAATCCTGTAATCTCAGGACAAATCCTGAGATATGGTAACCCTACCTATAATGTAACTTTTTCCAGTTGTACCTGAGTTGGGATGGGGTCTTTGGGATGATTGGCAACCTTGGGACATAGCGGGATGGACAGACAGGAGACGGTTACGTGGAATGGCAAACGAGCTGGTCATGGAGGCGAAGCTTAAAATAAAGCAATTGGATGGACTGAAAGACGAGGCAAACCCATTTACTGCATTTGCTGTTGGAACTATACTTGGTATTTACCATCTTTTCAGATCAATAAAATTGGAGTGTCTGTTTGTAATATTAAAATAACCACTTTTCACTAAATGCATATGGATGTAAAGGTACATATACCAAAATAATTTTTTTTTACAATTTTTGTTTGTCTGTGTATTCGTTCCGGCTAATCTCTGAAATGTACTAGCACCAGGATCCCAAAGCCCAAGGTTTCCACACCAAATGCCGCAAACTGTTAACCTGGTCCTAGGTTTGGATACTTGCGACATATAAATAATAATAAAGTTATATTATTTTTAATATTAACAGGTCGAGTACGAGAGAAATATCGGTCGATGACAGAGTTATATCGAATGACGAGAAATAAACACACGGGCGCATCGAAATTGAAGATGCCAGGAATACACGAATGGAGACCACTGCATTACCTCATCAGGTATTTTTGGCCAGGTTTTTAAAAACTATATTTTGAGAAGTCAATTTAATTTTTACAAAATTCCATAGAAATATGTTGCATTTATCATGATATGACATTCATACTTGCCTATGCATAGTTTTATGCATTTGTATTTACCTCCGATGAAAAATTACAAATAAGTTTACCTTATAAATGGATGAACAGATCTATACAAATTGTAGCTAAGACTCATCGAGATCACGTCAGTTTTCAAAAAACCGAATCGGTAAATTAATTCAGCATTTACGATAGCACATACAAAGACGTCAAACTTATAAAACCCCCTTTTATCGTTGTTTAAAAACTAATAAATAAAATATAATAATACAATGTTAACAAATGTAAAGGAAGCTGATGCTTTAAGGTTAAAATTTATCGTCAGATAGCCATTTCTATCAAGCCGTTCGTTTAGTTTAGGAGTTAATATGTCATAGACAGACAAACACATTAACTTAAACGAGTGGTATTATTGCTTGCGAGTTAAACCAAGAAGAAGTCACATTTGACATTACGGCGCCATGTTTTAGTTAAAACAAAAATAATTAATTTAGAAGTTCAACGATCGACAAACAACTACTCTTCCAGGTAACACTGTATAATCCTTTTATTTATTGGTTACGCCACAATACATGTAAAACATTTACAAGAATTGAAAATGACAATTTAGATAAAAAAAGAATACGTTTTTGACTTTGTTAAAATTACAAATGAAATGGAAATTAAAAATAACAATGGACAGGTATTAAAATAAAACAAAACATAAAAAACCAATAAATAAATATTTATTACTTTTTAACATAGATTTCCCACAGGAAAAAAATGAACATAGTATAAAGATAAATGCGCCTCTAATTATGGACACTCGGCCGTGTTTAATAAAAACATATTAAATTAAAATACAAAAGGAAATATCAAATCTTATCTCACCGCATTTTGATTACCATTACAGATAAATAAAATTGGAGTATCTGTTTGTAACATTAAAACCGGTTTTAACTAAATGTATATTGATGTATACACGGTAGATACACACATCAAAATAACATTTTTTACAACTTATGTCTCTGTCTGTTCCGGCTAATCTATGAAACGGCTGGACCGATTTTGACGAGACTTTCACTGGCGATAGCTGATGTAATAAGAAGTAAATTGGGCTACTTTATTTTAGAAAAAAATGTTAATGTAAAAATAACTATTTCGCGCGGACGATAGTAATAAGTATATAATACATACTATCTATTATAATTTTGCTGTTTGCTATTTTACTCTGTTTATAAGCTATATAAACATTACATTTCGACGAAATTAACGCCGGTGAAACCGCGGAGCGCAGCTAAAACTAATTTTTCAATTTTTTTTCACAAGTGTGTTGAAACCTTTTACAAACTCCCACAGATTGGAAGGAGTACGAGCCATAGAAGTGGAGATAGATCAGATGATACACATGATAGAATTAATGGACGATGACGCTCCGTCGTTTGACTTAACATTGTTATTAGGAAAAGAAGAACCAAGAAAATCAACTACTCCCGAATCAGAAGACTCAGGGTCCAATTAAGATTAAATTCTTAAGCACTTCAACATTTAGAATGTTGCCAGCCAAGAGTTCTTGATTAATAAATTATGTGTAATTTTAAGAACTTTTTACTTTTAAGTTTATCCATAACTTTTTATTTTTACATTTTTGTTATTGGTTTTGGGTATAGTAAGCTATCCTTGAAAGGTACATATATATCAAGGACTCTTTTGTACATCTATAAAAGAGGAATATCCCGTTATGCATTGTTTTGTTTTATCTCAAAGGGATTAGGCAGTCTTCGATGAAAGCTCCCAGATACGTTGTCCTGTCTTAACTATGAATATTGAATTCGAATTGGAATAATAATTTAAAAACTGACAATTATGTCAATCGCTATAAGATTACATAAGACAAGTTTTCTTAAATTTTCTAATGTTCCGCGCAACTTTATTATTTACTTCATAAGAACCTTTTCCAGATAATAACCAACACAACAAAAAAGAATTATCCAATTTGGTGCTGTTAGGAAGTTATGCGCTTACATACATTTCGGTGATTCATTTTCATCTATACATATAGACAATATCGAATTTTTTGAATATAAAGTATCAATGTACCTTGCAATCAACAAAGTTCTAACATTGTTGTGTAGGTTATGTGAAAAACGAAAATGTCATATGTCATTGGAAAATCTTATTTAATTAGAGAAAAAAACAATTTCAAAGTAATCTATAATTTTAAATACGAAAATCAATACTGGTTCTTAAAATTACTTAATTAATTAATTAAATGTATGACTACATTTTTGAATCGTAAGATTTCCATTATTCTAACCGGAGTTTGGAGACTATGGTTTGGAGAAGAATTTAATACTGTCAGAATGATATATTTTTGAAAAATCAATGTTGAAGTATATAATTTAATGAATTATTTATGCGAGTATCGCATATTTAAAAGGAAAAGTTCCAACGGAATAAACGCGTGTATTAAACATAAATTTTACATATTCACCGGTGAATATATTGTTAAGAATTATTATTCAATAATCGTAAAACTTTCTATAATAATATTATAAAGAGAAAATTGTTTGTTTGTTTGTATTGAAAACTCTGAAACTACTGGACCAATTTGAAAAATTCTTTCACCATTAGAATCCTACATTATCATGATACAGGCCATATTTAGTGATTAATAATATTAATTTTGTAGGCGCGGATAAAACCGCTGCGCAGCGCTGGTGTTAAATGTTCACGTTCATTCCATTCAAACTATTTCTTCAAATGGTATACCCAATCACCAATAGTAATCAATCTCCCAGCCATAATCCAGCGGCCACCACTTGTTCTGTGGCTTGCGGTCCCCTTTGTTGAACCTATCCATGGTGAGTCCAAAATGTCCAACTTTCTTCCGCCATTTCCTCCTTTTTTTTATCTCCCTTAGCCTATTGTGACGGGCTCTCTGAATGGCAATAGCAACTCGTTTACGTCTTTCCTCTCTGTAAATAAATGTATAAATTCTCAAATTTACAATTATATTTGTTGTTTGTCGTTCAGGCAGTAGTGTGTAATGTTTATTTCAATAATTTAATATATTTCTAATGTCTATATTATTATATAATATAAAAAACTTGGTTAAATTTCGTGGAATTTAAAGGAAAATAAAGTCACATATTATTATAATATGTAACTTACCATATCCTATAGGATAATTTAAAAAACAATTGATTAAAGACAATGTAAATAACTCCTCGAAATGTTAATTACAATTAAGAATACGTGTATTATAAACGGATATTTCCCATAAAGTGTAGCTAAGATACATTTCGATCAAATCAGCTTTCAAAAACCGCATCCAAATCGGTTTATTTTTATACGTCGCACTTATAACAGCCTTTTATCGTCTAAAGTACTCTAACTGTACTCTAATAAATTGAAATGACAATTCTACAAGGCAAGTAATAATTTGACACCCGCCCGAACTATCTACTTTTAGTATTTAATCGATTTCTATGAATTTTTAATGTCATAATTCTGAGGTTTTTTAGTGTAAAAGAAAGTGAATTCCCGTAACCACTAGTGGGGCATGGGGCAGATATATTGCTGTTTTCTTTCATTTTACAGCCTTCTGTGCCTAGCCAACCGGAACATTCATTAGTCCCCCCGGGATTCGAACCCAGGACCTCCGGCGCAACACGCAGACGCGTACACCATTTAGCCACGAATGCGGTTTTTTTAAACAGTAAAGTGGGTATTTTTCTATAGCGTCGTTAATTATTTGTATGAAATATCTTACGTCTATTTTAATATACTTACTCGTCCAATTCTTCGCTCTCTCTGCCTGTGTTTCGCTTTCTTTCTCTTTTCAACACTTCTTGCCACTTCCTCTCAATCTCGTGCGCCATGTTGCATAAATGGTAGATCTCAAAGAATAATTTTTGCACGTACTCGCACCGTTTAATCGCGAAGGATAATCCAGGTGCGTTTTGTGTCACCTCATAGGGACCTTTGATTTGCATTACCATTTTTCGGTATCTAAAATGTTTGGAATAAACATACAAAGTTATAAACTTGTAATAAATGACATTTATTGTAAGAAAATTAATTATAAAACGAACATTAAACATAATTTAAAAATCCTCTACATAGAAGTTAATTACAAACAAGTATGTCTCATAAATGGATTAACAAATCTTGTTAAATTACAGCTAAAACAACATCAATCGATGCATTCGTTTAAAAGCTGCGTGTTCTCCCCAACGGTACTCTTGTCAATACCCAACTTTCAGTACGTCTATGAGATTACTATCAATTTTCGTTGGTTTATTACTGGAAAGCTGTCAATTCCATAGTTGCCAAGTAAATCTTAACGCAAACACTATCGAAAAATATTATATTTGTGGCAGCAACAGTGCACATACCGCTCGAGAATTTCGGATACAATATAACCCATTTCGAATTGAGCTGACAGTTCATAGTACGCACGTATAGTGTTCATTTCCCCCACGCGAAGTTTCGTCTCCTCTGCATACGTTCTCATTATGTATAAGAGGCGGTCATAAACATACCATGAGTTATCATCACGGTGGTACTCTATCTCTTGGCGAGTGAGTGTTGCACCTGAAAATAGCAACTTTAAAGAAAGTCTTTGATGAGTGCTACGCTACATTCAGAGACACCACATTATGATGTCAGCCAAACATTTATTCAAAGAATATCAGTTAAAATTTAAATCATGTTGTTTAGGAACGCGATACACGGAACACCCAATAAACTTAGTAGGGTTCTCACTTTTATTACTATGTTTAAGGCGGCTGTACACACTCGCCGAGATACCCCGAGACGGGGCGAGAGCGAGTATGTACATGGTGCTCTCGTCTCGTCTCGCTTTCGTTCGCGTCGCCTGGATCGGTCTCGGTCGCTTGTCATTCAAAGGACCTCGTTGGCTCTCGCGAGGTAAACGAGAGCGAACATATTGTACACATTCGTTCATCTAGTTACCCGCTGACTGTGTTTAGGATGCGATTGCAAAATGTGGTCTAATGAGCGTGAATTGTAATTTTTTACATTATTTTATATATATATATTTTACATTATCACGGGAGACTCAGTACAACTAACAGAACGAGTGGGTACAGAATATGTGCTCTCGTTGAGAGCCTTCTCGGCCTACGATGTTGCCATTGTTTTTCAGCATTTATCTTTGAGAAGGATTTACACTTCCTCGACCCGTTTCTTTCAATAAAAAAATCGGTAGAACCTACTTACATAGTAGCAATATGAAGAATAACATGACGAGTTGTAAAATGTTTTTATCACGTTTAGTAATTAAATACCACTTTTAAATTAATGAAAAATTACCACATACTTGTTTATAGCCTAGGATACTTGTTTTATAGGCTAGCCTAGGGTTTACACAATTTTAGACCAGTGTTTTCGAAACGTTCAACTCAAATTTTGAGTGACAAAAGTAAAAAAAATCAATTTCAAACTTCAACGGCTGCGTTGTTCGAGATTATATCGTTAATTAATGTATTTCATAACTTTTTCCACTTTCATGATTCCTACTTAACCATTTCCTCTCATTAGATTATTTTACTGCCTAGGCTCTCTTATGAGTTATGAATGGGTTGTCTGGAAGAGATCACTTAGTAGCGATAGGGCAACCCTTTACGCTGTAACTATGTTATTGTACTGTATTATTATTTGTAGTGTAAAATCATTAAATAAATAATACTACAGCTTAAATTTAAGTATTTAATGTACATTTATTCGAAATTACATTACTGTATCACACAAAAAAGCCCGCATTGCGTTTAATAAAAAAAATCGCAATTTCGAAGTGATTAGGGGCTCAACAATAAGCCTATGCGATATATTTACAAAAAAATTTACAAAAACACGATCAATACCTCCTTTAGAGAAGGTTCAACATGGCGCTATTTTAAAATACAAAAAATCAACTGTCACTGTCATCCGATTTGACATTTGACGCTGACAAACGTATGAGTAGCTAATGTTACCCGTGTGAAAAATGATAGTACATTACAAAACGCAAGCTACGCTCCCTTAACAACCTTTAAGTTTATAACTACTAGGTCAGAGTGAAAAACTTTAATTGATAATAATCATAAAAATCTACAAACTACTTTAGTTACAAGAGTTTGTACATACAAGACACTGTATAGCTGACGCGTTGTAGATTTTTATCAATGACACAGTTATTTCATACCTAAGTACTAAAAGATTGTACATATTATAATATTGATGTCGCATTAAGTAATACGCTTACTGATGGCGTTATGCATTGCCGGTCATTATGTATGAACTCTTGAACAATATTTCTACACTTCGCCAACATTATTGAATAAGTATCTTTTCCATTTTATTTATTTACTTCACATTTCTATGACTAATATAGATATCGACAAATTCAAAAAGTTAACTTGCAAACTACGTCTCGCCAATTTTATTGACGCTGTAAACAGCTACTTTAGGTACGTTATACAGAAACAATGAATGGTTTTTAACTGTACTCGTTGGCGTATTTTAAAATTGTGCGCCAAATTTGACAATAGTATGTATACGGATGGGTATGGTCTTTATAAGTCGCGATAGGAACAAATTTAAAAAAAAAAAGTGATCGCCTCTGTGCTGTGGTTTTACACTTCAAAGTTGAGACTTCGAACCTTGGTAATTATCCCTGTGAAGGCAGTAGAGCGTTACCCTGAGACAAAGCTCCTTTGGCTAAGGTATTAAATATATGGTAAAACGATAGATTATTTCGGTCGGCTGATGCGTTATTCGTACTAGTGGCTTCATTTACAGCGTGCATATAATTGGCGCGATCCGTACATATAAAATCTTTAACAAAGTTCTAACCGAATCTAGATAGAATGTGAGAGATTAAGGTTCTTACAAACACAAGAGGATAAGGACTGAGATGTGTGACAAGCGTCAAGTGTTTCTAGTGTCAAATGATACAGAAAATTTGTATGTTAATCAGTGAGATGCAGGTTACGAAGGCAAAATCTTAGTACGACAAATTTTGGCCTAAGCGTTATTATAACAAAGTTTTCGATATAGCAAAAAAATAGTTTAGTATTAAAATGTATTTACCTACTTTCTGAAGGCTATTAAATAGCATAGGTATATAAAATAACAATAATTTTCGAAGGAAAATATCCTATTGTAGACATGTATCCTACACGTCAGCACATGCCAGTCGGTGGAAATATCTTAATGTCAACTTTATAAAAAATTTACTAAGAATCAGATGCTAGACTTATAAGTACATAGTTTTATCGGCATAATAAGATCAACTGCTATTGACTAATCTTTTAAATGGTAGACTCCCTTTACAAGCGACTGTAGTGGTGGATGTCGACTAACACAAAGTATTTTTTTTTTTAAGAAATGAGAAGCAATGGGGCAGGCGGCTTACTAAAGTAGCGCTATGATGGCCGATTTGACGTTTGTCCGCTCATCAAGTTTCGCATTAATTAATAATTACATTTGAAGGAGCAAATTGCTGTTCTTTATTTTCAATAGTTTATCGAGAATAAATTGACATTTCGCATTACTATTGTAATGTCAAAACGGCTATCATAGCTTGCCGCTACTTTAATTGAGTGAGTTTTAAGCAATTCACATTAAGCGTTATAAAAACCTAACCCAAATTCATTGCCATACAAATTTACTCTTGGTCAGATAAAACCCATCACACTATTGTCGCTTGTCTAAGGTTCTCCAAGTCATTCATCAGTCGACACCCGTTTATTGAACATTTGTCTCACCTCTCTGTAAGTGAACCGTGGCAGTAAATTTAAGTACAAAATTCATAGTAATGATTTCACAATAGAAACTTTGCTGTTTAAAATAATGTATTTTACACCCCGTAATCAGAATAAACTTTATACACTCAAAAATAAATAATACTAAAGATTTCGTAGGCGATATTAGGAAAGCACTCCCATTTTACAACCAAAAATTTATTGACTATGTACGTTAGTTCAAAAAAATGTATATCAAATATTGTAACATCTTCAACCACAACCGTCACACATACCAGCTACATTGAATGATTTTATCAAGTTGCGCAGCACGCCACAGTTTCAACGTCGCATATCAAAGCGAACCTTATAGAATGAGAAAGTAAGAAATTAAAAAAAAAAACAGTAGTCATGCGTAATAAGACCCCTGAAGAACCACCATACTGTAACAAATGACCCAGTAAAATCTCTCACTATCTCCCGGCCTATATCATACGCGTATATTTCTTTAATTATTCCGATTATGAGCTTTAAATTTCGCGAAGTTCCACATGTTGTATATGAAAAAAACAAATTTCAATAATATTTCACTAAGTAACTGTGTTAAGAGAAATACATCTGAATAATTTGAGATACAGTATTTTATCATTCAATGAAAGAACATAACATATAACTAATTTGTTAAATACATTTCAAATGGTTTATGGCTATTTCGCTAACCCAATATTGGCTTAGGATACTCCAGTGACCCAGTCAAAATTAATTTTAGCAAAATCCTGTCATATTGATTACTAAATTAAATTCCAATAACGTTATTGCAATCACTAATGGTCTGGTCAGACAGCAGGCGGGTCGGGACGCTGACGCGATCTAATGTACCAATTACTATAATTGACTCCTTCTATAGTAATGGATCACACTAAACTAAACTAAAGTTAGATAAGTTTACATAATTTTAATTGGAGAGCTGTAGGTAGGTACATCAGAATTAGCACAAGTATGTCATTTAGGAATCCTATTAACTTTGGGTTAGTGGGTTAGCCATGAAGGTCAATTTTGTATATAAATAACACAGTAATAGCATAGTTTATTTGGTTCGCTATGTACAAAGCTATATACAAATATATTAATATTATGACAACAGTTATATTTTGGTCTTTAACAACGATTAGCAAATTCTTTTACCGAACGATACATTATGTATATAGAGGTGATTCGTTCACAATATTGCACTTTTGGAGTCGACGAATACACATTAGACACATCAAAAGTCCGCGTTCACAGATAAAAGGTGTAATGTTTATTAACTGCTTAAAATATTCAAAAATAAATTATTACGTTTGTGTTCTTTATATAAGATAATCATAAATATGTGTTTTTATCGCGGACTAAGCGCGGCGACCGAATCAAGAAATTCCGTAATGAAAATACCTAAGTCCCGGCCCCAGCCGTGCATCGTCTATTTCTCTCACTTACGCCTTCATAAATGCTTCGTGAAAGAAAGAGACAGTGTCATTTCTATACAGTTTGAATGTAAAAAGAAACTAGAAAAAGGATTTGTTTATTCACTCCTAGATGGAGCGATTTTCAATTTAATGTATTCTTAAGGTGCTTCGATCAGGTCCCACAAAACTCACTAGATGGCGTTACTTTTTCTAGTTTTTATTTTTTGTGAAAAAATAAATAAATAAATATAATTGCATAAGTTAATAAAATGCTAGGCAATAGCTTTACCGCGGCAGTCCCCGAGTGCCACACGAATTTTTTTTTAAATGTTAAAGCAATTAATGATGCATTGAACGCTGACTTTTTTTGATGTGTTGACAATGGAGACCGTTTCGTCGACGCTAAACTAGTTCATACAGCAACTTATCGTCTATTTAACCGCCGACAAAAAAGAGGGGTGGTTTTAAGTTTGTTGTGAGCGTGGCATCGTATCTCTAAAACCTATGGACCGAATTCGAGACAGCAACAATTTGTGATATTGACTTAAAAACTCCCGAGACTTGACATATACAAATAAGTCTACCTCATTAATGAACGAACAAATCACAAATTGAAGCCAGCGTGTCAGCTTAAAAAAAATCAATATAATTGTTCATTTGTTTAGCAGCTACGTTGCCACAGACGGACAGACACGTAAGAACACCTGCTTTTTTACGTGGGTGTTGGAAAATTTCCATCCATGTCTGACATTGGTTATTAAAAAAACAACAAACAAACGAGACGTACGTTTTTCTAGTTTGATTAATGAAAACTTAATGAACTAATTAACAAAATATCTGACCCTATTATTTTGGAAATGAATTCCACTGATTTTTATTTCTCTCACGTCCATCTAAAAGTTCATCAAAACCGCTCAATAAATGTCAAAGCGTCACAATTTTTGTTAATTATTCAATTATTTCGAAGCATGGTGTTTAATTTTATTTTTGAGCTCACTTATGCTATTATTTTTCGTCTGTAGCAATATTAATTTTATCTATGGTATATAAATTTAGAATTTCCTACGAAAACTTTAAATAATGTAATATGCCTCTGAACGTACCTTAAATTCTTAGTTTACAGAATGTTCAAGTATTTGTCCTCAGAAAAATTAGAAGATTATCTAAGAAACTCATCCAGATTTTTTTTTCTTTTTACATGTTTAACAAGTTAAGGAAAAGTAGACCGTTTTGCATTTTTTATAAACAGTGATCAAATTATACTTTAACAGATAAAAACAACACTTGCAATGTCATACATTCAAGAGTACTTCTATTTTAAAATGCAGGAATATGACGCTTTTCTTTATAAGTCATTCCTTGTCATTTTTAGCTGTTGGTCGCGTTAACTACGGATCAAAAAGGCAACTCTTGCGTTTAATTATAAACGTTGTTTAAGTTGAATTAACGTCTCAATTGCTCACTTTCTCGCCGACGTGCAATCGTTCATGCGAAAACGGGACATAACACTTTAAAGATCTTAGTTGAGCGTTTATGAGTTTAAAAATATCAGAGAACATTTATGTAGATTTAAAATTATTGTATATAAAATCCACATAATTATAGTACATATATCTATAGTTATATACAACGGATATATATTAAAGTACCTTTAACAGACTTATAAATAGAATATTTCTCATTAAACCCGTTTTTTAACAAATCACTATATTAAAACTCACGGTTTTTTTTATGATACATGTTTATTAAACGTTTTAAAAAAATCTACTTGAAAATAAAAATTTGATATTAACGCTTAGAGAATTAAATCAAAAGGATCTTAATTAATGTCACGACCCAATATCAAGAGCAACATAACATTTCTATGCCCTTGTTGAATTTTACATGATTTTTTAAATCAATTTATTTGTAATACAAATTATTTTATCGGTTTTATTTTTTTTATTTAAAATATGTTGTTTTAAGCAACGTTCTTGTCAAAAGGCACTGGGCCGTGTTTAATTTGTTATGACTAAACTAAAAAAGAACTGAGTTTTTGTTTTTCATAAACTGTTGGTTTATAATCTACCTCGCAAGATTGACGACTTGAAGTTTCAATATTAATTTTTTGAGCAATCAATTCAAATTTTTACTTTCGAGTCGATTTCATTTTGAAATAGGAGAATGAGGCCCTTAAACATGATAGTTACTATATCTCTAGTTGATAGACTTGTTTAAGTGTATTATTTTATTATTATATATTATTTTATTATGTATTACTTTAAGTCGCCTGCACATTATTTTTTATTTTTATTATTTGTTATTTTTATTTACACAAGAGTTAACTATTTTTTTTGGATTCGAGATTTTTTTTAACGTATTTGAATGTCCATATTTAATTATTATTGGTCCAAAGATACAAGTTCTTTGGCCAACTTCTCGTAATTAACCAAATTCAATTTGGTTTGAGCGTACACCAATAGGATTGCTTTTAGCTTTACCTATGAGTGCGTCGTTCGCAGAACTCCTGGCATCGACAATCCTCTGTTATAGAGTCGAGTGACATAAGACTTTCTTGACTGGTCCGTAGGCACGCTCTGCATCTAGAGTCTATGGAAGTTCCGCTTTGAGAAATAGCATCTTCCGAAACTGATTCCAATGACTTCAAACTTTCCAATGATGTCAATTTATAAGATCTTCTAAACTCTGCAATTTCTTCCTCGCTCATATTTAAAGCTAGAAGTGAATCACGCGCCATTTTCCCTAAGGATGACACCCTTTTTTTCTTTTTACTCAGTACAGAATCCATTTTGTTTAAGGGGCATGGTTTGTTCAGGCTTTCTGGTAGGGATTTTGGACTTGAACCACTTCTAGTGCGTAATTTGGCGCGCCGCTGGGGAATGTCTCGGGGTGTCGTACTCTCTGGGACTTTGAAGGCTATGGTTTTTATTTTGGGACTATCTTTTTCGAGACACTTAGTTAAATCTTCAAGTGAGTTCGATTTCATTAGCTTTGCCCGTTCAGGGATTACTGGAGAATTCTTCCGCCCCTTTATATCGATAGCAAACTCTTGCAATTCCCTTGCATCGTCAAGAACTAACTCAGGAGATACATCCACTAACTCCTTTATCTCTGCGTCCTTTAATTCTTGCGCGAGTGACGGTTCTGGCTTTTTGTTTTCATCTTTATTTTGTAAGTACGAAAGGGCGTCCTTGCCGACGTCAACGGAGCCTAGTTCCTTAATAAATTTATTGCCTTCGTCTTTGACGTCATCTATATATGCGAATTGTATACAATCATCTGCGGCCACATCGCACGTTTCGTCTATATTAGCGATTGGTGCTAAGTCACTTTGCATTTTATGTTCTTCGAATTTAGGTTCACTTTTCTCTAAAACTGGCGTCTGTGTTTCCCATATTGTATTTACTACTGGTAAATTTTTAATTTGTCTATCAGAAAGTTCGAACGCTAAGGTCTTCGTAGACATTGAGGTTATCGTGTTTTCTGGACTGATATTTTCTTTGATACCTCTTATAACTTTGCTGGGAAATTTGTCGACCGGCTGGCCCGCTTCAGGACTATGTTTCTCCAAAGAGTTTTCCGAGCCGGTGGATTTGAGTACTGACGCAAACGTTCTAGGTCTTACATCTATCTTTTCTTCTAACTTAACTAATTTTTCTGTTATTTCACATTTTTCATCTTTTTCACTATCGTTGGGTTCAATGAGATCTGTGTTGCACGCAGGCTTTTCAATGGCAGCTGCGTCTTTACTTACATCTAAGTTTTGTACTATTTTTACGTCGGTGGTTATATCGGTAACAATGTCCCCTGCTTGAAACGATTGGAATTCACTCAATGTATTTTCCGTATCTGTCGATGGAGTCTTGTCAAGTTTTCTAGAGAAGGATTCGTCAACGAATGACACTTGAACTCTTTCTGAAAGAGTAGAATCTGTGGCTTCTGACAGGCTGTCAGCGTCTTTGTCGTCCTTGTCTGATTTATCAGATGAACTGGCCCAAGACCAGAATGAACTGGTTAAAGAGGAATCTTTTCTAGGCGGAGTGCTGGAATTAGATTTTTTATCATCATCTGACGTACCCCGTGAGAACAAGCTACTTGGATGTTGAAATAGACTTAATAATTTCTCTAGATTCGTCGGGAGCTTATTTTCGACTTTCTCTGGTTCAGGTCTGGGTATATGAAAACTGGGAGACGGTGCCACCCATGATATCTTTCTCATTCTTTCTAAACCTTTAGATTTCAAAGCGGGAACATCTAACAGGCTAGAAGTCCGTTTCGGCGAAGTTAACGTTTCTTGAGAGCTCTTATCAGATTCTTTTAAACTGGAACTATTAGTTAGAGTGCCCTCATTCGATGAACTGTCTTCTCTTACTGAAGGGGTAAGAGAATACTCTATACCAGAATCGGCAGATGTAACCATCATTTTTTCTTTGGCCGATTCTATTGAACTGACACTCGCTTCCAAACTCGATAGAGAATCGTGTATTTTCCTTGAATTTCCAAAAATAATTGGCGAAACGCTTTCATTAGAACTTATCGATACATTAAGGTTCACTGGGGTAACTTCGCTAGTGGATTCCATACTACTGTCGTGCGAGAACTGTTCCCGTTTCGTTTCTATGGTTTCAACTATCACTGGCTTCATTCTATCAATATTTAAGCTTTCCACAGAACTGCCAGATATCTCCAAGGACGAGCTGCTATCGCAAAAGGCACTAACATGCTTTCTCATAAGTCTAGACACTTCCAAATCGGGGCTGTCTAAACTCGATTCACTTTTATTCTTCTTTAAAACTATATTATCGCGAACAGGTACAACATTATCTATAACTAAATCGTTTTTCTTTGTTTTTGTGGTTAGATCATGCATTTCTTGTATTAAACTACTTAAATCAGCTGTAATTGCTTCTATTTCTTTAATCGCTACGTCTCCTTTAACCTTACTGTCTATATTTACATTTTGGTCACTATGTACTTTGGTTTTCTCGGTATCAGTTTCCATAACTGTGACATCTATATCAATTATTTCCGTTTCAGTCACTTCTACACTGTTTTCAACAAGCTTCGTCTCTGCTTTATCGTCACTGACTGTTTCTTGGGACAGCTGTTCTACTTTATCTTTACAACTATCGGTAAGAATATCACCTAACTTAACTGAATCACTAACTTTAATATTTTTAACACTATCACTTAGAACAGTCACTTGCGGTTTAGTGTCTGCACTGTTCACAAAATCTCGGTTATCACTTTTAGTTCGTAACGGAGGCCATGCCACATTATCAATAATATTGGTCACAGCGATCTTAACTATGTCTGCATGTTGGGCCTCAGTCTCAGTTTTATCACCAGAACTCAATAAACAAATAGGTCGAGTTTCCGTTTTAGCTATTTGTGGTCCATGTATCACAGAATCTTGTCTAATAGTAAATTCGAGAGGTTCTATTTCAGAAACAATTTCTGTAACAACACTCTCAATTCGTTTAACATTTTTGTTATCAGCCTTTGTTTCTTCTTTAGAGTCTTTCGTAATACTTTCTTTTAACTTTTCGTCAATTTCTTTAATCATAGGTTCAACCACGCCTTTTATGTCAATTTCTTTATCAATCAAACGAACTTCACTTTGTTCGATGTGAATATTTGAGTCATTCGTTGGTATATCAACTTCTTTACTACTACTATTATTTTTATCTCCACTTATCTCGGTAAAGAGTGGCGTCGAACTTTTTATTTTCTCATACACAGGTACACTCATACCTGGTTCGTTAGTTTCTACTTTTAGCAGTTGTGAACTAACTTCACACAAACTATCTTTATCATTTTTGTTATCTTTTTGACAACTTTTTTCATCTTTCACCGCTTTAATTTCAATAACATCACTAGTTTTAGTTATATCACTTGATATTACGTCAATATTACTTTTAATGGTGTTAACATCAGTTTTAGCAATTTTATCATCTTTATCGTTAGTTTTGATACTTTGCGCGTATGTTTTAACAATTTCATCATGTTTTTTATCACTTTTTACAATCGAATCGTCTTTTTTTGTTTCACTTTTAGTTGCAGGTACACTTTCAGAAGCGGGCGGCGGTGAAGGAGACGGAGCTGGAGATGGATTGTACATTGCGTCATAATTCCTTGTGACTGAGAACCGAGTGGAAGGCCGCCTTGGCTGTGTGGCTGGGTGGATTTGAATCTGAGGCGGCTCGGCCACCTGAAATAGGTAAGATATAATTCAAAAAGATTTGAAACTTTTTAGGTAAAGAAGGGAAAATTTAATATTGTATTAATAAATATTCAATTCCTTAGAAAAACAATGAGATTTTTTGTAATAAGCCTGAGATATTGGGTTCAATCCCCGGTCCCGAATACAATTTATAATTTAATTTGTATTCGGTCCCCAGTAGGGCTGCCACTTGCCGGACGGGGTGTCATAAGGCAAGCCTGTAGAAATTCAACCAACAAAAAATGGGTTGCCTGGAAGAGATCGCTGATTATAAGGCCCACTGTTATACTACATTGCAACGAAGTATTTAAAAAAACTGAAATTTTAAAACAAAACATTAGTTATTAGGTAAGGCTAATATATAGTTTATTTACCTGTACAACTTTAAATCTTGACGGCGTGGAGCAATAAGAAGGTTTAGTCGGGGTTGTAGGACTCGAACTATCAGTTGATGAATCTCTCTCTGGAGTTACTCGGGTCACCTGAAATTTTTATTATTATTATTTATCGCCCGTATTCAATAACATTAAAAAATATTTCCAGACTGATGTATTATTTCCCAGAAATTGAACTTTTGAGGAAACCTTATTTTATTTACAGAATGTTTTGTAACATTAAATTATTATTAAAGTATTGTTTGTATAGGAAAAATACTGTATAACAGGAAATAGAATGAAATAGAAATTTTAAGGATACATCAGATAAATATACTTTCAAGGCTTCTTGAAGTGACCCATGGCTGCAGGGAATATAGGAGAATGTAAATTCCTTCGCTGTTTCTGTTAAGCGCGCGTTGCAGCACGTAGAAGGAATGTAATGTATAAATTAATAAATACTTACATAGAACCTTGACTGTGAGTGTCCTGGGGGCACGGGGCTACCAACGGGGGACGGAGAAGGAGAGGGGGACGGAGCAGGGGAAGGGGCGGGAGAACGGAGACGGACGCGTCGCTCGTCCGCGCCAGATGGCTGTAAAACGTAAAAAATATATATAGCAACTCATTGAGACATGAATACAAGAACCTATTATATGATAAGAAAAATATAAATTTAGTAATAATAGTTACTACCACAAATACATTCGTATTGCGCCCAGAAAAAACAATTTAATTAAATAGATAATAAATTAGTCTTTAATGTAATTGTAAATGTTACAATAACAAAACGCCAAGTGGTGTGGGAATTAGTAATAAACGAATTTAAAATATACATGTAACGTAAGTTATGATCATACGTAAAGTGATGATAAAAAAAAACATAAGACAATATTGGTTTTCAGTTTAAAAAAACCTGAGAAATTATAATAACGGGACACCTCCGTAAGTAAACAGATACATAAGTGTGCCTTACCCAGGAATTACTGGATTCGGCTCGTAAAAATAAATAATACCTTAGCCAGCAGCGCGGTGGTGTGGGCATGCGCAGTATGGCAGGTGAGACTGATTTTTCTCACTGGTTTCCCGCTCGGCTCGTTCCTCTGGCAAATCGCCCGAATCTCTTTTGTCAAACGCATCATGGTCGCCGCTTCCGTACAACTTTGCACGTTCACTGCCGGGTTTGGGCTCTCCTGGAATAATTGAATAATTTTCATTTTAAAAGTTTTTTTTTAAACACTTCGTTCCAATGGAGTGCAACGGATCTCTTCCAGGCAACCCAATCATAAGAGGAGACCAGACAGTAATCTGAGAGGAAATAGTTATGTAGGAGAGTCTTGAAAGTGGAAAGAGTTTATTGGTTTGGTTCAATTTCTTCAGGCAAGCCTGCGACATACATGGATTTAGAAAAAAAAGCCTGTAGAGAAATTCAACCACACCTCCATGCTACTAATGACACTCCCCCGTCCGGCAAGTGGCAGCCAGCCCTACCGGGAACCAAATACAAATTAATTTATAAATTGCATTCGGGACCGGGGATCGAACCCGATACCTCAGGCTTTGCGGTACGCTTATAAAACCGCTTAGCCATGAGGCCTCTTCACATACAACTTATGCTGTGCCTACCCAATCGAAACATTCATTAGTCCCCCCGGGATTTGAACCGAGGACCTCCGGCGCAACACGCAGACGCGTAAAACACTTAGACACACACAGAGCCTTTTTTTGCGTAGAAGTTTAAAAATAGTAAATAGTTATTACCGGCGGGTCATCCAGATCTATTTGTGTGATCGTCGTGTTGTCTTTGAGAGCATTGCATATAGCTTGAAGCCCCGCCACGCCTAGTCTATTATCTCGCAGATCCAACCTCTGAAATATAAATCTTACTTCAATAACTTATTTATTTTAACTAGTGGTCGTGCATTGGTCGAAATTCGACGACAATTCAAAAGTAAGTCAGGCATGTATGTTTCATTCAAGCAGTAGTGTGTGTAATGTTTATTTTATCTAAGCCTAAGCGTGTGATTCAATTCATAAAAGTATGCAATATTTTCTTATGACGTTATCACATAAAATTATCATGCGTAAACCGACTTTACAGACAACAATTTTTTTATGTTAATAAAATAATTACCTGCAATTTACAATCGCTCTGTATTAACTCGGCTATGCACCTGGCTGCGTCTGGACTGAGTCTAGCCGCCTGAAGACCTAGCGACACTAAGACTCCACCACCGTTCATTGTTAGAGATTTAACACCTTCTGAGCCTAATGCGTTACGGCCTACGTTTAGAACGCATAGAGATTGAGATGTTCGCTGAAAAGGATATGTAATACATTTTTACAGTTTAAAAAAGGAGGAGGTACTCAATTTGACGCGATTTTTTTTTAATGTTTGTTACCTCAGAATTTTCGACTGGGTGAACCAATTTCGATGATTCTTTTTTTGTTTGAAAGCTGGTGCTTCCCGTATTGGTCCCATTTAATCAAAATCTGTTCAGTATATTTTGAGTTACAATTTCAAGTGTTTTTTTTTTTTTTGTTAAAATTTTAACACTATCATTTATTGTAAAGAGAAAATATATTAGTTTGTAATATACATAAATAAAATAACTGAACCGATTTTGAAAATACTTCAATGATGGGAAGACTTTTTCTCAATGACGTCTATGTTGTATATGTCCACGTAGACGAAGTCACAATTAAATGGAGTAATGACGGAAATCTTTCTGTCTGAGTAACTCAGACTAATTGTATATGCCAACTCGAAGTTGCCAATAAAATTTACTATGTATAAAATATTACCACAGAAAATATAAACGCTAAAGCAGTAGAGAAGCTTCATACAAAACTATAGAAACGACGCACTCACAAAGGCGCGCGTCTCTACAAGCCACGAGGTTCATGAGGCACTTTCGCGGTGCCATCAGCCGCGAGTGGCAAAGTCAAAGTCAAAATATCTTTATTCATTGAAATCATATTTTATCATTTTGAATCGTCATTTTTTTAATATGATGTAGTTTACAAAAAAAATTATTGTAAAAAATAATAATATAATATTTGGTTTTATTAAGACAGAGTTAGAGCAGGTTCATTCCCAAGCTTTTTTATCATCTAAGTAATCCGTTATTTTATAGTATTCTTTTTTATAAAGTTTTCTTTTAATTGTGTTTTTAAATTTATTCATTGACAATTTAAGCATATCACTTGGGAATTTATTATAAAAGCGTTGGCCTTTAAAAGATTTACTAACTTATGGAGCCTACTAGTGGCAACAGTGAGTTTATCTTTATTCCTAGTATTAAATTCATGACTATCACTGTTTTTCTTAAACAGGTTAATATTTTTGTGTACATATATCAGATTTCCATAAATATATTGACATATGACTGTCAGTGGCTGTGCTTTGCGTCTGTTACGTGCGCTCCAGGCAATCCACGATCTAAATTTATTTTAAAGATTCCAAGAGCGTATTGCTCATTATGGCTGCTAACTAAAAAAAACTTTTCAACTGTAAGCTAAATCGACAACCCACACGCTCCATTGAAGCGTTGGTATTTATCTCAAAAAACAGGCCAAGCTTCCATACTGCTTCATTAATCATTACTGTGATTACTTAGTAATAATTACCAGAACTTTAGCTAGATGATGCGCACAGTTTCTGGTCAGCTGATTATTCCATAGAACGAGAAACGCCAGCCCTCTGTATTCATATCCACTTACTGAAATTATATGTGAAGAAATTATATAATTAATTAATTAAAACTGGAATTATCACAGGAAATGCGAAAGCTGGCTCATATTTCGGCCAACGCGTTAGTATATTTAAGTACATTATTGTAAATAAATAAATAACTATTAAAACTGTAGTTGGAAGAAATTCCTTGTTTGTTTATATTATCTCGCATATTTTCACGATCCCTCCTCTTCCTCTTTCACTTCATCCACTTTCAATAAATTCATCAGACATGCTAGCCGACTGCGAGTGCTTTTGACCTCAGTACGTCCTGCTTTTGGTCTAGAAGAAAGGTATGATTTGGTCTACCAACACCCACCTCACCATTCACACTCAACTTATCATACTTGATACTCTGTTTTCATTCATTATCTCTGAGTGGCGAAACCATTTCAACGTTCCCTTTTGTATCTTTCTGTCTTACCATTAAAAAATGTGTTTTTACTACAACTTAAGGACATAATTGACAAATTCCTTTACAGCGATAAGTAAATCAGCCTACTCAACCGAAACAAATATTCGTTTTTACGCAATTTAAACCTAGGAACACGCGGATGCGCGATCCACTAAGTAACGGTGGAGATTCAACAATGACAGGAAAACAAAGCCAGAAATAATCTTTACTCCTGGTGGAGAAGGCTTCTACCCGTCTTGGGTTTTTTGCTTTAATAAGCTCTATTACGAAAAATAATAAAAAAAATATAATAATATAATATTTAGAGGAAATGACTTACTTCCATACTATATTAATTTAGATAAATCTCTTTATCAAGAAATAAAATGTTTTATTGTATACTCACGTGGACAGTGAGGCGGGGAGAGCGGTGAGCTTGGTGCTGAAGGCGGAGTACGGGCTGACTGGGCTACCAACGCCTCCGCTATGTGACCCACACCCGCATCCTGAAACATACATACAAAAATTTTAAGAGATAAATATAATGACAGTCATATGTCAATATATTTATGAAAATCTGATATATGTACACAAAAATATTAACCTGTTTAAGAAAAACAGTGATAGTCATGAATTTAATACTAGGAATAAAGATAAACTCACTGTTTCCACTAGTAGGCTCCATAAGTTAGTAAATCTTTTAAAGGCCAACGCTTTTATAATAAATTCCCAAGTGATATGCTTAAATTGTCAATGAATAAATTTAAAAACACAATTAAAAGAAAACTTTATAAAAAAGCATACTATAAAATAACGGATTACTTAGATGATAAAAAAGCTTGGGAATGAACCTGCTCTAACTCTGTCTTAATAAAACCAAATATTATATTATTATTTTATACAATAATTTTTTTTTGTAAACTACATCATATTAAAAAAAATGACGATTCAAAATGATCAAATATGATTTCAATGAATAAAGATATTTTGACTTTGACTTTGACTACTTACAAAAATATATTAATAATAATTGGAACAACTCACATACTTCAGATCCCAAAAGAGCTGAAGCATTTATGTTACGGTAGTCAGAAACGAGGGTACCACGATAAACATATAAGTTTATAAACAGCTAAGGCTCGGAAACAAACATTCGTTCTTATCACACAAATTAATGCACCTACCGGGATTCGAACCCGGGACCTTTTGATGCAGTTTTGCCAATTGCGCCAATCCATCGTCAAATGTCAATGTTGGGAAAATATCAAAATACTAAAAGAGAAATTCCATAATTGGACATGCGGCATTCACGTATCTGCGTAAATTGATTTATCCGCTTACATAGTCGAAAAATATATTTATTTCACCAGGATTCGAACTCAACACTATTATCTAAGATACATATGGTAGTTATTATAATAATCCGTAATAACAAACGTTTCGAATCGTTTTTTAATTAAATTACTTTTTTGTTTGACCGTCTCCCTAGTCTAGTGGTAAGCACGTAAGCGTTACAACCGGGAGGTCCTGGGTTCGATTCCCGGTGGAGATTAAAAAAAACTCGGTCTGCCAGGGCATAGAAGGCTGATCACCTACTTGCCCCTAAATAAAAAATCGATCAGTGAAACAGATGTGAATTGCATCTGCCCCATACCCCACTAGGGGACAAGGGACTTATCACACGCTCTTTGTTTAAATTTATAATGTCAAAAATTTACCTGTATATGATTATTTGATAAATCCAATAGTTGTAACCTCGTGTTGTACCGTAACAACGAACCCAGCTGAATCGCATCGGATTGTGTCAAGCTGTTGTCACCCAGGCGAAGCTCGCGCACCGAGATGTTCGATTTCAATGAGGTTACTGTAAATATCAACCTTAGAACATCACCATACATTAATACGTGAAGTAAAAACTTTGTACACCTTTTTACGAAAATTGCGTGAACAGATGATCGTGAAATTTGCCACAGTTAGTTTATATGGAGAAGAAGTGCATAAATCTTTTTTTTAAAGATAAAATGCATTAGAAATATGTACATTAAATTAGTTAAAACCCTACCTTGTTTTATATATTTAAATTTAATATAATAGCCCGCTGCTTCAGTCGCCTCCGCAACATAAATTCTACTTCTCACTTTTTTTAACTCTTAACATAATATAAAAATACCCCTTTACCTACTAGAGAAAAATATAAAAATTTCACGTATTTTTAACCTCCAACGCAAAAATAGGGGTGATAAAAGTAAGACGTATCCATGTGTATAGGTGTCTGTCTGTGGCATCATAGCTCCTAAAAGAATGGACTAATTTCGATGCGATTTTTTTCTTTGATAGCTGACGTGACCAAGATGGATCTTGGCTACAATTTATGAAAATATATTCATCCATTTATGAGACATTCTTATTTATTAAAATGTCGAACGGGTTTGTTTAATTGTATGACTTAATAATATAGTGTTAAAATTTTAACAAAAAAAAAAAAATTGTAACTAAAACTACCGAACAGATTTTGATGAAATGTGAAGCATGAATGAATACACTGGAAGCAGCAGCTTTCACACAAAACAAGAATTATCGAAATCGGTTCACCCAGTCGATTCTGATGAAATTTTGATTCTGAGACAAACATAAAAAACAGCGTCAAATTGAGTACCTCCTCCTTTTTTTTGAAGTCGGTAAAAACTGACCTAGGCACAATAATGGCTCGCCGGCCAGACAGGCTTGTTGCAAACACAGGGACCTAAGTCGACAGGCGAGTGGCTTCAAAGCGCGAGTGAGGACCGGCGCGTGCGCAGCCTCCAGTGGACACTCGGATATTTCAATCTCTGACAGTTCCACACTCTGAAAAAGCATATTTAGTTAACTAAACGTTATTGTAACTTTCAGGATATGTTTATAAGTTTAAAATAATATCCATTCTACAAAGCATGCTTTTTTGTTGCCACAATAATTTCGCTGTTACCGAGACCCATAAATTAAATATGTTCATTTAACCTTACGGCACCTTCACTGGGATTATGATTCCTGTTATATTTATTATATTAGCTCATTTGAAGTTGGATTATAATTTTTTTAAATAAATTTTATTAAATCTATCACCATAATCGTTATATCCATAACTTGCGAAAGTAATGTTCAGTACTGGGCAAGAAATAATGCACATCGACCTCTAGAAAGAGACATTCGGCTTCGTAGAGCATTGTCCCTTTCGCACACTTCCTTTCCCTTCGTGCGAAAGGGACAACGCTCTACAAAGCTGAAATCAGCTGATTGTCTCAATCTTGTGGTTGATGTGCATTATTTATTGCCCAGTACTCTATGTAAATTAACTATCACATATTGATGCTCAGAAAAGATATCTTGGTAGCGGTAAGGCAACCTACACTATTACTTTATTTTAGTATTGTATCATTATTTTTATAGTTAATTAATCAATAAATAAATAATAATATATAAATACCTTTTTGATCATTCTGGAAGCAGCCTGCCATCCTCGGATACCGAACAATGTTGGCCCGCTGATACAGACTGCTGTGGCACTTTCATAGTACTCTATCATATCGAATATCGCCTCCTGGAATTTTAAATAAATCATATTAATGATAAAATAAATTATTAATTATAATAATTAATACAATGTTAGCTTATTGTGACACTACAGCCTATCATAATTTAAAGGTGCTGATAAACTTGAGCATTCACTTATAATGAGCATTTGTGCGAATGTTACATCACAGAAAAATACGAGAACATTCTAAGAGCTTTGATTCGAGCTTTTTGCCGAGCCAATACCGTCAAGTCCGACATCTTTGTGAAGAATATTTTTTGACGAGCATCGACTAGAGCGTTCACTAAAATGCTCATGAAAATGTTCATAGCAATGTTTGGCTCTATGCTCGGCTCGGCTCATTGTTCAGTTCGACAAATATAAAAAAGGCGAATGCTCGATGTTACAAGTAAATGCTCAAGTCTATCAGCACCTTTATGAAAATTAAAGAAACATTCTCCCATTTCTGATGAATTTTGCTAAAACAGTTGTCTCATTTTTGCAACAACAATTGTACATCAACGAGAAATTGAGTATTTCGAGAGATTGATTCCATTGAAGCAATCATACAACCATTCCATACAAATAATTAACATTACCAAACTTTTTTATTGATTTATATAGCCTTTATTCAATGACTAAGTTAGTTTATTGGTCATGTTGTTTTTCAACATAGGCCTCCTCTAGTCCCCTCCATCCCTAAGTAAGTTTGGTAATACTTACTTAACTTTTTATCTTCGGGTATGCCGTATGACGTCGTTTCTCTAGGCTACTTACCGCGCCCTCGTCGTCAATTTCCACATGGTCGATTTCGAGTCTTCTGAACTGGACTTTACATAAAAGGGCTTCTAAGGCGTCCACAGGCGATGGCCCCAGCAGCGAACACTCCGACAGCGTGAGGCGTGCTGCTCGCGTGCATCCTCCTATCGTGTTTTCTGGCAGTTCCTGGAATGTATTATTTTAAACCTGTACTGTGTAAGGTTAAAAATTATTGAGACTGCATTTACGTTAAATGAAGTACACTAAAATTATCAAAGAAAAACAAAAATAATTCTTCTAAAAAGAAATTGGGATTTACTGTGACTGTATGGAGTGTATGGCATTAAGTAACAAACATAGAACATTTTAAATCGAAAAAAATTAAATATAAACCCCCCGATCATCTATAAATAAAATTGGAGTGTCTATTTGTAATATTAAAATAATCGCTTTTTACTAAATGCATATGGCTGTATACACGGTACATATACCAGAATAACATTTTTTACAATTTTTGTATGTCTGTCTGCCTTTTCCGGCTAATCTCTGAAACGGCTGGAAACAATTATGACGGGACTTTCACTGACAGATGGCTGATGTAATAAGGTATAATTCAAGCTACTTTTATTTTAGAAATTAATATAAATAAATAATTTAAAAAATAACTATTCTGCGCGGACGAAATACATAATGCATATCTATTATTATTTTTCTGTTCGCTATTTTACTGTTTACAGGCTATATAACATCACATTACGATGAAATTAACGCGGGTGAAACCGCGATTATGTAGTTACAAATAAGAACATCTCATAAATGGATGAATGTATCTTCATAAATTGTAGGTATGATCCATCATGATTACGTCCGCTTTTAAAAAAAGAACCGCATATAAATATGTCTATTTGTTTAGCTACATTGAAACAGACACGACATATTGTCGTGTGTTAAGTTGCTCAAACTTAACACCTTGAGCCGCGGTCAGGGCTTTAGTAGTCGAATTTGAAGTACGGCAGAAGTAAAAAATTATGGTAATTGATCTGCCTTCGAAGCACGGGCTCCTAAATCTATCACCAAGTACTAGTAGTAATAATCACCAAGTGTATAGATAGAGATTAGGCAGCTCCTAGGTGAGTGATGGAAGTTAAGTTTTTGTTATTTTGAAGGTTGGGCATTGTGATTTCAAGGTAGGGCATTGCTCTACAATGCCCTGGTCGGGGTTAAAATATTGAATTTGATAATTTTCTCTTTTGAAGTAGGTTGAAGAATAAAAATCTTTTAATATAGATGTGGGCACTCACCCGTATCTGCTGAAGAACGGAATCGATGGGCGGCGTGTTATGTCTTCTGCAAGCTTCGAGGTATTCGCCAGCGAGCTGAGCTCGCGTCGTTGTCGGTACTGAAATGGAGAATGTTCACACATTTTGATTTTCATCCCACCGTATTCTCTATTGAAAATGGAAAAATCGTGTGAAAAAAAAACTATGATACGTGTCAATTTGTTCCCGCGACACAGAATTTTAAAAGCAGGACGACGTGACGTCATTTTACATCAGCACAATACGATTTGAAGTCAGTTTTTTTTCGTTAATTTTTTTGGATCTATTGTTTGAATATTATCTCACAGTAGCTACTACTGCACCGAGGAGAAGTCAGGCCAATTCATTAGTCATACTATGCCCTTGTAAAAAGTATTTTGTACAATGAGCTCATAGACCAAACATTGCCTAATCTAGACAGACTGACATAATCTTTAAACATATTCGTATGGTTTTAGTTGAAAATGCCATACCATATCAAATACATGATAGGATATTCAAATATACGATCAACATACGCTTGATCCGTCGCAAACTGTACCTAATCTTTGAATTTAAATATTTTACTCTCAAAATATACCGTTTCAGGTACTTAGCGTCCGCCAACACATTTTTTTTGTCACCGCGACAAAAACGCCCACAGTTCGCGAGTTTAATTATCAAATTGGGATTGAAACCGCCTCCGTTACTAAGTGGCTCAAGGATCTGCGTGTTGCGCTGGAGATCCCGGGTTCGAATCCCGAGGAAACCAATAAATGTGTATAAAGATTAAATATTAAAAAAAAACTTTATACTTATAAATATTAGAGGATAATCTCTATAATTATTGGCTGTAATGTCATGTTCGCGACCCGAATACCTTCCGGGTTAGATATGAAACAGACTAGATAATGTTATTATTTTATTTCTATGATATCTAAAGGCAAATACATACAGGATGTTTTTTAACATCATCTCAACAATTTAAAAAACTCCCATCTTGTATATATAAAACAATGTCGGATTATTTACATTTTACACCATTTATAACTCAACGGATTTACAGATTTTGATGCTCTCTGATTTGTTGGATTCGTCTAATCCGATACTAGTTGAATAATTATTAAAAATTTACGAAACAGTATTTATGAAGAAAATGCGAGTCGTCATACTATTTCTATGGAATGAAGTTTTAAGTGACACGTTATTATTCGGAACTCTGAAGCGATACGAAGTTCGCGGGATCAAGAATTTTAGCTAAGGTTTATAGGTTAAGGTTATTTCGATCACGTTGTCATTTAATCAAAAAAAAAAAACGCATCATAACCGATTAATTCGTTTAGGAACCACGAAACCACAGCCACACTTTTCATTTCGTTTAAATCTTTAAATGGATATTGACAATATTGTTGATAAAACTAGTTAAAATTTTACATTAAACAAATTATTAATCATGTAGGTATCATAGTTAATAAAAGTTAAAAACATTCATTCTTCAAAAGGAGTATGAAATGTACCAATAAGATGACATGACCCAAAAAAAAATTGACGGTCCGTCGTCCGGAAAAAAACGGACGTCTAAAAGTCGGACGTTGTGGCGAATCCAAATGGCGATTTATAAAAACACAGCCGTACTTTTCCACAGTCAATGACCGAACGCGGGTAAAACTAGTTGGCGAACGGCCAAAAATTATGGAGAAAAAGTCGACCGAGCGTGATATCTCCCATCCCATAGAAAAACATGGACTATACCTACTTATTATATGTACATAAATGAGTTATGTAAGCCGTAAAGTATGAGCTTTATGTACTTTTATCAGACAGCGACAACTTTGTTTCCCCATTCCATCCTCTCAAAGCCTTTTTATAGCCATACAAGACGTCCTTTTCAAAGCTTTGTTCTATATCAAAATCGGTTCATTGGCGCTAAATCATAACAGATAATTATTGTCGCATTTATTTTATTTTAAGGTATATATAACAAAAGACGTTTTCAAATACACAGAATACAAAAAAGACAAAATTTGAAAAAGTTTAAATTTCAAAGGAACGGCACGTGAATCAAAAAGATTAAATTTAATTATTTAATATAATATATACACACATACACATTTATATACTAAATTATAATTTGCATTTCAATGTTTGATCAGTAGTTTTATAGTTACAATTTGAAGATGGTCTTTTCGATAAAATTTTAACACAACTTCAACAATTTTATATTACCTATTTGATAAATAGTTGAAAAGGTATGAAGAGATAACAAGTGTAGTTATCTCTGTTAAGCTTTTACCTTTTACGCATTAATTACTGAACTTATTTTAATGAAATTTATATCAGTGATAAATTAGAGCTTGACAAAGAATATAGGTTACGTATTTAACCGATCGTAAAACCAATAAGGAGGTTATCAATTCGACGTGTAATTTTTTATTGAGAGAATAGTGTTAAAATTTTAACAAAAAATCGACTTCAAATTGTAAGTCTACAACTACTGAACAGATATTGATTAAATTTAAAAGGGCCACCCAGGAAGCATCAGCTTTCAAACAAAAAAGAATCAACAATCGGTTCACCCAGTCGAAAGTCTGAGGTAGGTAACAAATTTTGAAGTCTGTAAAAATATGCTTGAATTGGTTGATATGCGTGAGCATACACGCGAATGGAGTATAAGTCGCATAAGACTCGATCATAATATATGTAATTCTATGTATTCCATATTGCAGATGAATCTTAACGAGACTGTAAACCTTGATAATGAAATTTGCATTATTTCGGCGTAACGACGAGAAACGCTTACTCATATATTATTTCTGTTTAAGCGAAAATTACCTCATGATATATTCGGATAGTCATCGCGTTTCAGTGTCGGACAGGGTTGTCACTAGCTTCAAATATTTATGTTGCAAACTTGCAAGCTCCCAAGGTGTGCGAGAAGGGGAAAATTAAATCCTAGAAATTCTCTAGAATCCTAGAAGTGTTTTCAAAAGAGTCCTAGTCCTATCAGGGATATTAAAGGCGCTGCTTTTATTTAGTCTAGAATTTACCCCAAAACTATCCTGGGTCCTACAGGCTACTAGCTGCATTTATCAAGTATCTCTGTAAATATCATCCATCAGCAAGCGACATCCTTTTCCGTTCGTGTCATCGATATATAAAACCCCGACTATGAACATAAATAAAATTGGAGTGTCTGTTTGTAATATTAAAATAATAAAAATAATAATGAAAAATAGATAGTAGCCGATTCTCAGACCTATTGAATATGCATTATATATAAAATTTTGTAAAGATCAGTAAAGCCGTTTCGGAGGAGTAAGGTAACTAACATTGTGACACGAGAATTTTATATATAAGATGTATATGGATGTATAAACGGTACATATATACTAAAATAATTTTTTTTACAATTTTTGTCTGATTTTGACGGGACTCACTGGCAGATAGCTGATGTAATAAGAAGTAACTTAGGCTACTTTTGACCGCCTTCTTTGTCTAGTGGTAATCGCGTGAGCATTACAACCGAGAGGTCCTGGGTTCGATTCCCGGCGGAGATAAAAAAAAAATTCGGTCTGGCAGGACATAGAAGGCTGATCACCTACTTGCCCCTAAAGAAAAAATCGATCAGAGAAACAGATGTGAAATGCATCTGCCCCATACCCCACTAGGGGACACTTTTTAGGCTACTTTTATTTGAGAAATTAATAAATGAATAATAAAAAAATAACTATTCCGCGCGCACAGCTATTTACAAATACCTCATAGTGAATGAACATATAAATTTTAAATAAGAACCATCTTGATTGTTTTATTAGGTGTGTAAAAACCTATTTGTTAAGGGAGAATAATAATTCTTCTTTCTTTCATTTCAAACAACGAAAAAACAGCATCATAGTCGGTTAGTCCATAAGTTTAGGCGTTACGACGCCACATACATATTATATACCAACATTGATTTTATAACACCTCTGATTAAAATCGGCTTCTTAACAAAACATCATCTGTCTACTGACAAATAATTTAAAAATTTACGGTAATTCAGACAAAACTGGGCATCATTCTGTACTGTTGTTATTATATGTTAGTACAAAACCACAAGCCTTGACATTGGATCGTTAAGCTCAATGGAGAGCGTAATTACAAGGTGATTAGCGAACACCACCAACTGGGGTGTGACATCACCGTGTAAAATATTATATAGACTAATAATATAAATAAAACTGAATTGCCGAAACGACTGCACCAGATTGGATACTTCCTTTTTTGTTGTGTTTGTTATTGTCTGGAGAAAGTTTTTATGAAATAAATAATTAAAAAATGCGCGGAACATTAGAAAATGTACAAAAAACGACAATATCAACTTTTCTAATGTCACATTCTTAATGAATTTGTAACTGTCACTTGTTTAAATGTTTAACTGTCATAATTTATCATTTCTGTGTACACATTTCGTTTGGTATTTTTAATTACACCAATTCCAATTCAATATTCATAGTTAAGACAGGACCTCTATCGGGTCAGCTAGTTTGTAATAACATAAACCTTGAAGTACTTGAGAAGATGCAAGTTCAAAGCAACTGTAATTGGCGAGCATGTCTGATGACTATTGAAAGTGAATGAAGCAAGAGGTTTGTAGGGGGAAGACGCTGGATTATAAATAAAATTAGGGATGCATCCGATACCGATATATCGGCGATACTTTGGATTTGCCGATATATCGGCATCGGCGATATTTTTATTGCCGAAACAACGATACATCTGAGAGATTATTTTCCACCGCAGGTCTTATACAGGCAGATTTCCGAATTCGGCTTTCTCCGCAAAGCTTGAGAATGCTCGGTTTTTTAAACAAAAGTCTTGTTAATTTTAATTATTAACAGTTATTGATTTTATTTGAAAAATTACACATAATTCTTAATTTTAATAGCTAAACCTCGAATCTCATTCAAGTCTGTAACTGTTTTTATTTTTTAATAGAAATTAAAAACTTTAACCAAACTTTTGTTTCACCTTAATTTAATTTTAATTCACTAAGAGTTTGTATCGGTATCGGTATCGACGATATTTTTATAAGAGTATCGGTATCGGTATCTTATCGGCAAAAAGGCATATCAATGCATCCCTAAATAAAATAAACCTTAATAAATAAAATATAGGTTATATTTCACCATGTTTGTACGGCTCATATTTAATTCGTAACGGATGCTCAAGAATTGTCTTCACGGATCCTTTTGAGATCAGTGGCGTGTTTTCCCAATGAGTATGAAGCGACAACAAACAATCCACCAGCTACGATCTTTACATACCTCTTTCACTTCATGCACTTTCATTACATTTACCATCCACGCTCGGCGGTTACGGATGCTTTTGAGCTGATTCTTTTTCCTTATTATGATTCTGTATTCTCATACAAATTCACATTAAACAATGACACCAATTCTGATATAGCTACTCTAAACTAATTTAATAGTATTTTAAATATTTTAAATTTAGACTAATTTAGTTCAGTTTAGTAAGTAAAAATCAATTTGAAAAGGAAAATGATCAGTGAAACAAATACAGAAATGTATCTGCCCATGCCCCACTAGGGGTTACGGGAATTTTTTATACGATAACTAAATTTAGTTTGAAGCAGCGTTGCGAACCAGAACAGCGTTTAAAAATCACTACTAAAATTAGGGAATTTGTTTAGTTAAGTTTATAGATTTGTACTCATATGGGCACCAATTTTAATGAAATTAGTAGGTATACAGGATTTGTCCTTGCCTTGGAGACACTACAGTAGTACAAGGGATTGTTCGTTTCATTGCAAACAAGCTGTATGTAGACAAGGACTTCAGTGACGTCACTTAACTAGCGTAGGAAAAAAATCGTATTATTTGTGATGTTATATAAAAGTTAATCGCACTTGTAATTATAGGTAAAGATTGTTATTAACCTATGCTATAATAAGTTATCTGTCTGTTTTTTTGAATACCACCTCATTATATTTATTACTGTAGGATACTAGAAAAAAACATTTAGTCCAATTAGGTCCATAAGTTCCAAAAGGTTCTCTTAAACCTTTGAAAAGAAATTTAATTATTGTATTATAGTAATACACCTAGAAAAAAAGCTCATTATCAAATAATTAACATGTCGAATGATCACAAGTAGGTATGTTACATCATAATTATTTTTAGTTTATCAAAACCGCTGAACATTAAATGAAACAGTTGTATTGCAAGATGAGGCCACGACATCACAAGAGATTATACAAAGTCGTCCGCTGCGTTTGTCTGTCTACCTGTTCGTAATAAACTTAAAAACTACTGCACGAATTATCGAGTTTCACCAATAGATAAAGTGATGAGGAATGTTTAAGTAAATAATTTGTCAAGGTAAATTAGTTGAAATGTGATGATAATTGTTGGAAGTGTGGGAAAAGGTCAAGCCACCTGGGAGCTTTCATCGCCGCTGCCAAATCCCTTTGAGATATTATGACAAAACAATGTATGGTGGAATATTCCTCTTTTATAGATCTACAAAAAAGTCCACGGTGACATGTACGTTTTAAGGATAACTAAACTATACTCATTATATATTTTATTGGCGGTACGAACTTCGCCGGATCATCTAGTATTATATACCTAATTGAAAAGTGATATTATATCTTCCACGCAACAGTGGACGGTGGCCGTTAGTCTGTGGGGGAGGGGGTGACATTGCTGTACAGTGTACACTGTACAAAAATGCAGACTGCAAGGCGCTTACTTGGCAAATAACGGCATTGGAATGATGACTCATCTAATTTAATATACATTACAAACAGTCTATATTTGAAACTAATTTTAATGTGAGTTCAATTTTTTAAATTACTAAATTTACTAGAGACAAATTATCCATAAACACTCCCCGCGAATCATTAATTTATTAAACAGCACGTAAATCCTTTCAGTAGATTACGTCTTTCGAAATTAGCGCGAACGGGGCGCGATCAGTCAACAGACAGACTGACACGGCAAGGGACTTGTAATCATATGGAAAGTCACATATAATTACAAAGTAAAAACGCTAACAAAAAAAGAACCATTGGAATTATTTGATAATGGACCTCAATATCGCATAACAACAAAAAAAAACATACATAGTCTAATTGAAAACCCCTTTTTTTGAAGTCAGATAAAAATTTCGTATTAAACATGTGTAACCTATGTTGAATCCTACTCATACTACACAGAAGAATCTACCATTTTTTTTTCACTCGACCTTCTGTTGCATTCTGTAGAATTCTGTTCTGTTTAATTTAAAAATTGAAATATATTACATTATTAACCCCCAATGCAAAAAGAGGGGTTTTATAAGATTATATATGTCTGTATTATATCTATTTCTCTATACAAGCACGTATACAGAGGGGATTTATCCCCCCCCCCCTCCCGAAATCTAACTGAAAAATAACGTTTTTACCTGTCTGTTTATTTATTTGTTTGCGTGTTCTTTCAATAAGTAGGTAAAATAAAAATATAGATAGATCCTGATCTGATTACTTCTTTAAGTACTTACTTAAGGTACTTCTTTAACTTGTTAAAATTATACTACAATGATTACAGCGATTTTTACACAGTTCACATGGTTGTTTCAATGTTTGTGTCCCTTTTATTCATTCCTTATTATGGAAATTGAAAACATTGATAGTCTGTAATATAATGTCTCACACCTAAGATTTAAATCTACAGGTGATGTATGTCTGGCATCCGTCCAGAGTTGTTCAAGGTGAATGAATAGGCCTCTAACTTAACGAACAATATTCTATTTTCATTATTCCTACTAAATGCTTTGACTATTTCCAATTAGGATAAATATGTATCTATTTATACTTCTTAGGCAAAATGAATAAGCTCATTAACTAATTATAAACTACATTAATGAGTTTATTAATCCAGTTCAATATGGCCACTAATTCTACTCTCTCAGGCTCGCACAGGTTAGGTTAAACATACATATAATTTTTTATTTCATATTATTTACAATTTTGCTTATTTTTGGTTACTCCTATAATAGTTAAATCGTCTTCAATTAAACTTTTTATCGTGTAAGCACACAATGGGTAAAATAGAGCACTGTGCTGAAGATTATACTGCATTGCCACAGGTTTTAGAGCTTTAAGTCATCACATTTTTTTATTGAGGGCCAGTGAGCTATTTAGGATGATGAATATAAAAATTAATAAATCTCAGTATAAAGTTAAATTTAAAATAAACAAGTACAATTATGATTTCTATACAATATAATCTATTCTGATTCTAATCTGATTTATATATCAGACCCTACAATCAACAACAGCAATGATAATCTCAAATGAAAAACTAAACACAAAATTATCAATTATTTTTTATGAAAATATGTATAATTAATAAAACAAATCTGATGTCATTAATATTACTACATGCAATTGATTTTTACCAACATATTCATCTAAACAGATACAGGATAGTAAAATTTATAAATTCAAATTTAAGTAAGGTTTCCAAGAGCTTACAATATGTGCAAAATGTTATTTTGTCGTGGATTACACTTAGCAACAATAAATCTAGTCTGAAACTAGGTTCTACGACTATTTGTTCCATTCCACGTATTATTTACAGTAACTATTAAACTTCACGTAAATTTTAATTATTCTAAAATAATTGTAGCAACTACGACGAGCACAACAATACAAGAAATCTTAAAAGTTTTTGACAAACTGCCAATATGAAAGAAATAACTTACCATCATGCCAAGGGTTAGCTGGTTCGAAGTATTGAGTGACTAGGTCCTCATCATGAGGAAAAGAAACCTTCCTTTTCGGTTTTTCTTCTTTTTTCTCGCAGACTTTATCGTGAGCAACAACACACTTTTCTTCATTTTCTACAGTCGTTTCACATACAACAGAACATGTAATTTGATCACTAGTAGACATATCTCTTGCTAATCATTCGGTCACATATCATTTGCGATATCATTAGAATAAAATAGCACAAAAATCACAAAAATAACACTAATGTTGACAATATTCGCGTAGATTATTAACCAAACAAGCACACGAGAGATATTATTTTAATGATACCACTGCATACTCGGTATTTACAGACGTTTCATCGGTTTTATAAATTTACAATTCTCGTTCAAAATCAAAACATTTTGCATCTTTCATAAATCGTTTACCGCCATGTTGGATAAGCGGAGACAAAAGGATCATTCATCATTTATGTTTATGAAGGCTAGGGCGCGTTGTTGTTGAGAAAGTGTAGCCACCACAGAAAAATTAGTTTAATAATTCTGTTATTATTGATTTATTATATTAGGTATATAAAATAAACCATACAATATAAGCAATTACTAAAGTGTGCCAATGTTATTTATTTTTAAAATCTGTATTATAATATTAAATCAGTGAGAAAGAGTTCAGCTACTCAATTATAGAGGGCAGTAATCTATAATCAAGGTAGTTTGTATAAAATCGTATGATTGCAAACCTAGTCTTGTTAAAAAAAAAATTAGGTCACAACTACATAATACATTACAATAGTTACTATGTCCCGTAGGTTTAATGAACTTTGCACAGCAATAGCAGAACTAATTATTTCTCTAATAAGCTTATTGTTCGGCATTGTGTATAAATTTGTGTATTTGAATGGTCATCCGTTTCCTTGGGATTCAATCCCAGGACCTTCAGAAACACGGATACGTAAACCACTAAGTGTTCTACCACAACGGACAAAATGACCCCGAATCTGCTTACTTCTATTCACAATGATATTAACATACCGGTAGTAGTTGATTACCAAATCTGACAAAATCAATACTAATGACACCATAATGTATGTAACAATTTTGGGACAAGATTCCGGTTTTATGCAAAAAATAAAACTCGTATTGGTAACTAATGTTATTTATTTCAAATTCAACATCACATCAGGCACAAATCAGGGTTATAAAAATATTTTGTAAACTTTTCCTTAAAAACTACAGTAAATATATTTTATACAGTAAATGGTAAATACATTATTAATATGAGTTTCTTGTTGTTGCCAAAACACTTTTGGGGTCTTCTTCTTTTTCTCTAGCTGCAAACTTTAAATTTTGATCAACTCAATTTGGTTTTTTTTTGTATTAAATCTAATTTTTAGTTAATCTTTAATCAAACTGAGATACAGTGCAGTCTATGAATAAGTATTAAAGATGTCATTGCTAAACCAGTTTTTAACTACCCATGCAAAAAGAGTGTTGTTATAAGTTGAAGTATCTGTCTGTCTCATCATAGAACCAAAGAGTGTAAAACGATTATTTTTTTATTAGAAAGAAGACTTGATCAAGTGTTATTGGCAAGATTTCATAAAAATCGTTACTATTTCTATTTGCATAATAATATTTAAAATTGAAATGTCATGAATTTTAATTTTCTTAAATTTATATTCCAACGGTTGTTGTCTTAGTAATGTTCAATTCAAGTGTGAAATAAAATTTAATAAAAATTATAAAAACCTTTTTAAAGTTAGATAAACAATTACATGAAAAAAAACCTGGAAGTAACTATAATACTAAATATACTCTATATTATGTCGCCGACACAAAACGGCGGGAAAAAATGAATTTTAAATGTGTGATACTAAAGACAATTAAGATATTGTTTACTTTAACCTATACATACAGTTTACATAAAATACGAATTTTATACACCTTTAAAAACTAAATTCTACAAAATGGCTATTTTTGGTTGTCGTTTCCGAGCCGAATTTGGTTTTGACTCATTGTGATGTGTGAATAAGCGATTAATCTTTATAATGGTGTCAATTCTGATGTAGTAAAACTATCTAGTCTAAACTAAACTAGAACTTTAGTGACTAAAACTTATTTACACATGAATTAACAAAATTAGTGAAATTTAGTTTGTGTACATCAGAATTGATGTCATAACAAGCTTCATGTACCATCGTCTTCTTTTTATCATTTCTATTGGTTATTGTTTCTTTGGCACGTCCATTGTATTTGAAAATTTAGACTTTATGTACAACCTGCATTTACTAGCATCTTCGTCTGCGTGAGCATAAACTACTTAAACCAAGATTTAAAATTCTTACGTTTATGGGAAGCTACAGTCTGTGGTTACAAAACCCTATAGACAAGAAACTCACCCTAAATTACCGATACTCACTGACGATAGAAATCTGTATGGAAATGACGTTTGGTGTAGTTTTCATAACGACACTAAACGTCATTTCGTTTACGTCACTAAATGTCGAAATTACCGTGAGGTTCCTTTCTAGAGATCAAGGGCATTGTTTATGGCCATGCAGATGAATGATGCTATATTGAAGTCAGTGCCACAATCTGATTGATGGTTATTAATAAATAATATTAATATTAGTTTGCGGGTTTGATATGTTCGTGTCATAACTATATGGCTGATTGATCTTGGCTGGTCTGCGTGTCTACTATGGCTTTGATAAACTATTTTTTATAACATCGGCGTTAAATATTTGTATGGAAAATATAAATCCAACATACAAATGAAATTGAAGAATTTAAAACCACCCATGTCAAACAAACAACTTATACATGTGATCTTCATAAATTATAGCTAAAAACAATCTCAATACTTTCAGACAAAAAAAGGGTTATAATCAGTCCATTTTTTCAGAAGCTATGAGGCCTTAGACAGACACACAGACACATCTAATTAAAACTTTTAAGACCCGTCTTTTGATAAGTTCAATTAAAAATTGAAAATTTTAATAGAAATCTCATAGTCAAGATCCGGCCATACTGTAAATTACTTGATATTAGATTATTAACTTCAAGGAATATAACCTACTGTTTATTTTGTATAACAAAAATAGAATTAATTATCCTAAATATATTATCCATTTTACTTATAAACGTTGCTTAATTTGAAACAATGTCTCGAATGCTCCGTCACTTTCTTACCAACGTGCAACAGCAGTTGCAAGAACGAGACAAAACATTTTAAGCATTTTTTATGGTATTGGAGGCACGCTTAGGATAAGCGGCATGTGGACACCCTCGACGCCACTTGGGCTACGGGTGCGTTGCCGGCCTTTTTAGCAAATGGCTATACTTCACTTCACCGGTCGTGCCAGCCCCTTTTGGTTCAAGCCCGAAGGCATATCATATCTAAGTTTAGCAGCATTTATAAGTAAGGGAATATATGAATAAATTCGTAACAATATTTTTGGTCAATACAATGTTCATCCTTTTATACGAAGAAATTTAAAAAGCGACACTGTTTCCGTAGTAATAAATCTGAACATTGCTCATCGGATTAAAACGTGTTTAGTCATATAAAATGAATACGAACCGCACGAAAATACATAAATCTTAAAAATAATATCATGTTATTCATTAAAATCTAAAACTATTTCTATGCTAATATTATAAGGTGAAAATGTTTTAAATTTTTGTAATACACAAAAATTCTGAATAGAAATATTTCCACTCATAGTAAGCTCTATTTATTTATATTTCTATGGAATTTCTATTAAATTTGAAAATTAAGATAACCAGACTTAAAAAATATGTCGAATTGGTAACCTCCATTTTGGTGTTTTTGAAGGTCAGTTAATAAAATGTTTTGTCTTCTTTCTACTCAATATGTAACGCGAGGGACACAACATTCTAAAACTAAATGTCTTACTGAGCATTGTTAACGTTTATGAATTTAAACAAAATATTTGTAACATTTTAAACACATTTCAATCCGATAAAAAGTATTCATAACTTGTGATAATTCGCGTAGTAAATATGTAATCGTGTTTTACACTATTAATCAATATATAAATTATAAAACCATCACTGCATACCTTTCTATATAAAAATCCGTAAATTTACTTCTATATATAAATTCCGTTGTTCTCTTAATATAGTATAAAAAATATATTGTGATGTATTTATCACTGTGGTTCTTTTTTAATTTTCAAATCTAACACGCCATCTGGAATAAGAAAATAATATTTTAAAGAAGAAAGTGATATCATCTAGAAACTAGTCGGACACGAGGGAGACATATTTTAACCTTTATTCCTAAATAATTTATGTATGTGTATTTTTTTGTTTCCTCGGAATTAGAATTGGTCACAGAATTTACAATTAGTTCTCAATTCGACGGTATTTGTACGTTTATTACGTTTTTGTGATGACAATTAATTACAATATGTGGATTTTTTGAAAAATTCAAAAACAAGACGACGCTGTCTTATTTCAAACTCTGTTCATTGGTAATATTCTCTCGAGATTGTTTAAAATAAACGCGTGAAATAAAAAAAATATATAAATAACTATGAACAAACTTCAATCTTCGCTAAGTAGTGAAGTGAAGTCCCGTGTCCCCTAGTGGGGTATGGGGCAGATGCATTTCACATCTATTTCACTGATCGATTTTTTTTTTAGGGGCAAGTAGGTGATCAGCCTACTATGCCCTGCCAGACCGAATTTTTTTTATTTCCACCGGGAATCGAACCCAGGACCCCTCGGTTGTAACACTTACGCGCTTACCACTAGACCAAGGAGGCGGTCGCTAAGTAGTAATAAATAAAATAGAAATAATAATTTTACAATACAAATATTTAGAAGAGAAGTGTAACAGAAAATAAATCTCCATGAATGAGAAAAGATCGGCAGGTCCATAGACTCAAAACATTTGAAGAATATACTCTATAGTCTATACTATTATGAAATTGGAGCAAAAAAGACCATAAAATGTTTAACACCAAACAAGCATAGACTATGTTTAAAATAAACTCACCATCATCAGGTTCACTAAAAACGTAAGCAATCCGTCGCGGGGCGGTTTGTTTCCGTCCATGACTCTTTTTCTTTGATAAATTGAGAACACCATCTATAAACACCGTTTTCGCACAAACCACTTTATTAAATTCATTACCAAAATCATTTTCTTTACATTTCCATTCCTGCTTATCTAATTTCTGTATTCTATCTTTTTGGTAATTACTCGTGTCATTGCCAAGTTTGTTATTATTTGTTGGTATATTGATTTTGAGATTTAAATTTTCCTGTTTATAATCATTTTTTATTTTGTAATCAATTTTGTAATCTCTTATACAATTGATGGGTTTTTCAATTTTGTTTTCATTGCCCGTTTTGCAATCATTTTTTATTTTATAATCTTCTCTAATTAAGTCGATGTGTTTATCACTTTTGTGTACATTGTTCGTTTTGTAATCATTATTTATATTGTAATCTTCTTCAATTTTGTAATCATTTTTCACGTCTTTTTCTTTGTAAATATGATTGACACTCTGTTGCACTAACTTATCTATCCGACATTCAAATATTTGTGTCTTGAGACTCGGATGTATGTTTGTTTTTGGAGATTCAACGATAACTGCTGGATCCAGGTCTGGAACTATTGCTGGGTCTGCACGATCTTCTAGAACCTGTAAAATAAGTAAACATTTAAGCTACGTAACAAAAAAAAGACGGGTTGCACTCCGGGAGTGCCGGCAGAAGTGAAAACTTAAGTATTAACGTTGTGCGTTTTGGATATTTTGGAATGGTTATGGAATAATTTTGCACGAATTGCTTTAATTATCAGAACAAAAGTATTATCTTTTATGTGGTAGAATACAATATTTATTCATTGCGCTATCGTACACAAACATATTTATATTACATTAAAGAGTTTATCCCTCAGAAAAATACGCCACGCCAGCTGTCTACTGTCCATCCGTCTTACGAAATTTCGATCAGGTCACGTGTCCTGACGCGAGTTTAATATTTTTTACCCATTACAAAAAAGTGTACAACGCCGCTAAAGAAGTTTTCACTTCAAAAAAACTGATTCTGTCAGTCTCACCGTACAATTCATCGATACAATCATAGAGGCCTCTTGGCTAAGCTGTCTTATAAGCCTACCGCGAAGCTTGAAGTATCGGGTTCGATCCCCAGTCCCGAATACATTTTATAATTTAAGTTGTATTTGGTCTCTGGTAGGGCTGCCACTTGCCGGACGGGGCGTCATAAGTGGCACGTGGCAGAGATGTGATTGAATTTCAACAGGATTGCCTGAAGAAATTCAACCAAATTCCCGCCCGTTGCACTCCATTGCAACGAAGTGTTTAAAAAACAAAAAACAACGAGATTTTTTGGCCTATCGGATCACTTGACATTGGCGAATTGTGGTGGGTCGCGCTCACCATACGAAGCAACAAACAAAAGTTGAAGTCAAAATATTTCCACACCCGAGATTTATAATTTACGAGTCGCCTTTATTTAAGACAGTAGCATTTGGCTTTAAATTACAGTTACAGACTCAATACCTACGGAACTTTGGAAGACAGTTAAAACAAAAATCAACAAACCTTCAATATATGCGTCCTCAAATCGCCGAACCTCGTCCTAAGAATAGTTCTTGTGGCGAGAAGTATCCGTCGCTCCGCCAACGCGTCGTTCCGGCACGCTCTCACGGCTCGCAATTCGCGCGTTAAGCGACGTAGATTCTCCATACTGCGCCGGCGGCTGTTTTGCGACGCTAGCTGAAATGAATTATATTACTTATTAGCTTTGGCATCACTCCCGGAAGCCTGCAGCAGCCTTGGGAGGCTGCTCGGCTTTTGGGACAGCCTGGGATGGTTGGAATAAGAAAGAACATACCCAAAAAACACGCACAATGGCCCAATTAAGAGGCTAAGTGCGTACTGCGCCCAGAAAAACTAAACTTAATAACTGTGCCCCGCGGTTTCACCCGCGTTAATTACGTCGTAACGTGATGTTATACAGCCTATATAGGTAAATAATATAATATAATCCTAAATACGCAATGCAGTTTCTTGTTGTTGCCACCTATCAACGAATAGACACAATACACTGGCCGATAGGTGGCTCTGTACAAAGTTTTATAATATATTTGAATTTTTATTATTTATTTATATTAATTTCTAAAATTAAAATATTATATCAGCTGCCAGTGAAAGTCCCGTCAAAATCGGTTCAGCCGTTTCAGAGATTAGCCGAAACGAAGAGACAGACATAAAAATTGTTATTTTGATATATGTACCGTATATACATCCATAATTAGTAAAAAGCGGTTATTTTAATATTACAAACAGACACTCCAATTTTATTTATCTGTATATAGATATAGATAATTACAATAATAATAATAAATACAAATTGTTGTGCCAAGTGGTTTCAACCACTTGGCACAACAATTTCATCGTACCTTGATGTTATATACCTTCCTTGATAAATGAACTCCAAAAAGAATTTAGGTTTAAAGATTTATTTATTCTCAAAAAGAATTTATAATTCACTTATATGAGAATCATATTTAAACTTACTCAAATTTATTGCGTACAGTAGTAGAAAAACTAAAAAATAAAAACATGAAAGACATTGTGGGTAACTAAATTACATTATGGAATTACACTTCGCTCTGGTGCAGATTGGTTTCCAATTAATTTTGACCCGTCCACAGATTACAATCTGTGCGAATGGACGTTGCATCGGAGTTCAAGCTATTTTGGATTATACCTACGATCGACATGGCGTTTTACAAAGATTAAAAGTTAAACTAGATGTGATTGGGTTATTGAATTTTGAATTTTTAAAACAGTATTTTTACAGGATAGATAAATTATAGTTATTGTAGGTTTGTATGTTTATTTTTCACGATTGTTGGTTGGTATATTTCTTTGATACATATTTTTGAAAGATAGAGATTTTATCTTCACATCAGTTCATCCAAATTATTAAATAGGTACTGTTTTAATGATTTTTTGAACATAGACATAGATTTACACTCTTTTAGATCCTTCGGCAGTTTATTGTACAGATGTGCACCATCATACAAAATGTTGTTTTTACCATACTTTGTTCTAGGGTAGGGTTGCCAACCTCTAATTTAAAAAACTAGGATTTGAAGTCGGAAAAACCAGGACAATTCAGTTTAAAAACAGGACGCAGTAATAGAGTTGTTCTATACAGAGTGAAAATAGATGAAATAACATTCGAGTAATGTTTAAAATCATTAGTTTTATAATAAAAGTATTCAAATAACCGCTTAAAGACCCAGGACGCCACTTAAAAACTATTCAGGACATCCCAGGACATTACAAAAACTAGGACATGTCCTGGGAAAACAGGACGGTTGGCAACTCTATTCTAGGGGCACGTAGTATAAGGTGATCAGCACTTCATAAGATCCGCCTACTAGTTTGACAGTTTTTTATGAATTAGTCAAATCAAACCAATTGTTATTGAGATTAGCAGAGAGATCAACCAAACAAACAAATTTTTAAATTAGTATAACTATATCGCTCTCAAATACTACCAACGCAAAACGTGGGTAATCTAAGTTTGACTGTCTGTGGTCAGTCTATCTCCCAAAAAACTGATTATGAAGTCTATCAATTCACGTCTACATTATAAAATGTTCTTCAGTTTATTTGTAACCATAGTTAAAATGGTTACACATACCCAACTTTAGTTGAAATAAGGTGACCAAATATACTCATTTACTGAGTTTTGTACCTACTCTTTTCAAATCCTGTACTCTGAAAGTATTCATTTGTATAATTTTACACTCATTTGTATTTCTAAAACATTTTTTTTAGATTATTTTATTTCAATGCTGCTGTTGAAAGGGTATTTTCACTATGGAATGATTATTGGAGCAGTGAGAAGTCGCAACTTTCTGTAAAAACATTATCTGCCGTCTTAAGAGTCAAATTTAATATGCAAAATGAAAGTTGTTCGGATGTGGCTACATTATTAGACGAACATCCTCAATTAGAAAAAAAAACAAACCGAAGAAAAATATGTTTTTAAAAGAAAATAAAGTTTTTATCGTTTTTTCTTCTTTCTTTCACCTATGAAATACTTGCAAAGTGTACTCTTTTTGAACAAAAAATAATTGGACACCTTAGTTAAAAATATCTGAAGCCGCAGTCTTTAACTAGTCATTCATAAAGAGACAGTTGTTATGCCACCGAGTCATTCGATACCTTGGTTCGCCACAGACGGTTACATTATCTACTGGGAAAATTTCCCTAACATTGTTGCGACGCACTTGACAAACACATCGAAATTATACGTGACTCATTATTATTATGAGATGGAAGTTCTCGTTTATTTTTTTACATTATCACGCCTATTCCCAGCGACCTGCGACCTCAGACCGTCACCTGCCCTACCCGCCTGCCCTGCCTACGTAGATCCCTACAAATCTCTCGCTTCATCCATTTTCATTACATTCGACATATATACTCACTTCCAGGTGTTATTGACCTATCCTTTCCTACATATATCCTGGATAGTTCTAGACCAAAATCTAGGATGTACATAACTACGAATACAGCACTCACACCCACATATTATATATAATACTTTTTATTAGGGATGCATCCGATACCGATACCGATATATCGGCGATACTTTGGATTTGCCGATATATCGGCATCGGCGATATTTTTATTGCCGATACAACGATACATCTGAGAGATTATTTTCCACCGCTGGTCTTATACAGACAGACTTCCGAATTCGGCTTTCTCCGCAAAACTTGAGAATGCTCTGTTTTTTAAACAAAAATCTTGTTTATTTTAATTATTAACAGTTATTGATTTCATTTTTAATTCTTAATTTTAATAGCTAAACCTTGAATCTCATTCAGTCTGTAACTGTTTTTGTTTTTTAATAGAAATTAAAAACTAACCAAACTTGTGTTTCATATAATATTTTACCTTAATTTAATTTTAATTCACTTAAAGAGTTTGTATCACTATCGGTATCGACGATATTTTTATAAGAGTAACGGTATTGGTATCCTATAAGCAAAAAGGCGATGCATCCCTACTTGTTATTCTGTTTCAATTCAATATCTCCAAGTGTCCAAACAAAGTTCTTGGTTATGATTGGAGAATTCCATGGTAAATTGATATTTCAATACACCGATCATTGACTATAATACTTATAGTACTCGTATTTGTTATTAGCATGCTTGAGGTTTTTTAAATTGATATGAAACATATAAGACTAACCCGGTTCCTGATCCGACGTCGCAATCCTTTCAGAAACATCAAATCATCTTCCTTGAGGTTTAGGGACTGCACCCTTTCTGAATACTTGCATGTGGGAAGACCTGCAACTTCTTCCACTGTCATGCTGATACCTCGAGCTATAATTAATAAATTGTGAGTTATGTTTTCCTTCCTTTTAGACTGGATCAAAAGTAACCAACATTGAAATGCTGCATTTAAAATATATATTATAGGTAAAAATTGATTTCCATCAAACAGATACATTAAAAAGATAAATTAAGTGGTTTACGCATCTATGTGATGCACTGGGTCCTGGGTTTGACAAATGGAGACAAATGAATGTTTCCATTGGGTTGGCACAGAAGGCTGATCACCTACTTGCCTGTCAGTGAAACCGATACAGAAATGTGTCTACCTTATGCCCTACTAGGGGTTACGAGAATTCACTTTTACATAAAATTTAAACATCTTATTTGGTCTAGAACCTTCAACCACTGTGTCTATATTATTAACTGGATAATATATTACCCAATTTTTAATCACTTTATCAAAATTAAGTTTTCTTAATAATTCTGAAGTTAGGGCAATAGCCTTAGTCTATACAAAGTATCGACCTGTTCAATAATATCTAGGAATACCCTATGAATATAATTCAAAACAATACCTAACTAGAAAAACAGTTTGGAGGACTTTATTTAAGATACTATCAAACATTTTGCCTGTTTTGAATATTAACAATTATAGAGTCATATTATACTTTAATGTAAATTACAAGATTACTCATAGACCTCACAAATGACAAAATAAAATATTACGAAATTTAAACAAAAATATTCACTTTTCGTCCATACCTCATGCAAATCGCGTAATAAAAACTAGTGTATTAGCTTACTATTGAGCTTTGAAGCTAAATTACTTAAAATATGCATATAAATGATAGATAGAAAAAATTAAAACAAAAACGAATACTTTTTGCGTCACAACCTGTTGCTTCTAAGAACTTAGTTTCAAATTACATTTTTGATTTAGACGTCTTACCATCTAGTATTTCTTGGTCATGTTGATACGACGAGGCGTGCTTCGAATTATCATCCATTCTTCATATTTATAAAAATATTTAGATATTTTTATTCAAATTAAAACTTAACACTTTATAACAAAAAAATAAATACCTACACACGATCCTAGGTTAAGTATTACACAATTGTCAATTTCAAAATATTGTGCACAGATATTGTGACTGTTTAGGGATTACTTAAGTACTGATTACTTGTATGACTATTGACATTTAATAGTGTGACGTCTGGGACTAGATTTGCCGTTTAAGTGTTGGTGCACCTAATTAATTACTTTAAACCACTTTGTATGTATAGTTGTTACGTTAACTACTTTACTGATGTACTATATTGAGTCAGAAGGTTGGCAAATTAAAGGCATGTTATTTGTCAATCAATAGTCAATAGTCAAAAACGTTGACATTTCTAAGTGGCAAAGTTCAATACAAAAACCGTTTACAGTCTACACTTCCTTCATGGTATTTCAATTTTCATTTAAGAATTTTTGGCATTTTTTTGGTCTTGTCGGTTGTATTCCTACGGTGACTGTAATCCGTTTGTTTGGCGGCGTTATTCTTTTGTTTTTTTTTGTCAAGCACTTTGGTAAGTTTTTCGAATTTATTAGGAAATAGGTAAAATAAACATATTAGTAATATAGGTATATAAATATCAAATAATTGTAATAAACAACAATAAACGCACATTACTCTCTGGATGAAGATATATTTTATAAATCACGATTATTGTACACGTGCAAATGAATAACAATTTTGTGAACCGGTTTTCAATTTGTATATCTATATACCTTAATAAAAGCAGCATAAGAACAACAAATGCATTATCTTGTCTAAGATTATAACATATGATTTTTATTTTCCGATAAAAGTCCATGTTATTTCACATATTATTTGACCTAGGCCTTAAAAGGCAAAAAGCATAGTGTTTAAATTCTAATATTTTTTATAATTTATTATGGTTGTTTAAGTTATGGCAACTTGGGGCAACAGATTCAAGGATTGGGATCCAATGAGAGATGACTATAATGACTCCATGTATGAAGCCCAGTACGCTGATGAAAATATAGAGTGAGTTGATCCTTCCTTCTAAATGTAAAAGAAATTTACTTTGGAAATATTTTTCTGAAGGAATAATTATTTATGTTTCACTTAATATTATTACCCATCTGTGGCATAACTGCTGAACATGGGTAAACTATTTTGCGTCCAAAGACAAAACATCCTTAAATCTAAAATTATACTTAGTTTTTGAGTTGATTTACAAATATTATTTCTATACAATATTAGTGTTTTGTACTAGGTATAAAGAAATTTTGAAGTGGTACCCTTATTTTACTGATCAAGTTTTATTGAATACCTTGTAGTTACTTTTTCCATAAGTATATTCAATTTATTGCAAAAAATATATTTATATTTTAGTTCTGGAGTACAACTAAATCACAGCAAACTATATGTAACCAATATACCTCAAACTTTGAATGAGGAAGGCCTTAAACTTGCCTTCAAAAAATATGGAAATGTAATCAAAATACACATGTCTAGAGACCCTAAGAAACGATATGCTTTTGTATTTTTTGATTCACCTAGGTAAGTTTTTTATAATTATTATTATAGGTATAAAACATATATATAAACCTTCCTCTTCAATCACTCTATCTATTTAAAAAACCCGCATCAAAATCCGTTGTGTAGTTTTAAATATTTAAGCATACAAAGGGATATAAGGACAGAGAAAGCGACTTTGTTTTATAACATGTAGTGATAAAAATAGATTAATTTAAATTTCTTATGAAAGTAAGGATACTTAAGCACAGTAAATGTAGTTTACTGCTGAACAGCAAATATTTGATGTGTAGTAATAATTAAATATTCTTAACCGGGCAGATAAATTTCTCAGATTTATGCATGTATGTTGCAAAGCTTGATAGTAACAACAAATGTTTTGTTTGGATGGGCATAGACGGCTGATCACCTATTTACATGTAAAGAATGATCAGTGAAACAGACACAGAAATGTGTCTGCTCCATGCTCCAGGGAGGATTCACTTGACATCACTTTTTATACCTAAATATCTAGCTAAACTGTTACTTAAGAAATAAAGTAACCAATATTTGTTTCAGTGAGGCAAAGCTTGCTTTGATGAATCTGAATAAATCTGAACCTTTAAAACTGAATATTACTATTGCTCATAAAGTAAGTACTTAATTTTTAAAAACATTTAGTAAAATGTACTTCTTTCCAAAGGACTTATAACTTGTACCTGTGTATTTGCTTGTGTTGATATACTTATATTATGTTGTTCTTATTTATTAAAATTTTATTTTGTCCTTTATTTATTCCCTTAAAAAAATAACAATGAAATTGAGATCCAGATTTCATATTGGATATTTGACAAAAGTGATAGACAATTACAAAGTTCTTACTTTTAACAATATTAAAATTACAAATGATGAAAGAATATAAATTGTAACAGAAAAACACTGATGAACAATATGTAACAAGGAATTCCAATGCTCAACCAAGTGCTTCTTACAAAAACAACAGCAGGGATGATACAAGCAGTGTCAGTAGCAAAGGAATCAATATGTGAGTACAATAATTTATTGCTTGCACCTTAGTTACCACTTTAGTGGTTCACTAATCAGAATGTTGAAACTTTGGGATGTAATTCAAGAGCTATGGCACAACCTGAGTAACAAACAAATGTTATGGTTTAGTTTGAACAAAAAAACTCGTGTGTAAAAGTTGTATTTGTAAAATAATTATTCATTATCTGTTTCTTTATCTGAGGGATGAACAATCAGGCCGAAGTTATAATAGGTAAATATATAAATATATATATATATATAATAGTTATAATAAAGTATGAAATTGCAATTATATATATTATATTTTAATAGACTATAATAGGTATATAACTAGATACTTCGAAAGTCCGAGGTATTTACGAATACAAGTTCATTCTTATTCAAAATACGAACTCGTATTCAAAATTCCGAGTTTGTAAAACGGCAGAAACGTCTCGCAATATCAAGTCTCAAGTTGGGAGTTTTGGCGCCATCGCAACGTACGCGCCATGTTTTATATTATTTTCTAAAAGTTGTGTATTTTCGAGATTTTATGGATAAAATTGGTTGAATTTTAAGTATAAACTATTCGTCAATGTGCATTATTGAAGGAAAGTGATATAGCAAAACGTGACTTTGTGATGTGTTAAAATTCCCTTTACGCTACGAGTAAAATTTCCACCATTTTATTTGGGGCGCGAAATAAAAACATTAATTAAAATACACTCAAAAGTCAAAATAAGAATTAAGAGTTGACCTAAAGGTTGTCAATACCAGGTAGTAAAATCCCAATAATAAAAAAAAGACTCAAGTTGACATTTACACTTCCGGTTTATTAGTTAATTTTTCTTTCTGTACTGTTCTGTGGTCTTAACTCCATTTAAAATTTCAATAGACAACGGAAATGTTTCAGTATTAAATTAAATGTTAACATAATGAAATACGAAGTGGTTAGATTTGTGTCTATATTTTGTTTTGAAACATGTTAAAACACAGTATTCCCATGGACGAACGTAATTGGTAAGATTTTAAATTATAATAGCTTGCCTCGTGCTGTGCTTTGCTTAAATCTTGGCGAAACAAAAACACTGCTAAAATATCCAAGCTCGTGCTATGTATTGTTAATTGCCGGTTGCCGCCATCATATGCCATTTCCCGCCATCATATGCCATTTCCATAACTTTGCTATGAAAAAAATTACTAGTCAAATTAAGATAAAAATACCTACCTATTAAGATAAAAATAAAAAACGTGTAAAGGCTTAAAATTGCTAATATAGATGGATAGATAGGTCAGTGTCATCAAAGTAAATTTTTTGGGCCCTGAATCAGCCCCAAAGACAAGTTATGGATATCATACAAGAACTGATAATAATGATTTGCTGGCTATGGTCTACATATCCAGTTAATAGTAATTAGAAGAAGATTAAGTAATATTTTGAAAATCACACATAGATTGAATTGGCTGAGTGCGGCAGCTTATGTGGTTAAAAAGATTTGCCAGCTTATCAAGGTAGACACGGCCAGGATTGTATATTTTAGCTAATTCAACAGTGTCATGTCTTATTAATTCTTTTATGTAGTAATGCTGTAGATATGCAGATCCAACTGAGTTTCTTTGCTGTTTTTATCAGATTTGGGGGTGTTCTTGAACAGCATGTAAACTTAGACCAAAGTGATGTTCATAACCAATCATAAATGTGATAAAATATGAATTAAGATATTTTTAAATTGAACTGAAGTCTGAATCTATATTGTTAACCAAGAAACTGCAATGTCCAACAAAATCTAGCAATACTTAATAGATTATATTAAGATGTCATTTATCATCCTTTGTCTAATTATTGTCTGAACAATAATTATTAATTTTACTAACAGGCTTCTTATGTTAAGCTAAATTCAGTAAAAATCTGAAACTACTTTGTTCTGTTGCTGTAAGTTATAACAGCATTTGAATAGAATTCTGTAGGTGTATGGTACTGTTTCTTATAATAAAAACTTTGTTAGTGGATTAAAAAGCTTATGATACATTGCACAGGTGATAAAATGTGACAAGAAGAAAAAATGTTAAATGGATGAAGTAATATTAAGATTGATTTAATTTGAAGTCTTTTTCTTACAGTTTATGATCTTGTTACAGGAATAATCAGTCAAATATCGAGGAGGACAATATGGAGGAGTATGAAGGTGAAGATGAGGTTTGTAAACTAAATGCACATAATATTAATATTTGTGTACTTATAATAGCTACAATACTAAAATAGTCCATAATTTTTTAATTGTCTGCAATCTTGTTTTCAGAGTTTATCGGGTATATTGAACCCAGAGTTAAATATTGAGTTTACCAAGTTGCAGTTACAAGAGTTGGAAGTGAAACGTAAAGAGATTCAGGTTCAAAAGAAGCTACTGCTGCTCAACAGTGGAAAAAAAGAGGTGACTATCTTGTTATTTGTAAAAAAAATTTATAAAAAAATAACACCAATATGATGATACCATATTATATACATATAGACTGAAAACAGTAATAGTGTTATGGGGTGACCATATCGCCATACCAAGAGATTTCTTTCAGGCAACCCAGTTTTATTGGTTACATTCATATGGAAAAGTTCTTTATTGCTATAGCCATCTACATTAATTATTATTGCTTGAAATAATATTATAAACTAAAAAAATATCTATTCTATGACTTTTTAAACAATTTTAATGATTATTAATTCTTTGTATGCAAATATTTGGTGGTTTGTGCCTAACTAAAATTTTACATTTGGTGATGTTTTTACGGAACACCTTGGTTGAGCAGCAATCGTAATCAACTTTAGGGATAGAAAATTATCATCGTCATATCATTTTATTAACTTGTAAGAGATACAAGATCCATATCGGATGCAATCATTACTATAAATCACAATATTAAACAAATCGGCCCTGATTAATTATTTTCACACTAATATTTAGCAGTTCGTCATTGAATCGGTGACGCGCCTGCGATCCCGCCAAAAACAATGAATCTTCATCTTCTTTTGTTTTTAAAATGGCCACCTCGCTTTCACCAACATGACGCTCCGCTAGAGTAGCCCGCGCTTGTCATTCGTCACATGGCCACCCTTCTGAACCGTGCGCCGACAAACTAAATAATTTGGGGCGTTTGTTTATTTATATGTTTGTTAGGCCAATGTGAAGCCAATTGTAAAGCAATTTTAATGTGTAAATTCAGAGGTGGTTCCATACTAATTAATGCGAAAGTACTTAACTGTCTGTCTTTTATCATATCACGCCTAAGCTACTGAACCGTCTTTGAAGACATTTGACACAGATATAGACAAGAGTGTGGAAAGAATATAGGCTAACTTTTATTGTGAAAACAAGACATAAAGTGATTAAAATAAGGGATGAAAGTTTATATGGAAGTTCATTGTCAAAGATTGCCGAAAATATAGATACAGGCAGACATAGTCACGGACCAAAGCTAGTTGTAGCTTATTATTTTAATCTGTGTTTCAGCCGAGCAGGACGGTGACAGCTGATGGGAAAATCATTTTAAAAAATAACGTTGTCAACAATAGGTAAGAAATTGCTTAATTTGTATGGGAAAGTGAGGATTTTTGCCAAGCAGGTTGTTAAGAATTGTATTATTGAAAAACTATATCATTTTGCCACAAGATTTATTCATATTTTTTTAAAATTAATATATAGTCATAATCTACCTTTACATAGTAAATAAGATGTCACAGGTAACATATAAATACCCGGCATTTAATAATGTACTAACTAAATTCGTAACATATAAACACGACTATATATTACGCTGTCAGTCGACATCACAGAACCGATCGTTGTAATTTATTAAAATGATAGAGCTTGAGAAAAGAGAAAGGACCTTGTGTTGCGTAAAAAGTGGTAATGGTTTGAAATATGGCAAACAAAACAAACTACTCTAAACAAACAATAATATTTAAACACTTGTTAGTTTGTCCGTAATATACCAGCGAACTACTCATTCGGGTGAGCTTCTGAGCTCTTACGAATATGATTCTTTGATATGACTGAAATTAAATGTTAAACAGCCAAAATGTAAACTTTTGTAAGCCGTTGGCATTATTTTAGAAGGACTTTTTTTCTTACAGAAGATATTTCATAAATCTAAATAAAATTTAGTGATTCATATTGCGTTTACTGTATTTTACAGATCTGATCCCACTGTGGACACAACATTTTCTGGGGCCGGTGATTCTGTGAGTATTTATTTTTAAGTATATAATAACAGTGTTGATATACAACTAGTGTAACTAAAGTAATGCTAATATCATTCTTATAATATAATATTACATATATTTATGCATGTGCATGTAAACAAAATAATTGTATCTATATTATTTATTGTATCGTATGAAAGTTTATAAACTGTATTTATTTTATGCAAGCGAAAATAACGTGTTAGGGTTAGAATGGTAACTTTGAATGTTTTTTCTACGTATGTGATTTATTTTAGGTACAAATCGTTAAAGTGTACTTGCATGAATTGTTGGGTTCGTAGTACGTATATTGAGTGACAAAGAGCTCTCACGATTGTAGAACAATTATTCTACAGAAAGATGCGTGCTCCTGTCAAGCTAAGTGGAACGAAGCTACGTCAGAAGACAGTTCTACTGCCTCCACTTGTATTGTGTATTCCGAAGACCGGAGTGGCCGCGAGCGTAAAGCTAAGTCAGAGATGACAAACAATAAGTCAGATATGAGCGATAAACTAGTAAAATCAGTAGATTTCATTCACAAAACCGACATCATAAGTAGATGTACGGAAATTAGCAAAGTCAGTAGAAAATCAGATTATAGTAGATGTACACAAAAGTCTGATGTCAGTAAGAAAGTAGTATGCAAAAATGTGGCTAAGAAGAGCGAGATTTCGTGCGATTTGAAATTTGATTGTGATGATGACGAAGACGAGACAAATAGGCTCATACAATTACGCAACGCTGATTATATGGATATAGTTGATGAGAATCTCAAAATTATTATAGCGCTGGCTGGATATCCTAAAATAAAAATGCACTTAAAGCAAATGCAGATCTTCCAGCGGTCTATAAATGATATCATGGATATGCAATTAAAAGAAGGATTTATAAAGAAGTCTCCCGCGTTTTTAGACTATTATCTGAATAGGGGTGCCATTGTTTGTATTTGTAAGGATGCAGAAACAAGAGATTGGATGATAAGAGTTTCACCTGGCTTGCAGGAGCGCATGTCTAATAACTTACTGTTACTTAAATCGAAAGTGAAAAGGTTATGTGTTGCCGTTATGAAAATTCCCCAAAGCTGCTGGCCTTCCAGTGCTCAAGATGCCTTCAAACTTTTACAGTACTTCAATCCAACGCTTAATATCGACAACTGGAAAATATATGCACAAAAAATTGTCAACAACGTGGAATGCACGTCGTTTTTAATCGATAGAATATCTGGAGAATTAATTCGTGGTCCAACATTTAAAAATATTATAGACTATTCACAAATGGACTTTGAAATAACTGGTTTCACAGAAATATATTACGATTGTTTCCTTTCTGACATGGAAGAGGATTTACAAAGTGTCGCTTCTAGAGTGAAATTACTTGAAGATATACGATCCACCGATATCACTCCGAGAACAGAAAAAAATCAATCAGAAAGATCTTTTAAAAGTGCTACAAATGATGAAATAAAAGAAAGTGGTGATAACAAAACATCAACAAACGATGCAAAACCCTCCTCAGACAATGAAAGAGTAGATTCCGCTATTGATATGGAAGCGGGCGATATAGAACCGAAAGAAGTAACAGAAAATAAATCAGATAATGTGGAAGAATGTGAACAAAATGTTATTGAAGAGCCATGGTGCCTTCAAACAGAAAGCGATCTACTATTAAAAACACAGGAAGAACATGTAAATAACTGTGGGCCTTCAACGTCTGCGTTATCTGATAAGTCCGAATCTGTATTCGCCAGTAGTGATAACTTAGGTATTAGTAGAAGTAGTAATTTGAACATAGATAGTAATCGTGGTATTGCTTACCATAGACGCACTAACTATTTACACGTAGAAAATGAGTTGAAAATAGCAATTACATTAGATGGATACCCACAAGAGAAATTAGAAGGAAATCATATAAGACGATTCAAGCATTTGCTTAAGGAATACCTACACAAAGACATGAAGGTACATCGCTTTGATAACATGATCATTCCGAAGTTCCAAGATGTGTATTTATCAAACGGAGCCGTGATATATATTTGTGATAGTTTAGAAACTAAGGACTATTTAAGCGAGGTCCTCCCGAAATTTATCAACTCCACTGGTTTAAAGCTCACTTTTAGGGAGATCCAAAATCTTTTAAGATTCACGAGACTGGTTATGCGCTTACCGAAAGAATTAGCCCATCTTGAATCTCTAGAAATTCTCTTGAAGCTTAAAAGTAGGTTTTCAAAACTGAAACCTGATTGTTGGAAGTACTATTCAGACGTTGCTGGCAAACAAAAGAGACAGTTTGGCATCGATCCAGAATCTCTGGAAGTCATAAAGAGTCCCGATTTCGATCCCACCTATGAAGGTGAAACTTTAGTATTTAGAATCATCGATAGACAGAAGAAAGAAGTTGATCAATTTAAGGAACCTGAGTTACACAAAGAGGATGTGGAAATGAAGAAATTGAGAGAAACCGTAATGAAAAAAATGTATTGCCCCTTTGATGTGACAAATTCTTCTTTGACTCGTATAAGAGCGAATCATTACTCCGATTTAGTTCCAGATGACTTGAAATTATATGTCGGACCATCTAACTACCCAGAAACGAGAATTGATGAATCGTTATTCCAAAAAATTAAGCGAAGTTTGGAAGAAATTCTAGTGAAAAAGGGAGAAGTCGATTTCGACTTTCCAAAAATTCACGACATGTACCTCTTCGATGGAGTAATTTTTATAATTTGTAAGAATCTTTCTTCACGGTTCTGGATAGCTGAAATTCTATCTCAAGTTAACCAGAAAATAAACATCATCTTGAAGGCGACTGAATTCAGAGGTGCAGTTGGTATTGTAAGCTTATACCTCGACGCTGGTAAAGACGCCGACTACGTAATTTCCACCTTGCAAAACCAAAACCCAAGACTGCGGACCAAATACTGGCGCAAAATTAACACTGTCCGGACAAAAAGTAAACTAGACATGGTCTTACAAATTGACAAACTGTCAGCTCAAGTTATAATGGACAAAAGTTTTAATGGTAACATAGACAGCAACGAAGTTACATTTAAATTGGGCCATTTAATGTCCCTTATCAATGGAAAGTTATGCCTTGATGTCCCAAAATCGCCAAGCAACAAATCGGCTGTCAGTAAAAAAAGTATTTCCCAAGAAGGCAGCCGCAGTCCGGAATTACATGTCGACCAGCCAGATGTGTCCGATCGTCACAAAACTCGCGATTCTGAAGTGTTTTTCACCGCACAACTTGATCTAAAATCTGACTCTGGTAAATCAGCCTACACAATGCCAAAAGTCAGTAAACATAGTTATTGTAAATTAAATCTTCGAGTGCCAGCTACAATTCTACCAGATCACAAGGGTGGCTTGGATATGATTTTCGATTTGTTGCAAGACAAAAATCCTGGTTTGAACACAGAATTGTGGAAAGTGCAGTCTCGGTATGGTAAGAGCGCGTTCAAGATCATGATTGACAAACAATCTGCTTCCGTGATTCAAAGCAACGACTTTAACCCGACCATAGGAGGAGAGGAGCTTAAGTTTTCCCTTTAATATCGCTTGTAAGTTTTGGTAAGCACGTAGTATTGAACAAGACTTTCCATCCATACATAGTAAATACAGCACTGCTAAGCTTTGTTATTAGGGTGTTGTTGCATGAAAAGTAACTATTGTAACTGTTAATTTGGTCGCGTTAAAACATTTCTGATATAATGTAACAAAACCTTTGAAACCACCACATCGTAACTTATGTTATTTTATCAAAAAATCTATTAAAGTTATATTTTAAATGAGATTTTTCAAAAAATTATGTTAAACCAGTTAATTATCAATTAAAAAATAATATGCATTGTTGGTCCCAATTTTTTATGTTACAGATAATTTTGTTTTCAATTTAATAAATGGGCCCTATAGTTTTAATTTTACTCGACTCGAAATAATTTTTAAGATCTTTGCTTTTTTTAGTTTATACATAAGTTTTGTGTTAGGTATTTTAGTTTTTCGTATTATTACTTTATATTAATTAATTTTGCATGTTAGCTCTTTTTAATTAAAGGTTTCGTTTTATTATTTAGTTTTATTTAATTTTTGTTGCATAAATAACCACTATTGCCTTCTGTTTCTTTAAAACTGTCGGAAAACTGATAGATACAAACATTCTACGTGTCTTAACAATATTTGATTAAAAATGGATAAACATAATTAAACAAATGAAGTTCTTATTATGTTTTAAGAATTTAGATTAGATTGAACTTGCAGCTAGATATGAAACATTATATAGAAAGGTCATGTAAAACATTGAAGTAAATCTGTCTAGCCTACTTAGCTTATTATCTAGCGACGCCCAAAAGGAGGGTGTTTTACCTGTTTTTTTATTCATACATAAATATATTTTCTGTAATGGAGCTGGGTTTGTAAAAATTGTAGTACAATTTTTGTATTTTGTACATGTTAATACATTAATTTTAATAAATTTACAATTGGAACAGCTCAATACTAGCCAAAAATAATTATCAATACGTATAAACATTGTGTCGGTCACATGATAGACTGAAAACGGCTTGAAATTACTATTAAATTAACTAAAGTAAATTGACGGATTTTTTTTTACGTTTGGTCGACGAAGCCGTGGCAGACAAGATTGTGTTGGCTCGATGGTGTCGAGCAGAACCTTAAAGTTTTGGGGATAAAAATTGGATGCAAAAGTGACTTGCTACCAATTTTCCTGTTGCTTCCAAAAAACAGGATCATCTGGTGATCCTTGCTCAACCAGGCCAAGGCCTATTGGGCTGTAGGGCTCCAAAATCAGTAATAGTAAAAAAAAGGAAAAAAAGTAATCAAAATAAAAACTTTGCTATTACTAATAACCGAACTTTTCTGTACTCAGATTTTGTATAATAAACACTACATTATCCCTGCTACATAACCTAAGTATGTAACTATGCATTAGTGAGCAAATAGGAAATCTCATAAACTTTAGACTTTCGCGATTTGAACTCATTATAAATATAGCGGGACTTATCGCGCAAAGAAACATTATTTATTTACCTCAACTTGAACGGCAGTGGTCACGAGAAGAACTGTAAATAAATAATGTTTCTTTGCGCGATAAGTCCCGCTATATTTAATAATAAATAGGAAACCTAATATTAAAACGGGTAACGTAATATTAATTAAACAGTTTCAAGTTCATCGATATAATGACAATTTTCATATACATATTCGTTGGAACTTAAAAGACCACTGTATTTGTCAATACAATGGTCACAACTAAAAGCTGAATCTGTCAATACCTTGGATACAGCTAAACGTACCGGGGCTTCAACGGGTGAGTCTGCGCTTCTGCCTATCGTGTGGTAGTCGCGGGGAAATGTTCTGCTCGGGGTGTGGAGTAGCGCCTTACTGCAGCCCACAATGTCAGAGGGCTGATTGGATTACGCGGCACAAGACTGTCTGCCATAATTTGGCCAGGTGAGTAGCATGTCATATCATATACTCTAGGTCCTAGGATTTTTCTCGAAAGCAATTTCGGGTTGAAATAATTTTGCAACGTGAGTTCTAAACGTTGAATTTATAGTAATACTAGCGACCCGCCCCGGCTTTGCACGGGTATAAAACATATATAAAAACCTTCCTCTTTAATCACTCTATCTATTTAAAAAAAACCGCATCAAAATTCGTTGCGTAGTTTTAAAGATTTAAGCATACAAAGGGATATAGGGAAAGAAAAAGCGACCTTGTTTTATACTATGTAGCTTTTGTTAACTGTTTCATATAAGTAAAAGAAGTGTTCAAGAATTTCACTAAATAAAGAATCGGTTAATATAGTTATGACTTGCAAAGTATGATTTGAACCCCGAGGATTAGTTTATGTAGATTGTTAAGTTATGAAACATAGACATTATAAGGTAAAAAAAGTTCAGTGTTTCACGTTGAAAGTCAAAACTTAGAGGACCCAATGAAATTGATGTCCAACAGCAACAAAAACCTATCGAAAACTTCATTAGTGATCTCATGGAGTTACTGAATCAATTTATAGTGTTCATGACTTAAAATATCTAAGGGCTGATAATGTTTTTTATTTTCAGGATAGATGGGATGGAGTCACAAAACAGAAACCCTGGAATAGTTGAGGACAGGTAGGTTATTTGCTAAAGTAATGCCATACGGACGCTGTTGGTGCGCTGCGTTCGATGCGACGCCTGACTGGTGAAGCTCCGTAGTTCTACTTATAAATATAAATGAATTGCCACACGGTGCGTTGAAGCAACGCGCGCGCAACGTTCAAGGAGTGAGGAAGACGAACGACGAAGTCGGAGGAAGCGGCGTTGCGTTGCGCTCGTGTGGTACATAGTGCATTAAGATCGTTGCGTCGCGACTCGAGTGCAGCGGCAGCGCCCGTATGGCATCTACCTTATACAGGATCTTCTGAGTTCCTTCTTATACAGTGGTTATATCGGGCAATGGCATGAAGGCATGTACCTAGGGTCGCTAAGTTATGAACGAGGCGCGACCGCAAGTTTCTCAACAATTCCCATTTCAGTTTCCTACTTTTGATGGTCACAATCATTATTATTTTTTTATTTTAATGAGACATAGACAAAAGAAGACTTACAAATACGCAGTACAAAAATAAATAAGATATCGTTGAGTTAAACTAGTGTAAGAATTATTATAAATTATAATTATATAGTCAGTGACAGGGTTGTCCCCAATGCGACTGACTTTAAACCTCACCGACTCAGCAACGTTTACACCTTAAATTATGCTTAAAAGGTTAATAGAAATAAAAAGTCTTCAAGTTTAATTATCTTGCAGTGCCTCTACTATGAAAATGTCTAAGATAAGTCCAAGACCACAAAGTAAAGATGACGACTACACATCTGGCAACAATGACTCGGAAAAGGCTGACCAGCGTTATAAGAAGGTAAGATTTTTAATTTGCGTTTTCAATGTTAATAGTTGGCCAGAAGAGATCGCTTGTTGGCGATAAGGCCGCCCATTGCTAATTAATTATTTGTGCTAAGAGTAAAAACTGAGCGGCAGGTATTTGCTTCAAGTCGTGCTATCTCTATTCTCTAGTGTTCCAAGTCGTCCAAGCACGAAAGGGATAGCTGCAGCTCAGTTTGATTTTAACATATGAATAGTTTACAAGAGTGTTTACGTGTTACACTTTCTCAAAACAAAACAGATTTTTGTTTTTACTTTCAATTAAGATGATGATTAAAATGTGAGAGTTAGCCCGTGTCGGTATGTTTTGATTTTTTATTTGTGGCTAAACTTGCCTAACTCCTGCTTTCTGCGTCAAAAGGTTGTGGGTTCGGATCCCGGTAGGTGCATTTATTTATGTGATAAGCAGGAATGTTTGTTTCATAGTCTTGGTTGTTTATAAACTAGTATATGTATTTATTGTGGTACCCTCGTCGTTTTTGATTACCATAACACATGTGCTTCAGCTACTTTGAGATCAGAGCAATGTATAATTGTATGTGGGTTTTCAAAAAAAAAGTATTTTTTGACCATTTTATTAATACATAAATAATTAAGTTTAAATTCATTTTAATTCGCAGAAACCAATCGGCAACCGGCTCAGAGTACCAACAAAAGGTCCCTTACGTCGTCCAAAAATAATGGAGATGGAAAATCCAGACAAGAAACAAAATGAACCAGAAACAATTGAAAACACTTCTCAAGTAGTTCGTGACAGAAAACCAAATTTCCGTACTAGAAATGAAAAAGGAAATTCTAAGGAAACAAATGGAAAAGTAGAGAATGGTAAGATGGACATCAAAGCTACTAATACTTTTATTGACAACTAGTGACCCGTCCCGAATTCGCACGGGTATAAAACCTATATATAAACCTTCCTCTTCAATTACTCTATCTATTAAAAAAACTGCATCAAAATCCGTTGCGTAGTTTTAAAGATTTAGCATATAAAGGGATATAGGGACAGAGAAAGCGACTTTGTTTTATACTATGTAGTGATTTTTTTATAAATAAATAAAATTATTGTTTTAGGCCCCGCACCCGACGCCGACGTTCTTATAAATGACATATCACAGCAAGTTAAAGGTAATTTTAAAGTATTTTGATTGAATAAAACATTTATTCCGTTTGAGTTATAAAAACTGAATAAGTATAGCTCTAATTATAATTTATGATACCTTAAAAGTTCTGGGGCAGTTTATGATAAATAACTTCAACATTAGTGTTGACTTAAATTTTATATAATAGCACCTAATGTTGTACTTTCTGCTTCAATGGAGAATGTTCACACATTTTGATTTTTATCCCACCGTATTCTCTATTGAAAATGGAAAAATCGTGTAAAAAAACTATTTGATTCTTCAATTTATTCCCGAGATACAGAATTTTAAAAGTACTAGAACATGACGTCATTTTACAACAGCTCGCGCAGTCCGAAAACTAGTGTATTTGTATAAATAAAAGCTCTACTGTGACAAAGTTTCAAGCGATTTTGGGTACCTAGTAACATTCTCCATTTTACAATGGAAGCAAGTGCAGTATACAATGTCTATATTTAAATGAGTTTTATACAATCCCACAGTTTCGTTTTATTTAAATGAGTTTTATACAATCCCACTGTTTCGTTTTATTTAAATGAGTTTTATACAATCCCACAGTTTCGTTTTATTTAGAGTTTTATACAATCCCACAGTTTCGTTTTATTTAGAGTTTTATACAATCCCACAGTTTCGTTTTATTTAAATGAGTTTTATACAATCCCACAGTTTCGTTTTATTTAAATGAGTTTTATACAATCCCACAGTTTCGTTTTGTTTAAATGAGTTTTATACAATCCCACAGTTTCGTTTTATTTAGAGTTTTATACAATCCCACAGTTTCGTTTTATTTAAATGAGTTTTATACAATCCCACAGTTTCGTTTTGTTTAAATGAGTTTTATACAATCCCACAGTTTCGTTTTGTTTAAATGAGTTTTATACAATCCCACAGTTTCGTTTTATTTAAATGAGTTTTATACAATCCCACAGTTTCGTTTTGTTTAAATGAGTTTTATACAATCCCACAGTTTCGTTTTATTTAGAGTTTTATACAATCCCACAGTTTCGTTTTATTTAGAGTTTTATACAATCCCACAGTTTCGTTTTATTTAAATGAGTTTTATACAATCCCACAGTTTCGTTTTGTTTAAATGAGTTTTATACAATCCCACAGTTTCGTTTTATTTAGAGTTTTATACAAACCCACAGTTTCGTTTTATTTAGAGTTTTATACAATCCCACAGTTTCGTTATATTTAAATGAGTTTTATACAATCCCACAGTTTCGTTTTATTTAAATGAGTTTTATACAATCCCACAGTTTCGTTTTATTTAAATGAGGTTTATACAATCCCATAGTTTCGTTTTATTTAAATGAGTTTTATACAATCCCACAGTTTCGTTTTATTTAAATGAGTTTTATACAATCCCACAGTTTCGTTTTATTTAGAGTTTTATACAATCCCACAGTTTCGTTTTATTTAGAGTTTTATACAATCCCACAGTTTCGTTTTATTTAAATGAGTTTTATACAATCCCACAGTTTCGTTTTATTTAAATGAGTTTTATACAATCCCACAGTTTCGTTTTGTTTTAATGAGTTTTATACAATCCCACAGTTTCGTTTTATTTAGAGTTTTATACAATCCCACAGTTTCGTTTTATTTAGAGTTTTATACAATCCCACAGTTTCGTTTTATTTAAATGAGTTTTATACAATCCCACAGTTTCGTTTTATTTAAATAAGTTTTATACAATCCCACAGTTTCGTTTTGTTTAAATGAGTTTTATACAATCCCACAGTTTCGTTTTATTTAATCTAGTATCAACGATTTCAGTAGTGGAAGTGAACAACATTTATCCACTCTTACACCACTACAACCTACCTCTAGTGCATTCGGCAATACAATCCCGAATCCCAACAGTCTTCTTCAGGGGGTCCGTTAGACCTACAGGTACCAAGCACCCTGTAGATGTAGCTGGCAATGCTTCATTTTTATTTTGCACTTTGAGGTTTAAAACTTAAAATGCTTCGGTGTTCTTGCTCAACGGGTGGCGACAGCGAGTGAGATCCATAAAGCTGTCAATGTTTGTTATTAACGGGGGAGGGGAATGACAGTTATATACATTTAAATATTTATGATAATTAACAGTTATCGCGTGGGAATCGAAAAGCGATACTGTTACCGTGGGAAGTAATACTTTATGATTTTCGATGACATTATATACCTACGCGGGCGAATTTATAGCTACATACTTACAAAATATTCTTCAAAAAAAAAAAAAAAACTTAAACGGCTTCCCATGTCCCATGGATTCCGCCAATGTCCAGTAGTTGTGCGAGTATCAAATTTTAAGTTTTAAACTAGTAGAGAAAAAACACGTAATTTGAATATACATTAAGTTTTATGTACAGCATGCTGCACAAAAAGAATAAATAGTCATTGACAAAGTATTAATTATTAACTCGTGTAGCTAACCTACAAAAAGTGATTATATTATACGATAACTATAATATTAAACGCTCAGCGCCTTTGAAAAGTGAATCTATACAGATAAATAAAATTGGAGGTCTGTTTGTAATATTAAATGCATATGGATTTCTATACGGTACTCTGTTCGTTCCGGCTAATCTCTGAATCGGCTGGACCGATTTTGACGGGACTTTCACTGGCAGATAGCTGATGTAAAAAGGAGGCTTTTAAAATTTAATTCACACGTGCTAGAAGTGACATCTTCTAAAATTTTAAGAAAATGTATAATGCTTAATATCTCATTTTCTTCCACGTTAAATCTTATGAATTTGTATCTGTCTCTTTCATTTTTACTTCAAAAGTTAAGTTTTCACTTCAAAAAAAAACTACTCCGCGCGGACGAAGTACATAATGCATATCTATTATTATTTTGCTTTTCGCTTTTTTACTCTATTTTAGGCTATATAACATCCCGCGTTAATTTCTTCGTAACGTAAGACGAAATTAACGCGGGTGAAACCGCGGGGCATAGCTATTATATTAATTACACATTTACATTGTACATATATGATATTTATCGATTTCTATAGCAAAAATGTCATGACTTATTTTAATCTCCTTCCGATAAATTTGATACATTTAAATGCTAGTATATAATGTTAAAATGTTTTTCAGGACCGAGAAGTATTCTGAATAACTCTCGGGAAAACAATCGTTTCATCGTTAAGGAACAAATTCAAAGTCAAGAGAGTGCCGTGGTTATACCAAAGATTGAAATTCTGCCGAAAATGTAAGTAATCTAATTTAGCTGATCTCTCAAAAAAAAAATACGTTTCGTTCGGTTGGTTTGCCCTCCTTGTTCCCCGTCCCTTTCCCGCACAGACCTGTTTTAATTCGTGCGAACGAGAAGCCTGCTCTTCAGAATATTAAGGTACGTGCATATCCTTTCTGAGACGCGCTGACTATTTTCTAGCCAGTGGCGTAACTATACCATATGAGGCCCGTAGAAAATTCTTTGGATGGGGCCCTATCAGTAAAATTCGTCACGTTGTAGTTTAATTTTAATAATCCACTTAAGTAGTTATCACACTTATAACAATTTTATTTCCAAGAGCATGGGTTTATACATTTACATTCATTCACATTCACCAGCCTATATACGTCCCACTGCTGGGCATAGGCCTCTTTTAGGCGAGAGGGAATGGGCTATAGTCCCAAGTACTTTTCAAGTAAAATAAAATACTCAGGTACAATGTTAAAGAAATATTTCTTTGGCCAGCTCTGCCACCCTATAGTTACGCCATTGTTTCTAGACTTTCACAGCAGCGCGTGATTTCCCGTTTGAACCAACCGAATTGTATAGTTCGCAATTTTCTCGCGTTACACCCCATCGCGCGTTCATTAACCTTATTATTATAAACTCATACAGATTTTTATGAATAAAAACTATAACTATTTATATTTTGAGTATTCAAATAGTATTTTTTAACAATAAAAAAGCATTAGTTTTTAATTACCTTAGCCTGCGTGGCTGTGGTTCATGCGGCAGCGTGTTGCACTCGATGTACTGGATACGAATTCCAGGCAAACAAATATTTCGGTTGGATGTGGGATGGTGTAGATATTTGTATTATATATTTTTATATAGGCATAATATAGGGTCCGCCATCTAACGTTTTTTTTTTCAACTAGTGCTTATTTCGTGAATGGTAACACTTAGCTCATGTCTGATTTGACCGATAATTAGTTTTATCCTTCCGCTGAACGAATATGGTTGTGTATACGCTTGAACAACGCTGGGAAATATTGCGACATTACTTTGAAAATCATGGTTATATCGAAAATGAGCAATGAGTGGCCGTTACAGTCAATGGTGATCGTTATCGGGCCATGTTGAACCAATTTTTGTTCACAAAAATTGAAGAGGAGGATATTGGCAACATTTGGTTTCAACAGGACGGCGCTACGTGCCACACAGCCGAAGCTCCACTCGATGTCTTGCGCCCTGTTTTTGAAGATCGCATTATCAGCCGCAGAGCTGATGTCATTTGGCCACCTCGGAGCTGCGATTTGACACCGTTGGACTATTATTTGTGGGGTGCCGTCAAAGATAAGTGTTACGCCGACAAGCCAGAGACAATTGACGCTTTAAAGGCCAATATTTGTGAAGCCATTGGTGAAATACAGCTGCACACAATCGATAATGTGCTTAAAAACTGGACCGATCGTGTAGGCTACTGCATGGCCAGCCGAGGCAGCTATTTGAATGAAATTATTTTCCATTACTAACCGGAAGGATTGTACTTTCAAATAAAAAAAGAAATTTGAGAAAATAGTCAGTAGTTTTTCTTTTATTGCATTTTCAAAAAAAAAAAGTTATTTGGCGGATCCCGTATAATATACACTATATTTTACATAATTACACATTAAATACATTAAAAATGTATCCAGTTACCCGTAAAAGTAGTTTTAAAATCGGTCCCGTTTTGGAGTATCTTTTATAAAGATAAATCTATTCTCTTTATAATAGTCAAAAATCGTTTCTGGTTCTTTTCAGGTATGTGGTAGCCACATTTAAAGTTGGTGACACATTCCTTCTGTCAGTTGACGTAGAGGCCAAGGAATGTCAATCGAAGCAGAAGGGCTTGATATGTCTTGCCCTGAACAGTGATTGCGAAGACAAGTACAATATACTCTGCAACGACTATTGCATGGACTGTAACAACGATCCGAATACGTACACGTGAGCATTGGAAAATGTACCTTATCACTAAGCAATAGGTTTTATTTTATAATACGCCTCATTCGTTTCATAAATAAAAAACTGGCCAAGAGCGAGTCGAACTCGCGCACGAAGGGTACACGTACGATTGAAAATCCAAACAACCTTGTCACAAGAGAAGAGGCTGACAGTGAAATAATCTAATGAGAGGAAATGGAGAGGTAATGTTTTTTAGGGTTCCGTAACCAAAGCGTAAAACGGGACCCTATTACTAAGACTTCGCTGTCCGTCCGTCTGTCACCAGGCTGTATCTCATGAACCGTGATAGACAGTAGACATTTTCACAGATGATGTATTTGTTGCCACTATTACGATAAAAGAAAACTTAAAAAGATAAAAAAAAACGTGTCTTTAAAAGGGACAAAAAATCATGTCTGTTCTATGGGAGCCCCACTTAAATACTTATTTTATTCTGTTTTTTAGTATTTGTCGTTATAGTGGCAACAAATACATCATCTGTGAAAATTTCTACTGTCTAACTATCACGGTTCATGAGATACAGCCTGGTGACAGACGGACGGACAGCGAAGACTTAGTAATAGGGTCCCGGGGTTACCCTTTGGTTACGGAACCCTAAAAAACATTACCTCTCCGTTTCCTCTCATTAGATTATTTCACTGTCAGCCTCTTCTCTTGTGACAAGGTTGTCTGGATTTTCAAACTGTGATTTGTATTGTATCATAATTTTATAGTTTGCTCTAAGTGTAAAAATTATTAAATAAAATAATAGATTTAAAACAAAATACATTATATTTTTCGTCTACGTGAATTATGTCATACAGAAGCTAGGCTAGCTTTCCGTCCGTGAAAGAATTTTTAAAAATGGTTACTCATTAAATTTTTATTCTTCACTAACATACGATAATATTTTTCATCGTTGAAAATTTTATACATTGGCAGTTTTTCATTTTGATTAAACATTAAACTAAGTAGGGACTTTTGTTGTATTTATAATAGCTAGTTTTAAATAAACTATATAAAAGATTTGTTTGAAGACTTAATTTTTTTTTTTTTTTTCAACAATAGTAAGCTAGACTTCGATTGTTTAAACTTAAGTTAGTTAAAATTTCAGTCCAAAACCCGGTGAACTATTCTCCTACAACAATGGTGAAGATAAACTCCACTGGTTACGGGCGCGTTGCTTGAACTCTGTCTCCGCAGCGTTAATCGACTCTTGCCAGATCGCATCATTCGCAGCCGGAATTTGCAAGAAGATACCGGAAAAGTACATAGAATTACCGGAATTCTGCTGCGTGCTAGACGCTGATAGAGTCAAGGTATGAACCAAGTGAATTTGAAGATAATTTTTAAAATATTCTAATTATACAGAGTTCATTGTGTGCTTGCCAAATGAATAATAATAATAAGAATTTAAAATAAATAAGAGTACGCGTTCGTTGACCTAGTTTGTAGGTCATTTAACAACGTAATGAAAAGAATAAATGGTTTTTGTGCCATTGTATACATGGTGTAATCGTTAAGTGCGCACAGGCGATTTTTCCGTAATTATTATAGATATCAAAAAACTTTAAACTGATATCGAAAGTACTTTATCTAATTAAAATGACAATAATAACTTTTTAAAAATAAAACTAGAAATATCCAAAAATTTGACATTAAACACTCATACATTTAGTATGAGTGTAAGATATTAGAAAGGTTTTAGTTTCCTCATTTTAAGTTGAATAGTACCTACTCATTTTACCCTTTTCATTTTTAGTTATGTATGATATGATATTGATGAATTTCAAGTAGATACACGTGTAGATTATTTATTTAAAGGGTAAAATGAGTACTTTAGGTAAAGTATTTTCGATATGAGTTTAAAGTTTTTTGATATCTGTAATAGTTACGGAATAATCGCCTGTGCACAATTAACGATTACACCCGGTATAAGGAAGAAGACAAGTACAAAAACACATATTTCAGTTTCAGATCGGTGATCAGCTATCAGCAACAATAATTTCAAAGTTATCATGTGAGTCTGTCCGCGTGGAGCTAGAACACGTAGGAAGCAATGAGAAGCTGGGACAAGGGACGATAAGTCGTTGGTCACCGGACATTGAACTTCCAATTGTAACTAATACAAAACGTAAGTAGTACAATACAATATTCAATGTTATGTTGGTCGAAACCGTAGGTCACAAAAAACTACAATGATTTTATAAAACTAATTTAATTAATCAAATAAATCAAAAAACGCAATCTGGAGTACCTTGGGCACATAATGCGTAATGGCAAATACCATCTGCTCCAGCTCATAATGCAGGGCAAAATTCACGGTAGGAGACCGCCTGGAAGGAGACTTACTTCGTGGCTTAAGAATCTTAGGGCATGGTTCAACCTGAGAACAAGATCCTTGTCCCGAGCCGCTGTGTCCAGGATGCAGATAGCTCTAATGATAGCCGACCTCCGGTAGGAGATGGCACCATGACAGAGAAGAATTTAATTAATACACTATATCCTAATATAATGCGTCTATTGTAGCTCGATGCTAGGTAGATTCTAATTCTAGTTAACAATTCTGAGAGAACTTAACCTAAGATTGTCCCACACATATCTTATTACTCTCAGCCAGAGAAATGTACTAGGACTTTCGCTCGCTGGTTCTCACGCAGGTGATTACGTAAAATGTTAATCTTAATTATGTTTTTGTGAAAATGTTAAGGATACATCTTTATTGTATTATTTTAAATGTTTTCTTAGATGTATATATATTTTTTATTATTTCAATTCGTAATCATGTAATTAGCAGCCAGTTTTTAAAAGTGGCTTTGTATAATTTTGGTTTTTGATTTTAATTACAGCGATTCCACAAGTGCCAAGGCCATCTGTAAAGAATAATTCGCGCGTGATACTAATAGAGACGTCAAAACTGGATGCTGTATACATTCGCTCGTCGGATAACAATATCGCTCGACGGTACAACGATGTTATACAAGAAGCACTTCTATGTGGACAGAAAAGTAAGTAGTAATAATTATATGACAGTCCCCCAATGGAATAGATTCCTTCAAGAAAACAGCGTACTTCTTAATAAGGTTCGGCAACCCATTATAACAAGAAGAGTGCAGGGGTTTCCCCCAGAAAGGGGAAAACCCGTAAGGCATGGCCATCCCTAAAGCCAGGCCTCTCATGGAGAACCAATTGGCATTCAATAATCATTATTTAAAAGAATAGCTCTGTCTGATTGTGTTAGTGGTTGTGAATTTGAAATAAAAAAGAAAATCATCAAATATTTGAATGAAACTGGATTGTGGTTATTTATTTTTCAGGTACGCCTCTAAAAGAACCTCCCGCGAGAGGGCAAGTGGTCATCGCGAAATACACAGACGGGCTTTTCTACCGCGCGCTTGTTCAACGAATAAACGCAACTAGGACGAAGTATCAACTTGAATATATTGAATTTGGTTAGTACTAGATTTCCATATCTTGAGCATAATCAAAAAGTAAAACTTCGTAATGAATTATAGTCCATTAACTCTAGAAACTTAATTTAGTTTTTATTTGGATTCTTAAATGCGTGTCTCAAACCTAGACAAGAGAGTGATACAATTCTTATCGAAGCAGTTTCTGTAATATGTCACTGTTATGTATTAGTTATCAATCATAAAAGTTCCCAAGTTAAGCAAAAATAACACTTGAGTATTACATAAAAATATCAGTTACATTATATTTTCTCAGGAAACGTTGAACCTCAAACTCTAGATACTCTATATGAATGTCCAGAGAGTCTAAACCTAGAGAATCAGCCGACTGTTGTGTCTATGATCAAAGTTAGTTCTGATTATCCAAATATCACGGAACCAGCCAAGGACTATATTGCGAAAATACGAGATGAAGAACAAGAAATGATACTGGTAAGTCTATGCCTCATTTTCATAGGGTATGCTTTGAAAGTTAGATATTTTATTATATCTGACTTTCATAGATTGTGAAAAATTTCAAAAATTGTAAATTGTAATATTGGTTTCATAAGGAATTACTCAAATAAAACGCATTTTTTTTTTCTACAAAAGACTTGAGGGGAGCAGGGTAATAGTGGTGGTTCGCACTGATTTGGAAGGATTTAACCCTTGCCATTGGTTCTTTCTGATATCATTTACACGTTTTTATTTCAGATATTACCAGATGGTTCCCAATCTGCTCCAAGCGGCAGTCAAGCTATCCTCACCTTGGAAAAGAATAAAGAGAACTTCAATCGACGTGTGGTCGAAATGTGCAAGCCAGGATGGAAGATAATGGAACAAAAGGGAACCGATGTTGTTGGTGTGTATTTCTTTAAGTATTGCTTAGTTGTGTTAGTTTTTTAACAGACAAATGGTAAAGGTTCTGTTTACAAATCTCTGCCATGAATAAATAAATCTCGATCTTTACCTCCCGAGACAAAAACAGTGGTGTTTACCGTATTGAATAGATCATAGTTTATGTAAACTATTGTAATTGATTTAGCTGTTTTTGAATGTCCAAGGAGATCAAAGTTTTACGGACGGCACAGTGTCGAAATATTACTCGGATTTGATTCGGTTTTTTTTTTTTCTTTGATTGAACAAACTGGATTTTACATTGATTAACTAAGGCTAATTTATGAAAATCTATTCATTCATCCAGGATCCAGTTTGTACCTAAAAGTTTTTTAAAATTATCCTTAATTTGTCTGTCTTTTCAGAACTATCACCGATAATGTATCAAGATCTGGAGTACGTGGGTGTTCCACCGTCGGGCTGCCAATTCATTGTCCTCGATGTCGGCTCATTAATCTTCGGGCTTGTTAGTGGATATCCACAAGACACACCGCGTGCAAGCTATATACTTAATAAACTTCCTAATATGGTATGTTCATTACATGCCAAAATCCTACAGCTTGTAGGCTTATTTACTAATTATTGAATTGTGTCGCTCCTGCTGTTGTAACCAATGTGTATCGTTAATAAATTTCACTCAAAAGATGGAAGAAATGTTTATTTTTAAAAACAGAAAGTACACAAAAAATAGTAGAATCGCTACTATAAAAGTGAATCCTAGGTATAATTCTTACACCATTGCCCCTTGTTGTTTGTAAACGAATAATGAGTAATGATATTTGTTAACAGATGGCTGATTACTGTAACAGTGATTTAGGCCGCGAACCATATTTACCTTTCACTAATGAACTCTGCATCGCCAAGTTGCCTCCGCGTAAGTTTACTCATTTGTATTGTGTTGCTATATTTTATTATTACTAACTCGCACAAGACCTTAAACATTTACCATGGGTATGTTCGAATAATATTGAAACTTCTTTTAACCCATGACAAAAAAATGTCTATAGTTCTTAAATTAATGGACTGATTTTGATGTTTTTTGTTTAGCTACAATTTATTTTTATTTATTTTATTCTGACAAAAATGGTCATCACTAAAAAAACCTGTAGTGTCGAAATGAAACTTATATAGACTACAACGTTCTACATTACATAAATGCTTAAGATGGCTTCTTATTATTATTATCTTACGAAGCTTAAAAACGGAATTACTAAAAATATCTAAATCATTGAACTCTACTGTACGAGTTTAATGATCGAAACACATTTTATGATGATGTGTTGAACTTTTTATGAAGATGTGTTCATCTATTTATGAGATATTCCAAATTGGCCTCGAGTTCATTATTAAACCGTTTTTTAATTTTAAAAAGTAATTTTCAGATGAAGAATGGTTCCGGGCAGTGATGATTGATCAAACGGATGGCGCTGGAGGAAGTCAAGCGCAAGTTGCCTACATTGACTATGGGAATGTTGCCACTGTACCCGTTAAAGTATTGAGAAAGATGTTGCCAGACTTTGTCAAGGGGATACCGGCGTTGGCTTCCACTCTGCGAATACGAGGTTGGTATTATTTATTTAATTTATGAACGTATATAATGAACGTTATTTAATAACAACTGATTCGGACTATTTTTACTAGAAAATTAAATTTTTCAACACACTTGCTCAGACAGTGACTAATTGCACTGCACTTAGGTATGTAATGGCGCTTGAAACAAAAATGCGACATTATTATGATAATTAGTACCTTATAAGTTAAGTTAACTAAATATACTTTTTGTTCCTATAAAAAGTTTCGATACGGTAAAGATTCAAATTGGATTAATAGTATAAATTAGTGTCTGCTTTTAGATTGTCATGCAATTTCGTGATTATTTATGTAGGTAAGTAACTTCTTTTTTTTTATTAAACCAGTGTAGCTAGTCCATCGTTGCCATTTTAGATGCGCGCATAAATATTTCATTTATTTTTATTCGCAAGTGTGTTGAAAAACGTATAACATGTGAGTGTTGATGATTACTATCCTTGGCTCACTTAACACCCTCTAAGGATCAAAATACTGCCTCAGCGGTAATCACCAACATAACACACTTGTATCAATGATACTAATTATTATTATTAACTAGCTTTGCCCCGCGGTTTCACCCGCGTTAATTTCGCCTATAGAGTAAAATAGCGAACAGAAAAATAATAATAGACATAAATTATGTACTTCATCTGCGCGGAATAGTTATTTTTTATTATTTATTTATTTTAATTTCTAAAATAGCAGTAGCCTAAGTTACTCCTTATTACATTATCATCAAAATAATATTTTGGCATATCTTTTCACTGCATTTAGTAAAAAGCGGTTATTTTAATATTACAAACAGACACTCCAAATTTATCCGTATAGATGTTAAACAAATGAAAATATAATTCCAGATTTTCCGACTTCCCCAACGACCGATATGCTGGAACGCGCGTTGACATTCCTAGAGATGGATGACCTCGACCGTGGCCGTCTAACGATAAGCAATTGCACCAAGATTACGAGCGACACGTACGAAGTCAACGCACCGGGACTTATAGCTGCCATGACTCAAAAAGGAATACTTTAATATTTCATACTAACAATTGACCATACGTCTGCTTTTCTCCTTTAAATCTTTTTTCACAATACAAGGTATCACTTAAGTGTGAAACAGACTATATTTAAGCTACAGATAGACATCCTCTATTTAGCACGCTATTATTATTACTATTATCGATCGGCCATTTATCCTGCTTTGAAATTTATAACTTTACGCTACTATTTAAGAGCCAGTCCAGGGCTCCTGGGGTCATCTCGTTCAATCCCTTGATACCTCCTGTAAATCTACTATAGTTGAGCCATTATAAACGTGCGCACTGAGTCATAAAACATTTTTATCAGGTCTCTCGCTCACACTTATAGGCATATCGGAACTCTCGCTCGCACTGCTAGTGTTGTGTGTAACTTTCACAAACACCTACCTGCGTCCGAGCGGCATTTTTCGACAACGAGTTATATTATACGAAACGAAACTTATATTATAATACGTTCGCGTAATCTTTTTTCGCGTTGCTCATCTTTGCAAAGTATGCGTCGATTCCCTTTTTTTTATTCTTTACAAGCTGACCCGACAGATGTTTCCATGTCTTAACTATCAATATTGAATTGGTATAATTAAAAAGATACCAAGGCGTTTTCTTAAATTTTCTAATGTTTCGCGAAACTCTTAATTTTTTCTTTCCTTTTTGCAACAAAAAGAGTTAGAGAGATTGGTGCAGCCGTTCGCGCGTGATGGCGTGGTGGTAGCGGCAACTAGATATTCATTTTTATATAACGCACACCCAGATCAATGTCAAAATATCATCTTATGGTAAAGTTATACCGAATGTGCAGAGCATGGCGTGTAAAGATTTTTGTTTTGACGAATAGATCTATTAAATTGAAATAAAAATCAAAGGATAGTGACCAAGTTACTGTACATGGCCGTCTAAAGTTGCATCATAGCCACACCTATTTTATTATATTTGTAAAATATTTTTTTTTTTCTAAGAAGAAAAATAGAAGTTCAGAAATTATTTCATAAAATGTAAATGCTTTTTATGTGAGAACTGCAGTTTTTTCAGCGATTTTTTCGGTCGAACATTCTTCAAAATTCACCACGCTAATTTTCCAACATTTTCATAGAAAATATCACATTTACCTGAATTTGATGTTTAAAAGTATTTCTAGCAACGTTTTTCTAATCAAAAATATCAAAGAACCAGCACACACGTTCCGTTCGATATCCCTGACACGTCACTGACAGTAGTGACAGCTTAAAATAATATATTATACTGAATGGCTGTCACAGCATTGTTGTCATTTTGTCTATGAAAAATCGTCTATTGACAATTCGAATCGAATAACCCAACTAGTATGTTATTTTGATTGATTCCTAAAGTTGTAGATTATTTGGTATTTTTCCAAATAGTAAGCCGAATTCAAACCTCTCAATTTTTGAGATGTGATGTATCAATATTTCGGCATGATTGCTCGGGTCTTACTATGTATTCTCTTTGCCTCTCAATCCGTTACCGAAAAAAATATTATTATTTTTTTACCATTTTGTCAATTTTTGATTTGCAATTTGAACTTGCATTTGTCGCCACAAGGTGGACGAATTTGACGCTCGGTTCTGATTACTTTTGTAGGATTTGTTAACACGTTCACTTCGGTGGTAAATTTTACTTACATTCAAGTAGTGCTATAAGATGTTTTTACGCCTTAGCGTGAACGGCATGTTGCCAACGGCAGAGGTAACTGTAGCCGTCGACACGGGTTGGCAAATCACCGCACCAAGAAGTTGTGGGAAAAAGGAACCGATTCACTTGTAAGGTGAACGGGTTCAGGGAATGGATGGCAGAACTTCAAACTAGATTTTCTCCAGGGGAGAATCTTCAGCTTCTCAGTATAGCGTAAAGTAGTAGCGGGTCCACGGCACAATCTCACTGCTTTTGCACTGCACTTTTATATATTTAAGCGGGAAGCGTTTTTAGCGGTGCGTTTTTGTTTAATAGTTTTAAATATTGACAGAAATCATCAATCTGTATTTGTTCACTCCAAGAGAGGGTCCAGACCTCTAAATCCGGCACTGCGTTTATAACACAATTATGAATAGTCCAACATGTTTCAGGGATAATAGTTCTCAGCAGGGGTTTAGATATTATATTCGTGATAAAGCCGTGCAAACCGAAAAGTAAGTAAACGCACAACACACTTCGGCCGGCTGTTCTTAATTTTCGTAATTACTATTAAAAAATCGTAATTTTCCTTACCATTAAGTGCCATTGAGACTTCATCCCACAATTTCGATGTCGTTTTTCTACCTCGAGAATCAGAAGTTCAATTTCGGCATCCGTAAGCTTCCCCTTGCGGTTAGCAGGCAATGATCGCTTAAGAGCCTGCGATGGCACTCGGCTCTTTTATGTGTTTGAAGATTCTGCAAATAATAATAAGAGGGCAGACATTTTCTTTCCCTTTTCCTGAGGGTACTTCATCTTCAAATTATCATGAAAAAATTTTATATGATTAGGTACACATTACATCTCTTTCAAGCATAATACTATAGGCACAATAATGTTCCTTACCTGTCATCGGATATAGATAATGGTTATCGTCCATAAAATATATTCTCTCATATCCCTCGATACATGGGTGATTCGCCCAGTCCTCGACAATCGTCTCGTTTTTTTTTTTCAAAATTTTTACAAAGGCATTATTTGAGATGTCAATCTTTGAAAGCTTTTGCTGTTTTAGACATTTCGAGAATTTTTTTTTTTTTTTCACATATTGTTTTATTTCGATTTTGATAAAAAGTGCATTTTTATCAAAATGCAGTTTGGTTTTTTTTTTTCATAAGATATCTTAAATTGAAGATGTTATTCTAAGATATTGAGTACGAATATTGTAAGCGTTCTTGATGGATTGCTCAGAATTGGGCTCTGAATATTAAAGAATACATTTTTGTCATATGTATTCATCTATTCAAAGCATTTACCCTCGTTGTCTATACATTTCTGCTATTTTATTGGAAGATAATTTAATCCTTGTAATAGAACTCTGAGGATCTAGACTCACACAACGTGTGAATGAAGAAAATTTTTTTTTCCATGCAAAAAATTGTCTGAATCGCGGTAAATATGGACTGCCATATTACCTCCTCCTACTAAGGAGGAAACGCGGGCCAGCGAGTACAGAGGATGACGCATGGTTTCCAACTGCAGGTCTTGTCAAAACTGTTTCTCGAGTAGGGCGAGGTCTTGCGTTTTCATTGACCAATAATGGTGAAGATCGATTGATAAGTCGGGGCTGTTTTGCTGCGAGTTTCACCATCGTTTTTCGGATTCTGTACAATATCTGTTATTGCTTGACCGGATGAAGTGAATTACACCATGAAGTGACCACCTAACTAAGCATCACTTTTCTATGGGTAAGCTTCACTTTAGGGCATTGTTGTGGCGTTTGACCTGGAGTCAGCCATTGCGTTTTGCGATTTCGATTGTAGTATGGAATCCACTTTTCGTCACACTTCACAATTCGGTCCAAAATCCCTTCATTTCTATACCGGTTTAACAAAATAATGCAAGCTTCAACGCGCGCTGTTCTATGCAGATCAGCAAAATTAAAGGCACACATTTTTAACGTTCCTTGGTAGTTTGGTAATTTTTCGCAATTACACTGCAAATGATAAATTTATAAATATACATATTATTGTCACTAATACAGCTAACAATTACAGCTGTGTGACTTAGGTACATGTATTTTATTATTATAACCTCTTTATTTCCATAATGAATTATAATACAAATATATCATAGTGTGACATATATTAAAGACAAAAAACATCTAATTGAAACATTCGTAGGTACCTTATATTTTGATTGACGGTATCTATTTAAATATTAGGATACGCGACGTATTGAGAGCATAAGATTTAGGAACAAAGATTCACACATTTTTTTCTTCTATATACGTATAGAATTCCAATGGAGCCTTTAGCTCCATATTTCATTTTTATTTTCTATTTCATTTTTATCGGCGTTTCTACTTAAGTTTTGCTGTTTGAGAACAGTCGAGAAACTCGGTCGGTTTCCTTTTTTTTCTTTTTTATAGATTTGCGAATCGTTGCCCAGCGGCTCCCGCAATCCTAATTCGACTGCGTGGGGCGTTGCCGGCTTGTTTAGGAGAGGTGCGCTCTTTTTTGAAACTTGAAAGTACCCTTATCGTTACGTTTCAGGAATACCTCGGAAGGCAGCTAATTCCTTTATATCATCGATATAGAATACCCAAGATACATTATCAACGCTCACTGTGCTAGAATTCTGTTTTAGCACAGTTGCCCTCACAGTCGCGCAATGACGTAATGTCATAACCGCCTCACTCTCGCATTGGAAATAAAACTTTGTTTGCACAATGAGGTTGTATTTCAAAATTTTAAAAAGTGACATTGGATATATTTTGTATTATTTGCACACACACACACACACACACAACTAAGTATGGGATACTTTTTCCACTTGAATTTATAGGCGAATGTGTATCTTGGGTATTCTATATCGATGCTTTAAAAGTGTAATGCTAATTAGAATTTAATTAGATGAGTATATGGGTACTGCTATGGAAAATAGTTAAGAAAATTATATATTTCTCGTATTTTTTATCATTTTAATAAGTAATTAATTTTAAGTAGTTTAGACAGAATGTTGTTGCTATGTTGTAAACTTCAGAAGAATGACGCTACAAATAAGACATAGTTTTTCATAAATAAATTAGTTTTTTAAAAAAGTGTTTTATTTCTATGTATTATAAACAAATAAATTGATTTTCCTGTCGACCAACTCCTTGGGCTTGTGGTAAGTGTATAAACGTTACAACCGGAGGTCCTGGGTTTGATTCCCGGTGGAGATAAAAATAAGCTCGGTCTGGCTGGGCATATAAAGCTGATCACCTACTTGCCCCTAAAGAAAAAATATATCGGTGAAATGCATCTGCCCCATACCCCACTAGGGGACACGGGACTTCACTTTTTAGGCTACTTTTATTTTAGAAATTAATAAATAAAAAAATAACTATTCCGCGCGCACAGCTATTTACAAATACCTCATAGTGAATGAACATATAAATTTTAAATAAGAACCATCTTGATTGTTTTATTAGGTAAATTCATTGTCCCATAACCCCACTAGGGGACACGGGATTTTACACACACTCCTATGAGATTAGCTTCTCTATGTTATTGAGGAACCAATTAAGTTATATTGTTTACGAAGGTATTTTACCATAAATTCCAAAATTGGGCCTACAATTATTTCTCATTTATAATTATTGTTTAAATATTCAACGCAGTGACCCGTTTTACTTTATAGATAAATCCAAGTAGTTTTAAAAAGTTTATTTATGCTTTTGCCTAATTTTAATTTTGCCCGTATACTTTTCGTCCATCTGATCATACACCAAATCTGGTGTCTCTGGTCGCTCCAAGAACTTTTTGAATGACTTCAACAGGTTTTGTTTATCCAAAATATTTTCTTTTTTAGAACTTTTGGAAATGGCAGCTAACGTTGTGTCTATCCAGGCTTCATAATAAGGTATAGTTAGTTTATTAACGCAGCTGGGCGCCCACTTCGCCACTTCAGTGGGGGGCGACTCGCCCTTTCTTTTTAACTCTGGTGAGAGTAAATTTCTATGTTTCTTATGATGTTTTTTCCGCTTTTTCTCCTTACTGGAGCTTGATATATTTGTATGTTTGTCGGAAGATTTCTCTTTTCGCTTTACGGTTGGTATTTTTATTTCTATAGGTGTTGTTTCCCGGGGTTTCAGTTCGGTAAAGGTCACAGTTTTGTAAACTTTTGCGTTGTGTTTCGACCGGATAGTGGTTATAACCGGGCGACGAGAACTTTCGGATTTCTTCAGGGAGTCTTTAGTTCGTGTACTGACCGATTTACTGTCTATTTTATCTTTGCTTTGATTCTTATCGTTCTCTTGAGTTGAGTCTATAGCAAAATAAGAAAATAATTATTTAGATATTTAGAAATTATTTAAAAATTAACTAGCTACCGTCCATGCTTCGTTCAGATGTAATTCACAATTTTAATTCATCATATAACTTTATGTACCTACAATATATTTCTACAGATTAATCAGCGAAACGGACTCATAGGTAGTAGGTAACATCTTAGTGAAATTTTACTGCTAACTTACCATTTTGAGCATGTAAATTACAGCTAACTTTATTTCTAACCGTACATCTTTCCCGGATTCTCTTTCCTTTATTAGCGTCCGACATCTTTGTATTTCTTTTATTATTTTCATCATTAATATACTCTTTATTTTCTTTAAATCTCAAAACATCATTAATCTGAGATTCTATAGTGCTGTCGACAAATTCTTCGGGTTTCACTGGATTTCGTAGTAATGCATTTTTGTTATTAAACTTCACTTCTTTATTACATTTTTCAGATTCTCTACTTAAAAAATAACCCAGATTCGTTTTAGCTAACGATGGTTTTAACGCATCATTTTGAACCAAATTCAGTTTCTCATTCGGTTTGTTTAAATTAATGCCAGTCTTCCCAACATTAGCTTTTGAATTATCTGGTCTCGATTTAGTACCTCTTGGAAATACATTTGATATATCTTTTGCGTCTTTACATTTATCTGAATGCAATTTTAGGCTCTGTATATAATTATTTACTCTCGATCTAACATTAATAGGTTTTATATTCAAATTGTCGTCAGTTCTAGGTTTTATTACACATGTTTTGTTAATTGTATCCTTGTAACTTAAAATATACATTTTTCTGTTAGGTGTATCATTTTTTAATTCATTAGCTTCACTTAATTTTGTGGAGGGAATTTTATCCTCCAGTCTGTTACATTTATCAATATCAGTTACAGTACGAGTTTTTAAAAGTATTTTCTTTGAATCACCTCTGTCGGCAAGGGATAAACCATTATTTATCCTTGAATTCCTAACTTTATCTTCTACCTTTAAAATGTCCCCTTGTTCTGTGATTTTCGTTTTTATGTCTGGAAGTTTGCGTTTGAAAATTGATTTTTCCATTTCAAAATAATGTTTTATGGAGAACTAAAAATTTTGAGTGCCGTTGCCATCTAGATGATAGAATCAGTGACAGGATATCCTTGTACCTTTTGTCTATGCGTAAACCGTATGTCTATGTGACCAAGATTTTACCACTGTTTTTTTTTTTTATAAATTCTATATGAAATAATAAAGCCAAGTAACATTATTACATTAGTTATCTTTGTAAGATAATATTTTAAGTGACGGGTATTAGTAAATTATTCTTAAAGACTTTAGACAAATTGTCAGAAAATGTCAAGAGCCCAAATCTCAAAGTGAAAAATGTCTTAAAATATTAAAAATACAAAAAATGTGTAACTAACTAAAAAAAATGGATCCTAAATCGACCGTGGTTAAATCTAAGTCTTCCAACGGCAGAGTTTCAAATAAACGGGAAAAACAAAAGTCTACCAAAAGCGATGCGCAGTTTCAGCCATTGAGTATGAAAAAACGCGGCGTTTATGTTGAAAATAAGGATAATAAACTTATTGATAACTTTGGTGAGTGAAAGAAAATAACTACTTAAACTGTTGGATGAAATACTTTATTGCTTTGTATTGTCTATTAGGAGACGACACAAAATACATAGTACCTAGATAGGTACCTAGGTTACCTACATAATATTTATTTCTTGCTACGAAACTCAATTCTTATTTAAAAATTTATACGATTACTCTTAATTTGAACTCATTTTTGGTTAGATATTATTATTGTAACTCGTGATATTTTTTTCAGAAAACAATGACGCGGAAACCAAAAAGAAACCTCCGCCCCGACCACGGCCTGGCCAAAAGAAATTTCTTACATCCGTCCTAACAATCCTGTCAAAATCAACTACAGGTACACAATACCCAGATCTTGACCAATTAAAAACAAATAAGAAAACCAGCAACAGGATGCAAAAGAAAAGATATCAAGAAACAGAAGCAAACGATGTGGAGTTTAATGTAAAGAGAATTAAGACCAAAAAACCGAAATATAAATCGAAAATTTTGAACGAAGACAACTATTCTTTAAATGATAAATTAGTTGTTTTACAACCAAGAAAAGATATCATTCATACTCCATCCAATTTCTCAGAAAACATCCCGATAAGTGAGTCAACTAATCCTATAAGAGATATATTGGAAAATAATATTTACAGCGGCGTAGCCGAAGGATTGGCCAAAGAAATATTAGAAGTAGTCCATTGAAATGTTACATTTTTTAGGCCTAACCTTGCGTTTTTTAGAGGACGCAATTTTATTTTTTTGATGTGTAGGGGGGGTCAGTGTAAAGCTAAAACCAAGTTTGTGGGGTCGCCACCCTTGTCCCACGGCCGCCATCTTGAAAATAGGGGTTGAAATGGTTTTTACGGTATATCTCTTAAACTATTAATTAAATAAAAAATTTTTTTAACATTTTCTATTAAAAATTAAATTTTCTACAACTTTGATTCAGTAACTTTTTGTCGTAGAACTATAAATAAAAAAGTTATAAGTGAAAATGTTCAGAAATTGGAGAAAAAAATTATATTTTTCGATATAACTTTTTTTTAAATCATTTTACGAAAAAATGATATCAAACCATTTTTATAGATCGTTTTTTGAGGAACAACTTTTATTAACATCATTTTTTCATTAAGGCTATAGCTAAGGTTTTACAGCGCTCCGAAGTAAGTACTATTTTTCAATACTCTTAACTATACCTATATTATACGTGTATACTAATAATGTATCATCAGTTATTGTGGTTTTTTTATTATTTATTTTGCTATAATTTTTTTAACTGTATTTTTTGCAATATTATTAATAATTAATTATTGACTCTTTTCCCCACCACCCACGTGGTAGAGTCTGGCGGCGCGTTTTTTTTTTACGTGGTATCCCCAATAGGCATAATCCACGGTGATTTTCGAAATTAGAACTACTCCGTCCTCAGTCTTTTCGATGGACCAGGCTGCGGCTCAGCATCTGATCGGCTTTCTGAATTAAATATCAGTGGGAGAACTGGAGAAGGAAGGGCTGTTAATGTCGGCGGTTCATCATCAAAGTCATTTTCATTTATTAATTTTGAGAGTTCCATTACGTTGCTGCAAGTCTCTCCAGAACAATGGAAGCACACTGCAGAACATTTCAGCCCTGCTTTTCGACATCCACACATCGCTCCACAGTTTCCTTTGCATTTGCAAAAGATCAATTTTAGAAGCTCAGGGGGTGCTGGAGGTTTAGAGTTCTGCACTGGCATCAATAATTTTCCACATTTTTTCCAGCCCCAGTCTTCAGGATCATTAGAATTACCAAGTGAGCAAAGCAGGGTCAACTCTCTTGTTGAGAAACAAAGCCGTTCCACTAGAAAACTCTAAATGCTTTTCCAGGGTTTTCAAAAATTTCATTTTACCGATATTGTAAGGAGCTGAAGTTGTGTCACATCCGGAAAAAGCATGAAGAAACAGCAAGTTATCCGCAATGACATCGCCGTATATAAAACCTGACGCACAATATAATTGTTCTGCTGTTCGTCCTTTTGATGGTTTAAAAAAAAATACATTTGCTTGTTGTCTACCAAGTGCTGTAAGCAATATCAATATGTCAATATCTTCAGCTACAATAGTAACGGCATTAAATAATGGAGATGCAGTAAGAGCAGTGCGAACGATAAGAGCGTCTGCATCTGATTCTGCTTGGTCAACAGTGAAACCCATTTCCGACAATACAGTTTTAAGAAGTATAATAAAGTTAGATTTGTTCTTCTCATTACCAAGAAATTTCTCTTGTGATAATGTTGGTATGGTGTTCTTGTCAAATTTAACTTCTGTCGACTGATGTTTTTTCGTGCGGCGCAAACGCTCCCAAGACTTTGTTCCTGCGACATCAGGGTCGTCTGAGTAACCATCAAACACAATGCTTGCAGAGAGCCCGAAGTGTTCTTGTACATATTTGACATATTTAGTAGTTATATCATTGAACGATGAATTTCGAAATTATTTTAAAAATCAATAATTGTAAAATCCTGTTATGGAGTGAAAAAGAGTCAATAATTAATTATTAATAATATTGCAAAATTTACAATTAAAAACATTATAGCAAAATAAATAATAAAAAAAAACACAATAACTGATGATACATTATTAGTACACACGTATAATATAGGTATAGTTAAGAGTATTGAAAAAAAGTACTTACTTCGGAGCGCTGTAAAACCTTAGCTATAGCCTTAATGAAAAAATGTTGTTAATAAAAGTTGTTCCTCAAAAAACGATCTACAAAAATGGTTTGATATCATTTTTTCGTAAAATGATTTAAAAAAAAGTTATATCGAAAAATATAATTTTTTTCTCCAATTTCTGAACATTTTCACTTATAACTTTTTTATTTATAGTTCTACGACAAAAAGTTACTGAATCAAAGTTGTAGAGAATTTAATTTTCAATATAAAATGTTAAAAAAATTTTTTATTTAATTAATAGTTTAAGAGATATACCGTAAAAACCATTTCAACCCCTATTTTCAAGATGGCGGCCGTGGGACAAGGGTGGCGACCCCACAAACTTGGTTTTAGCTTTACACTGACCCCCCCTACACATCAAAAAAATAAAATTGCGTCCTCTAAAAAACGCAACCCCAAATGTAACTTTTCAATGGACTAAAGGACGTTCTGAGAATCCATTTAGAGATCGAGAAGATCCGTCAACGTTAGTCGCAAATCCATCAAAAGATGATAAAAAATTATACAACTTTTTTGTAGATTTACTTGAAACTACTTTCGATGTTTATAACGTAGAAACTGAACAAATAAAATCTGAAGACACGATTTTGGAGATTGAAGAAACAGTTGCTAAAAAATTGGCTTTTAACATTGATGAACCTATCAAAGAAGAAGTTCAAGAACTTAATTTTAAAATACAGGAAGATAAAATCTATGAGCCTGAATATACGACCGATAAGCCTAAAACTAAAAAGAAAGTGTCAAAACGAACCGTTCACTCTAGGTCATTTGTATACCATAAACCATTGCCAAAATCAAATAGTGTCATTCTAAAGAAAAAACCACAAACAAAGAAGTCAAAGAAAAACGAGTTACTGAACACAATAAAAGAAGAATTAAAGATGGATTTCGTGACGTTCGAGGAGCCGCAAAACTTATTTCAGGCATTACGTAACATAGCAAAATACAAAAGAAAATGTCAGAAGAAGAAAACAATACATTTCGAGGGAAATGATAACAATCCCCTTAAAGATTGCATACTTGGACGTGGTATATTTTCAGATAAAAAAATTAGAAAACGTAAAAAGCGTAAAGAGGAAATGTACGATGAGAAAAATACTCACTCTGTTGCGAAAATTGTTAAGATTAAAAGAGAACCAGTAATCAGTGTTTCCAATCATTCGCTTAAAGTGTATGGCATTGAATATGAAAATAATTTCGATGGAGAGAAATACTTTTCAAGCTCAACGAATATCACTGAAGTTGATTTTAATGGAGCCTTTGGAATTTCTGATACCTCCCTGAATATAAAAGGTTTTTATTCGTTATTACAAGAATAAATAGAATAGAATAAAAGGAATAAAATATATCAACTTAATATTTTTTCTTTTAACATTGTTTTAATTTTTAACTTGGATATTATCAATCATCATTGATCATCAGTAATAAAATCGCTTTTTTGACCATCTTTTCTTCTATATTTCGCCTATATACTTGACAGGCTTACAATTAGATATACCACACCGCCACTTTTTAAAAAATCCATTGAAAATTTTAATCCAAGTGTCCGTTTTAAAATTAATATGTTAATAATGTGTGCGTAGCTCTGTAGCTTCTTGCTTTTTTTTTAATATATAATCGTGAACATTGTCAAAAGTTTTACACTGTCAATTGACTTAGTGACATTTACAGTAGGAGTAGGAAAATATCGATTTGAAATATAAAGTTTCGTTAGACTATTATTTTCAAAATTCAAATCTGGAGTCTGTAGCTGGACTAACTTTTACAGATTTTAGCTAAATAATAAATGTACTGTTCAATTAATTCTTTTTAAAATCCATAATCGATTTTATTGTACATTTTTAGAATGTAAAATGTTTTCTATCACAAGTATTAATCATCTATGATCATACGTGTAATTTTGTACCATTCGGCGTTTTCAGATGCAAATTATAAACCTCGTCGTTGCTGATAATCAAAACAGTTTATAAAATACAACAAGATTGACATGAAATAAAGACAAAATGGCAGGATTGAAAGCTTTATGCGAGGCAAGTTCTAACTTGGCACAAGAACTAAAAGCCCAAAATGCTGAGTTATTTTGTGCTAAAGTTAATGATGATTTCGAAGACATAATTGCTAGGAAAGATAAAAATCTATCCTTTATTACTTCGAAATTGCGTTTGTTAAAAGGCAAAACGTTATCAAGTAAGTTATGCATAAAACTACTAACCAGTTTATTAAATCAATTGTACCTATTGAATATGCAGTGCAATCTTATAAATTATCATTCATAGCTTGCACTACCTATTATATTATATTCACTAAAGAAAGGTATAATATCCAGAGGTAAAATAATAATTTAAAATTTAAGACTACCAACTTAACATTCAATTTGACATAAACAAATCTTGTTATAAAAATAGGTCCTGTGATACACAAATAAGCAATATTTTTATATTGGAGTCAATTCTTATTTAATATTTATTGAATGCTATTTTAAATAAATTTTATAATTTCAGTGCCCCTAGAAAATATAAATGATACTATTATAGACACAAAGACTGTTACCAGCAACTATACAGAAACCGTCACTTCGAAGCTTATTGAACAGCAATTTGTAAAGACGATAACTCAAAATGATGCAGTAAAGGAACTCCTTTCAACACCAGATGAAATACTTGAACCTGAATTATTAGAAAGAAAAAAGTTAGCAATGCTTCTTGTTTTACTTTCCCAGTGTTTGTGAGAATTCATGTAACCCCTAGTGGGGCATGGGGCAGACATATTGCTGTATCTGTTTCACTGATCTTTTTCTTTACAGGCAAGTAGTGTTTGGTAAAGTATAATTCAGATCTATAAAATATTTATATTAAAGTCTAGCAGTTATGTTTAAATTTACATAAGCCCCATAGAGTTAACAGTAATATATGTACAGAATTTTTTAATAGTGCTAAACAATAGCTTATACTTAAATGTTTTTGTAATTATGATAGTCTATTTATTATATTTCAGAAAAATCTTGGCTCAAGCTGCTGAATTTTCTGACAAGGAATTGAAATTGAGACATTTATATAATACATTGAAGGAACAACATTGTCAATTGCTGCAGATGCGAAATGAATGGGACACTGTCAGGTCAAAATTGAAAAACAGTCAACATATACCACAAAATGAGGGAAAGACTATGGAGCCACAATACAAGTATGTATTATGCATCATTCTTTATTAGAATTTGAGTATTGTGAAAAGTTGTGAGTTTAACTTCCTCGAAAACAATAAAGTTGGTTTGTAATGTTGGACTTTGCTGGTTTGTTATTCTTTAGGTCCAATCAGTAATTATTTACTTTTATTGCTGAAAATATATTAGGTAATCTGTAATTAGAACTGACACCATGGCTGTCCTGGGTTAGAATCCTGGATATGTAGTAAATCCGGGAGGAAGACATGGCTGATCATCACCTACTTGTGTATAAAGAAAATAATCACGGAAACAGATATTAAAATTTGTTTGTTCCATGTCCTAATAGAAATTACAAGATTTCCCTTTTTTATTTATAGAAATGTTATTTCTATTACTCTGCATTGGTGTGATATGCCTATTGACTTAGTGAACTCTTTTTTTTAAAAAAAAAAGCTTCTCAGTATAAGATCTGGAAAAATTGTATTCTACTTACTGACATAGTTTGTGACATAGTTACCTAATTCATTATTTATGTATAAATTGTAATAAAAACTTTCAGAAAACTCCAAGCAATGGTTTCCAAGTTGGAGCAAATGCGATGGATGATACCTAAACTTGTTGTTGCTAAGTCGAGGCATTATGATTGGGCGACAGACCCGAATGCGAGACTGAAAATATTGGCTTTGACTAGAAAAGCTTATACTGTAGAGATGTTTGCTGATACTTAGATTCTTATGAGAATTAATTTAAATGTAATATTAGATAATGTGTTTTATTAACTACTAAATTTCATACAATGTCAAGAAATTCATAATCTGAATGTGTGCGGAGCATAGTGACATTGTATGGCTAGGCTTTCTGAATTAAGATTATACCGGTTGTGTGGAGCCAACCTAAGGTTTATGAACATTGAATTGAATAAGTACCTATAATAATGTTTTCTTAACTTCAAAGCATTCTTTTTAGGGTCAAATGTAGACTACTAGCTTTTACCTGTGACTATCCGCACCCCTACCCTATTCCTATATCTTCGACAGTGACAAACTCATACATACTTCAATCATTTTAAGGCCTTTTTCGACGATAATGCCTATTTCCTTTCCCAAACTATCACTGTAGTCTATCACTGTTTCTTTCATCAAAATCGGTTCAGTGATTTAGTCGTGACAGCGTAACTGACAGACGAGACAAGTAACTTTCGCATGTATCGTAACGTGATGTTATATAGCCTATATAATAACACAACCAGTATATAAAGTACCCAAAATACAATGATAATTTCACAAAAAAATAAAAACTAGAAATTTGCAAAAGTAGCGTCATTTAGCGAGCTTTGAGTTTTGTGGGACCAAATTGAACTACCTAAAGATTTGTAATATACACAAGTTTGTTTGTATACTTAAATATAATTTACTCCTAGATGGCGCGATTTTCAGTTTGATTTATGTATTCTCAAGTTTCTGAGTTTCTTCTAATGTAAATTTTACTGTAATTTTCGACTTATTTTATTTCCAATTTTGATATTCTATTTTCGTACCAAAAAGCTTTATTATCTCTCTTACCTGTATACATATATGGGTATTTATATCTCTTTTAATGTGATTAAACTGAAGGACCTATACAATAACAATCAATAAAACAGAAAAATTTATAATTTGGTACCATAAAATAATTATAGATGGCGTGGTATTCATTTTGAACGTTGTGGTTTTTATTTTTTCACAGAGGCTTTTTAAAATTACATAATATAATATTTCAATTCGTTAAATATAACTGTTCCTCTTGTGTAAGGCCTTCGTTATTCACAAACAGTACCAGCTATGAGGTCCCTCACATTGGCTCTGCAAAAGAAAAATAATTTACTTCTCAAATCTTAATATTATGAATTAAAGTATGTTACTCAAAGCCATATTTGAAAACACTTAATTGTTTTTAAGAATTAAACATATACTATTTAAAATTTAGGTACCTACAATGTTTTCTGAATAGAAAAACTTAATAAATAATAATATTATTGCTATAAATTTTCAAAAAAGCCAGAATAAGGATGAGGAGGCCTACGTGAATTAGGCGATTATAATATAATTGGAATAATATTATCATAAGTATATTTTATAACAACAGTAAGAAAGCCTATTTTTCTAAATCAGAATATAACTTATACTACAATACATCTAATAATTATTATAATTTATAATCTACTAGCGACCCACCCTGGCTTTGCGCGGGTATAAAACATATATAAAAAAAATTGGTTGCCTGTAAAGTCGGTATACGGGCGAAAGTTTTACGTGACAACGACTTTGAGTGGTAAAATAATTATCTTTTTATGTCTGCCTCTCTCGCTCTTAGGCGGGCTAACCATGCCCGAGTGGAAGGGACGCGTGCCTCTCACTCGCTCTCATTGTGAGCGCATAACGTGAGCGGAGCGTAACGCAGTTTCTTGAAGTGTCACCCGGCTAACCAATTTATAAGACGTTGTCACGTCAAAACCTTCCTCTTCAATCACTCTATCTATTAAAAAAAACCGCATCAAAATCCGTTGTGTAGTTTCAAATATTTAAGCATACAAAGGGATCTAGGGGAAGAAAAAGCGACTTTGTTTTATAAAATAAAAAATCTGTTCAGTAGTTTTAGAGTTACAATTTGAAGTTGTTTTTTTTTTTGTTTGTTAAATTTTAACACTATTATTGTTGACACAGTGATTGTATAAACAGTGCAAGGTGCAAAAAAAATGGATAGGATAACAAGGGTGGATAGAGATGTCGCCCAATTGATTACCATGTGACATGGATCCGACCATATATAAAAAAATAAGCTAAAGAAAAAATAACTATAGTGTTAAAGAAGAAAGATGCCTGGTGAACATACTTACTTGTATATGTAAAAGTTGTATTCATTTGTGTCTAGTCTGGAATATCCGAATTTCGGTAATTTATTAGCCATCACCCATACTTCGTTGTCTGTCACGTGCAAGTCTGAAACAAAAATCTTTCTATCTTATGTATGCATGAACATTTAGGTTAACCGATTTGAAAGACAAGAAACAAAGCAACGTGATGTTAAAAAGTAAAAAAGTGAACAGTAAAATAATAATAGATATGTATTATGTAAACCGTGCGCGCGGAATAATTTTTTATCATTTATTTATTAATTTCTAAAATAAAAGTAGCCAAAGTTACTCCATACATCTGTTATCTGCTAGTCCCGTCAAAATCGGTCCAACCGTTTCAGAGATTAGCCGGAACAGAGAGACAGACAAAAATTGTAATAAAATATATTTTTGTACACGTGCCGTGTATACATATGCGTTTAGTAAAAAGCGGTTATTTTAATATTATTACAAACAGACATTCCAATTTTATTTATCTGTATAGATCGGTTCTATTCACCTCCTGCATTTCAACCTACGAAATGCCTAAATCGTCAATTAAACAAGATTACCGCCGTCTAACGACCGGACGCATAATGTTGTATGGAAGACGAAGCATTTTTTCATACGCACCGGCGGCCAGTCGCCCGAGTACAATCACAGCGAGAATACAATTTCTCATTTTTGAATTTATTTGTTCACGCCCCATTTTTGTGAAAATTAAATTGAATATTCTTGTCTTCGCGACTGTACTCGCGTCGACAGTTAAGACACTACTGCCGGGTCGTGTGAAAACAATGTGCTTAACCGGACAGTCGGCGCCGGCTAGCCGACAATCGGAACATGTATAAAGGCACTTACTGTGGTGTTTCTTAGCTTTACCATGAATAGATACATAATTATCTTTATTAAAAGTAAAATAATACTAAGATATAACGCGTTGACTTACCAGATGGATAACCCATTATCTCACTATCCTGAGCCAAAACAGCAATATTACTATGTTCCAATCGTTTCTGCGTGTTCCAACACGAAACGCCATCTCTCCCGATGTCAGCAAAGAATAACACCCTTGACGGATCATCATAATCGTGCATAGTTGACTGGCTGTTTGGACCTCTCTCACCCAGATACTGAAATAAACTTGAGTAATACCATCTGCATTGTATAGGGTCTTTCAATTAGCACGGGTAGATTTTGGCGGCCCGTGGCGGCCATTTTGTTTTAATTACATCTATAAAATGTTTTATTTATTATTCAGTTACTTATGCCAAATGAGCATGACAAGTTACACAATTGCACGTTCGAATGATAAAAATTTATTATCAAAATGAGTGTTCGCTAGTGAAAACGTTGCGGGCATTGCGCCCATTTTACGGTAGACGTGGTGGCCCTTCACAGTAGACTCTTCAACGTTTGCTGGCCAAATTTGAGACGGCAGGTTCGGTAAATAATCAACCATCACCTGTGCGTGATCGATTTGAGGGTAAGATTATCAATCGCAGGAGTGATGTGAATTGGCCACCAAGGTCATGCGATTTGATCTCGCTAGACTTTTTCTTGCGGAGTTTCTTGAAGTCGCAGATCTATGCCAATAAACGACAGTCATATTCCACACTTAATGGGTCTTTCAAATAAAAAAAATATTTTGTTAATACCTTCCACACAGTTTATTTTATACCATTTAAACATCTACCCGCCTTTATTGGAAAACCCTATAGTTAACACATCTGCAATTCCGGGGTCTTGAGGCCTCGGAACAACAAAGGAGTGGAGGCTCCCTGTCTCCAATTTTCCAAATAAAATGGACAATTTTTTTCAATAAATAATTTTTTGTGATACTAACATATATAGATCGATGTTTTCTGTTAATATGTAATTTATTCATGTTTGTAAAAAGTACTGTAGGTGAAGGTGAAACGCGAAAAAAATATGAAAGGAGAACTTGTTTAATAGTGTTTCCTATTCTGAATTTGTTTTTTTTTTGTGGGAGCCTTCTTTTATGGAGGCCGGGGGCTGTAGAAGTGAGGCCTCCACACAGTTCCCTCCCCTAAATCCGTCCCTGCATATCTGTTTATATCTTGTTCCTGATCTGGAGAAACAAAAAATGGAAAAATGGCCCGGTACAAATATTTCTGCATCTGTTTCACTGATCATTTCTTAACAGGCATGTAGGTGATCAGCCTTCAGTATCTATCCAACCAAAACACTTATTTCTCTCCGGCGCTAAACGCTGATGTGTAAACCACTTAGCCACGAGGCTAGTCCTCCCTAAACATGGATGACTTTCACCTCTTCACAGCCCATAAGAACTAAATATTACGTAGGTTACTTATATGTAAAGTTTTTCTTTTGATTGTTCTTCGTATTTCATTCATATTATAAAGTGTTTTCGGCTGACGCCTTAGTTTTAAGGTTGAAAATAAATAAATTTCAGTTTAAAAATCTGTTGGGATACTTATTAAAACTTACAGTAAACTGTTCGAAGTAAAATCGATCGCTGCTAGCATTCCTATTCTGCAGAAGACAGGTGGAAACTGAGAACTCCTGTGTGCTGATGAGAGGGTGGAAATAAGCTGTCCTGCATCCAGAAACGGGTGGCGATAACGCTATGCTGAAGATGCCATCGCTCCATTGGAAGTATTCGCCTGAAATATAAAATAGGAAAGTTGTTCAAGCAGCATTATTTTATAGCTTATAGACTTCCAAAATAAATGGACCACAACATATTTAAATTCGAAAAAAAATTGATGCGCATTCCAAATAACTCTTCAGTTTAATATAATAATATCTTCCCCGACATGATTTCAGATACTAATATCTAATAAACGGATAATTAGATTTTCATAAATTGTAGCTAAAATCTATCTCCAATCTCCATAGTCAGCTTTCAAACAAAAAACGCACAGAATTCGTTTAGGTTTTTATGAACTACGACGCACAGACACACATTCAGACAGCTCAAACATAGACCACTCTTTTTTCATCGAGGTTTAAAAATATAAACTACAGCTGTGTCCCGCGGTTTCACCCGCGTTAATTTCGTCGTATCGTGATGTTATATAGCCTAAAAGCTTTTAGCCGACGATACTTCCATAGAAGATACTTCCCCTTTTAATCCCTTACAACCCTTTTTTCGCATTAAAAAGTAGTAAAGTATCTGTGTACCAAATTTCATTTAAGTCAGTTCAGAAGTTTTGGCGTGAAACTGCGACGGACAGAAAGACATAATTACTTTCGCATTTATAACATTAGTAAGGAAGTAAGGATTTGACATATACCTGAACTTCTCAACGTGCCTGCCAATGGATTGAAACTGAAGAAGTTGTGAGAAAGTCGCCAACTATCATTATCTCTTAGGGAATACACGATGATCCCAAACGTGGTCAAATCCGGGACATAAGCATAAGCATTGGCGCAGCCATGCGTAGTATCCACTGTTATTGATGCAAGACCTAGATGTCAAAGAAGAATGTTATACAAAGTAAAATTGTCCCTAATTTGTTCCAAATCAAAATGTATCTTTTGTGAACGCGTTCGGACAAAACAAGACCCGGAGTTTCTTGACTGTCTTCTCAGGTTTCGGTGCCTTCTTGAACAGCCTTAATAAAAATAAACTAAAGTGACGTTCCTTTATATGAATAATTATTTGACAAAATAACTTAAATGAGTAAACGTATTTCTGTATCCGTTTCATTGATCATTTTCTTTATAGTAGGTACCCAGTCGGAAAAGGTATTTGTTTCCCCGGGATTCGATTATTAGATATGGAGGTTTACACCTAGTACACCATCACCGAGTATAATTTCAGAAGGAATAAGGAATTGGTGAGCAAATACAGCTTTGGCTCCTAGATTATCACATACCGGTAGGAGTGCTCGGTGAAGGAATATCAGAGTCCTTGAAAGTGTATCTGAATATCTGTTGATCCGTCTGCAGATCGAAAACTGCGATCGCTGGCGGTTGCAATTGCTGACGATTTACTGAAAAGATATACATCCAATTGATAACCTCCTTTTTGGATTTTTTGAAGGTCGGTTGAGAAAATATAAAGTTTATTTTTAATCGACTTTAAAACACGAGGTTCTTAATTCGACTTGTTTTTTTTATGTTTGTTACTTCAGAACTTTCGACTGGGTGCACCGATTTTTAAAGCTGGTGCTTCCCGTGTGGTCCCATTTAAATTGCACCAAAATCTTTTCAGTAGTTTTAGAGTTACAATTTGTAGTCGGTTTTTTTTTTTTTTTTTTTTTGTTAAAATTATTATATCATGTATCATTGTATTTTCAGGCAAAATTATCATAAAATAAGTGAAAAGTTGGGTTTTTAAATCATATGTTCAGAGTCGATATTCATTAAAGTTATAGTTCAGTATCAGCTCTAACTGACCTGGCAACTCCAATAAGCCAGTATCCACCATCCACAGCCGTCCACATTTATCAGCTCGTGTCCTATACACAGATATAAGAGATCTTCCTCTGTATATATTGGGGTATGGTTTTATAGCTGGTGATCGGCCATTTTGATTGTTCAAATCTATGTAGTTCAATGTTGATGGTATACCTTTAGAAGTATATAAATTAGAAATAATAAGAAATTTATTAGCACATACCATAATAATAAAAACCCTTTAAAAAATACACAAATAAAGCCATAGACAATGTCTATTCTTTTGTAGTAAGAAAGACTGTTTTGTCAGTGTAAAAGTGAAAAAAAAAAAAATTAAAAAAAGTGAAAAATTAAAAAGTATTATAAATAAGGCCTGATATAAAAATAACATAACTTTACAAAAAAGTTAAGTATTAAGATTTAGTTTTTAACTCTCCCTCGCCTATGTCAAAAATCAACACAGCTTTTATCTCCTAAGCATAGGTAATAAACAGTAAGTATAACATATTATGTTGACGACCGATTGGCACAATGGGTAGTGCTCCTGCCTTCTGCATCGAAAGGCCCCGGGTTCGAATCCCGGTAGGTGCATTAATTTGTGTGATGAGCACGAATGTTTGTATCCCAGTCTTAGTTGTTTATAAACTTATATATGTATTTATTGAGGTACCCTCGTTGTTTCTGACTACCATAACACAAGTGCTTCAGCTACTTACTTTGGGATCAGAGCAATGTATGTGAGTTGTCACAATTATTATTATGCATAATAAAGTAAAATAAGTATAACATAACTGTTATAACTTTTATAATTGAAGAGTATCACGAGTATTCTAATTGCTGAAATAGATACGCCACCTCGTTTCAAAATTCGGTAAAAATTATTTATCTATAGTATTGTACAGATAGGTACATATTATATAATATATAATTATTACATCTAGACATTTTACTAACTAAAAATTATTATTATTAGGTATTAAAATAAAATAAAATTTTTACTATTAGAAACGTTTCCAAATCATGAATTGTATTTATCAAATAAAATACTTTCTTATAAGATGGAGAAATACATTTTTATTTGTACTACTAAATATTTACTTTACCATATCTACGTCGTGGTAATGCGATGAATACTCGGTGGCCAACTTTCTCAACGCCCATGGGCACATTGTTGTATTGTATAAAGAATTTCCTTGCATCAGCTGAAAATTTTTCTATCGTTAACTAAATTTATCAAAAGTTCATTTCTATTTAGAGATACTAAGTAGGTAGTATGTATAAATTACTACTAATTTGTATTTATAATTTTTTATTTATATATTTGTAGCTATTTAGCATACCTATCTTTAAAAGACCGGCAACAGACACTCGGCCTAACTAGCGTTGTGGGTGTACATGAGGAGTGCTTCACTAACACTAGTAGAGCCACCTTCTTCCCTCCTATTTAAAAAAAAACCTTAAAAGTAGCCTAATTATTATATAATATATCCAATGGCAGGTATTTTGAAGTTTGATGTTTAACAGTAAACTTCCACCTATTAATTTTCATATAAATAGATACATCATACAATGCCATTTTAGAAATAAAATATCAATCGACTTTACCATTTGGATTAGGTGTTGTTGTCACTGGATCAGATCCTGAAACAAAGGAAAGAAAAAATATTTAATTGTATCAGAAAAATACAGCAAGATACTACTATGAAGATACTGTACATTCTAAAAAATAATTAAATAATTAATAGGTTTGAATCCATTTCTTTAGTTACATAATTATGATAACTTAATTAAACAGTTATTGTTTTTGGAGAGTGCTGATATATTTTGAACACAAAACAAACCTAAATACATAACTATGGTTTATGGATGTAATATTTTGAAGAACAGTGAAGGAACTTACCTTGAATCCAATTTGGAGTCTGCGACTCATCATCATTAGAGAATACGATTCGGTCAGTGTCTCTCTTCATACGCTCATCATCAATACCACCAAAGCGGTCTTGTAGCACTAAAAATATTAGTAACTCTAGCACAAGTCTGATATAATATTTTTCAGTAAAACCTTACAGCGTCCTCAGTGGTTACGCGCAAACTTATTTGGTCACTGCTATGTGATGGACAAGTCTTTCCAATTCAAATTCAAAACTCCGAAGCAAAAACCTATCGAAAACTTCGATAATAATCTCATGGTTGACATAATATGTACTGTTTTATGCTTTAAAAATAAGATCAAATAGAGGAGAAAATAAAACCAAATTGCAATAAAATTAATATGAAGTTAAGATAAACATGTCATTAAAAATAAAGTATCATTAAATAAAAATATTGAGTTAAATACGTGATATCTAATCTGTGAAACTCAACTATCAAGTATTCTGTTGTATTGGTACGAAAAAACCGCCTTCAAAGACTAAAAATTTTTTCCTAACAATATTAAAGGTTTTGTATTTTTTATCTATGCTAGGATTCCCCGAAGTACTTAATTAGTATTCTTCCTTGCAATCGTGTCGAGTTTGACCTTACATAGAAAATATTGTGTCCTAATTCGCAAACATCCGCTTTTAATTTATTTTAGAAAATAACTAAATATCTACTGGTACTACATAATATATTAACACCTTGTTCAGAACATACAGTTTAGATATTCACAAAAATGTATCACATATTAAGTCTAAAATATTAACAATCATCAAGAACTGTAGAACTAGGCTGGATTCTGCCAGCAATTATGTCATATAGTGAGATGCTGCTTTTTGAGACCCAAGGTTCACACACAATATAAAATATTATCGTTAATTTTTTAAGTTAGTTTCTAGTAGATCGAAGATAAAAAGAGAAGTTTCGATTGGATTTGAATTATTACGCATAGAATTATTCGCAACGAGATGAACTTGCATTAACAAGTACTACGTCAGTATGGTCAACTGTAACAATATTTAGATAACAGACAATAATATTGTGTACACTTTACATGACCGTGCAGTCAAGGTTACTGCATATTTTATTACTAACCTAGCGACATGCCCTTGTATCACTCACTACTGTTTGTTTACCTACGCATATTGCGATATTTTCTTGGCACTTCAAGATAAATCTAATAATCTAGGTATGAGATTATTTGATTTTTTAGTCGGTTGAAAAAACCTTTAAAAATAAAAATTAGCTTTTTTAAGACCTGGATTAGGACAAAATTAAGTAGGTAATAAGCACAAACGTAGTAACATGAAGTGTAGTAACGTACACACATAGGTATACTTTTTACTTATAAAATATCATTTCGACGGATGCATTTAAAATGAAATTAAAATAGCTGATTAGACGGCCGGTTGGCGCTACAGGTAGCAGTTGGCGCAGCGAGACCGCGATCCGAGACCGCGACAAGTGTCTCAGTCTCTTCGGTATGTACTGTAGGCCGAGACCGCGACCGGAGACCGCGACCGGAGACCGCGACAAGCGGCATGAAACGTTCTATGGAAGTATCGTCATTTTTAGAGCTAATTATTATAATTATAATTATTATTTATATAATATTATTATATAAATAATAATATATTATATACTCTTAATAATCTTATAATGCCAAATGAGAGATTTAAATATATCCATTTCATGTTCCATAAACACTAAATACATGTGCTTTTCGAGCGCGACCGGAGACACTACTTGACCGGGGCAGCGACCGTCTCGCTGTCGCGCGTCTCGCGCCTCGGTCTCCGGTCGCGGTCTCGCTCGCGAACTGGCGCTCATACATTTCATAGCGTCAAGTACTGTCGTGGTCTCGCGTCCCCGTCTCGCGTCTCCGTCTCGCGTCTCCGTCTCGCGTCGCGGTCTCGGACGCCAACCGCTACCTTTAAGGAAGCTAGCGAATTTGATGCGTTTTTTTATTTCCAAGCTGACGTCATTTTTAAATAAATTTCAATATCTACTTTGCAAAGTCTTTGGATTATCGTGTTCCTATTTAATATACTGAGATTTTCCTGTCTGTTAATGATGCCTTTAATAAGATAATAAGATGATTTTTTCTCAGGTTGCAAAAAATTACGCCGCTCAAGAATTTGTCCGCACAACTAGTAAATATACATAGTAAAAGGTTACTCACACTGTATTCCATTTATATCATACGTAACCTGTTTCCAGGCGAAAATTTCTTGAAAATAACCAAGTCTCTGTCCCAATACAACCTTCGAGATGCACAAAACCACGAACAGTTTGAACATTTTGAATTAATAAAATATAAGATTAATATTAAAATGGATTTGAAATCAGCGACGTGCAACGCAGACTGCTTGCAAGCAAATGATGATCTTTAAGTTTATCTATAGATCTTCAGAGATTTCTTCATCGAAACAGGGGGTTTTATGTTTGGCGTGTCTGTCAGTCTGTAAAAATTCGTCAACGTGTTAATTACAAAAAAGAATATCATAGCGATTAAAAGATCTTCATAAATTATAGCTAAGATTCATCTCGATCGGGTTAGCTTTCATTCAAAAAAAGCTGCATTGAAATCAGTCTATTCGTTTAGAAACTATGATGTCACTGATAGACCCATAGACCCATAGGCGAAAATTATAATACCCTTCTCTTTTAGTCGAAAGTTAATGAAATATATATTTTTTTTGACAGCGCGATTCATATAATTCATTTATAAGATATTCATAGGTATTTATTGTAAATCATTTTAATTGTCTTTAAATTTCACTTATTTTATTTCATTGCCAGTCATTGAAAGCCCATTGCATGCATAAGATACTGAATTAATAATTTTAAAATCATGTATGCAGGTATATAAAAAAATACACGTCGAATTGATAACCTCGAATTTGAAGGTCGGAACTAAACCAAATTCTAAAACGCTGTATGTACATAAAATAGGAATCGGTAAGTTAACTTAGAACATCCTATACATTATTATGCATTTACGTTCGCAGAATATAATAGTGTAGGTGAGATTTCGTGAAATAAGCGATTCGATATTTATTCTAATTATAAGTAATTATGTGGTTTCTGAGATTTTTCAATACAAACAGGTAAAAAAACGTGTTATATATTGAAGTTTTTAATCTATACTAAAAATATTTTATTTTAACGGATGCCTGCGAAGTGAGAAAAATTTAATGAAAACCATAAAAGTGAAGTCTCATGTCCCCTAGTGGGGTATGGGGCAGATGCATTTCACATCTGTTTCACTGATCGATGTTTTCTTTAGGGGCAAGTAGGTGATCAGCCTTCTATGGCCTGCCAGACTGAGTTTTATTTATATCCACCAGGAATCGAACCTAGAACCTCCCAGTTGTAACGCTTACCACTAGACAAAGTAGGCGGTCTGGTGGTACTAAACCGCCTCTACATGTATTAGATTTTATTAGCGGTAGTGTAATAAAAACCTTACTTAAGTTATAATTCCTTAGTATTTTCATAATATTGCTTTATATTTTTTCTTATATAAAAGTTTAATTGTTTATTTTATACAAGAGTTTTTGCATGAAACGGTGACAAACTTATATACTCGCCAAAGTCTTTAGATATGTTTTGATTAAAAGACTTGTATCATTAAAATTGGGTTTTTTTCCAAGAAATGTAGAGAAGAAAAAGCTACTCCTGATAAAAAATTAAAGCAAAGTAGCAATTTGTAGTTATTGCTTTGTTATTATAATCAGGATAATCTATTGCGTGGACGGTATTTGAATTGTTCGAACATCATAAACCTGCATAGAATCTCTTATGAAAAGACCTCAAGTCTTTTCATAATTTTCAACCAGAATGCAGAAGAAAACTCGGCAGACCGAGGCTACGCTGGTGGGACAGAGTTCCTAAAAACCTTTAACTACTGGGAATCCGTGGTTGAAAGCAAAATGCCAGGAACAGAGAGGAATAGAGGCCCACAAAGAACTGTATAGCCATTGATGTACGCATTTGTAATCTTTCAATAGACATGACGTAAAATTCCGCACCCCTAGTGGGGCATGAGGCACACATTCTTGCGTCTTGCGTTGCGATATCATTTTATTTACAAGTAAGTTAGCCTTTTTAAACGAATAATTCTTTGAAAACAAAGCCAAATATTCCACGCTACATTTAACTCAGTTACAAATGTACAAAGGTACTATAGCATAATATTAAAAATAACTATAAACCGACTGCAAAGTGAACTAATAAATAAAATAAAATATTAATTTTAATTCTAGGTATTTGGAGATATAACACACATATAAACCTAAACGAGAACGAGCCTCTGTTTTCAGAGTTGATTAATAATACTGTACAATAAAACCGGTTGAAATTAAAAAAAAAGACTACGGTTGGTTTGGTAGACGTTTTTCTACAAAAACTGTGCTATAGACAGATTGTTATTTCGAGAACTTTTTTAATGTCTAGTCAGTGTGGGTCCAACCGTCCAAAGTACAATATTAATTACAAATAATGATTTATGTGTGAAAGGTGGGTTTAAAACTCTCCTTTAAACCTGAGAAAGGTTTCTAGAAATAATAAAAAAACGATAATTCCATGCAAAAATGCAAAGAAAAGCGTCTACGTGAAATTAAGGATAACTTTTTTCGATTTTCCATGGAAACTTGGAAACATGGAAACATTTATTTGAATTTTGATTTTTTGTGCTTTCCATATATTTATATCTAAAATATAAGATGAACTCACACAAGCCTTGAAGCTTAAGTGGCAATAGGCAGGGCATATCGCATAGTACATGGACAGAAGATGGATAGTATTAACTACAATCTACAAGCTTGAAAGGACCAATACAAGGCAAAAGAAAGAGTACGAGACCCATTATAAAAAAGGCTACTATTATGCTTATTATATACATAGATTATATATGTACTTATATGCCATTTGTACCAGATAACCAATCAAATGGTTCTATAATATACAATAAAATATGTAATTAAATATATGTAGAAAATTATTAAATGTAATTAATTATTATTTTAAAAGATCAGGTATGTTGATTTACCTTGTCTTGTTTTATTTACATGTTAAAATAATTTGTTATTTATAAATTTAATGTAAACTAACTTATACGAATATTTGACTTCGACGTTTGACATTTTGCAAGAACCGCCGCGAACAGATGTTTGCATTCAAAGTGAGTGCCCTTTTTAAATTCCCGAATTTTTGTGTACGACGCGTCCATTGAAATACTAATAATACGTCTTCGTGTTGTGCCAAGTTATTGTAAAAGATGACCATTTTATTTGTCACTATAAATAGAATGAGATAAGATATGGTTTATGTGGCTTATGGGATATAATCATATCTTTTTATATATCCATAATATCAATGAAATATTATCATATTTACTGATACATAATTACATACTGCGCAAAGTTAAAGTTTTTAAAAGTTTTTATTCATGTTAAACCTGATAGTAAATAATAATTGTAGACAGCCAAAATTTTAAAATATCATTCAGTATTTATAACACTAATTGCCGATATGTTCTTTAACTATCTTAAATTTTGTTGACTCGACTCTTACACAAGTATCAATTTAATTATTACTCGTATATGGATAACATGTTTAAATCATTTAAATAAGAAGCGTTATCCTTTAATTAATTAAGATTTGACCTTTAACACTCAGTGATGAATAATACAGTTAGATGCATTACATATGCTCAATTTTGACAATAAGAAAGTTTGGAATTACCCTAACGAATTATGTGAAATCATAATATTAATACATGAAACAAAAAATTGTAAGTACCCCTTTTTACGAAAATTGCGAGAACGTGAAATTTGGCATAGTTAAAGTTTATATGGAGAAGAAGTGCATAAAGCTTTGGACAAATTATATTATCTACTTTTAAATTATATACATATATTAGTTGACCCGGAAAACGTTGTTTTGCCATATTAATTTTTGGAGTGGCCTACCCTTATCATTTAGGGGTATGAAAAATTGATAGTAGCCGATTCTCAGACTATGCATATAAAATTTGGTAAGAATCAGTAAAGCCGTTTCGGAGGATTAAGGTAACTAACATTGTGACACGAGAATTTTATATACATGTATTAATTAGGTAACGTAATTAGGTAACTCTTACAAATGTGTAAATTGTCAAAACAGTGGTAGCCAAATGTAGCGCCATCTATTGATGAGATGAGATGGTATTTGCTGTAGCCTGATAGAGTTTTGGAAAAATTTACTCACGGTGACCTACTTTTCGGTAGTATGTTTAATTTGGAAATTATTGTATCCCAGGAAATTTAGTATAAATTAAATAATTGTAAAATAGGTAGATACTATTAAATTATATTTTATAAATTATCTCTGCCATAATACCCAAATACAATTCGTCTATTTAATTCGTCGTTGTTAACATCCAATGATAACCAGCCATTTCAAACATTGCCTATATCAACAATTTAAACAAACACAATGAATCATTTTGACATTTAGATCGGCGCAGCCTCAGTCTGCGACAGTGTTTTGTTCGCAAAAGACGTCATGTGAGTTGTTTGTTAATATTACTAATTTGCCGGCTTTTCGTATCTTTAAATAATTATAGAACTAGGATTATAACAAGGATCGCAATAAAATAACTTACAAAATATAATTGAAATCGATAGTTAAATAGGCTTTTCTTAGGTACCAATTAGATACTATAAAAGTACAGATGCTAATAATGTTTACAGGAAAACATTATGTTGAAATTTATTTTGTGACCGAGTGAAAATATTCTAGATTTGTTTATTTATTCTTTTATTTACAGTTAAATGAGTCACATTTTTAAATTATTACTGTCTTTCGACCATACTGCCTTGTGTGTAATTATATCATTACTTTAAAGAGGTTTTAATTAAAAAAAAACAAATTTAACCAATTGAATATAATTAATTTGTTCCTTGGGAAAATATTAAACTGTTTATTAACCTTAATCTTGTTACAAATTATTAAAAAAACCCCAGATTGTTTATAAAAAAATATCCCATAAAATAAACGATATATATTTCCGACAATTAGTTTTTACTTAGCATTTGTGTTGTCTGCCTATTAACATAAAACAAGTATTACTAGATAATTAACAATTTAGTTAGGTAAGTTTTGTGTTTTACAAAAACCCGTATTTTTAACCGACATTCAAAAACAAAAATGACGACCGATTGGCAGAATTGGTAGTGTTCTGCCTTCTGCGTCAAAAGGTCTTGGGTTCGAATCCCGGCTGGTGCATTTATTTGATTGATGAGCACGTTTGTTGCCGAGTCTTAGTTGTTTATAAACTTATATATGTATTTATTGTGGTACCCGCGTTGTTTCTGATTACCATAACAAGTGCTTCAGCTACTTACTTTGGGATCAGGGCAATGTATGTGAGTTGTCCCAATTATTATTATTATTATTATTATTAAAAAGGAGGTTATCAATTTGACGTTTTTTTTTGAATGAAATTGAAACATGCAAATGTTAATATTATTTTACTAACGAAGCACGTGAAACATGAAAGTTTTATAATTTGACGATGTACGAGTTTTATGCGGGTAGATAAAATAGATAATAAAAATACGAAACAAATAATTCACAGACTTATAATTAAGGATGCATCCGATACCGATACCGGTATACCGGCGATACTTTGGGTTGCCGATATCGGCATCGGCGATATTTTTATTGCCGAAACGATACATCTGAGAGATTATTTCCCACCGCAGGTCTTATACAGGCAGACTTCCGAATTCGGCTTTCTCCGCAAAACAAGTTTTTTAAACAAAAATCTTGTTAATTTTCATTAATAACAGTTATAGATTTTATTTTAATTATTACACTTATTTCTTAATTTTAATAGCTAAACCTTGAATCTCATTCAAAGTCTGTAACTGTTTTCATTTTTTAATAGAAATTAAAAACTTTAACCAAACTTGTGTTTCATATAATATTTTACCTTAATTTAATTTTAATTCACTAAGCGTTTGTATCGTATCGGTAAAAAGGCATATCGATGCATCCCTACTTATAATTAAAGATTTAAAAAAATGTGATTGTTATTTTAGTTCTTCATAAATCAATGAACAAATTGAATTGTTCAAAATCACACACCTGATACATTTCTGTCCTGTATTTTTTCTGTGTATTTGTATAACAACACGCAAATAACAAATTTTTCGTCGAAATCAATTATCATTTTAACTTTTCTTCCATATTTTTACGTATAAATTTGAAATTTATGGTAAAACGTTTTATGACCTTTGGGTGTGTGAACGCTGCGTGAATGAGGTATATTGTCTATGCCCTATGGGGCTTGTCAAGGTTAAACAACGTCCCTGATTCGATCGCACTAATTGATAACAGTTGAACTTAAAACATCTGAAACTCGAATGTTACGATATTTTATTATTACAGGGGATTAAAATGTTCCAAGCTTTTAGTCTAAACGAAATATTTAGTGTTATTTTAATTTTATTAACCGACTACAAAAAAGGAGATTCTCAATTCGACTGTATTTTACCTCAGAACTTTCGATTGGGTGAACCGATTTTGATGATTCTTTTTTTGTTTGAAAGCTGGTGCTTCCCGTTTGGTTAAATTTCATCAAAATCTGTTCAGTAGTTTTAGAGATACAATTTGAAGTCGGTTTTTTTTTTGTTAAAATTATTTTATATCTACTATCATAGGAGCAGGCAGTGAGCACATACTGCCAGTTGCCACGATCTTATTCTTTAATTCAATTCAGTATTCTCATTAGTAAACCACTGAAGTACATTTACAAACATGAAACAATGACTCAAATGCTCTGTCTCTTTTTCGCCGACGTCCAGTTGCTAATGTGGGAACGTGACAAAACACTTTAAATCTTAGTTGAGCAGCGTATATAAGTAAATTGGAAAATGATTAAGCTATTTGAGCTACTGATACGGTTCATTATTATCTTATACCAAAACATATTATATGTTAAAGGTGTTTGTAAGTACCTACTTGAATTATCATTCAAGTGGCCATTTTATCAGTGTTAGCTAAGCTCTGCATGTGTTTAGTGTTAGACTTGAAATAATCGCAACATTTGTTACCCATATAATTTTCATTAAATTAAATTAAATCCCATTGTTGTAAATCGAAGGCATAGCGTCGATCAGCAATGTGCGTGATTTCTCATACATTTTTCTATGGAGAATTTACGTAAAAAATGTATAGATTTTAGGGCTTTAAAAGAGGAAGAATTTGTTTATAAAGGTACAAAAAAGTACATAGTTATATTTATTAGTTTCTTTTGTGTTCAAAATGTGTTTTGATTTATCAATTTGTATTGATTTACTGGGTTAAATCAAAACATAACGAAGGCATGTTCTTGCATTTTTTCTCAATTTTGTGCGTTTGTTAACGTTTATTATATAAAAACTATAAGGTTTTTAGAGTTAAAATGAGCTTTATAATATTTAATGGTCTTTCATTTTAATATATACCAATTATCACTGTTATCAGTCATCAACTGGGCCCTTAAG